>OY540806.1:6885623-8262748 GCA_961205885.1 Ptychoptera albimana
CGTCAATGTTAATTTTTTTTCGATTTAGATTTGCTTTTCATAGCTGTTTAAGACAATCTTGATGTATTTTGATACTTTGACAACGATTTTTCCAGTAGTTTAGAAGTACACGATGTTTTTTTTTCTTTGGTCGTTACAGTACAATAGAAAAAAAAAAGCTATAAACTCCGTCAATGTTAATTTTTTTTCGATTTAGATTGGCTTTTCATAGCTGTTTAAGACAATCTTGATGTATTTTGATACTTTGACAACGATTTTTCGAATAGCTTAGAAGAAAACGATGTTTTTTTCTTTGGTCGTTACAGTATGATATGAAACAAAATTTCGTTAATTTTAATTTTTTTTGAATAAGATTGGCTTTTCATAGCTGTTTAAGACAATCTTGATGTATTTTGATACTTTGACAACGATTTTTCCAGTAGCTTAGAAGAAAACGATGTTTTTTTTTTCCTTGGTCGTTACAGTATGAATGAAAAAAAAATGCTGTCAACTCCGTCAATGTTAATTTTTTTTCGATTTAGATTTGCTTTTCATAGCTGTTTAAGACAATCTTGATGTATTTTGATACTTTGACAACGATTTTTCGAATAGCTTAGAAGAAAACGATGTTTTTTTTTCTTTGGTCGTTACAGTACAATAGAAAAAAAAAAGCTATAAACTCCGTCAATGTTAATTTTTTTTTCGATTTAGATTTGCTTTTTATAGCTGTTTAAGACAATCTTGATGTATTTTGATACTTTGACAACGATTTTTCCAGTAGTTTAGAAGAAAATGATGTTTTTTTTTTCTTTGGTCGTTACAGTACGAAAGAAAAATAAAAGCTATCAACTCCGTCAATATTAATTTTTTTCGATTTAGATTGGCTTTTCATAGCTGTTTAAGACAATCTTGATGTATTTTGATACTTTGACAACGATTTTTCGAATAGCTTAGAAGAAAACGATGTTTTTTTTCATTGGTCGTTACAGTACGAAAGAAAAAAAAATTATCTCCGTCAATATTAATTTTTTTCGATTTAGATTAGCTTTTCATAGCTGTTTAAGACAATCTTGATGTATTTTGATACTTTGACAACGATTTTTCCAGTAGCTTAGAAGAAAACGATGTTTTTTTTTATTTGGTCGTTACAGTACGAAAGAAAAAAAAAAGGCTGTTATCTCCGTCAATATTAATTTTTTCCGATTTATATTGGCTTTTCATAGCTGTTTAAGACAATCTTGATGTATTTTGATACTTTGACAACGATTTTTCGAATAGCTTAGAAGAAAACGATGTTTTTTTCTTTGGTCGTTACAATATGATAGAAAACAAAATTTCGTTAATTTTAACTTTTTTGAATAAGATTGGCTTTTCATAGCTGTTTAAGACAATCTTGATGTATTTTGATACTTTGACAACTATTTTTCCAGTAGCTTAGAAGAAAACGATGTTTTTTTTAATTTGGTCGTTACAGTACGAAAGAAAAAAAAATGTTGTTATCTCCGTCAATATTAATTTTTTTCGATTTAGATTGGCTTTTCATAGCTGTTTAAGACAATCTTGATGTATTTTGATACTTTGACAACGATTTTTCGAATAGCTTAGAAGAAAACGATGCTTTTTTCTTTGGTCGTTACAATATGATAGAAAACAAAATTTCGTTAATTTTAACTTTTTTGAATAAGATTGGCTTTTCATAGCTGTTTAAGACAATCTTGATGTATTTTGATACTTTGACAACTATTTTTCCAGTAGTTTAGAAGAAAACGATGTTTTTTTTCTTTGGTCGTTACAGTACGAAAGAAAAAAAAATGTTGTTATCTCCGTCAATATTAATTTTTTTCGATTTAGATTGGCTTTTCATAGCTGTTTAAGACAATCTTGATGTATTTTGATACTTTGACAACGATTTTTCGAATAGCTTAGAAGAAAACGATGCTTTTTTCTTTGGTCGTTACAATATGATAGAAAACAAAATTTCGTTAATTTTAACTTTTTTGATTAATATTGGCTTTTCATAGCTGTTTAAGACAATCTTGATGTATTTTGATACTTTGACAACGATTTTTCGAATAGCTTAGAAGAAAACGATGTTTTTTTCTTTGGTCGTTACAGTATGATATGAAACAAAATGTCGTTAATTTTAATTTATTTGAATATGATTGGGTTTTCATAGCTGTTTAAGACAATCTTGATGTATTTTGACACTTTGACAACGATTTTTCCAGTAGCTTAGAAGAAAACGATGTTTTTTTTTTCTTTGGTCGTTACAGTACGTAAGAAAAAAAAAAGCTATCAACTCCGTCAATAATAATTTTTTTCGATTTAGATTGGCTTTTCATAGCTGTTTAAGACAATCTTGATGTATTTTGATACTTTGATAACGATTTTTCCAGTAGTTTAGAAGAAAACGATGTTTTTTTTCTTTGGTCGTTACAGTATGAAAGAAAAAAAAATTGCGTTAATATTAATTTTTTTGAATAAGATTGGCTTTTCATAGCTGTTTAAGACAATCTTGATGTATTTTGATACTTTGACAACGATTTTTCCAGTAGTTTAGAAGAAAACGATGTTTTTTTTCTTTGTTCGTTACAGTATAAAAGAAAAAAAAATTGCGTTAATATTAATTTTTTTTCGATTTAGATTTGCTGTTCATAGTTGTTTAAGACAATCTTGATGTATTTTGATATTATGACAACGGTTTTTCCAGTAGCTTAGAAGAAAACGATGTTTTTTTTTCTTTGGTCGTTGCAGTACGAAAGAAAACAAAATGCTGTTATCTCCGTCAATATTAATTTATATTCGATTAACATTGGCTTTACATAGCTGTTTAAGACAATCTTGATGTATTTTGATACTTTGACAACGATTTTTCTAGTAGTTTAGAAGAAAAGGATGTTTCTTTTTTTCTTTGGTCGTTACAGTACGATAGAAAAAAAAAAGCTATTAACTCCGTCAATGTTAATTTTTTTTCGATTTAGATTTGCTTTTCATAGCTGTTTAAGACAATCTTGATGTATTTTGACACTTTGACAACGATTTTTCCAGTAGTCTAGAAGAAAACGATGTTTTTTTTTATTTGGTCGTTACAGTTCGAAAGAAAAGAAAATGCTGTCAACTCCGTCAATGTTAATTTTTTTTCTATTAAGATTTGCTTTTCATAGCTGTTTAAGACAATCTTTATGTATTTTGATACTTTGATAACGATTTTTCCAGTAGTTTAGAAGAAAACGATGTTTTTTTTCTTTGGTCGTTACAGTATGAAAGAAAAAAAAATTGCGTTAATATTAATTTTTTTGAATAAGATTGGCTTTTCATAGCTGTTTAAGACAATCTTGATGTATTTTGATACTTTGACAACGATTTTTCCAGTAGTTTAGAAGAAAAGGATGTTTCTTTTTTTCTTTGGTCGTTACAGTACGATAGAAAAAAAAAAGCTATTAACTCCGTCAATGTTAATTTTTTTCGATTTAGATTGGCTTTTCATAGCTGTTTAAGACAATCTTGATGTATTTTGATACTTTGACAACGATTTTTCGAATAGCTTAGAAGAAAACGATGCTTTTTTCTTTGGTCGTTACAATATGATAGAAAACAAAATTTCGTTAATTTTAACTTTTTTGATTAATATTGGCTTTTCATAGCTGTTTAAGACAATCTTGATGTATTTTGATACTTTGACAACGATTTTTCGAATAGCTTAGAAGAAAACGATGTTTTTTTCTTTGGTCGTTACAGTATGATATGAAACAAAATGTCGTTAATTTTAATTTATTTGAATATGATTGGGTTTTCATAGCTGTTTAAGACAATCTTGATGTATTTTGACACTTTGACAACGATTTTTCCAGTAGCTTAGAAGAAAACGATGTTTTTTTTTTCTTTGGTCGTTACAGTACGTAAGAAAAAAAAAAGCTATCAACTCCGTCAATAATAATTTTTTTCTATTTAGATTGGCTTTTCATAACTGTTTAAGACAATCTTGATGTATTTTAATACTTTGACAACGATTTTTCCAGTAGTTTAGAAGAAAATGATGTTTTTTTTTTCTTTTGTCGTTACAGTACGAAAGAAAAAAAATGCTGTTATCTCCGTCAATATTAATTTTTTTCGATTTAGATTGGCTTTTCATAGCTGTTTAAGACAATCTTGATGTATTTTGATACTTTGATAACGATTTTTCCAGTAGTTTAGAAGAAAACGATGTTTTTTTTCTTTGGTCGTTACAGTATGAAAGAAAAAAAAATTGCGTCAATATTAATTTTTTTCGATTTAGATTGGCTTTTCATAGCTGTTTAAGACAATCTTGATGTATTTTGATACTTTGACAACGATTTTTCGAATAGCTTAGAAGAAAACGATGTTTTTTTTTCATTGGTCGTTACAGTACGAAAGAAAAAAAAATTATCTCCGTCAATATTAATTTTTTTCGATTTAGATTAGCTTTTCATAGCTGTTTAAGACAATCTTGATGTATTTTGATACTTTGACAACGATTTTTCCAGTAGCTTAGAAGAAAACGATGTTTTTTTTTATTTGGTCGTTACAGTACGAAAGAAAAAAAAAAGGCTGTTATCTCCGTCAATATTAATTTTTTCCGATTTATATTGGCTTTTCATAGCTGTTTAAGACAATCTTGATGTATTTTGATACTTTGACAACGATTTTTCGAATAGCTTAGAAGAAAACGATGTTTTTTTCTTTGGTCGTTACAGTATGATATGAAACAAAATGTCGTTAATTTTAATTTATTTGAATATGATTGGGTTTTCATACAGTATGAATGAAAAAAAAATGCAGTCAACTCCGTCAATGTTAATTTTTTTTCGATTTAGATTTGCTTTTCATAGCTGTTTAAGACAATCTTGATGTATTTTGATACTTTGACAACGATTTTTCGAATAGCTTAGAAGAAAACGATGTTTTTTTTTCTTTGGTCGTTACAGTACAATAGAAAAAAAAAAGCTATAAACTCCGTCAATGTTAATTTTTTTTTCGATTTAGATTTGCTTTTTATAGCTGTTTAAGACAATCTTGATGTATTTTGATACTTTGACAACGATTTTTCCAGTAGCTTAGAAGAAAACGATGTTTTTTTTTTCCTTGGTCGTTACAGTATGAATGAAAAAAAAATGCTGTCAACTCCGTCAATGTTAATTTTTTTTCGATTTAGATTTGCTTTTCATAGCTGTTTAAGACAATCTTGATGTATTTTGATACTTTGACAACGATTTTTCCAGTAGTTTAGAAGTACACGATGTTTTTTTTTCTTTGGTCGTTACAGTACAATAGAAAAAAAAAAGCTATAAACTCCGTCAATGTTAATTTTTTTTCGATTTAGATTGGCTTTTCATAGCTGTTTAAGACAATCTTGATGTATTTTGATACTTTGACAACGATTTTTCGAATAGCTTAGAAGAAAACGATGTTTTTTTCTTTGGTCGTTACAGTATGATATGAAACAAAATTTCGTTAATTTTAATTTTTTTTGAATAAGATTGGCTTTTCATAGCTGTTTAAGACAATCTTGATGTATTTTGATACTTTGACAACGATTTTTCCAGTAGCTTAGAAGAAAACGATGTTTTTTTTTTCCTTGGTCGTTACAGTATGAATGAAAAAAAAATGCTGTCAACTCCGTCAATGTTAATTTTTTTTCGATTTAGATTTGCTTTTCATAGCTGTTTAAGACAATCTTGATGTATTTTGATACTTTGACAACGATTTTTCGAATAGCTTAGAAGAAAACGATGTTTTTTTTTCTTTGGTCGTTACAGTACAATAGAAAAAAAAAAGCTATAAACTCCGTCAATGTTAATTTTTTTTTCGATTTAGATTTGCTTTTTATAGCTGTTTAAGACAATCTTGATGTATTTTGATACTTTGACAACGATTTTTCCAGTAGTTTAGAAGAAAATGATGTTTTTTTTTTCTTTGGTCGTTACAGTACGAAAGAAAAATAAAAGCTATCAACTCCGTCAATATTAATTTTTTTCGATTTAGATTGGCTTTTCATAGCTGTTTAAGACAATCTTGATGTATTTTGATACTTTGACAACGATTTTTCGAATAGCTTAGAAGAAAACGATGTTTTTTTTCATTGGTCGTTACAGTACGAAAGAAAAAAAAATTATCTCCGTCAATATTAATTTTTTTCGATTTAGATTAGCTTTTCATAGCTGTTTAAGACAATCTTGATGTATTTTGATACTTTGACAACGATTTTTCCAGTAGCTTAGAAGAAAACGATGTTTTTTTTTATTTGGTCGTTACAGTACGAAAGAAAAAAAAAAGGCTGTTATCTCCGTCAATATTAATTTTTTCCGATTTATATTGGCTTTTCATAGCTGTTTAAGACAATCTTGATGTATTTTGATACTTTGACAACGATTTTTCGAATAGCTTAGAAGAAAACGATGTTTTTTTCTTTGGTCGTTACAATATGATAGAAAACAAAATTTCGTTAATTTTAACTTTTTTGAATAAGATTGGCTTTTCATAGCTGTTTAAGACAATCTTGATGTATTTTGATACTTTGACAACTATTTTTCCAGTAGCTTAGAAGAAAACGATGTTTTTTTTAATTTGGTCGTTACAGTACGAAAGAAAAAAAAATGTTGTTATCTCCGTCAATATTAATTTTTTTCGATTTAGATTGGCTTTTCATAGCTGTTTAAGACAATCTTGATGTATTTTGATACTTTGACAACGATTTTTCGAATAGCTTAGAAGAAAACGATGCTTTTTTCTTTGGTCGTTACAATATGATAGAAAACAAAATTTCGTTAATTTTAACTTTTTTGAATAAGATTGGCTTTTCATAGCTGTTTAAGACAATCTTGATGTATTTTGATACTTTGACAACTATTTTTCCAGTAGTTTAGAAGAAAACGATGTTTTTTTTCTTTGGTCGTTACAGTACGAAAGAAAAAAAAATGTTGTTATCTCCGTCAATATTAATTTTTTTCGATTTAGATTGGCTTTTCATAGCTGTTTAAGACAATCTTGATGTATTTTGATACTTTGACAACGATTTTTCGAATAGCTTAGAAGAAAACGATGCTTTTTTCTTTGGTC
Organism: Ptychoptera albimana; assembly: GCA_961205885.1. Classification (NCBI taxonomy): domain Eukaryota; kingdom Metazoa; phylum Arthropoda; class Insecta; order Diptera; family Ptychopteridae; genus Ptychoptera; species Ptychoptera albimana. Next base: position 6,892,680 of record OY540806.1, read on the forward strand.
GTTACAATATGATAGAAAACAAAATTTCGTTAATTTTAACTTTTTTGATTAATATTGGCTTTTCATAGCTGTTTAAGACAATCTTGATGTATTTTGATACTTTGACAACGATTTTTCGATAGCTTAGAAGAAAACGATGTTTTTTTCTTTGGTCGTTACAGTATGATATGAAACAAAATGTCGTTAATTTTAATTTATTTGAATATGATTGGGTTTTCATAGCTGTTTAAGACAATCTTGATGTATTTTGACACTTTGACAACGATTTTTCCAGTAGCTTAGAAGAAAACGATGTTTTTTTTTTCTTTGGTCGTTACAGTACGTAAGAAAAAAAAAAGCTATCAACTCCGTCAATAATAATTTTTTTCTATTTAGATTGGCTTTTCATAACTGTTTAAGACAATCTTGATGTATTTTAATACTTTGACAACGATTTTTCCAGTAGTTTAGAAGAAAATGATGTTTTTTTTTTCTTTTGTCGTTACAGTACGAAAGAAAAAAAATGCTGTTATCTCCGTCAATATTAATTTTTTTCGATTTAGATTGGCTTTTCATAGCTGTTTAAGACAATCTTGATGTATTTTGATACTTTGATAACGATTTTTCCAGTAGTTTAGAAGAAAACGATGTTTTTTTTCTTTGGTCGTTACAGTATGAAAGAAAAAAAAATTGCGTTAATATTAATTTTTTTGAATAAGATTGGCTTTTCATAGCTGTTTAAGACAATCTTGATGTATTTTGATACTTTGACAACGATTTTTCCAGTAGTTTAGAAGAAAACGATGTTTTTTTTCTTTGTTCGTTACAGTATAAAAGAAAAAAAAATTGCGTTAATATTAATTTTTTTTCGATTTAGATTTGCTGTTCATAGTTGTTTAAGACAATCTTGATGTATTTTGATATTATGACAACGGTTTTTCCAGTAGCTTAGAAGAAAACGATGTTTTTTTTTCTTTGGTCGTTGCAGTACGAAAAAAAACAAAATGCTGTTATCTCCGTCAATATTAATTTATATTCGATTAACATTGGCTTTACATAGCTGTTTAAGACAATCTTGATGTATTTTGATACTTTGACAACGATTTTTCTAGTAGTTTAGAAGAAAAGGATGTTTCTTTTTTTCTTTGGTCGTTACAGTACGATAGAAAAAAAAAAGCTATTAACTCCGTCAATGTTAATTTTTTTTCGATTTAGATTTGCTTTTCATAGCTGTTTAAGACAATCTTGATGTATTTTGACACTTTGACAACGATTTTTCCAGTAGTCTAGAAGAAAACGATGTTTTTTTTTATTTGGTCGTTACAGTTCGAAAGAAAAGAAAATGCTGTCAACTCCGTCAATGTTAATTTTTTTTCTATTTAGATTTGCTTTTCATAGCTGTTTAAGACAATCTTTATGTATTTTGATACTTTGATAACGATTTTTCCAGTAGTTTAGAAGAAAACGATGTTTTTTTTCTTTGGTCGTTACAGTATGAAAGAAAAAAAAATTGCGTTAATATTAATTTTTTTGAATAAGATTGGCTTTTCATAGCTGTTTAAGACAATCTTGATGTATTTTGATACTTTGACAACGATTTTTCCAGTAGTTTAGAAGAAAAGGATGTTTCTTTTTTTCTTTGGTCGTTACAGTACGATAGAAAAAAAAAAGCTATTAACTCCGTCAATGTTAATTTTTTTCGATTTAGATTGGCTTTTCATAGCTGTTTAAGACAATCTTGATGTATTTTGATACTTTGACAACGATTTTTCGAATAGCTTAGAAGAAAACGATGCTTTTTTCTTTGGTCGTTACAATATGATAGAAAACAAAATTTCGTTAATTTTAACTTTTTTGATTAATATTGGCTTTTCATAGCTGTTTAAGACAATCTTGATGTATTTTGATACTTTGACAACGATTTTTCGAATAGCTTAGAAGAAAACGATGTTTTTTTCTTTGGTCGTTACAGTATGATATGAAACAAAATGTCGTTAATTTTAATTTATTTGAATATGATTGGGTTTTCATAGCTGTTTAAGACAATCTTGATGTATTTTGACACTTTGACAACGATTTTTCCAGTAGCTTAGAAGAAAACGATGTTTTTTTTTTCTTTGGTCGCTACAGTACGTAAGAAAAAAAAAAGCTATCAACTCCGTCAATAATAATTTTTTTCTATTTAGATTGGCTTTTCATAACTGTTTAAGACAATCTTGATGTATTTTAATACTTTGACAACGATTTTTCCAGTAGTTTAGAAGAAAATGATGTTTTTTTTTTCTTTTGTCGTTACAGTACGAAAGAAAAAAAATGCTGTTATCTCCGTCAATATTAATTTTTTTCGATTTAGATTGGCTTTTCATAGCTGTTTAAGACAATCTTGATGTATTTTGATACTTTGATAACGATTTTTCCAGTAGTTTAGAAGAAAACGATGTTTTTTTTCTTTGGTCGTTACAGTATGAAAGAAAAAAAAATTGCGTTAATATTAATTTTTTTGAATAAGATTGGCTTTTCATAGCTGTTTAAGACAATCTTGATGTATTTTGATACTTTGACAACGATTTTTCCAGTAGTTTAGAAGAAAACGATGTTTTTTTTCTTTGTTCGTTACAGTATAAAAGAAAAAAAAATTGCGTTAATATTAATTTTTTTTCGATTTAGATTTGCTGTTCATAGTTGTTTAAGACAATCTTGATGTATTTTGATATTATGACAACGGTTTTTCCAGTAGCTTAGAAGAAAACGATGTTTTTTTTCTTTGGTCGTTGCAGTACGAAAGAAAACAAAATGCTGTTATCTCCGTCAATATTAATTTATATTCGATTAACATTGGCTTTACATAGCTGTTTAAGACAATCTTGATGTATTTTGATACTTTGACAACGATTTTTCTAGTAGTTTAGAAGAAAAGGATGTTTCTTTTTTTCTTTGGTCGTTACAGTACGATAGAAAAAAAAAAGCTATTAACTCCGTCAATGTTAATTTTTTTTCGATTTAGATTTGCTTTTCATAGCTGTTTAAGACAATCTTGATGTATTTTGACACTTTGACAACGATTTTTCCAGTAGTCTAGAAGAAAACGATGTTTTTTTTTATTTGGTCGTTACAGTTCGAAAGAAAAGAAAATGCTGTCAACTCCGTCAATGTTAATTTTTTTTCTATTTAGATTTGCTTTTCATAGCTGTTTAAGACAATCTTTATGTATTTTGATACTTTGATAACGATTTTTCCAGTAGTTTAGAAGAAAACGATGTTTTTTTTCTTTGGTCGTTACAGTATGAAAGAAAAAAAAATTGCGTTAATATTAATTTTTTTGAATAAGATTGGCTTTTCATAGCTGTTTAAGACAATCTTGATGTATTTTGATACTTTGACAACGATTTTTCCAGTAGTTTAGAAGAAAAGGATGTTTCTTTTTTTCTTTGGTCGTTACAGTACGATAGAAAAAAAAAAGCTATTAACTCCGTCAATGTTAATTTTTTTCGATTTAGATTGGCTTTTCATAGCTGTTTAAGACAATCTTGATGTATTTTGATACTTTGACAACGATTTTTCGAATAGCTTAGAAGAAAACGATGTTTTTTTATTTGGTCGTTACAGTATGATATGAAACAAAATGTCGTTAATTTTGATTTATTTGAATATGATTGGGTTTTCATAGCTGTTTAAGACAATCTTGATGTATTTTGATACTTTGACAACGATTTTTCCAGTAGTTTAGAAGAAAATGATGTTTTTTTTTTCTTTGGTCGTTACAGTACGAAAGAAAAATAAAAGCTATCAACTCCGTCAATATTAATTTTTTTCGATTTAGATTGGCTTTTCATAGCTGTTTAAGACAATCTTGATGTATTTTGATACTTTGACAACGATTTTTCGAATAGCTTAGAAGAAAACGATGTTTTTTTTTCATTGGTCGTTACAGTACGAAAGAAAAAAAAATTATCTCCGTCAATATTAATTTTTTTCGATTTAGATTAGCTTTTCATAGCTGTTTAAGACAATCTTGATGTATTTTGATACTTTGACAATGATTTTTCCAGTAGCTTAGAAGAAAACGATGTTTTTTTTTATTTGGTCGTTACAGTACGAAAGAAAAAAAAAAGGCTGTTATCTCCGTCAATATTAATTTTTTCCGATTTATATTGGCTTTTCATAGCTGTTTAAGACAATCTTGATGTATTTTGATACTTTGACAACGATTTTTCGAATAGCTTAGAAGAAAACGATGTTTTTTTCTTTGGTCGTTACAGTATGATATGAAACAAAATGTCGTTAATTTTAATTTATTTGAATATGATTGGGTTTTCATAGCTGTTTAAGACAATCTTGATGTATTTTGACACGTTGACAACGATTTTTCCAGTAGCTTAGAAGAAAACGATGTTTTTTTTTTCTTTGGTCGTTACAGTACAAATGAAAAAAAAATGCTGTCAACTCCGTCAATGTTAATTTTTTTTCGATTTAGATTTGCTTTTCATAGCTGTTTAAGACAATCTTGATGTATTTTGATACTTTGACAACGATTTTTCCAGTAGCTTAGAAGAAAACGATGTTTTTTTTTTCCTTGGTCGTTACAGTATGAATGAAAAAAAAAATGCAGTCAACTCCGTCAATGTTAATTTTTTTTCGATTTAGATTTGCTTTTCATAGCTGTTTAAGACAATCTTGATGTATTTTGATACTTTGACAACGATTTTTCGAATAGCTTAGAAGAAAACGATGTTTTTTTTTCTTTGGTCGTTACAGTACAATAGAAAAAAAAAAGCTATAAACTCCGTCAATGTTAATTTTTTTTTCGATTTAGATTTGCTTTTTATAGCTGTTTAAGACAATCTTGATGTATTTTGATACTTTGACAACGATTTTTCCAGTAGCTTAGAAGAAAACGATGTTTTTTTTTTCCTTGGTCGTTACAGTATGAATGAAAAAAAAATGCTGTCAACTCCGTCAATGTTAATTTTTTTTCGATTTAGATTTGCTTTTCATAGCTGTTTAAGACAATCTTGATGTATTTTGATACTTTGACAACGATTTTTCCAGTAGTTTAGAAGTACACGATGTTTTTTTTTCTTTGGTCGTTACAGTACAATAGAAAAAAAAAGCTATAAACTCCGTCAATGTTAATTTTTTTTCGATTTAGATTGGCTTTTCATAGCTGTTTAAGACAATCTTGATGTATTTTGATACTTTGACAACGATTTTTCGAATAGCTTAGAAGAAAACGATGTTTTTTTCTTTGGTCGTTACAGTATGATATGAAACAAAATTTCGTTAATTTTAATTTTTTTTGAATAAGATTGGCTTTTCATAGCTGTTTAAGACAATCTTGATGTATTTTGACACTTTGACAACGATTTTTCCAGTAGCTTAGAAGTAAACGATGTTTTTTTTTCTTTGGTCGTTACAGTACAATAGAAAAAAAAAAGCTATAAACTCCGTCAATGTTAATTTTTTTTCGATTGAGATTAGATTTTCATAGCTGTTTAAGACAATCTTGATGTATTTTGATACTTTGACAACGATTTTTCCAGTAGTTTAGAAGAAAACGATGTTTTTTTCTTTGGTCGTTATAGTATGATAGAAAACAAAATTTCGTTAATTTTAACTTTTTTGAATAAGATTGGCTTTTCATAGCTGTTTAAGACAATCTGGATGTTTTTTGATACTTTGACAACTATTTTTCCAGAAGCTTAGAAGAAAACGATGTTTTTTTTCTTTGGTCGTTCCAGTACGAAAGAAAAAAAAATGCTGTTATCTCCGTCAATATTAATTTTTTTCGACTTAGATTGGCTTTTCATAGCTGTTTAAGACAATCTTGATGTATTTTGATACTTTGACAACGATTTTTCGAATAGCTTAGAAGAAAACGATGTTTTTTTCTTTGGTCGTTACAGTATGATAGAAAACAAAATGTCGTTAATTTTAATTTATTCGATTTAGATTGGCTTTTCATAGCTGTTTAAGACAATCTTGATGTATTTTGATACTTTGACAACGATTTTTCGAATAGCTTAGAAGGAAACGATGTTTTTTTCTTTGGTCGTTACAGTATGATATGAAACAAAATGTAGTTAATTTTAATTTATTTGAATATGATTGGGTTTTTATAGCTGTTTAAGACAATCTTGATGTATTTTGATACTTTGACAACGATTTTTCTAGTAGTTTAGAAGAAAACGATGTTTTTTTTTCTTTGGTCGTTACAGTACGAAAGAAAAAAAAATGCTGTTAACTCCGTCAATGTTAATTTTTTTTCTATTTAGATTTGCTTTTTATAGCTGTTTAAGACAATCTTGACGTATTTTGATACTTTGACAACGATTTTTCCAGTAGTTTAGAAGAAAACGATGTTTTTTTTTTCTTTGGTCGTTAGAGTACGAATGAAAAAAAATGCTGTTATCTCCGTCAATATTAATTTATTTTCGATTAACATTGGCTTTACATAGCTGTTTAAGACAATCTTGATGTATTTTGATACTTTGACAACGATTTTTCTAGTAGTTTATACGAAAAGGATGTTTCTTTTTTTCTTTGGTCGTTACAGTACGATAGAAAAAAAAAAGTTGTTAACTCCGTCAATGTTAATTTTTTTTCGATTTAGATTTGCTTTTCATAGCTGTTTAAGACAATCTTGATGTATTTTGATACTTTGACAACGATTTTTCTAGTAGTTTAGAAGAAAACGATGTTTTTTTTCTTTGGTCGTTACAGTATGAAAGAAAAAAAAATTGCGTTAATATTAATTTTTTTGAATAAGATTGGCTTTAAATAGCTGTTTAAGACAATCTTGATGTATTTTGATACTTTGACAACGATTTTTCCAGTAGTTTAGAAGTAAACGATGTTTTTTTTTCTTTGGTCGTTACAGTACAATAGAAAAAAAAAAGCTATAAACTCCGTCAATGTTAATTTTTTTTTCGATTTAGATTGGCTTTTCATAGCTGTTTAAGACAATCTTGATGTATTTTGATACTTTGACAACGATTTTTCGAATAGCTTAGAAGAAAACGATGTTTTTTTCTTTGGTTGTTACAGTATGATAAGAAACAAAATGTCGTTAATTTTAATTTATTTGAATATGATTGGGTTTTCATAGCTGTTTAAGACAATCTTGATGTATTTTGACACTTTGACAACGATTTTTCCAGTAGCTTAGAAGAAAACGAAATTTTTTTTTTCTTTGGTCGTTACAGTACGAAAGAAAAAAAAAGCTATCAACTCCGTCAATATTAATTTTTTTCGATTTAGATTGGCTTTTCATAGCTGTTTAAGACAATCTTGATGTATTTTGATACTTTGACAACGATTTTTCCAGTAGTTTAGAAGAAAACGATGTTTTTTTTTCTTTGGTCGTTACAGTACGAAAGAAAAAAAAATGCTGTTAACTCCGTCAATGTTAATTTTTTTTCTATTTAGATTTGCTTTTTATAGCTGTTTAAGACAATCTTGACGTATTTTGATACTTTGACAACGATTTTTCCAGTAGTTTAGAAGAAAACGATGTTTTTTTTTTCTTTGGTCGTTAGAGTACGAATGAAAAAAAATGCTGTTATCTCCGTCAATACTAATTTATTTTCGATAAACATTGGCTTTACATAGCTGTTTAAGACAATCTTGATGTATTTTGATACTTTGACAACGATTTTTCGAATAGCTTAGAAGAAAACGATGTTTTTTTCTTTGGTCGTTACAGTATGATATGAAACAAAATTTCGTTAATTTTAATTTTTTTTGAATAAGATTGGCTTTTCATAGCTGTTTAAGACAATCTTGATGTATTTTGACACTTTGACAACGATTTTTCCAGTAGCTTAGAAGTAAACGATGTTTTTTTTTCTTTGGTCGTTACAGTACAATAGAAAAAAAAAAGCTATAAACTCCGTCAATGTTAATTTTTTTTTCGATTTAGATTGGCTTTTCATAGCTGTTTAAGACAATCTTGATGTATTTTGATACTTTGACAACGATTTTTCGAATAGCTTAGAAGAAAACGATGTTTTTTTCTTTGGTCGTTACAGTATGATATGAAACAAAATTTCGTTAATTTTAATTTTTTTTGAATAAGATTGGCTTTTCATAGCTGTTTAAGACAATCTTGATGTATTTTGACACTTTGACAACGATTTTTCCAGTAGCTTAGAAGTAAACGATGTTTTTTTTTCTTTGGTCGTTACAGTACAATAGAAAAAAAAAAGCTATAAACTCCGTCAATGTTGATTTTTTTTCGATTGAGATTAGATTTTCATAGCTGTTTAAGACAATCTTGATGTATTTTGATACTTTGACAACGATTTTTCCAGTAGTTTAGAATAAAACGATGTTATTTTCTTTGGTCGTTACAGTATGATAGAAAACAAAATTTCGTTAATTTTAACTTTTCTGAATAAGATTGGCTTTTCATAGCTGTTTAAGACAATCTTGATGTTTTTTGATACTTTGACAACTATTTTTCCAGAAGCTTAGAAGAAAACGATGTTTTTTTTCTTTGGTCGTTACAGTACGAAAGAAAAAAAAATGCTGTTATATCCGTCAATATTAATTTTTTTTCGATTTAGATTTGCTTTTCATAGCTGTTTAAGACAATCTTGATGTATTTTGATACTTTGACAACGATTTTTCTAGTAGTTTAGAAGTAAACGATGTTTTTTTTTTCTTTGGTCGTTACAGTACAATAGAAAAAAAAAAGCTATAAACTCCGTCAATGTTAATTTTTTTTCTATTTAGATTTGCTTTTTATAGCTGTTTAAGACAATCTTGACGTATTTTGATACTTTGACAACGATTTTTCCAGTAGTTTAGAAGAAAACGATGTTTTTTTTTTCTTTGGTCGTTAGAGTACGAATGAAAAAAAATGCTGTTATCTCCGTCAATACTAATTTATTTTCGATTAACATTGGCTTTACATAGCTGTTTAAGACAATCTTGATGTATTTTGATACTTTGACAACGATTTTTCGAATAGCTTAGAAGAAAACGATGTTTTTTTCTTTGGTCGTTACAGTATGATATGAAACAAAATTTCGTTAATTTTAATTTTTTTTGAATAAGATTGGCTTTTCATAGCTGTTTAAGACAATCTTGATGTATTTTGACTCTTTGACAACGATTTTTCCAGTAGCTTAGAAGTAAACGATGTTTTTTTTCTTTGGTCGTTACAGTACAATAGAAAAAAAAAGCTATAAACTCCGTCAATGTTAATTTTTTTTCGATTGAGATTAGATTTTCATAGCTGTTTAAGACAATCTTGATGTATTTTGATACTTTGATAACGATTTTTCGAATACCTTAGAAGAAAACGATGTTTTTTTCTTTGGTCGTTATAGTATGATAGAAAACAAAATTTCGTTAATTTTAACTTTTTTGAATAAGATTGGCTTTTCATAGCTGTTTAAGACAATCTTGATGTTTTTTGATACTTTGACAACTATTTTTCCAGAAGCTTAGAAGAAAACGATGTTTTTTTTCTTTGGTCGTTACAGTACGAAAGAAAAAAAAATGCTGTTATCTCCGTCAATATTAATTTTTTTCGACTTAGATTGGCTTTTCATAGCTGTTTAAGACAATCTTGATGTATTTTGATACTTTGACAACGATTTTTCGAATAGCTTAGAAGAAAACGATGTTTTTTTCTTTGGTCGTTACAGTATGATAGAAAACAAAATGTCGTTAATTTTAATTTATTCGATTTAGATTGGCTTTTCATAGCTGTTTAAGACAAACTTGATGTATTTTGATACTTTGACAACGATTTTTCGAATAGCTTAGAAGGAAACGATGTTTTTTTCTTTGGTCGTTACAGTATGATATGAAACAAAATGTAGTTAATTTTAATTTATTTGAATATGATTGGGTTTTTATAGCTGTTTAAGACAATCTTGATGTATTTTGATACTTTGACAACGATTTTTCTAGTAGTTTATAAGAAAAGGATGTTTCTTTTTTTCTTTGGTCGTTACAGTACGATAGAAAAAAAAAAGTTGTTAACTCCGTCAATGTTAATTTTTTTTCGATTTAGATTTGCTTTTCATAGCTGTTTAAGACAATCTTGATGTATTTTGATACTTTGACAACGATTTTTCCAGTAGTTTAGAAGAAAACGATGTTTTTTTTCTTTGGTCGTTACAGTATGAAAGAAAAAAAAATTGCGTTAATATTAATTTTTTTGAATAAGATTGGCTTTAAATAGCTGTTTAAGACAATCTTGATGTATTTTGATACTTTGACAACGATTTTTCCAGTAGTTTAGAAGTAAACGATATTTTTTTTTCTTTGGTCGTTACAGTACAATAGAAAAAAAAAAGCTATAAACTCCGTCAATGTTAATTTTTTTTTCGATTTAGATTGGCTTTTCATAGCTGTTTAAGACAATCTTGATGTATTTTGATACTTTGACAACGATTTTTCGAATAGCTTAGAAGAAAACGATGTTTTTTTCTTTGGTTGTTACAGTATGATAAGAAACAAAATGTCGTTAATTTTAATTTATGTGAATATGATTGGGTTTTCATAGCTGTTTAAGACAATCTTGATGTATTTTGACACTTTGACAACGATTTTTCCAGTAGCTTAGAAGAAAACGAAATTTTTTTTTTCTTTGGTCGTTACAGTACGAAAGAAAAAAAAAGCTATCAACTCCGTCAATATTAATTTTTTTCGATTTAGATTGGCTTTTCATAGCTGTTTAAGACAATCTTGATGTATTTTGATACTTTGACAACGATTTTTCCAGTAGTTTAGAAGAAAACGATGTTTTTTTTTCTTTGGTCGTTACAGTACGAAAGAAAAAAAAATGCTGTTAACTCCGTCAATGATAATTTTTTTTCTATTTAGATTTGCTTTTTATAGCTGTTTAAGACAATCTTGACGTATTTTGATACTTTGACAACGATTTTTCCAGTAGTTTAGAAGAAAACGATGTTTTTTTTTTCTTTGGTCGTTAGAGTACGAATGAAAAAAAATGCTGTTATCTCCGTCAATACTAATTTATTTTCGATTAACATTGGCTTTACATAGCTGTTTAAGACAATCTTGATGTATTTTGATACTTTGACAACGATTTTTCGAATAGCTTAGAAGAAAACGATGTTTTTTTCTTTGGTCGTTACAGTATGATATGAAACAAAATTTCGTTAATTTTAATTTTTTTTGAATAAGATTGGCTTTTCATAGCTGTTTAAGACAATCTTGATGTATTTTGACACTTTGACAACGATTTTTCCAGTAGCTTAGAAGTAAACGATGTTTTTTTTTCTTTGGTCGTTACAGTACAATAGAAAAAAAAAAGCTATAAACTCCGTCAATGTTAATTTTTTTTTCGATTTAGATTGGCTTTTCATAGCTGTTTAAGACAATCTTGATGTATTTTGATACTTTGACAACGATTTTTCGAATAGCTTAGAAGAAAACGATGTTTTTTTCTTTGGTCGTTACAGTATGATATGAAACAAAATTTCGTTAATTTTAATTTTTTTTGAATAAGATTGGCTTTTCATAGCTGTTTAAGACAATCTTGATGTATTTTGACACTTTGACAACGATTTTTCCAGTAGCTTAGAAGTAAACGATGTTTTTTTTTCTTTGGTCGTTACAGTACAATAGAAAAAAAAAAGCTATAAACTCCGTCAATGTTGATTTTTTTTCGATTGAGATTAGATTTTCATAGCTGTTTAAGACAATCTTGATGTATTTTGATACTTTGACAACGATTTTTCCAGTAGTTTAGAATAAAACGATGTTTTTTTCTTTGGTCGTTACAGTATGATAGAAAACAAAATTTCGTTAATTTTAACTTTTTTGAATAAGATTGGCTTTTCATAGCTGTTTAAGACAATCTTGATGTTTTTTGATACTTTGACAACTATTTTTCCAGAAGCTTAGAAGAAAACGATGTTTTTTTTCTTTGGTCGTTACAGTACGAAAGAAAAAAAAATGCTGTTATCTCCGTCAATATTAATTTTTTTTCGATTTAGATTTGCTTTTCATAGCTGTTTAAGACAATCTTGATGTATTTTGATACTTTGACAACGATTTTTCTAGTAGTTTAGAAGTAAACGATGTTTTTTTTTTCTTTGGTCGTTACAGTACAATAGAAAAAAAAAAGCTATAAACTCCGTCAATGTTAATTTTTTTTCTATTTAGATTTGCTTTTTATAGCTGTTTAAGACAATCTTGACGTATTTTGATACTTTGACAACGATTTTTCCAGTAGTTTAGAAGAAAACGATGTTTTTTTTTTCTTTGGTCGTTAGAGTACGAATGAAAAAAAATGCTGTTATCTCCGTCAATACTAATTTATTTTCGATTAACATTGGCTTTACATAGCTGTTTAAGACAATCTTGATGTATTTTGATACTTTGACAACGATTTTTCGAATAGCTTAGAAGAAAACGATGTTTTTTTCTTTGGTCGTTACAGTATGATATGAAACAAAATTTCGTTAATTTTAATTTTTTTTGAATAAGATTGGCTTTTCATAGCTGTTTAAGACAATCTTGATGTATTTTGACACTTTGACAACGATTTTTCCAGTAGCTTAGAAGTAAACGATGTTTTTTTTCTTTGGTCGTTACAGTACAATAGAAAAAAAAAAGCTATAAACTCCGTCAATGTTAATTTTTTTTCGATTGAGATTAGATTTTCATAGCTGTTTAAGACAATCTTGATGTATTTTAATACTTTGATAACGATTTTTCGAATACCTTAGAAGAAAACGATGTTTTTTTCTTTGGTCGTTATAGTATGATAGAAAACAAAATTTCGTTAATTTTAACTTTTTTGAATAAGATTTTCTTTTCATAGCTGTTTAAGACAATCTTGATGTTTTTTGATACTTTGACAACTATTTTTCCAGAAGCTTAGAAGAAAACGATGTTTTTTTTCTTTGGTCGTTACAGTACGAAAGAAAAAAAAATGCTGTTATCTCCGTCAATATTAATTTTTTTCGACTTAGATTGGCTTTTCATAGCTGTTTAAGACAATCTTGATGTATTTTGATACTTTGACAACGATTTTTCGAATAGCTTAGAAGAAAACGATGTTTTTTTCTTTGGTCGTTACAGTATGATAGAAAACAAAATGTCGTTAATTTTAATTTATTCGATTTAGATTGGCTTTTCATAGCTGTTTAAGACAATCTTGATGTATTTTGATACTTTGACAACGATTTTTCGAATAGCTTAGAAGGAAACGATGTTTTTTTCTTTGGTCGTTACAGTATGATATGAAACAAAATGTAGTTAATTTTAATTTATTTGAATATGATTGGGTTTTTATAGCTGTTTAAGACAATCTTGATGTATTTTGATACTTTGACAACGATTTTTCCAGTAGTTTAGAAGAAAACGATGTTTTTTTTTCTTTGGTCGTTACAGTACGAAAGAAAAAAAAATGCTGTTAACTCCGTCAATGTTAATTTTTTTTCTATTTAGATTTGCTTTTTATAGCTGTTTAAGACAATCTTGACGTATTTTGATACTTTGACAACGATTTTTCCAGTAGTTTAGAAGAAAACGATGTTTTTTTTTTCTTTGGTCGTTAGAGTACGAATGAAAAAAAATGCTGTTATCTCCGTCAATATTAATTTATTTTCGATTAACATTGGCTTTACATAGCTGTTTAAGACAATCTTGATGTATTTTGATACTTTGACAACGATTTTTCTAGTAGTTTATAAGAAAAGGATGTTTCTTTTTTTCTTTGGTCGTTACAGTACGATAGAAAAAAAAAAGTTGTTAACTCCGTCAATGTTAATTTTTTTTCGATTTAGATTTGCTTTTCATAGCTGTTTAAGACAATCTTGATGTATTTTGATACTTTGACAACGATTTTTCTAGTAGTTTAGAAGAAAACGATGTTTTTTTTCTTTGGTCGTTACAGTATGAAAGAAAAAAAAATTGCAATAATATTAATTTTTTTGAATAAGATTGGCTTTAAATAGCTGTTTAAGACAATCTTGATGTATTTTGATACTTTGACAACGATTTTTCCAGTAGTTTAGAAGTAAACGATGTTTTTTTTTCTTTGGTCGTTACAGTACAATAGAAAAAAAAAAGCTATAAACTCCGTCAATGTTAATTTTTTTTTCGATTTAGATTGGCTTTTCATAGCTGTTTAAGACAATCTTGATGTATTTTGATACTTTGACAACGATTTTTCGAATAGCTTAGAAGAAAACGATGTTTTTTTCTTTGGTTGTTACAGTATGATAAGAAACAAAATGTCGTTAATTTTAATTTTTTTGAATATGATTGGGTTTTCATAGCTGTTTAAGACAATCTTGATGTATTTTGACACTTTGACAACGATTTTTCCAGTAGCTTAGAAGAAAACGAAATTTTTTTATTCTTTGGTCGTTACAGTACGAAAGAAAAAAAAAGCTATCAACTCCGTCAATATTAATTTTTTTCGATTTAGATTGGCTTTTCATAGCTGTTTAAGACAATCTTGATGTATTTTGATACTTTGACAACGATTTTTCCAGTAGTTTAGAAGAAAACGATGTTTTTTTTTCTTTGGTCGTTACAGTACGAAAGAAAAAAAAATGCTGTTAACTCCGTCAATGATAATTTTTTTTCTATTTAGATTTGCTTTTTATAGCTGTTTAAGACAATCTTGACGTATTTTGATACTTTGACAACGATTTTTCCAGTAGTTTAGAAGAAAACGATGTTTTTTTTTTCTTTGGTCGTTAGAGTACGAATGAAAAAAAATGCTGTTATCTCCGTCAATACTAATTTATTTTCGATTAACATTGGCTTTACATAGCTGTTTAGGACAATCTTGATGTATTTTGATACTTTGACAACGATTTTTCGAATAGCTTAGAAGAAAACGATGTTTTTTTCTTTGGTCGTTACAGTATGATATGAAACAAAATTTCGTTAATTTTAATTTTTTTTGAATAAGATTGGCTTTTCATAGCTGTTTAAGACAATCTTGATGTATTTTGACACTTTGACAACGATTTTTCCAGTAGCTTAGAAGTAAACGATGTTTTTTTTTCTTTGGTCGTTACAGTACAATAGAAAAAAAAAAGCTATAAACTCCGTCAATGTTAATTTTTTTTTCGATTTAGATTGGCTTTTCATAGCTGTTTAAGACAATCTTGATGTATTTTGATACTTTGACAACGATTTTTCGAATAGCTTAGAAGAAAACGATGTTTTTTTCTTTGGTCGTTACAGTATGATATGAAACAAAATTTCGTTAATTTTAATTTTTTTTGAATAAGATTGGCTTTTCATAGCTGTTTAAGACAATCTTGATGTATTTTGACACTTTGACAACGATTTTTCCAGTAGCTTAGAAGTAAACGATGTTTTTTTTTCTTTGGTCGTTACAGTACAATAGAAAAAAAAAAGCTATAAACTCCGTCAATGTTGATTTTTTTTCGATTGAGATTAGATTTTCATAGCTGTTTAAGACAATCTTGATGTATTTTGATACTTTGACAACGATTTTTCCAGTAGTTTAGAATAAAACGATGTTTTTTTCTTTGGTCGTTACAGTATGATAGAAAACAAAATTTCGTTAATTTTAACTTTTTTGAATAAGATTGGCTTTTCATAGCTGTTTAAGACAATCTTGATGTTTTTTGATACTTTGACAACTATTTTTCCAGAAGCTTAGAAGAAAACGATGTTTTTTTTCTTTGGTCGTTACAGTACGAAAGAAAAAAAAATGCTGTTATCTCCGTCAATATTAATTTTTTTTCGATTTAGATTTGCTTTTCATAGCTGTTTAAGACAATCTTGATGTATTTTGATACTTTGACAACGATTTTTCTAGTAGTTTAGAAGTAAACGATGTTTTTTTTTTCTTTGGTCGTTACAGTACAATAGAAAAAAAAAAGCTATAAACTCCGTCAATGTTAATTTTTTTTCTATTTAGATTTGCTTTTTATAGCTGTTTAAGACAATCTTGACGTATTTTGATACTTTGACAACGATTTTTCCAGTAGTTTAGAAGAAAACGATGTTTTTTTTTTCTTTGGTCGTTAGAGTACGAATGAAAAAAAATGCTGTTATCTCCGTCAATACCAATTTATTTTCGATTAACATTGGCTTTACATAGCTGTTTAAGACAATCTTGATGTATTTTGATACTTTGACAACGATTTTTCGAATAGCTTAGAAGAAAACGATGTTTTTTTCTTTGGTCGTTACAGTATGATATGAAACAAAATTTCGTTAATTTTAATTTTTTTTGAATAAGATTGGCTTTTCATAGCTGTTTAAGACAATCTTGATGTATTTTGACACTTTGACAACGATTTTTCCAGTAGCTTAGAAGTAAACGATGTTTTTTTTCTTTGGTCGTTACAGTACAATAGAAAAAAAAAAGCTATAAACTCCGTCAATGTTAATTTTTTTTCGATTGAGATTAGATTTTCATAGCTGTTTAAGACAATCTTGATGTATTTTAATACTTTGATAACGATTTTTCGAATACCTTAGAAGAAAACGATGTTTTTTTCTTTGGTCGTTATAGTATGATAGAAAACAAAATTTCGTTAATTTTAATTTTTTTCGACTTAGATTGGCTTTTCATAGCTGTTTAAGACAATCTTGATGTATTTTGATACTTTGACAACGATTTTTCGAATAGCTTAGAAGAAAACGATGTTTTTTTCTTTGGTCGTTACAGTATGATAGAAAACAAAATGTCGTTAATTTTAATTTATTCGATTTAGATTGGCTTTTCATAGCTGTTTAAGACAATCTTGATGTATTTTGATACTTTGACAACGATTTTTCGAATAGCTTAGAAGGAAACGATGTTTTTTTCTTTGGTCGTTACAGTATGATATGAAACAAAATGTAGTTAATTTTAATTTATTTGAATATGATTGGCTTTACATAGCTGTTTAAGACAATCTTGATGTATTTTGATACTTTGACAACGATTTTTCCAGTAGTTTAGAAGAAAACGATGTTTTTTTTTCTTTGGTCGTTACAGTACGAAAGAAAAAAAAATGCTGTTAACTCCGTCAATGTTAATTTTTTTTCTATTTAGATTTGCTTTTTATAGCTGTTTAAGACAATCTTGACGTATTTTGATACTTTGACAACGATTTTTCCAGTAGTTTAGAAGAAAACGATGTTTTTTTTTTCTTTGGTCGTTTAAGTACGAATGAAAAAAATGCTGTTATCTCCGTCAATATTAATTTATTTTCGATTAACATTGGCTTTACATAGCTGTTTAAGACAATCTTGATGTATTTTGATACTTTGACAACGATTTTTCTAGTAGTTTAGAAGAAAACGATGTTTTTTTTTCTTTGGTCGTTACAGTATGAAAGAAAAAAAAATTGCGTTAATATTAATTTTTTTGAATAAGATTGGCTTTAAATAGCTGTTTAAGACAATCTTGATGTATTTTGATACTTTGACAACGATTTCTCCAGTAGTTTAGAAGTAAACGATGTTTTTTTTTCTTTGGTCGTTACAGTACAATAGAAAAAAAAAAGCTATAAACTCCGTCAATGTTAATTTTTTTTTCGATTTAGATTGGCTTTTCATAGCTGTTTAAGACAATCTTGATGTATTTTGATACTTTGACAACGATTTTTCGAATAGCTTAGAAGGAAACGATGTTTTTTTCTTTGGTCGTTACAGTATGATATGAAACAAAATGTAGTTAATTTTAATTTATTTGAATATGATTGGCTTTACATAGCTGTTTAAGACAATCTTGATGTATTTTGATACTTTGACAACGATTTTTCCAGTAGTTTAGAAGAAAACGATGTTTTTTTTTCTTTGGTCGTTACAGTACGAAAGAAAAAAAAATGCTGTTAACTCCGTCAATGTTAATTTTTTTTCTATTTAGATTTGCTTTTTATAGCTGTTTAAGACAATCTTGACGTATTTTGATACTTTGACAACGATTTTTCCAGTAGTTTAGAAGAAAACGATGTTTTTTTTTTCTTTGGTCGTTTAAGTACGAATGAAAAAAAATGCTGTTATCTCCGTCAATATTAATTTATTTTCGATTAACATTGGCTTTACATAGCTGTTTAAGACAATCTTGATGTATTTTGATACTTTGACAACGATTTTTCTAGTAGTTTAGAAGAAAACGATGTTTTTTTTTCTTTGGTCGTTACAGTATGAAAGAAAAAAAAATTGCGTTAATATTAATTTTTTTGAATAAGATTGGCTTTAAATAGCTGTTTAAGACAATCTTGATGTATTTTGATACTTTGACAACGATTTCTCCAGTAGTTTAGAAGTAAACGATGTTTTTTTTTCTTTGGTCGTTACAGTACAATAGAAAAAAAAAAGCTATAAACTCCGTCAATGTTAATTTTTTTTTCGATTTAGATTGGCTTTTCATAGCTGTTTAAGACAATCTTGATGTATTTTGATACTTTGACAACGATTTTTCGAATAGCTTAGAAGAAAACGATGTTTTTTTCTTTGGTCGTTACAGTATGATATGAAACAAAATGTCGTTAATTTTAATTTATTTGAATATGATTGGGTTTTCATAGCTGTTTAAGACAATCTTGATGTATTTTGACACTTTGACAACGATTTTTCCAGTAGCTTAGAAGTAAACGATGTTTTTTTTTCTTTGGTCGTTACAGTACAATAGAAAAAAAAAAGCTATAAACTCCGTCAATGTTAATTTTTTTTCGATTGAGATTAGATTTTCATAGCTGTTTAAGACAATCTTGATGTATTTTGATACTTTGATAACGATTTTTCGAATAGCTTAGAAGAAAACGATGTTTTTTTCTTTGGTCGTTACAGTATGATAGAAAACAAAATTTCGTTAATTTTAACTTTTTTGAATAAGATTGGCTTTTCATAGCTGTTTAAGACAATCTTGATGTTTTTTGATACTTTGACAACTATTTTTCCAGAAGCTTAGAAGAAAACGATGTTTTTTTTCTTTGGTCGTTACAGTACGAAAGAAAAAAAAATGCTGTTATCTCCGTCAATATTAATTTTTTTCGACTTAGATTGGCTTTTCATAGCTGTTTAAGACAATCTTGATGTATTTTGATACTTTGACAACGATTTTTCGAATAGCTTAGAAGAAAACGATGTTTTTTTCTTTGGTCGTTACAGTACGAATGAAAAAAAAATGCTGTTATCTCCGTCAATATTAATTTTTTTTCGATTTAGATTGGCTTTTCATAGCTGTTTAAGACAATCTTGATGTATTTTGATACTTTGACAACGATTTTTCTAGTAGTTTATAAGAAAAGGATGTTTCTTTTTTTCTTTGGTCGTTACAGTACGATAGAAAAAAAAAAGTTGTTAACTCCGTCAATGTTAATTTTTTTTCGATTTAGATTTGCTTTTCATAGCTGTTTAAGACAATCTTGATGTATTTTGATACTTTGACAACGATTTTTCCAGTAGTTTAGAAGAAAACGATGTTTTTTTTTCTTTGGTCGTTACAGTACGAAAGAAAAAAAAATGCTGTTAACTCCGTCAATGTTAATTTTTTTTCTATTTAGATTTGCTTTTTATAGCTGTTTAAGACAATCTTGACGTATTTTGATACTTTGACAACGATTTTTCCAGTAGTTTAGAAGAAAACGATGTTTTTTTTTTCTTTGGTCGTTAGAGTACGAATGAAAAAAAATGCTGTTATCTCCGTCAATATTAATTTATTTTCGATTAACATTGGCTTTACATAGCTGTTTAAGACAATCTTGATGTATTTTGATACTTTGACAACGATTTTTCTAGTAGTTTATAAGAAAAGGATGTTTCTTTTTTTCTTTGGTCGTTACAGTACGATAGAAAAAAAAAAGTTGTTAACTCCGTCAATGTTAATTTTTTTTCGATTTAGATTTGCTTTTCATAGCTGTTTAAGACAATCTTGATGTATTTTGATACTTTGACAACGATTTTTCTAGTAGTTTAGAAGAAAACGATGTTTTTTTTCTTTGGTCGTTACAGTATGAAAAAAAAAAAAATTGCGTTAATATTAATTTTTTTGAATAAGATTGGCTTTAAATAGCTGTTTAAGACAATCTTGATGTATTTTGACACTTTGACAACGATTTTTCCAGTAGCTTAGAAGAAAACGATGTTTTTTTTACTTGGTCGTTACAGTACGAAAGAAAAAAAAATGCTGTTAACTCCGTCAATGTTAATTTTTTTTCTATTTAGATTTGCTTTTTATAGCTGTTTAAGACAATCTTGACGTATTTTGATACTTTGACAACGATTTTTCCAGTAGTTTAGAAGAAAACGATGTTTTTTTTTTCTTTGGTCGTTAGAGTACGAATGAAAAAAAATGCTGTTATCTCCGTCAATACTAATTTATTTTCGATTAACATTGGCTTTTCATAGCTGTTTAAGACAATCTTGATGTATTTTGATACTTTGACAACGATTTTTCTAGTAGTTTATAAGAAAAGGATGTTTCTTTTTTTCTTTGGTCGTTACAGTACGATAGAAAAAAAAAAGTTGTTAACTCCGTCAATGTTAATTTTTTTTCGATTTAGATTTGCTTTTCATAGCTGTTTAAGACAATCTTGATGTATTTTGATACTTTGACAACGATTTTTCTAGTAGTTTAGAAGAAAACGATGTTTTTTTTTCTTTGGTCGTTACAGTATGATATGAAACAAAATGTCGTTAATTTTAATTTATTTGAATATGATTGGGTTTTCATAGCTGTTTAAGACAATCTTGATGTATTTTGACACTTTGACAACGATTTTTCCAGTAGTTTAGAAGAAAACGATGTTTTTGTTTTCTTTGGTCGTTAGAGTACGAATGAAAAAAAATGCTGTTATCTCCGTCAATATTAAATTATTTTCGATTTAGATTTGCTTTTCATAGCTGTTTAAGACAATCTTGATGTATTTTGATACTTTGACAACGATTTTTCCAGTAGTTTAGAAGAAAATGATATTTTTTTTTATTTGGTCGTTACAATACGAAAGAAAAAAAAAGCTATCAACTCCGTCAATATTAATTTTTTTCGATTTAGATTGGCTTTTCATTGCTGTTTAAGACAATCTTGATGTATTTTGATACTTTAACAACGATTTTTCCAGTAGCTTAGAAGAAAACGATGTTTTTTTTTAGGTAGTTACAGTATGATAGAAAACAAAATTTCGTTAATATTAATTTTTTTTGAATAAGATTGGCTTTTCATAGCTGTTTAAGACAATCTTGATGTATTTTGACACTTTGACAACGATTTTTCTAGTAGCTTAGAAGAAAACGATGTTTTTTTTTATTTGGTCGTTACAGTACGAAAGAAAAAAAAATGCTGTTATCTCCGTCAATATTAATTTTTTTCGATTTAGATTGGCTTTTCATAGCTGTTTAAGACAATCTTGATGTATTTTGATACCTTGACAACGATTTTTCGAATAGCTTAGAAGGAAACGATGTTTTTTCGTTGGTCGTTACAGTATGATATGAAACAAAATGTAGTTAATTTTAATTTATTTGAATATGATTGGGTTTTTATAGCTGTTTAAGACAATCTTGATGTATTTTGACACTTTGACAACGATTTTTCCAGTAGCTTAGAAGAAAACGATGTTTTTTTTATTTGGTCGTTACAGTACGAAAGAAAAAAAAATGCTGTTAACTCCGTCAATGTTAATTTTTTTTCTATTTAAATTTGCTTTTTATAGCTGTTTAAGGCAATCTTGACGTATTTTGATACTTTGACAACGATTTTTCCAGTAGTTTAGAAGAAAACGATGTTTTTTTTTTCTTTGGTCGTTAGAGTACGAATGAAAAAAAATGCTGTTATCTCCGTCAATATTAATTTATTTTCGATTAACATTGGCTTAACATAGCTGTTTAAGACAATCTTGATGTATTTTGATACTTTGACAACGATTTTTCTAGTAGTTTATAAGAAAAGGATGTTTCTTTTTTTCTTTGGTCGTTACAGTACGAATGAAAAAAAAAAGTTGTTAACTCCGTCAATGTTAATTTTTTTTCGATTTAGATTTGCTTTTCATAGCTGTTTAAGACAATCTTGATGTATTTTGATACTTTGACAACGATTTTTCTAGTAGTTTAGAAGAAAACGATGTTTTTTTTTCTTTGGTCGTTACAGTATGATATGAAACAAAATGTCGTTAATTTTAATTTATTTGAATATGATTGGGTTTTCATAGCTGTTTAAGACAATCTTGATGTATTTTGACACTTTGACAACGATTTTTCCAGTAGCTTAGAAGAAAACGAAATTTTTTTTTTCTTTGGTCGTTACAGTACGAAAGAAAAAAAAAAGCTATCAACTCCGTCAATATTAATTTTTTTCGATTTAGATTGGCTTTTCATAGCTGTTTAAGACAATCTTGATGTATTTTGATACTTTGACAACGATTTTTCCAGTAGTTTAGAAGAAAACGATGTTTTTTTTTCTTTGGTCGTTACAGTACGAAAGAAAAAAAAATGCTGTTAACTCCGTCAATGTTAATTTTTTTTCTATTTAGATTTGCTTTTTATAGCTGTTTAAGACAATCTTGACGTATTTTGATACTTTGACAACGATTTTTCCAGTAGTTTAGAAGAAAACGATGTTTTTTTTTTCTTTGGTCGTTAGAGTACTAATGAAAAAAAATGCTGTTATCTCCGTCAATACTAATTTATTTTCGATTAACATTGGCTTTACATAGCTGTTTAAGACAATCTTGATGTATTTTGATACTTTGACAACGATTTTTCTAGTAGTTTATAAGACAAGGATGTTTCTTTCTTTCTTTGGTCGTTACAGTACGATAGAACAAAAAAAAGTTGTTAACTCCGTCAATGTTAATTTTTTTTCGATTTAGATTTGCTTTTCATAGCTGTTTAAGACAATCTTGATGTATTTTGATACTTTGACAACGATTTTTCTAGTAGTTTAGAAGAAAACGATGTTTTTTTTCTTTGGTCGTTACAGTATGAAAAAAAAAAAAATTGCGTTAATATTAATTTTTTTGAATAAGATTGGCTTTAAATAGCTGTTTAAGACAATCTTGATGTATTTTGACACTTTGACAACGATTTTTCCAGTAGCTTAGAAGAAAACGATGTTTTTTTTACTTGGTCGTTACAGTACGAAAGAAAAAAAAATGCTGTTAACTCCGTCAATGTTAATTTTTTTTCTATTTAGATTTGCTTTTTATAGCTGTTTAAGACAATCTTGACGTATTTTGATACTTTGACAACGATTTTTCCAGTAGTTTAGAAGAAAACGATGTTTTTTTTTTCTTTGGTCGTTAGAGTACGAATGAAAAAAAATGCTGTTATCTCCGTCAATACTAATTTATTTTCGATTAACATTGGCTTTACATAGCTGTTTAAGACAATCTTGATGTATTTTGATACTTTGACAACGATTTTTCTAGTAGTTTATAAGAAAAGGATGTTTCTTTTTTTCTTTGGTCGTTACAGTACGATAGAAAAAAAAAAGTTGTTAACTCCGTCAATGTTAATTTTTTTTCGATTTAGATTTGCTTTTCATAGCTGTTTAAGACAATCTTGATGTATTTTGATACTTTGACAACGATTTTTCTAGTAGTTTAGAAGAAAACGATGTTTTTTTTTCTTTGGTCGTTACAGTATGATATGAAACAAAATGTCGTTAATTTTAATTTATTTGAATATGATTGGGTTTTCATAGCTGTTTAAGACAATCTTGATGTATTTTGACACTTTGACAACGATTTTTCCAGTAGTTTAGAAGAAAACGATGTTTTTGTTTTCTTTGGTCGTTAGAGTACGAATGAAAAAAAATGCTGTTATCTCCGTCAATATTAATTTATTTTCGATTTAGATTTGCTTTTCATAGCTGTTTAAGACAATCTTGATGTATTTTGATACTTTGACAACGATTTTTCCAGTAGTTTAGAAGAAAATGATATTTTTTTTTATTTGGTCGTTACAATACGAAAGAAAAAAAAAGCTATCAACTCCGTCAATATTAATTTTTTTCGATTTAGATTGGCTTTTCATTGCTGTTTAAGACAATCTTGATGTATTTTGATACTTTAACAACGATTTTTCCAGTAGCTTAGAAGAAAACGATGTTTTTTTTTAGGTAGTTACAGTATGATAGAAAACAAAATTTCGTTAATATTAATTTTTTTTGAATAAGATTGGCTTTTCATAGCTGTTTAAGACAATCTTGATGTATTTTGACACTTTGACAACGATTTTTCTAGTAGCTTAGAAGAAAACGATGTTTTTTTTTATTTGGTCGTTACAGTACGAAAGAAAAAAAAAATGCTGTTATCTCCGTCAATATTAATTTTTTTCGATTTAGATTGGCTTTTCATAGCTGTTTAAGACAATCTTGATGTATTTTGATACCTTGACAACGATTTTTCGAATAGCTTAGAAGGAAACGATGTTTTTTTCGTTGGTCGTTACAGTATGATATGAAACAAAATGTAGTTAATTTTAATTTATTTGAATATGATTGGGTTTTTATAGCTGTTTAAGACAATCTTGATGTATTTTGACACTTTGACAACGATTTTTCCAGTAGCTTAGAAGAAAACGATGTTTTTTTTATTTGGTCGTTACAGTACGAAAGAAAAAAAAATGCTGTTAACTCCGTCAATGTTAATTTTTTTTCTATTTAAATTTGCTTTTTATAGCTGTTTAAGGCAATCTTGACGTATTTTGATACTTTGACAACGATTTTTCCAGTAGTTTAGAAGAAAACGATGTTTTTTTTTCTTTGGTCGTTAGAGTACGAATGAAAAAAAATGCTGTTATCTCCGTCAATACTAATTTATTTTCGATTAACATTGGCTTTACATAGCTGTTTAAGACAATCTTGATGTATTTTGATACTTTGACAACGATTTTTCTAGTAGTTTATAAGAAAAGGATGTTTCTTTTTTTCTTTGGTCGTTACAGTACGATAGAAAAAAAAAAGTTGTTAACTCCGTCAATGTTAATTTTTTTTCGATTTAGATTTGCTTTTCATAGCTGTTTAAGACAATCTTGATGTATTTTGATACTTTGACAACGATTTTTCTAGTAGTTTAGAAGAAAACGATGTTTTTTTTCTTTGGTCGTTACAGTATGAAAAAAAAAAAAATTGCGTTAATATTAATTTTTTTGAATAAGATTGGCTTTAAATAGCTGTTTAAGACAATCTTGATGTATTTTGATACTTTGACAACGATTTTTCCAGTAGCTTAGAAGAAAACGATGTTTTTGTTTTCTTTGGTCGTTAGAGTACGAATGAAAAAAAATGCTGTTATCTCCGTCAATATTAATTTATTTTCGATTTAGATTTGCTTTTCATAGCTGTTTAAGACAATCTTGATGTATTTTGATACTTTGACAACGATTTTTCCAGTAGTTTAGAAGAAAATGATTTTTTTTTTTATTTGGTCGTTACAATACTAAAGAAAAAAAAAGCTATCAACTCCGTCAATATTAATTTTTTTCGATTTAGATTGGCTTTTCATAGCTGTTTAAGACAATCTTGATGTATTTTGATACTTTGACAACGATTTTTCCAGTAGCTTAGAAGAAAACGATGTTTTTTTTTAGGTAGTTACAGTATGATAGAAAACAAAATTTCGTTAATATTAATTTTTTTTGAATAAGATTGGCTTTTCATAGCTGTTTAAGACAATCTTGATGTATTTTGACACTTTGACAACGATTTTTCCAGTAGCTTAGAAGAAAACGATGTTTTTTTTTTCTTTGGTCGTTAGAGTACGAATGAAAAAAAATGCTGTTATCTCCGTCAATACTAATTTATTTTCGATTAACATTGGCTTTACATAGCTGTTTAAGACAATCTTGATGTATTTTGATACTTTGACAACGATTTTTCTAGTAGTTTATAAGAAAAGGATGTTTCTTTTTTTCTTTGGTCGTTACAGTACGATAGAAAAAAAAAAGTTGTTAACTCCGTCAATGTTAATTTTTTTTCGATTTAGATTTGCTTTTCATAGCTGTTTAAGACAATCTTGATGTATTTTGATACTTTGACAACGATTTTTCTAGTAGTTTAGAAGAAAACGATGTTTTTTTTTCTTTGGTCGTTACAGTATGATATGAAACAAAATGTCGTTAATTTTAATTTATTTGAATATGATTGGGTTTTCATAGCTGTTTAAGACAATCTTGATGTATTTTGACACTTTGACAACGATTTTTCCAGTAGTTTAGAAGAAAACGATGTTTTTGTTTTCTTTGGTCGTTAGAGTACGAATGAAAAAAATGCTGTTATCTCCGTCAATATTAATTTATTTTCGATTTAGATTTGCCTTTCATAGCTGTTTAAGACAATCTTGATGTATTTTGATACCTTGACAACGATTTTTCGAATAGCTTAGAAGGAAACGATGTTTTTTTCGTTGGTCGTTACAGTATGATATGAAACAAAATGTAGTTAATTTTAATTTATTTGAATATGATTGGGTTTTTATAGCTGTTTAAGACAATCTTGATGTATTTTGACACTTTGACAACGATTTTTCCAGTAGCTTAGAAGAAAACGATGTTTTTTTTATTTGGTCGTTACAGTACGAAAGAAAAAAAAATGCTGTTAACTCCGTCAATGTTAATTTTTTTTCTATTTAAATTTGCTTTTTATAGCTGTTTAAGGCAATCTTGACGTATTTTGATACTTTGACAACGATTTTTCCAGTAGTTTAGAAGAAAACGATGTTTTTTTTTTCTTTGGTCGTTAGAGTACGAATGAAAAAAAATGCTGTTATCTCCGTCAATATTAATTTATTTTCGATTAACATTGGCTTTACATAGCTGTTTAAGACAATCTTGATGTATTTTGATACTTTGACAACGATTTTTCTAGTAGTTTATAAGAAAAGGATGTTTCTTTTTTTCTTTGGTCGTTACAGTACGATAGAAAAAAAAAAGTTGTTAACTCCGTCAATGTTAATTTTTTTTCGATTGAGATTTGCTTTTCATAGCTGTTTAAGACAATCTTGATGTATTTTGATACTTTGACAACGATTTTTCTAGTAGTTTAGAAGAAAACGATGTTTTTTTTTCTTTGGTCGTTACAGTATGATATGAAACAAAATGTCGTTAATTTTAATTTATTTGAATATGATTGGGTTTTCATAGCTGTTTAAGACAATCTTGATGTATTTTGACACTTTGACAACGATTTTTCCAGTAGCTTAGAAGAAAACGAAATTTTTTTTTTCTTTGGTCGTTACAGTACGAAAGAAAAAAAAAAGCTATCAACTCCGTCAATATTAATTTTTTTCGATTTAGATTGGCTTTTCATAGCTGTTTAAGACAATCTTGATGTATTTTGATACTTTGACAACGATTTTTCCAGTAGTTTAGAAGAAAACGATGTTTTTTTTTCTTTGGTCGTTACAGTACGAAAGAAAAAAAAATGCTGTTAACTCCGTCAATGTTAATTTTTTTTCTATTTAGATTTGCTTTTTATAGCTGTTTAAGACAATCTTGACGTATTTTGATACTTTGACAACGATTTTTCCAGTAGTTTAGAAGAAAACGATGTTTTTTTTTTCTTTGGTCGTTAGAGTACGAATGAAAAAAAATGCTGTTATCTCCGTCAATACTAATTTATTTTCGATTAACATTGGCTTTACATAGCTGTTTAAGACAATCTTGATGTATTTTGATACTTTGACAACGATTTTTCTAGTAGTTTATAAGACAAGGATGTTTCTTTCTTTCTTTGGTCGTTACAGTACGATAGAACAAAAAAAAGTTGTTAACTCCGTCAATGTTAATTTTTTTTCGATTTAGATTTGCTTTTCATAGCTGTTTAAGACAATCTTGATGTATTTTGATACTTTGACAACGATTTTTCTAGTAGTTTAGAAGAAAACGATGTTTTTTTTCTTTGGTCGTTACAGTATGAAAAAAAAAAAAATTGCGTTAATATTAATTTTTTTGAATAAGATTGGCTTTAAATAGCTGTTTAAGACAATCTTGATGTATTTTGACACTTTGACAACGATTTTTCCAGTAGCTTAGAAGAAAACGATGTTTTTTTTACTTGGTCGTTACAGTACGAAAGAAAAAAAAATGCTGTTAACTCCGTCAATGTTAATTTTTTTTCTATTTAGATTTGCTTTTTATAGCTGTTTAAGACAATCTTGACGTATTTTGATACTTTGACAACGATTTTTCCAGTAGTTTAGAAGAAAACGATGTTTTTTTTTTCTTTGGTCGTTAGAGTACGAATGAAAAAAAATGCTGTTATCTCCGTCAATACTAATTTATTTTCGATTAACATTGGCTTTACATAGCTGTTTAAGACAATCTTGATGTATTTTGATACTTTGACAACGATTTTTCTAGTAGTTTATAAGAAAAGGATGTTTCTTTTTTTCTTTGGTCGTTACAGTACGATAGAAAAAAAAAAGTTGTTAACTCCGTCAATGTTAATTTTTTTTCGATTTAGATTTGCTTTTCATAGCTGTTTAAGACAATCTTGATGTATTTTGATACTTTGACAACGATTTTTCTAGTAGTTTAGAAGAAAACGATGTTTTTTTTTCTTTGGTCGTTACAGTATGATATGAAACAAAATGTCGTTAATTTTAATTTATTTGAATATGATTGGGTTTTCATAGCTGTTTAAGACAATCTTGATGTATTTTGACACTTTGACAACGATTTTTCCAGTAGTTTAGAAGAAAACGATGTTTTTGTTTTCTTTGGTCGTTAGAGTACGAATGAAAAAAAATGCTGTTATCTCCGTCAATATTAATTTATTTTCGATTTAGATTTGCTTTTCATAGCTGTTTAAGGCAATCTTGATGTATTTTGATACTTTGACAACGATTTTTCCAGTAGTTTAGAAGAAAATGATATTTTTTTTTATTTGGTCGTTACAATACGAAAGAAAAAAAAAGCTATCAACTCCGTCAATATTAATTTTTTTCGATTTAGATTGGCTTTTCATTGCTGTTTAAGACAATCTTGATGTATTTTGATACTTTAACAACGATTTTTCCAGTAGCTTAGAAGAAAACGATGTTTTTTTTTAGGTAGTTACAGTATGATAGAAAACAAAATTTCGTTAATATTAATTTTTTTTGAATAAGATTGGCTTTTCATAGCTGTTTAAGACAATCTTGATGTATTTTGACACTTTGACAACGATTTTTCTAGTAGCTTAGAAGAAAACGATGTTTTTTTTTATTTGGTCGTTACAGTACGAAAGAAAAAAAAATGCTGTTATCTCCGTCAATATTAATTTTTTTCGATTTAGATTGGCTTTTCATAGCTGTTTAAGACAATCTTGATGTATTTTGATACCTTGACAACGATTTTTCGAATAGCTTAGAAGGAAACGATGTTTTTTTCGTTGGTCGTTACAGTATGATATGAAACAAAATGTAGTTAATTTTAATTTATTTGAATATGATTGGGTTTTTATAGCTGTTTAAGACAATCTTGATGTATTTTGACACTTTGACAACGATTTTTCCAGTAGCTTAGAAGAAAACGATGTTTTTTTTATTTGGTCGTTACAGTACGAAAGAAAAAAAAATGCTGTTAACTCCGTCAATGTTAATTTTTTTTCTATTTAAATTTGCTTTTTATAGCTGTTTAAGGCAATCTTGACGTATTTTGATACTTTGACAACGATTTTTCCAGTAGCTTAGAAGAAAACGATGTTTTTTTTATTTGGTCGTTACAGTACGAAAGAAAAAAAAATGCTGTTAACTCCGTCAATGTTAATTTTTTTTCTATTTAAATTTGCTTTTTATAGCTGTTTAAGACAATCTTGATGTATTTTGATACTTTGACAACGATTTTTCTAGTAGTTTATAAGAAAAGGATGTTTCTTTTTTTCTTTGGTCGTTACAGTACGATAGAAAAAAAAAAGTTGTTAACTCCGTCAATGTTAATTTTTTTTCGATTTAGATTTGCTTTTCATAGCTGTTTAAGACAATCTTGATGTATTTTGATACTTTGACAACGATTTTTCTAGTAGTTTAGAAGAAAACGATGTTTTTTTTCTTTGGTCGTTACAGTATGAAAAAAAAAAAAATTGCGTTAATATTAATTTTTTTGAATAAGATTGGCTTTAAATAGCTGTTTAAGACAACCTTTATGTATTTTGATACTTTGACAACGATTTTTCCAGTAGCTTAGAAGAAAACGATGTTTTTGTTTTCTTTGGTCGTTAGAGTACGAATGAAATAAAATGCTGTTATCTCCGTCAATATTAATTTATTTTCGATTTAGATTTGCTTTTCATAGCTGTTTAAGACAATCTTGATGTATTTTGATACTTTGACAACGATTTTTCCAGTAGTTTAGAAGAAAAGGATGTTTCTTTTTTTCTTTGGTCGTTACAGTACGATAGAAAAAAAAAAGTTGTTAACTCCGTCAATGTTAATTTTTTTTCGATTTAGATTTGCTTTTCATAGCTGTTTAAGACAATCTTGATGTATTTTGATACTTTGACAACGATTTTTCTAGTAGTTTAGAAGAAAACGATGTTTTTTTTCTTTGGTCGTTACAGTATGAAAAAAAAAAAAATTGCGTTAATATTAATTTTTTTGAATAAGATTGGCTTTAAATAGCTGTTTAAGACAATCTTGATGTATTTTGATACTTTGACAACGATTTTTCCAGTAGCTTAGAAGAAAACGATGTTTTTGTTTTCTTTGGTCGTTAGAGTACGAATGAAATAAAATGCTGTTATCTCCGTCAATATTAATTTATTTTCGATTTAGATTTGCTTTTCATAGCTGTTTAAGACAATCTTGATGTATTTTGATACTTTGACAACGATTTCTCCAGTAGCTTAGAAGAAAACGATGTTTTTTTTCTTTGGTCGTTACAGTATGATATGAAACAAAATGTCGTTAATTTTAATTTATTTGAATATGATTGGGTTTTCATAGCTGTTTAAGACAATCTTGATGTATTTTGACACTTTGACAACGATTTTTCCAGTAGTTTAGAAGAAAACGATGTTTTTGTTTTCTTTGGTCGTTAGAGTACGAATGAAAAAAAATGCTGTTATCTCCGTCAATATTAATTTATTTTCGATTTAGATTTGCTTTTCATAGCTGTTTAAGACAATCTTGGTGTATTTTGATACTTTGACAACGATTTTTCCAGTAGTTTAGAAGAAAATGATATTTTTTTTTATTTGGTCGTTACAATACGAAAGAAAAAAAAAGCTATCAACTCCGTCAATATTAATTTTTTTCGATTTAGATTGGCTTTTCATTGCTGTTTAAGACAATCTTGATGTATTTTGATACTTTAACAACGATTTTTCCAGTAGCTTAGAAGAAAACGATGTTTTTTTTTAGGTAGTTACAGTATGATAGAAAACAAAATTTCGTTAATATTAATTTTTTTTGAATAAGATTGGCTTTTCATAGCTGTTTAAGACAATCTTGATGTATTTTGACACTTTGACAACGATTTTTCTAGTAGCTTAGAAGAAAACGATGTTTTTTTTTATTTGGTCGTTACAGTACGAAAGAAAAAAAAATGCTGTTATCTCCGTCAATATTAATTTTTTTCGATTTAGATTGGCTTTTCATAGCTGTTTAAGACAATCTTGATGTATTTTGATACCTTGACAACGATTTTTCGAATAGCTTAGAAGGAAACGATGTTTTTTTCGTTGGTCGTTACAGTATGATATGAAACAAAATGTAGTTAATTTTAATTTATTTGAATATGATTGGGTTTTTATAGCTGTTTAAGACAATCTTGATGTATTTTGACACTTTGACAACGATTTTTCCAGTAGCTTAGAAGAAAACGATGTTTTTTTTATTTGGTCGTTACAGTACGAAAGAAAAAAAAATGCTGTTAACTCCGTCAATGTTAATTTTTTTTCTATTTAAATTTGCTTTTTATAGCTGTTTAAGGCAATCTTGACGTATTTTGATACTTTGACAACGATTTTTCCAGTAGTTTAGAAGAAAACGATGTTTTTTTTTCTTTGGTCGTTAGAGTACGAATGAAAAAAAATGCTGTTATCTCCGTCAATACTAATTTATTTTCGATTAACATTGGCTTTACATAGCTGTTTAAGACAATCTTGATGTATTTTGATACTTTGACAACGATTTTTCTAGTAGTTTATAAGAAAAGGATGTTTCTTTTTTTCTTTGGTCGTTACAGTACGATAAAAAAAAAAAGTTGTTAACTCCGTCAATGTTAATTTTTTTTCGATTTAGATTTGCTTTTCATAGCTGTTTAAGACAATCTTGATGTATTTTGATACTTTGACAACGATTTTTCTAGTAGTTTAGAAGAAAACGATGTTTTTTTTCTTTGGTCGTTACAGTATGAAAAAAAAAAAAATTGCGTTAATATTAATTTTTTTGAATAAGATTGGCTTTAAATAGCTGTTTAAGACAATCTTGATGTATTTTGATACTTTGACAACGATTTTTCCAGTAGCTTAGAAGAAAACGATGTTTTTGTTTTCTTTGGTCGTTAGAGTACGAATGAAAAAAAATGCTGTTATCTCCGTCAATATTAATTTATTTTCGATTTAGATTTGCTTTTCATAGCTGTTTAAGACAATCTTGATGTATTTTGATACTTTGACAACGATTTTTCCAGTAGTTTAGAAGAAAATGATATTTTTTTTTATTTGGTCGTTACAATACTAAAGAAAAAAAAAGCTATCAACTCCGTCAATATTAATTTTTTTCGATTTAGATTGGCTTTTCATAGCTGTTTAAGACAATCTTGATGTATTTTGATACTTTAACAACGATTTTTCCAGTAGCTTAGAAGAAAACGATGTTTTTTTTTAGGTAGTTACAGTATGATAGAAAACAAAATTTCGTTAATATTAATTTTTTTTGAATAAGATTGGCTTTTCATAGCTGTTTAAGACAATCTTGATGTATTTTGACACTTTGACAACGATTTTTCCAGTAGCTTAGAAGAAAACGATGTTTTTTTTTATTTGGTCGTTACAGTACGAAAGAAAAAAAAATGCTGTTATCTCCGTCAATATTAATTTTTTTCGATTTAGATTGGCTTTTCATAGCTGTTTAAGACAATCTTGATGTATTTTGATAACTTGACAACGATTTTTCGAATAGCTTAGAAGGAAACGATGTTTTTTTCGTTGGTCGTTACAGTATGATATGAAACAAAATGTAGTTAATTTTAATTTATTTGAATATGATTGGGTTTTTATAGCTGTTTAAGACAATCTTGATGTATTTTGACACTTTGACAACGATTTTTCCAGTAGCTTAGAAGAAAACGATGTTTTTTTTATTTGGTCGTTACAGTACGAAAGAAAAAAAAATGCTGTTAACTCCGTCAATGTTAATTTTTTTTCTATTTAGATTTGCTTTTTATAGCTGTTTAAGACAGTCTTGACGTATTTTGATACTTTGACAACGATTTTTCCAGTAGTTTAGAAGAAAACGATGTTTTTTTTTTCTTTGGTCGTTAGAGTACGAATGAAAAAAAATGCTGTTATCTCCGTCAATATTAATTTATTTTCGATTAACATTGGCTTTACATAGCTGTTTAAGACAATCTTGATGTATTTTGATACTTTGACAACGATTTTTCTAGTAGTTTATAAGAAAAGGATGTTTCTTTTTTTCTTTGGTCGTTACAGTACGATAGAAAAAAAAAAGTTGTTAACTCCGTCAATGTTAATTTTTTTTCGATTTAGATTTGCTTTTCATAGCTGTTTAAGACAATCTTGATGTATTTTGATACTTTGACAACGATTTTTCTAGTAGTTTAGAAGAAAACGATGTTTTTTTTCTTTGGTCGTTACAGTATGAAAGAAAAAAAAATTGCGTTAATATTAATTTTTTTGAATAAGATTGGCTTTAAATAGCTGTTTAAGACAATCTTGATGTATTTTGATACTTTGACAACGATTTTTCCAGTAGCTTAGAAGAAAAGGATGTTTTTTTTCTTTGGTCGTTACAGTATGAAAGATAAAAAAATTGCGTTGACATTAATTTTTTTCGATTTAGATTTGCTGTTCATAGCTGTTTAAGACAATCTTGATGTATTTTGATACTTTGACAACGATTTTTCCAGTAGTTTAGAAGAAAACGATATTTTTGTTTTCTTTGGTCGTTAGAGTACGAATGAAAAAAAATGCTGTTATCTCCGTCAATATTAATTTATTTCGATTTAGATTGGCTTTTCATAGCTGTTTAAGACAATCTTGATGTATTTTGATACTTTGACAACGATTTTTCCAGTAGCTTAGAAGAAAACGATGTTTTTTTCTTTGGTCGTTCCAGTATGATAGAAAACAAAATTTCGTTAATTTTATTTTTTTTGAATAAGATTGGCTTTTCATAGCTGTTTAAGACAATCTTGATGTATTTTGACACTTTGACAACGATTTTTCCAGTAGCTTCGAAGAAAACGATGTTTTTTTTCTTTGGTCGTTACAGTACGAAAGAAAAAAAAATGCTGTTATGTCCGTCAATATTAATTTTTTTCGATTTATATTGGCTTTTCATAGCTGTTTAAGACAATCTTGATGTATTTTGATACTTTGACAACGATTTTTCGAATAGCTTAGAAGGAAACGATGTTTTTTTCTTTGGTCGTTACAGTATGATATGAAACAAAATGTTGTTAATTTTAATTTATTTGAATATGATTGGGTTTTCATAGCTGTTTAAGACAATCTTGATGTATTTTGATACTTTGACAACGATTTTTCCAGTAGTTTAGAAGAAAACGATGTTTTTTTTCTTTGGTCGTTACAGTACGAAAGAAAAAAAAATGATGTTATGTCCGTCAATATTAATTTTTTTCGATTTAGATTTGCTGTTCATAGCTGTTTAAGACAATCTTGATGTATTTTGATACTTTGACAACGATTTTTCCAGTAGTTTAGAAGAAAACGAAGTTTTTTTTCTTTGGTCGTTACAGTATGATATGAAAACAAAATGTCGTTAATTTTAATTTATTTGAATATGATTGGGTTTTCGTAGCTGTTTAAGACAATCTTGATGTATTTTGATACTTTGACAACGATTTTTCGAATAGCTTAGAAGAAAACGATGTTTTTTTTTTTTGGTCGTTACAGTACGAAAGAAAAAAAAATGCTGTTATGTCCGTCAATATTAATTTTTTTCTATTTAGATTGGCTTTTCATAGCTGTTTAAGACAATCTTGATGTATTTTGATACCTTGACAACGATTTTTCCAGTAGCTTCGAAGAAAACGATGTTTTTTTTTTTGGTCGTTACAGTACGAAAGAAAAAAAAATGCTGTTATGTCCGTCAATATTAATTTTTTTCGATTTAGATTGGCTTTTCATAGCTGTTTAAGACAATCTTGACGTATTTTGGTACTTTGACAACGATTTTTCCAGTAGTTTAGAAGAAAACGATGTTTTTTTTTCTTTGGTCGTTACAGTATGAAAGAAAAAAAAATTGCGTTAATATTAATTTTTTTGAATAAGATTGGCTTTACATAGCTGTTTAAGACAATCTTGATGTATTTTGATACTTTGACAACGATTTTTCCAGTAGTTTAGATGAAAACGATGTTTTTTTTTCTTTGGTCGTTACAGTACGAAAGAAAAAAAAAAGCTGTTAAATCCGTCAATGTTAATTTTTTTTCTATTTAGATTTGCTTTTTATAGCTGTTTAAGACAATCTTGACGTATTTTGGTACTTTGACAACGATTTTTCCAGTAGTTTAGAAGAAAACGATGTTTTTTTTTCTTTGGTCGTTACAGTATGAAAGATAAAAAAATTGCGTTGACATTAATTTTTTTCGATTTAGATTTGCTGTTCATAGCTGTTTAAGACAATCTTGATGTATTTTGATACTTTGACAACGATTTTTCCAGTAGTTTAGAAGAAAACGATGTTTTTTTTTATTTGGTCGTTACAGTACGAAAGAAAAAAAAATGCTGTTATCTCCGTCAATATTAATTTTTTTCGATTTAGATTGGCTTTTCATAGCTGTTTAAGACAATCTTGATGTATTTTGATACCTTGACAACGATTTTTCCAGTAGCTTCGAAGAAAACGATGTTTTTTTTTGGTCGTTACAGTACGAAAGAAAAAAAAATGCTGTTATGTCCGTCAATATTAATTTTTTTCGATTTAGATTGGCTTTTCATAGCTGTTTAAGACAATCTTGATGTATTTTGATACTTTGACAACGATTTTTCGAGTAGTATAGAAGAAAACGATATTTTTTTCTTTGGTCGTTACAGTATGATAGAAAACAAAATGTCGTTAATTTTAATTTATTTGAATATGATTGGGTTTTCATAGCTGTTTAAGACAATCTTGATGTATTTTGATACTTTGACAACGATTTTTCCAGTAGTTTAGAAGAAAACGATGTTTTTTTTTCTTTGGTCGTTACAGTACGAAAGAAAAAAAAATGCTGTTAAATCCGTCAATGTTAATTTTTTTTCTATTTAGATTTGCTTTTTATAGCTGTTTAAGACAATCTTGACGTATTTTGGTACTTTGACAACGATTTTTCCAGTAGTTTAGAAGAAAACGATGTTTTTTTTTCTTTGGTCGTTACAGTATGAAAGATAAAAAAATTGCGTTGACATTAATTTTTTTCGATTTAGATTTGCTGTTCATAGCTGTTTAAGACAATCTTGATGTATTTTGATACTTTGACAACGATTTTTCCAGTAGTTTAGAAGAAAACGATGTTTTTTTTTCTTTGGTCGTTAGAGTACGAATGAAAAAAAATGCTGTTATCTCCGTCAATATTAATTTATTTTCGATTAACATTGGCTTTACATAGCTGTTTAAGACAATCTTGATGTATTTTGATACTTTGACAACGATTTTTCTAGTAGTTTATAAGAAAAGGATGTTTCTTTTTTTCTTTGGTCGTTACAGTACGATAGAAAAAAAAAAGTTGTTAACTCCGTCAATGTTAATTTTTTTTCGATTTAGATTTGCTTTTCATAGCTGTTTAAGACAATCTTGATGTATTTTGATACTTTGACAACGATTTTTCTAGTAGTTTAGAAGAAAACGATGTTTCTTTTTTTCTTTGGTCGTTACAGTACGATAGAAAAAAAAAAGTTGTTAACTGTGTCAATTTTAATTTTTTTTCGATTTAGATTTGCTGTTCATAGCTGTTTAAGACAATCTTGATGTATTTTGATACTTTGACAACGATTTTTCCAGTAGTTTAGAAGAAAACGATGTTTTTTTTTCTTTGGTCGTTAGAGTACGAATGAAAAAAAATGCTGTTATCTCCGTCAATATTAATTTATTTTCGATTAACATTGGCTTTACATAGCTGTTTAAGACAATCTTGATGTATTTTGATACTTTGACAACGATTTTTCTAGTAGTTTATAAGAAAAGGATGTTTCTTTTTTTCTTTGGTCGTTACAGTACGATAGAAAAAAAAAAGTTGTTAACTCCGTCAATGTTAATTTTTTTTCGATTTAGATTTGCTTTTCATAGCTGTTTAAGACAATCTTGATGTATTTTGATACTTTGACAACGATTTTTCTAGTAGTTTAGAAGAAAACGATGTTTTTTTTCTTTGGTCGTTACAGTATGAAAAAAAAAAAAATTGCGTTAATATTAATTTTTTTGAATAAGATTGGCTTTAAATAGCTGTTTAAGACAATCTTGATGTATTTTGATACTTTGACAACGATTTTTCCAGTAGCTTAGAAGAAAACGATGTTTTTGTTTTCTTTGGTCGTTAGAGTACGAATGAAAAAAAATGCTGTTATCTCCGTCAATATTAATTTATTTTCGATTTAGATTTGCTTTTCATAGCTGTTTAAGACAATCTTGATGTATTTTGATACTTTGACAACGATTTTTCCAGTAGTTTAGAAGAAAATGATATTTTTTTTTATTTGGTCGTTACAATACGAAAGAAAAAAAAAGCTATCAACTCCGTCAATATTAATTTTTTTTCGATTTAGATTGGCTTTTCATAGCTGTTTAAGACAATCTTGATGTATTTTGATACTTTAACAACGATTTTTCCAGTAGCTTAGAAGAAAACGATGTTTTTTTTTAGGTAGTTACAGTATGATAGAAAACAAAATTTCGTTAATATTAATTTTTTTTGAATAAGATTGGCTTTTCATAGCTGTTTAAGACAATCTTGATGTATTTTGACACTTTGACAACGATTTTTCCAGTAGCTTAGAAGAAAACGATGTTTTTTTTTATTTGGTCGTTACAGTACGAAAGAAAAAAAAATGCTGTTATCTCCGTCAATATTAATTTTTTTCGATTTATATTGGCTTTTCATAGCTGTTTAAGACAATCTTGATGTATTTTGATACCTTGACAACGATTTTTCGAATAGCTTAGAAGGAAACGATGTTTTTTTCGTTGGTTGTTACAGTATGATATGAAACAAAATGTAGTTAATTTTAATTTATTTGAATATGATTGGGTTTTTATAGCTGTTTAAGACAATCTTGATGTATTTTGACACTTTGACAACGATTTTTCCAGTAGCTTAGAAGAAAACGATGTTTTTTTTATTTGGTCGTTACAGTACGAAAGAAAAAAAAATGCTGTTAACTCCGTCAATGTTAATTTTTTTTCTATTTAGATTTGCTTTTTATAGCTGTTTAAGACAATCTTGACGTATTTTGATACTTTGACAACGATTTTTCCAGTAGTTTAGAAGAAAACGATGTTTTTTTTTTCTTTGGTCGTTAGAGTACGAATGAAAAAAAATGCTGTTATCTCCGTCAATATTAATTTATTTTCGATTAACATTGGCTTTACATAGCTGTTTAAGACAATCTTGATGTATTTTGATACTTTGACAACGATTTTTCTAGTAGTTTATAAGAAAAGGATGTTTCTTTTTTTCTTTGGTCGTTACAGTACGATAGAAAAAAAAAAGTTGTTAACTCCGTCAATGTTAATTTTTTTTCGATTTAGATTTGCTTTTCATAGCTGTTTAAGACAATCTTGATGTATTTTGATACTTTGACAACGATTTTTCTAGTAGTTTAGAAGAAAACGATGTTTTTTTTCTTTGGTCGTTACAGTATGAAAGAAAAAAAAATTGCGTTAATATTAATTTTTTTGAATAAGATTGGCTTTAAATAGCTGTTTAAGACAATCTTGATGTATTTTGGTACTTTGACAACGATTTTTCCAGTAGCTTAGAAGAAAACGATGTTTTTTTTCTTTGGTCGTTACAGTATGAAAGATAAAAAAATTGCGTTGACATTAATTTTTTTCGATTTAGATTTGCTGTTCATAGCTGTTTAAGACAATCTTGATGTATTTTGATACTTTGACAACGATTTTTCCAGTAGTTTAGAAGAAAACGATGTTTTTGTTTTCTTTGGTCGTTAGAGTACGAATGAAAAAAAATGCTGTTATCTCCGTCAATATTAATTTATTTCGATTTAGATTGGCTTTTCATAGCTGTTTAAGACAATCTTGATGTATTTTGATACTTTGACAACGATTTTTCCAGTAGCTTAGAAGAAAACGATGTTTTTTTCTTTGGTCGTTCCAGTATGATAGAAAACAAAATTTCGTTAATTTTATTTTTTTTGAATAAGATTGGCTTTTCATAGCTGTTTAAGACAATCTTGATGTATTTTGACACTTTGACAACGATTTTTCCAGTAGCTTCGAAGAAAACGATGTTTTTTTTCTTTGGTCATTACAGTACGAAAGAAAAAAAAATGCTGTTATGTCCGTCAATATTAATTTTTTTCGATTTATATTGGCTTTTCATAGCTGTTTAAGACAATCTTGATGTATTTTGATACTTTGACAACGATTTTTCGAATAGCTTAGAAGGAAACGATGTTTTTTTCTTTGGTCGTTACAGTATGATATGAAACAAAATGTTGTTAATTTTAATTTATTTGAATATGATTGGGTTTTCATAGCTGTTTAAGACAATCTTGATGTATTTTGATACTTTGACAACGATTTTTCCAGTAGTTTAGAAGAAAACGATGTTTTTTTTCTTTGGTCGTTACAGTACGAAAGAAAAAAAAATGATGTTATGTCCGTCAATATTAATTTTTTTCGATTTAGATTTGCTGTTCATAGCTGTTTAAGACAATCTTGATGTATTTTGATACTTTGACAACGATTTTTCCAGTAGTTTAGAAGAAAACGAAGTTTTTTTTCTTTTGTCGTTACAGTATGATATGAAAACAAAATGTCGTTAATTTTAATTTATTTGAATATGATTGGGTTTTCGTAGCTGTTTAAGACAATCTTGATGTTTTTTGATACTTTGACAACTATTTTTCCAGAAGCTTAGAAGAAAACGATGTTTTTTTTCTTTGGTCGTTACAGTACGAAAGAAAAAAAAATGCTGTTATGTCCGTCAATATTAATTTTTTTCGATTTAGATTGGCTTTTCATAGCTGTTTAAGACAATCTTGATGTATTTTGATACCTTGACAACGATTTTTCCAGTAGCTTCGAAGAAAACGATGTTTTTTTCTTTGGTCGTTCCAGTATGATAGAAAACAAAATTTCGTTAATTTTAATTTTTTTTGAATAAGATTGGCTTTTCATAGCTGTTTAAGACAATCTTGATGTATTTTGATACTTTGACAACGATTTTTCCAGTAGCTTAGAAGAAAACGATGTTTTTTTTCTTTGGTCGTTACAGTATGAAAGATAAAAAAATTGCGTTGACATTAATTTTTTTCGATTTAGATTTGCTGTTCATAGCTGTTTAAGACAATCTTGATGTATTTTGATACTTTGACAACGATTTTTCCAGTAGTTTAGAAGAAAACGATGTTTTTTTTTCTTTGGTCGTTAGAGTACGAATGAAAAAAAATGCTGTTATCTCCGTCAATATTAATTTATTTTCGATTAACATTGGCTTAACATAGCTGTTTAAGACAATCTTGAAGTATTTTGATAGTTTGACAACGATTTTTCTAGTAGTTTATAAGAAAAGTATGTTTCTTTTTTTCTTTGGTCGTTACAGTACGATAGAAAAAAAAAAGCTATTAACTCCGTCAATGTTAATTTTTTTTCGATTTAGATTTGCTTTTCATAGCTGTTTAAGACAATCTTGATGTATTTTGACACTTTGACAACGATTTTTCCAGTAGTCTAGAAGAAAACGATGTTTTTTTTATTTGGTCGTTACAGTACGAAAGAAAAAAAAATGCTGTCAACTCCGTCAATGTTAATTTTTTTCGATTTAGATTTGCTTTTCATAGCTGTTTAAGACAATCTTGATGTATTTTGATACTTTGACAACGATTTTTTTAGTAGTTTAGAAGAAAACGATGTTTTTTTTCTTTGGTCGTTAGAGTACGAATGAAAAAAAATGCTGTTATCTCCGTCAATATTAATTTATTTTCGATTAACATTGGCTTTACATAGCTGTTTAAGACAATCTTGAAGTATTTTGATACTTTGACAACGATTTTTCCAGTAGCTTAGAAGAAAACGATGTTTTTTTCTTTGGTCGTTCCAGTATGATAGAAAACAAAATTTCGTTAATTTTAATTTTTTTTGAATAAGATTGGCTTTTCATAGCTGTTTAAGACAATCTTGATGTATTTTGATACTTTGACAACGATTTTTCCAGTAGCTTAGAAGAAAACGATGTTTTTTTTATTTGGTCGTTACAGTACGAAAGAAAAAAAAATGCTGTCAACTCCGTCAATGTTAATTTTTTTTCGATTTAGATTTGCTTTTCATAGCTGTTTAAGACAATCTTGATGTATTTTGATACTTTGACAACGATTTTTCGAGTAGTATAGAAGAAAATGATGTTTTTTTTTCTTTGGTCGTTACAGTACGAAAGAAAAAAAAATTTCGTTAATTTTAATTTTTTTTGAATAAGATTGGCTTTTCATAGCTGTTTAAGACAATCTTGATGTATTTTGACACTTTGACAACAATTTTTCCAGTAGCTTCGAAGAAAACGATGTTTTTTTTTTTGGTCGTTACAGTACGAAAGAAAAAAAAATGCTGTTATGTCCGTCAATATTAATTTTTTTCGATTTAGATTGGCTTTTCATAGCTGTTTAAGACAATCTTGACGTATTTTGGTACTTTGACAACGATTTTTCCAGTAGTTTAGAAGAAAACGATGTTTTTTTTCTTTGGTCGTTAGAGTACGAATGAAAAAAAATGCTGTTATCTCCGTCAATATTAATTTATTTTCGATTAACATTGGCTTTACATAGCTGTTTAAGACAATCTTGAAGTATTTTGATACTTTGACAACGATTTTTCCAGTAGCTTAGAAGAAAACGATGTTTTTTTCTTTGGTCGTTCCAGTATGATAGAAAACAAAATTTCGTTAATTTTAATTTTTTTTGAATAAGACTGGCTTTTCATAGCTGTTTAAGACAATCTTGATGTATTTTGATACTTTGACAACGATTTTTCCAGTAGCTTAGAAGAAAACGATGTTTTTTTTCTTTGGTCGTTACAGTATGAAAGATAAAAAAATTGCGTTGACATTAATTTTTTTCGATTTAGATTTGCTGTTCATAGCTGTTTAAGACAATCTTGATGTATTTTGATACTTTGACAACGATTTTTCCAGTAGTTTAGAAGAAAACGATGTTTTTTTTTCTTTGGTCGTTAGAGTACGAATGAAAAAAAATGCTGTTATCTCCGTCAATATTAATTTATTTTCGATTAACATTGGCTTAACATAGCTGTTTAAGACAATCTTGAAGTATTTTGATAGTTTGACAACGATTTTTCTAGTAGTTTATAAGAAAAGTATGTTTCTTTTTTTCTTTGGTCGTTACAGTACGATAGAAAAAAAAAAGCTATTAACTCCGTCAATGTTAATTTTTTTTCGATTTAGATTT
This sequence comes from Ptychoptera albimana, assembly GCA_961205885.1. NCBI lineage: Eukaryota > Metazoa > Arthropoda > Insecta > Diptera > Ptychopteridae > Ptychoptera > Ptychoptera albimana. The sequence goes on from OY540806.1 coordinate 6,935,383, forward strand.
GCTTTTCATAGCTGTTTAAGACAATCTTGATGTATTTTGACACTTTGACAACGATTTTTCCAGTAGTCTAGAAGAAAACGATGTTTTTTTTATTTGGTCGTTACAGTACGAAAGAAAAAAAAATGCTGTCAACTCCGTCAATGTTAATTTTTTTCGATTTAGATTTGCTTTTCATAGCTGTTTAAGACAATCTTGATGTATTTTGATACTTTGACAACGATTTTTTTAGTAGTTTAGAAGAAAACGATGTTTTTTTTCTTTGGTCGTTAGAGTACGAATGAAAAAAAATGCTGTTATCTCCGTCAATATTAATTTATTTTCGATTAACATTGGCTTTACATAGCTGTTTAAGACAATCTTGAAGTATTTTGATACTTTGACAACGATTTTTCCAGTAGCTTAGAAGAAAACGATGTTTTTTTCTTTGGTCGTTCCAGTATGATAGAAAACAAAATTTCGTTAATTTTAATTTTTTTTGAATAAGATTGGCTTTTCATAGCTGTTTAAGACAATCTTGATGTATTTTGATACTTTGACAACGATTTTTCCAGTAGCTTAGAAGAAAACGATGTTTTTTTTCTTTGGTCGTTACAGTATGAAAGATAAAAAAATTGCGTTGACATTAATTTTTTTCGATTTAGATTTGCTGTTCATAGCTGTTTAAGACAATCTTGATGTATTTTGATACTTTGACAACGATTTTTCCAGTAGTTTAGAAGAAAACGATGTTTTTTTTTCTTTGGTCGTTAGAGTACGAATGAAAAAAAATGCTGTTATCTCCGTCAATATTAATTTATTTTCGATTAACATTGGCTTTACATAGCTGTTTAAGACAATCTTGAAGTATTTTGATACTTTGACAACGATTTTTCTAGTAGTTTATAAGAAAAGTATGTTTCTTTTTTTCTTTGGTCGTTACAGTACGATAGAAAAAAAAAAGCTATTAACTCCGTCAATGTTAATTTTTTTTTCGATTTAGATTTGCTTTTCATAGCTGTTTAAGACAATCTTGATGTATTTTGACACTTTGACAACGATTTTTCCAGTAGTCTAGAAGAAAACGATGTTTTTTTTATTTGGTCGTTACAGTACGAAAGAAAAAAAAATGCTGTCAACTCCGTCAATGTTAATTTTTTTTCGATTTAGATTTGCTTTTCATAGCTGTTTAAGACAATCTTGATGTATTTTGATACTTTGACAACGATTTTTCGAGTAGTATAGAAGAAAATGATGTTTTTTTTTCTTTGGTCGTTACAGTACGAAAGAAAAAAAAATTTCGTTAATTTTAATTTTTTTTGAATAAGATTGGCTTTTCATAGCTGTTTAAGACAATCTTGATGTATTTTGACACTTTGACAACAATTTTTCCAGTAGCTTAGAAGAAAACGATGTTTTTTTTTATTTGGTCGTTACAGTACGAAAGAAAAAAAAATGCTGTTATCTCCGTCAATATTAATTTTTTTCGATTTAGATTGGCTTTTCATAGCTGTTTAAGACAATCTTGATGTATTTTGATACTTTGACAACGATTTTTCCAGTAGCTTAGAAGAAAACGATGTTTTTTTCTTTGGTCGTTAGAGTACGAATGAAAAAAAATGCTGTTATCTCCGTCAATATTAATTTATTTTCGATTAACATTGGCTTTACATAGCTGTTTAAGACAATCTTGAAGTATTTTGATACTTTGACAACGATTTTTCCAGTAGCTTAGAAGAAAACGATGTTTTTTTCTTTGGTCGTTCCAATATGATAGAAAACAAAATTTCGTTAATTTTAATTTTTTTTGATGAAGAAAACGATGTTTTTTTTTTTGGTCGTTACAGTACGAAAGAAAAAAAAATGCTGTTATCTCCGTCAATATTAATTTTTTTCGATTTATATTGGCTTTTCATAGCTGTTTAAGACAATCTTGATGTATTTTGATACTTTGACAACGATTTTTCGAATAGCTTAGAAGAAAACGATGTTTTTTTTTTTTGGTCGTTACAGTATGATATAAAACCAAAATGTCATTAATTTTAATTTTTTTTGAATAAGATTGGCTTTTCATAGCTGTTTAAGACAATCTTGATGTATTTTGACACTTTGACAACAATTTTTCCAGTAGCTTAGAAGAAAACGATGTTTTTTTTTATTTGGTCGTTACAGTACGAAAGAAAAAAAAATGCTGTTATCTCCGTCAATATTAATTTTTTTCGATTTAGATTGGCTTTTCATAGCTGTTTAAGACAATCTTGATGTATTTTGATACTTTGACAACGATTTTTCCAGTAGCTTAGAAGAAAACGATGTTTTTTTCTTTGGTCGTTCCAGTATGATAGAAAACAAAATTTCGTTAATTTTAATTTTTTTTGAATAAGATTGGCTTTTCATAGCTGTTTAAGACAATCTTGATGTATTTTGACACTTTGACAACGATTTTTCCAGTAGCTTCGAAGAAAACGATGTTTTTTTTTTTGGTCGTTACAGTACGAAAGAAAAAAAAATGCTGTTATCTCCGTCAATATTAATTTTTTTCGATTTATATTGGCTTTTCATAGCTGTTTAAGACAATCTTGATGTATTTTGATACTTTGACAACGATTTTTCGAATAGCTTAGAAGAAAACGATGTTTTTTTTTTTTGGTCGTTACAGTATGATATAAAACCAAAATGTCATTAATTTTAATTTATTTGAATATGATTGGGTTTTCATAGCTGTTTAAGACAATCTTGATGTTTTTTGATACTTTGACAACTATTTTTCCAGAAGCTTAGAAGAAAACGATGTTCTTTTTCTTTGGTCGTTACAGTACGAAAGAAAAAAAAATGCTGTTATCTCCGTCAATATTAATTTTTTTCGATTTAGATTTGCTTTTCATAGCTGTTTAAGACAATCTTGATGTATTTTGACACTTTGACAACGATTTTTCGAATAGCTTAGAAGAAAACGATGTTTTTTTCTTTGGTCGTTACAGTATGATATGAAACAAAATGTCGTTAATTTTAATTTATTTGAATATGATTGGGTTTTCATAGCTGTTTAAGACAATCTTGATGTATTTTGATACTTTGACAACGATTTTTCCAGTAGTTTAGAAGAAAATGATGTTTTTTTTTTCTTTGGTCGTTACAGTACGAAAGAAAAAAAAAAGCTATTAACTCCGTCAATATTAATTTTTTTCGATTTAGATTGGCTTTTCATAGCTGTTTAAGACAATCTTGATGTATTTTGATACTTTGAAAACGATTTTTCCAGTAGCTTAGAAGAAAACGATGTTTTTTTCTTTGGTCGTTACAGTATGATAGAAAACAAAATTTCGTTAATTTTAACTTTTTTGAATAAGATTGGCTTTTCATAGCTGTTTAAGACAATCTTGATGTATTTTGATACTTTGACAACGATTTTTCCAGTAGTTTAGAAGAAAACGATGTTTTTTTTCTTTGGTCGTTACAGTACGAAAGAAAAAAAAATGCTGTTATCTCCGTCAATATTAATTTTTTTCGATTTATATTGGCTTTTCATAGCTGTTTAAGACAATCTTGATGTATTTTGATACTTTGACAACGATTTTTCCAGTAGTTTAGAAGAAAATGATGTTTTTTTTTTCTTTGGTCGTTACAGTACGAAAGAAAAAAAAAGCTATTAACTCCGTCAATATTAATTTGTTTCGATTTAGATTGGCTTTTCATAGCTGTTTAAGACAATCTTGATGTATTTTGATACTTTGAAAACGATTTTTCCAGTAGCTTAGAAGAAAACGATGTTTTTTTTCTTAGGTCGTTACAGTATGATAGGAAACAAAATTTCGTTAATTTTAATTTTTTTTTGAATAAGATTCGCTTTTCATAGCTGTTTAAGACAATCTTGATGTATTTTGACACTTTGACAACGATTTTTCCAGTAGTTTAGAAGTAAACGATGTTTTTTTTTTCTTTGGTCGTTACAGTACAATAGAAAAAAAAAGCTATAAACTCCGTCAATGTTAATTTTTTTTCGATTGAGATTAGATTTTCATAGCTGTTTAAGACAATCTTGATGTACTTTGATACTTTGACAACGATTTTTCGAATAGCTTAGAAGAAAACGATGTTTTTTTCTTTGGTCGTTACAGTATGATATAAAACAAAATTTCGTTAATTTTAACTTTTTTGAATAAGATTGGCTTTTCATAGCTGTTTAAGACAATCTTGATGTATTTTGATACTTTGACAACGATTTTTCCAGTAGTTTAGAAGAAAACGATGTTTTTTTTCTTTGGTCGTTACAGTACGAAAGAAAAAAAATTGCTGTTATCTCCGTCAATATTAATTTTTTTCGATTTATATTGGCTTTTCATAGCTGTTTAAGACAATCTTGATGTATTTTGATACTTTGACAACGATTTTTCGAATAGCTTAGAAGAAAACGATGTTTTTTTCTTTGGTCGTTACAGTATGATATGAAACAAAATGTCGTTAGTTTTAATTTATTTGAATATGATTGGGTTTTCACAGCTGTTTAAGACAATCTTGATGTTTTTTGATACATTGACAACTATTTTTTCAGAAGCTTAGAAGAAAACGATGTTTTTTTTCGTTGGTCGTTACAGTACGAAAAAAAAAAAAATGCTGTTATCTCCGTCAATATTAATTTTTTTCGACTTAGATTGGCTTTTCATAACTGTTTAAGACAATCTTGATGTATTTTGATACTTTGACAACGATTTTTCGAATAGCTTAGAAGAAAACGATGTTTTTTTCTTTGGTCGTTACAGTATGATAGAAAACAAAATTTCGTTAATTTTAACTTTTTTGAATAAGATTGGCTTTTCATAGCTGTTTAAGACAATCTTGATGTATTTTGATACTTTGACAACGATTTTTCCAGTAGTTTAGAAGAAAACGATGTTTTTTTTCTTTGTTCGTTACAGTACGAAAGAAAAAAAAATGCTGTTATCTCCGTCAATATTAATTTTTTTCGATTTATATTGGCTTTTCATAGCTGTTTAAGACAATCTTGATGTATTTTGATACTTTGACAACGATTTTTCGAATAGCTTAGAAGAAAACGATGTTTTTTTCTTTGGTCGTTACAGTATGATATGAAACAAAATGTCGTTAGTTTTAATTTATTTGAATATGATTGGGTTTTCACAGCTGTTTAAGACAATCTTGATGTTTTTTGATACATTGACAACGATTTTTAGAATAGCTTAGAAGAAAACGATGTTTTTTTTCTTTGGTCGTTACAGTACGAAAGAAAAAAAAAAGCTATTAACTCCGTCAATATTAATTTTTTTCGATTTAGATTGGCTTTTCATAGCTGTTTAAGACAATCTTGATGTATTTTGATACTTTGACAACGATTTTTCCAGTAGTTTAGAAGAAAATGATGTTTTTTTTTTCTTTGGTCGTTACAGTACGAAAGAAAAAAAAAGCTATTAACTCCGTCAATATTAATTTGTTTCGATTTAGATTGGCTTTTCATAGCTGTTTAAGACAATCTTGATGTATTTTGATACTTTGAAAACGATTTTTCCAGTAGCTTAGAAGAAAACGATGTTTTTTTTCTTAGGTCGTTACAGTATGATAGGAAACAAAATTTCGTTAATTTTAATTTTTTTTGAATAAGATTCGCTTTTCATAGCTGTTTAAGACAATCTTGATGTATTTTGACACTTTGACAACGATTTTTCCAGTAGTTTAGAAGAAAACGATGTTTTTTTTCTTTGGTCGTTACAGTACGAAAGAAAAAAAATTGCTGTTATCTCCGTCAATATTAATTTTTTTCGATTTATATTGGCTTTTCATAGCTGTTTAAGACAATCTTGATGTATTTTGATACTTTGACAACGATTTTTCGAATAGCTTAGAAGAAAACGATGTTTTTTTCTTTGGTCGTTACAGTATGATATGAAACAAAATGTCGTTAGTTTTAATTTATTTGAATATGATTGGGTTTTCACAGCTGTTTAAGACAATCTTGATGTTTTTTGATACATTGACAACTATTTTTTCAGAAGCTTAGAAGAAAACGATGTTTTTTTTCTTTGGTCGTTACAGTACAAAAAAAAAAAAAATGCTGTTATCTCCGTCAATATTAATTTTTTTCGACTTAGATTGGCTTTTCATAACTGTTTAAGACAATCTTGATGTATTTTGATACTTTGACAACGATTTTTCGAATAGCTTAGAAGAAAACGATGTTTTTTTCTTTGGTCGTTACAGTATGATAGAAAACAAAATGTCGTTAATTTTAATTTATTTGAATATGATTGGGTTTTCATAGCTGTTTAAGACAATCTTGATGTATTTTGATACTTTGACAACGATTTTTCCAGTAGTTTAGAAGAAAACGATGTTTTTTTTTCTTTGGTCGTTACAGTACGGAAGAAAAAAAAATGCTGTTAACTCCGTCAATGTTAATTTTTTTTCTATTTAGATTTGCTTTTTATAGCTGTTTAAGACAATCTTGACGTATTTTGATACTTTGACAACGATTTTTCCAGTAGTTTAGAAGAAATGGCTGTTTCTTTTTTTCTTTGGTCGTTACAGTACGATAGAAAAAAAAAAGTTGTTAACTCCGTCAATGTTAATTTTTTTTCGATTTAGATTGGCTTTTCATAGCTGTTTAAGACAATCTTGATATATTTTGACACTTTGACAACGATTTTTCCAGTAGTCTAGAAGAAAACGATGTTTTTTTTTATTTGGTCGTTACAGTACGAAAGAAAAAAAAATGCTGTCAACTCCGTCAATGTTAATTTTTTTTCGATTTAGATTTGCTTTTCATAGCTGTTTAAGACAATCTTGATGTATTTTGATACTTTGACAACGATTTTTCCAGTAGTTTAGAAGAAAACGATGTTTTTTTTCTTTGGTCGTTACAGTACGAAAGAAAAAAAAATGCTGTTATCTCCGTCAATATTAATTTTTTTCGATTTATATTGGCTTTTCATAGCTGTTTAAGACAATCTTGATGTATTTTGATACTTTGACAACGATTTTTCGAATAGCTTAGAAGGAAACGATGTTTTTTTCTTTGGTCGTTACAGTATGATATGAAACAAAATATCGTTAATTTTATTTTATTTGAATATGATTGGGTTTTCATAGCTGTTTAAGACAATCTTGATGTATTTTGATACTTTGACAACGATTTTTCCAGTAGTTTAGAAGAAAACGATGTTTTTTTTCTTTGGTCGTTACAGTACGAAAGAAAAAAAAATGCTGTTAACTCCGTCAATGTTAATTTTTTTTCTATTTAGATTTGCTTTTTATAGCTGTTTAAGACAATCTTGACGTATTTTGATACTTTGACAACGATTTTTCCAGTAGTTTAGAAGAAATGGCTGTTTCTTTTTTTCTTTGGTCGTTACAGTACGATAGAAAAAAAAAAGTTGTTAACTCCGTCAATGTTAATTTTTTTTCGATTTAGATTGGCTTTTCATAGCTGTTTAAGACAATCTTGATGTATTTTGACACTTTGACAACGATTTTTCCAGTAGTCTAGAAGAAAACGATGTTTTTTTTCTTTGTTCGTTACAGTACGAAAGAAAAAAAAATGCTGTTATCTCCGTCAATATTAATTTTTTTCGATTTATATTGGCTTTTCATAGCTGTTTAAGACAATCTTGATGTATTTTGATACTTTGACAACGATTTTTCGAATAGCTTAGAAGAAAACGATGTTTTTTTCTTTGGTCGTTACAGTATGATATGAAACAAAATGTCGTTAGTTTTAATTTATTTGAATATGATTGGGTTTTCACAGCTGTTTAAGACAATCTTGATGTTTTTTGATACATTGACAACGATTTTTAGAATAGCTTAGAAGAAAACGATGTTTTTTTTCTTTGGTCGTTACAGTACGAAAGAAAAAAAAAAGCTATTAACTCCGTCAATATTAATTTTTTTCGATTTAGATTGGCTTTTCATAGCTGTTTAAGACAATCTTGATGTATTTTGATACTTTGACAACGATTTTTCCAGTAGTTTAGAAGAAAACGATGTTTTTTTTCTTTGGTCGTTACAGTACGAAAGAAAAAAAATTGCTGTTATCTCCGTCAATATTAATTTTTTTCGATTTATATTGGCTTTTCATAGCTGTTTAAGACAATCTTGATGTATTTTGATACTTTGACAACGATTTTTCGAATAGCTTAGAAGAAAACGATGTTTTTTTCTTTGGTCGTTACAGTATGATATGAAACAAAATGTCGTTAGTTTTAATTTATTTGAATATGATTGGGTTTTCACAGCTGTTTAAGACAATCTTGATGTTTTTTGATACATTGACAACTATTTTTTCAGAAGCTTAGAAGAAAACGATGTTTTTTTTCGTTGGTCGTTACAGTACGAAAAAAAAAAAAATGCTGTTATCTCCGTCAATATTAATTTTTTTCGACTTAGATTGGCTTTTCATAACTGTTTAAGACAATCTTGATGTATTTTGATACTTTGACAACGATTTTTCGAATAGCTTAGAAGAAAACGATGTTTTTTTCTTTGGTCGTTACAGTATGATAGAAAACAAAATTTCGTTAATTTTAACTTTTTTGAATAAGATTGGCTTTTCATAGCTGTTTAAGACAATCTTGATGTATTTTGATACTTTGACAACGATTTTTCCAGTAGTTTAGAAGAAAACGATGTTTTTTTTCTTTGTTCGTTACAGTACGAAAGAAAAAAAAATGCTGTTATCTCCGTCAATATTAATTTTTTTCGATTTATATTGGCTTTTCATAGCTGTTTAAGACAATCTTGATGTATTTTGATACTTTGACAACGATTTTTCGAATAGCTTAGAAGAAAACGATGTTTTTTTCTTTGGTCGTTACAGTATGATATGAAACAAAATGTCGTTAGTTTTAATTTATTTGAATATGATTGGGTTTTCACAGCTGTTTAAGACAATCTTGATGTTTTTTGATACATTGACAACGATTTTTAGAATAGCTTAGAAGAAAACGATGTTTTTTTTCTTTGGTCGTTACAGTACGAAAGAAAAAAAAAAGCTATTAACTCCGTCAATATTAATTTTTTTCGATTTAGATTGGCTTTTCATAGCTGTTTAAGACAATCTTGATGTATTTTGATACTTTGACAACGATTTTTCCAGTAGTTTAGAAGAAAATGATGTTTTTTTTTTCTTTGGTCGTTACAGTACGAAAGAAAAAAAAAGCTATTAACTCCGTCAATATTAATTTGTTTCGATTTAGATTGGCTTTTCATAGCTGTTTAAGACAATCTTGATGTATTTTGATACTTTGAAAACGATTTTTCCAGTAGCTTAGAAGAAAACGATGTTTTTTTTCTTAGGTCGTTACAGTATGATAGGAAACAAAATTTCGTTAATTTTAATTTTTTTTGAATAAGATTCGCTTTTCATAGCTGTTTAAGACAATCTTGATGTATTTTGACACTTTGACAACGATTTTTCCAGTAGTTTAGAAGTAAACGATGTTTTTTTTTTCTTTGGTCGTTACAGTACAATAGAAAAAAAAGCTATAAACTCCGTCAATGTTAATTTTTTTTCGATTGAGATTAGATTTTCATAGCTGTTTAAGACAATCTTGATGTACTTTGATACTTTGACAACGATTTTTCGAATAGCTTAGAAGAAAACGATGTTTTTTTCTTTGGTCGTTACAGTATGATATAAAACAAAATTTCGTTAATTTTAACTTTTTTGAATAAGATTGGCTTTTCATAGCTGTTTAAGACAATCTTGATGTATTTTGATACTTTGACAACGATTTTTCCAGTAGTTTAGAAGAAAACGATGTTTTTTTTCTTTGGTCGTTACAGTACGAAAGAAAAAAAATTGCTGTTATCTCCGTCAATATTAATTTTTTTCGATTTATATTGGCTTTTCATAGCTGTTTAAGACAATCTTGATGTATTTTGATACTTTGACAACGATTTTTCGAATAGCTTAGAAGAAAACGATGTTTTTTTCTTTGGTCGTTACAGTATGATATGAAACAAAATGTCGTTAGTTTTAATTTATTTGAATATGATTGGGTTTTCACAGCTGTTTAAGACAATCTTGATGTTTTTTGATACATTGACAACTATTTTTTCAGAAGCTTAGAAGAAAACGATGTTTTTTTTCTTTGGTCGTTACAGTACAAAAAAAAAAAAAATGCTGTTATCTCCGTCAATATTAATTTTTTTCGACTTAGATTGGCTTTTCATAACTGTTTAAGACAATCTTGATGTATTTTGATACTTTGACAACGATTTTTCGAATAGCTTAGAAGAAAACGATGTTTTTTTCTTTGGTCGTTACAGTATGATAGAAAACAAAATGTCGTTAATTTTAATTTATTTGAATATGATTGGGTTTTCATAGCTGTTTAAGACAATCTTGATGTATTTTGATACTTTGACAACGATTTTTCCAGTAGTTTAGAAGAAAACGATGTTTTTTTTTCTTTGGTCGTTACAGTACGGAAGAAAAAAAAATGCTGTTAACTCCGTCAATGTTAATTTTTTTTCTATTTAGATTTGCTTTTTATAGCTGTTTAAGACAATCTTGACGTATTTTGATACTTTGACAACGATTTTTCCAGTAGTTTAGAAGAAATGGCTGTTTCTTTTTTTCTTTGGTCGTTACAGTACGATAGAAAAAAAAAAGTTGTTAACTCCGTCAATGTTAATTTTTTTTCGATTTAGATTGGCTTTTCATAGCTGTTTAAGACAATCTTGATGTATTTTGACACTTTGACAACGATTTTTCCAGTAGTCTAGAAGAAAACGATGTTTTTTTTTATTTGGTCGTTACAGTACGAAAGAAAAAAAAATGCTGTCAACTCCGTCAATGTTAATTTTTTTTCGATTTAGATTTGCTTTTCATAGCTGTTTAAGACAATCTTGATGTATTTTGATACTTTGACAACGATTTTTCCAGTAGTTTAGAAGAAAACGATGTTTTTTTTCTTTGGTCGTTACAGTACGAAAGAAAAAAAAATGCTGTTATCTCCGTCAATATTAATTTTTTTCGATTTATATTGGCTTTTCATAGCTGTTTAAGACAATCTTGATGTATTTTGATACTTTGACAACGATTTTTCGAATAGCTTAGAAGGAAACGATGTTTTTTTCTTTGGTCGTTACAGTATGATATGAAACAAAATATCGTTAATTTTATTTTATTTGAATATGATTGGGTTTTCATAGCTGTTTAAGACAATCTTGATGTATTTTGATACTTTGACAACGATTTTTCCAGTAGTTTAGAAGAAAACGATGTTTTTTTTCTTTGGTCGTTACAGTACGAAAGAAAAAAAAATGCTGTTAACTCCGTCAATGTTAATTTTTTTTCTATTTAGATTTGCTTTTTATAGCTGTTTAAGACAATCTTGACGTATTTTGATACTTTGACAACGATTTTTCCAGTAGTTTAGAAGAAATGGCTGTTTCTTTTTTTCTTTGGTCGTTACAGTACGATAGAAAAAAAAAAGTTGTTAACTCCGTCAATGTTAATTTTTTTTCGATTTAGATTGGCTTTTCATAGCTGTTTAAGACAATCTTGATGTATTTTGACACTTTGACAACGATTTTTCCAGTAGTCTAGAAGAAAACGATGTTTTTTTTTATTTGGTCGTTACAGTACGAAAGAAAAAAAAATGCTGTCAACTCCGTCAATGTTAATTTTTTTTCGATTTAGATTTGCTTTTCATAGCTTTTTAAGACAATCTTGATGTATTTTGATACTTTGACAACGATTTTTCCAGTAGTTTAGAAGAAAACGATGTTTTTTTTCTTTGGTCGTTACAGTACGAAAGAAAAAAAAATGCTGTTATCTCCGTCAATATTAATTTTTTTCGATTTATATTGGCTTTTCATAGCTGTTTAAGACAATCTTGATGTATTTTGATACTTTGACAACGATTTTTCGAATAGCTTAGAAGGAAACGATGTTTTTTTCTTTGGTCGTTACAGTATGATATGAAACAAAATATCGTTAATTTTAATTTTTTTTGAATAAGATTGGCTTTTCATAGCTGTTTAAGACAATCTTGATGTATTTTGACACTTTGACAACGATTTTTCCAGTAGCTTCGAAGAAAACGATGTTTTTTTTTTTGGTCGTTACAGTACGAAAGAAAAAAAAATGCTGTTATCTCCGTCAATATTAATTTTTTTCGATTTATATTGGCTTTTCATAGCTGTTTAAGACAATCTTGATGTATTTTGATACTTTGACAACGATTTTTCGAATAGCTTAGAAGAAAACGATGTTTTTTTTTTTTGGTCGTTACAGTATGATATAAAACCAAAATGTCATTAATTTTAATTTATTTGAATATGATTGGGTTTTCATAGCTGTTTAAGACAATCTTGATGTTTTTTGATACTTTGACAACTATTTTTCCAGAAGCTTAGAAGAAAACGATGTTCTTTTTCTTTGGTCGTTACAGTACGAAAGAAAAAAAAATGCTGTTATCTCCGTCAATATTAATTTTTTTCGATTTAGATTTGCTTTTCATAGCTGTTTAAGACAATCTTGATGTATTTTGACACTTTGACAACGATTTTTCGAATAGCTTAGAAGAAAACGATGTTTTTTTCTTTGGTCGTTACAGTATGATATGAAACAAAATGTCGTTAATTTTAATTTATTTGAATATGATTGAGTTTTCATAGCTGTTTAAGACAATCTTGATGTATTTTGACACTTTGACAACGATTTTTCCAGTAGCTTAGAAGAAAACGATGTTTTTTTTTTCTTTGGTCGTTACAGTACGAAAGAAAAAAAGCAGCTATCAACTCCGTCAATATTAATTTTTTTCGATTTAGATTGGCTTTTCATAGCTGTTTAAGACAATCTTGATGTATTTTGATACTTTGACAACGATTTTTCCAGTAGTTTAGAAGAAAACGATGTTTTTTTTTTCTTTGGTCGTTACAGTACGAAAGAAAAAAAAAAGCTATTAACTCCGTCAATATTAATTTTTTTCGATTTAGATTGGCTTTTCATAGCTGTTTAAGACAATCTTGATGTATTTTGATACTTTGAAAACGATTTTTCCAGTAGCTTAGAAGAAAACGATGTTTTTTTTCTTAGGTCGTTACAGTATGATAGGAAACAAAATTTCGTTAATTTTAATTTTTTTTGAATAAGATTCGCTTTTCATAGCTGTTTAAGACAATCTTGATGTATTTTGACACTTTGACAACGATTTTTCCAGTAGTTTAGAAGTAAACGATGTTTTTTTTTTCTTTGGTCGTTACAGTACAATAGAAAAAAAAAGCTATAAACTCCGTCAATGTTAATTTTTTTTCGATTGAGATTAGATTTTCATAGCTGTTTAAGACAATCTTGATGTACTTTGATACTTTGACAACGATTTTTCGAATAGCTTAGAAGAAAACGATGTTTTTTTCTTTGGTCGTTACAGTATGATATAAAACAAAATTTCGTTAATTTTAACTTTTTTGAATAAGATTGGCTTTTCATAGCTGTTTAAGACAATCTTGATGTATTTTGATACTTTGACAACGATTTTTCCAGTAGTTTAGAAGAAAACGATGTTTTTTTTCTTTGGTCGTTACAGTACGAAAGAAAAAAAATTGCTGTTATCTCCGTCAATATTAATTTTTTTCGATTTATATTGGCTTTTCATAGCTGTTTAAGACAATCTTGATGTATTTTGATACTTTGACAACGATTTTTCGAATAGCTTAGAAGAAAACGATGTTTTTTTCTTTGGTCGTTACAGTATGATATGAAACAAAATGTCGTTAGTTTTAATTTATTTGAATATGATTGGGTTTTCACAGCTGTTTAAGACAATCTTGATGTTTTTTGATACATTGACAACTATTTTTTCAGAAGCTTAGAAGAAAACGATGTTTTTTTTCGTTGGTCGTTACAGTACGAAAAAAAAAAAAATGCTGTTATCTCCGTCAATATTAATTTTTTTCGACTTAGATTGGCTTTTCATAACTGTTTAAGACAATCTTGATGTATTTTGATACTTTGACAACGATTTTTCGAATAGCTTAGAAGAAAACGATGTTTTTTTCTTTGGTCGTTACAGTATGATAGAAAACAAAATTTCGTTAATTTTAACTTTTTTGAATAAGATTGGCTTTTCATAGCTGTTTAAGACAATCTTGATGTATTTTGATACTTTGACAACGATTTTTCCAGTAGTTTAGAAGAAAACGATGTTTTTTTTCTTTGGTCGTTACAGTACGAAAGAAAAAAAAATGCTGTTATCTCCGTCAATATTAATTTTTTTCGATTTATATTGGCTTTTCATAGCTGTTTAAGACAATCTTGATGTATTTTGATACTTTGACAACGATTTTTCGAATAGCTTAGAAGAAAACGATGTTTTTTTCTTTGGTCGTTACAGTATGATATGAAACAAAATGTCGTTAGTTTTAATTTATTTGAATATGATTGGGTTTTCACAGCTGTTTAAGACAATCTTGATGTTTTTTGATACATTGACAACGATTTTTAGAATAGCTTAGAAGAAAACGATGTTTTTTTTCTTTGGTCGTTACAGTACGAAAGAAAAAAAAAAGCTATTAACTCCGTCAATATTAATTTTTTTCGATTTAGATTGGCTTTTCATAGCTGTTTAAGACAATCTTGATGTATTTTGATACTTTGACAACGATTTTTCCAATAGTTTAGAAGAAAATGATGTTTTTTTTTTCTTTGGTCGTTACAGTACTAAAGAAAAAAAAAGCTATTAACTCCGTCAATATTAATTTGTTTCGATTTAGATTGGCTTTTCATAGCTGTTTAAGACAATCTTGATGTATTTTGATACTTTGAAAACGATTTTTCCAGTAGCTTAGAAGAAAACGATGTTTTTTTTCTTAGGTCGTTACAGTATGATAGGAAACAAAATTTCGTTAATTTTAATTTTTTTTGAATAAGATTCGCTTTTCATAGCTGTTTAAGACAATCTTGATGTATTTTGACACTTTGACAACGATTTTTCCAGTAGTTTAGAAGTAAACGATGTTTTTTTTTTCTTTGGTCGTTACAGTACAATAGAAAAAAAAAGCTATAAACTCCGTCAATGTTAATTTTTTTTCGATTGAGATTAGATTTTCATAGCTGTTTAAGACAATCTTGATGTACTTTGATACTTTGACAACGATTTTTCGAATAGCTTAGAAGAAAACGATGTTTTTTTCTTTGGTCGTTACAGTATGATATAAATCAAAATTTCGTTAATTTTAACTTTTTTGAATAAGATTGGCTTTTCATAGCTGTTTAAGACAATCTTGATGTATTTTGATACTTTGACAACGATTTTTCCAGTAGTTTAGAAGAAAACGATGTTTTTTTTCTTTGGTCGTTACAGTACGAAAGAAAAAAAATTGCTGTTATCTCCGTCAATATTAATTTTTTTCGATTTATATTGGCTTTTCATAGCTGTTTAAGACAATCTTGATGTATTTTGATACTTTGACAACGATTTTTCGAATAGCTTAGAAGAAAACGATGTTTTTTTCTTTGGTCGTTACAGTATGATATGAAACAAAATGTCGTTAGTTTTAATTTATTTGAATATGATTGGGTTTTCACAGCTGTTTAAGACAATCTTGATGTTTTTTGATACATTGACAACTATTTTTTCAGAAGCTTAGAAGAAAACGATGTTTTTTTTCTTTGGTCGTTACAGTACAAAAAAAAAAAAATGCTGTTATCTCCGTCAATATTAATTTTTTTCGACTTAGATTGGCTTTTCATAACTGTTTAAGACAATCTTGATGTATTTTGATACTTTGACAACGATTTTTCGAATAGCTTAGAAGAAAACGATGTTTTTTTCTTTGGTCGTTACAGTATGATAGAAAACAAAATGTCGTTAATTTTAATTTATTTGAATAAGATTGGGTTTTCATAGCTGTTTAAAACAATCTTGATGTATTTTGATACTTTGACAACGATTTTTCGAATAGCTTAGAAGAAAACGATGTTTTTTTCTTTGGTCGTTACAGTATGATATGAAACAAAATGTCGTTAATTTTAATTTATTTGAATATGATTGGGTTTTCATAGCTGTTTAAGACAATCTTGATGTATTTTGATACTTTGACAACGATTTTTCCAGTAGTTTAGAAGAAAACGATGTTTTTTTTTCTTTGGTCGTTACAGTACGGAAGAAAAAAAAATGCTGTTAACTCCGTCAATGTTAATTTTTTTTCTATTTAGATTTGCTTTTTATAGCTGTTTAAGACAATCTTGACGTATTTTGATACTTTGACAACGATTTTTCCAGTAGTTTAGAAGAAATGGCTGTTTCTTTTTTTCTTTGGTCGTTACAGTACGATAGAAAAAAAAAAGTTGTTAACTCCGTCAATGTTAATTTTTTTTCGATTTAGATTGGCTTTTCATAGCTGTTTAAGACAATCTTGATGTATTTTGACACTTTGACAACGATTTTTCCAGTAGTCTAGAAGAAAACGATGTTTTTTTTTATTTGGTCGTTACAGTACGAAAGAAAAAAAAATGCTGTCAACTCCGTCAATGTTAATTTTTTTTCGATTTAGATTTGCTTTTCATAGCTGTTTAAGACAATCTTGATGTATTTTGATACTTTGACAACGATTTTTCCAGTAGTTTAGAAGAAAACGATGTTTTTTTTCTTTGGTCGTTACAGTACGAAAGAAAAAAAAATGCTGTTATCTCCGTCAATATTAATTTTTTTCGATTTATATTGGCTTTTCATAGCTGTTTAAGACAATCTTGATGTATTTTGATACTTTGACAACGATTTTTCGAATAGCTTAGAAGGAAACGATGTTTTTTTCTTTGTTCGTTACAGTATGATATGAAACAAAATATCGTTAATTTTATTTTATTTGAATATGATTGGGTTTTCATAGCTGTTTAAGACAATCTTGATGTATTTTGATACTTTGACAACGATTTTTCCAGTAGTTTAGAAGAAAACGATGTTTTTTTTTCTTTGGTCGCTACAGTACGAAAGAAAAAAAAATGCTGTTAAATCCGTCAATGTTAATTTTTTTTCTATTTAGATTAGCTTTTCATAGCTGTTTAAGACAATCTTGACGTATTTTGGTACTTTGAAAACGATTTTTCCAGTAGTTTAGAAGAAAACGATGTTTTTTTTTCTTTGGTCGTTACAGTATAAAAGAAAAAAAAATTGCGTTAATATTAATTTTTTTGAATAAGATTGGCTTTACATAGCTGTTTAAGACAAACTTGATATATTTTGATACTTTGACAACGATTTTTCCAGTATCTTAGAAGAAAACGATGTTTTTTTTCTTTGGTCGTTACAGTATGAAAGATAAAAAAATTGCGTTGACATTAATTTTTTTCGATTTAGATTTGCTGTTCATAGCTGTTTAAGACAATCTTGATGTATTTTGATACTTTGACAACGATTTTTCCAGTAGTTTAGAAGAAAATGATGTTTTTTTTTTCTTTGGTCGTTACAGTACGAAAGAAAAAAAAAAGCTATCAACTCCGTCAATATTAAATTTTTTCGATTTAGATTGGCTTTTCATAGCTGTTTAAGACAATCTTGATGTATTTTGATACTTTGACAACGATTTTTCCAGTAGTTTAGAAGAAAATGATGTTTTTTTTTTCTTTGGTCGTTACAGTACGAAAGAAAAAAAAAAGCTATTAACTCCGTCAATATTAATTTTTTTCGATTTAGATTGGTTTTTCATAGCTGTTTAAGACAATCTTGATGTATTTTGATACTTTGAAAACGATTTTTCCAGTAGCTTAGAAGAAAACGATGTTTTTTTTCTTTGGTCGTTACAGTATGATAGGAAACAAAATTTCGTTAATTTTAATTTTTTTTGAATAAGATTCGCTTTTCATAGCTGTTTAAGACAATCTTGATGTATTTTGACACTTTGACAACGATTTTTCCAGTAGTTTAGAAGTAAACGATGTTTTTTTTTTCTTAGGTCGTTACAGTACAATAGAAAAAAAAAGCTATAAACTCCGTCAATGTTAATTTTTTTTCGATTGAGATTAGATTTTCATAGCTGTTTAAGACAATCTTGATGTACTTTGATACTTTGACAACGATTTTTCGAATAGCTTAGAAGAAAACGATGTTTTTTTCTTTGGTCGTTACAGTATGATAGAAAACAAAATTTCGTTAATTTTAATTTTTTGAATAAGTTTGCTTTTCATAGCTGTTTAAGACAATCTTGATGTATTTTGATACTTTGACAACGATTTTTCCAGTAGTTTAGAAGAAAACGATGTTTTTTTTCTTTGGTCGTTACAGTACGAAAGAAAAAAAATTGCTGTTATCTCCGTCAATATTAATTTTTTTCGATTTATATTGGCTTTTCATAGCTGTTTAAGACAATCTTGATGTATTTTGATACTTTGACAACGATTTTTCGAATAGCTTAGAAGAAAACGATGTTTTTTTCTTTGGTCGTTACAGTATGATATGAAACAAAATGTCGTTAGTTTTAATTTATTTGAATATGATTGGGTTTTCACAGCTGTTTAAGACAATCTTAATGTTTTTTTATACATTGACAACTATTTTTTCAGAAGCTTAGAAGAAAACGATGTTTTTTTTCTTTGGTCGTTACAGTACGAAAAAAAAAAAATGCTGTTATCTCCGTCAATATTAATTTTTTTCGACTTAGATTGGCTTTTCATAGCTGTTTAAGACAATCTTGATGTATTTTGATACTTTGACAACGATTTTTCGAATAGCTTAGAAAAAAACGATGTTTTTTTCTTTGGTCGTTACAGTATGATAGAAAACAAAATGTCGTTAATTTTAATTTATTTGAATAAGATTGGGTTTTCATAGCTGTTTAAAACAATCTTGTTGTATTTTGATACTTTGACAACGATTTTTCGAATAGCTTAGAAGGAAACGATGTTTTTTTCTTTGGTCGTTACAGTATGATATGAAACAAAATGTCGTTAATTTTAATTTATTTGAATATGATTGGGTTTTCATAGCTGTTTAAGACAATCTTGATGTATTTTGATACTTTGACAACGATTTTTCCAGTAGTTTAGAAGAAAACGATGTTTTTTTTTCTTTGGTCGTTACAGTACGAAAGAAAAAAAAATGCTGTCAACTCCGTCAATGTTAATTTTTTTTCTATTTAGATTTGCTTTTTATAGCTGTTTAAGACAATCTTGACGTATTTTGGTACTTTGACAACGATTTTTCCAGTAGTTTAGAAGAAAACGATGTTTTTTTTTCTTTGGTCGTTACAGTATGAAAGAAAAAAAAATTGCGTTAATATTAATTTTTTTGAATAAGATTGGCTTTACATAGCTGTTTAAGACAATCTTGATATATTTTGATACTTTGACAACGATTTTTCCAGTATCTTAGAAGAAAACGATGTTTTTTTTCTTTGGTCGTTACAGTACGATAGAAAAAAAAAAGCTATTAACTCCGTCAATGTTAATTTTTTTTCGATTTAGATTTGCTTTTCATAGCTGTTTAAGACAATCTTGATGTATTTTGACACTTTGACAACGATTTTTCCAGTAGTCTAGAAGAAAACGATGTTTTTTTTATTTGGTCGTTACAGTACGAAAGAAAAAAAAATGCTGTCAACTCCGTCAATGTTAATTTTTTTTCGATTTAGATTTGCTTTTCATAGCTGTTTAAGACAATCTTGATGTATTTTGATACTTTGACAACGATTTTTCCAGTAGTTTAGAAGAAAACGATGTTTTTTTTTATTTGGTCGTTACAGTACGAAAGAAAAAAAAATGCTGTCAACTCCGTCAATGTTAATTTTTTTTCGATTTAGATTTGCTTTTCATAGCTGTTTAAGACAATCTTGATGTATTTTGATACTTTGACAACGATTTTTCCAGTAGTTTAGAAGAAAACGATGTTTTTTTTCTTTGGTCGTTACAGTACGAAAGAAAAAAAAATGCTGTTATCTCCGTCAATATTAATTTTTTTCGATTTAGATTGGCTTTTCATAGCTGTTTAAGACAATCTTGATGTATTTTGATACCTTGACAACGATTTTTCGAATAGCTTAGAAGGAAACGATGTTTTTTTCGTTGGTCGTTACAGTATGATATGAAACAAAATGTAGTTTATTTTAATTTATTTGAATATGATTGGGTTTTTATAGCTGTTTAAGACAATCTTGATGTATTTTGACACTTTGACAACGATTTTTCCAGTAGCTTAGAAGAAAACGATGTTTTTTTTATTTGGTCGTTACAGTACGAAAGAAAAAAAAATGCTGTTGACTCCGTCAATGTTAATTTTTTTTCGATTTAGATTTGCTTTTCATAGCTGTTTAAGACAATCTTGATGTATTTTGATACTTTGACAACGATTTTTCCAGTAGTTTAGAAGAAAACGATGTTTTTTTTCTTTGGTCGTTACAGTACGAAAGAAAAAAAAATGCTGTTATCTCCGTCAATATTAATTTTTTTCGATTTAGATTGGCTTTTCATAGCTGTTTAAGACAATCTTGATGTATTTTGATACTTTGACAACGATTTTTCGAATAGCTTAGAAGGAAACGATGTTTTTTTCTTTGGTCGTTACAGTATGATATGAAACAAAATGTCGTTAATTTTAATTTATTTGAATATGATTGGGTTTTCATAGCTGTTTAAGACAATCTTGATGTATTTTGATACTTTGACAACGATTTTTCCAGTAGTTTAGAAGAAAACGATGTTTTTTTTTCTTTGGTCGTTACAGTACGAAAGAAAAAAAAATGCTGTTAACTCCGTCAATGTTAATTTTTTTTCTATTTAGATTTGCTTTTTATAGCTGTTTAAGACAATCTTGACGTATTTTGGTACTTTGACAACGATTTTTCCAGTAGTTTAGAAGAAAACGATGTTTTTTTTTCTTTGGTCGTTACAGTATGAAAGAAAAAAAAATTGCGTTAATATTAATTTTTTTGAATAAGATTGGCTTTACATAGCTGTTTAAGACAATCTTGATATATTTTGATACTTTGACAACGATTTTTCCAGTATCTTAGAAGAAAACGATGTTTTTTTTCTTTGGTCGTTACAGTATGAAAGATAAAAAAATTGCGTTGACATTATTTTTTTTCGATTTAGATTTGCTGTTCATAGCTGTTTAAGACAATCTTGATGTATTTTGATACTTTGACAACGATTTTTCCAGTAGTTTAGAAGAAAACGATGTTTCTTTTTCTTTGGTCGTTAGAGTACGAATGAAAAAAAATGCTGTTATCTCCGTCAATACTAATTTATTTTCGATTAACATTGGCTTTACATAGCTGTTTAAGACAATCTTGATGTATTTTGATACTTTGACAACGATTTTTCTAGTAGTTTATAAGAAAAGGATGTTTCTTTTTTTCTTTGGTCGTTACAGTACGATAGAAAAAAAAAAGTTGTTAACTCCGTCAATGTTAATTTTTTTTCGATTTAGATTTGCTTTTCATAGCTGTTTAAGACAATCTTGATGTATTTTGATACTTTGACAACGATTTTTCTAGTAGTTTATAAGAAAACGATGTTTTTTTTCTTTGGTCGTTACAGTATGAAAAAAAAAAAATTGCGTTAATATTAATTTTTTTGAATAAGATTGGCTTTAAATAGCTGTTTAAGACAATCTTGATGTATTTTGATACTTTGACAACGATTTTTCCAATAGCTTAGAAGAAAACGATGTTTTTGTTTTCTTTGGTCGTTCGAGTACGAATGAAAAAAAATGCTGTTATCTCCGTCAATATTAATTTTTTTCGATTTATATTGGCTTTTCATAGCTGTTTAAGACAATCTTGATGTATTTTGATACTTTGACAACGATTTTTCCAGTAGTTTAGAAGAAAATGATATTTTTTTTATTTGGTCGTTATAATACGAAAGAAAAAAAAAGCTATCAACTCCGTCAATATTAATTTTTTTCGATTTAGATTGGCTTTTCATAGCTGTTTAAGACAATCTTGATGTATTTTGATACTTTAACAACGATTTTTCCAGTAGCTTAGAAGAAAACGATGTTTTTTTTTAGGTAGTTACAGTATGATAGAAAACAAAATTTCGTTAATATTAATTTTTTTTGAATAAGATTGGCTTTTCATAGCTGTTTAAGACAATCTTGATGTATTTTGACACTTTGACAACGATTTTTCCAGTAGCTTAGAAGAAAACGATGTTTTTTTTTATTTGGTCGTTACAGTACGAAAGACAAAAAAAATGCTGTTATCTCCGTCAATATTAATTTTTTTCGATTTATATTGGCTTTTCATAGCTGTTTAAGACAATCTTGATGTATTTTGATACTTTGACAACGATTTTTCGAATAGCTTAGAAGAAAACGATGTTTTTTTTTTTTGGTCGTTACAGTATGATATAAAACCAAAATGTCGTTAATTTTAATTTATTTGAATATGATTGGGTTTTCATAGCTGTTTAAGACAATCTTGATATTTTTTGATACTTTGACAACTATTTTTCCAGAAGCTTAGAAGAAAACGATGTTCTTTTTCTTTGGTCGTTACAGTACGAAAGAAAAAAAAATGCTGTTATCTCCGTCAATATTAATTTTTTTCGATTTATATTGGCTTTTCATAGCTGTTTAAGACAATCTTGATGTATTTTGATACTTTGACAACGATTTTTTGAATAGCTTAGAAGAAAACGATGTTTTTTTCTGTGGTCGTTACAGTATGATATGAAACAAAATGTCGTTAATTTTAATTTATTTGAATATGATTGGGTTTTCATAGCTGTTTAAGACAATCTTGATGTATTTTGACACTTTGACAACGATTTTTCGAATAGCTTAGAAGAAAACGATGTTTTTTTCTTTGGTCGTTACAGTACGAAAGAAAAAAAATTGCTGTTATCTCCGTCAATATTAATTTTTTTCGATTTATATTGGCTTTTCATAGCTGTTTAAGACAATCTTGATGTATTTTGATACTTTGACAACGATTTTTCGAATAGCTTAGAAGAAAACGATGTTTTTTTCTTTGGTCGTTACAGTATGATATGAAACAAAATGTCGTTAGCTTTAATTTATTTGAATATGATTGGGTTTTCACAGCTGTTTAAGACAATCTTGATGTTTTTTGATACTTTGACAACGATTTTTCGAATAGCTTAGAAGAAAACGATGTTTTTTTTCTTTGGTCGTTACAGTACGAAAAAAAAAAATGCTGTTATCTCCGTTAATATTAATTTTTTTCGACTTAGATTGGCTTTTCATAGCTGTTTAAGACAATCTTGATGTATTTTGATACTTTGACAACGATTTTTCGAATAGCTTAGAAGAAAACGATGTTTTTTTCTTTGGTCGTTACAGTATGATAGAAAACAAAATGTCGTTAGCTTTAATTTATTTGAATATGATTGGGTTTTCACAGCTGTTTAAGACAATCTTGATGTTTTTTGATACTTTGACAACGATTTTTCGAATAGCTTAGAAGAAAACGATGTTTTTTTTCTTTGGTCGTTACAGTACGAAAAAAAAAAAATGCTGTTATCTCCGTTAATATTAATTTTTTTCGACTTATATTGGCTTTTCATAGCTGTTTAAGACAATCTTGATGTATTTTGATACTTTGACAACGATTTTTCGAATAGCTTAGAAGAAAACGATGTTTTTTTATTTGGTCGTTACAGTATGATATGAAACAAAATGTCGTTAGCTTTAATTTATTTGAATATGATTGGGTTTTCACAGCTGTTTAAGACAATCTTGATGTTTTTTGATACTTTGACAACGATTTTTCGAATAGCTTAGAAGAAAACGATGTTTTTTTTCTTTGGTCGTTACAGTACGAAAAAAAAAAAATGCTGTTATCTCCGTTAATATTAATTTTTTTCGACTTAGATTGGCTTTTCATAGCTGTTTAAGACAATCTTGATGTATTTTGATACTTTGACAACGATTTTTCGAATAGTTTAGAAGAAAACGATGTTTTTTTCTTTGGTCGTTACAGTATGATAGAAAACAAAATGTCGTTAATTTTAATTTATTTGAATAAGATTGGGTTTTCATAGCTGTTTAAAACAATCTTGATGTATTTTGATACTTTGACAACGATTTTTCGAATAGCTTAGAAGGAAACGATGTTTTTTTCTTTGGTCGTTACAGTATGATATGAAACAAAATGTCGTTAATTTTAATTTATTTGAATATGATTGGGTTTTCATAGCTGTTTAAGACAATCTTGATGTATTTTGATACTTTGACAACGATTTTTCCAGTAGTTTAGAAGAAAACGATGTTTTTTTTTCTATGGTCGTTACAGTACGGAAGAAAAAAAAATGCTGTTAACTCCGTCAATGTTAATTTTTTTTCTATTTAGATTTGCTTTTTATAGCTGTTTAAGACAATCTTGACGTATTTTGATACTTTGACAACGATTTTTCCAGTAGTTTAGAAGAAAACGATGTTTTTTTTTTCTTTGGTCGTTAGAGTACGAATGAAAAAAAATGCTGTTATCTCCGTCAATATTAATTTTTTTCGACTTAGATTGGCTTTTCATAGCTGTTTAAGACAATCTTGATGTATTTTGATACTTTGACAACGATTTTTCCAGTAGTTTAGAAGAAAACGATGTTTATTTTTTTCTTTGGTCGTTACAGTATGATAGAAAAAAAAAGCTATTAACTCCGTCACTGTTAATT
Source organism: Ptychoptera albimana (assembly GCA_961205885.1). NCBI lineage: Eukaryota > Metazoa > Arthropoda > Insecta > Diptera > Ptychopteridae > Ptychoptera > Ptychoptera albimana. The sequence continues at coordinate 6,959,957 of OY540806.1, forward strand.
TTTTTTCGATTTAGATTTGCTTTTCATAGCTGTTTAAGACAATCTTGATGTATTTTGACACTTTGACAACGATTTTTCCAGTAGTCTAGAAGAAAACAATGTTTTTTTTTATTTGGTCGTTACAGTACGAAAAAAAAAAAAATGCTGTCAACTCCGTCAATGTTAATTTTTTTTCGATTTAGATTTGCTTTTCATAGCTGTTTAAGACAATCTTGATGTATTTTGATACTTTGACAACGATTTTTCCAGTAGTTTAGAAGAAAACGATGTTTTTTTTTCTTTGGTCGTTACAGTACGAAAGAAAAAAAAAAGCTATCAACTCCGTCAATATTAATTTTTTTCGATTTAGATTGGCTTTTCATAGCTGTTTAAGACAATCTTGATGTATTTTGATACTTTGACAACGATTTTTCTAGTAGTTTATAAGAAATGGCTGTTTCTTTTTTTCTTTGGTCGTTACAGTACGATAGAAAAAAAAAAGTTGTTAACTCCGTCAATGTTAATTTTTTTTCGATTTAGATTTGCTTTTCATAGCTGTTTAAGACAATCTTGATGTATTTTGACACTTTGACAACGATTTTTCCAGTAGTCTAGAAGAAAACGATGTTTTTTTTCTTTGGTCGTTACAGTATGAAAGAAAAAAAATTGCGTTAATATTAATTTTTTTGAATAAGATTGGCTTTACATAGCTGTTTAAGACAATCTTGATGTATTTTGATACTTTGACAACGATTTTTCCAGTAGCTTAGAAGAAAACGATGTTTTTTTTCTTTGGTCGTTACAGTATGAAAGATAAAAAAATTGCGTTGACATTAATTTTTTTCGATTTAGATTTGCTGTTCATAGCTGTTTAAGACAATCTTGATGTATTTTGATACTTTGACAACGATTTTTCCAGTAGTTTAGAAGAAAACGATGTTTTTTTTTTCTTTGGTCGTTAGAGTACGAATGAAAAAAAATGCTGTTATCTCCGTCAATATTAATTTATTTTCGATTAACATTGGCTTTACATAGCTGTTTAAGACAATCTTGATGTATTTTGATACTTTGACAACGATTTTTCTAGTAGTTTATAAGAAATGGCTGTTTCTTTTTTTCTTTGGTCGTTACAGTACGATAGAAAAAAAAAAGTTGTTAACTCCGTCAATGTTAATTTTTTTTTGATTTAGATTTGCTTTTCATAGCTGTTTAAGACAATCTTGATGTATTTTGACACTTTGACAACGATTTTTCCAGGAGTCTAGAAGAAAACGATGTTTTTTTTTATTTGGTCGTTACAGTACGAAAGAAAAAAAAATGCTGTTATCTCCGTCAATATTAATTTTTTTCGATTTATATTGGCTTTTCATAGCTGTTTAAGACAATCTTGATGTATTTTGATACTTTGACAACGATTTTTCGAATAGCTTAGAAGGAAACGATGTTTTTTTCTTTGGTCGTTACAGTATGATATGAAACAAAATGTCGTTAATTTTAATTTATTTGAATATGATTGGGTTTTCATAGCTGTTTAAGACAATCTTGATGTATTTTGATACTTTGACAACGATTTTTCCAGTAGTTTAGAAGAAAACGATGTTTTTTTTTCTTTGGTCGTTACAGTACGAAAGAAAAAAAAATGCTGTCAACTCCGTCAATGTTAATTTTTTTTCTATTTAGATTTGCTTTTTATAGCTGTTTAAGACAATCTTGACGTATTTTGGTACTTTGACAACGATTTTTCCAGTAGTTTAGAAGAAAACGATGTTTTTTTTTCTTTGGTCGTTACAGTATGAAAGAAAAAAAAATTGCGTTAATATTAATTTTTTTGAATAAGATTGGCTTTACATAGCTGTTTAAGACAATCTTGATATATTTTGATACTTTGACAACGATTTTTCCAGTATCTTAGAAGAAAACGATGTTTTTTTTCTTTGGTCGTTACAGTATGAAAGATAAAAAAATTGCGTTGACATTATTTTTTTTCGATTTAGATTTGCTGTTCATAGCTGTTTAAGACAATCTTGATGTATTTTGATACTTTGACAACGATTTTTCCAGTAGTTTAGAAGAAAACGATGTTTTTTTTTCTTTGGTCGTTAGAGTACGAATGAAAAAAAATGCTGTTATCTCCGTCAATATTAATTTATTTTCGATTAACATTGGCTTTACATAGCTGTTTAAGACAATCTTGAAGTATTTTGATACTTTGACAACGATTTTTCTAGTAGTTTATAAGAAAAGTATGTTTCTTTTTTCTTTGGTCGTTACAGTACGATAGAAAAAAAAAAGCTATTAACTCCGTCAATGTTAATTTTTTTTCGATTTAGATTTGCTTTTTATAGCTGTTTAAGACAATCTTGATGTATTTTGACACTTTGACAACGATTTTTCCAGTAGTCTAGAAGAAAACGATGTTTTTTTTATTTGGTCGTTACAGTACGAAAGAAAAAAAAATGCTGTCAACTCCGTCAATGTTAATTTTTTTTCGATTTAGATTTGCTTTTCATAGCTGTTTAAGACAATCTTGATGTATTTTGATACTTTGACAACGATTTTTCCAGTAGTTTAGAAGAAAACGATGTTTTTTTTTATTTGGTCGTTACAGTACGAAAGAAAAAAAAATGCTGTCAACTCCGTCAATGTTAATTTTTTTTCGATTTAGATTTGCTTTTCATAGCTGTTTAAGACAATCTTGATGTATTTTGATACTTTGACAACGATTTTTCCAGTAGTTTAGAAGAAAACGATGTTTTTTTTCTTTGGTCGTTACAGTACGAAAGAAAAAAAAATGCTGTTATCTCCGTCAATATTAATTTTTTTCGATTTAGATTGGCTTTTCATAGCTGTTTAAGACAATCTTGATGTATTTTGATACCTTGACAACGATTTTTCGAATAGCTTAGAAGGAAACGATGTTTTTTTCGTTGGTCGTTACAGTATGATATGAAACAAAATGTAGTTAATTTTAATTTATTTGAATATGATTGGGTTTTTATAGCTGTTTAAGACAATCTTGATGTATTTTGACACTTTGACAACGATTTTTCCAGTAGCTTAGAAGAAAACGATGTTTTTTTTATTTGGTCGTTACAGTACGAAAGAAAAAAAAATGCTGTTAACTCCGTCAATGTTAATTTTTTTTCTATTTAGATTTGCTTTTCATAGCTGTTTAAGACAATCTTGACGTATTTTGATACTTTGACAACGATTTTTCCAGTAGTTTAGAAGAAAACGATGTTTTTTTTTTCTTTGGTCGTTAGAGTACGAATGAAAAAAAATGCTGTTATCTCCGTCAATACTAATTTATTTTCGATTAACATTGGCTTTACATAGCTGTTTAAGACAATCTTGATGTATTTTGATACTTTGACAACGATTTTTCTAGTAGTTTATAAGAAAAGGATGTTTCTTTTTTTCTTTGGTCGTTACAGTACGATAGAAAAAAAAAAGTTGTTAACTCCGTCAATGTTAATTTTTTTTCGATTTAGATTTGCTTTTCATAGCTGTTTAAGACAATCTTGATGTATTTTGATACTTTGACAACGATTTTTCTAGTAGTTTATAAGAAAACGATGTTTTTTTTCTTTGGTCGTTACAGTATGAAAAAAAAAAAAATTGCGTTAATATTAATTTTTTTGAATAAGATTGGCTTTAAATAGCTGTTTAAGACAATCTTGATGTATTTTGATACTTTGACAACGATTTTTCCAGTAGCTTAGAAGAAAACGATGTTTTTGTTTTCTTTGGTCGTTAGAGTACGAATGAAAAAAAATGCTGTTATCTCCGTCAATATTAATTTATTTTCGATTTAGATTTGCTTTTCATAGCTGTTTAAGACAATCTTGATGTATTTTGATACTTTGACAACGATTTTTCCAGTAGCTTAGAAGAAAACGATGTTTTTTTTTAGGTAGTTACAGTATGATAGAAAACAAAATTTCGTTAATATTAATTTTTTTTGAATAAGATTGGCTTTTCATAGCTGTTTAAGACAATCTTGATGTATTTTGACACTTTGACAACGATTTTTCCAGTAGCTTAGAAGAAAACGATGTTTTTTTTTATTTGGTCGTTACAGTACGAAAGACAAAAAAAATGCTGTTATCTCCGTCAATATTAATTTTTTTCGATTTATATTGGCTTTTCATAGCTGTTTAAGACAATCTTGATGTATTTTGATACTTTGACAACGATTTTTCGAATAGCTTAGAAGAAAACGATGTTTTTTTTTTTTGGTCGTTACAGTATGATATAAAACCAAAATGTCGTTAATTTTAATTTATTTGAATATGATTGGGTTTTCATAGCTGTTTAAGACAATCTTGATGTTTTTTGATACTTTGACAACTATTTTTCCAGAAGCTTAGAAGAAAACGATGTTCTTTTTCTTTGGTCGTTACAGTACGAAAGAAAAAAAAATGCTGTTATCTCCGTCAATATTAATTTTTTTCGATTTATATTGGCTTTTCATAGCTGTTTAAGACAATCTTGATGTATTTTGATACTTTGACAACGATTTTTTGAATAGCTTAGAAGAAAACGATGTTTTTTTCTTTGGTCGTTACAGTATGATATGAAACAAAATGTCGTTAATTTTAATTTATTTGAATATGATTGGCTTTTCATAGCTGTTTAAGACAATCTTGATGTATTTTGACACTTTGACAACGATTTTTCGAATAGCTTAGAAGAAAACGATGTTTTTTTCTTTGGTCGTTACAGTACGATAGAAAACAAAATTTCGTTAATTTTAACTTTTTTGAATAAGATTGGCTTTTCATAGCTGTTTAAGACAATCTTGATGTATTTTGATACTTTGACAACGATTTTTCCAGTAGTTTAGAAGAAAACGATGTTTTTTTTCTTTGGTCGTTACAGTACGAAAGAAAAAAAATTGCTGTTATCTCCGTCAATATTAATTTTTTTCGATTTATATTGGCTTTTCATAGCTGTTTAAGACAATCTTGATGTATTTTGATACTTTGACAACGATTTTTCGAATAGCTTAGAAGAAAACGATGTTTTTTTCTTTGGTCGTTACAGTATGATATGAAACAAAATGTCGTTAGCTTTAATTTATTTGAATATGATTGGGTTTTCACAGCTGTTTAAGACAATCTTGATGTTTTTTGATACTTTGACAACGATTTTTCGAATAGCTTAGAAGGAAACGATGTTTTTTTCTTTGGTCGTTACAGTATGATATGAAACAAAATGTCGTTAATTTTAATTTATTTGAATATGATTGGGTTTTCATAGTCGTTTAAGACAATCTTGATGTATTTTGATACTTTGACAACGATTTTTCCAGTAGTTTAGAAGAAAACGATGTTTTTTTTTCTATGGTCGTTACAGTACGGAAGAAAAAAAAATGCTGTTAACTCCGTCAATGTTAATTTTTTTTCTATTTAGATTTGCTTTTTATAGCTGTTTAAGACAATCTTGACGTATTTTGATACTTTGACAACGATTTTTCCAGTAGTTTAGAAGAAAACGATGTTTTTTTTTTCTTTGGTCGTTAGAGTACGAATGAAAAAAAATGTTGTTATCTCCGTCAATATTAATTTTTTTCGACTTAGATTGGCTTTTCATAGCTGTTTAAGACAATCTTGATGTATTTTGATACTTTGACAACGATTTTTCCAGTAGTTTAGAAGAAAACGATGTTTATTTTTTTCTTTGGTCGTTACAGTATGATAGAAAAAAAAAAGCTATTAACTCCGTCACTGTTAATTTTTTTTCGATTTAGATTTGCTTTTCATAGCTGTTTAAGACAATCTTGATGTATTTTGACACTTTGACAACGATTTTTCCAGTAGTCTAGAAGAAAACAATGTTTTTTTTTATTTGGTCGTTACAGTACGAAAAAAAAAAAAATGCTGTCAACTCCGTCAATGTTAATTTTTTTTCAATTTAGATTTGCTTTTCATAGCTGTTTAAGACAATCTTGATGTATTTTGATACTTTGACAACGATTTTTCCAGTAGTTTAGAAGAAAACGATGTTTTTTTTTATTTGGTCGTTACAGTACGAAAGAAAAAAAAAAGCTATCAACTCCGGCAATATTAATTTTTTTCGATTTAGATTGGCTTTTCATAGCTGTTTAAGACAATCTTGATGTATTTTGATACTTTGACAACGATTTTTCGAATAGCTTAGAAGAAAACGATGTTTTTTTCTTTGGTCGTTACAGTATGATAGAAAACAAAATGTCGTTAATTTTAATTTATTTGAATAAGATTGGGTTTTCATAGCTGTTTAAAACAATCTTGATGTATTTTGGTACTTTGACAACGATTTTTCCAGTAGCTTAAAAGAAAACGATGTTTTTTTCTTTGGTCGTTACAGTATGATATGAAACAAAATGTCGTTAATTTTAATTTATTTGAATATGATTGGGTTTTCATAGCTGTTTAAGACAATCTTGATGTATTTTGATACTTTGACAACGATTTTTCCAGTAGTTTAGAAGAAAACGATGTTTTTTTTTCTTTGGTCGTTACAGTACGGAAGAAAAAAAAATGCTGTTAACTCCGTCAATGTTAATTTTTTTTCTATTTAGATTTGCTTTTTATAGCTGTTTAAGACAATCTTGACGTATTTTGATACTTTGACAACGATTTTTCCAGTAGTTTAGAAGAAAACGATGTTTTTTTTTTCTTTGGTCGTTAGAGTACGAATGAAAAAAAATGCTGTTATCTCCGTCAATATTAATTTATTTTCGATTAACATTGGCTTTACATAGCTGTTTAAGACAATCTTGATGTTTTTTGATACTTTGACAACGATTTTTCTAGTAGTTTATAAGAAATGGCTGTTTCTTTTTTTCTTTGGTCGTTACAGTACGATAGAAAAAAAAAAGTTGTTAACTCCGTCAATGTTAATTTTTTTTCGATTTAGATTTGCTTTTCATAGCTGTTTAAGACAATCTTGATGTATTTTGACACTTTGACAACGATTTTTCCAGTAGTCTAGAAGAAAACGATGTTTTTTTTCTTTGGTCGTTACAGTATGAAAGAAAAAAAATTGCGTTAATATTAATTTTTTTGAATAAGATTGGCTTTACATAGCTGTTTAAGACAATCTTGATGTATTTTGATACTTTGACAACGATTTTTCCAGTAGCTTAGAAGAAAACGATGTTTTTTTTCTTTGGTCGTTACAGTATGAAAGATAAAAAAATTGCGTTGACATTAATTTTTTTCGATTTAGATTTGCTGTTCATAGCTGTTTAAGACAATCTTGATGTATTTTGATACTTTGACAACGATTTTTCCAGTAGTTTAGCAGAAAATGATGTTTTTTTTTTCTTTGGTCGTTAGAGTACGAATGAAAAAAAATGCTGTTATCTCCGTCAATATTAATTTATTTTCGATTAACATTAGCTTTACATAGCTGTTTAAGACAATCTTGATGTATTTTGATACTTTGACAACGATTTTTCTAGTAGTTTATAAGAAAGGGATGTTTATTTTTTTCTTTGGTCGTTACAGTATGATAGAAAAAAAAAGCTATTAACTCCGTCACTGTTAATTTTTTTTCGATTTAGATTTGCTTTTCATAGCTGTTTAAGACAATCTTGATGTATTTTGATACTTTGACAACGATTTTTCCAGTAGTTTAGAAGAAAACGATGTTTTTTTTTCTTTGGTCGTTACAGTACGAAAGAAAAAAAAAAGCTATCAACTCCGGCAATATTAATTTTTTTCGATTTAGATTGGCTTTTCATAGCTGTTTAAGACAATCTTGATGTATTTTGATACTTTGACAACGATTTTTCCAGGAGCTTAGAAGAAAACGAAGTTTTTTTTCTTAGGTCGTTACAGTATGATAGAAAACAAAATTTCGTTAATTTTAATTTTTTTCGATTTAGATTGGCTTTTCATAGCTGTTTAAGACAATCTTGATGTATTTTGATACTTTGACAACGATTTTTCCAGTAGCTTAGAAGAAACGAAGTTTTTTTTCTTAGGTCGTTACAGTATGATAGAAAACAAAATTTCGTTAATTTTAATTTTTTTTGAATAAGATTGGCTTTTCATAGCTGTTTAAGACAATCTTGATGTATTTTGACACTTTGACAACGATTTTTCCAGTAGTCTAGAAGAAAACGATGTTTTTTTTTATTTGGTCGTTACAGTACGAAAGAAAAAAAAATACTGTCAACTCCGTCAATGTTAATTTTTTTTTGATTTAGATTTGCTTTTCTTAGCTGTTTAAGACAATCTTGATGTATTTTGATACTTTGACAACGATTTTTCCAGTAGTTTAGAAGAAAACGAAGTTTTTTTTCTTAGGTCGTTACAGTATGATAGAAAACAAAATTTCGTTAATTTTAATTTTTTTCGATTTAGATTGGCTTTTCATAGCTGTTTAAGACAATCTTGATGTATTTTGATACTTTGACAACGATTTTTCGAATAGCTTAGAAGAAAACGATGTTTTTTTCTTTGGTCGTTACAGTATGATATGAAAACGAAATGTCGTTAATTTTAATTTATTTGAATATGATTGGGTTTTCATAGCTGTTTAAGACAATCTTGATGTATTTTGATACTTTGACAACGATTTTTCCAGTAGTTTAGATGAAAACGATGTTTTTTTTTCTTTGGTCGTTACAGTACGAAAGAAAAAAAAAATGCTGTTAACTCCGTCAATGTTAATTTTTTTTCTATTTAGATTTGCTTTTTATAGCTGTTTAAGACAATCTTGACGTATTTTGATACTTTGACAACGATTTTTCCAGTAGTTTAGTAGAAAACGATGTTTTTTTTTCTTTGGTCGTTAGAGTACGAATGAAAAAAAATGCTGTTATCTCCGTCAATATTAATTTATTTTCGATTAACATTGGCTTTACATAGCTGTTTAAGACAATCTTGATGTATTTTGATACTTTGACAACGATTTTTCTAGTAGTTTATAAGAAAAGGATGTTTCTTTTTTTCTTTGGTCGTTACAGTACGATAGAAAAAAAAAAGTTGTTAACTCCGTCAATGTTAATTTTTTTTCGATTAAGATTTGCTTTTCATAGCTGTTTAAGACAATCTTGATGTATTTTGATACTTTGACATCGATTTTTCCAGTAGTTTAGAAGAAAACGATGTTTTTTTTCTTTGGTCGTTACAGTACGAAAGAAAAAAAATTGCTGTTATCTCCGTCAATATTAATTTTTTTCGATTTATATTGGCTTTTCATAGCTGTTTAAGACAATCTTGATGTATTTTGATACTTTGACAACGATTTTTCCAGTAGTCTAGAAGAAAACGATGTTTTTTTTTATTTGGTCGTTACAGTACGAAAGAAAAAAAATGCTGTCAACTCCGTCAATGTTAATTTTTTTTCGATTTAGATTTGCTTTTCATAGCTGTTTAAGACAATCTTGATGTATTTTGATACTTTGACAACGATTTTTCCAGTAGTTTAGAAGAAAACGATGTTTTTTTTCTTTGGTCGTTACAGTACGAAAGAAAAAAAAATGCTGTTATCTCCGTCAATATTAATTTTTTTCGATTTATATTGGCTTTTCATTGCTGTTTAAGACAATCTTGATGTATTTTGATACTTTGACAACGATTTTTCGAATAGCTTAGAAGGAAACGATGTTTTTTTCTTTGGTCGTTACAGTATGATATGAAACAAAATATCGTTAATTTTATTTTATTTGATTATGATTGGGTTTTCATAGCTGTTTAAGACAATCTTGATGTATTTTGATACTTTGACAACGATTTTTCCAGTAGTTTAGTAGAAAACGATGTTTTTTTTTCTTTGGTCGTTACAGTACGAAAGAAAAAAAAATGCTGTTAAATCCGTCAATGTTAATTTTTTTTCTATTTAGATTTGCTTTTTATAGCTGTTTAAGACAATCTTGACGTATTTTGGTACTTTGACAACGATTTTTCCAGTAGTTTAGAAGAAAACGATGTTTTTTTTTCTTTGGTCGTTACAGTATGAAAGAAAAAAAAATTGCGTTAATATTAATTTTTTTGAATAAGATTGGCTTTACATAGCTGTTTAAGACAATCTTGATATATTTTGATACTTTGACAACGATTTTTCCAGTATCTTAGAAGAAAACGATGTTTTTTTTCTTTGGTCGTTACAGTATGAAAGATAAAAAAATTGCGTTGACATTAATTTTTTTCGATTTAGATTTGCTGTTCATAGCTGTTTAAGACAATCTTGATGTATTTTGATACTTTGACAACGATTTTTCCAGTAGTTTAGAAGAAAATGATGTTTTTTTTTTCTTTGGTCGTTAAAGTACGAAAAAAAAAAAAAAGCTATCAACTCCGTCAATATTAATTTTTTTCGATTTAGATTGGCTTTTCATAGCTGTTTAAGACAATCTTGATGTATTTTGATACTTTGACAACGATTTTTCCAGTAGTTTAGAAGAAAATGATGTTTTTTTTTTCTTTGGTCGTTACAGTACGAAAGAAAAAAAAAAGCTATTAACTCCGTCAATATTAATTTTTTTCGATTTAGATTGGCTTTTCATAGCTGTTTAAGACAATCTTGATGTATTTTGATACTTTGACAACGATTTTTCCAGTATCTTAGAAGAAAACGATGTTTTTTTTCTTTGGTCGTTACAGTATGAAAGATAAAAAAATTGCGTTGACATTAATTTTTTTCGATTTAGATTTGCTGTTCATAGCTGTTTAAGACAATCTTGATGTATTTTGATACTTTGACAACGATTTTTCCAGTAGTTTAGAAGAAAATGATGTTTTTTTTTTCTTTGGTCGTTAAAGTACGAAAGAAAAAAAAAAGCTATCAACTCCGTCAATATTAATTTTTTTCGATTTAGATTGGCTTTTCATAGCTGTTTAAGACAATCTTGATGTATTTTGATACTTTGACAACGATTTTTCCAGTAGTTTAGAAGAAAATGATGTTTTTTTTTTCTTTGGTCGTTACAGTACGAAAGAAAAAAAAAAGCTATTAACTCCGTCAATATTAATTTTTTTCGATTTAGATTGGCTTTTCATAGCTGTTTAAGACAATCTTGATGTATTTTGATACTTTGACAACGATTTTTCCAGTAGTTTAGAAGAAAATGATGTTTTTTTTTTCTTTGGTCGTTACAGTACGAAAGAAAAAAAAAAGCTATCAACTCCGTCAATATTAATTATTTTCGATTTAGATTGGCTTTTCATAGCTGTTTAAGACAATCTTGATGTATTTTGATACTTTGACAACGATTTTTCCAGTAGTTTAGAAGAAAATGATGTTTTTTTTTTCTTTGGTCGTTACAGTACGAAAGAAAAAAAAAAGCTATTAACTCCGTCAATATTAATTTTTTTCGATTTAGATTGGCTTTTCATAGCTGTTTAAGACAATCTTGATGTATTTTGATACTTTGACAACGATTTTTCCAGTAGTTTAGAAGAAAATGATGTTTTTTTTTTCTTTGGTCGTTACAGTACGAAAGAAAAAAAAAAGCTATAAACTCCGTCAATGTTAATTTTTTTTCGATTGAGATTAGATTTTCATAGCTGTTTAAGACAATCTTGATGTACTTTGATACTTTGACAACGATTTTTCGAATAGCTTAGAAGAAAACGATGTTTTTTTCTTTGGTCGTTACAGTATGATAGAAAACAAAATTTCGTTAATTTTAACTTTTTTGAATAAGTTTGCTTTTCATAGCTGTTTAAGACAATCTTGATGTATTTTGATACTTTGACAACGATTTTTCCAGTAGTTTAGAAGAAAACGATGTTTTTTTTCTTTGGTCGTTACAGTACGAAAGAAAAAAAATTGCTGTTATCTCCGTCAATATTAATTTTTTTCGATTTATATTGGCTTTTCATAGCTGTTTAAGACAATCTTGATGTATTTTGATACTTTGACAACGATTTTTCGAATAGCTTAGAAGAAAACGATGTTTTTTTCTTTGGTCGTTACAGTATGATATGAAACAAAATGTCGTTAGTTTTAATTTATTTGAATATGATTGGGTTTTCACAGCTGTTTAAGACAATCTTGATGTTTTTTTATACATTGACAACTATTTTTTCAGAAGCTTAGAAGAAAACGATGTTTTTTTTCTTTGGTCGTTACAGTACGAAAAAAAAAAAAATGCTGTTATCTCCGTCAATATTAATTTTTTTCGACTTAGATTGGCTTTTCATAGCTGTTTAAGACAATCTTGATGTATTTTGATACTTTGACAACGATTTTTCGAATAGCTTAGAAGAAAACGATGTTTTTTTCTTTGGTCGTTACAGTATGATAGAAAACAAAATGTCGTTAATTTTAATTTATTTGAATAAGATTGGGTTTTCATAGCTGTTTAAAACAATCTTGATGTATTTTGATACTTTGACAACGATTTTTCGAATAGCTTAGAAGGAAACGATGTTTTTTTCTTTGGTCGTTACAGTATGATATGAAACAAAATGTCGTTAATTTTAATTTATTTGAATATGATTGGGTTTTCATAGCTGTTTAAGACAATCTTGATGTATTTTGATACTTTGACAACGATTTTTCCAGTAGTTTAGAAGAAAACGATGTTTTTTTTTCTTTGGTCGTTACAGTACGGAAGAAAAAAAAATGCTGTTAACTCCGTCAATGTTAATTTTTTTTCTATTTAGATTTGCTTTTTATAGCTGTTTAAGACAATCTTGATGTATTTTGATACTTTGACAACGATTTTTCCAGTAGTTTAGAAGAAAACGATGTTTTTTTTTTCTTTGGTCGTTACAGTACGAAAGAAAAAAAAATGCTGTTATCTCCGTCAATATTAATTTTTTTCGACTTAGATTGGCTTTTCATAGCTGTTTAAGACAATCTTGATGTATTTTGATACTTTGACAACGATTTTTCCAGTAGTTTAGAAGAAAACGATGTTTTTTTTTTCTTTGGTCGTTAGAGTACGAATGAAAAAAAATGCTGTTATCTCCGTCAATATTAATTTATTTTCGATTAACATTGGCTTTACATAGCTGTTTAAGACAATCTTGATGTATTTTGATACTTTGACAACGATTTTTCTAGTAGTTTATAAGAAATGGCTGTTTCTTTTTTTCTTTGGTCGTTACAGTACGATAGAAAAAAAAAAGTTGTTAACTCCGTCAATGTTAATTTTTTTTTGATTTAGATTTGCTTTTCATAGCTGTTTAAGACAATCTTGATGTATTTTGACACTTTGACAACGATTTTTCCAGTAGTCTAGAAGAAAACGATGTTTTTTTTATTTGGTCGTTACAGTACGAAAGAAAAAAAAATGCTGTCAACTCCGTCAATGTTAATTTTTTTTCAATTTAGATTTGCTTTTCATAGCTGTTTAAGACAATCTTGATGTATTTTGATACTTTGACAACGATTTTTCCAGTAGTCTAGAAGAAAACGATGTTTTTTTTATTTGGTCGTTACAGTACGAAAGAAAAAAAAATGCTGTCAACTCCGTCAATGTTAATTTTTTTTCAATTTAGATTTGCTTTTCATAGCTGTTTAAGACAATCTTGATGTATTTTGATACTTTGACAACGATTTTTCCAGTAGTTTAGAAGAAAACGATGTTTTTTTTCTTTGGTCGTTACAGTACGAAAGAAAAAAAAAATGCTGTTATCTCCGTCAATATTAATTTTTTTCGATTTATATTGGCTTTTCATAGCTGTTTAAGACAATCTTGATGTATTTTGATACTTTGACAACGATTTTTCGAATAGCTTAGAAGGAAACGATGTTTTTTTCTTTGGTCGTTACAGTATGATATGAAACAAAATGTCATTAATTTTAATTTATTTGAATATGATTGGGTTTTCATAGCTGTTTAAGACAATCTTGATGTATTTTGATACTTTGACAACGATTTTTCCAGTAGTTTAGAAGAAAACGATGTTTTTTTTTCTTTGGTCGTTACAGTACGAAAGAAAAAAAAATGCTGTTATCTCCGTCAATATTAATTTTTTTCGACTTAGATTGGCTTTTCATAGCTGTTTAAGACAATCTTGATGTATTTTGATACTTTGGCAACGATTTTTCCAGTAGTTTAGAAGAAAACGATGTTTTTTTTTTCTTTGGTCGTTAGAGTACGAATGAAAAAAAATGCTGTTATCTCCGTCAATATTAATTTATTTTCGATTAACATTGGCTTTACATAGCTGTTTAAGACAATCTTGATGTATTTTGATACTTTGACAACGATTTTTCTAGTAGTTTATAAGAAATGGCTGTTTCTTTTTTTCTTTGGTCGTTACAGTACGATAGAAAAAAAAAAGTTGTTAACTCCGTCAATGTTAATTTTTTTTTGATTTAGATTTGCTTTTCATAGCTGTTTAAGACAATCTTGATGTATTTTGACACTTTGACAACGATTTTTCCAGTAGTCTAGAAGAAAACGATGTTTTTTTTTATTTGGTCGTTACAGTACGAAAGAAAAAAAAAGTTGTCAACTCCGTCAATGTTAATTTTTTTTCAATTTAGATTTGCTTTTCATAGCTGTTTAAGACAATCTTGATGTATTTTGATACTTTGACAACGATTTTTCCAGTAGTTTAGAAGAAAACGATGTTTTTTTTCTTTGGTCGTTACAGTACGAAAGAAAAAAAAATGCTGTTATCTCCGTCAATATTAATTTTTTTCGATTTATATTGGCTTTTCATAGCTGTTTAAGACAATCTTGATGTATTTTGATACTTTGACAACGATTTTTCCAGTAGTCTAGAAGAAAACGATGTTTTTTTTATTTGGTCGTTACAGTACGAAAGAAAAAAAAATGCTGTCAACTCCGTCAATGTTAATTTTTTTTCGATTTAGATTTGCTTTTCATAGCTGTTTAAGACAATCTTGATGTATTTTGATACTTTGACAACGATTTTTCGAGTAGTATAGAAGAAAATGATGTTTTTTTTTCTTTGGTCGTTACAGTACGAAAGAAAAAAAAATTTCGTTAATTTTAATTTTTTTTGAATAAGATTGGCTTTTCATAGCTGTTTAAGACAATCTTGATGTATTTTGACACTTTGACAACAATTTTTCCAGTAGCTTAGAAGAAAACGATGTTTTTTTTTATTTGGTCGTTACAGTACGAAAGAAAAAAAAATGCTGTTATCTCCGTCAATATTAATTTTTTTCGATTTAGATTGGCTTTTCATAGCTGTTTAAGACAATCTTGATGTATTTTGATACTTTGACAACGATTTTTCCAGTAGCTTAGAAGAAAACGATGTTTTTTTCTTTGGTCGTTCCAGTATGATAGAAAACAAAATTTCGTTAATTTTAATTTTTTTTGAATAAGATTGGCTTTTCATAGCTGTTTAAGACAATCTTGATGTATTTTGACACTTTGACAACGATTTTTCCAGTAGCTTCGAAGAAAACGATGTTTTTTTTTTTGGTCGTTACAGTACGAAAGAAAAAAAAATGCTGTTATCTCCGTCAATATTAATTTTTTTCGATTTTGATTGGCTTTTCATAGCTGTTTAAGACAATCTTGATGTATTTTGATACTTTGACAACGATTTTTCGAATAGCTTAGAAGAAAACGATGTTTTTTTTTTTTGGTCGTTACAGGATGATATAAAACCAAAATGTCGTTAATTTTAATTTATTTGAATATGATTGGGTTTTCATAGCTGTTTAAGACAATCTTGATGTTTTTTGATACTTTGACAACTATTTTTCCAGAAGCTTAGAAGAAAACGATGTTCTTTTTCTTTGGTCGTTACAGTACGAAAGAAAAAAAAATGCTGTTATCTCCGTCAATATTAATTTTTTTCGATTTATATTGGCTTTTCATAGCTGTTTAAGACAATCTTGATGTATTTTGATACTTTGACAACGATTTTTTGAATAGCTTAGAAGAAAACGATGTTTTTTTCTGTGGTCGTTACAGTATGATATGAAACAAAATGTCGTTAATTTTAATTTATTTGAATATGATTGGGTTTTCATAGCTGTTTAAGACAATCTTGATGTATTTTGACACTTTGACAACGATTTTTCGAATAGCTTAGAAGAAAACGATGTTTTTTTCTTTGGTCGTTACAATATGATAGAAAACAAAATTTCGTTAATTTTAACTTTTTTGAATAAGATTGGCTTTTCATAGCTGTTTAAGACAATCTTGATGTATTTTGATACTTTGACAACGATTTTTCGAATAGCTTAGAAGAAAACGATGTTTTTTTCTTTGGTCGTTACAGTATGATATGAAACAAAATGTCGTTAGCTTTAATTTATTTGAATATGATTGGGTTTTCACAGCTGTTTAAGACAATCTTGATGTTTTTTGATACTTAGCAACGATTTTTCGAATAGCTTAGAAGAAAACGATGTTTTTTTTCTTTGGTCGTTACAATACGAAAAAAAAAAAATGCTGTTATCTCCGTTAATATTAATTTTTTTTCGACTTAGATTGGCTTTTCATAGCTGTTTAAGACAATCTTGATGTATTTTGATACTTTGACAACGATTTTTCGAATAGCTTAGAAGAAAACGATTTTTTTTTCTTTGGTCGTTACAGTATGATAGAAAACAAAATGTCGTTAATTTTAATTTATTTGAATAAGATTGGGTTTTCATAGCTGTTTAAAACAATCTTGATGTATTTTGATACTTTGACAACGATTTTTCGAATAGCTTAGAAGGAAACGATGTTTTTTTCTTTGGTCGTTACAGTATGATATGAAACAAAATGTCGTTAATTTTAACTTATATGAATATGATTGGGTTTTCATAGCTGTTTAAGACAATCTTGATGTATTTTGATACTTTGACAACGATTTTTCCAGTAGTTTAGAAGAAAACGATGTTTTTTTTTCTATGGTCGTTACAGTACGGAAGAAAAAAAAATGCTGTTAACTCCGTCAATGTTAATTTTTTTTCTATTTAGATTTGCTTTTTATAGCTGTTTAAGACAATCTTGACGTATTTTGATACTTTGACAACGATTTTTCCAGTAGTTTAGAAGAAAATGATGTTTTTTTTTTCTTTGGTCGTTAGAGTACGAATGAAAAAAAATGCTGTTATCTCCGTCAATATTAATTTATTTTCGATTAACATTGGCTTTACATAGCTGTTTAAGACAATCTTGATGTATTTTGATACTTTGACAACGATTTTTCCAGTAGTTTAGAAGAAAACGATGTTTATTTTTTTCTTTGGTCGTTACAGTATGATAGAAAAAAAAAAGCTATTAACTCCGTCACTGTTAATTTTTTTTCGATTTAGATTTGCTTTTCATAGCTGTTTAAGACAATCTTGATGTATTTTGACACTTTGACAACGATTTTTCCAGTAGTCTAGAAGAAAACAATGTTTTTTTTTATTTGGTCGTTACAGTACGAAAAAAAAAAAAATGCTGTCAACTCCGTCAATGTTAATTTTTTTTTCGATTTAGATTTGCTTTTCATAGCTGTTTAAGACAATCTTGATGTATTTTGATACTTTGACAACGATTTTTCCAGTAGTTTAGAAGAAAACGATGTTTTTTTTTCTTTGGTCGTTACAGTACGAAAGAAAAAAAAAAGCTATCAACTCCGGCAATATTAATTTTTTTCGATTTAGATTGGCTTTTCATAGCTGTTTAAGACAATCTTGATGTATTTTGATACTTTGACAACGATTTTTCGAATAGCTTAGAAGAAAACGATGTTTTTTTCTTTGGTCGTTACAGTATGATAGAAAACAAAATGTCGTTAATTTTAATTTATTTGAATAAGATTGGGTTTTCATAGCTGTTTAAAACAATCTTGATGTATTTTGATACTTTGACAACGATTTTTCGAATAGCTTAGAAGGAAACGATGTTTTTTTCTTTGGTCGTTACAGTATGATATGAAACAAAATGTCGTTAATTTTAATTTATTTGAATATGATTGGGTTTTCATAGCTGTTTAAGACAATCTTGATGTTTTTTGATACTTTGACAACTATTTTTCCAGAAGCTTAGAAGAAAACGATGTTCTTTTTCTTTGGTCGTTACAGTACGAAAGAAAAAAAAATGCTGTTATCTCCGTCAATATTAATTTTTTTCGATTTATATTGGCTTTTCATAGCTGTTTAAGACAATCTTGATGTATTTTGATACTTTGACAACGATTTTTTGAATAGCTTAGAAGAAAACGATGTTTTTTTCTGTGGTCGTTACAGTATGATATGAAACAAAATGTCGTTAATTTTAATTTATTTGAATATGATTGGGTTTTCATAGCTGTTTAAGACAATCTTGATGTATTTTGACACTTTGACAACGATTTTTCGAATAGCTTAGAAGAAAACGATGTTTTTTTCTTTGGTCGTTACAATATGATAGAAAACAAAATTTCGTTAATTTTACCTTTTTTGAATAAGATTGGCTTTTCATAGCTGTTTAAGACAATCTTGATGTATTTTGATACTTTGACAACGATTTTTCGAATAGCTTAGAAGAAAACGATGTTTTTTTCTTTGGTCGTTACAGTATGATATGAAACAAAATGTCGTTAGCTTTAATTTATTTGAATATGATTGGGTTTTCACAGCTGTTTAAGACAATCTTGATGTTTTTTGATACTTAGCAACGATTTTTCGAATAGCTTAGAAGAAAACGATGTTTTTTTTCTTTGGTCGTTACAATACGAAAAAAAAAAAATGCTGTTATCTCCGTTAATATTAATTTTTTTTCGACTTAGATTGGCTTTTCATAGCTGTTTAAGACAATCTTGATGTATTTTGACACTTTGACAACAATTTTTCCAGTAGCTTAGAAGAAAACGATGTTTTTTTTTATTTGGTCGGTACAGTACGAAAGAAAAAAAAATGCTGTTATCTCCGTCAATATTAATTTTTTTCGATTTAGATTGGCTTTTCATAGCTGTTTAAGACAATCTTGATGTATTTTGATACTTTGACAACGATTTTTCCAGTAGTCTAGAAGAAAACGATGTTTTTTTTATTTGGTCGTTACAGTACGAAAGAAAAAAAAATGCTGTCAACTCCGTCAATGTTAATTTTTTTTCGATTTAGATTTGCTTTTCATAGCTGTTTAAGACAATCTTGATGTATTTTGATACTTTGACAACGATTTTTCGAGTAGTATAGAAGAAAATGATGTTTTTTTTTCTTTGGTCGTTACAGTACGAAAGAAAAAAAAATTTCGTTAATTTTAATTTTTTTTTAATAAGATTGGCTTTTCATAGCTGTTTAAGACAATCTTGATGTATTTTGACACTTTGACAACAATTTTTTCAGTAGCTTAGAAGAAAACGATGTTTTTTTTTATTTGGTCGTTACAGTACGAAAGAAAAAAAAATGCTGTTATCTCCGTCAATATTAATTTTTTTCGATTTAGATTGGCTTTTCATAGCTGTTTAAGACAATCTTGATGTATTTTGATACTTTGACAACGATTTTTCCAGTAGCTTAGAAGAAAACGATGTTTTTTTCTTTGGTCGTTCCAGTATGATAGAAAACAAAATTTCGTTAATTTTAATTTTTTTTGAATAAGATTGGCTTTTCATAGCTGTTTAAGACAATCTTGATGTATTTTGACACTTTGACAACGATTTTTCCAGTAGCTTCGAAGAAAACGATGTTTTTTTTTTTGGTCGTTACAGTACGAAAGAAAAAAAAATGCTGTTATCTCCGTCAATATTAATTTTTTTCGATTTATATTGGCTTTTCATAGCTGTTTAAGACAATCTTGATGTATTTTGATACTTTGACAACGATTTTTCGAATAGCTTAGAAGAAAACGATGTTTTTTTTTTTTGGTCGTTACAGGATGATATAAAACCAAAATGTCGTTAATTTTAATTAATTTGAATATGATTGGGTTTTCATAGCTGTTTAAGACAATCTTGATGTTTTTTGATACTTTGACAACTATTTTTCCAGAAGCTTAGAAGAAAACGATGTTCTTTTTCTTTGGTCGTTACAGTACGAAAGAAAAAAAAATGCTGTTATCTCCGTCAATATTAATTTTTTTCGATTTATATTGGCTTTTCATAGCTGTTTAAGACAATCTTGATGTATTTTGATACTTTGACAACGATTTTTTGAATAGCTTAGAAGAAAACGATGTTTTTTTCTGTGGTCGTTACAGTATGATATGAAACAAAATGTCGTTAATTTTAATTTATTTGAATATGATTGGGTTTTCATAGCTGTTTAAGACAATCTTGATGTATTTTGACACTTTGACAACGATTTTTCGAATAGCTTAGAAGAAAACGATGTTTTTTTCTTTGGTCGTTACAATATGATAGAAAACAAAATTTCGTTAATTTTAACTTTTTTGAATAAGATTGGCTTTTCATAGCTGTTTAAGACAATCTTGATGTATTTTGATACTTTGACAACGATTTTTCGAATAGCTTAGAAGAAAACGATGTTTTTTTCTTTGGTCGTTACAGTATGATATGAAACAAAATGTCGTTAGCTTTAATTTATTTGAATATGATTGGGTTTTCACAGCTGTTTAAGACAATCTTGATGTTTTTTGATACTTAGCAACGATTTTTCGAATAGCTTAGAAGAAAACGATGTTTTTTTTCTTTGGTCGTTACAATACGAAAAAAAAAAATGCTGTTATCTCCGTTAATATTAATTTTTTTTCGACTTAGATTGGCTTTTCATAGCTGTTTAAGACAATCTTGATGTATTTTGATACTTTGACAACGATTTTTCGAATAGCTTAGAAGGAAACGATGTTTTTTTCTTTGGTCGTTACAGTATGATATGAAACAAAATGTCGTTAATTTTAACTTATATGAATATGATTGGGTTTTCATAGCTGTTTAAGACAATCTTGATGTATTTTGATACTTTGACAACGATTTTTCCAGTAGTTTAGAAGAAAACGATGTTTTTTTTTCTATGGTCGTTACAGTACGGAAGAAAAAAAAATGCTGTTAACTCCGTCAATGTTAATTTTTTTTCTATTTAGATTTGCTTTTTATAGCTGTTTAAGACAATCTTGACGTATTTTGATACTTTGACAACGATTTTTCCAGTAGTTTAGAAGAAAATGATGTTTTTTTTTTCTTTGGTCGTTAGAGTACGAATGAAAAAAAATGCTGTTATCTCCGTCAATATTAATTTATTTTCGATTAACATTGGCTTTACATAGCTGTTTAAGACAATCTTGATGTATTTTGATACTTTGACAACGATTTTTCCAGTAGTCTAGAAGAAAACGATGTTTTTTTTATTTGGTCGTTACAGTACGAAAGAAAAAAAAATGCTGTCAACTCCGTCAATGTTAATTTTTTTTCTATTTAGATTTGCTTTTTATAGCTGTTTAAGACAATCTTGACGTATTTTGATACTTTGACAACGATTTTTCCAGTAGTTTAGAAGAAAACGATGTTTTTTTTTCTATGGTCGTTACAGTACGAAAGAAAAAAAAATGCTGTTATCTCCGTCAATATTAATTTTTTTCGATTTAGATTGGCTTTTCATAGCTGTTTAAGACAATCTTGATGTATTTTGATACTTTGACAACGATTTTTCCAGTAGTCTAGAAGAAAACGATGTTTTTTTTATTTGGTCGTTACAGTACGAAAGAAAAAAAAATGCTGTCAACTCCGTCAATGTTAATTTTTTTTCGATTTAGATTTGCTTTTCATAGCTGTTTAAGACAATCTTGATGTATTTTGATACTTTGACAACGATTTTTCGAGTAGTATAGAAGAAAATGATGTTTTTTTTTCTTTGGTCGTTACAGTACGAAAGAAAAAAAAATTTCGTTAATTTTAATTTTTTTTGAATAAGATTGGCTTTTCATAGCTGTTTAAGACAATCTTGATGTATTTTGACACTTTGACAACAATTTTTCCAGTAGCTTAGAAGAAAACGATGTTTTTTTTTATTTGGTCGTTACAGTACGAAAGAAAAAAAAATGCTGTTATCTCCGTCAATATTAATTTTTTTCGATTTAGATTGGCTTTTCATAGCTGTTTAAGACAATCTTGATGTATTTTGATACTTTGACAACGATTTTTCCAGTAGCTTAGAAGAAAACGATGTTTTTTTCTTTGGTCGTTCCAGTATGATAGAAAACAAAATTTCGTTAATTTTAATTTTTTTTGAATAAGATTGGCTTTTCATAGCTGTTTAAGACAATCTTGATGTATTTTGACACTTTGACAACGATTTTTCCAGTAGCTTCGAAGAAAACGATGTTTTTTTTTTTGGTCGTTACAGTACGAAAGAAAAAAAAATGCTGTTATCTCCGTCAATATTAATTTTTTTCGATTTATATTGGCTTTTCATAGCTGTTTAAGACAATCTTGATGTATTTTGATACTTTGACAACGATTTTTCGAATAGCTTAGAAGAAAACGATGTTTTTTTTTTTTGGTCGTTACAGGATGATATAAAACCAAAATGTCGTTAATTTTAATTTATTTGAATATGATTGGGTTTTCATAGCTGTTTAAGACAATCTTGATGTTTTTTGATACTTTGACAACTATTTTTCCAGAAGCTTAGAAGAAAACGATGTTCTTTTTCTTTGGTCGTTACAGTACGAAAGAAAAAAAATGCTGTTATCTCCGTCAATATTAATTTTTTTCGATTTATATTGGCTTTTCATAGCTGTTTAAGACAATCTTGATGTATTTTGATACTTTGACAACGATTTTTTGAATAGCTTAGAAGAAAACGATGTTTTTTTCTGTGGTCGTTACAGTATGATATGAAACAAAATGTCGTTAATTTTAATTTATTTGAATATGATTGGGTTTTCATAGCTGTTTAAGACAATCTTGATGTATTTTGACACTTTGACAACGATTTTTCGAATAGCTTAGAAGAAAACGATGTTTTTTTCTTTGGTCGTTACAATATGATAGAAAACAAAATTTCGTTAATTTTAACTTTTTTGAATAAGATTGGCTTTTCATAGCTGTTTAAGACAATCTTGATGTATTTTGATACTTTGACAACGATTTTTCGAATAGCTTAGAAGAAAACGATGTTTTTTTCTTTGGTCGTTACAGTATGATATGAAACAAAATGTCGTTAGCTTTAATTTATTTGAATATGATTGGGTTTTCACAGCTGTTTAAGACAATCTTGATGTTTTTTGATACTTAGCAACGATTTTTCGAATAGCTTAGAAGAAAACGATGTTTTTTTTCTTTGGTCGTTACAATACGAAAAAAAAAAAATGCTGTTATCTCCGTTAATATTAATTTTTTTTCGACTTAGATTGGCTTTTCATAGCTGTTTAAGACAATCTTGATGTATTTTGATACTTTGACAACGATTTTTCGAATAGCTTAGAAGAAAACGATGTTTTTTTCTTTGGTCGTTACAGTATGATAGAAAACAAAATGTCGTTAATTTTAATTTATTTGAATAAGATTGGGTTTTCATAGCTGTTTAAAACAATCTTGATGTATTTTGATACTTTGACAACGATTTTTCGAATAGCTTAGAAGGAAACGATGTTTTTTTCTTTGGTCGTTACAGTATGATATGAAACAAAATGTCGTTAATTTTAACTTATATGAATATGATTGGGTTTTCATAGCTGTTTAAGACAATCTTGATGTATTTTGATACTTTGACAACGATTTTTCCAGTAGTTTAGAAGAAAACGATGTTTTTTTTTCTATGGTCGTTACAGTACGGAAGAAAAAAAAATGCTGTTAACTCCGTCAATGTTAATTTTTTTTCTATTTAGATTTGCTTTTTATAGCTGTTTAAGACAATCTTGACGTATTTTGATACTTTGACAACGATTTTTCCAGTAGTTTAGAAGAAAATGATGTTTTTTTTTTCTTTGGTCGTTAGAGTACGAATGAAAAAAAATGCTGTTATCTCCGTCAATATTAATTTATTTTCGATTAACATTGGCTTTACATAGCTGTTTAAGACAATCTTGATGTATTTTGATACTTTGACAACGATTTTTCCAGTAGTTTAGAAGAAAACGATGTTTATTTTTTTCTTTGGTCGTTACAGTATGATAGAAAAAAAAAAGCTATTAACTCCGTCACTGTTAATTTTTTTTCGATTTAGATTTGCTTTTCATAGCTGTTTAAGACAATCTTGATGTATTTTGACACTTTGACAACGATTTTTCCAGTAGTCTAGAAGAAAACAATGTTTTTTTTTATTTGGTCGTTACAGTACGAAAAAAAAAAAAATGCTGTCAACTCCGTCAATGTTAATTTTTTTTTCGATTTAGATTTGCTTTTCATAGCTGTTTAAGACAATCTTGATGTATTTTGATACTTTGACAACGATTTTTCCAGTAGTTTAGAAGAAAACGATGTTTTTTTTTCTTTGGTCGTTACAGTACGAAAGAAAAAAAAAAGCTATCAACTCCGGCAATATTAATTTTTTTCGATTTAGATTGGCTTTTCATAGCTGTTTAAGACAATCTTGATGTATTTTGATACTTTGACAACGATTTTTCGAATAGCTTAGAAGAAAACGATGTTTTTTTCTTTGGTCGTTACAGTATGATAGAAAACAAAATGTCGTTAATTTTAATTTATTTGAATAAGATTGGGTTTTCATAGCTGTTTAAAACAATCTTGATGTATTTTGATACTTTGACAACGATTTTTCGAATAGCTTAGAAGGAAACGATGTTTTTTTCTTTGGTCGTTACAGTATGATATGAAACAAAATGTCGTTAATTTTAATTTATTTGAATATGATTGGGTTTTCATAGCTGTTTAAGACAATCTTGATGTATTTTGATACTTTGACAACGATTTTTCCAGTAGTTTAGAAGAAAACGATGTTTTTTTTTCTTTGGTCGTTACAGTATGATAGAAAACAAAATTTCGTTAATTTTAACTTTTTTGAATAAGATTGGCTTTTCATAGCTGTTTAAGACAATCTTGATGTATTTTGATACTTTGACAACGATTTTTCCAGTAGCTTAGAAGAAACGAAGTTTTTTTTCTTAGGTCGTTTCAGTATGATAGAAAACAAAATTTCGTTAATTTTAATTTTTTTTGAATAAGATTGGCTTTTCATAGCTGTTTAAGACAATCTTGATGTATTTTGACACTTTGACAACGATTTTTCCAGTAGTCTAGAAGAAAACGATGTTTTTTTTTATTTGGTCGTTACAGTACGAAAGAAAAAAAAATGCTGTCAACTCCGTCAATGTTAATTTTTTTTCGATTTAGATTTGCTTTTCATAGCTGTTTAAGACAATCTTGATGTATTTTGATACTTTGACAACGATTTTTCCAGTAGTTTAGAAGAAAACGAAGTTTTTTTTCTTAGGTCGTTACAGTATGATAGAAAACAAAATTTCGTTAATTTTAATTTTTTTCGATTTAGATTGGCTTTTCATAGCTGTTTAAGACAATCTTGATGTATTTTGATACTTTGACAACGATTTTTCGAATAGCTTAGAAGAAAACGATGTTTTTTTCTTTGGTCGTTACAGTATGATATGAAAACAAAATGTCGTTAATTTTAATTTATTTGAATATGATTGGGTTTTCATAGCTGTTTAAGACAATCTTGATGTATTTTGATACTTTGACAATGATTTTTCCAGTAGTTTAGATGAAAACGATGTTTTTTTTTCTTTGGTCGTTACAGTACGAAAGAAAAAAAAAATGCTGTTAACTCCGTCAATGTTAATTTTTTTTCTATTTAGATTTGCTTTTTATAGCTGTTTAAGACAATCTTGACGTATTTTGATACTTTGACAACGATTTTTCCAGTAGTTTAGTAGAAAACGATGTTTTTTTTTCTTTGGTCGTTAGAGTACGAATGAAAAAAAATGCTGTTATCTCCGTCAATATTAATTTATTTTCGATTAACATTGGCTTTTCATAGCTGTTTAAGACAATCTTGATGTATTTTGATACTTTGACAACGATTTTTCTAGTAGTTTATAAGAAAAGGATGTTTCTTTTTTTCTTTGGTCGTTACAGTACGATAGAAAAAAAAAAGTTGTTAACTCCGTCAATGTTAATTTTTTTTCGATTAAGATTTGCTTTTCATAGCTGTTTAAGACAATCTTGATGTATTTTGATACTTTGACAACGATTTTTCCAGTAGTTTAGAAGAAAACGATGTTTTTTTTCTTTGGTCGTTACAGTATGAAAGAAAAAAAAATTGCGTTAATATTAATTTTATTGAATAAGATTGGCTTTACATAGCTGTTTAAGACAATCTTGATGTATTTTGATACTTTGACAACGATTTTTCCAGTAGCTTAGAAGAAAACGATGTTTTTTTTCTTTGGTCGTTACAGTACGAAAGAAAAAAAAAAGCTATCAACTCCGGCAATATTAATTTTTTTCGATTTAGATTGGCTTTTCATAGCTGTTTAAGACAATCTTGATGTATTTTGATACTTTGACAACGATTTTTCCAGGAGCTTAGAAGAAAACGAAGTTTTTTTTTCTTAGGTCGTTACAGTATGATAGAAAACAAAATTTCGTTAATTTTAATTTTTTTCGATTTAGATTGGCTTTTCATAGCTGTTTAAGACAATCTTGATGTATTTTGATACTTTGACAACGATTTTTCGAGTAGCTTAGAAGAAACGAAGTTTTTTTTCTTAGGTCGTTACAGTATGATAGAAAACAAAATTTCGTTACTTTTAATTTTTTTCGATTTAGATTGGCTTTTCATAGCTGTTTAAGACAATCTTGATGTATTTTGACACTTTGACAACGATTTTTCCAGTAGTCTAGAAGAAAACGATGTTTTTTTTTATTTGGTCGTTACAGTACGAAAGAAAAAAAAATGCTGTCAACTCCGTCAATGTTAATTTTTTTTCGATTTAGATTTGCTTTTCATAGCTGTTTAAGACAATCTTGATGTATTTTGATACTTTGACAACGATTTTTCCAGTAGTTTAGAAGAAAACGAAGTTTTTTTTCTTAGGTCGTTACAGTATGATAGAAAACAAAATTTCGTTAATTTTAATTTTTTTCGATTTAGATTGGCTTTTCATAGCTGTTTAAGACAATCTTGATGTATTTTGATACTTTGACAACGATTTTTCGAATAGCTTAGAAGAAAACGATGTTTTTTTCTTTGGTCGTTACAGTATGATATGAAAACAAAATGTCGTTAATTTTAATTTATTTGAATATAATTGGGTTTTCATAGCTGTTTAAGACAATCTTGATGTATTTTGATACTTTGACAACGATTTTTCTAGTAGTTTATAAGAAAAGGATGTTTATTTTTTTCTTTGGTCGTTACAGTATGATAGAAAAAAAAAAGCTATTAACTCCGTCACTGTTAATTTTTTTTCGATTTAGATTTGCTTTTCATAGCTGTTTAAGACAATCTTGATGTATTTTGATACTTTGACAACGATTTTTCCAGTAGTTTAGAAGAAAACGATGTTTTTTTTTTTTTTGGTCGTTACAGTACGAAAGAAAAAAAAAAGCTATCAACTCCGGCAATATTAATTTTTTTCGATTTAGATTGGCTTTTCATAGCTGTTTAAGACAATCTTGATGTTTTTTGATACTTTGACAACGATTTTTCCAGGAGCTTAGAAGAAAACCAAGTTTTTTTTCTTAGGTCGTTACAGTATGATAGAAAACAAAATTTCGTTAATTTTAATTTTTTTCGATTTAGATTGGCTTTTCATAGCTGTTTAAGACAATCTTGATGTATTTTGATACTTTGACAACGATTTTTCCAGTAGCTTAGAAGAAACGAAGTTTTTTTTCTTAGGTCGTTACAGTATGATAGAAAACAAAATTTCGTTAATTTTAATTTTTTTTTGAATAAGATTGGCTTTTCATAGCTGTTTAAGACAATCTTGATGTATTTTGACACTTTGACAACGATTTTTCCAGTAGTCTAGAAGAAAACGATGTTTTTTTTTATTTGGTCGTTACAGTACGAAAGAAAAAAAAATGCTGTCAACTCCGTCAATGTTAATTTTTTTTCAATTTAGATTTGCTTTTCATAGCTGTTTAAGACAATCTTGATGTATTTTGATACTTTGACAACGATTTTTCTAGTAGTTTAGAAGAAAACGAAGTTTTTTTTCTTAGGTCGTTACAGTATGATAGAAAACAAAATTTCGTTAATTTTAATTTTTTTCGATTTAGATTGGCTTTTCATAGCTGTTTAAGACAATCTTGATGTATTTTGATACTTTGACAACGATTTTTCGAATAGCTTAGAAGAAAACGATGTTTTTTCTTTGGTCGTTACAGTATGATATGAAAACAAAATGTCGTTAATTTTAATTTATTTGAATATGATTGGGTTTTCATAGCTGTTTAAGACAATCTTGATGTATTTTGATACTTTGACAATGATTTTTCCAGTAGTTTAGATGAAAACGATGTTTTTTTTTCTTTGGTCGTTACAGTACGAAAGAAAAAAAAAATGCTGTTAACTCCGTCAATGTTAATTTTTTTTCTATTTAGATTTGCTTTTTATAGCTGTTTAAGACAATCTTGACGTATTTTGATACTTTGACAACGATTTTTCCAGTAGTTTAGTTGAAAACGATGTTTTTTTTTCTTTGGTCGTTAGAGTACGAATGAAAAAAAATGCTGTTATCTCCGTCAATATTAATTTATTTTCGATTAACATTGGCTTTACATAGCTGTTTAAGACAATCTTGATGTATTTTGATACTTTGACAACGATTTTTCTAGTAGTTTATAAGAAAAGGATGTTTCTTTTTTTCTTTGGTCGTTACAGTACGATAGAAAAAAAAAAGTTGTTAACTCCGTCAATGTTAATTTTTTTTCGATTAAGATTTGCTTTTCATAGCTGTTTAAGACAATCTTGATATATTTTGATACTTTGACAACGATTTTTCCAGTAGTTTAGAAGAAAACGATGTTTTTTTTCTTTGGTCGTTACAGTATGAAAGAAAAAAAAATTGCGTTAATATTAATTTTATTGAATAAGATTGGCTTTACATAGCTGTTTAAGACAATCTTGATGTATTTTGATACTTTGACAACGATTTTTCCAGTAGCTTAGAAGAAAACGATGTTTTTTTTCTTTGGTCGTTACAGTATGAAAGATAAAAAAATTGCGTTGACATTAATTTTTTTCGATTTAGATTTGCTGTTCATAGCTGTTTAAGACAATCTTGATGTATTTTGATACTTTGACAACGATTTTTCCAGTAGTTTAGAAGAAAACGATGTTTTTTTTTCTTTGGTCATTAGAGTACGAATGAAAAAAAATGCTGTTATCTCCGTCAATATTAATTTATTTTCGATTAACATTGGCTTTACATAGCTGTTTAAGACAATCTTGATGTATTTTGATACTTTGACAACGATTTTTCCAGGAGCTTAGAAGAAAACGAAGTTTTTTTTCTTAGGTCGTTACAGTATGATAGAAAACAAAATTTCGTTAATTTTAATTTTTTTCGATATAGATTGGCTTTTCATAGCTGTTTAAGACAATATTGATGTATTTTGATACTTTGACAACGATTTTTCCAGTAGCTTAGAAGAAACGAAGTTTTTTTTCTTAGGTCGTTACAGTATGATAGAAAACAAAATTTCGTTAATTTTAATTTTTTTTGAATAAGATTGGCTTTTCATAGCTGTTTAAGACAATCTTGATGTATTTTGACACTTTGACAACGATTTTTCCAGTAGTTTAGAAGAAAACGATGTTTTTTTTTCTTTGGTCGTTACAGTACGAAAGAAAAAAAAAAGCTATCAACTCCGGCAATATTAATTTTTTTCGATTTAGATTGGCTTTTCATAGCTGTTTAAGACAATCTTGATGTATTTTGATACTTTGACAACGATTTTTCCAGGAGCTTAGAAGAAAACGAAGTTTTTTTTCTTAGGTCGTTACAGTATGATAGAAAACAAAATTTCGTTAATTTTAATTTTTTTCGATTTAGATTGGCTTTTCATAGCTGTTTAAGACAATCTTGATGTATTTTGATACTTTGACAACGATTTTTCGAATAGCTTAGAAGAAAACGATGTTTTTTTCTTTGGTCGTTACAGTATGATATGAAAACAAAATGTCGTTAATTTTAATTTATTTGAATATGATTGGGTTTTCATAGCTGTTTAAGACAATCTTGATGTATTTTGATACTTTGACAACGATTTTTCCAGTAGTCTAGAAGAAAACGATGTTTTTTTTTATTTGGTCGTTACAGTACGATAGAAAAAAAAAGCTATTTACTCCGTCAATGTTAATTTTTTTTAGATTTAGATTTGCTTTTCATAGCTGTTTAAGACAATCTTGATGTATTTTGATACTTTGACAACGATTTTTCCAGTAGTTTAGAAGAAAACGATGTTTTTTTTTCTTTGGTCGTTACAGTACGAAAGAAAAAAAAAAGCTATCAACTCCGGCAATATTAATTTTTTTCGATTTAGATTGGCTTTTCATAGCTGTTTAAGACAATCTTGATGTATTTTGATACTTTGACAACGATTTTTCCAGGAGCTTAGAAGAAAACGAAGTTTTTTTTCTTAGGTCGTTACAGTATGATAGAAAACAAAATTTCGTTAATTTTAATTTTTTTCAATTTAGATTGGCTTTTCATAGCTGTTTAAGACAATCTTGATGTATTTTGATACTTTGACAACGATTTTTCTAGTAGCTTAGAAGAAACGAAGTTTTTTTTCTTAGGTCGTTACAGTATGATAGAAAACAAAATTTCGTTAATTTTAATTTTTTTTGAATAAGATTGGCTTTTCATAGCTGTTTAAGACAATCTTGATGTATTTTGACACTTTGACAACGATTTTTCCAGTAGTCTAGAAGAAAACGATGTTTTTTTTTATTTGGTCGTTACAGTACGAAAGAAAAAAAAATGCTGTCAACTCTGTCAATGTTAATTTTTTTTCGATTTAGATTTGCTTTTCATAGCCGTTTAAGACAATCTTGATGTATTTTGATACTTTGACAACGATTTTTCCAGTAGTTTAGAAGAAAACGAAGTTTTTTTTCTTAGGTCGTTACAGTATGATAGAAAACAAAATTTCGTTAATTTTAATTTTTTTCGATTTAGATTGGCTTTTCATAGCTGTTTAAGACAATCTTGATGTATTTTGATACTTTGACAACGATTTTTCGAATAGCTTAGAAGAAAACGATGTTTTTTTCTTTGGTCGTTACAGTATGATATGAAAACAAAATGTCGTTAATTTTAATTTATTTGAATATGATTGGGTTTTCATAGCTGTTTAAGACAATCTTGATGTATTTTGATACTTTGACAACGATTTTTCCAGTAGTTTAGATGAAAACGATGTTTTTTTTTCTTTGGTCGTTACAGTACGAAAGAAAAAAAAAATGCTGTTAACTCCGTCAATGTTAATTTTTTTTCTATTTAGATTTGCTTTTTATAGCTGTTTAAGACAATCTTGACGTATTTTGATACTTTGACAACGATTTTTCCAGTAGTTTAGTAGAAAACGATGTTTTTTTTTCTTTGGTCGTTAGAGTACGAATGAAGAAAAATGCTGTTATCTCCGTCAATATTAATTTATTTTCGATTAACATTGGCTTTACATAGCTGTTTAAGACAATCTTGATGTATTTTGATACTTTGACAACGATTTTTCTAGTAGTTTATAAGAAAAGGATGTTTCTTTTTTTCTTTGGTCGTTACAGTACGATAGAAAAAAAAAGTTGTTAACTCCGTCAATGTTAATTTTTTTTTCGATTAAGATTTGCTTTTCATAGCTGTTTAAGACAATCTTGATGTATTTTGATACTTTGACAACGATTTTTCCAGTAGTTTAGAAGAAAACGATGTTTTTTTTCTTTGGTCGTTACAGTATGAAAGAAAAAAAAATTGCGTTAATATTAATTTTTTTGAATAAGATTGGCTTTACATAGCTGTTTAAGACAATCTTGATGTATTTTGATACTTTGACAACGATTTTTCCAGTAGCTTAGAAGAAAACGATGTTTTTTTTCTTTGGTCGTTACAGTATGAAAGATAAAAAAATTGCGTTGACATTAATTTTTTTCGATTTAGATTTGCTGTTCATAGCTGTTTAAGACAATCTTGATGTATTTTGATACTTTGACAACGATTTTTCCAGTAGTTTAGAAGAAAACGATGTTTTTTTTTCTTTGGTCATTAGAGTACGAATGAAAAAAAATGCTGTTATCTCCGTCAATATTAATTTATTTTCGATTAACATTGGCTTTACATAGCTGTTTAAGACAATCTTGATGTATTTTGATACTTTGACAACGATTTTTCTAGTAGTTTATAAGAAAAGGATGTTTCTTTTTTTCTTTGGTCGTTACAGTACGATAGAAAAAATAGCTATTTACTCCGTCAATGTTAATTTTTTTTCGATTTAGATTTGCTTTTCATAGCTGTTTAAAACAATCTTGATGTATTTTGACACTTTGACAACGATTTTTCCAGTAGTCTAGAAGAAAACGATGTTTTTTTTATTTGGTCGTGACAGTACGAAAGAAAAAAAAATGCTGTCAACTCCGTCAATGTTAATTTTTTTTCGATTAAGATTTGCTTTTCATAGCTGTTTAAGACAATCTTGATGTATTTTGATACTTTGACAACGATTTTTTCAGTAGCTTAGAAGAAAAGGAAGTTTTTTTTCTTAGGTCGTTACAGTATGATAGAAAACAAAATTTCGTTAATTTTAATTTTTTTTGTATAAGATTGGCTTTTCATAGCTGTTTAAAACAATCTTGATGTATTTTGACACTTTGACAACGATTTTTCCAGTAGCTTAGAAGAAAACGATGTTTTTTTTTATTTGGTCGTTACAGTACGAACGAAAAAAAAATGCTGTTATCTCCGTCAATATTTTTTTTTTTCGATTTAGATTGGCTTTTCATAGCTGTTTAAGACAATCTTGATGTATTTTGATACTTTGACAACGATTTTTCCAGTAGCTTAGAAAAAAACGATGTTTTTTTCTTTGGTCGTTCCAGTATGATAGAAAACAAAATTTCGTTAATTTTAATTATTTTTGAATAAGATTGGCTTTTCATAGCTGTTTAAGACAATCTTGATGTATTTTGACACTTTGACAACGATTTTTCCAGTAGCTTAGAAGGAAACGATGTTTTTTTCTTTGGTCGTTACAGTATGATATGAAACAAAATGTCGTTAATTTTAATTTATTTGAATATAATTGGGTTTTCATAGCTGTTTAAGACAATCTTGATGTATTTTGATACTTTGACAACGATTTTTCCAGTAGTTTAGAAGAAAACGATGTTTTTTTTTCTTTGGTCGTTACAGTACGAAAAAAAAAAAAATGCTGTTAACTCCGTCAATGTTAATTTTTTTCGATTTAGATTGGCTTTTCATAGCTGTTTAAGACAATCTTGATGTATTTTGATACTTTGACAACGATTTTTCCAGTAGCTTAGAAGAAAACGATGTTTTTTTCTTTGGTCGTTCCAGTATGATAGAAAACAAAATTTCGTTAATTTTATTTTTTTTGAATAAGATTGGCTTTTCATAGCTGTTTAAGACAATCTTGATGTATTTTGACACTTTGACAACGATTTTTCCAGTAGCTTAGAAGAAAACGATGTTTTTTTTCTTTGGTCGTTACAGTACGAAAGAAAAAAAAATGCTGTTATCTCCGTCAATATTAATTTTTTTCGATTTATATTGGCTTTTCATAGCTGTTTAAGACAATCTTGATGTATTTTGACACTTTGACAACGATTTTTCCAGTAGTCTAGAAGAAAACGATGTTTTTTTTATTTGGTCGTTACAGTACGAAAGAAAAAAAAATGCTGTCAACTCCGTCAATGTTAATTTTTTTTCGATTTAGATTTGCTTTTCATAGCTGTTTAAGACAATCTTGATGTATTTTGATACTTTGACAACGATTTTTCCAGTAGTTTAGAAGAAAATGATGTTTTTCTTTCTTTGGTCGTTACAGTACGAAAGAAAAAAAAAAGCTATCAACTCCGTCAATATTAATTTTTTTCGATTTAGATTGGCTTTTCATAGCTGTTTAAGACAATCTTGATGTATTTTGATACTTTGACAACGATTTTTTCAGTAGCTTAGAAGAAAACGAAGTTTTTTTTCTTAGGTCGTTACAGTATGATAGAAAACAAAATTTCGTTAATTTTAATTTTTTTTGAATAAGATTGGCTTTTCATAGCTGTTTAAGACAATCTTGATGTATTTTGACACTTTGACAACGATTTTTCCAGTAGCTTAGAAGAAAACGATGTTTTTTTTTATTTGGTCGTTACAGTACGAAAGAAAAAAAAATGCTGTTATCTCCGTCAATATTAATTTTTTTCGATTTAGATTGGCTTTTCATAGCTGTTTAAGACAATCTTGATGTATTTTGATACTTTGACAACGATTTTCCCAGTAGCTTAGAAAAAAACAATGTTTTTTTCTTTGGTCGTTCCAGTATGATAGAAAACAAAATTTCGTTAATTTTAATTTTTTTTGAATAAGATTGGCTTTTCATAGCTGTTTAAGACAATCTTAATGTATATTGACACTTTGACAACGATTTTTCCAGTAGCTTCGAAGAAAACGATGTTTTTTTTTGGTCGTTACAGTACGAATGAAAAAAAAATGCTGTTATCTCCGTCAATATTAATTTTTTCCGATTTATATAGGCTTTTCATAGCTGTTTAAGGCAATCTTGATGTATTTTGATACTTTGACAACGATTTTTCGAATAGCTTAGAAGAAAACGATGTTTTTTTCTTTGGTCGTTACAGTATGATATGAAAACAAAAGGTCGTTAATTTTAATTTATTTGAATATGATTGGGTTTTTATAGCTGTTTAAGACAATCTTGATGTATTTTGACACTTTGACAACGATTTTTCCAGTAGCTTCGAAGAAAACGATGTTTTTTTTTGGTCGTTACAGTACGAATGAAAAAAAAATGCTGTTATCTCCGTCAATATTAATTTTTTTCGATTTAGATTGGCTTTTCATAGCTGTTTAAGACAATCTTGATGTATTTTGATACTTTGACAACGATTTTCCCAGTAGCTTAGAAAAAAACGATGTTTTTTTCTTTGGTCGTTCCAGTATGATAGAAAACAAAATTTCGTTAATTTTAATTTTTTTTGAATAAGATTGGCTTTTCATAGCTGTTTAAGACAATCTTAATGTATATTGACACTTTGACAACGATTTTTCCAGTAGCTTCGAAGAAAACGATGTTTTTTTTTGGTCGTTACAGTACGAATGAAAAAAAAATGCTGTTATCTCCGTCAATATTAATTTTTTCCGATTTATATAGGCTTTTCATAGCTGTTTAAGGCAATCTTGATGTATTTTGATACTTTGACAACGATTTTTCGAATAGCTTAGAAGAAAACGATGTTTTTTTCTTTGGTCGTTACAGTATGATATGAAAACAAAAGGTCGTTAATTTTAATTTATTTGAATATGATTGGGTTTTTATAGCTGTTTAAGACAATCTTGATGTATTTTGACACTTTGACAACGATTTTTCCAGTAGTTTAGAAGAAAACGATGTTTTTTTTTCTTTGGTCGTTACAGTACGAAAGAAAAAAAAAAGCTATCAACTCCGTCAATATTAATTTTTTTCGATTTAGATTGGCTTTTCATAGCTGTTTAAGACAATCTTGATGTATTTTGACACTTTGACAACGATTTTTCCAGTAGCTTAGAAGAAAACGATGTTTTTTTTTCTTTGGTCGTTACAGTACGAAAGAAAAAAAAAAGCTATCAACTCCGTCAATATTAATTTTTTTCGATTTAGATTGGCTTTTCATAGCTGTTTAAGACAATCTTGATGTATTTTGATACTTTGACAACGATTTTTTCAGTAGCTTAGAAGAAAACGAAGTTTTTTTTCTTAGGTCGTTACAGTATGATAGAAAACAAAATTTCGTTAATTTTAATTTTTTTTGAATAAGATTGGCTTTTCATAGCTGTTTAAGACAATCTTAATGTATATTGACACTTTGACAACGATTTTTCCAGTAGCTTCGAAGAAAACGATGTTTTTTTTTGGTCGTTACAGTACGAATGAAAAAAAAATGCTGTTATCTCCGTCAATATTAATTTTTTTCGATTTAGATTGGCTTTTCATAGCTGTTTAAGACAATCTTGATGTATTTTGATACTTTGACAACGATTTTCCCAGTAGCTTAGAAAAAAACGATGTTTTTTTCTTTGGTCGTTCCAGTATGATAGAAAACAAAATTTCGTTAATTTTAATTTTTTTTGAATAAGATTGGCTTTTCATAGCTGTTTAAGACAATCTTAATGTATATTGACACTTTGACAACGATTTTTCCAGTAGCTTCGAAGAAAACGATGTTTTTTTTTGGTCGTTACAGTACGAATGAAAAAAAAATGCTGTTATCTCCGTCAATATTAATTTTTTCCGATTTATATAGGCTTTTCATAGCTGTTTAAGGCAATCTTGATGTATTTTGATACTTTGACAACGATTTTTCGAATAGCTTAGAAGAAAACGATGTTTTTTTCTTTGGTCGTTACAGTATGATATGAAAACAAAAGGTCGTTAATTTTAATTTATTTGAATATGATTGGGTTTTTATAGCTGTTTAAGACAATCTTGATGTATTTTGACACTTTGACAACGATTTTTCCAGTAGTTTAGAAGAAAACGATGTTTTTTTTTCTTTGGTCGTTACAGTACGAAAGAAAAAAAAAAGCTATCAACTCCGTCAATATTAATTTTTTTCGATTTAGATTGGCTTTTCATAGCTGTTTAAGACAATCTTGATGTATTTTGACACTTTGACAACGATTTTTCCAGTAGCTTAGAAGAAAACGATGTTTTTTTTTATTTGGTCGTTACAGTACGAAAGAAAAAAAAATGCTGTTATCTCCGTCAATATTAATTTTTTTCGATTTAGATTGGCTTTTCATAGCTGTTTAAGACAATCTTGATGTATTTTGATACTTTGACAACGATTTTTTCAGTAGTTTAGAAGAAAACGATGTTTTTTTTTCTTTGGTCGTTACAGTACGAAAGAAAAAAAAAAGCTATCAACTCCGTCAATATTAATTTTTTTCGATTTAGATTGGCTTTTCATAGCTGTTTAAGACAATCTTGATGTATTTTGATACTTTGACAACGATTTTTCCAGTAGTTTAGAAGAAAACGATGTTTTTTTTTCTTTGGTCGTTACAGTACGAAAGAAAAAAAAAAGCTATCAACTCCGTCAATATTAACTTTTTTCGATTTAGATTGGCTTTTCATAGCTGTTTAAGACAATCTTGATGTATTTTGATACTTTGACAACGATTTTTCGAATAGCTTAGAAGAAAACGATGTTTTTTTCTTTGGTCGTTACAGTATGATATGAAAACAAAAGGTCGTTAATTTTAATTTATTTGAATATGATTGGGTTTTTATAGCTGTTTAAGACAATCTTGATGTTTTTTGATACTTTGACAACTATTTTTCCAGAAGCTTAGAAGAAAACGATGTTTTTTTCTTTGGTCGTTACAGTACGAAAGAAAAAAAAATGCTGTTATCTCCGTCAATATAAATTTTTTCCGATTTATATTGGCTTTTCATAGCTGTTTAAGACAATCTTGATGTATTTTGACACTTTGACAAGGATTTTTCCAGTAGCTTAGAAGAAAACGATGTTTTTTTTTATTTGGTCGTTACAGTACGAAAGAAAAAAAAATGCTGTTATCTCCGTCAATATTAATTTTTTTCGATTTAGATTGGCTTTTCATAGCTGTTTAACACAATCTTGATGTATTTTGATACTTTGACAACGATTTTTCCAGTAGCTTAGAAAAAAACGATGTTTTTTTTTCTTTGGTCGTTCCAGTATGATAGCAAACAAAATTTCGTTAATTTTAATTTTTTTTGAATAAGATTGGCTTTTCATAGCTGTTTAAGACAATCTTGATGTATTTTGACACTTTGACAACGATTTTTCCAGTAGCTTCGAAGAAAACGATGTTTTTTTTTTGGTCGTTACAGTACGAATGAAAAAAAAATGCTGTTATCTCCGTCAATATTAATTTTTTCCGATTTATATTGGCTTTTCATAGCTGTTTAAGACAATCTTGATGTATTTTGATACTTTGACAACGATTTTTCGAATAGCTTAGAAGAAAACGATGTTTTTTTTTTGGTCGTTACAGTATGATATGAAAACAAAAGGTCGTTAATTTTAATTTATTTGAATATGATTGAGTTTTCATAGCTGTTTAAGACAATCTTGATGTTTTTTGATACTTTGACAACTATTTTTCCAGAAGCTTAGAAGAAAACGATGTTTTTTTCTTTGGTCGTTACAGTACGAAAGAAAAAAAAATGCTGTTATCTCCGTCAATATTAATTTTTTCCGATTTATATTGGCTTTTCATAGCTGTTTAAGACAATCTTGATGTATTTTGATACTTTGACAACGATTTTTCGAATAGCTTAGAAGAAAATGTTTTTTTCTTTGGTCGTTACAGTATGATATGAAACAAAATGTCGTTAATTTTAATTTATTTGAATATAATTGGGTTTTCATAGCTGTTTAAGACAATCTTGATGTATTTTGATACTTTGACAACGATTTTTCGAATAGCTTAGAAGAAAATGTTTTTTTCTTTGGTCGTTACAGTATGATATGAAACAAAATGTCGTTAATTTTAATTTATTTGAATATAATTGGGTTTTCATAGCTGTTTAAGACAATCTTGATGTATTTTGATACTTTGACAACGATTTTTCCAGTAGTTTAGAAGAAAACGATGTTTTTTTTTCTTTGGTCGTTACAGTACGAAAGAAAAAAAAAAGCTATCAACTCCGTCAATATTAATTTTTTTCGATTTAGATTGGCTTTTCATAGCTGTTTAAGACAATCTTGATGTATTTTGATACTTTGACAACGATTTTTTCAGTAGCTTAGAAGAAAACGAAGTTTTTTTCATAGGTCGTTACAGTATGATAGAAAACAAAATTTCGTTAATTTTAATTTTTTTTTAATAAGATTGGCTTTTCATAGCTGTTTAAGACAATCTTGATGTATTTTGACACTTTGACAACGATTTTTCCAGTAGCTTAGAAGAAAACGATGTTTTTTTTTATTTGGTCGTTACAGTACGAAAGAAAAAAAAATGCTGTTATCTCCGTCAATATTAATTTTTTTCGATTTAGATTGGCTTTTCATAGCTGTTTAAGACAATCTTGATGTATTTTGACACTTTGACAACGATTTTTCCAGTAGCTTAGAAAAAAACGATGTTTTTTTTTTGGTCGTTACAGTACGAATGAAAAAAAAATGCTGTTATCTCCGTCAATATTATTTTTTTCCGATTTATATTGGCTTTTCATAGCTGTTTAAGACAATCTTGATGTATTTTGATACTTTGACAACGATTTTTCCAGAAGCTTAGAAGAAAACGATGTTTTTTTCTTTGGTCGTTACAGTACGAAAGAAAAAAAAATGCTGTTATCTCCGTCAATATAAATTTTTTTCGATTTATATTGGCTTTTCATAGCTTTTTAAGACAATTTTGATGTATTTTGATACTTTGACAACGATTTTTCGAATAGCTTAGAAGAAAACGATGTTTTTTTCTTTGGTCGTTACAGTATGATATGAAACAAAATGTCGTTAATTTTAATTTATTTGAATATGATTGGCTTTTCATAGCTGTTTAAGACAATTTTGATGTATTTTGATACTTTGACAACTATTTTTCCAGAAGCTTAGAAGAAAACGATGTTTTTTTTCTTTGGTCGTTACAGTACGAAAGAAAAAAAAATGCTGTTATCTCCGTCAATATTAATTTTTTTCTATTTAGATTGGCTTTTCATAGCTGTTTAAGACAATCTTGATGTATTTTGATACTTTGACAACGATTTTTCCAGTAGCTTAGAAGAAAACGATGTTTTTTTCTTTGGTCGTTCCATTATGATAGAAAACAAAATTTCGTTAATTTTATTTTTTTTTGAATAAGATTGGCTTTTCATAACTGTTTAAGACAATCTTGATGTATTTAGACACTTTGACAACGATTTTTCCAGTAGCTTAGAAGAAAACGATGTTTTTTTTTATTTGGTCGTTACAGTACGAAAGAAAAAAAAATGCTGTTATCTCCGTCAATATTAATTTTTTTCTATTTAGATTGGCTTTTCATAGCTGTTTAAGACAATCTTGATGTATTTTGATACTTTGACAACGATTTTTCGAATAGCTTAGAAGGAAACGATGTTTTTTTCTTTGGTCGTTACAGTATGATATGAAACAAAATGTCGTCAATTTTAATTTATTTGAATATGATTGGGTTTTCATAGCTGTTTAAGACAATCTTGATGTATTTTGACACTTTGACAACGATTTTTCCAGTAGCTTCGAAGAAAACGATGTTTTTTTTTTGGTCGTTACAGTACGAATGAAAAAAAAATGCTGTTATCTCCGTCAATATTAATTTTTTCCGATTTATATTGGCTTTTCATAGCTGTTTAAGACAATCTTGATGTATTTTTATACTTTGACAACGATTTTTTGAATAGCTTAGAAGAAAACGATGTTTTTTTCTTTGGTCGTTACAGTATGATATGAAACAAAATGTCGTTAATTTTAATTTATTTGAATATGATTGGGTTTTCATAGCTGTTTAAGACAATCTTGATGTTTTTTGATACTTTGACAACGATTTTTCGAATAGCTTAGAAGAAAACGATGTTTTTTTCTTTGGTCGTTACAGTACGAAAGAAAAAAAAATGCTGTTATCTCCGTCAATATAAATTTTTTTCGATTTATATTGGCTTTTCATAGCTTTTTAAGACAATTTTGATGTATTTTGATACTTTGACAACGATTTTTCGAATAGCTTAGAAGAAAATGTTTTTTTCTTTGGTCGTTACAGTATGATATGAAACAAAATGTCGTTAATTTTAATTTATTTGAATATGATTGGCTTTTCATAGCTGTTTAAGACAATTTTGATGTATTTTGATACTTTGACAACTATTTTTCCAGAAGCTTAAAAGAAAACGATGTTTTTTTTCTTTGGTCGTTACAGTACGAAAGAAAAAAAAATGCTGTTATCTCCGTCAATATTAATTTTTTTCGACTTAGATTGGCTTTTCATAGCTGTTTAAGACAATCTTGATGTATTTTGATACTTTGACAACGATTTTTCGAATAGCTTAGAAGAAAACGATGTTTTTTTCTTTGGTCGTTACAGTATGATAGAAAACAAAATGTCGTTAATTTTAATTTATTTGAATAAGATTGGCTTTTCATAACTGTTTAAGACAATCTTGATGTATTTTGACACTTTGACAACGATTTTTCCAGTAGCTTAGAAGAAAACGATGTTTTTTTTTATTTGGTCGTTACAGTACGAAAGAAAAAAAAATGCTGTTATCTCCGTCAATATTAATTTTTTTCTATTTAGATTGGCTTTTCATAGCTGTTTAAGACAATCTTGATGTATTTTGATACTTTGACAACGATTTTTCCAGTAGCTTAGAAGAAAACGATGTTTTTTTCTTTGGTCGTTCCATTATGATAGAAAACAAAATTTCGTTAATTTTATTTTTTTTTGAATAAGATTGGCTTTTCATAACTGTTTAAGACAATCTTGATGTATTTAGACACTTTGACAACGATTTTTCCAGTAGCTTAGAAGAAAACGATGTTTTTTTTTATTTGGTCGTTACAGTACGAAAGAAAAAAAAATGCTGTTATCTCCGTCAATATTAATTTTTTTCTATTTAGATTGGCTTTTCATAGCTGTTTAAGACAATCTTGATGTATTTTGATACTTTGACAACGATTTTTCGAATAGCTTAGAAGGAAACGATGTTTTTTTCTTTGGTCGTTACAGTATGATATGAAACAAAATGTCGTCAATTTTAATTTATTTGAATATGATTGGGTTTTCATAGCTGTTTAAGACAATCTTGATGTATTTTGATGCTTTGACAACGATTTTTCCAGTAGTTTAGAAGAAAACGATGTTTTTTTTTCTTTGGTCGTTACAGTACGAAAGAAAAAAAATGCTGTTAACTCCGTCAATGTTAATTTTTTTTCTATTTAGATTTGCTTTTTATAGCTGTTTAAGACAATCTTGACGTATTTTGAAACTTTGACAACGATTTTTCCAGTAGTTTAGAAGAAAACGATGTTTTTTTTTTCTTTGGTCGTTAGAGTACGAATGAAAAAATATGCTGTTATCTCCGTCAATATTAATTTATTTTCGATTAACATTGGCTTTACAAAGCTGTTTAAGACAATCTTGATGTATTTTGATACTTTGACAACGATTTTTCTAGTAGTTTATAAGAAAAGGATGTTTCTTTTTTTCTTTGGTCGTTACAGTACGATAGAAAAAAAAAAGTTGTTAACTCCGTCAATGTTAATTTTTTTTCGATTAAGATTAGCTTTTCATAGCTGTTTAAGACAATCTTGATGTATTTTGATACTTTGACAACGATTTTTTCAGTAGTTGAGAAGAAAACGATGTTTTTTTTCTTTGGTCGTTACAGTATGAAAGAAATAAAAATTGCGTTAATACTAATTTTTTTGAATAAGATTGGCTTTACATAGCTGTTTAAGACAATCTTGATGTATTTTGATTCTTTGACAACGATTTTTCCAGTAGCTTAGAAGAAAACGATGTTTTTTTTCTTTGGTCGTTACAGTATGAAAGATAAAAAAATTGCGTTGACATTAATTTTTTTCGATTTAGATTTGCTGTTCATAGCTGTTTAAGACAATCTTGATGTATTTTGATACTTTGACAACGGTTTTTCCAGTAGCTTAGAAAAAAACGATGTTTTTTTCTTTGGTCGTTCCAGTATGATAGAAAACAAAATTTCGTTAATTTTAATTATTTTTGAATAAGATTGGCTTTTCATAGCTGTTTAAGACAATCTTGATGTATTTTGATACTTTGACAACGATTTTTTCAGTAGTTTAGAAGAAAACGATGTTTTTTTTCTTTGGTCGTTACAGTATGATAGAATTAAAAATTGCGTTAAAACTAATTTTTTTGAATAAGATTGGCTTTACATAGCTGTTTAAGACAATCTTGATGTATTTTGATTCTTTGACAACGATTTTTCCAGTAGTTTAGAAGAAAACGATGTTTTTTTTTCTTTGGTCGTTACAGTACGAAAGAAAAAAAAATGCTGTTAACTCCGTCAATGTTAATTTTTTTCGATTTAGATTGGCTTTTCATAGCTGTTTAAGACAATCTTGATGTATTTTGATACTTTGACAACGATTTTTCCAGTAGCTTAGAAGAAAACGATGTTTTTTTCTTTGGTCGTTCCAGTATGATAGAAAACAAACTTTCGTTAATTTTATTTTTTTTTGAATAAGATTGGCTTTTCATAGCTGTTTAAGACAATCTTGATGTATTTTGACACTTTGACAACGATTTTTCCAGTAGCTTAGAAGAAAACGATGTTTTTTTTCTTTGGTCGTTACAGTACGAAAGAAAAAAAAATGCTGTTATCTCCGTCAATATTAATTTTTTCGATTTATATTGGCTTTTCATAGCTGTTTAAGACAATCTTGATGTATTTTGACACTTTGACAACGATTTTTCCAGTAGTCTAGAAGAAAACGATGTTTTTTTTATTTGGTCGTTACAGTACGAAAGAAAAAAAAATGCTGTCAACTCCGTCAATGTTAATTTTTTTTCGATTTAGATTTGCTTTTCATAGCTGTTTAAGACAAACTTGATGTATTTTGATACTTTGACAACGATTTTTCCAGTAGTTTAGAAGAAAATGATGTTTTTTTTTCTTTGGTCGTTACAGTACGAAAGAAAAAAAAAAGCTATCAACTCCGTCAATATTAATTTTTTTCGATTTAGATTGGCTTTTCATAGCTGTTTAAGACAATCTTGATGTATTTTGATACTTTGACAACGATTTTTTCAGTAGCTTAGAAGAAAACGATGTTTTTTTTCTTAGGTCGTTACAGTATGATAGAAAACAAAATTTCGTTAATTTTAATTTTTTTTGAATAAGATTGGCTTTTCATAGCTGTTTAAGACAATCTTGATGTATTTTGATACATTGACAACGATTTTTTCAGTAGTTTAAAAAAATATTTTTTTTTTTCTTTGGTCGTTACAGTACGATAGAAAAAAAAAAGTTGTTAACTCCGTCAATGTTAATTTTTTTTCGATTTAGATTGGCTTTTCATAGCTGTTTAAGACAATCTTGATGTATTTTGATACATTGACAACGATTTTTTCAGTAGTTTAAAAAAATATTTTTTTTTTTATTTGGTCGTTACAGTACGAAAGAAAAAAAAATGCTGTTAT
Organism: Ptychoptera albimana; assembly: GCA_961205885.1. Classification (NCBI taxonomy): domain Eukaryota; kingdom Metazoa; phylum Arthropoda; class Insecta; order Diptera; family Ptychopteridae; genus Ptychoptera; species Ptychoptera albimana. The sequence continues at coordinate 7,004,082 of OY540806.1, forward strand.
CTCCGTCAATATTAATTTTTTTCGATTTAGATTGGCTTTTCATAGCTGTTTAAGACAATCTTGATGTATTTTGATACTTTGACAACGATTTTTCCAGTAGCTTAGAAGAAAACGATGTTTTTTTCTTTGGTCGTTCCAGTATGATAGAAAACAAAATTTCGTTAATTTTAATTTTTTTTGAATAAGATTGGCTTTTCATAGCTGTTTAAGACAATCTTGATGTATTTTGACACTTTGACAACTATTTTTCCAGAAGCTTAGAAGAAAACGATGTTTTTTTCTTTGGTCGTTACAGTACGAAAGAAAAAAAAATGCTGTTATCTCCGTCAATATAAATTTTTTTCGATTTATATTGGCTTTTCATAGCTGTTTAAGACAATCTTGATGTATTTTGATACTTTGACAACGATTTTTCGAATAGCTTAGAAGAAAACGATGTTTTTTTCTTTGGTCGTTACAGTATGATATGAAACAAAATGTCGTTAATTTTAATTTATTTGAATATGATTGGGTTTTCATAACTGTTTAAAACAATCTTGATGTTTTTTGATACTTTGACAACGATTTTTTCAGTAGCTTAGAAGAAAACGAAGTTTTTTTTCTTAGGTCGTTACAGTATGATAGAAAACAAAATTTAGTTAATTTTAATTTTTTTTGAATAAGATTGGCTTTTCATAGCTGTTTAAGACAATCTTGATGTATTTTGACACTTTGACAACGATTTTTCCAGTAGCTTCGAAGAAACGATGTTTTTTTTTTGGTCGTTACAGTACGAATGAAAAAAAAAATGCTGTTATCTCCGTCAATATTAATTTTTTCCGATTTATATTGGCTTTTCATAGCTGTTTAAGACAATCTTGATGTATTTTGATACTTTGACAACGATTTTTCGAATAGCTTAGAAGAAAACGATGTTTTTTTCTTTGGTCGTTACAGTATGATATGAAAACAAAAGGTCGTTAATTTTAATTTATTTGAATATGATTGGGTTTTCATAGCTGTTTAAGACAATCTTGATGTTTTTTGATACTTTGACAACTATTTTTCCAGAAGCTTAGAAGAAAACGATTTTTTTTTCTTTGGTCGTTAAAGTACGAAAGAAAAAAAAATGCTGTTATCTCCGTCAATATAAATTTTTTCCGATTTATATTGGCTTTTCATAGCTGTTTAAGACAATCTTGATGTATTTTGACACTTTGACAACGATTTTTCCAGTAGCTTAGAAGAAAACGATGTTTTTTTTTCTTTGGTCGTTACAGTACGAAAGAAAAAAAAAAGCTATAAACTCCGTCAATATTAATTTTTTTCGATTAAGATTGGCTTTTCATAGCTGTTTAAGACAATCTTGATGTATTTTGATACTTTGACAACGATTTTTTCAGTAGCTTAGAAGAAAACGAAGTTTTTTTTCTTAGGTCGTTACAGTATGATAGAAAACAAAATTTCGTTACTTTTAATTTTTTTTGAATAAGATTGGCTTTTCATAGCTGTTTAAGACAATCTTGATGTATTTTGACACTTTGACAACGATTTTTCCAGTAGATTAGAAGAAAACGATGTTTTTTTTTATTTGGTCGTTACAGTACGAAAGAAAAAAAAATGCTGTTATCTCCGTCAATATTAATTTTTTTCGATTTAGATTGGCTTTTCATAGCTGTTTAAGACAATCTTGATGTATTTTGATACTTTGACAACGATTTTTCCAGTAGCTTAGAAAAAAAACGATGTTTTTTTCTTTGGTGTGATAGAAAACAAAATTTCGTTAATTTTAATTTTTTTTGAATAAGATTGGCTTTTCATAGCTGTTTAAGACAATCTTGATGTATTTTGACACTTTGACAACGATTTTTCCAGTAGCTTCGAAGAAAACGATGTTTTTTTTTTGGTCGTTACAGTACGAATGAAAAAAAAATGCTGTTATCTCCGTCAATATTAATTTTTTCCGATTTATATAGGCTTTTCATAGCTGTTTAAGACAATCTTGATGTATTTTGATACTTTGACAACGATTTTTCGAATAGCTTAGAAGAAAACGATGTTTTTTTCTTTGGTCGTTACAGTATGATATGAAAACAAAAGGTCGTTAATTTTAATTTATTTGAATATGATTGGGTTTTCATAACTGTTTAAAACAATCTTGATGTTTTTTGATACTTTGACAACTATTTTTCCAGAAGCTTAGAAGAAAACGATGTTTTTTTCTTTGGTCGTTACAGTACGAAAGAAAAAAAAGGCTGTTATCTCCGTCAATATAAATTTTTTTCGATTTATATTGGCTTTTCATAGCTGTTTAAGACAATCTTGATGTATTTTGATACTTTGACAACGATTTTTCGAATAGCTTAGAAGAAAATGTTTTTTTCTTTGGTCGTTACAGTATGATATGAAACAAAATGTCGTTAATTTTAATTTATTTGAATATGATTGGGTTTTCATAGCTGTTTAAGACAATCTTGATGTATTTTGATACTTTGACAACGATTTTTTCAGTAGCTTAGAAGAAAACGAAGTTTTTTTTCTTAGGTCGTTACAGTATGATAGAAAACAAAATTTCGTTAATTTTAATTTTTTTTGAATAAGATTGGCTTTTCATAGCTGTTTAAGACAATCTTGATGTATTTTGATACTTTGACAACGATTTTTCGAATAGCTTAGAAGAAAACGATGTTTTTTTCTTTGGTCGTTACAGTATGATATGAAAACAAAAGGTCGTTAATTTTAATTTATTTGAACATGATTGGGTTTTCATAGCTGTTTAAGACAATCTTGATGTTTTTTGATACTTTGACAACTATTTTTCCAGAAGCTTAGAAGAAAACGATTTTTTTTTCTGTGGTCGTTACAGTACGAAAGAAAAAAAAATGCTGTTATCTCCGTCAATATAAATTTTTTCCGATTTATATTGGCTTTTCATAGCTGTTTAAGACAATCTTGATGTATTTTGACACTTTGACAACGATTTTTCCAGTAGCTAAGAAGAAAACGATGTTTTTTTTTATTTGGTCGTTACAGTACGAAAGAAAAAAAAATGCTGTTATCTCCGTCAATATTAATTTTTTTCGATTTAGATTGGCTTTTCATAGCTGTTTAAGACAATCTTGATGTATTTTGATACTTTGACAACGATTTTTCCAGTATCTTAGAAGAAAACGATGTTTTTTTTATTTGGTCGTTACAGTACGAAAGAAAAAAAAATGCTGTTATCTCCGTCAATATTAATTTTTTTCGATTTATATTTGCTTTTCATAGCTGTTTAAGACAATCTTGATGTATTTTGATACTTTGACAACGATTTTTCCAGTAGTTTAGAAGAAAACGATGTTTTTTTTTCTTTGATCGTTACAGTACGAAAGAAAAAAAAAAGCTATCAACTCCGTCAATATTAATTTTTTTCGATTTAGATTGGCTTTTCATAGCTGTTTAAGACAATCTTGATGTATTTTGATACTTTGACAACGATTTTTTCAGTAGCTTAGAAGAAAACGAAGTTTTTTTTCTTAGGTCGTTACAGTATGATAGAAAACAAAATTTCGTTAATTTTAATTTTTTTTGAATAAGATTGGCTTTTCATAGCTGTTTAAGACAATCTTGATGTATTTTGACACTTTGACAACGATTTTTCCAGTAGCTTAGAAGAAAACGATGTTTTTTTTTATTTGGTCGTTACAGTATGAAAGAAAAAAAAATGCTGTTATCTCCGTCAATATTAATTTTTTTCGATTTAGATTGGCTTTTCATAGCTGTTTAAGACAATCTTGATGTATTTTGACACTTTGACAACGATTTTTCCAGTAGCTTAGAAGAAAACGATGTTTTTTTTTATTTGGTCGTTACAGTACGAAAGAAAAAAAAATGCTGTTATCTCCGTCAATATTAATTTTTTTCTATTTAGATTGGCTTTTCATAGCTGTTTAAGACAATCTTGATGTATTTTGATACTTTGACAACGATTTTTCCAGTATCTTAGAAGAAAACGATGTTTTTTTTCTTTGGTCGTTACAGTACGAAGGAAAAAAAATGCTGTTATCTCCGTCAATATTAATTTTTTTCGATTTAGATTGGCTTTTCATAGCTGTTTAAGACAATCTTGATGTATTTTGATACTTTGACAACGATTTTTCCAGTAGCTTAGAAAAAAACGATGTTTTTTTCTTTGGTCGTTCCAGTATGATAGAAAACAAAATTTCGTTAATTTTAATTTATTTGAATATGATTGGCTTTTCATAGCTGTTTAAGACAATCTTGATGTATTTTGATACTTTGACAACGATTTTTTCAGTAGCTTAGAAGAAAACGAAGTTTTTTTTCTTAGGTCGTTACAGTATGATAGAAAACAAAATTTCGTTAATTTTAATTTTTTTTGAATAAGATTGGCTTTTCATAGCTGTTTAAGACAATCTTGATATATTTTGATACTTTGACAACGATTTTTCCAGTAGCTTAGAAGAAAACGATGTTTTTTTCTTTGGTCGTTACAGTATGATAGAAAACAAAATTTCGTTAATTTTAATTTTTTTTCGATTTAGAGTTGCTTTTCATAGCTGTTTAAGACAATCTTGATGTATTTTGATACTTTGACAACGATTTTTCCAGTAGCTTAGAAGAAAAGGATATTTCTTATTTTCTTTGGTCGTTATAGTACAATAGAAAAAAAAATGCTGTTATCTCCGTCAATATTAATTTTTTTCGATTTATATTTGCTTTTCATAGCTGTTTAAGACAATCTTGATGTATTTTGATACTTTGACAACGATTTTTCCAGTAGTTTAGAAGAAAACGATGTTTTTTTTTCTTTGGTCGTTACAGTACGAAAGAAAAAAAAAAGCTATCAACTCCGTCAATATTAATTTTTTTCGATTTAGATTGGCTTTTCATAGCTGTTTAAGACAATCTTGATGTATTTTGATACTTTGACAACGATTTTTTCAGTAGCTTAGAAGAAAACGAAGTTTTTTTTCTTAGGTCGTAACAGTATGATAGAAAACAAAATTTCGTTAATTTTAATTTTTTTTGAATAAGATTGGCTTTTCATAGCTGTTTAAGACAATCTTGATGTATTTTGACACTTTGACAACGATTTTTCCAGTAGCTTAGAAGAAAACGATGTTTTTTTTTATTTGGTCGTTACAGTACGAAAGAAAAAAAAATGCTGTTATCTCCGTCAATATTAATTTTTTTCTATTTAGATTGGCTTTTCATAGCTGTTTAAGACAATCTTGATGTATTTTGATACTTTGACAACGATTTTTCGAATAGCTTAGAAGAAAATGTTTTTTTCTTTGGTCGTTACAGTATGATATGAAACAAAATGTCGTTAATTTTAATTTATTTGAATATGATTGGGTTTTCATAGCTGTTTAAGACAATCTTGATGTATTTTGATACTTTGACAACGATTTTTTCAGTAGCTTAGAAGAAAACGAAGTTTTTTTTCTTAGGTCGTTACAGTATGATAGAAAACAAAATTTCGTTAATTTTAATTTTTTTTGAATATGATTGGGTTTTCATAACTGTTTAAAACAATCTTGATGTTTTTTGATACTTTGACAACTATTTTTCCAGAAGCTTAGAAGAAAACGATGTTTTTTTCTTTGGTCGTTACAGTACGAAAGAAAAAAAATGCTGTTATCTCCGTCAATATAAATTTTTTTCGATTTATATTGGCTTTTCATAGCTGTTTAAGACAATCTTGATGTATTTTGATACTTTGACAACGATTTTTCGAATAGCTTAGAAGAAAATGTTTTTTTCTTTGGTCGTTACAGTATGATATGAAACAAAATGTCGTTAATTTTAATTTATTTGAATATGATTGGGTTTTCATAGCTGTTTAAGACAATCTTGATGTATTTTGATACTTTGACAACGATTTTTTCAGTAGCTTAGAAGAAAACGAAGTTTTTTTTCTTAGGTCGTTACAGTATGATAGAAAACAAAATTTCGTTAATTTTAATTTTTTTTGAATAAGATTGGCTTTTCATAGCTGTTTAAGACAATCTTGATGTATTTTGATACTTTGACAACGATTTTTCGAATAGCTTAGAAGAAAACGATGTTTTTTTCTTTGGTCGTTACAGTATGATATGAAAACAAAAGGTCGTTAATTTTAATTTATTTGAATATGATTGGGTTTTCATAGCTGTTTAAGACAATCTTGATGTTTTTTGATACTTTGACAACTATTTTTCCAGAAGCTTAGAAGAAAACGATTTTTTTTTCTTTGGTCGTTACAGTACGAAAGAAAAAAAAATGCTGTTATCTCCGTCAATATAAATTTTTTCCGATTTATATTGGCTTTTCATAGCTGTTTAAGACAATCTTGATGTATTTTGACACTTTGACAACGATTTTTCCAGTAGCTAAGAAGAAAACGATGTTTTTTTTTATTTGGTCGTTACAGTACGAAAGAAAAAAAAATGCTGTTATCTCCGTCAATATTAATTTTTTTCGATTTAGATTGGCTTTTCATAGCTGTTTAAGACAATCTTGATGTATTTTTTTTATACTTTGACAACGATTTTTCCAGTATCTTAGAAGAAAACGATGTTTTTTTTATTTGGTCGTTACAGTACGAAAGAAAAAAAAATGCTGTTATCTCCGTCAATATTAATTTTTTTCGATTTATATTTGCTTTTCATAGCTGTTTAAGACAATCTTGATGTATTTTGATACTTTGACAACGATTTTTCCAGTAGTTTAGAAGAAAACGATGTTTTTTTTTCTTTGGTCGTTACAGTACGAAAGAAAAAAAAAAGCTATCAACTCCGTCAATATTAATTTTTTTCGATTTAGATTGGCTTTTCATAGCTGTTTAAGACAATCTTGATGTATTTTGATACTTTGACAACGATTTTTCAGTAGCTTAGAAGAAAACGAAGTTTTTTTTCTTAGGTCGTTACAGTATGATAGAAAACAAAATTTCGTTAATTTTAATTTTTTTTGAATAAGATTGGCTTTTCATATCTGTTTAAGACAATCTTGATGTATTTTGACACTTTGACAACGATTTTTCCAGTAGCTTAGAAGAAAACGATGTTTTTTTTTATTTGGTCGTTACAGTACGAAAGAAAAAAAAATGCTGTTATCTCCGTCAATATTAATTTTTTTCGATTTAGATTGGCTTTTCATAGCTGTTTAAGACAATCTTGATGTATTTTGACACTTTGACAACGATTTTTCCAGTAGCTTAGAAGAAAACGATGTTTTTTTTTATTTGGTCGTTACAGTACGAAAGAAAAAAAAATGCTGTTATCTCCGTCAATATTAATTTTTTTCTATTTAGATTGGCTTTTCATAGCTGTTTAAGACAATCTTGATGTATTTTGATACTTTGACAACGATTTTTCCAGTATCTTAGAAGAAAACGATGTTTTTTTTCTTTGGTCGTTACAGTACGAAAGAAAAAAAAATGCTGTTATCTCCGTCAATATTAATTTTTTTCGATTTAGATTGGCTTTTCATAGCTGTTTAAGACAATCTTGATGTATTTTGATACTTTGACAACGATTTTTCCAGTAGCTTAGAAAAAAACGATGTTTTTTTCTTTGGTCGTTCCAGTATGATAGAAAACAAAATTTCGTTAATTTTAATTTATTTGAATATGATTGGCTTTTCATAGCTGTTTAAGACAATCTTGATGTATTTTGATACTTTGACAACGATTTTTTCAGTAGCTTAGAAGAAAACGAAGTTTTTTTTCTTAGGTCGTTACAGTATGATAGAAAACAAAATTTCGTTAATTTTAATTTTTTTTGAATAAGATTGGCTTTTCATAGCTGTTTAAGACAATCTTGATGTATTTTGACACTTTGACAACGATTTTTCCAGTAGCTTAGAAGAAAACGATGTTTTTTTTTATTTGGTCGTTACAGTACGAAAGAAAAAAAAATGATGTTATCTCCGTCAATATAAATTTTTTTCGATTTAGAATGGCTTTTCATAGCTGTTTAAGACAATCTTGATGTATTTTGATACTTTGACAACGATTTTTCCAGTAGCTTAGAAAAAAACGATGTTTTTTTCTTTGGTCGTTCTAGTATGATAGAAAACAAAATTTAGTTAATTTTAATTTATTTGAATATGATTGGCTTTTCATAGCTGTTTAAGACAATCTTGATGTATTTTGATACTTTGACAACGATTTTTTCAGTAGCTTAGAAGAAAACGAAGTTTTTTTTCTTAGGTCGTTACAGTATGATAGAAAACAAAATTTCGTTAATTTTAATTTTTTTTGAATAAGATTGGCTTTTCATAGCTGTTTAAGACAATCTTGATGTATTTTGACACTTTGACAACGATTTTTCCAGTAGCTTAGAAGAAAACGATGTTTTTTTTTATTTGGTCGTTACAGTACGAAAGAAAAAAAAATGCTGTTATCTCCGTCAATATAATTTTTTTTCGATTTAGATTGGCTTTTCATAGCTGTTTAAGACAATCTTGATGTATTTTGATACTTTGACAACGATTTTTCCAGTAGCTTAGAAAAAAACGATGTTTTTTTCTTTGGTCGTTCCAGTATGATAGAAAACAAAATTTCGTTAATTTTAATTTATTTGAATATGATTGGCTTTTCATAGCTGTTTAAGACAATCTTGATGTATTTTGATACTTTGACAACGATTTTTCCAGTAGTTTAGAAAAAAACGATGTTTTTTTCTTTGGTCGTTCCAGTATGATAGAAAACAAAATTTCGTTAATTTTAATTTATTTGAATATGATTGGCTTTTCATAGCTGTTTAAGACAATCTTGATGTATTTTGATACTTTGACAACGATTTTTTCAGTAGCTTAGAAGAAAACGAAGTTTTTTTTCTTAGGTCGTTACAGTATGATAGAAAACAAAATTTCGTTAATTTTAATTTTTTTTGAATAAGATTGGCTTTTCATAGCTGTTTAAGACAATCTTGATGTTTTTTGATACTTTGACAACTATTTTTCCAGAAGCTTAGAAGAAAACGATGTTTTTTTCTTTGGTCGTTACAGTACGAAAGAAAAAAAAATGCTGTTATCTCCGTCAATATAAATTTTTTTCGATTTATATTGGCTTTTCATAGCTTTTTAAGACAATCTTGATGTATTTTGATACTTTGACAACGATTTTTCGAATAGCTTAGAAGAAAATGTTTTTTTCTTTGGTCGTTACAGTATGATAGAAAACAAAATGTCGTTAATTTTAATTTATTTGAATAAGATTGGCTTTTTATAACTGTTTAAGACAATCTTGATGTATTTTGACACTTTGACAACGATTTTTCCAGTAGCTTAGAAGAAAACGATGTTTTTTTTTATTTGGTCGTTACATTACGAAAGAAAAAAAAATGCTGTTATCTCCGTCAATATTAATTTTTTTCTATTTAGATTGGCTTTTCATAGCTGTTTAAGACAATCTTGATGTATTTTGATACTTTGACAACGATTTTTCCAGTAGCTTAGAAGAAAACGATGTTTTTTTCTTTGGTCGTTCCAGTATGATAGAAAACAAAATTTCGTTAATTTTATTTTTTTTTTGAATAAGATTGGCTTTTCATAACTGTTTAAGACAATCTTGATGTATTTTGACACTTTGCAACGATTTTTCCAGTAGCTTAGAAGAAAACGATGTTTTTTTTCTTTGGTCGTTACAGTATGAAAGATAAAAAAATTGCGTTGACAATAATTTTTTTGAATAAGATTGGCTTTACATAGCTGTTTAAGACAATCTTGATGTATTTTGATTCTTTGACAACGATTTTTTCAGTAGTTTAGAAGAAAACGATGTTTTTTTTTATTTGGTCGTTACAGTACGAAAGAAAAAAAAATGCTGTTATCTCCGTCAATATTAATTTTTTTCTATTTAGATTGGCTTTTCATAGCTGTTTAAGACAATCTTGATGTATTTTGATACTTTGACAACGATTTTTCGAAAAGCTTAGAAGGAAACGATGTTTTTTTCTTTGGTCGTTACAGTATGATATGAAACAAAATGTCGTTACTTTTAATTTATTTGAAAATGATTGGGTTTTCATAGCTGTTTAAGACAATCTTGATGTATTTTGATACTTTGACAACGATTTTTCCAGTAGTTTAGAAGAAAACGATGTTTTTTTTTCTTTGGTCGTTACAGTACGAAAGAAAAAAAAAATGTTTTTAACTCCGTCAATGTTAATTATTTTTCTATTTAGATTTGCTTTTCATAGCTGTTTAAGACAATCTTGACGTATTTTGATACTTTGACAACGATTTTTCCAGTAGTTTAGAAGAAAACGATGTTTTTTTTTTCTTTGGTCGTTAGAGTACGAATGAAAAAAAATGCTGTTATCTCCGTCAATATTAATTTATTTTCGATTAACATTGGCTTTACATAGCTGTTTAATACAATCTTGATGTATTTTGATACTTTGACAACGATTTTTCTAGTAGTTTATAAGAAAAGGATGTTTCTTTTTTTCTTTGGTCGTTACAGTACGATAGAAAAAAAAAAGTTGTTAACTCCGTCAATGTTAATTTTTTTTCGATTAAGATTTGCTTTTCATAGCTGTTTAAGACAATCTTGATGTATTTTGATACTTTGACAACGATTTTTTCAGTAGCTTAGAAGAAAACGAAGTTTTTTTTCTTAGGTCGTTACAGTATGATAGAAAACAAAATTTCGTTAATTTTAATTTTTTTTGAATAAGATTGGCTTTTCATAGCTGTTTAAGACAATCTTGATGTATTTTGACACTTTGACAACGATTTTCCCAGTAGCTTAGAAGAAAACGATGTTTTTTTTTATTTGGTCGTTACAGTACGAAAGAAAAAAAAATGCTGTTATCTCCGTCAATATAAATTTTTTTCGATTTAGATTGGCTTTTCATAGCTGTTTAAGACAATCTTGATGTATTTTGATACTTTGACAACGATTTTTCCAGTAGCTTAGAAAAAAACGATGTTTTTTTCTTTGGTCGTTCCAGTATGATAGAAAACAAAATTTCGTTAATTTTAATTTATTTGAATATGATTGGCTTTTCATAGCTGTTTAAGACAATCTTGATGTATTTTGATACTTTGACAACGATTTTTCCAGTAGCTTAGAAAAAAACGATGTTTTTTTCTTTGGTCGTTCCAGTATGATAGAAAACAAAATTTCGTTAATTTTAATTTATTTGAATATGATTGGCTTTTCATAGCTGTTTAAGACAATCTTGATGTATTTTGATACTTTGACAACGATTTTTTCAGTAGCTTAGAAGAAAACGAAGTTTTTTTTCTTAGGTCGTTACAGTATGATAAAAAACAAAATTTCGTTAATTTTAATTTTTTTTGAATAAGATTGGCTTTTCATAGCTGTTTAAGACAATCTTGATGTTTTTTGATACTTTGACAACTATTTTTCCAGAAGCTTAGAAGAAAACGATGTTTTTTTCTTTGGTCGTTACAGTACGAAAGAAAAAAAATGCTGTTATCTCCGTCAATATTAATTTTTTTCGACTTAGATTGGCTTTTCATAGCTGTTTAAGACAATCTTGATGTATTTTGATACTTTGACAACGATTTTTCGAATAGCTTAGAAGAAAACGATGTTTTTTTCTTTGGTCGTTACAGTATGATAGAAAACAAAATGTCGTTAATTTTAATTTATTTGAATAAGATTGGCTTTTTATAACTGTTTAAGACAATCTTGATGTATTTTGACACTTTGACAACGATTTTTCCAGTAGCTTAGAAGAAAACGATGTTTTTTTTTATTTGGTCGTTACAGTACGAAAGAAAAAAAAATGCTGTTATCTCCGTCAATATTAATTTTTTTCTATTTAAATTGGCTTTTCATAGCTGTTTAAGACAATCTTGATGTATTTTGATACTTTGACAACGATTTTTCCAGTAGCTTAGAAGAAAACGATGTTTTTTTCTTTGGTCGTTCCAGTATGATAGAAAACAAAATTTCGTTAATTTTATTTTTTTTTGAATAAGATTGGCTTTTCATAACTGTTTAAGACAATCTTGATGTATTTTGACACTTTGCAACGATTTTTCCAGTAGCTTAGAAGAAAACGATGTTTTTTTTCTTTGGTCGTTACAGTATGAAAGATAAAAAAATTGCGTTGACAATAATTTTTTTGAATAAGATTGGCTTTACATAGCTGTTTAAGACAATCTTGATGTATTTTGATTCTTTGACAACGATTTTTTCAGTAGTTTAGAAGAAAACGATGTTTTTTTTTATTTGGTCGTTACAGTACGAAAGAAAAAAAAATGCTGTTATCTTCGTCAATATTAATTTTTTTTCTATTTAGATTGGCTTTTCATAGCTGTTTAAGACAATCTTGATGTATTTTGATACTTTGACAACGATTTTTCGAATAGCTTAGAAGGAAACGATGTTTTTTTCTTTGGTCGTTACAGTATGATATGAAACAAAATGTCGTTACTTTTAATTTATTTGAATATGATTGGGTTTTCATAGCTGTTTAAGACAATCTTGATGTATTTTGATGCTTTGACAACGATTTTTCCAGTAGTTTAGAAGAAAACGATGTTTTTTTTCTTTGGTCGTTACAGTACGAAAGAAAAAAAAAAAGTTGTTAACTCCGTCAATGTTAATTTTTTTTTGATTTAGATTTGCTTTTCATAGCTGTTTAAGACAATCTTGACGTATTTTGATACTTTGACAACGATTTTTCCAGTAGTTTAGAAGAAAACGATGTTTTTTTTTTCTTTGGTCGTTAGAGTACGAATGAAAAAAAATGCTGTTATCTCCGTCAATATTAATTTATTTTCGATTAACATTGGCTTTACATAGCTGTTTAATACAATCTTGATGTATTTTGATACTTTGACAACGATTTTTCTAGTAGTTTATAAGAAAAGGATGTTTCTTTTTTTCTTTGGTCGTTACAGTACGATAGAAAAAAAAAAGTTGTTAACTCCGTCAATGTTAATTTTTTTTCGATTAAGATTTGCTTTTCATAGCTGTTTAAGACAATCTTGATGTATTTTGATACTTTGACAACGATTTTTCGAATAGCTTAGAAGGAAACGATGTTTTTTTCTTTGGTCGTTACAGTATGATATGAAACAAAATGTCGTTACTTTTAATTTATTTGAATATGATTGGGTTTTCATAGCTGTTTAAGACAATCTTGATGTATTTTGATGCTTTGACAACGATTTTTCCAGTAGTTTAGAAGAAAACGATGTTTTTTTTTCTTTGGTCGTTACAGTACGAAAGAAAAAAAAAATGTTGTTAACTCCGTCAATTTTAATTTTTTTTCGATTTAGATTTGCTTTTCATAGCTGTTTAAGACAATCTTGATGTATTTTGATACTTTGACAACGATTTTTCCAGTAGCTTAGAAAAAAACGATGTTTTTTTCTTTGGTCGTTCCAGTATGATAGAAAACAAAATTTCGTTAATTTTAATTTATTTGAATATGATTGGCTTTTCATAGCTGTTTAAGACAATCTTGATGTATTTTGATACTTTGACAACGATTTTTCCAGTATCTTAGAAGAAAACGATGTTTTTTTCTTTGGTCGTTACAGTACGAAAGAAAAAAAAAAGTTGTTAACTCCGTCAATGTTAATTTTTTTTCGATTAAGATTTGCTTTTCATAGCTGTTTAAGACAATCTTGATGTATTTTGATACTTTGACAACGATTTTTCGAATAGCTTAGAAGGAAACGATGTTTTTTTCTTTGGTCGTTACAGTATGATATGAAACAAAATGTCGTTACTTTTAATTTATTTGAATATGATTGGGTTTTCATAGCTGTTTAAGACAATCTTGATGTATTTTGATGCTTTGACAACGATTTTTCCAGTAGTTTAGAAGAAAACGATGTTTTTTTTTCTTTGGTCGTTACAGTACGAAAGAAAAAAAAAATGTTGTTAACTCCGTCAATTTTAATTTTTTTTCGATTTAGATTTGCTTTTCATAGCTGTTTAAGACAATCTTGATGTATTTTGATACTTTGACAACGATTTTTTCAGTAGCTTAGAAGAAAACGAAGTTTTTTTTCTTAGGTCGTTACAGTATGATAGAAAACAAAATTTCGTTAATTTTAATTTTTTTTGAATAAGATTGGCTTTTCATAGCTGTTTAAGACAATCTTGATGTATTTTGACACTTTGACAACGATTTTTCCAGTAGCTTAGAAGAAAACGATGTTTTTTTTTATTTGGTCGTTACAGTACGAAAGAAAAAAAAATGATGTTATCTCCGTCAATATAAATTTTTTTCGATTTAGAATGGCTTTTCATAGCTGTTTAAGACAATCTTGATGTATTTTGATACTTTGGCAACGATTTTTCCAGTAGCTTAGAAAAAAACGATGTTTTTTTCTTTGGTCGTTCTAGTATGATAGAAAACAAAATTTCGTTAATTTTAATTTATTTGAATATGATTGGCTTTTCATAGCTGTTTAAGACAATCTTGATGTATTTTGATACTTTGACAACGATTTTTTCAGTAGCTTAGAAGAAAACGAAGTTTTTTTTCTTAGGTCGTTACAGTATGATAGAAAACAAAATTTCGTTAATTTTAATTTTTTTTGAATAAGATTGGCTTTTCATAGCTGTTTAAGACAATCTTGATGTATTTTGACACTTTGACAACGATTTTTCCAGTAGCTTAGAAGAAAACGATGTTTTTTTTTATTTGGTCGTTACAGTACGAAAGAAAAAAAAATGCTGTTATCTCCGTCAATATAAATTTTTTTCGATTTAGATTGGCTTTTCATAGCTGTTTAAGACAATCTTGATGTATTTTGATACTTTGACAACGATTTTTCCAGTAGCTTAGAAAAAAACGATGTTTTTTTCTTTGGTCGTTCCAGTATGATAGAAAACAAAATTTCGTTAATTTTAATTTATTTGAATATGATTGGCTTTTCATAGCTGTTTAAGACAATCTTGATGTATTTTGATACTTTGACAACGATTTTTCTAGTAGCTTAGAAAAAAACGATGTTTTTTTCTTTGGTCGTTCCAGTATGATAGAAAACAAAATTTCGTTAATTTTAATTTATTTGAATATGATTGGCTTTTCATAGCTGTTTAAGACAATCTTGATGTATTTTGATACTTTGACAACGATTTTTTCAGTAGCTTAGAAGAAAACGAAGTTTTTTTTCTTAGGTCGTTACAGTATGATAGAAAACAAAATTTCGTTAATTTTAATTTTTTTTGAATAAGATTGGCTTTTCATAGCTGTTTAAGACAATCTTGATGTATTTTGATACTTTGACAACTATTTTTCCAGAAGCTTAGAAGAAAACGATGTTTTTTTCTTTGGTCGTTACAGTACGAAAGAAAAAAAAATGCTGTTATCTCCGTCAATATAAATTTTTTTCGATTTATATTGGCTTTTCATAGCTTTTTAAGACAATCTTGATGTATTTTGATACTTTGACAACGATTTTTCGAATAGCTTAGAAGAAAATGTTTTTTTCTTTGGTCGTTACAGTATGATATGAAACAAAATGTCGTTATTTTTAATTTATTTGAATATGATTGGCTTTTCATAGCTGTTTAAGACAATTTTGATGTATTTTGATACTTTGACAACTATTTTTCCAGAAGCTTAGAAAAAAACGATGTTTTTTTTCTTTGGTCGTTACAGTACGAAAGAAAAAAAAATGCTGTTATCTCCGTCAATATTAATTTTTTTCGACTTAGATTGGCTTTTCATAGCTGTTTAAGACAATCTTGATGTATTTTGATACTTTGACAACGATTTTTCGAATAGCTTAGAAGAAAACGATGTTTTTTTCTTTGGTCGTTACAGTATGATAGAAAACAAAATGTCGTTAATTTTAATTTATTTGAATAAGATTGGCTTTTTATAACTGTTTAAGACAATCTTGATGTATTTTGACACTTTGACAACGATTTTTCCAGTAGCTTAGAAGAAAACGATGTTTTTTTTTATTTGGTCGTTACAGTACGAAAGAAAAAAAAATGCTGTTATCTCCGTCAATATTAATTTTTTTCTATTTAGATTGGCTTTTCATAGCTGTTTAAGACAATCTTGATGTATTTTGATACTTTGACAACGATTTTTCCAGTAGCTTAGAAGAAAACGATGTTTTTTTCTTTGGTCGTTCCAGTATGATAGAAAACAAAATTTCGTTAATTTTATTTTATTTTGAATAAGATTGGCTTTTCATAACTGTTTAAGACAATCTTGATGTATTTTGACACTTTGACAACGATTTTTCCAGTAGCTTAGAAGAAAACGATGTTTTTTTTCTTTGGTCGTTACAGTATGAAAGATAAAAAAATTGCGTTGACAATAATTTTTTTGAATTAGATTGGCTTTACATAGCTGTTTAAGACAATCTTGATGTATTTTGATTCTTTGACAACGATTTTTTCAGTAGTTTAGAAGAAAACGATGTTTTTTTTTATTTGGTCGTTACAGTACGAAAGAAAAAAAAATGCTGTTATCTCCGTCAATATAAATTTTTTTCGATTTAGATTGGCTTTTCATAGCTGTTTAAGACAATCTTGATGTATTTTGATACTTTGACAACGATTTTTCCAGTAGCTTAGAAAAAAACGATGTTTTTTTCTTTGGTCGTTCCAGTATGATAGAAAACAAAATTTCGTTAATTTTAATTTATTTGAATATGATTGGCTTTTCATAGCTGTTTAAGACAATCTTGATGTATTTTGATACTTTGACAACGATTTTTCTAGTAGCTTAGAAAAAAACGATGTTTTTTTCTTTGGTCGTTCCAGTATGATAGAAAACAAAATTTCGTTAATTTTAATTTATTTGAATATGATTGGCTTTTCATAGCTGTTTAAGACAATCTTGATGTATTTTGATACTTTGACAACGATTTTTTCAGTAGCTTAGAAGAAAACGAAGTTTTTTTTCTTAGGTCGTTACAGTATGATAGAAAACAAAATTTCGTTAATTTTAATTTTTTTTGAATAAGATTGGCTTTTCATAGCTGTTTAAGACAATCTTGATGTATTTTGATACTTTGACAACTATTTTTCCAGAAGCTTAGAAGAAAACGATGTTTTTTTCTTTGGTCGTTACAGTACGAAAGAAAAAAAAATGCTGTTATCTCCGTCAATATAAATTTTTTTTGATTTATATTGGCTTTTCATAGCTTTTTAAGACAATCTTGATGTATTTTGATACTTTGACAACGATTTTTCGAATAGCTTAGAAGAAAATGTTTTTTTCTTTGGTCGTTACAGTATGATATGAAACAAAATGTCGTTATTTTTAATTTATTTGAATATGATTGGCTTTTCATAGCTGTTTAAGACAATTTTGATGTATTTTGATACTTTGACAACTATTTTTCCAGAAGCTTAGAAAAAAACGATGTTTTTTTTCTTTGGTCGTTACAGTACGAAAGAAAAAAAAATGCTGTTATCTCCGTCAATATTAATTTTTTTCGACTTAGATTGGCTTTTCATAGCTGTTTAAGACAATCTTGATGTATTTTGATACTTTGACAACGATTTTTCGAATAGCTTAGAAGAAAACGATGTTTTTTTCTTTGGTCGTTACAGTATGATAGAAAACAAAATGTCGTTAATTTTAATTTATTTGAATAAGATTGGCTTTTTATAACTGTTTAAGACAATCTTGATGTATTTTGACACTTTGACAACGATTTTTCCAGTAGCTTAGAAGAAAACGATGTTTTTTTTTATTTGGTCGTTACAGTACGAAAGAAAAAAAAATGCTGTTATCTCCGTCAATATTAATTTTTTTCTATTTAGATTGGCTTTTCATAGCTGTTTAAGACAATCTTGATGTATTTTGATACTTTGACAACGATTTTTCCAGTAGCTTAGAAGAAAACGATGTTTTTTTCTTTGGTCGTTCCAGTATGATAGAAAACAAAATTTCGTTAATTTTATTTTATTTTGAATAAGATTGGCTTTTCATAACTGTTTAAGACAATCTTGATGTATTTTGACACTTTGACAACGATTTTTCCAGTAGCTTAGAAGAAAACGATGTTTTTTTTCTTTGGTCGTTACAGTATGAAAGATAAAAAAATTGCGTTGACAATAATTTTTTTGAATTAGATTGGCTTTACATAGCTGTTTAAGACAATCTTGATGTATTTTGATTCTTTGACAACGATTTTTTCAGTAGTTTAGAAGAAAACGATGTTTTTTTTTATTTGGTCGTTACAGTACGAAAGAAAAAAAAATGCTGTTATCTCCGTCAATATTAATTTTTTTCTATTTAGATTGGCTTTTCATAGCTGTTTAAGACAATCTTGATGTATTTTGATACTTTGACAACGATTTTTCGAGTAGCTTAGAAGGAAACGATGTTTTTTTCTTTGGTCGTTACAGTATGATATGAAACAAAATGTCGTTACTTTTAATTTATTTGAATATGATTGGGTTTTCATAGCTGTTTAAGACAATCTTGATGTATTTTGATGCTTTGACAACGATTTTTCCAGTAGTTTAGAAGAAAACGATGTTTTTTTTTCTTTGGTCGTTACAGTACGAAAGAAAAAAAAAATGTTGTTAACTCCGTCAATGTTAATTATTTTTCTATTTAGATTTGCTTTTCATAGCTGTTTAAGACAATCTTGACGTATTTTGATACTTTGACAACGATTTTTCCAGTAGTTTAGAAGAAAACGATGTTTTTTTTTTCTTTGGTCGTTAGAGTACGAATGAAAAAAAATGCTGTTATCTCCGTCAATATTAATTTATTTTCGATTAACATTGGCTTTACATAGCTGTTTAATACAATCTTGATGTATTTTGATACTTTGACAACGATTTTTCTAGTAGTTTATAAGAAAAGGATGTTTCTTTTTTTCTTTGGTCGTTACAGTACGATAGAAAAAAAAAAGTTGTTAACTCCGTCAATGTTAATTTTTTTTCGATTAAGATTTGCTTTTCATAGCTGTTTAAGACAATCTTGATGTATTTTGATACTTTGACAACGATTTTTCGAATAGCTTAGAAGGAAACGATGTTTTTTTCTTTGGTCGTTACAGTATGATATGAAACAAAATGTCGTTACTTTTAATTTATTTGAATATGATTGGGTTTTCATAGCTGTTTAAGACAATCTTGATGTATTTTGATGCTTTGACAACGATTTTTCCAGTAGTTTAGAAGAAAACGATGTTTTTTTTTCTTTGGTCGTTACAGTACGAAAGAAAAAAAAAATGTTGTTAACTCCGTCAATTTTAATTTTTTTTCGATTTAGATTTGCTTTTCATAGCTGTTTAAGACAATCTTGATGTATTTTGACACTTTGACAACGATTTTTGCAGAAGCTTAAAAGAAAACGAAGTTTTTTTTCTTAGGTCGTTACAGTATGATAGAAAACAAAATTTCGTTAATTTTAATTTTTTTTGAATAAGATTGGCTTTTCATAGCTGTTAAAGACAATCTTGATGTATTTTGACACTTTGACAATGATTTTTCCAGTAGCTTAGAAGAAAACGATGTTTTTTTTTATTTGGTCGTTACAGTACGAAAGAAAAAAAAATGCTGTTATCTCCTTCAATATTAATTTTTTTCGATTTAGATTGGCTTTTCATAGCTGTTTAAGACAATCTTGATGTATTTTGATACTTTGACAACGATTTTTCCAGTAGCTTAGAAGAAAACGATGTTTTTTTCTTTGGTCGTTACAGTATGATAGAAAACAAAATTTCGTTAATTTTAATATTTTTTGAATAAGATTGGCTTTTCATAGCTGTTTAAGACAATCTTGATGTATTTTGACACTTTGACAACGATTTTTCCAGTAGCTTCGAAGAAAACGATGTTTTTTTTTTTTGGTCGTTACAGTACGAAAGAAAAAAAAATACTGTTATCTCCGTCAATATTAATTTTTTCCGATTTATATTGGCTTTTCATAGCTGTTTAAGACAATATTGATGTATTTTGATACTTTGACAACGATTTTTCGAATAGCTTAGAAGAAAACGATGTTTTTTTCTTTGGTCGTTACAGTATGATATGAAACAAAATGTCGTTATTTTTAATTTATTTGAATATGATTGGCTTTTCATAGCTGTTTAAGACAATTTTGATGTATTTTGATACTTTGACAACTATTTTTCCAGAAGCTTAGAAAAAAACGTTGTTTTTTTTCTTTGGTCGTTACAGTACGAAAGAAAAAAAAATGCTGTTATCGCCGTCAATATTAATTTTTTTCGACTTAGATTGGCTTTTCATAGCTGTTTAAGACAATCTTGATGTATTTTGATACTTTGACAACGATTTTTCGAATAGCTTAGAAGAAAACGATGTTTTTTTTTATTTGGTCGTTACAGTACGAAAGAAAAAAAAATGCTGTTATCTCCGTCAATATTAATTTTTTTCTATTTAGATTGGCTTTTCATAGCTGTTTAAGACAATCTTGATGTATTTTGATACTTTGACAACGATTTTTCCAGTAGCTTAGAAGAAAACGATGTTTTTTTCTTTGGTCGTTCCAGTATGATAGAAAACAAAATTTCGTTAATTTTATTTTATTTTGAATAAGATTGGCTTTTCATAACTGTTTAAGACAATCTTGATGTATTTTGACACTTTGACAACGATTTTTCCAGTAGCTTAGAAGAAAACGATGTTTTTTTTTATTTGGTCGTTACAGTACGAAAGAAAAAAAAATGCTGTTATCTCCGTCAATATTAATTTTTTTCTATTTAGATTGGCTTTTCATAGCTGTTTAAGACAATCTTGATGTATTTTGATACTTTGACAACGATTTTTCCAGTAGCTTAGAAGAAAACGATGTTTTTTTCTTTGGTCGTTCCAGTATGATAGAAAACAAAATTTCGTTAATTTTATTTTATTTTGAATAAGATTGGCTTTTCATAACTGTTTAAGACAATCTTGATGTATTTTGACACTTTGACAACGATTTTTCCAGTAGCTTAGAAGAAAACGATGTTTTTTTTCTTTGGTCGTTACAGTATGAAAGATAAAAAAATTGCGTTGACAATAATTTTTTTGAATTAGATTGGCTTTACATAGCTGTTTAAGACAATCTTGATGTATTTTGATTCTTTGACAACGATTTTTTCAGTAGTTTAGAAGAAAACGATGTTTTTTTTTATTTGGTCGTTACAGTACGAAAGAAAAAAAAATGCTGTTATCTCCGTCAATATTAATTTTTTTCTATTTAGATTGGCTTTTCATAGCTGTTTAAGACAATCTTGATGTATTTTGATACTTTGACAACGATTTTTCGAATAGCTTAGAAGGAAACGATGTTTTTTTCTTTGGTCGTTACAGTATGATATGAAACAAAATGTCGTTACTTTTAATTTATTTGAATATGATTGGGTTTTCATAGCTGTTTAAGACAATCTTGATGTATTTTGATGCTTTGACAACGATTTTTCCAGTAGTTTAGAAGAAAACGATGTTTTTTTTTCTTTGGTCGTTACAGTACGAAAGAAAAAAAAAATGTTGTTAACTCCGTCAATGTTAATTATTTTTCTATTTAGATTTGCTTTTCATAGCTGTTTAAGACAATCTTGACGTATTTTGATACTTTGACAACGATTTTTCCAGTAGTTTAGAAGAAAACGATGTTTTTTTTTTCTTTGGTCGTTAGAGTACGAATGAAAAAAAATGCTGTTATCTCCGTCAATATTAATTTATTTTCGATTAACATTGGCTTTACATAGCTGTTTAATACAATCTTGATTTATTTTGATACTTTGACAACGATTTTTCTAGTAGTTTATAAGAAAAGGATGTTTCTTTTTTTCTTTGGTCGTTACAGTACGATAGAAAAAAAAAAGTTGTTAACTCCGTCAATGTTAATTTTTTTTCGATTAAGATTTGCTTTTCATAGCTGTTTAAGACAATCTTGATGTATTTTGATACTTTGACAACGATTTTTCGAATAGCTTAGAAGGAAACGATGTTTTTTTCTTTGGTCGTTACAGTATGATATGAAACAAAATGTCGTTACTTTTATTTTATTTGAATATGATTGGGTTTTCATAGCTGTTTAAGACAATCTTGATGTATTTTGATGCTTTGACAACGATTTTTCCAGTAGTTTAGAAGAAAACGATGTTTTTTTTTCTTTGGTCGTTACAGTACGAAAGAAAAAAAAAATGTTGTTAACTCCGTCAATTTTAATTTTTTTTCGATTTAGATTTGCTTTTCATAGCTGTTTAAGACAATCTTGATGTATTTTGACACTTTGACAACGATTTTTGCAGAAGCTTAAAAGAAAACGAAGTTTTTTTTCTTTGGTCGTTACAGTATGATAGAAAACAAAATTTCGTTAATTTTAATTTTTTTTGAATAAGATTGGCTTTTCATAGCTGTTAAAGACAATCTTGATGTATTTTGACACTTTGACAATGATTTTTCCAGTAGCTTAGAAGAAAACGATGTTTTTTTTTATTTGGTCGTTACAGTACGAAAGAAAAAAAAATGCTGTTATCTCCTTCAATATTAATTTTTTTCGATTTAGATTGGCTTTTCATAGCTGTTTAAGACAATCTTGATGTATTTTGATACTTTGACAACGATTTTTCCAGTAGCTTAGAAGAAAACGATGTTTTTTTCTTTGGTCGTTACAGTATGATAGAAAACAAAATTTCGTTAATTTTAATATTTTTTGAATAAGATTGGCTTTTCATAGCTGTTTAAGACAATCTTGATGTATTTTGACACTTTGACAACGATTTTTCCAGTAGCTTCGAAGAAAACGATGTTTTTTTTTTTTGGTCGTTACAGTACGAAAGAAAAAAAAATGCTGTTATCTCCGTCAATATTAATTTTTTCCGATTTATATTGGCTTTTCATAGCTGTTTAAGACAATATTGATGTATTTTGATACTTTGACAACGATTTTTCGAATAGCTTAGAAGAAAACGATGTTTTTTTCTTTGGTCGTTACAGTATGATATGAAAACAAAATGTCGTTAATTTTAATTTATTTGAATATGATTGGCTTTTCATAGCTGTTTAAGACAATCTTGATGTATTTTGACACTTTGACAACGATTTTTCCAGTAGCTTAGAAGAAAACGATGTTTTTTTTTATTTGGTCGTTACAGTACGAAAGAAAAAAAAATGCTGTTATCTCCGTCAATATTAATTTTTTTCGATTTAGATTGGCTTTTCATAGCTGTTTAAGACAATCTTGATGTATTTTGACACTTTGACAACGATTTTTCCAGTAGCTTAGAAGAAAACGATGTTTTTTTTTATTTGGTCGTTACAGTACGAAAGAAAAAAAAATGCTGTTATCTCCGTCAATATTAATTTTTTTCTATTTAGATTGGCTTTTCATAGCTGTTTAAGACAATCTTGATGTATTTTGATACTTTGACAACGATTTTTCCAGTATCTTAGAAGAAAACGATGTTTTTTTTCTTTGGTCGTTACAGTACGAAAGAAAAAAAAATGCTGTTATCTCCGTCAATATTAATTTTTTTCGATTTAGATTGGCTTTTCATAGCTGTTTAAGACAATCTTGATGTATTTTGATACTTTGACAACGATTTTTCCAGTAGCTTAGAAGAAAACGATGTTTTTTTCTTTGGTCGTTACAGTATGATAGAAAACAAAATTTCGTTAATTTTAATATTTTTTGAATAAGATTGGCTTTTCATAGCTGTTTAAGACAATCTTGATGTATTTTGACACTTTGACAACGATTTTTCCAGTAGCTTCGAAGAAAACGATGTTTTTTTTTTTTGGTCGTTACAGTACGAAAGAAAAAAAAATGCTGTTATCTCCGTCAATATTAATTTTTTCCGATTTATATTGGCTTTTCATAGCTGTTTAAGACAATATTGATGTATTTTGATACTTTGACAACGATTTTTCGAATAGCTTAGAAGAAAACGATGTTTTTTTCTTTGGTCGTTACAGTATGATATGAAACAAAATGTCGTTATTTTTAATTTATTTGAATATGATTGGCTTTTCATAGCTGTTTAAGACAATTTTGATGTATTTTGATACTTTGACAACTATTTTTCCAGAAGCTTAAAAGAAAACGATGTTTTTTTTCTTTGGTCGTTACAGTACGAAAGAAAAAAAAATGCTGTTATCTCCGTCAATATTAATTTTTTTCGACTTAGATTGGCTTTTCATAGCTGTTTAAGACAATCTTGATGTATTTTGATACTTTGACAACGATTTTTCGAATAGCTTAGAAGAAAACGATGTTTTTTTCTTTGGTCGTTACAGTATGATAGAAAACAAAATGTCGTTAATTTTAATTTATTTGAATAAGATTGGCTTTTTATAACTGTTTAAGACAATCTTGATTTATTTTGACACTTTGACAACGATTTTTCCAGTAGCTTAGAAAAAAACGATGTTTTTTTCTTTGGTCGTTCCAGTATGATAGAAAACAAAATTTCGTTAATTTTAATTTATTTGAATATGATTGGCTTTTCATAGCTGTTTAAGACAATCTTGATGTATTTTGATACTTTGACAACGATTTTTTCAGTAGCTTAGAAGAAAACGAAGTTTTTTTTCTTAGGTCGTTACAGTATGATAGAAAACAAAATTTCGTTAATTTTAATTTTTTTTGAATAAGATTGGCTTTTCATAGCTGTTTAAGACAATCTTGATGTATTTTGACACTTTGACAACGATTTTTCCAGTAGCTTAGAAGAAAACGATGTTTTTTTTTATTTGGTCGTTACAGTACGAAAGAAAAAAAAATGATGTTATCTCCGTCAATATAAATTTTTTTCGATTTAGAATGGCTTTTCATAGCTGTTTAAGACAATCTTGATGTATTTTGATACTTTGACAACGATTTTTCCAGTAGCTTAGAAAAAAACGATGTTTTTTTCTTTGGTCGTTCTAGTATGATAGAAAACAAAATTTCGTTAATTTTAATTTATTTGAATATGATTGGCTTTTCATAGCTGTTTAAGACAATCTTGATGTATTTTGATACTTTGACAACGATTTTTTCAGTAGCTTAGAAGAAAACGAAGTTTTTTTTCTTAGGTCGTTACAGTATGATAGAAAACAAAATTTCGTTAATTTTAATTTTTTTTGAATAAGATTGGCTTTTCATAGCTGTCTAAGACAATCTTGATGTATTTTGACACTTTGACAACGATTTTTCCAGTAGCTTAGAAGAAAACGATGTTTTTTTTTATTTGGTCGTTACAGTACGAAAGAAAAAAAAATGCTGTTATCTCCGTCAATATAATATTTTTTCGATTTAGATTGGCTTTTCATAGCTGTTTAAGACAATCTTGATGTATTTTGATACTTTGACAACGATTTTTCCAGTAGCTTAGAAAAAAACGATGTTTTTTTCTTTGGTCGTTCCAGTATGATAGAAAACAAAATTTCGTTAATTTTAATTTATTTGAATATGATTGGCTTTTCATAGCTGTTTAAGACAATCTTGATGTATTTTGATACTTTGACAACGATTTTTCCAGTAGCTTAGAAAAAAACGATGTTTTTTTCTTTGGTCGTTCCAGTATGATAGAAAACAAAATTTCGTTAATTTTAATTTATTTGAATATGATTGGCTTTTCATAGCTGTTTAAAACAATCTTGATGTATTTTGATACTTTGACAACGATTTTTTCAGTAGCTTAGAAGAAAACGAAGTTTTTTTTCTTAGGTCGTTACAGTATGATAGAAAACAAAATTTCGTTAATTTTAATTTTTTTTGAATAAGATTGGCTTTTCATAGCTGTTTAAGACAATCTTGATGTTTTTTGATACTTTGACAACTATTTTTCCAGAAGCTTAGAAGAAAACGATGTTTTTTTCTTTGGTCGTTACAGTACGAAAGAAAAAAAAATGCTGTTATCTCCGTCAATATAAATTTTTTTCGATTTATATTGGCTTTTCATAGCTTTTTAAGACAATCTTGATGTATTTTGATACTTTGACAACGATTTTTCGAATAGCTTAGAAGGAAACGATGTTTTTTTCTTTGGTCGTTACAGTATGATATGAAACAAAATGTCGTTATTTTTATTTTATTTGAATATGATTGGCTTTTCATAGCTGTTTAAGACAATCTTGATGTATTTTGACACTTTGACAACGATTTTTCCAGTAGCTTAGAAGAAAACGATGTTTTTTTTTATTTGGTCGTTACAGTACGAAAGAAAAAAAAATGCTGTTATCTCTGTCAATATTAATTTTTTTCGACTTAGATTGGCTTTTCATAGCTGTTTAAGACAATCTTGATGTATTTTGATACTTTGACAACGATTTTTCGAATAGCTTAGAAGAAAACGATGTTTTTTTCTTTGGTCGTTACAGTATGATAGAAAACAAAATGTCGTTAATTTTAATTTATTTGAATAAGATTGGCTTTTTATAACTGTTTAAGACAATCTTGATGTATTTTGACACTTTGACAACGATTTTTCCAGTAGCTTAGAAGAAAACGATGTTTTTTTTTATTTGGTCGTTACAGTACGAAAGAAAAAAAAATGCTGTTATCTCCGTCAATATTAATTTTTTTCTATTTAGATTGGCTTTTCATAGCTGTTTAAGACAATCTTGATGTATTTTGATACTTTGACAACGATTTTTCCAGTAGCTTAGAAGAAAACGATGTTTTTTTCTTTGGTCGTTCCAGTATGATAGAAAACAAATTTTCGTTAATTTTATTTTTTTTTGAATAAGATTGGCTTTTCATAACTGTTTAAGACAATCTTGATGTATTTTGACACTTTGACAACGATTTTTCCAGTAGCTTAGAAGAAAACGATGTTTTTTTTTATTTGGTCGTTACAGTACGAAAGAAAAAAAAATGCTGTTATCTCCGTCAATATTAATTTTTTTCTATTTAGATTGGCTTTTCATAGCTGTTTAAGACAATCTTGATGTATTTTGATACTTTGACAACGATTTTTCCAGTAGCTTAGAAGAAAACGATGTTTTTTTTCTTTGGTCGTTACAGTATGAAAGATAAAAAAATTGCGTTGACAATAATTTTTTTGAATAAGATTGGCTTTACATAGCTGTTTAAGACAATCTTGATGTATTTTGATTCTTTGACAACGATTTTTTCAGTAGTTTAGAAGAAAACGATGTTTTTTTTTATTTGGTCGTTACAGTACGAAAGAAAAAAAAATGCTGTTATCTCCGTCAATATTAATTTTTTTCTATTTAGATTGGCTTTTCATAGCTGTTTAAGACAATCTTGATGTATTTTGATACTTTGACAACGATTTTTCGAATAGCTTAGAAGGAAACGATGTTTTTTTCTTTGGTCGTTACAGTATGATATGAAACAAAATGTCGTTACTTTTAATTTATTTGAATATGATTGGGTTTTCATAGCTGTTTAAGACAATCTTGATGTATTTTGATGCTTTGACAACGATTTTTCCAGTAGTTTAGAAGAAAACGATGTTTTTTTTTTTCTTTGGTCGTTAGAGTACGAATGAAAAAAAATGCTGTTATCTCCGTCAATATTAATTTATTTTCGATTAACATTGGCTTTACATAGCTGTTTAATACAATCTTGATGTATTTTGATACTTTGACAACGATTTTTCTAGTAGTTTATAAGAAAAGGATGTTTCTTTTTTTCTTTGGTCGTTACAGTACGATAGAAAAAAAAAAGTTGTTAAATCCGTCAATGTTAATTTTTTTTCGATTAAGATTTGCTTTTCATAGCTGTTTAAGACAATCTTGATGTATTTTGATACTTTGACAACGATTTTTCGAATAGCTTAGAAGGAAACGATGTTTTTTTCTTTGGTCGTAACAGTATGATATGAAACAAAATGTCGTTACTTTTAATTTATTTGAATATGATTGGGTTTTCATAGCTGTTTAAGACAATCTTGATGTATTTTGATGCTTTGACAACGATTTTTCCAGTAGTTTAGAAGAAAACGATGTTTTTTTTTCTTTGGTCGTTACAGTACGAAAGAAAAAAAAAATGTTGTTAACTCCGTCAATTTTAATTTTTTTTCGATTTAGATTTGCTTTTCATAGCTGTTTAAGACAATCTTGATGTATTTTGACACTTTGACAACGATTTTTCCAGAAGCTTAAAAGAAAACGAAGTTTTTTTTCTTAGGTCGTTACAGTATGATAGAAAACAAAATTTCGTTAATTTTAATTTTTTTTGAATAAGATTGGCTTTTCATAGCTGTTAAAGACAATCTTGATGTATTTTGACACTTTGACAATGATTTTTCCAGTAGCTTAGAAGAAAACGATGTTTTTTTTTATTTGGTCGTTACAGTACGAAAGAAAAAAAAATGCTGTTATCTCCTTCAATATTAATTTTTTTCGATTTAGATTGGCTTTTCATAGCTGTTTAAGACAATCTTGATGTATTTTGATACTTTGACAACGATTTTTCCAGTAGCTTAGAAGAAAACGATGTTTTTTTCTTTGGTCGTTACAGTATGATAGAAAACAAAATTTCGTTAATTTTAATATTTTTTGAATAAGATTGGCTTTTCATAGCTGTTTAAGACAATCTTGATGTATTTTGACACTTTGACAACGATTTTTCCAGTAGCTTCGAAGAAAACGATGTTTTTTTTTTTTGGTCGTTACAGTACGAAAGAAAAAAAAATGCTGTTATCTCCGTCAATATTAATTTTTTCCGATTTATATTGGCTTTTCATAGCTGTTTAAGACAATATTGATGTATTTTGATACTTTGACAACGATTTTTCGAATAGCTTAGAAGGAAACGATGTTTTTTTCTTTGGTCGTAACAGTATGATATGAAACAAAATGTCGTTACTTTTAATTTATTTGAATATGATTGGCTTTTCATAGCTGTTTAAAACAATCTTGATGTATTTTGATACTTTGACAACGATTTTTTCAGTAGCTTAGAAGAAAACGAAGTTTTTTTTCTTAGGTCGTTACAGTATGATAGAAAACAAAATTTCGTTAATTTTAATTTTTTTTGAATAAGATTGGCTTTTCATAGCTGTTTAAGACAATCTTGATGTTTTTTGATACTTTGACAACTATTTTTCCAGAAGCTTAGAAGAAAACGATGTTTTTTTCTTTGGTCGTTACAGTACGAAAGAAAAAAAAATGCTGTTATCTCCGTCAATATAAATTTTTTTCGATTTATATTGGCTTTTCATAGCTTTTTAAGACAATCTTGATGTATTTTGATACTTTGACAACGATTTTTCGAATAGCTTAGAAGGAAACGATGTTTTTTTCTTTGGTCGTTACAGTATGATATGAAACAAAATGTCGTTATTTTTATTTTATTTGAATATGATTGGCTTTTCATAGCTGTTTAAGACAATTTTGATGTATTTTGATACTTTGACAACTATTTTTCCAGAAGCTTAGAAGAAAACGATGTTTTTTTTCTTTGGTCGTTACAGTACGAAAGAAAAAAAAATGCTGTTATCTCCGTCAATATTAATTTTTTTCGACTTAGATTGGCTTTTCATAGCTGTTTAAGACAATCTTGATGTATTTTGATACTTTGACAACGATTTTTCGAATAGCTTAGAAGAAAACGATGTTTTTTTCTTTGGTCGTTACAGTATGATAGAAAACAAAATGTCGTTAATTTTAATTTATTTGAATAAGATTGGCTTTTTATAACTGTTTAAGACAATCTTGATGTATTTTGACACTTTGACAACGATTTTTCCAGTAGCTTAGAAGAAAACGATGTTTTTTTTTATTTGGTCGTTACAGTACGAAAGAAAAAAAAATGCTGTTATCTCCGTCAATATTAATTTTTTTCTATTTAGATTGGCTTTTCATAGCTGTTTAAGACAATCTTGATGTATTTTGATACTTTGACAACGATTTTTCCAGTAGCATAGAAGAAAACGATGTTTTTTTCTTTGGTCGTTCCAGTATGATAGAAAACAAAATTTCGTTAATTTTATTTTTTTTTGAATAAGATTGGCTTTTCATAACTGTTTAAGACAATCTTGATGTATTTTGACACTTTGACAACGATTTTTCCAGTAGCTTAGAAGAAAACGATGTTTTTTTTTATTTGGTCGTTACAGTACGAAAGAAAAAAAAATGCTGTTATCTCCGTCAATATTAATTTTTTTCTATTTAGATTGGCTTTTCATAGCTGTTTAAGACAATCTTGATGTATTTTGATACTTTGACAACGATTTTTCCAGTAGCTTAGAAGAAAACGATGTTTTTTTTCTTTGGTCGTTACAGTATGAAAGATAAAAAAATTGCGTTGACAATAATTTTTTTGAATAAGATTGGCTTTACATAGCTGTTTAAGACAATCTTGACGTATTTTGATTCTTTGACAACGATTTTTTCAGTAGTTTAGAAGAAAACGATGTTTTTTTTTATTTGGTCGTTACAGTACGAAAGAAAAAAAAATGCTGTTATCTCCGTCAATATTAATTTTTTTCTATTTAGATTGGCTTTTCATAGCTGTTTAAGACAATCTTGATGTATTTTGATACTTTGACAACGATTTTTCGAATAGCTTAGAAGGAAACGATGTTTTTTTCTTTGGTCGTTACAGTATGATATGAAACAAAATGTCGTTACTTTTAATTTATTTGAATATGATTGGGTTTTCATAGCTGTTTAAGACAATCTTGATGTATTTTGATGCTTTGACAACGATTTTTCCAGTAGTTTAGAAGAAAACGATGTTTTTTTTTTCTTTGGTCGTTAGAGTACGAATGAAAAAAAATGCTGTTATCTCCGTCAATATTAATTTATTTTCGATTAACATTGGCTTTACATAGCTGTTTAATACAATCTTGATGTATTTTGATACTTTGACAACGATTTTTCTAGTAGTTTATAAGAAAAGGATGTTTCTTTTTTTCTTTGGTCGTTACAGTACGATAGAAAAAAAAAAGTTGTTAAATCCGTCAATGTTAATTTTTTTTCGATTAAGATTTGCTTTTCATAGCTGTTTAAGACAATCTTGATGTATTTTGATACTTTGACAACGATTTTTCGAATAGCTTAGAAGGAAACGATGTTTTTTTCTTTGGTCGTAACAGTATGATATGAAACAAAATGTCGTTACTTTTAATTTATTTGAATATGATTGGGTTTTCATAGCTGTTTAAGACAATCTTGATGTATTTTGATGCTTTGACAACGATTTTTCCAGTAGTTTAGAAGAAAACGATGTTTTTTTTTCTTTGGTCGTTACAGTACGAAAGAAAAAAAAAATGTTGTTAACTCCGTCAATTTTAATTTTTTTTCGATTTAGATTTGCTTTTCATAGCTGTTTAAGACAATCTTGATGTATTTTGACACTTTGACAACGATTTTTCCAGAAGCTTAAAAGAAAACGAAGTTTTTTTTCTTAGGTCGTTACAGTATGATAGAAAACAAAATTTCGTTAATTTTAATTTTTTTTGAATAAGATTGGCTTTTCATAGCTGTTAAAGACAATCTTGATGTATTTTGACACTTTGACAATGATTTTTCCAGTAGCTTAGAAGAAAACGATGTTTTTTTTTATTTGGTCGTTACAGTACGAAAGAAAAAAAAATGCTGTTATCTCCTTCAATATTAATTTTTTTCGATTTAGATTGGCTTTTCATAGCTGTTTAAGACAATCTTGATGTATTTTGATACTTTGACAACGATTTTTCCAGTAGCTTAGAAGAAAACGATGTTTTTTTCTTTGGTCGTTACAGTATGATAGAAAACAAAATTTCGTTAATTTTAATATTTTTTGAATAAGATTGGCTTTTCATAGCTGTTTAAGACAATCTTGATGTATTTTGACACTTTGACAACGATTTTTCCAGTAGCTTCGAAGAAAACGATGTTTTTTTTTTTGGTCGTTACAGTACGAAAGAAAAAAAAATGCTGTTATCTCCGTCAATATTAATTTTTTCCGATTTATATTGGCTTTTCATAGCTGTTTAAGACAATATTGATGTATTTTGATACTTTGACAACGATTTTTCGAATAGCTTAGAAGAAAACGATGTTTTTTTCTTTGGTCGTTACAGTATGATATGAAAACAAAATGTCGTTAATTTTAATTTATTTGAATATGATTGGGTTTTCATAGCTGTTTAAGACAATCTTGATGTTTTTTGATACTTTGACAACTATTTTTCCAGAAGCTTAGAAGAAAACGATGTTTTTTTTCATTGGTCGTTACAGTACGAAAGAAAAAAAAATGCTGTTATCTCCGTCAATATAAATTTTTTTCGATTTATATTGGCTTTTCATAGCTGTTTAAGACAATCTTGATGTATTTTGATACTTTGACAACGATTTTTCGAATAGCTTAGAAGAAAACGATGTTTTTTTCTTTGGTCGTTACAGTATGATATGAAACAAAATGTCGTTAATTTTAATTTATTTGAATATGATTGGCTTTTCATAGCTGTTTAAGACAATTTTGATGTATTTTGATACTCTGACAACGATTTTTCCAGAAGCTTAGAAGAAAACGATGTTTTTTTTCTTTGGTCGTTACAGTACGATAGAAAAAAAAAATGCTGTTATCTCCGTCAATATTAATTTTTTTCGACTTAGATTGGCTTTTCATAGCTGTTTAAGACAATCTTGATGTATTTTGATACTTTGACAACGATTTTTCGAATAGCTTAGAAGAAAACGATGTTTTTTTCTTTGGTCGTTACAGTATGATAGAAAACAAAATGTCGTTAATTTTAATTTATTTGAATATGATTGGGTTTTCATAGCTGTTTAAGACAATCTTGATGTATTTTGATACTTTGACAACGATTTTTCGAATAGCTTAGAAGGAAACGATGTTTTTTCTTTGGTCGTTACAGTATGATATGAAACAAAATGTCGTTAATTTTAATTTATTTGAATATGATTGGGTTTTCATAGCTGTTTAAAACAATCTTGATGTATTTTGACACTTTGACAACGATTTTTCCAGTAGTCTAGAAGAAAACGATGTTTTTTTTATTTGGTCGTTACAGTACGAAAGAAAAAAAAATGCTGTCAACTCCGTCAATGTTAATTTTTTTTCGATTAAGATTTGCTTTTCATAGCTGTTTAAGACAATCTTGATGTATTTTGATACTTTGACAACGATTTTTTCAGTAGTTTAGAAGAAAACGATGTTTTTTTTCTTTGGTCGTTACAGTATGAAAGAAATAAAAATTGCGTTAATACTAATTTTTTTGAATAAGATTGGCTTTACATAGCTGTTTAAGACAATCTTGATGTATTTTGATTCTTTGACAACGATTTTTCCAGTAGCATAGAAGAAAACGATGTTTTTTTCTTTGGTCGTTACAGTATGAAAGATAAAAAAATGCTGTTATCTCTGTCAATATTATTTTTTTTCGATTTAGATTGGCTTTACATAGCTGTTTAAGACAATCTTGATGTATTTTGATATTTTGACAACGATTTTTCTAGTAGTTTATAAGAAAAGGATGTTTCTTTTTTTCTTTGGTCGTTACAGTACGATAGAAAAAAAAAAGCTATTTACTCCGTCAATTTTAATTTTTTTTCGATTTAGATTTGCTTTTCATAGCTGTTTAAGACAATCTTGATGTATTTTGACACTTTGACAACGATTTTTCCAGAAGCTTAGAAGAAAACGAAGTTTTTTTTCTTAGGTCGTTACAGTATGATAGAAAACAAAATTTCGTTAATTTTAATTTTTTTTGAATAAGATTGGCTTTTCATAGCTGTTTAAGACAATCTTGATGTATTTTGACACTTTGACAACGATTTTTCGAGTAGCTTAGAAGAAAACGATGTTTTTTTTTATTTGGTCGTTACAGTACGAAAGAAAAAAAAATGCTGTTATCTCCGTCAATATTAATTTTTTTCGATTTAGATTGGCTTTTCATAGCTGTTTAAGACAATCTTGATGTATTTTGATACTTTGACAACGATTTTTCCAGTAGCTTAGAAGAAAACGATGTTTTTTTCTTTGGTCGTTCCAGTATGATAGAAAACAAAATTTCGTTAATTTTAATATTTTTTGAATAAGATTGGCTTTTCATAGCTGTTTAAGACAATCTTGATGTATTTTGACACTTTGACAACGATTTTTCCAGTAGCTTCGAAGAAAACGATGTTTTTTTTTTTTGGTCGTTACAGTACGAAAGAAAAAAAAATGCTGTTATCTCCGTCAATATTAATTTTTTTCGACTTAGATTGGCTTTTCATAGCTGTTTAAGACAATCTTGATGTATTTTGATACTTTGACAACGATTTTTCGAATAGCTTAGAAGAAAACGATGTTTTTTTCTTTGGTCGTTACAGTATGATAGAAAACAAAATGTCGTTAATTTTAATTTATTTGAATATGATTGGGTTTTCATAGCTGTTTAAGACAATCTTGATGTATTTTGATACTTTGACAACGATTTTTCGAATAGCTTAGAAGGAAACGATGTTTTTTCTTTGGTCGTTACAGTATGATATGAAAAAAAATGTCGTTAATTTTAATTTATTTGAATATGATTGGGTTTTCATAGCTGTTTAAAACAATCTTGATGTATTTTGACACTTTGACAACGATTTTTCCAGTAGTCTAGAAGAAAACGATGTTTTTTTTATTTGGTCGTTACAGTACGAAAGAAAAAAAAAAGCTATCAACTCCGTCAATATTAATTTTTTTCTATTTAGATTGGCTTTTCATAGCTGTTTAAGACAATCTTGATGTATTTTGATACTTTGACAACGATTTTTCCAGTAGCTTAAAAGAAAACGATGTTTTTTTTCTTTGGTCGTTACAGTATGAAAGAAATAAAAATTGCGTTAATACTAATTTTTTTGAATAAGATTGGCTTTACATAGCTGTTTAAGACAATCTTGATGTATTTTGATTCTTTGACAACGATTTTTCCAGTAGCTTAGAAGAAAACGATGTTTTTTTTCTTTGGTCGTTACAGTATGAAAGATAAAAAAATTGCGTTGACATTAATTTTTTTCGATTTAGATTTGCTGTTCATAGCTGTTTAAGACAATCTTGATGTATTTTGATACTTTGACAACGATTTTTCCAGTAGTTTAGAAGAAAACGATGTTTTTTTTTCTTTGTTCGTTAGAGTACGAATGAAAAAAAATGCTGTTATCTCCGTCAATATTTTTTTTTTTCGATTTAGATTGGCTTTACATAGCTGTTTAAGACAATCTTGATGTATTTTGATACTTTGACAACGATTTTTCTAGTAGTTTATAAGAAAAGGATGTTTCTTTTTTTCTTTGGTCGTTACAGTACGATAGAAAAAAAAAAGCTATTAACTCCGTCAATTTTAATTTTTTTTCGATTTAGATTTGCTTTTCATAGCTGTTTAAGACAATCTTGATGTATTTTGACACTTTGACAACGATTTTTCCAGAAGCTTAAAAGAAAACGAAGTTTTTTTTCTTAGGTCGTTACAGTATGATAGAAAACAAAATTTCGTTAATTTTAATTTTTTTTGAATAAGATTGGATTTTCATAGCTGTTTAAGACAATCTTGATGTATTTTGACACTTTGACAACGATTTTTCCAGTAGCTTAGAAGAAAACGATGTTTTTTTTTATTTGGTCGTTACAGTACGAAAGAAAAAAAAATGCTGTTATCTCCGTCAATATTAATTTTTTTCGATTTAGATTGGCTTTTCATAGCTGTTTAAGACAATCTTGATGTATTTTGATACTTTGACAACGATTTTTCCAGTAGCTTAGAAGAAAACAATGTTTTTTTCTTTGGTCGTTCCAGTATGATAGAAAACAAAATTTCGTTAATTTTAATATTTTTTGAATAAGATTGGCTTTTCATAGCTGTTTAAGACAATCTTGATGTATTTTGACACTTTGACAACGATTTTTCCAGTAGCTTCGAAGAAAACGATGTTTTTTTTTTTTGGTCGTTACAGTACGAAAGAAAAAAAAATGCTGTTATCTCCGTCAATATTAATTTTTTTCGACTTAGATTGGCTTTTCATAGCTGTTTAAGACAATCTTGATGTATTTTGATACTTTGACAACGATTTTTCGAATAGGTGAGAAGAAAACGATGTTTTTTCTTTGGTCGTTACAGTATGATAGAAAACAAAATGTCGTTAATTTTAATTTATTTGAATATGATGGGGTTTTCATAGCTGTTTAAGACAATCTTGATGTATTTTGATACTTTGACAACGATTTTTCGAATAGCTTAGAAGGAAACGATGTTTTTTCTTTGGTCGTTACAGTATGATATGAAACAAAATGTCGTTAATTTTAATTTATTTGAATATGATTGGGTTTTCATAGCTGTTTAAAACAATCTTGATGTATTTTGACACTTTGACAACGATTTTTCCAGTAGTCTAGAAGAAAACGATGTTTTTTTTATTTGGTCGTTACAGTACGAAAGAAAAAAAAATGCTGTCAACTCCGTCAATGTTAATTTTTTTTCGATTTAGATTTGCTTTTCATAGCTGTTTAAGACAATCTTGATGTATTTTGATACTTTGACAACGATTTTTCCAGTAGTTTAGAAGAAAATGATGTTTTTTTTTCTTTGGTCGTTACAGTACGAAAGAAAAAAAAAAGCTATCAACTCCGTCAATATTAATTTTTTTCTATTTAGATTGGCTTTTCATAGCTGTTTAAGACAATCTTGATGTATTTTGATACTTTGACAACGATTTTTCCAGTAGCTTAAAAGAAAACGATGTTTTTTTTCTTTGGTCGTTACAGTATGAAAGAAATAAAAATTGCGTTAATACTAATTTTTTTGAATAAGATTGGCTTTACATAGCTGTTTAAGACAATCTTGATGTATTTTGATTCTTTGACAACGATTTTTCCAGTAGCTTAGAAGAAAACGATGTTTTTTTTCTTTGGTCGTTACAGTATGAAAGATAAAAAAATTGCGTTGACATTAATTTTTTTCGATTTAGATTTGCTGTTCATAGCTGTTTAAGACAATCTTGATGTATTTTGATACTTTGACAACGATTTTTCCAGTAGTTTAGAAGAAAACGATGTTTTTTTTTCTTTGTTCGTTAGAGTACGAATGAAAAAAAATGCTGTTATTTCCGTCAATATTATTTTTTTTCGATTTAGATTGGCTTTACATAGCTGTTTAAGACAATCTTGATGTATTTTGATACTTTGACAACGATTTTTCTAGTAGTTTATAAGAAAAGGATGTTTCTTTTTTTCTTTGGTCGTAACAGTACGATAGAAAAAAAAAAGCTATTAACTCCGTCAATTTTAATTTTTTTTCGATTTAGATTTGCTTTTCATAGCTGTTTAAGACAATCTTGATGTATTTTGACACTTTGACAACGATTTTTCCAGAAGCTTAAAAGAAAACGAAGTTTTTTTTCTTAGGTCGTTACAGTATGATAGAAAACAAAATTTCGTTAATTTTAATTTTTTTTGAATAAGATTGGCTTTTCATAGCTGTTTAAGACAATCTTGATGTATTTTGACACTTTGACAACGATTTTTCCAGTAGCTTAGAAGAAAACGATGTTTTTTTTTATTTGGTCGTTACAGTACGAAAGAAAAAAAAATGCTGTTATCTCCGTCAATATTAATTTTTTTCGATTTAGATTGGCTTTACATAGCTGTTTAAGACAATCTTGATGTATTTTGATACTTTGACAACGATTTTTCTAGTAGTTTATAAGAAAAGGATGTTTCTTTTTTTCTTTGGTCGTTACAGTACTATAGAAAAAAAAAAGCTATTAACTCCGTCAATTTTAATTTTTTTTCGATTTAGATTTGCTTTTCATAGCTGTTTAAGACAATCTTGATGTATTTTGACACTTTGACAACGATTTTTCCAGAAGCTTAAAAGAAAACGAAGTTTTTTTTCTTAGGTCGTTACAGTATGATAGAAAACAAAATTTCGTTAATTTTAATTTTTTTTGAATAAGATTGGCTTTTCATAGCTGTTTAAGACAATCTTGATGTATTTTGACACTTTGACAACGATTTTTCCAGTAGCTTAGAAGAAAACGATGTTTTTTTTTATTTGGTCGTTACAGTACGAAAGAAAAAAAAATGCTGTTATCTCCGTCAATATTAATTTTTTTCGATTTAGATTGGCTTTTCATAGCTGTTTAAGACAATCTTGATGTATTTTGATACTTTGACAACGATTTTTCCAGTAGCTTAGAAGAAAACGATGTTTTTTTCTTTGGTCGTTCCAGTATGATAGAAAACAAAATTTCGTTAATTTTAATATTTTTTGAATAAGATTGGCTTTTCATAGCTGTTTAAGACAATCTTGATGTATTTTGACACTTTGACAACGATTTTTCCAGTAGCTTCGAAGAAAACGATGTTTTTTTTTTTTGGTCGTTACAGTACGAAAGAAAAAAAAATGCTGTTATCTCCGTCAATATTAATTTTTTTCGACTTAGATTGGCTTTTCATAGCTGTTTAAGACAATCTTGATGTATTTTGATACTTTGACAACGATTTTTCGAATAGCTTAGAAGAAAACGATGTTTTTTCTTTGGTCGTTACAGTATGATAGAAAACAAAATGTCGTTAATTTTAATTTATTTGAATATGATTGGGTTTTCATAGCTGTTTAAGACAATCTTGATGTATTTTGATACTTTGACAACGATTTTTCGAATAGCTTAGAAGGAAACGATGTTTTTTCTTTGGTCGTTACAGTATGATATGAAACAAAATGTCGTTAATTTTAATTTATTTGAATATGATTGGGTTTTCATAGCTGTTTAAAACAATCTTGATGTATTTTGACACTTTGACAACGATTTTTCCAGTAGTCTAGAAGAAAACGATGTTTTTTTTATTTGGTCGTTACAGTACGAAAGAAAAAAAAATGCTGTCAACTCCGTCAATGTTAATTTTTTTTCGATTTAGATTTGCTTTTCATAGCTGTTTAAGACAATCTTGATGTATTTTGATACTTTGACAACGATTTTTCCAGTAGTTTAGAAGAAAATGATGTTTTTTTTTCTTTGGTCGTTACAGTACGAAAGAAAAAAAAAAGCTATCAACTCCGTCAATATTAATTTTTTTCTATTTAGATTGGCTTTTCATAGCTGTTTAAGACAATCTTGATGTATTTTGATACTTTGACAACGATTTTTCCAGTAGCTTAAAAGAAAACGATGTTTTTTTTCTTTGGTCGTTACAGTATGAAAGAAATAAAAATTGCGTTAATACTAATTTTTTTGAATAAGATTGGCTTTACATAGCTGTTTAAGACAATCTTGATGTATTTTGATTCTTTGACAACGATTTTTCCAGTAGCTTAGAAGAAAACGATGTTTTTTTTCTTTGGTCGTTACAGTATGAAAGATAAAAAAATTGCGTTGACATTAATTTTTTTCGATTTAGATTTGCTGTTCATAGCTGTTTAAGACAATCTTGATGTATTTTGATACTTTGACAACGATTTTTCCAGTAGTTTAGAAGAAAACGATGTTTTTTTTTCTTTGTTCGTTAGAGTACGAATGAAAAAAAATGCTGTTATCTCCGTCAATATTATTTTTTTTCGATTTAGATTGGCTTTACATAGCTGTTTAAGACAATCTTGATGTATTTTGATACTTTGACAACGATTTTTCTAGTAGTTTATAAGAAAAGGATGTTTCTTTTTTTCTTTGGTCGTAACAGTACGATAGAAAAAAAAAGCTATTAACTCCGTCAATTTTAATTTTTTTTCGATTTAGATTTGCTTTTCATAGCTGTTTAAGACAATCTTGATGTATTTTGACACTTTGACAACGATTTTTCCAGAAGCTTAAAAGAAAACGAAGTTTTTTTTCTTAGGTCGTTACAGTATGATAGAAAACAAAATTTCGTTAATTTTAATTTTTTTTGAATAAGATTGGCTTTTCATAGCTGTTTAAGACAATCTTGATGTATTTTGACACTTTGACAACGATTTTTCCAGTAGCTTAGAAGAAAACGATGTTTTTTTTTATTTGGTCGTTACAGTACGAAAGAAAAAAAAATGCTGTTATCTCCGTCAATATTAATTTTTTTCGATTTAGATTGGCTTTTCATAGCTGTTTAAGACAATCTTGATGTATTTTGATACTTTGACAACGATTTTTCCAGTAGCTTAGAAGAAAACGATGTTTTTTTCTTTGGTCGTTCCAGTATGATAGAAAACAAAATTTCGTTAATTTTAATATTTTTTGAATAAGATTGGCTTTTCATAGCTGTTTAAGACAATCTTGATGTATTTTGACACTTTGACAACGATTTTTCCAGTAGCTTCGAAGAAAACGATGTTTTTTTTTTTTTGGTCGTTACAGTACGAAAGAAAAAAAAAATGCTGTTATCTCCGTCAATATTAATTTTTTCCGATTTATATTGGCTTTTCATAGCTGTTTAAGACAATATTGATGTATTTTGATACTTTGACAACGATTTTTCGAATAGCTTAGAAGAAAACGATGTTTTTGTCTTTGGTCGTTACAGTATGATAGAAAACAAAATTTCATTAATTTTAATTTTTTTTAATAAGATTGGCTTTTCATAGCTGTTTAAGACAATCTTGATGTATTTTGATACTATGACAACGATTTTTCCAGTAGCTTAGAAGAAAACGATGTTTTTTTTTTTGGTCGTTACAGTATGATAGAAAACAAAATTTCGTTAATTTTAATTTTTTTTTAGATTTAGAGTTGCTTTTCATAGCTGTTTAAGACAATCTTGATGTATTTTGATACTTTGACAACGATTTTTCCAGTAGCTTAGAAGAAAACGATGTTTTTTTCTTTGGTCGTTCCAGTATGATAGAAAACAAAATTTCGTTAATTTTAATATTTTTTGAATAAGATTGGCTTTTCATAGCTGTTTAAGACAATCTTGATGTATTTTGATACTTTGACAACGATTTTTCGAATAGCTTAGAAGAAAACGATGTTTTTTCTTTGGTCGTTACAGTATGATAGAAAACAAAATGTCGTTAATTTTAATTTATTTGAATATGATTGGGTTTTCATAGCTGTTTAAGACAATCTTGATGTATTTTGATACTTTGACAACGATTTTTCGAATAGCTTAGAAGAAAACGATGTTTTTTTCTTTGGTCGTTACAGTATGATATGAAAACAAAAGGTCGTTAATTTTAATTTTTTTGAATATGATTGGGTTTTCATAACTGTTTAAAACAATCTTGATGTTTTTTGATACTTTGACAACTATTTTACCAGAAGCTTAGAAGAAAACGTTGTTTTTTTCTTTGGTCGTTACAGTACGAAAGAAAAAAAAATGCTGTTATCTCCGTCAATATAAATTTTTTTCGATTTATATTGGCTTTTCATAGCTGTTTAAGGCAATCTTGATGTATTTTGATACTTTGACAACGATTTTTCGAATAGCTTAGAAGAAAACGATGGTTTTTCTTTGGTCGTTACAGTATGATATGAAACAAAATGTCGTTAATTTTAATTTATTTGAATATGATTGGCTTTTCATAGCTGTTTAAGACAATTTTGATGTATTTTGATACTTTGACAACGATTTTTCCAGAAGCTTAGAAGAAAACGATGTTTTTTTTCTTTGGTCGTTACAGTACGAAAGAAAAAAAAAATGCTGTTATCTCCGTCAATATTAATTTTTTTCGACTTAGATTGGCTTTTCATAGCTGTTTAAGACAATCTTGATGTATTTTGATACTTTGACAACGATTTTTCGAATAGCTTAGAAGAAAACGATGTTTTTTTCTTTGGTCGTTACAGTATGATAGAAAACAAAATGTCGTTAATTTTAATTTATTTGAATATGATTGGGTTTTCATAGCTGTTTAAGACAATCTTGATGTATTTTGATACTTTGACAACGATTTTTCGAATAGCTTAGAAGGAAACGATGTTTTTTCTTTGGTCGTTACAGTATGATATGAAACAAAATGTCGTTAATTTTAATTTATTTGAATATGATTGGGTTTTCATAGCTGTTTAAAACAATCTTGATGTATTTTGACACTTTGACAACGATTTTTCCAGTAGTCTAGAAGAAAACGATGTTTTTTTTATTTGGTCGTTACAGTACGAAAGAAAAAAAAATGCTGTCAACTCCGTCAATATTAATTTTTTTCTATTTATATTGGCTTTTCATAGCTGTTTAAGACAATATTGATGTATTTTGATACTTTGACAACGATTTTTCGAATAGCTTAGAAGAAAACGATGTTTTTGTCTTTGGTCGTTACAGTATGATAGAAAACAAAATTTCATTAATTTTAATTTTTTTTAATAAGATTGGCTTTTCATAGCTGTTTAAGACAATCTTGATGTATTTTGATACTATGACAACGATTTTTCCAGTAGCTTAGAAGAAAACGATGTTTTTTTTTTTGGTCGTTACAGTATGATAGAAAACAAAATTTCGTTAATTTTAATTTTTTTTTAGATTTAGAGTTGCTTTTCATAGCTGTTTAAGACAATCTTGATGTATTTTGATACTTTGACAACGATTTTTCCAGTAGCTTAGAAGAAAACGATGTTTTTTTCTTTGGTCGTTCCAGTATGATAGAAAACAAAATTTCGTTAATTTTAATATTTTTTGAATAAGATTGGCTTTTCATAGCTGTTTAAGACAATCTTGATGTATTTTGATACTTTGACAACGATTTTTCGAATAGCTTAGAAGAAAACGATGTTTTTTCTTTGGTCGTTACAGTATGATAGAAAACAAAATGTCGTTAATTTTAATTTATTTGAATATGATTGGGTTTTCATAGCTGTTTAAGACAATCTTGATGTATTTTGATACTTTGACAACGATTTTTCGAATAGCTTAGAAGAAAACGATGTTTTTTTCTTTGGTCGTTACAGTATGATATGAAAACAAAAGGTCGTTAATTTTAATTTATTTGAATATGATTGGGTTTTCATAACTGTTTAAAACAATCTTGATGTTTTTTGATACTTTGACAACTATTTTTCCAGAAGCTTAGAAGAAAACGTTGTTTTTTTCTTTGGTCGTTACAGTACGAAAGAAAAAAAAATGCTGTTATCTCCGTCAATATAAATTTTTTTCGATTTATATTGGCTTTTCATAGCTGTTTAAGGCAATCTTGATGTATTTTGATACTTTGATAACGATTTTTCGAATAGCTTAGAAGAAAACGATGGTTTTTCTTTGGTCGTTACAGTATGATATGAAACAAAATGTCGTTAATTTTAATTTATTTGAATATGATTGGCTTTTCATAGCTGTTTAAGACAATTTTGATGTATTTTGATACTTTGACAACGATTTTTCCAGAAGCTTAGAAGAAAACGATGTTTTTTTTCTTTGGTCGTTACAGTACGAAAGAAAAAAAAAATGCTGTTATCTCCGTCAATATTAATTTTTTTCGACTTAGATTGGCTTTTCATAGCTGTTTAAGACAATCTTGATGTATTTTGATACTTTGACAACGATTTTTCGAATAGCTTAGAAGAAAACGATGTTTTTTTCTTTGGTCGTTACAGTATGATAGAAAACAAAATGTCGTTAATTTTAATTTATTTGAATATGATTGGGTTTTCATAGCTGTTTAAGACAATCTTGATGTATTTTGATACTTTGACAACGATTTTTCGAATAGCTTAGAAGGAAACGATGTTTTTTCTTTGGTCGTTACAGTATGATATGAAACAAAATGTCGTTAATTTTAATTTATTTGAATATGATTGGGTTTTCATAGCTGTTTAAGACAATCTTGATGTATTTTGATACTTTGACAACGATTTTTCGAATAGCTTAGAAGAAAACGATGTTTTTTTCTTTGGTCGTTACAGTATGATATGAAAACAAAAGGTCGTTAATTTTAATTTATTTGAATATGATTGGGTTTTCATAACTGTTTAAAACAATCTTGATGTTTTTTGATACTTTGACAACTATTTTTCCAGAAGCTTAGAAGAAAACGTTGTTTTTTTCTTTGGTCGTTACAGTACGAAAGAAAAAAAAATGCTGTTATCTCCGTCAATATAAATTTTTTTCGATTTATATTGGCTTTTCATAGCTGTTTAAGGCAATCTTGATGTATTTTGATACTTTGACAACGATTTTTCGAATAGCTTAGAAGAAAACGATGGTTTTTCTTTGGTCGTTACAGTATGATATGAAACAAAATGTCGTTAATTTTAATTTATTTGAATATGATTGGCTTTTCATAGCTGTTTAAGACAATTTTGATGTATTTTGATACTTTGACAACGATTTTTCCAGAAGCTTAGAAGAAAACGATGTTTTTTTTCTTTGGTCGTTACAGTACGAAAGAAAAAAAAAATGCTGTTATCTCCGTCAATATTAATTTTTTTCGACTTAGATTGGCTTTTCATAGCTGTTTAAGACAATCTTGATGTATTTTGATACTTTGACAACGATTTTTCGAATAGCTTAGAAGAAAACGATGTTTTTTTCTTTGGTCGTTACAGTATGATAGAAAACAAAATGTCGTTAATTTTAATTTATTTGAATATGATTGGGTTTTCATAGCTGTTTAAGACAATCTTGATGTATTTTGATACTTTGACAACGATTTTTTGAATAGCTTAGAAGGAAACGATGTTTTTTCTTTGGTCGTTACAGTATGATATGAAACAAAATGTCGTTAATTTTAATTTATTTGAATATGATTGGGTTTTCATAGCTGTTTAAAACAATCTTGATGTATTTTGACACTTTGACAACGATTTTTCCAGTAGTCTAGAAGAAAACGATGTTTTTTTTATTTGGTCGTTACAGTACGAAAGAAAAAAAAATGCTGTCAACTCCGTCAATGTTAATTTTTTTTTTTTCGATTTAGAT
The DNA here is from genome assembly GCA_961205885.1 of Ptychoptera albimana. Lineage (NCBI taxonomy): Eukaryota > Metazoa > Arthropoda > Insecta > Diptera > Ptychopteridae > Ptychoptera > Ptychoptera albimana. The sequence continues at coordinate 7,048,685 of OY540806.1, forward strand.
TTGCTTTTCATAGCTGTTTAAGACAATCTTGATGTATTTTGATACTTTGACAACGATTTTTCCAGTAGTTTAGAAGAAAATGATGTTTTTTTTTCTTTGGTCGTTACAGTACGAAAGAAAAAAAAAAGCTATCAACTCCGTCAATATTAATTTTTTTCTATTTAGATTGGCTTTTCATAGCTGTTTAAGACAATCTTGATGTATTTTGATACTTTGACAACGATTTTTCCAGTAGCTTAAAAGAAAACGAAGTATTTTTTCTTAGGTCGTTACAGTATGATAGAAAACAAAATTTCGTTAATTTTAATTTTTTTTTGAATAAGATTGGCTTTTCATAGCTGTTTAAGACAATCTTGATGTATTTTGACACTTTGACAACGATTTTTCCAGTAGCTTAGAAGAAAACGATGTTTTTTTTCTTTGGTCATTACAGTACGAAAGAAAAAAAATGCTGTTATCTCCGTCAATATAAATTTTTTTCGATTTATATTGGCTTTTCATAGCTGTTTAAGACAATCTTGATGTATTTTGATACTTTGACAACGATTTTTCGAATAGCTTAGAAGAAAACGATGTTTTTTTCTTTGGTCGTTACAGTATGATATGAAACAAAATGTCGTTAATTTTAATTTATTTGAATATGATTGGCTTTTCATAGCTGTTTAAGACAATTTTGATGTATTTTGATACTTTGACAACGATTTTTCCTGTAGCTTAAAAGAAAACGAAGTTTTTTTTCTTAGGTCGTTACAGTATGATAGAAAACAAAATTTCGTTAATTTTAATTTTTTTTGAATAAGATTGGCTTTTCATAGCTGTTTAAGACAATCTTGATGTATTTTGATACTTTGACAACGATTTTTCCAGTAGTTTAGAAGAAAACGATGTTTTTTTTTCTTTGTTCGTTAGAGTACGAATGAAAAAAAATGCTGTTATCTCCGTCAATATTATTTTTTTTCGATTTAGATTGGCTTTACATAGCTGTTTAAGACAATCTTGATGTATTTTGATACTTTGACAACGATTTTTCTAGTAGTTTATAAGAAAAGGATGTTTCTTTTTTTCTTTGGTCGTAACAGTACGATAGAAAAAAAAAAGCTATTAACTCCGTCAATTTTAATTTTTTTTCGATTTAGATTTGCTTTTCATAGCTGTTTAAGACAATCTTGATGTATTTTGACACTTTGACAACGATTTTTCCAGAAGCTTAAAAGAAAACGAAGTTTTTTTTCTTAGGTCGTTACAGTATGATAGAAAACAAAATTTCGTTAATTTTAATTTTTTTTGAATAAGATTGGCTTTTCATAGCTGTTTAAGACAATCTTGATGTATTTTGACACTTTGACAACGATTTTTCCAGTAGCTTAGAAGAAAACGATGTTTTTTTTTATTTGGTCGTTACAGTACGAAAGAAAAAAAAATGCTGTTATCTCCGTCAATATTAATTTTTTTCGATTTAGATTGGCTTTTCATAGCTGTTTAAGACAATCTTGATGTATTTTGATACTTTGACAATGATTTTTCCAGTAGCTTAGAAGAAAACGATGTTTTTTTCTTTGGTCGTTCCAGTATGATAGAAAACAAAATTTCGTTAATTTTAATATTTTTTGAATAAGATTGGCTTTTCATAGCTGTTTAAGACAATCTTGATGTATTTTGACACTTTGACAACGATTTTTCCAGTAGCTTCGAAGAAAACGATGTTTTTTTTTTTTGGTCGTTACAGTACGAAAGAAAAAAAAATGCTGTTATCTCCGTCAATATTAATTTTTTCCGATTTATATTGGCTTTTCATAGCTGTTTAAGACAATATTGATGTATTTTGATACTTTGACAACGATTTTTCGAATAGCTTAGAAGAAAACGATGTTTTTTTCTTTGGTCGTTACAGTATGATATGAAAACAAAATGTCTTTAATTTTAATTTATTTGAATATGATTGGGTTTTCATAGCTGTTTAAGACAATCTTGATGTTTTTTGATACTTTGACAACTATTTTTCCAGAAGCTTAGAAGAAAACGATGTTTTTTTCTTTGGTCGTTACAGTACGAAAGAAAAAAAAATGCTGTTATCTCCGTCAATATAAATTTTTTTCGATTTATATTGGCTTTTCATAGCTGTTTAAGGCAATCTTGATGTATTTTGATACTTTGACAACGATTTTTCGAATAGCTTAGAAGAAAACGATGGTTTTTCTTTGGTCGTTACAGTATGATATGAAACAAAATGTCGTTAATTTTAATTTATTTGAATATGATTGGCTTTTCATAGCTGTTTAAGACAATTTTGATGTATTTTGATACTTTGACAACGATTTTTCCAGAAGCTTAGAAGAAAACGATGTTTTTTTTCTTTGGTCGTTACAGTACGAAAGAAAAAAAAAATGCTGTTATCTCCGTCAATATTAATTTTTTTCGACTTAGATTGGCTTTTCATAGCTGTTTAAGACAATCTTGATGTATTTTGATACTTTGACAACGATTTTTCGAATAGCTTAGAAGAAAACGATGTTTTTTTCTTTGGTCGTTACAGTATGATAGAAAACAAAATGTCGTTAATTTTAATTTATTTGAATATGATTGGGTTTTCATAGCTGTTTAAGACAATCTTGATGTATTTTGATACTTTGACAACGATTTTTCGAATAGCTTAGAAGGAAACGATGTTTTTTCTTTGGTCGTTACAGTATGATATGAAACAAAATGTCGTTAATTTTAATTTATTTGAATATGATTGGGTTTTCATAGCTGTTTAAAACAATCTTGATGTATTTTGACACTTTGACAACGATTTTTCCAGTAGTCTAGAAGAAAACGATGTTTTTTTTATTTGGTCGTTACAGTACGAAAGAAAAAAAAATGCTGTCAACTCCGTCAATGTTAATTTTTTTTCGATTTAGATTTGCTTTTCATAGCTGTTTAAGACAATCTTGATGTATTTTGATACTTTGACAACGATTTTTCCAGTAGTTTAGAAGAAAATGATGTTTTTTTTTCTTTGGTCGTTACAGTACGAAAGAAAAAAAAAAGCTATCAACTCCGTCAATATTAATTTTTTTCTATTTAGATTGGCTTTTCATAGCTGTTTAAGACAATCTTGATGTATTTTGATACTTTGACAACGATTTTTCCAGTAGCTTAAAAGAAAACGAAGTATTTTTTCTTAGGTCGTTACAGTATGATAGAAAACAAAATTTCGTTAATTTTAATTTATTTGAATAAGATTGGCTTTTCATAGCTGTTTAAGACAATCTTGATGTATTTTGACACTTTGACAACGATTTTTCCAGTAGCTTAGAAGAAAACGATGTTTTTTTTTATTTGGTCGTTACAGTACGAAAGAAAAAAAAATGCTGTTATCTCCGTCAATATTAATTTTTTTCGATTTAGATTGGCTTTTCATAGCTGTTTAAGACAATCTTGATGTATTTTGATACTTTGACAATGATTTTTCCAGTAGCTTAGAAGAAAACGATGTTTTTTTCTTTGGTCGTTCCAGTATGATAGAAAACAAAATTTCGTTAATTTTAATATTTTTTGAATAAGATTGGCTTTTCATAGCTGTTTAAGACAATCTTGATGTATTTTGACACTTTGACAACGATTTTTCCAGTAGCTTCGAAGAAAACGATGTTTTTTTTTTTTGGTCGTTACAGTACGAAAGAAAAAAAAATGCTGTTATCTCCGTCAATATTAATTTTTTCCGATTTATATTGGCTTTTCATAGCTGTTTAAGACAATATTGATGTATTTTGATACTTTGACAACGATTTTTCGAATAGCTTAGAAGAAAACGATGTTTTTTTCTTTGGTCGTTACAGTATGATATGAAAACAAAATGTCGTTAATTTTAATTTATTTGAATATGATTGGGTTTTCATAGCTGTTTAAGACAATCTTGATGTTTTTTGATACTTTGACAACTATTTTTCCAGAAGCTTAGAAGAAAACGATGTTTTTTTCTTTGGTCGTTACAGTACGAAAGAAAAAAAAATGCTGTTATCTCCGTCAATATAAATTTTTTTCGATTTATATTGGCTTTTCATAGCTGTTTAAGGCAATCTTGATGTATTTTGATACTTTGACAACGATTTTTCGAATAGCTTAGAAGAAAACGATGGTTTTTCTTTGGTCGTTACAGTATGATATGAAACAAAATGTCGTTAATTTTAATTTATTTGAATATGATTGGCTTTTCATAGCTGTTTAAGACAATTTTGATGTATTTTGATACTTTGACAACGATTTTTCCAGAAGCTTAGAAGAAAACGATGTTTTTTTTCTTTGGTCGTTACAGTACGAAAGAAAAAAAAAATGCTGTTATCTCCGTCAATATTAATTTTTTTCGACTTAGATTGGCTTTTCATAGCTGTTTAAGACAATCTTGATGTATTTTGATACTTTGACAACGATTTTTCGAATAGCTTAGAAGAAAACGATGTTTTTTTCTTTGGTCGTTACAGTATGATAGAAAACAAAATGTCGTTAATTTTAATTTATTTGAATATGATTGGGTTTTCATAGCTGTTTAAGACAATCTTGATGTATTTTGATACTTTGACAACGATTTTTCGAATAGCTTAGAAGGAAACGATGTTTTTTCTTTGGTCGTTACAGTATGATATGAAACAAAATGTCGTTAATTTTAATTTATTTGAATATGATTGGGTTTTCATAGCTGTTTAAAACAATCTTGATGTATTTTGACACTTTGACAACGATTTTTCCAGTAGTCTAGAAGAAAACGATGTTTTTTTTATTTGGTCGTTACAGTACGAAAGAAAAAAAAATGCTGTCAACTCCGTCAATGTTAATTTTTTTTCGATTTAGATTTGCTTTTCATAGCTGTTTAAGACAATCTTGATGTATTTTGATACTTTGACAACGATTTTTCCAGTAGTTTAGAAGAAAATGATGTTTTTTTTTCTTTGGTCGTTACAGTACGAAAGAAAAAAAAAAGCTATCAACTCCGTCAATATTAATTTTTTTCTATTTAGATTGGCTTTTCATAGCTGTTTAAGACAATCTTGATGTATTTTGATACTTTGACAACGATTTTTCCAGTAGCTTAAAAGAAAACGAAGTATTTTTTCTTAGGTCGTTACAGTATGATAGAAAACAAAATTTCGTTAATTTTAATTTATTTGAATAAGATTGGCTTTTCATAGCTGTTTAAGACAATCTTGATGTATTTTGACACTTTGACAACGATTTTTCCAGTAGCTTAGAAGAAAACGATGTTTTTTTTTATTTGGTCGTTACAGTACGAAAGAAAAAAAAATGCTGTTATCTCCGTCAATATTAATTTTTTTCGATTTAGATTGGCTTTTCATAGCTGTTTAAGACAATCTTGATGTATTTTGATACTTTGACAACGATTTTTCCAGTAGCTTAGAAGAAAACGATGTTTTTTTCTTTGGTCGTTCCAGTATGATATGAAAACAAAATGTCGTTAATTTTAATTTATTTGAATATGATTGGGTTTTCATAGCTGTTTAAGACAATCTTGATGTTTTTTGATACTTTGACAACTATTTTTCCAGAAGCTTAGAAGAAAACGATGTTTTTTTTCTTTGGTCATTACAGTACGAAAGAAAAAAAATGCTGTTATCTCCGTCAATATAAATTTTTTTCGATTTATATTGGCTTTTCATAGCTGTTTAAGACAATCTTGATGTATTTTGATACTTTGACAACGATTTTTCGAATAGCTTAGAAGAAAACGATGTTTTTTTCTTTGGTCGTTACAGTATGATATGAAACAAAATGTCGTTAATTTTAATTTATTTGAATATGATTGGCTTTTCATAGCTGTTTAAGACAATTTTGATGTATGTTGATACTTTGACAACGATTTTTCCTGTAGCTTAAAAGAAAACGAAGTTTTTTTTTCTTAGGTCGTTACAGTATGATAGAAAACAAAATTTCGTTAATTTTAATTTTTTTTGAATAAGATTGGCTTTTCATAGCTGTTTAAGACAATCTTGATGTATTTTGACACTTTGACAACGATTTTTCCAGTAGCTTCGAAGAAAACGATGTTTTTTTTTTTTGGTCGTTACAGTACGAAAGAAAAAAAAATGCTGTTATCTCCGTCAATATAAATTTTTTTCGATTTATATTGGCTTTTCATAGCTGTTTAAGGCAATCTTGATGTATTTTGATACTTTGACAACGATTTTTCGAATAGCTTAGAAGAAAACGATGGTTTTTCTTTGGTCGTTACAGTATGATATGAAACAAAATGTCGTTAATTTTAATTTATTTGAATATGATTGGCTTTTCATAGCTGTTTAAGACAATTTTGATGTATTTTGATACTTTGACAACGATTTTTCCAGTAGCTTAGAAGAAAACGATGTTTTTTTTCTTTGGTCGTTACAGTACGAAAGAAAAAAAAAATGCTGTTATCTCCGTCAATATTAATTTTTTTCGACTTAGATTGGCTTTTCATAGCTGTTTAAGACAATCTTGATGTATTTTGATACTTTGACAACGATTTTTCGAATAGCTTAGAAGAAAACGATGTTTTTTTCTTTGGTCGTTACAGTATGATAGAAAACAAAATGTCGTTAATTTTAATTTATTTGAATATGATTGGGTTTTCATAGCTGTTTAAGACAATCTTGATGTATTTTGATACTTTGACAACGATTTTTCGAATAGCTTAGAAGGAAACGATGTTTTTTCTTTGGTCGTTACAGTATGATATGAAACAAAATGTCGTTAATTTTAATTTATTTGAATATGATTGGGTTTTCATAGCTGTTTAAAACAATCTTGATGTATTTTGACACTTTGACAACGATTTTTCCAGTAGTCTAGAAGAAAACGATGTTTTTTTTATTTGGTCGTTACAGTACGAAAGAAAAAAAAATGCTGTCAACTCCGTCAATGTTAATTTTTTTTCGATTTAGATTTGCTTTTCATAGCTGTTTAAGACAATCTTGATGTATTTTGATACTTTGACAACGATTTTTCCAGTAGTTTAGAAGAAAATGATGTTTTTTTTTCTTTGGTCGTTACAGTACGAAAGAAAAAAAAAAGCTATCAACTCCGTCAATATTAATTTTTTTCTATTTAGATTGGCTTTTCATAGCTGTTTAAGACAATCTTGATGTATTTTGATACTTTGACAACGATTTTTCCAGTAGCTTAAAAGAAAACGAAGTATTTTTTCTTAGGTCGTTACAGTATGATAGAAAACAAAATTTCGTTAATTTTAATTTTTTTTTGAATAAGATTGGCTTTTCATAGCTGTTTAAGACAATCTTGATGTATTTTGACACTTTGACAACGATTTTTCCAGTAGCTTAGAAGAAAACGATGTTTTTTTTATTTGGTCGTTACAGTACGAAAGAAAAAAAAATGCTGTTATCTCCGTCAATATTAATTTTTTTCGATTTAGATTGGCTTTTCATAGCTGTTTAAGACAATCTTGATGTATTTTGATACTTTGACAACGATTTTTCCAGTAGCTTAGAAGAAAACGATGTTTTTTTCTTTGGTCGTTCCAGTATGATATGAAAACAAAATGTCGTTAATTTTAATTTATTTGAATATGATTGGGTTTTCATAGCTGTTTAAGACAATCTTGATGTTTTTTGATACTTTGACAACTATTTTTCCAGAAGCTTAGAAGAAAACGATGTTTTTTTTCTTTGGTCATTACAGTACGAAAGAAAAAAAATGCTGTTATCTCCATCAATATAAATTTTTTTCGATTTATATTGGCTTTTCATAGCTGTTTAAGACAATCTTGATGTATTTTGATACTTTGACAACGATTTTTCGAATAGCTTAGAAGAAAACGATGTTTTTTTCTTTGGTCGTTACAGTATGATATGAAACAAAATGTCGTTAATTTTAATTTATTTGAATATAATTGGCTTTTCATAGCTGTTTAAGACAATTTTGATGTATGTTGATACTTTGACAACGATTTTTCCTGTAGCTTAAAAGAAAACGAAGTTTTTTTTTCTTAGGTCGTTACAGTATGATAGAAAACAAAATTTCGTTAATTTTAATTTTTTTTGAATAAGATTGGCTTTTCATAGCTGTTTAAGACAATCTTGATGTATTTTGACACTTTGACAACGATTTTTCCAGTAGCTTCGAAGAAAACGATGTTTTTTTTTTTTTGGTCGTTACAGTACGAAAGAAAAAAAAATGCTGTTATCTCCGTCAATATAAATTTTTTTCGATTTATATTGGCTTTTCATAGCTGTTTAAGACAATCTTGATGTATTTTGATACTTTGACAACGATTTTTCGAATAGCTTAGAAGAAAACGATGTTTTTTTCTTTGGTCGTTACAGTATGATATGAAAACAAAATGTCGTTAATTTTAATTTATTTGAATATGATTGGGTTTTCATAGCTGTTTAAGACAATCTTGATGTATTTTGATACTTTGACAACGATTTTTCCAGAAGCTTAGAAGAAAACGATGTTTTTTTTCATTGGTCGTTACAGTACGAAAGAAAAAAAAATGCTGTTATCTCCGTCAATATAAATTTTTTTCGATTTATATTGGCTTTTCATAGCTGTTTAAGACAATCTTGATGTATTTTGACACTTTGACAACGATTTTTCGAATAGCTTAGAAGAAAACGATGTTTTTTTCTTTGGTCGTTACAGTATGATATGAAACAAAATGTCGTTAAATTTAATTTATTTGAATATGATTGGCTTTTCATAGCTGTTTAAGACAATTTTGATGTAATTTGATACTTTGACAACGATTTTTCCAGAAGCTTAGAAGAAAACGATGTTTTTTTTCTTTGGTCGTTACAGTACGAAAGAAAAAAAAATGCTGTTATCTCCGTCAATATTAATTTTTTTCGACTTAGATTGGCTTTTTATAGCTGTTTAAGACAATCTTGATGTATTTTGATACTTTGACAACGATTTTTCCAGAAGCTTAGAAGAAAACGATGTTTTTTTTCATTGGTCGTTACAGTATGATAGAAAACAAAATGTCGTTAATTTTAATTTATTTGAATATGATTGGGTTTTCATAGCTGTTTAAGACAATCTTGATGTATTTTGATACTTTGACAACGATTTTTCGAATAGCTTCGAAGGAAAATGTTTTTTCTTTGGTCGTTACAGTATGATATGAAACAAAATGTCGTTAATTTTAATTTATTTAAATATGATTTGCTTTTCATAGCTGTTTAAGACAATCTTGATGTATTTTGATACTTTGACAACGATTTTTCCAGTAGTTTAGAAGAAAACGATGTTTTTTTTTCTTTGGTCGTTACAGTACGAAAGAAAAAAAAAATGCTGTTAACTCCGTCAATGTTAATTTTTTTTCTATTTAGATTTGCTTTTTATAGCTGTTTAAGACAATCTTGACGTATTTTGATACTTTGACAACGATTTTTCCAGTAGTTTAGAAGAAAACGATGTTTTTTTTTTCTTTGGTCGTTAGAGTACGAATGAAAAAAAATGCTGTTATCTCCGTCAATATTAATTTATTTTCGATTAACATTGGCTTTACATAGCTGTTTAAGACAATCTTGATGTATTTTGATACTTTGACAACGATTTTTCTAGTAGTTTATAAGAAAAGGATGTTTCTTTTTTTCTTTGGTCGTTACAGTACGATAGAAAAAAAAAAGTTGTTAACTCCGTCAATGTTAATTTTTTTTCGATTTAGATTTGCTTTTCATAGCTGTTTAAGACAATCTTGATGTATTTTGATACTTTGACAACGATTTTTCCAGTAGTTTAGAAGAAAACGATGTTTTTTTTCTTTGGTCGTTACAGTATGAAAGAAAAAAAAATTGCTTTAATATTAATTTTTTTTGAATAAGATTGGCTTCACATTGCTGTTTAAGACAATCTTGTTGTATTTTGATACTTTGACAACGATTTTTCCAGTAGCTTAGAAGAAAACGATGTTTTTTTTTTTGGTCGTTACAGTATGAAAGATAAAAAAATTGCGTTAACATTAATTTTTTTCGATTTAGATTTGCTGTTCATAGCTGTTTAAGACAATCTTGATGTATTTTGATATTTTGACAACGATTTTTCCAGTAGCTTAGAAGAAAACGATGTTTTTTTTCTTTGGTCGTTACAGTACGAAAGAAAAAAAAATGCTGTTATCTCCGTCAATATTAATTTATATTCGATAAACATTGGCTTTACATAGCTGTATAAGACAATCTTGATGTATTTTGATACTTTGACAACGATTTTTCTAGTAGTTTAGAAGAAAAGGATGTTTCTTTTTTTCTTTGGTCGTTACAGTACGATAGAAAAAAAAAGCTATTAACTCCGTCAATGTTAATTTTTTTTCGATTTAGATTTGCTTTTCATAGCTGTTTAAGACAATCTTGATGTATTTTGACACTTTGACAACGATTTTTCCAGTAGTCTAGAAGAAAACGATGTTTTTTTTTATTTGGTCGTTACAGTACGAAAGAAAAAAAAATGCTGTCAACTCCGTCAATGTTAATTTTTTTTCGATTTAGATTTGCTTTTCATAGCTGTTTAAGACAATCTTGATGTATTTTGATACTTTGACAACGATTTTTCCAGTAGTATAGAAGAAAACGATGTTTTTTTTTCTTTGGTCGTTACAGTACGAATGAAAAAAAAATGCTGTCAACTCCGTCAATGTTATTTTTTTTCTATTTAGATTTGCTTTTCATAGCTGTTTAAGACAATCTTGATGTATTTTGATACTTTGACAACGATTTTTCCAGTAGTTTAGAAGAAAATGATGTTTTTTTTTTCTTTGGTCGTTACAGTACGAAAGAAAAAAAAAAGCTATCAACTCCGTCAATATTAATTTTTTACGATTTAGATTGGCTTTTCATAGCTGTTTAAGACAATCTTGATGTATTTTGATACTTTGACAACGATTTTTCTAGTAGTTTAGAAGAAAAGGATGTTTCTTTTTTTCTTTGGTCGTTACAGTACGAAAGAAAAAAAAATGCTGTCAACTCCGTCAATGTTAATTTTTTTTCGATTTAGATTTGCTTTTCATAGCTGTTTAAGACAATCTTGATGTATTTTGACATTTTGACAACGATTTTTCCAGTAGTCTAGAAGAAAACGATGTTTTTTTTTTATTTGGTCGTTACAGTTCGAAAGAAAAAAAAATGCTGTCAACTCCGTCAATATTAATTTTTTTCGATTTAGATTGGCTTTTCATAGCTGTTTAAGACAATCTTGATGTATTTTGATACTTTGACAATGATTTTTCTAGTAGTTTAGAAGAAAAGGATGTTTCTTTTTTTCTTTGGTCGTTACAGTACGAAAGAAAAAAAAATGCTGTCAACTCCGTCAATGTTAATTTTTTTTCGATTTAGATTTGCTTTTCATAGCTGTTTAAGACAATCTTGATGTATTTTGATACTTTGACAACGATTTTTCCAGTAGCTTAGAAGAAAACGATGTTTTTTTCTTTGGTCGTTCCAGTATGATAGAAAACAAAATTTCGTTAATTTTAATTTTTTTTGAATAAGATTGGCTTTTTATAGCTGTTTAAGACAATCTTGATGTATTTTGATACTTTGACAACGATTTTTCCAGTAGTTTAGAAGAAAACGATGTTTTTTTTTATTTGGTCGTTACAGTACGAAAGAAAAAAAAATGCTGTTATCTCCGTCAATATTAATTTTTTCCGATTTATATTGGCTTTTCATAGCTGTTTAAAACAATCTTGATGTATTTTGACACTTTGACAACGATTTTTCCAGTAGCTTAGAAGAAAACGATGTTTTTTTTTATTTGGTCGTTACAGTACGAAAGAAAAAAAAATGCTGTTATCTCCGTCAATATTAATTTTTTTCGATTTAGATTGGCTTTTCATAGCTGTTTAAGACAATCTTGATGTATTTTGATACTTTGACAACGATTTTTCCAGTAGTTTAGAAGAAAACGATGTTTTTTTTCTTTGGTCGTTACAGTATGAAAGAAAAAAAAATTGCTTTAATATTAATTTTTTTTGAATAAGATTGGCTTCACATTGCTGTTTAAGACAATCTTGTTGTATTTTGATACTTTGACAACGATTTTTCCAGTAGCTTAGAAGAAAACGATGTTTTTTTTTTTTGGTCGTTACAGTATGAAAGATAAAAAAATTGCGTTAACATTAATTTTTTTCGATTTAGATTTGCTGTTCATAGCTGTTTAAGACAATCTTGATGTATTTTGATATTTTGACAACGATTTTTCCAGTAGCTTAGAAGAAAACGATGTTTTTTTTCTTTGGTCGTTACAGTACGAAAGAAAAAAAAATGCTGTTATCTCCGTCAATATTAATTTATATTCGATAAACATTGGCTTTACATAGCTGTATAAGACAATCTTGATGTATTTTGATACTTTGACAACGATTTTTCTAGTAGTTTAGAAGAAAAGGATGTTTCTTTTTTTCTTTGGTCGTTACAGTACGATAGAAAAAAAAAGCTATTAACTCCGTCAATGTTAATTTTTTTTCGATTTAGATTTGCTTTTCATAGCTGTTTAAGACAATCTTGATGTATTTTGACACTTTGACAACGATTTTTCCAGTAGTCTAGAAGAAAACGATGTTTTTTTTTTATTTGGTCGTTACAGGACGAAAGAAAAAAAAATGCTGTCAACTCCGTCAATGTTAATTTTTTTTCGATTTAGATTTGCTTTTCATAGCTGTTTAAGACAATCTTGATGTATTTTGATACTTTGACAACGATTTTTCCAGTAGTATAGAAGAAAACGATGTTTTTTTTTCTTTGGTCGTTACAGTACGAATGAAAAAAAAATGCTGTCAACTCCGTCAATGTTATTTTTTTTCTATTTAGATTTGCTTTTCATAGCTGTTTAAGACAATCTTGATGTATTTTGATACTTTGACAACGATTTTTCCAGTAGTTTAGAAGAAAATGATGTTTTTTTTTTCTTTGGTCGTTACAGTACGAAAGAAAAAAAAAAGCTATCAACTCCGTCAATATTAATTTTTTTCGATTTAGATTGGCTTTTCATAGCTGTTTAAGACAATCTTGATGTATTTTGATACTTTGACAACGATTTTTCTAGTAGTTTAGAAGAAAAGGATGTTTCTTTTTTTCTTTGGTCGTTACAGTACGAAAGAAAAATAAATGCTGTCAACTCCGTCAATGTTAATTTTTTTTCGATTTAGATTTGCTTTTCATAGCTGTTTAAGACAATCTTGATGTATTTTGACATTTTGACAACGATTTTTCCAGTAGTCTAGAAGAAAACGATGTTTTTTTTTTATTTGGTCGTTACAGTTCGAAAGAAAAAAAAATGCTGTCAACTCCGTCAATATTAATTTTTTTCGATTTAGATTGGCTTTTCATAGCTGTTTAAGACAATCTTGATGTATTTTGATACTTTGACAACGATTTTTCTAGTAGTTTAGAAGAAAAGGATGTTTCTTTTTTTCTTTGGTCGTTACAGTACGAAAGAAAAAAAAATGCTGTCAACTCCGTCAATGTTAATTTTTTTTCGATTTAGATTTGCTTTTCATAGCTGTTTAAGACAATCTTGATGTATTTTGATACTTTGACAACGATTTTTCCAGTAGCTTAGAAGAAAACGATGTTTTTTTCTTTGGTCGTTCCAGTATGATAGAAAACAAAATTTCGTTAATTTTAATTTTTTTTGAATAAGATTGGGTTTTTATAGCTGTTTAAGACAATCTTGATGTATTTTGATACTTTGACAACGATTTTTCCAGTAGTTTAGAAGAAAACGATGTTTTTTTTTATTTGGTCGTTACAGTACGAAAGAAAAAAAAATGCTGTTATCTCCGTCAATATTAATTTTTTCCGATTTATATTGGCTTTTCATAGCTGTTTAAAACAATCTTGATGTATTTTTACACTTTGACAACGATTTTTCCAGTAGCTTAGAAGAAAACGATGTTTTTTTTTATTTGGTCGTTACAGTACGAAAGAAAAAAAAATGCTGTTATCTCCGTCAATATTAATTTTTTTCGATTTAGATTGGCTTTTCATAGCTGTTTAAGACAATCTTGATGTATTTTGATACTTTGACAACGATTTTTCCAGTAGCTTAGAAGAAAACGATGTTTTTTTCTTTGGTCGTTCCAGTATGATATGAAAACAAAATGTCGTTAATTTTAATTTATTTGAATATGATTGGGTTTTCATAGCTGTTTAAGACAATCTTGATGTTTTTTGATACTTTGACAACTATTTTTCCAGAAGCTTAGAAGAAAACGATGTTTTTTTTCTTTGGTCATTACAGTACGAAAGAAAAAAAATGCTGTTATCTCCGTCAATATAAATTTTTTTCGATTTATATTGGCTTTTCATAGCTGTTTAAGACAATCTTGATGTATTTTGATACTTTGACAACGATTTTTCCAGTAGTTTAGAAGAAAATGATGTTTTTTTCTTTGGTCGTTACAGTATGATATGAAACAAAATGTCGTTAATTTTAATTTATTTGAATATGATTGGCTTTTCATAGCTGTTTAAGACAATTTTGATGTATTTTGATACTTTGACAACGATTTTTCCTGTAGCTTAAAAGAAAACGAAGTTTTTTTTTCTTAGGTCGTTACAGTATGATAGAAAACAAAATTTCGTTAATTTTAATTTTTTTTGAATAAGATTGGCTTTTCATAGCTGTTTAAGACAATCTTGATGTATTTTGACACTTTGACAAAGATTTTTCCAGTAGTTTAGAAGAAAACGATGTTTTTTTTCTTTGGTCGTTACAGTACGAAAGAAAAAAAAATGCTGTTATCTCCGTCAATATTAATTTTTTCCGATTTATATTGGCTTTTCATAGCTGTTTAAGACAATATATTTTGATACTTTGACAACGATTTTTCGAATAGCTTAGAAGAAAACGATGTTTTTTTCTTTGGTCGTTACAGTATGATATGAAAACAAAATGTCGTTAATTTTAATTTATTTGAATATGATTGGGTTTTCATAGCTGTTTAAGACAATCTTGATGTATTTTGATACTTTGACAACGATTTTTCCAGTAGTTTAGAAGAAAACGATGTTTTTTTTTCTTTGGTCGTTACAGTACGAAAGAAAAAAAAAATGCTGTTAACTCCGTCAATGTTAATTTTTTTTCTATTTAGATTTGCTTTTTATAGCTGTTTAAGACAATCTTGACGTATTTTGATACTTTGACAACGATTTTTCCAGTAGTTTAGAAGAAAACGATGTTTTTTTTTCTTTGGTCGTTAGAGTACGAATGAAAAAAAATGCTGTTATCTCCGTCAATATTAATTTATTTTCGATTAACATTGGCTTTACATAGCTGTTTAAGACAATCTTGATGTATTTTGATACTTTGACAATGATTTTTCTAGTAGTTTAGAAGAAAAGGATGTTTCTTTTTTTCTTTGGTCGTTACAGTACGAAAGAAAAAAAAATGCTGTCAACTCCGTCAATGTTAATTTTTTTTCGATTTAGATTTGCTTTTCATAGCTGTTTAAGACAATCTTGATGTATTTTGATACTTTGACAACGATTTTTCCAGTAGCTTAGAAGAAAACGATGTTTTTTTCTTTGGTCGTTCCAGTATGATAGAAAACAAAATTTCGTTAATTTTAATTTTTTTTGAATAAGATTGGCTTTTTATAGCTGTTTAAGACAATCTTGATGTATTTTGATACTTTGACAACGATTTTTCCAGTAGTTTAGAAGAAAACGATGTTTTTTTTTATTTGGTCGTTACAGTACGAAAGAAAAAAAAATGCTGTTATCTCCGTCAATATTAATTTTTTCCGATTTATATTGGCTTTTCATAGCTGTTTAAAACAATCTTGATGTATTTTGACACTTTGACAACGATTTTTCCAGTAGCTTAGAAGAAAACGATGTTTTTTTTTATTTGGTCGTTACAGTACGAAAGAAAAAAAAATGCTGTTATCTCCGTCAATATTAATTTTTTTCGATTTAGATTGGCTTTTCATAGCTGTTTAAGACAATCTTGATGTATTTTGATACTTTGACAACGATTTTTCCAGTAGTTTAGAAGAAAACGATGTTTTTTTTCTTTGGTCGTTACAGTATGAAAGAAAAAAAAATTGCTTTAATATTAATTTTTTTTGAATAAGATTGGCTTCACATTGCTGTTTAAGACAATCTTGTTGTATTTTGATACTTTGACAACGATTTTTCCAGTAGCTTAGAAGAAAACGATGTTTTTTTTTTTTGGTCGTTACAGTATGAAAGATAAAAAAATTGCGTTAACATTAATTTTTTTCGATTTAGATTTGCTGTTCATAGCTGTTTAAGACAATCTTGATGTATTTTGATATTTTGACAACGATTTTTCCAGTAGCTTAGAAGAAAACGATGTTTTTTTTCTTTGGTCGTTACAGTACGAAAGAAAAAAAAATGCTGTTATCTCCGTCAATATTAATTTATATTCGATAAACATTGGCTTTACATAGCTGTATAAGACAATCTTGATGTATTTTGATACTTTGACAACGATTTTTCTAGTAGTTTAGAAGAAAAGGATGTTTCTTTTTTTCTTTGGTCGTTACAGTACGATAGAAAAAAAAAGCTATTAACTCCGTCAATGTTAATTTTTTTTCGATTTAGATTTGCTTTTCATAGCTGTTTAAGACAATCTTGATGTATTTTGACACTTTGACAACGATTTTTCCAGTAGTCTAGAAGAAAACGATGTTTTTTTTTTATTTGGTCGTTACAGGACGAAAGAAAAAAAAATGCTGTCAACTCCGTCAATGTTAATTTTTTTTCGATTTAGATTTGCTTTTCATAGCTGTTTAAGACAATCTTGATGTATTTTGATACTTTGACAACGATTTTTCCAGTAGTATAGAAGAAAACGATGTTTTTTTTTCTTTGGTCGTTACAGTACGAATGAAAAAAAAATGCTGTCAACTCCGTCAATGTTATTTTTTTTCTATTTAGATTTGCTTTTCATAGCTGTTTAAGACAATCTTGATGTATTTTGATACTTTGACAACGATTTTTCCAGTAGTTTAGAAGAAAATGATGTTTTTTTTTTCTTTGGTCGTTACAGTACGAAAGAAAAAAAAAAGC
This sequence comes from Ptychoptera albimana, assembly GCA_961205885.1. Lineage (NCBI taxonomy): Eukaryota > Metazoa > Arthropoda > Insecta > Diptera > Ptychopteridae > Ptychoptera > Ptychoptera albimana. The sequence continues at coordinate 7,065,718 of OY540806.1, forward strand.
TATCAACTCCGTCAATATTAATTTTTTTCGATTTAGATTGGCTTTTCATAGCTGTTTAAGACAATCTTGATGTATTTTGATACTTTGACAACGATTTTTCTAGTAGTTTAGAAGAAAAGGATGTTTCTTTTTTTCTTTGGTCGTTACAGTACGAAAGAAAAATAAATGCTGTCAACTCCGTCAATGTTAATTTTTTTTCGATTTAGATTTGCTTTTCATAGCTGTTTAAGACAATCTTGATGTATTTTGACATTTTGACAACGATTTTTCCAGTAGTCTAGAAGAAAACGATGTTTTTTTTTTATTTGGTCGTTACAGTTCGAAAGAAAAAAAAATGCTGTCAACTCCGTCAATATTAATTTTTTTCGATTTAGATTGGCTTTTCATAGCTGTTTAAGACAATCTTGATGTATTTTGATACTTTGACAACGATTTTTCTAGTAGTTTAGAAGAAAAGGATGTTTCTTTTTTTCTTTGGTCGTTACAGTACGAAAGAAAAAAAAATGCTGTCAACTCCGTCAATGTTAATTTTTTTTCGATTTAGATTTGCTTTTCATAGCTGTTTAAGACAATCTTGATGTATTTTGATACTTTGACAACGATTTTTCCAGTAGCTTAGAAGAAAACGATGTTTTTTTCTTTGGTCGTTCCAGTATGATAGAAAACAAAATTTCGTTAATTTTAATTTTTTTTGAATAAGATTGGGTTTTTATAGCTGTTTAAGACAATCTTGATGTATTTTGATACTTTGACAACGATTTTTCCAGTAGTTTAGAAGAAAACGATGTTTTTTTTTATTTGGTCGTTACAGTACGAAAGAAAAAAAAATGCTGTTATCTCCGTCAATATTAATTTTTTCCGATTTATATTGGCTTTTCATAGCTGTTTAAAACAATCTTGATGTATTTTTACACTTTGACAACGATTTTTCCAGTAGCTTAGAAGAAAACGATGTTTTTTTTTATTTGGTCGTTACAGTACGAAAGAAAAAAAAATGCTGTTATCTCCGTCAATATTAATTTTTTTCGATTTAGATTGGCTTTTCATAGCTGTTTAAGACAATCTTGATGTATTTTGATACTTTGACAACGATTTTTCCAGTAGCTTAGAAGAAAACGATGTTTTTTTCTTTGGTCGTTCCAGTATGATATGAAAACAAAATGTCGTTAATTTTAATTTATTTGAATATGATTGGGTTTTCATAGCTGTTTAAGACAATCTTGATGTTTTTTGATACTTTGACAACTATTTTTCCAGAAGCTTAGAAGAAAACGATGTTTTTTTTCTTTGGTCATTACAGTACGAAAGAAAAAAAATGCTGTTATCTCCGTCAATATAAATTTTTTTCGATTTATATTGGCTTTTCATAGCTGTTTAAGACAATCTTGATGTATTTTGATACTTTGACAACGATTTTTCCAGTAGTTTAGAAGAAAATGATGTTTTTTTCTTTGGTCGTTACAGTATGATATGAAACAAAATGTCGTTAATTTTAATTTATTTGAATATGATTGGCTTTTCATAGCTGTTTAAGACAATTTTGATGTATTTTGATACTTTGACAACGATTTTTCCTGTAGCTTAAAAGAAAACGAAGTTTTTTTTTCTTAGGTCGTTACAGTATGATAGAAAACAAAATTTCGTTAATTTTAATTTTTTTTGAATAAGATTGGCTTTTCATAGCTGTTTAAGACAATCTTGATGTATTTTGACACTTTGACAAAGATTTTTCCAGTAGTTTAGAAGAAAACGATGTTTTTTTTCTTTGGTCGTTACAGTACGAAAGAAAAAAAAATGCTGTTATCTCCGTCAATATTAATTTTTTCCGATTTATATTGGCTTTTCATAGCTGTTTAAGACAATATATTTTGATACTTTGACAACGATTTTTCGAATAGCTTAGAAGAAAACGATGTTTTTTTCTTTGGTCGTTACAGTATGATATGAAAACAAAATGTCGTTAATTTTAATTTATTTGAATATGATTGGGTTTTCATAGCTGTTTAAGACAATCTTGATGTATTTTGATACTTTGACAACGATTTTTCCAGTAGTTTAGAAGAAAACGATGTTTTTTTTTCTTTGGTCGTTACAGTACGAAAGAAAAAAAAAATGCTGTTAACTCCGTCAATGTTAATTTTTTTTCTATTTAGATTTGCTTTTTATAGCTGTTTAAGACAATCTTGACGTATTTTGATACTTTGACAACGATTTTTCCAGTAGTTTAGAAGAAAACGATGTTTTTTTTTCTTTGGTCGTTAGAGTACGAATGAAAAAAAATGCTGTTATCTCCGTCAATATTAATTTATTTTCGATTAACATTGGCTTTACATAGCTGTTTAAGACAATCTTGATGTATTTTGATACTTTGACAACGATTTTTCTAGTAGTTTATAAGAAAAGGATGTTTCTATTTTTCTTTGGTCGTTACAGTACGATAGAAAAAAAAAAGTTGTTAACTCCGTCAATGTTAATTTTTTTTCGATTTAGATTTGCTTTTCATAGCTGTTTAAGACAATCTTGATGTATTTTGATACTTTGACAACGATTTTTCCAGTAGTTTAGAAGAAAACGATGTTTTTTTTCTTTGGTCGTTACAGTATGAAAGAAAAAAAAATTTCTTTAATATTAATTTTTTTTGAATAAGATTGGCTTTACATTGCTGTTTAAGACAATCTTGTTGTATTTTGATACTTTGACAACGATTTTTCCAGTAGCTTAGAAGAAAACGATGTTTTTTTTTTTTGGTCGTTACAGTATGAAAGATAAAAAAATTGCGTTAACATTAATTTTTTTCGATTTAGATTTGCTGTTCATAGCTGTTTAAGACAATCTTGATGTATTTTGATATTTTGACAACGATTTTTCCAGTAGCTTAGAAGAAAACGATGTTTTTTTTCTTTGGTCGTTACAGTACGAAAGAAAAAAAAATGCTGTTATCTCCGTCAATATTAATTTATATTCGATAAACATTGGCTTTACATAGCTGTTTAAGACAATCTTGATGTATTTTGATACTTTGACAACGATTTTTCTAGTAGTTTAGAAGAAAAGGATGTTTCTTTTTTTCTTTGGTCGTTACAGTACGATAGAAAAAAAAAGCTATTAACTCCGTCAATGTTAATTTTTTTTCGATTTAGATTTGCTTTTCATAGCTGTTTAAGACAATCTTGATGTATTTTGACACTTTGACAACGATTTTTCCAGTAGTCTAGAAGAAAACGATGTTTTTTTTTATTTGGTCGTTACAGTACGAAAGAAAAAAAAATGCTGTCAACTCCGTCAATGTTAATTTTTTTTCGATTTAGATTTGCTTTTCATAGCTGTTTAAGACAATCTTGATGTATTTTGATACTTTGACAACGATTTTTCCAGTAGTATAGAAGAAAACGATGTTTTTTTTTCTTTGGTCGTTACAGTACGAATGAAAAAAAAATGCTGTCAACTCCGTCAATGTTATTTTTTTTCTATTTAGATTTGCTTTTCATAGCTGTTTAAGACAATCTTGATGTATTTTGATACTTTGACAACGATTTTTCCAGTAGTATAGAAGAAAACGATGTTTTTTTTTCTTTGGTCGTTACAGTACGAATGAAAAAAAAATGCTGTCAACTCCGTCAATGTTATTTTTTTTCTATTTAGATTTGCTTTTCATAGCTGTTTAAGACAATCTTGATGTATTTTGATACTTTGACAACGATTTTTCCAGTAGTTTAGAAGAAAACGATGTTTTTTTTTATTTGGTCGTTACAGTACGAAAGAAAAAAAAATGCTGTTATCTCCGTCAATATTAATTTTTTCCGATTTATATTGGCTTTTGATAGCTGTTTAAAACAATCTTGATGTATTTTGACACTTTGACAACGATTTTTCCAGTAGCTTAGAAGAAAACGATGTTTTTTTTTATTTGGTCGTTACAGTACGAAAGAAAAAAAAATGCTGTTATCTCCGTCAATATTAATTTTTTTCGATTTAGATTGGCTTTTCATAGCTGTTTAAGACAATCTTGATGTATTTTGACACTTTGACAACGATTTTTCCAGTAGCTTCGAAGAAAACGATGTTTTTTTCTTTGGTCGTTACAGTACGAAAGAAAAAAAAATGCTGTTATCTCCGTCAATATTAATTTTTTCCGATTTATATTGGCTTTTCATAGCTGTTTAAGACAATATTGATGTATTTTGATACTTTGACAACGATTTTTCGAATAGCTTAGAAGAAAACGATGTTTTTTTCTTTGGTCGTTACAGTATGATATGAAAACAAAATGTCGTTAATTTTAATTTATTTGAATATGATTGGGTTTTCATAGCTGTTTAAGACAATCTTGATGTATTTTGATACTTTGACAACGATTTTTCCAGAAGCTTAGAAGAAAACGATGTTTTTTTTCATTGGTCGTTACAGTACGAAAGAAAAAAAAATGCTGTTATCTCCGTCAATATAAATTTTTTTCGATTTATATTGGCTTTTCATAGCTGTTTAAGACAATCTTGATGTATTTTGATACTTTGACAACGATTTTTCGAATAGCTTAGAAGAAAATGATGTTTTTTTCTTTGGTCGTTACAGTATGATATGAAACAAAATGTCGTTAATTTTAATTTATTTGAATATGATTGGCTTTTCATAGCTGTTTAAGACAATTTTGATGTAATTTGATACTTTGACAACGATTTTTCCAGAAGCTTAGAAGAAAACGATGTTTTTTTTCTTTGGTCGTTACAGTACGAAAGAAAAAAAAATGCTGTTATCTCCGTCAATATTAATTTTTTTCGACTTAGATTGGCTTTTCATAGCTGTTTAAGACAATCTTGATGTATTTTGATACTTTGACAACGATTTTTCGAATAGCTTAGAAGAAAACGATGTTTTTTTCTTTGGTCGTTACAGTATGATAGAAATCAAAATGTCGTTAATTTTAATTTATTTGAATATGATTGGGTTTTCATAGCTGTTTAAGACAATCTTGATGTATTTTGATACTTTGACAACGATTTTTCGAATAGCTTAGAAGGAAAATGTTTTTTCTTTGGTCGTTACAGTATGATATGAAACAAAATGTCGTTAATTTTAATTTATTTAAATATGATTGGATTTTCATAGCTGTTTAAGACAATCTTGATGTATTTTGATACTTTGACAACGATTTTTCCAGTAGTTTAGAAGAAAACGATGTTTTTTTTCTTTGGTCGTTACAGTACGAAAGAAAAAAAAAATGCTGTTAACTCCGTCAATGTTAATTTTTTTTCTATTTAGCTTTGCTTTTTATAGCTGTTTAAGACAATCTTGACGTATTTTGATACTTTGACAACGATTTTTCCAGTAGTTTAGAAGAAAACGATGTTTTTTTTTTCTTTGGTCGTTAGAGTACGAATGAAAAAAAATGCTGTTATCTCCGTCAATATTAATTTATTTTCGATTAACATTGGCTTTACATAGCTGTTTAAGACAATCTTGATGTATTTTGATACTTTGACAACGATTTTTCTAGTAGTTTATAAGAAAAGGATGTTTCTATTTTTCTTTGGTCGTTACAGTACGATAGAAAAAAAAAAGTTGTTAACTCCGTCAATGTTAATTTTTTTTCGATTTAGATTTGCTTTTCATAGCTGTTTAAGACAATCTTGATGTATTTTGATACTTTGACAACGATTTTTCCAGTAGCTTAGAAGAAAACGATGTTTTTTTTTTTTGGTCGTTACAGTATGAAAGATAAAAAAATTGCGTTAACATTAATTTTTTTCGATTAAGATTTGCTGTTCATAGCTGTTTAAGACAATCTTGATGTATTTTGATATTTTGACAACGATTTTTCCAGTAGCTTAGAAGAAAACGATGTTTTTTTTCTTTGGTCGTTACAGTACGAAAGAAAAAAAAATGCTGTTATCTCCGTCAATATTAATTTATATTCGATAAACATTGGCTTTTTCATAGCTGTTTAAGACAATCTTGATGTATTTTGATACTTTGACAACGATTTTTCTAGTAGTTTAGAAGAAAAGGATGTTTCTTTTTTTCTTTGGTCGTTACAGTACGATAGAAAAAAAAAGCTATTAACTCCGTCAATGTTAATTTTTTTTCGATTTAGATTTGCTTTTCATAGCTGTTTAAGACAATCTTGATGTATTTTGACACTTTGACAACGATTTTTCCAGTAGTCTAGAAGAAAACGATGTTTTTTTTTATTTGGTCGTTACAGTACGAAAGAAAAAAAAATGCTGTCAACTCCGTCAATGTTAATTTTTTTTCGATTTAGATTTGCTTTTCATAGCTGTTTAAGACAATCTTGATGTATTTTGATACTTTGACAACGATTTTTCCAGTAGTATAGAAGAAAACGATGTTTTTTTTTCTTTGGTTGTTACAGTACGAATGAAAAAAAAATGCTGTCAACTCCGTCAATGTTATTTTTTTTCTATTTAGATTTGCTTTTCATAGCTGTTTAAGACAATCTTGATGTATTTTGATACTTTGACAACGATTTTTCCAGTAGCTTAGAAGAAAACGATGTTTTTTTTTTTTGGTCGTTACAGTATGAAAGATAAAAAAATTGCGTTAACATTAATTTTTTTCGATTTAGATTTGCTGTTCATAGCTGTTTAAGACAATCTTGATGTATTTTGATATTTTGACAACGATTTTTCCAGTAGCTTAGAAGAAAACGATGTTTTTTTTCTTTGGTCGTTACAGTACGAAAGAAAAAAAAATGCTGTTATCTCCGTCAATATTAATTTTTTTCGACTTAGATTGGCTTTTCATAGCTGTTTAAGACAATCTTGATGTATTTTGATACTTTGACAACGATTTTTCGAATAGCTTAGAAGAAAACGATGTTTTTTTCTTTGGTCGTTACAGTATGATAGAAATCAAAATGTCGTTAATTTTAATTTATTTGAATATGATTGGGTTTTCATAGCTGTTTAAGACAATCTTGATGTATTTTGATACTTTGACAACGATTTTTCGAATAGCTTAGAAGGAAAATGTTTTTTCTTTGGTCGTTACAGTATGATATGAAACAAAATGTCGTTAATTTTAATTTATTTAAATATGATTGGATTTTCATAGCTGTTTAAGACAATCTTGATGTATTTTGATACTTTGACAACGATTTTTCCAGTAGTTTAGAAGAAAACGATGTTTTTTTTCTTTGGTCGTTACAGTACGAAAGAAAAAAAAAATGCTGTTAACTCCGTCAATGTTAATTTTTTTTTGATTTAGATTTGCTTTTTATAGCTGTTTAAGACAATCTTGACGTATTTTGATACTTTGACAACGATTTTTCCAGTAGTTTAGAAGAAAACGATGTTTTTTTTTTCTTTGGTCGTTAGAGTACGAATGAAAAAAAATGCTGTTATCTCCGTCAATATTAATTTATTTTCGATTAACATTGGCTTTACATAGCTGTTTAAGACAATCTTGATGTATTTTGATACTTTGACAACGATTTTTCTAGTAGTTTATAAGAAAAGGATGTTTCTATTTTTCTTTGGTCGTTACAGTACGATAGAAAAAAAAAAGTTGTTAACTCCGTCAATGTTAATTTTTTTTCGATTTAGATTTGCTTTTCATAGCTGTTTTAGACAATCTTGATGTATTTTGATACTTTGACAACGATTTTTCCAGTAGCTTAGAAGAAAACGATGTTTTTTTTTTTTGGTCGTTACAGTATGAAAGATAAAAAAATTGCGTTAACATTAATTTTTTTCGATTTAGATTTGCTGTTCATAGCTGTTTAAGACAATCTTGATGTATTTTGATATTTTGACAACGATTTTTCCAGTAGCTTAGAAGAAAACGATGTTTTTTTTCTTTGGTCGTTACAGTACGAAAGAAAAAAAAATGCTGTTATCTCCGTCAATATTAATTTATATTCGATAAACATTGGCTTTTTCATAGCTGTTTAAGACAATCTTGATGTATTTTGATACTTTGACAACGATTTTTCTAGTAGTTTAGAAGAAAAGGATGTTTCTTTTTTTCTTTGGTCGTTACAGTACGATAGAAAAAAAAAGCTATTAACTCCGTCAATGTTAATTTTTTTTCGATTTAGATTTGCTTTTCATAGCTGTTTAAGACAATCTTGATGTATTTTGACACTTTGACAACGATTTTTCCAGTAGTCTAGAAGAAAACGATGTTTTTTTTTATTTGGTCGTTACAGTACGAAAGAAAAAAAAATGCTGTCAACTCCGTCAATGTTAATTTTTTTTCGATTTAGATTTGCTTTTCATAGCTGTTTAAGACAATCTTGATGTATTTTGATACTTTGACAACGATTTTTCCAGTAGTATAGAAGAAAACGATGTTTTTTTTTCTTTGGTTGTTACAGTACGAATGAAAAAAAAATGCTGTCAACTCCGTCAATGTTATTTTTTTTCTATTTAGATTTGCTTTTCATAGCTGTTTAAGACAATCTTGATGTATTTTGATACTTTGACAACGATTTTTCCAGTAGTTTAGAAGAAAATGATGTTTTTTTTTTCTTTGGTCGTTACAGTACGAAAGAAAAAAAAAAGCTATCAACTCCGTCAATATTAATTTTTTTCGATTTAGATTGGCTTTTCATAGCTGTTTAAGACAATCTTGATGTATTTTGATACTTTGACAACGATTTTTCTAGTAGTTTAGAAGAAAAGGATGTTTCTTTTTTTCTTTGGTCGTTACAGTACGAAAGAAAAAAAAATGCTGTCAACTCCGTCAATGTTAATTTTTTTTCGATTTAGATTTGCTTTTCATAGCTGTTTAAGACAATCTTGATGTATTTTGACACTTTGACAACGATTTTTCCAGTAGTCTAGAAGAAAACGATGTTTTTTTTTTATTTGGTCGTTACAGTTCGAAAGAAAAAAAAATGCTGTCAACTCCGTCAATATTAATTTTTTTCGATTTAGATTGGCTTTTCATAGCTGTTTAAGACAATCTTGATGTATTTTGATACTTTGACAACGATTTTTCTAGTAGTTTAGAAGAAAAGGATGTTTCTTTTTTTCTTTGGTCGTTACAGTACGAAAGAAAAAAAAATGCTGTCAACTCCGTCAATGTTAATTTTTTTTCGATTTAGATTTGCTTTTCATAGCTGTTTAAGACAATCTTGATGTATTTTGATACTTTGACAACGATTTTTCCAGTAGCTTAGAAGAAAACGATGTTTTTTTCTTTGGTCATTACAGTATGATATGAAAACAAAATGTCGTTAATTTTAATTTATTTGAATATGATTGGGTTTTCATAGCTGTTTAAGACAATCTTGATGTATTTTGATACTTTGACAACGATTTTTCCAGAAGCTTAGAAGAAAACGATGTTTTTTTTCATTGGTCGTTACAGTACGAAAGAAAAAAAAATGCTGTTATCTCCGTCAATATAAACTTTTTTCGATTTATATTGGCTTTTCATAGCTGTTTAAGACAATCTTGATGTATTTTGATACTTTGACAACGATTTTTCGAATAGCTTAGAAGAAAACGATGTTTTTTTCTTTGGTCGTTACAGTATGATATGAAACAAAATGTCGTTAATTTTAATTTATTTGAATATGATTGGCTTTTCATAGCTGTTTAAGACAATTTTGATGTAATTTGATACTTTGACAACGATTTTTCTAGTAGTTTAGAAGAAAAGGATGTTTCTTTTTTTCTTTGGTCGTTACAGTACGAAAGAAAAAAAAATGCTGTCAACTCCGTCAATGTTAATTTTTTTTCGATTTAGATTTGCTTTTCATAGCTGTTTAAGACAATCTTGATGTATTTTGACATTTTGACAACGATTTTTCCAGTAGTCTAGAAGAAAACGATGTTTTTTTTTTATTTGGTCGTTACAGTTCGAAAGAAAAAAAAATGCTGTCAACTCCGTCAATATTAATTTTTTTCGATTTAGATTGGCTTTTCATAGCTGTTTAAGACAATCTTGATGTATTTTGACACTTTGACAACGATTTTTCCAGTAGCTTCGAAGAAAACGATGTTTTTTTTCTTTGGTCGTTACAGTACGAAAGAAAAAAAAATGCTGTTATCTCCGTCAATATTAATTTTTTCCGATTTATATTGGCTTTTCATAGCTGTTTAAGACAATATTGATGTATTTTGATACTTTGACAACGATTTTTCGAATAGCTTAGAAGAAAACGATGTTTTTTTCTTTGGTCGGTACAGTATGATATGAAAACAAAATGTCGTTAATTTTAATTTATTTGAATATGATTGGGTTTTCATAGCTGTTTAAGACAATCTTGATGTATTTTGATACTTTGACAACGATTTTTCCAGAAGCTTAGAAGAAAACGATGTTTTTTTTCATTGGTCGTTACAGTACGAAAGAAAAAAAAATGCTGTTATCTCCGTCAATATAAATTTTTTTCGATTTATATTGGCTTTTCATAGCTGTTTAAGACAATCTTGATGTATTTTGATACTTTGACAACGATTTTTCGAATAGCTTAGAAGAAAACGATGTTTTTTTCTTTGGTCGTTACAGTATGATATGAAACAAAATGTCGTTAATTTTAATTTATTTGAATATGATTGGCTTTTCATAGCTGTTTAAGACAATTTTGATGTAATTTGATACTTTGACAACGATTTTTCCAGTAGTTTAGAAGAAAACGATGTTTTTTTTCTTTGGTCGTTACAGTATGAAAGAAAAAAAAATTGCTTTAATATTAATTTTTTTCGATTAACATTGGCTTTACATAGCTGTTTAAGACAATCTTGACGTATTTTGATACTTTGACAACGATTTTTCTAGTAGTTTATAAGAAAAGGATGTTTCTATTTTTCTTTGGTCGTTACAGTACGATAGAAAAAAAAAAGTTGTTAACTCCGTCAATGTTAATTTTTTTTCGATTTAGATTTGCTTTTCATAGCTGTTTAAGACAATCTTGATGTATTTTGATACTTTGACAACGATTTTTCTAGTAGTTTAGAAGAAAAGGATGTTTCTTTTTTTCTTTGGTCGTTACAGTACGAAAGAAAAAAAAATGCTGTCAACTCCGTCAATGTTAATTTTTTTTCGATTTAGATTTGCTTTTCATAGCTGTTTAAGACAATCTTGATGTATTTTGATACTTTGACAACGATTTTTCCAGTAGTATAGAAGAAAACGATGTTTTTTTTTCTTTGGTCGTTACAGTACGAATGAAAAAAAAATGCTGTCAACTCCGTCAATGTTATTTTTTTTCTATTTAGATTTGCTTTTCATAGCTGTTTAAGACAATCTTGATGTATTTTGATACTTTGACAACGATTTTTCCAGTAGTTTAGAAGAAAATGATGTTTTTTTTTTCTTTGGTCGTTACAGTACGAAAGAAAAAAAAAAGCTATCAACTCCGTCAATATTAATTTTTTTCGATTTAGATTGGCTTTTCATAGCTGTTTAAGACAATCTTGATGTATTTTGATACTTTGACAACGATTTTTCTAGTAGTTTAGAAGAAAAGGATGTTTCTTTTTTTCTTTGGTCGTTACAGTACGAAAGAAAAAAAAATGCTGTCAACTCCGTCAATGTTAATTTTTTTTCGATTTAGATTTGCTTTTCATAGCTGTTTAAGACAATCTTGATGTATTTTGACATTTTGACAACGATTTTTCCAGTAGTCTAGAAGAAAACGATATTTTTTTTTTATTTGGTCGTTACAGTTCGAAAGAAAAAAAAATGCTGTCAACTCCGTCAATATTAATTTTTTTCGATTTAGATTGGCTTTTCATAGCTGTTTAAGACAATCTTGATGTATTTTGATACTTTGACAACGATTTTTCTAGTAGTTTAGAAGAAAAGGATGTTTCTTTTTTTCTTTGGTCGTTACAGTACGAAAGAAAAAAAAATGCTGTCAACTCCGTCAATGTTAATTTTTTTTCGATTTAGATTTGCTTTTCATAGCTGTTTAAGACAATCTTGATGTATTTTGATACTTTGACAACGATTTTTCCAGTAGCTTAGAAGAAAACGATGTTTTTTTCTTTGGTCGTTACAGTATGATATGAAAACAAAATGTCGTTAATTTTAATTTATTTGAATATGATTGGGTTTTCATAGCTGTTTAAGACAATCTTGATGTATTTTGATACTTTGACAACGATTTTTCCAGAAGCTTAGAAGAAAACGATGTTTTTTTTCATTGGTCGTTACAGTACGAAAGAAAAAAAAATGCTGTTATCTCCGTCAATATAAATTTTTTTCGATTTAGATTTGCTTTTCATAGCTGTTTAAGACAATCTTGATGTATTTTGACATTTTGACAACGATTTTTCCAGTAGTCTAGAAGAAAACGATGTTTTTTTTTATTTGGTCGTTACAGTTCGAAAGAAAAAAAAATGCTGTCAACTCCGTCAATATTAATTTTTTTCGATTTAGATTGGCTTTTCATAGCTGTTTAAGACAATCTTGATGTATTTTGACACTTTGACAACGATTTTTCCAGTAGCTTCGAAGAAAACGATGTTTTTTTTCTTTGGTCGTTACAGTACGAAAGAAAAAAAAATGCTGTTATCTCCGTCAATATTAATTTTTTCCGATTTATATTGGCTTTTCATAGCTGTTTAAGACAATATTGATGTATTTTGATACTTTGACAACGATTTTTCGAATAGCTTAGAAGAAAACGATGTTTTTTTCTTTGGTCGGTACAGTATGATATGAAAACAAAATGTCGTTAATTTTAATTTATTTAAATATGATTGGATTTTCATAGCTGTTTAAGACAATCTTGATGTATTTTGATACTTTGACAACGATTTTTCCAGAAGCTTAGAAGAAAACGATGTTTTTTTTCATTGGTCGTTACAGTACGAAAGAAAAAAAAATGCTGTTATCTCCGTCAATATAAATTTTTTTCGATTTATATTGGCTTTTCATAGCTGTTTAAGACAATCTTGATGTATTTTGATACTTTGACAACGATTTTTCGAATAGCTTAGAAGAAAACGATGTTTTTTTCTTTGGTCGTTACAGTATGATATGAAACAAAATGTCGTTAATTTTAATTTATTTGAATATGATTGGCTTTTCATAGCTGTTTAAGACAATTTTGATGTAATTTGATACTTTGACAACGATTTTTCCAGAAGCTTAGAAGAAAACGATGTTTTTTTTCTTTGGTCGTTACAGTACGAAAGAAAAAAAAATGCTGTTATCTCCGTCAATATTAATTTTTTTCGACTTAGATTGGCTTTTCATAGCTGTTTAAGACAATCTTGATGTATTTTGATACTTTGACAACGATTTTTCGAATAGCTTAGAAGAAAACGATGTTTTTTTCTTTGGTCGTTACAGTATGATAGAAAACAAAATGTCGTTAATTTTAATTTATTTGAATATGATTGGGTTTTCATAGCTGTTTAAGACAATCTTGATGTATTTTGATACTTTGACAACGATTTTTCGAATAGCTTAGAAGGAAAATGTTTTTTCTTTGGTCGTTACAGTATGATATGAAACAAAATGTCGTTAATTTTAATTTATTTAAATATGATTGGATTTTCATAGCTGTTTAAGACAATCTTGATGTATTTTGATACTTTGACAACGATTTTTCCAGTAGTTTAGAAGAAAACGATGTTTTTTTTTCTTTGGTCGTTACAGTACGAAAGAAAAAAAAAATGCTGTTAACTCCGTCAATGTTAATTTTTTTTCTATTTAGATTTGCTTTTTATAGCTGTTTAAGACAATCTTGACGTATTTTGATACTTTGACAACGATTTTTCCAGTAGTTTAGAAGAAAACGATGTTTTTTTTTTCTTTGGTCGTTAGAGTACGAATGAAAAAAAATGCTGTTATCTCCGTCAATATTAATTTATTTTCGATTAACATTGGCTTTACATAGCTGTTTAAGACAATCTTGATGTATTTTGATACTTTGACAACGATTTTTCTAGTAGTTTATAAGAAAACGATGTTTCTATTTTTCTTTGGTCGTTACAGTACGATAGAAAAAAAAAAGTTGTTAACTCCGTCAATGTTAATTTTTTTTCGATTTAGATTTGCTTTTCATAGCTGTTTAAGACAATCTTGATGTATTTTGATACTTTGACAACGATTTTTCCAGTAGTTTAGAAGAAAACGATGTTTTTTTTCTTTGGTCGTTACAGTATGAAAGAAAAAAAATTGCTTTAATATTAATTTTTTTTGAATAAGATTGGCTTTACATTGCTGTTTAAGACAATCTTGTTGTATTTTGATACTTTGACAACGATTTTTCCAGTAGCTTAGAAGAAAACGATGTTTTTTTTTTTGGTCGTTACAGTATGAAAGATAAAAAAATTGCGTTAACATTAATTTTTTTCGATTTAGATTTGCTGTTCATAGCTGTTTAAGACAATCTTGATGTATTTTGATATTTTGACAACGATTTTTCCAGTAGCTTAGAAGAAAACGATGTTTTTTTTCTTTGGTCGTTACAGTACGAAAGAAAAAAAAATGCTGTTATCTCCGTCAATATTAATTTATATTCGATAAACATTGGCTTTACATAGCTGTTTAAGACAATCTTGATGTATTTTGATACTTTGACAACGATTTTTCTAGTAGTTTAGAAGAAAAGGATGTTTCTTTTTTTCTTTGGTCGTTACAGTACGATAGAAAAAAAAAGCTATTAACTCCGTCAATGTTAATTTTTTTTCGATTTAGATTTGCTTTTCATAGCTGTTTAAGACAATCTTGATGTATTTTGATACTTTGACAACGATTTTTCTAGTAGTTTAGAAGAAAAGGATGTTTCTTTTTTTCTTTGGTCGTTACAGTACGAAAGAAAAAAAAATGCTGTTATCTCCGTCAATATTAATTTATATTCGATAAACATTGGCTTTACATAGCTGTTTAAGACAATCTTGATGTATTTTGATACTTTGACAACGATTTTTCTAGTAGTTTAGAAGAAAAGGATGTTTCTTTTTTTCTTTGGTCGTTACAGTACGATAGAAAAAAAAAGCTATTAACTCCGTCAATGTTAATTTTTTTTCGATTTAGATTTGCTTTTCATAGCTGTTTAAGACAATCTTGATGTATTTTGACACTTTGACAACGATTTTTCCAGTAGTCTAGAAGAAAACTATGTTTTTTTTTATTTGGTCGTTACAGTACGAAAGAAAAAAAAATGCTGTCAACTCCGTCAATGTTAATTTTTTTTCGATTTAGATTTGCTTTTCATAGCTGTTTAAGACAATCTTGATGTATTTTGATACTTTGACAACGATTTTTCCAGTAGTATAGAAGAAAACGATGTTTTTTTTTCTTTGGTCGTTACAGTACGAATGAAAAAAAAATGCTGTCAACTCCGTCAATGTTATTTTTTTTCTATTTAGATTTGCTTTTCATAGCTGTTTAAGACAATCTTGATGTATTTTGATACTTTGACAACGATTTTTCCAGTAGTTTAGAAGAAAATGATGTTTTTTTTTTCTTTGGTCGTTACAGTACGAAAGAAAAAAAAAAGCTATCAACTCCGTCAATATTAATTTTTTTCGATTTAGATTGGCTTTTCATAGCTGTTTAAGACAATCTTGATGTATTTTGATACTTTGACAACGATTTTTCTAGTAGTTTAGAAGAAAAGGATGTTTCTTTTTTTCTTTGGTCGTTACAGTACGAAAGAAAAAAAAATGCTGTCAACTCCGTCAATGTTAATTTTTTTTCGATTTAGATTTGCTTTTCATAGCTGTTTAAGACAATCTTGATGTATTTTGACATTTTGACAACGATTTTTCCAGTAGTCTAGAAGAAAACGATGTTTTTTTTTTATTTGGTCGTTACAGTTCGAAAGAAAAAAAAATGCTGTAAACTCCGTCAATATTAATTTTTTTCGATTTAGATTGGCTTTTCATAGCTGTTTAAGACAATCTTGATGTATTTTGATACTTTGACAACGATTTTTCTAGTAGTTTAGAAGAAAAGGATGTTTCTTTTTTTCTTTGGTCGTTACAGTACGAAAGAAAAAAAAATGCTGTCAACTCCGTCAATGTTAATTTTTTTTCGATTTAGATTTGCTTTTCATAGCTGTTTAAGACAATCTTGATGTATTTTGATACTTTGACAACGATTTTTCCAGTAGTATAGATGAAAACGATGTTTTTTTCTTTGGTCGTTCCAGTATGATAGAAAACAAAATTTCGTTAATTTTAATTTTTTTTGAAAAAGTTTGGCTTTTTATAGCTGTTTAAGACAATTTTGATGTATTTTGATACTTTGACAACTATTTTTCCAGAAGCTTAGAAGAAAACGATGTTTTTTTTCTTTGGTCGTTACAGTACGAATGAAAAAAAAAATGCTGTTATCTCCGTCAATATTAATTTTTTTCCACTTAGATTGGCTTTTCATAGCTGTTTAAGACAATCTTGATGTATTTTGATACTTTGACAACGATTTTTCGAATAGCTTAGAAGAAAACGATGTTTTTTTCTTTGGTCGTTACAGTATGATAGAAAACAAAATGTCGTTAATTTTAATTTATTTGAATATGATTGGGTTTTCATAGCTGTTTAAGACAATCTTGATGTATTTTGATACTTTGACAACGATTGTTCGAATAGCTTAGAAGGAAACGATGTTTTTTTCTTTGGTCGTTACAGTATGATATGAAACAAAATGTCGTTAATTTTATTTTATTTGAATATGATTGGGTTTTCATAGCTGTTTAAGACAATCTTGATGTATTTTGATACTTTGACAACGATTTTTCCAGTAGTTTAGAAGAAAACGATGTTTTTTTTTCTTTGGTCGTTACAGTACGAAAGAAAAAAAAAATGCTGTTAACTCCGTCAATGTTAATTTTGTTTCTATTTAGATTTGCTTTGTATAGCTGTTTAAGACAATCTTGACGTATTTTGATACTTTCACAATGATTTTTCCAGTAGTTTAGAAGAAAACGATGTTTTTTTTTTATTTGGTCGTTAGAGTACGAATGAAAAAAAATGCTGTTATCTCCGTCAATGTTAATTTTTTTTCGATTTAGATTTGCTTTTCATAGCTGTTTAAGACAATCTTGATGTATTTTGATACTTTGACAACGATTTTTCCAGTAGTTTAGAAGAAAACGATTTTTTTTTCTTTGGTCGTTACAGTATGATAGATAAAAAAATTGCGTTAACATTAATTTTTTTCGATTTAGATTTGCTGTTCATAGCTGTTTAAGACAATCTTGATGTATTTTGATATTTTGACAACGATTTTTCCAGTAGCTTAGAAGAAAACGATGTTTTTTTTCTTTGGTCATTACAGTACGAAAGAAAAAAAAATGCTGTTATCTCCGTCAATATTAATTTTTATTCGATTAACATTGGCTTTACATAGCTGTTTAAGACAATCTTGATGTATTTTGATACTTTGACAACGATTTTTCTAGTAGTTTAGAAGAAAAGGATGTTTCTTTTTTTCTTTCGTCGTTACAGTACGATAGAAAAAAAAAAAGCTATTAACTCCGTCAATGTTAATTTTTTTTCGATTTAGATTTGCTTTTCATAGCTGTTTAAGACAATCTTGATGTATTTTGACACTTTGACAACGATTTTTCCAGTAGTCTAGAAGAAAACGATGTTTTTTTTTATTTGGTCGTTACAGTACGAAAGAAAAAAAAATGCTGTCAACTCCGTCAATGTTAATTTTTTTTCGATTTAGATTTGCTTTTCATAGCTGTTTAAGACAATCTTGATGTATTTTGATACTTTGACAACGATTTTTCCAGTAGTATAGAAGAAAACGATTTTTTTTTTCTTTGGTCGTTACAGTACGAAAGAAAAAAAAAAACTATCAACTCCGTCAATATTAATTTTTTTCGATTAAGATTGGCTTTTCATAGCTGTTTAACACAATCTTGATGTATTTTGATACTTTGACAACGATTTTTCGAATAGCTTAGAAGAAAACGATGTTTTTTTCTTTGGTCGTTACAGTATGATATGAAAACAAAATGTCGTTAATTTTAATTTATTTGAATATGATTGGGTTTTCATAGCTGTTTAAGACAATCTTGATGTATTTTGATATTTTGACAACGATTTTTCCAGTAGCTTAGAAGAAAACGATGTTTTTTTTCTTTGGTCGTTACAGTACGAAAGAAAAAAAAATGCTGTTATCTCCGTCAATATTAATTTATATTCGATTAACATTGGCTGTACATAGCTGTTTAAGACAATCTTGATGTATTTTGATACTTTGACAACGATTTTTCTAGTAGTTTAGAAGAAAAGGATGTTTCTTTTTTTCTTTGGTCGTTACAGTACGAAAGAAAAAAAAAATGCTGTTATCTCCGTCAATGTTAATTTTTTTTCGATTTAGATTTGCTTTTCATAGCTGTTTAAGACAATCTTGATGTATTTTGATACTTTGACAAATATTTTTCCAGTAGTTTAGAAGAAAATGATGTTTTTTTTTCTTTGGTCGTTACAGTACGAAAGAAAAAAAAAAGCTATCAACTCCGTCAATATTAATTTTTTTCGATTTAGATTGGCTTTTCATAGCTGTTTAAGACAATCTTGATGTATTTTGATACTTTGACAACGATTTTTCCAGTAGCTTAGAAGAAAACGATGTTTTTTTTTCCTTGGTCGTTACAGTACGAATGAAAAAAAAATGCTGTCAACTCCGTCAATGTTAATTTTTTTTCGATTTAAATTTGCTTTTCATAGCTGTTTAAGACAATCTTGATGTATTTTGATACTTTGACAACGATTTTTCCAGTAGTTTAGAAGAAAACGATGTTTTTTTTTCTTTGGTCGTTACAGTACGAAAGAAAAAAAAATGCTGTTATCTCCGTCAATATTAATTTTTTTCGATTTATATTGGCTTTTCATAGCTGTTTAAGACAATCTTGATGTATTTTGATACTTTGACAACGATTTTTCGAATAGCTTCGAAGAAAACGATGTTTTTTTCTTTGGTCGTTACAGTATGATATGAAACAAAATGTCGTTAATTTTATTTTATTTGAAAATGATTGGGTTTTCATAGCTGTTTAAGACAATCTTGATGTATTTTGATACTTTGACAACGATTTTTCCAGTAGTTTAGAAGAAAACGATGTTTTTTTTCTTTGGTCGTTACAGTACGAAAGATAAAAAAATTGCGTTAACATTAATTTTTTTCGATTTAGATTTGCTGTTCATAGCTGTTTAAGACAATCTTGATGTATTTTGATATTTTGACAACGATTTTTCCAGTAGCTTAGAAGAAAACGATGTTTTTTTTCTTTGGTCATTACAGTACGAAAGACAAAAAAATGCTGTTATCTCCGTCAATATTAATTTTTATTCGATTAACATTGGCTTTTCATAGCTGTTTAAGACAATCTTGATGTATTTTGATACTTTGACAACGATTTTTCCAGAAGTTTAGAAGAAAAGGATGTTTCTTTTTTTATTTGGTTGTTACAGTACGATAGAAAAAAAAAAAGCTATTAACTCCGTCAATGTTAATTTTTTTTTCGATTTAGATTTGCTTTTCATAGCTGTTTAAGACAATCTTGATGTATTTTGACACTTTGACAACGATTTTTCCAGTAGTCTAGAAGAAAACGATGTTTTTTTTTATTTGGTCGTTACAGTGCGAAAGAAAAAAAAATGCTGTCATGTCCGTCAATGTTAATTTTTTTTCGATTAAGATTTGCTTTTCATAGCTGTTTAAGACAATCTTGATGTATTTTGATACTTTGACAACGATTTTTCCAGTAGTATAGAAGAAAACGATGTTTTTTTTCTTTGGTCGTTACAGTACGAAAGAAAAAAAAATGCTGTTATCTCCGTCAATATTAATTTATATTCGATTAACATTGGCTTTACATAGCTGTTTAAGACAATCTTGATGTATTTTGATACTTTGGCAACGATTTTTCCAGAAGCTAAGAAAAAAACGATGTTTTTTTTCTTAGGTCGTTACAGTATGATAGAAAATAAAATTTCTTTAATTTTAATTTTTTTGAATAAGATTGGCTTTTCATAGCTGTTTAAGACAATCTTGATGTATTTTTATACTTTGACAACGATTTTTCCAGTAGTTTAGAAGAAAACGATGTTTTTTTTTATTTGGTCGTTACAGTACGAAAGAAAAAAAAATGCTGTTATCTCCGTCAATATTAATTTTTTTCGATTTAGATTGGCTTTTCATAGCTGTTTAAGACAATCTTGATGTATTTTGATACTTTGACATCGATTTTTCCAGTAATTTAGAAGAAAACGATGATATTTTTTTCTTTGGTCGTTACAGTATGATAGAAAACAAATGCTGTTATCTCCGTCAATATTAATTTTTTTTCGATTTAGATTGGATTTTCATAGCTGTTTAAGACAATCTTGATGTATTTTGATACTTTGACAACGATTTTTCCAGTAGCTTAGAAGAAAACGATGTTTTTTTTCTTAGGTCGTTACAGTATGATAGAAAATAAAATTTCTTTAATTTTAATTTTTTTGAATAAGATTGGCTTTTCATAGCTGTTTAAGACAATCTTGATGTATTTTTATACTTTGACAACGATTTTTCCAGTAGTCTAGAAGAAAACGATGTTTTTTTTTATTTGGTCGTTACAGTGCGAAAGAAAAAAAAAATGCTGTCAACTCCGTCAATGTTAATTTTTTTTCGATTAAGATTTGCTTTTCATAGCTGTTTAAGACAATCTTGATGTATTTTGATACTTTGACAACGATTTTTCCAGTAGTATAGAAGAAAACGATGTTTTTTTTTCTTTGGTCGTTACAGTACGAAAGAAAAAAAAATGCTGTCAACTCCGTCAATGTTAATTTTTTTTCGATTAAGATTTGCTTTTCATAGCTGTTTAAGACAATCTTGATGTATTTTGATACTTTGACAACGATTTTTCCAGTAGCTTAGAAGAAAACGATGTTTTTTTTTTCTTTGGTCGTTCAAGTATGAAAGATAAAAAAATTTCGTTAATATTAATTTTTTTTGAATAAGATTGGCTTTTTATATCTGATTAAGACAATCTTGATGTATTTTGATACTTTGACAACGATTTTTCCAGTAGTTTAGAAGAAAACGATGTTTTTTTTTATTTGGTCGTTACAGTACGAAAGAAAAAAAAATGCTGTTATCTCCGTCAATATTAATTTTTTTCGATTTAGATTGGCTTTTCATAGCTGTTTAAGACAATATTGATGTATTTTGATACTTTGGCAACGATTTTTCCAGAAGCTAAGAAAAAAACGATGTTTTTTTTCTTAGGTCGTTACAGTATGATAGAAAATAAAATTTCTTTAATTTTAATTTTTTTGAATAAGATTGGCTTTTCATAGCTGTTTAAGACAATCTTGATGTATTTTTATACTTTGACAACGATTTTTCCAGTAGTTTAGAAGAAAACGATGTTTTTTTTTATTTGGTCGTTACAGTACGAAAAAAAAAAAAAATGCTGTTATCTCCGTCAATATTAATTTTTTTCGATTTAGATTGGCTTTTCATAGCTGTTTAAGACAATCTTGATGTATTTTGATACTTTGACATCGATTTTTCCAGTAATTTAGAAGAAAACGATGATATTTTTTTCTTTGGTCGTTACAGTATGATAGAAAACAAATGCTGTTATCTCCGTCAATAATAATTTTTTTTCGATTTAGATTGGATTTTCATAGCTGTTTAAGACAATCTTGATGTATTTTGATACTTTGACAACGATTTTTCCAGTAGCTTAGAAGAAAACGATGTTTTTTTCTTTGGTCGTTACAGTACGATAGAAAACAAAATTTCGTTAATTTTAATTTTTTTTCGATTTAGAGTTGCTTTTTATAGCTGTTTAAGACAATCTTGATGTATTTTGATACTTTGACAACGATTTTTCCAGTAGCTTAGAAGAAAAGGATATTTCTTTTTTTCTTTGGTCGTTACAGTACGATAGAAAAACAAATGCTGTTATCTTCGTCAATATTAATTTTTTTTCGATTTAGATTGGCTTTTCATAGCTGCTTAAGACAATCTTGATGTATTTTGATACTTTGACAACGATTTTTCCAGTAGTTTAGAAGAAAACGATGTTTTTTTTTTATTTGGTCGTTACAGTACGAAAGAAAAAAAAAAGCTATCAACTCCGTCAATATTAATTTTTTTCGATTCAGATTGGCTTTTCATAGCTGTTTAAGACAATCTTGATGTATTTTGATACTTTGACAACGATTTTTCCAGTAGCTTAGAAGAAAACGATGTTTTTTTTCTTTGGTCGTTACAGTATGAAAGATAAAAAAATTGCGTTAACATTAATTTTTTTCGATTTAGATTTGCTGTTCATAGCTGTTTGAAACAATCTTGATGTATTTTGATATTTTGACAACGATTTTTCCAGTAGCTTAGAAGAAAACGATGCTTTTTTTCTTTGGTCGTTCCAGTATGATAGAAAAAATGCTGTTATCAACTCCGTCAATATTAATTTTTTTCGATTCAGATTGGCTTTACATAGCTGTTTAAGACAATCTTGATATATTTTGATACTTTGACAACGATTTTTCTAGTAGTTTAGAAGAAAAGGATGTTTCTTTTTTTCTTTGGTCGTTACAGTACGATAGAAAAAAAACAGCTATTAACTCCGTCAATGTTAATTTTTTTTCGATTTAGATTTGCTTTTCATAGCTGTTTAAGACAATCTTGATGTATTTTGATACTTTGACAACGATTTTTCCAGTAGTATAGAAGAAAACGATGTTTCTTTTTTTCTTTGGTCGTTACAGTACGAAAGAAAAAAAAAATGCTGTTATCTCCGTCAATGTTAATTTTTTTTCGATTTAGATTGGATTTTCATAGCTGTTTAAGACAATCTTGATGTATTTTGATACTTTGACAACGATTTTTCCAGTAGCTTAGAAGAAAACGATGTTTTTTTCTTTGGTCGTTACAGTACGATAGAAAACAAAATTTCGTTAATTTTAATTTTTTTTCGATTTAGAGTTGCTTTTTATAGCTGTTTAAGACAATCTTGATGTATTTTGATACTTTGACAACGATTTTTCCAGTAGTTTAGAAGAAAACGATGTTTTTTTTTTATTTGGTCGTTACAGTACGAAAGAAAAAAAAAAGCTATCAACTCCGTCAATATTAATTTTTTTCGATTCAGATTGGCTTTTCATAGCTGTTTAAGACAATCTTGATGTATTTTGATACTTTGACAACGATTTTTCCAGTAGCTTAGAAGAAAACGATGTTTTTTTTCTTTGGTCGTTACAGTATGAAAGATAAAAAAATTGCGTTAACATTAATTTTTTTCGATTTAGATTTGCTGTTCATAGCTGTTTGAGACAATCTTGATGTATTTTGATACTTTGACAACGATTTTTCCAGTAGTTTAGAAGAAAACGATGTTTTTTTTTTATTTGGTCGTTACAGTACGAAAGAAAAAAAAAAGCTATCAACTCCGTCAATATTAATTTTTTTCGATTCAGATTGGCTTTTCATAGCTGTTTAAGACAATCTTGATGTATTTTGATACTTTGACAACGATTTTTCCAGTAGTCTAGAAGAAAACGATGTTTTTTTTCTTTGGTCGTTACAGTATGATAGAAAACAAATGCTGTTATCTCCGTCAATATTAATTTTTTTTCGATTTAGATTGGATTTTCATAGCTGTTTAAGACAATCTTGATGTATTTTGATACTTTGACAACGATTTTTCCAGTAGCTTAGAAGAAAACGATGTTTTTTTCTTTGGTCGTTACAGTACGATAGAAAACAAAATTTCGTTAATTTTAATTTTTTTTCGATTTAGAGTTGCTTTATATAGCTGTTAAAGACAATCTTGATGTATTTTGATACTTTGACAACGATTTTTCCAGTAGCTTAGAAGAAAAGGATATTTCTTTTTTTCTTTGGTCGTTACAGTACGATAGAAAAGCAAATGCTGTTATCTTCGTCAATATTAATTTTTTTTCGATTTAGATTGGCTTTTCATAGCTGTTTAAGACAATCTTGATGTATTTTGATACTTTGACAACGATTTTTCCAGTAGCTTAGAAGAAAACGATGTTTTTTTTCTTTGGTCGTTACAGTATGAAAGATAAAAAAATTGCGTTAACATTAATTTTTTTCGATTTAGATTTGCTGTTCATAGCTGTTTGAGACAATCTTGATGTATTTTGATATTTTGACAACGATTTTTCCAGTAGCTTAGAAGAAAACGATGTTTTTTTTCTTTGGTCGTTCCAGTATGATAGAAAAAAAAAAGCTATCAACTCCGTCAATATTAATTTTTTTTGAATAAGATTTGCTTTACATAGCTGTTTAAGACAATCTTGATGTATTTTGATACTTTGACAACGATTTTTCTAGTAGTTTAGAAGAAAAGGATGTTTCTTTTTTTCTTTGGTCGTTACAGTACGATAGAAAAGCAAATGCTGTTATCTTCGTCAATATTAATTTTTTTTCGATTTAGATTGGCTTTTCATAGCTGTTTAAGACAATCTTGATGTATTTTGATACTTTGACAACGATTTTTCCAGTAGCTTAGAAGAAAACGATGTTTTTTTTTTATTTGGTCGTTACAGTACGAAAGAAAAAAAAAAGCTATCAACTCCGTCAATATTAATTTTTTTCGATTCAGATTGGCTTTTCATAGCTGTTTAAGACAATCTTGATGTATTTTGATACTTTCACAACGATTTTTCCAGTAGCTTAGAAGAAAACGATGTTTTTTTTCTTTGGTCGTTACAGTATGAAAGATAAAAAAATTGCGTTAACATTAATTTTTTTCGATTTAGATTTGCTGTTCATAGCTGTTTGAGACAATCTTGATGTATTTTGATATTTTGACAACGATTTTTCCAGTAGCTTAGAAGAAAACGATGTTTTTTTTCTTTGGTCGTTCCAGTATGATAGAAAAAAAAATGCTATCAACTCCGTCAATATTAATTTTTTTCGATTCAGATTGGCTTTACATAGCTGTTTAAGACAATCTTGATGTATTTTGATACTTTGACAACGATTTTTCTAGTAGATTAGAAGAAAAGGATGTTTCTTTTTTTCTTTGGTCGTTACAGTACGATAGAAAAAAAAAAGCTATTAACTCCGTCAATGTTAATTTTTTTTCGATTTAGATTTGCTTTTCATAGCTGTTTAAGACAATCTTGATGTATTTTGATACTTTGACAACGATTTTTCCAGTAGTATAGAAGAAAACGATGTTTCTTTTTTTCTTTGGTCGTTACAGTACGAAAGAAAAAAAAAATGCTGTCAACTCCGTCAATGTTAATTTTTTTTCGATTTAGATTTGCTTTTCATAGCTGTTTAAGACAATCTTGATGTATTTTGATACTTTGACAAATATTTTTCCAGTAGTTTAGAAGAAAATGATGTTTTTTTTTTCTTTGGTCGTTACAGTACGAAAGAAAAAAAAAAGCTATCAACTCCGTCAATATTAATTTTTTTCGATTTAGATTGGCGTTTCATAGCTGTTTAAGACAATCTTGATGTATTTTGATACTTTGACAACGATTTTTCCAGTAGCTTAGAAGAAAACGATGTTTTTTTTTCCTTGGTCGTTACAGTACGAATGAAAAAAAAATGCTGTCAACTCCGTCAATGTTAATTTTTTTTCGATTTAAATTTGCTTTTCATAGCTGTTTAAGACAATCTTGATGTATTTTGATACTTTGACAACGATTTTTCCAGTAGTTTAGAAGAAAACGATGTTTTTTTTTCTTTGGTCGTTACAGTACGAAAGAAAAAAAAATGCTGTTATCTCCGTCAATATTAATTTTTTTCGATTTATATTGGCTTTTTATAGCTGTTTAAGACAATCTTGATGTATTTTGATACTTTGACAACGATTTTTCGAATAGCTTCGAAGAAAACGATGTTTTTTTCTTTGGTCGTTACAGTATGATATGAAACAAAATGTCGTTAATTTTATTTTATTTGAATATGATTGGGTTTTCATAGCTGTTTAAGACAATCTTGATGTATTTTGATACTTTGACAACGATTTTTCCAGTAGTTTAGAAGAAAACGATGTTTTTTTTTCTTTGGTCGTTACAGTACGAAAGAAAAAAAAAATGCTGTTAACTCCGTCAATGTTAATTTTGTTTCTATTTAGATTTGCTTTGTATAGCTGTTTAAGACAATCTTGACGTATTTTGATACTTTCACAACGATTTTTCCAGTAGTTTAGAAAAAAACGATGTTTTTTTTTTCTTTGGTCGTTAGAGTACGAATGAAAAAAAATGCTGTTATCTCCGTCAATGTTAATTTTTTTTCGATTTAGATTTGCTTTTCATAGCTGTTTAAGACAATCTTGATGTATTTTGATACTTTGACAACGATTTTTCCAGTAGTTTAGAAGAAAACGATGTTTTTTTTCTTTGGTCGTTACAGTATGAAAGATAAAAAAATTGCGTTAACATTAATTTTTTTCGATTTAGATTTGCTGTTCATAGCTGTTTAAGACAATCTTGATGTATTTTGATATTTTGACAACGATTTTTCCAGTAGCTTAGAAGAAAACGATGTTTTTTTTCTTTGGTCATTACAGTACGAAAGAAAAAAAAATGCTGTTATCTCCGTCAATATTAATTTTTATTCGATTAACATTGGCTTTACATAGCTGTTTAAGACAATCTTGATGTATTTTGATACTTTGACAACGATTTTTCTAGTAGTTTAGAAGAAAAGGATGTTTCTTTTTTTATTTGGTTGTTACAGTACGATAGAAAAAAAAAAGCTATTAACTCCGTCAATGTTAATTTTTTTTTCGATTTAGATTTGCTTTTCATAGCTGTTTAAGACAATCTTGATGTATTTTGACACTTTGACAACGATTTTTCCAGTAGTCTAGAAGAAAACGATGTTTTTTTTTATTTGGTCGTTACAGTGCGAAAGAAAAAAAAATGCTGTCAACTCCGTCAATGTTAATTTTTTTTCGATTTAGATTTGCTTTTCATAGCTGTTTAAGACAATCTTGATGTATTTTGATACTTTGACAACGATTTTTCCAGTAGTATAGAAGAAAACGATGTTTTTTTTTCTTTGGTCGTTACAGTACGAAAGAAAAAAAAATGCTGTTATCTCCGTCAATATTAATTTATATTCGATTAACATTGGCTTTACATAGCTGTTTAAGACAATCTTGATGTATTTTGATACTTTGACAACGATTTTTCCAGTAGCTTAGAAGAAAACGATGTTTTTTTTCTTTGGTCGTTACAGTATGAAAGATAAAAAAATTGCGTTAACATTAATTTTTTTCGATTTAGATTTGCTGTTCATAGCTGTTTGAGACAATCTTGATGTATTTTGATACTTTGACAATGATTTTTCCAGTAGTTTAGAAGAAAATGATGTTTTTTTTTTATTTGGTCGTTACAGTACGAAAGAAAATAAAAGGTATCAACTCCGTCAATATTAATTTTTTTCGATTCAGATTGGCTTTTCATAGCTGTTTAAGACAATCTTGATGTATTTTGATACTTTGACAACGATTTTTCCAGTAGCTTAGAAGAAAACGATGTTTTTTTTCTTTGGTCGTTACAGTATGAAAGATAAAAAAATTGCGTTAACATTAATTTTTTTCGATTTAGATTTGCTGTTCATAGCTGTTTGAGACAATCTTGATGTATTTTGATATTTTGACAACGATTTTTCCAGTAGCTTAGAAGAAAACGATGTTTTTTTTCTTTGGTCGTTCCAGTATGATAGAAAACAAAATTTCGTTAATTTAAATTTTTTTGAATAAGATTGGCTTTTTATAGCTGTTTAAGACAATCTTGATGTATTTTGATACTTTGACAACGATTTTTCCAGTAGTATAGAAGAAAACGATGTTTCTTTTTTTCTTTGGTCGTTACAGTACGATAGAACAAAAAAGCTATTAACTCCGTCAATGTTAATTTTTTTTCGATTTAGATTTGCTTATCATAGCTGTTTAAGACAATCTTGATGTATTTTGACACTTTGACAACGATTTTTCCAGTAGTCTAGAAGAAAACTATGTTTTTTTTTATTTGGTCGTTACAGTACGAAAGAAAAAAAAAATTCTGTCAACTCCGTCAATGTTAATTTTTTTTCGATTTAGATTTGCTTTTCATAGCTGTTTAAGACAATCTTGATGTATTTTGATACTTTGACAACGATTTTTCCAGTAGTATAGAAGAAAACGATGTTTTTTTTTTTTTTTGGTCGTTACAGTACGAAAGAAAAAAAAAGCTGTCAACTCCGTCAATTTTAATTTTTTTTCGATTTAGATTTGCTTTTCATAGCTGTTTAAGACAATCTTGATGTATTTTGATACTTTGACAACGATTTTTCCAGTAGTTTAGAAGAAAACGTTTTTTTTTTTCTTTGGTCGTTACAGTATGATATGAAAACAAAATGTCGTTAATTTTAATTTATTTGAATGTGATTGGGTTTTCATAGCTGTTTAAGACAATCTTGATGTATTTTGATATTTTGACAACGATTTTTCCAGTAGCTTAGAAGAAAACGATGTTTTTTTTCTTTGGTCGTTACAGTACGAAAGAAAAAAAAATGCTGTTATCTCCGTCAATATTAATTTATATTCGATTAACATTGGCCTTACAAAGCTGTTTAAGACAATCTTGATGTATTTTGATACTTTGACAACGATTTTTCTAGTAGTTTAGAAGAAAAGGATGTTTCTTTTTTTCTTTGGTCGTTACAGTACGATAGAAAAAAAAAGCTATTAACTCCGTCAATGTTAATTTTTTTTTCGATTTAGATTTGCTTTTCATAGCTGTTTAAGACAATCTTGATGTATTTTGACACTTTGACAACGATTTTTCCAGTAGTCTAGAAGAAAACGATGTTTTTTTTTCTTTGGTCGTTACAGTACGAAAGAAAAAAAATGCTGTTATCTCCGTCAATGTTAACTTTTTTTTGGATTTAGATTTGCTTTTCATAGCTGTTTAAGACAATCTTGATGTATTTTGATACTTTGACAACGATTTTTCCAGTAGCTTAGAAGAAAACGATGTTTTTTTCTTTGGTCGTTCCAGTATGATAGAAAACAAAATTTCGTTAATTTAAATTTTTTTTGAATAAGATTGGCTTTTTATAGCTGTTTAAGACAATCTTGATGTATTTTGATACTTTGACAACGATTTTTCCAGTAGTTTAGAAGAAAACGATGTTTTTTTTTATTTGGTCGTTACAGTACGAAAGAAAAAAAAATGCTGTTATCTCCGTCAATATTAATTTTTTTCGATTTAGAGTTGCTTTACATAGCTGTTTAAGACAATCTTGATGTATTTTGATACTTTGACAACGATTTTTACAGAAGCTTAGAAGAAAACGATGTTTTTTTCTTTGGTCGATACAGTATGATAGAAAACAAAATTTCGTTAATTTTATTTTTTTTAATAAGATTGGCTTTTCATAGCTGTTTAAGACAATCTTGATGTATTTTGATACTTTACAACGATTTTTCCAGTAGTTTAGAAGAAAACGATGTTTTTTTTCTTTGGTCGTTACAGTACGAAAGAAAAAAAAAATGCTGTTATCTCCGTCAATATTAATTTTTTTCGATTTAGATTGGCTTTTCATAGCTGTTTAAGACAATCTTGTTGTATTTTGATACTTTGACAACGATTTTTCCAGAAGCTAAGAAGAAAACGATGATTTTTTTCTTAGGTCGTTACAGTATGATAGAAAACAAAATTTCGTTAATTTTAATTTTTTTTTGAATAAGATTGGCTATTCATAGCTGTTTAAGACAATCTTGGTGTACTTAGATATTTTGACAACGATTTTTCAAGTAGTTTAGAAGAAAACGATGTTTTTTTTCTTTGGTCGTTACAGTACGAAAGAAAAAAAAATGCTGTTATCTCCGTCAATATTAATTTTTTTTTATTTAGATTGGCTTTTCATAGCTGTTTAAGACAATCTTGATGTATTTTGATACTTTGACAACGATTTTTCCAGTAGCTTAGAAGAAATCGATGTTTTTTTTTATTTGGTCGTTACAGTACGAAAGAAAAGAAAATGCTGTTATCTCCGTCAATATTAATTTTTTTCGATTTAGATTGGCTTTTCATAGCTGTTTAAGACAATCTTGATGTATTTTGATACTTTGGCAACGATTTTTCCAGAAGCTAAGAAAAAAACGATGTTTTTTTTCTTTGGTCGTTACAGTATGATAGAAAATAAAATTTCTTTAATTTTAATTTTTTTGAATAAGATTGGCTTTTCATAGCTGTTTAAGACAATCTTGATGTATTTTTATACTTTGACAACGATTTTTCCAGTAGTTTAGAAGAAAACGATGTTTTTTTTTATTTGGTCGTTACAGTACGAAAGAAAAAAAAATGCTGTTATCTCCGTCAATATTAATTTTTTTCGATTTAGATTGGCTTTTCATAGCTGTTTAAGACAATCTTGATGTATTTTGATACTTTGACAACAATTTTTCCAGTAATTTAGAAGAAAACGATGATTTTTTTTTCTTTGGTCGTTACAGTATGATAGAAAACAAATGCTGTTATCTCCGTCAATATTAATTTTTTTTCGATTTAGATTGGATTTTCATAGCTGTTTAAGACAATCTTGATGTATTTTGAAACTTTGACAACGATTTTTCCAGTAGTTTAGAAGAAAAGGATGTTTCTTTTTTTCTTTGGTCGTTACAGTATGATAGAAAACAAAATTTCATTAATTTTAATTTTTTTTGAATAAGATTGCCTTTTCATAGCTGTTTAAGACAATCTTGATGTATTTTGATACTTTGACAACGATTTTTCCAGTAGCTTAGAAGAAAACGATGTTTTTTTTCTTTGGTCGTTACAGTACGAAAGAAAAAAAAATGCTGTTATCTCCGTCAATATTAATTTATATTCGATTAACATTGGCTTTACAAAGCTGTTTAAGACAATCTTGATGTATTTTGATACTTTGACAACGATTTTTCTAGTAGTTTAGAAGAAAAGGATGTTTCTTTTTTTCTTTGGTCGTTACAGTACGATAGAAAAAAAAAAGCTATTAACTCCGTCAATATTAATTTTTTTTTCGATTTAGATTTGCTTTTCATAGCTGTTTAAGACAATCTTGATGTATTTTGACACTTTGACAACGATTTTTCCAGTAGTCTAGAAGAAAACGATGTTTTTTTTTTCTTTGGTCGTTACAGTACGAAAGAAAAAAAATGCTGTTATCTCCGTCAATGTTAATTTTTTTTCGATTTAGATTTGCTTTTCATAGCTGTTTAAGACAATCTTGATGTATTTTGATACTTTGACAAATATTTTTCCAGTAGTTTAGAAGAAAATGATGTTTTTTTTTCTTTTGTTGTTACAGTAAGAAAGAAATAAAAAAGCTATCAACTCCGTCAATATTAATTTTTTTCGATATAGATTGGCTTTTCATAGCTGTTTAAGACAATCTTGATGTATTTTGATACTTTGACAACGATTTTTCCAGTAGCTTAGAAGAAAACGATGTTTTTTTCTTTGGTCGTTCCAGTATGATAGAAAACAAAATTTCGTTAATTTAAATTTTTTTTGAATAAGATTGGCTTTTTATAGCTGTTTAAGACAATCTTGATGTATTTTGATACTTTGACAACGATTTTTCCAGTAGTTTAGAAGAAAACGATGTTTTTTTATTTGGTCGTTACAGTACGAAAGAAAAAAAAATGCTGTTATCTCCGTCAATATTAATTTTTTTCGATTTAGAGCTGCTTTACATAGCTGTTTAAGACAATCTTGATGTATTTTGATACTTTGACAACGATTTTTACAGAAGCTTAGAAGAAAACGATGTTTTTTTCTTTGGTCGATACAGTATGATAGAAAACAAAATTTCGTTAATTTTAATTTTTTTTAATAAGATTGGCTATTCATAGCTGTTTAAGACAATCTTGATGTATTTTGATACTTTACAACGATTTTTCCAGTAGTTTAGAAGAAAACGATGTTTTTTTTCTTTGGTCGTTACAGTACGAAAGAAAAAAAAAATGCTGTTATCTCCGTCAATATTAATTTTTTTCGATTTAGATTGGCTTTTCATAGCTGTTTAAGACAATCTTGTTGTATTTTGATACTTTGACAACGATTTTTCCAGAAGCTAAGAAGAAAACGATGATTTTTTTCTTAGGTCGTTACAGTATGATAGAAAACAAAATTTCGTTAATTTTAATTTTTTTTTGAATAAGATTGGCTATTCATAGCTGTTTAAGACAATCTTGATGTACTTAGATACTTTGACAACGATTTTTCCAGTAGTTTAGAAGAAAACGATGTTTTTTTTCTTTGGTCGTTACAGTACGAAAGAAAAAAAAATGCTGTTATCTCCGTCAATATTAATTTTTTTTTATTTAGATTGGCTTTTCATAGCTGTTTAAGACAATCTTGATGTATTTTGATACTTTGACAACGATTTTTCCAGTAGCTTAGAGAAATCGATGTTTTTTTTTATTTGGTCGTTACAGTACGAAAGAAAAAAAAATGCTGTTATCTCCGTCAATATTAAATTTTTTCGATTTAGATTGGCTTTTCATAGCTGTTTAAGACAATCTTGATGTATTTTGATACTTTGGCAACGATTTTTCCAGAAGCTAAGAAAAAAACGATGTTTTTTTTCTTAGGTCGTTACAGTATGATAGAAAATAAAATTTCTTTAATTTTAATTTTTTTGAATAAGATTGGCTTTTCATAGCTGTTTAAGACAATCTTGATGTATTTTGATACTTTGACAACGATTTTTCCAGTAGCTTAGAAGAAAACGATGTTTTTTTTCTTTGGTCGTTACAGTACGAAAGAAAAAAAAATGCTGTTATCTCCGTCAATATTAATTTATATTCGATTAACATTGGCTTTACAAAGCTGTTTAAGACAATCTTGATGTATTTTGATACTTTGACAACGATTTTTCTAGTAGTTTAGAAGAAAAGGATGTTTCTTTTTTTCTTTGGTCGTTACAGTACGATAGAAAAAAAAAAGCTATTAACTCCGTCAATATTAATTTTTTTTTCGATTTAGATTTGCTTTTCATAGCTGTTTAAGACAATCTTGATGTATTTTGATACTTTGACAACGATTTTTCCAGTAGCTTAGAAGAAAACGATGTTTTTTTCTTTGGTCGTTCCAGTATGATAGAAAATAAAATTTCGTTAATTTTAATTTTTTTTGAATAAGATTGGCTTTTCATAGCTGTTTAAGACAATCTTGATGTATTTTGAAACTTTGACAACGATTTTTCCAGTAGCTTAGAAGAAAACGATGTTTTTTTTCTTTGGTCGTTACAGTATGATAGAAAACAAAATTTCATTAATTTTAATTTTTTTTTGAATAAGATTGGCTTTTCATAGCTGTTTAAGACAATCTTGATGTACTTTGATACTTTGACAACGATTTTTCCAGTAGCTTAGAAGAAAACGATGTTTTTTTTCTTTGGTCGTTACAGTACGAAAGAAAAAAAAATGCTGTTATCTCCGTCAATATTAATTTATATTCGATTAACATTGGCTTTACAAAGCTGTTTAAGACAATCTTGATGTATTTTGACACTTTGACAACGATTTTTCCAGTAGTCTAGAAGAAAACGATGTTTTTTTTTTCTTTGGTCGTTACAGTACGAAAGAAAAAAAATGCTGTTATCTCCGTCAATGTTAATTTTTTTTCGATTTAGATTTGCTTTTCATAGCTGTTTAAGACAATCTTGATGTATTTTGATACTTTGACAAATATTTTTCCAGTAGTTTAGAAGAAAATGATGTTTTTTTTTCTTTTGTCGTTACAGTACGATAGAAAAAAAAAGCTATTAACTCCGTCAATATTAATTTTTTTTTCGATTTAGATTTGCTTTTCATAGCTGTTTAAGACAATCTTGATGTATTTTGATACTTTGACAACGATTTTTCCAGTAGCTTAGAAGAAAACGATGTTTTTTTCTTTGGTCGTTCCAGTATGATAGAAAACAAAATTTCGTTAATTTTAATTTTTTTTGAATAAGATTGGCTTTTCATAGCTGTTTAAGACAATCTTGATGTATTTTGAAACTTTGACAACGATTTTTCCAGTAGCTTAGAAGAAAACGATGTTTTTTTTCTTCGGTCGTTACAGTATGATAGAAAACAAAATTTCATTAATTTTAATTTTTTTTTGAATAAGATTGGCTTTTCATAGCTGTTTAAGACA
Organism: Ptychoptera albimana; assembly: GCA_961205885.1. Taxonomy (NCBI): domain Eukaryota; kingdom Metazoa; phylum Arthropoda; class Insecta; order Diptera; family Ptychopteridae; genus Ptychoptera; species Ptychoptera albimana. The sequence continues at coordinate 7,099,776 of OY540806.1, forward strand.
ATCTTGATGTATTTTGATACTTTGACAACGATTTTTCTAGTAGTTTAGAAGAAAAGGATGTTTCTTTTTTTCTTTGGTCGTTACAGTACGATAGAAAAAAAAAAGCTATTAACTCCGTCAATATTAATTTTTTTTTCGATTTAGATTTGCTTTTCATAGCTGTTTAAGACAATCTTGATGTATTTTGACACTTTGACAACGATTTTTCCAGTAGTCTAGAAGAAAACGATGTTTTTTTTTTCTTTGGTCGTTACAGTACGAAAGAAAAAAAATGCTGTTATCTCCGTCAATGTTAATTTTTTTTCGATTTAGATTTGCTTTTCATAGCTGTTTAAGACAATCTTGATGTATTTTGATACTTTGACAAATATTTTTCCAGTAGTTTAGAAGAAAATGATGTTTTTTTTTCTTTTGTCGTTACAGTAAGAAAGAAATAAAAAAGCTATCAACTCCGTCAATATTAATTTTTTTCGATATAGATTGGCTTTTCATAGCTGTTTAAGACAATCTTGATGTATTTTGATACTTTGACAAATATTTTTCCAGTAGTTTAGAAGAAAATGATGTTTTTTTTTCTTTTGTCGTTACAGTACGATAGAAAAAAAAAGCTATTAACTCCGTCAATATTAATTTTTTTTTCGATTTAGATTTGCTTTTCATAGCTGTTTAAGACAATCTTGATGTATTTTGATACTTTGACAACGATTTTTCCAGTAGCTTAGAAGAAAACGATGTTTTTTTCTTTGGTCGTTCCAGTATGATAGAAAACAAAATTTCGTTAATTTTAATTTTTTTTGAATAAGATTGGCTTTTCATAGCTGTTTAAGACAATCTTGATGTATTTTGAAACTTTGACAACGATTTTTCCAGTAGCTTAGAAGAAAACGATGTTTTTTTTCTTCGGTCGTTACAGTATGATAGAAAACAAAATTTCATTAATTTTAATTTTTTTTTGAATAAGATTGGCTTTTCATAGCTGTTTAAGACAATCTTGATGTATTTTGATACTTTGACAACGATTTTTCTAGTAGTTTAGAAGAAAAGGATGTTTCTTTTTTTCTTTGGTCGTTACAGTACGATAGAAAAAAAAAAGCTATTAACTCCGTCAATATTAATTTTTTTTTCGATTTAGATTTGCTTTTCATAGCTGTTTAAGACAATCTTGATGTATTTTGACACTTTGACAACGATTTTTCCAGTAGTCTAGAAGAAAACGATGTTTTTTTTTTCTTTGGTCGTTACAGTACGAAAGAAAAAAAATGCTGTTATCTCCGTCAATGTTAATTTTTTTTCGATTTAGATTTGCTTTTCATAGCTGTTTAAGACAATCTTGATGTATTTTGATACTTTGACAAATATTTTTCCAGTAGTTTAGAAGAAAATGATGTTTTTTTTTCTTTTGTCGTTACAGTAAGAAAGAAATAAAAAAGCTATCAACTCCGTCAATATTAATTTTTTTCGATATAGATTGGCTTTTCATAGCTGTTTAAGACAATCTTGATGTATTTTGATACTTTGACAACGATTTTTCCAGTAGCTTAGAAGAAAATGATGTTTTTTTCTTTGGTCGTTCCAGTATGATAGAAAACAAAATTTCGTTGATTTAAATTTTTTTTGAATAAGATTGGCTTTTTATAGCTGTTTAAGTCAATCTTGATGTATTTTGATACTTTGACAACGATTTTTCCAGTAGTTTAGAAGAAAACGATGTTTTTTTATTTGGTCGTTACAGTACGAAAGAAAAAAAAATGCTGTTATCTCCGTCAATATTAATTTTTTTCGATTTAGAGTTGCTTTTCATAGCTGTTTAAGACAATCTTGATGTATTTTGATACTTTGACAACGATTTTTCCAGTAGTTTAGAAGAAAACGTTTTTTTTTTTCTTTGGTCGTTACAGTATGATATGAAAACAAAATGTCGTTAATTTTAATTTATTTGAATGTGATTGGGTTTTCATAGCTGTTTAAGACAATCTTGATGTATTTTGATATTTTGACAACGATTTTTCCAGTAGCTTAGAAGAAAACGATGTTTTTTTTCTTTGGTCGTTACAGTACGAAAGAAAAAAAAATGCTGTTATCTCCGTCAATATTAATTTATATTCGATTAACATTGGCCTTACAAAGCTGTTTAAGACAATCTTGATGTATTTTGATACTTTGACAACGATTTTTCTAGTAGTTTAGAAGAAAAGGATGTTTCTTTTTTTCTTTGGTCGTTACAGTACGATAGAAAAAAAAAGCTATTAACTCCGTCAATGTTAATTTTTTTTTCGATTTAGATTTGCTTTTCATAGCTGTTTAAGACAATCTTGATGTATTTTGACACTTTGACAACGATTTTTCCAGTAGTCTAGAAGAAAACGATGTTTTTTTTTCTTTGGTCGTTACAGTACGAAAGAAAAAAAATGCTGTTATCTCCGTCAATGTTAACTTTTTTTTGGATTTAGATTTGCTTTTCATAGCTGTTTAAGACAATCTTGATGTATTTTGATACTTTGACAACGATTTTTCCAGTAGCTTAGAAGAAAACGATGTTTTTTTCTTTGGTCGTTCCAGTATGATAGAAAACAAAATTTCGTTAATTTAAATTTTTTTTGAATAAGATTGGCTTTTTATAGCTGTTTAAGACAATCTTGATGTATTTTGATACTTTGACAACGATTTTTCCAGTAGTTTAGAAGAAAACGATGTTTTTTTTTATTTGGTCGTTACAGTACGAAAGAAAAAAAAATGCTGTTATCTCCGTCAATATTAATTTTTTTCGATTTAGAGTTGCTTTACATAGCTGTTTAAGACAATCTTGATGTATTTTGATACTTTGACAACGATTTTTACAGAAGCTTAGAAGAAAACGATGTTTTTTTCTTTGGTCGATACAGTATGATAGAAAACAAAATTTCGTTAATTTTATTTTTTTTAATAAGATTGGCTTTTCATAGCTGTTTAAGACAATCTTGATGTATTTTGATACTTTACAACGATTTTTCCAGTAGTTTAGAAGAAAACGATGTTTTTTTTCTTTGGTCGTTACAGTACGAAAGAAAAAAAAAATGCTGTTATCTCCGTCAATATTAATTTTTTTCGATTTAGATTGGCTTTTCATAGCTGTTTAAGACAATCTTGTTGTATTTTGATACTTTGACAACGATTTTTCCAGAAGCTAAGAAGAAAACGATGATTTTTTTCTTAGGTCGTTACAGTATGATAGAAAACAAAATTTCGTTAATTTTAATTTTTTTTTGAATAAGATTGGCTATTCATAGCTGTTTAAGACAATCTTGGTGTACTTAGATATTTTGACAACGATTTTTCAAGTAGTTTAGAAGAAAACGATGTTTTTTTTCTTTGGTCGTTACAGTACGAAAGAAAAAAAAATGCTGTTATCTCCGTCAATATTAAATTTTTTATTTAGATTGGCTTTTCATAGCTGTTTAAGACAATCTTGATGTATTTTGATACTTTGACAACGATTTTTCCAGTAGCTTAGAAGAAATCGATGTTTTTTTTTATTTGGTCGTTACAGTACGAAAGAAAAGAAAATGCTGTTATCTCCGTCAATATTAATTTTTTTCGATTTAGATTGGCTTTTCATAGCTGTTTAAGACAATCTTGATGTATTTTGATACTTTGGCAACGATTTTTCCAGAAGCTAAGAAAAAAACGATGTTTTTTTTCTTAGGTCGTTACAGTATGATAGAAAATAAAATTTCTTTAATTTTAATTTTTTTGAATAAGATTGGCTTTTCATAGCTGTTTAAGACAATCTTGATGTATTTTTATACTTTGACAACGATTTTTCCAGTAGTTTAGAAGAAAACGATGTTTTTTTTTATTTGGTCGTTACAGTACGAAAGAAAAAAAAATGCTGTTATCTCCGTCAATATTAATTTTTTTCGATTTAGATTGGCTTTTCATAGCTGTTTAAGACAATCTTGATGTATTTTGATACTTTGACAACAATTTTTCCAGTAATTTAGAAGAAAACGATGATTTTTTTTTCTTTGGTCGTTACAGTATGATAGAAAACAAATGCTGTTATCTCCGTCAATATTAATTTTTTTTCGATTTAGATTGGATTTTCATAGCTGTTTAAGACAATCTTGATGTATTTTGAAACTTTGACAACGATTTTTCCAGTAGTTTAGAAGAAAAGGATGTTTCTTTTTTTCTTTGGTCGTTACAGTATGATAGAAAACAAAATTTCATTAATTTTAATTTTTTTTGAATAAGATTGCCTTTTCATAGCTGTTTAAGACAATCTTGATGTATTTTGATACTTTGACAACGATTTTTCCAGTAGCTTAGAAGAAAACGATGTTTTTTTTCTTTGGTCGTTACAGTACGAAAGAAAAAAAAATGCTGTTATCTCCGTCAATATTAATTTATATTCGATTAACATTGGCTTTACAAAGCTGTTTAAGACAATCTTGATGTATTTTGATACTTTGACAACGATTTTTCTAGTAGTTTAGAAGAAAAGGATGTTTCTTTTTTTCTTTGGTCGTTACAGTACGATAGAAAAAAAAAAGCTATTAACTCCGTCAATATTAATTTTTTTTTCGATTTAGATTTGCTTTTCATAGCTGTTTAAGACAATCTTGATGTATTTTGACACTTTGACAACGATTTTTCCAGTAGCTTAGAAGAAAACGATGTTTTTTTCTTTGGTCGTTCCAGTATGATAGAAAACAAAATTTCGTTAATTTAAATTTTTTTTGAATAAGATTGGCTTTTTATAGCTGTTTAAGACAATCTTGATGTATTTTGATACTTTGACAACGATTTTTCCAGTAGTTTAGAAGAAAACGATGTTTTTTTATTTGGTCGTTACAGTACGAAAGAAAAAAAAATGCTGTTATCTCCGTCAATATTAATTTTTTTCGATTTAGAGTTGCTTTACATAGCTGTTTAAGACAATCTTGATGTATTTTGATACTTTGACAACGATTTTTACAGAAGCTTAGAAGAAAACGATGTTTTTTTCTTTGGTCGATACAGTATGATAGAAAACAAAATTTCGTTAATTTTAATTTTTTTTAATAAGATTGGCTATTCATAGCTGTTTAAGACAATCTTGATGTATTTTGATACTTTACAACGATTTTTCCAGTAGTTTAGAAGAAAACGATGTTTTTTTTCTTTGGTCGTTACAGTACGAAAGAAAAAAAAAATGCTATTATCTCCGTCAATATTAATTTTTTTCGATTTAGATTGGCTTTTCATAGCTGTTTAAGACAATCTTGTTGTATTTTGATACTTTGACAACGATTTTTCCAGAAGCTAAGAAGAAAACGATGATTTTTTTCTTAGGTCGTTACAGTATGATAGAAAACAAAATTTCGTTAATTTTAATTTTTTTTTGAATAAGATTGGCTATTCATAGCTGTTTAAGACAATCTTGATGTATTTTGATACTTTGACAACGATTTTTCCAGTAGCTTAGAGAAATCGATGTTTTTTTTTATTTGGTCGTTACAGTACGAAAGAAAAAAAAATGCTGTTATCTCCGTCAATATTAAATTTTTTCGATTTAGATTGGCTTTTCATAGCTGTTTAAGACAATCTTGATGTATTTTGATACTTTGGCAACGATTTTTCCAGAAGCTAAGAAAAAAACGATGTTTTTTTTCTTAGGTCGTTACAGTATGATAGAAAATAAAATTTCTTTAATTTTAATTTTTTTGAATAAGATTGGCTTTTCATAGCTGTTTAAGACAATCTTGATGTATTTTGATACTTTGACAACGATTTTTCCAGTAGCTTAGAAGAAAACGATGTTTTTTTTCTTTGGTCGTTACAGTACGAAAGAAAAAAAAATGCTGTTATCTCCGTCAATATTAATTTATATTCGATTAACATTGGCTTTACAAAGCTGTTTAAGACAATCTTGATGTATTTTGATACTTTGACAACGATTTTTCTAGTAGTTTAGAAGAAAAGGATGTTTCTTTTTTTCTTTGGTCGTTACAGTACGATAGAAAAAAAAAAGCTATTAACTCCGTCAATATTAATTTTTTTTTCGATTTAGATTTGCTTTTCATAGCTGTTTAAGACAATCTTGATGTATTTTGATACTTTGACAACGATTTTTCCAGTAGCTTAGAAGAAAACGATGTTTTTTTCTTTGGTCGTTCCAGTATGATAGAAAATAAAATTTCGTTAATTTTAATTTTTTTTGAATAAGATTGGCTTTTCATAGCTGTTTAAGACAATCTTGATGTATTTTGAAACTTTGACAACGATTTTTCCAGTAGCTTAGAAGAAAACGATGTTTTTTTTCTTTGGTCGTTACAGTATGATAGAAAACAAAATTTCATTAATTTTAATTTTTTTTTGAATAAGATTGGCTTTTCATAGCTGTTTAAGACAATCTTGATGTACTTTGATACTTTGACAACGATTTTTCCAGTAGCTTAGAAGAAAACGATGTTTTTTTTCTTTGGTCGTTACAGTACGAAAGAAAAAAAAATGCTGTTATCTCCGTCAATATTAATTTATATTCGATTAACATTGGCTTTACAAAGCTGTTTAAGACAATCTTGATGTATTTTGACACTTTGACAACGATTTTTCCAGTAGTCTAGAAGAAAACGATGTTTTTTTTTTCTTTGGTCGTTACAGTACGAAAGAAAAAAAATGCTGTTATCTCCGTCAATGTTAATTTTTTTTCGATTTAGATTTGCTTTTCATAGCTGTTTAAGACAATCTTGATGTATTTTGATACTTTGACAAATATTTTTCCAGTAGTTTAGAAGAAAATGATGTTTTTTTTTCTTTTGTCGTTACAGTACGATAGAAAAAAAAAGCTATTAACTCCGTCAATATTAATTTTTTTTTCGATTTAGATTTGCTTTTCATAGCTGTTTAAGACAATCTTGATGTATTTTGATACTTTGACAACGATTTTTCCAGTAGCTTAGAAGAAAACGATGTTTTTTTCTTTGGTCGTTCCAGTATGATAGAAAACAAAATTTCGTTAATTTTAATTTTTTTTGAATAAGATTGGCTTTTCATAGCTGTTTAAGACAATCTTGATGTATTTTGAAACTTTGACAACGATTTTTCCAGTAGCTTAGAAGAAAACGATGTTTTTTTTCTTTGGTCGTTACAGTATGATAGAAAACAAAATTTCATTAATTTTAATTTTTTTTTGAATAAGATTGGCTTTTCATAGCTGTTTAAGACAATCTTGATGTATTTTGATACTTTGACAACGATTTTTCTAGTAGTTTAGAAGAAAAGGATGTTTCTTTTTTTCTTTGGTCGTTACAGTACGATAGAAAAAAAAAAGCTATTAACTCCGTCAATATTAATTTTTTTTTCGATTTAGATTTGCTTTTCATAGCTGTTTAAGACAATCTTGATGTATTTTGACACTTTGACAACGATTTTTCCAGTAGTCTAGAAGAAAACGATGTTTTTTTTTTCTTTGGTCGTTACAGTACGAAAGAAAAAAAATGCTGTTATCTCCGTCAATGTTAATTTTTTTTCGATTTAGATTTGCTTTTCATAGCTGTTTAAGACAATCTTGATGTATTTTGATACTTTGACAAATATTTTTCCAGTAGTTTAGAAGAAAATGATGTTTTTTTTTCTTTTGTCGTTACAGTAAGAAAGAAATAAAAAAGCTATCAACTCCGTCAATATTAATTTTTTTCGATATAGATTGGCTTTTCATAGCTGTTTAAGACAATCTTGATGTATTTTGATACTTTGACAACGATTTTTCCAGTAGCTTAGAAGAAAATGATGTTTTTTTCTTTGGTCGTTCCAGTATGATAGAAAACAAAATTTCGTTGATTTAAATTTTTTTTGAATAAGATTGGCTTTTTATAGCTGTTTAAGTCAATCTTGATGTATTTTGATACTTTGACAACGATTTTTCCAGTAGTTTAGAAGAAAACGATGTTTTTTTATTTGGTCGTTACAGTACGAAAGAAAAAAAAATGCTGTTATCTCCGTCAATATTAATTTTTTTCGATTTAGAGTTGCTTTACATAGCTGTTTAAGACAATCTTGATGTATTTTGATACTTTGACAACGATTTTTACAGAAGCTTAGAAGAAAACGATGTTTTTTTCTTTGGTCGATACAGTATGATAGAAAACAAAATTTCATTAATTTTAATTTTTTTTAATAAGATTGGCTATTCATAGCTGTTTAAGACAATCTTGATGTATTTTGATACTTTACAACGATTTTTCCAGTAGTTTAGAAGAAAACGATGTTTTTTTTCTTTGGTCGTTACAGTACGAAAGAAAAAAAAAATGCTGTTATCTCCGTCAATATTAATTTTTTTCGATTTAGATTGGCTTTTCATAGCTGTTTAAGACAATCTTGTTGTATTTTGATACTTTGACAACGATTTTTCCAGTAGTTTAGAAGGAAACGATGATTTTTTTCTTAGGTCGTTACAGTATGATAGAAAACAAAATTTCGTTAATTTTAATTTTTTTTTGAATAAGATTGGCTATTCATAGCTGTTTAAGACAATCTTGATGTACTTAGATACTTTGACAACGATTTTTCCAGTAGTTTAGAAGAAAACGATGTTTTTTTTCTTTGGTCGTTACAGTACGAAAGAAAAAAAAATGCTGTTATCTCCGTCAATATTAATTTTTTTTTATTTAGATTGGCTTTTCATAGCTGTTTAAGACAATCTTGATGTATTTTGATACTTTGACAACGATTTTTCCAGTAGCTTAGAAGAAATCGATGTTTTTTTTTATTTGGTCGTTACAGTACGAAAGAAAAAAAAATGCTGTTATCTCCGTCAATATTAATTTTTTTCGATTTAGATTGGCTTTTCATAGCTGTTTAAGACAATCTTGATGTATTTTGATACTTTGGCAACGATTTTTCCAGAAGCTAAGAAAAAAACGATGTTTTTTTTCTTAGGTCGTTACAGTATGATAGAAAATAAAATTTCTTTAATTTTAATTTTTTTGAATAAGATTGGCTTTTCATAGCTGTTTAAGACAATCTTGATGTATTTTTATACTTTGACAACGATTTTTCCAGTAGTTTAGAAGAAAACGATGTTTTTTTTTATTTGGTCGTTACAGTACGAAAGAAAAAAAAATGCTGTTATCTCCGTCAATATTAATTTTTTTCGATTTAGATTGGCTTTTCATAGCTGTTTAAGACAATCTTGATGTATTTTGATACTTTGACAACAATTTTTCCAGTAATTTAGAAGAAAACGATGATTTTTTTTTCTTTGGTCGTTACAGTATGATAGAAAACAAATGCTGTTATTTCCGTCAATATTAATTTTTTTTCGATTTAGATTGGATTTTCATAGCTGTTTAAGACAATCTTGATGTATTTTGAAACTTTGACAACGATTTTTCCAGTAGCTTAGAAGAAAACGATGTTTTTTCTTTGGTCGTTACAGTATGATAGAAAACAAAATTTCATTAATTTTAATTTTTTTTTGAATAAGATTGGCTTTTCATAGCTGTTTAAGACAATCTTGATGTATTTTGATACTTTGACAACGATTTTTCCAGTAGTTTAGAAGAAAACGATGTTTTTTTTTATTTGGTCGTTACAGTACGAAAGAAAAAAAAAATGCTGTTATCTCCGTCAATATTAATTTTTTTCGATTTAGATTGGCTTTTCATAGCTGTTTAAGACAATCTTGATGTATTTTGATACTTTGACAACGATTTTTCCAGTAGCTTAGAAGAAAACGATGTTTTTTTCTTTGGTCGTTACAGTATGATAGAAAACAAAATTTCGTTAATTTTAATTTTTTTTCGATTTAGAGTTGCTTTTTATAGCTGTTTAAGACAATCTTGATGTATTTTGATACTTTGACAACGATTTTTCCAGTAGCTTAGAAGAAAAGGATATTTCTTTTCTTCTTTGGTCGTTACAGTACGATAGAAAAGCAAATGCTGTTATCTTCGTCAATATTAATTTTTTTTCGATTTAGATTGGCTTTTCATAGTTGCTTAAGACAATCTTGATGTATTTTGATACTTTGACAACGATTTTTCCAGTAGTTTAGAAGAAAACGATGTTTTTTTTTTATTTGGTCGTTACAGTACGAAAGAAAAAAAAATGCTGTTATCTCCGTCAATATTAATTTTTTTCGATTTAGATTGGCTTTTCATAGCTGTTTAAGACAATCTTGATGTATTTTGATACTTTGACAACGATTTTTCCAGTAATTTAGAAGAAAACGATGTTTTTTTTATTTGGTTGTTACAGTACGATAGAAAAAAAAAAGCTATTAACTCCGTTAATATTAATTTTTTTTTCGATTTAGATTTGCTTTTCATAGCTGTTTAAGACAATCTTGATGTATTTTGATACTTTGACAACGATTTTTCCAGTAGCTTAGAAGAAAACGATGTTTTTTTCTTTGGTCGTTCCAGTATGATAGAAAATAAAATTTCGTTAATTTTAATTTTTTTTGAATAAGATTGGCTTTTCATAGCTGTTTAAGACAATCTTGATGTATTTTGAAACTTTGACAACGATTTTTCCAGTAGCTTAGAAGAAAACGATGTTTTTTTTCTTTGGTCGTTACAGTATGATAGAAAACAAAATTTCATTAATTTTAATTTTTTTTTGAATAAGATTGGCTTTTCATAGCTGTTTAAGACAATCTTGATGTATTTTGATACTTTGACAACGATTTTTCCAGTAGCTTAGAAGAAAACGATGTTTTTTTTCTTTGGTCGTTACAGTACGAAAGAAAAAAAAATGCTGTTATCTCCGTCAATATTAATTTATATTCGATTAACATTGGCTTTACAAAGCTGTTTAAGACAATCTTGATGTATTTTGACACTTTGACAACGATTTTTCCAGTAGTCTAGAAGAAAACGATGTTTTTTTTTTCTTTGGTCGTTACAGTACGAAAGAAAAAAAATGCTGTTATCTCCGTCAATGTTAATTTTTTTTCGATTTAGATTTGCTTTTCATAGCTGTTTAAGACAATCTTGATGTATTTTGATACTTTGACAAATATTTTTCCAGTAGTTTAGAAGAAAATGATGTTTTTTTTTCTTTTGTCGTTACAGTACGATAGAAAAAAAAAGCTATTAACTCCGTCAATATTAATTTTTTTTTCGATTTAGATTTGCTTTTCATAGCTGTTTAAGACAATCTTGATGTATTTTGATACTTTGACAACGATTTTTCCAGTAGCTTAGAAGAAAACGATGTTTTTTTCTTTGGTCGTTCCAGTATGATAGAAAACAAAATTTCGTTAATTTTAATTTTTTTTGAATAAGATTGGCTTTTCATAGCTGTTTAAGACAATCTTGATGTATTTTGAAACTTTGACAACGATTTTTCCAGTAGCTTAGAAGAAAACGATGTTTTTTTTCTTTGGTCTTTACAGTATGATAGAAAACAAAATTTCATTAATTTTAATTTTTTTTTGAATAAGATTGGCTTTTCATAGCTGTTTAAGACAATCTTGATGTATTTTGATACTTTGACAACGATTTTTCTAGTAGTTTAGAAGAAAAGGATGTTTCTTTTTTTCTTTGGTCGTTACAGTACGATAGAAAAAAAAAAGCTATTAACTCCGTCAATATTAATTTTTTTTTCGATTTAGATTTGCTTTTCATAGCTGTTTAAGACAATCTTGATGTATTTTGACACTTTGACAACGATTTTTCCAGTAGTCTAGAAGAAAACGATGTTTTTTTTTTCTTTGGTCGTTACAGTACGAAAGAAAAAAAATGCTGTTATCTCCGTCAATGTTAATTTTTTTTCGATTTAGATTTGCTTTTCATAGCTGTTTAAGACAATCTTGATGTATTTTGATACTTTGACAAATATTTTTCCAGTAGTTTAGAAGAAAATGATGTTTTTTTTTCTTTTGTCGTTACAGTAAGAAAGAAATAAAAAAGCTATCAACTCCGTCAATATTAATTTTTTTCGATATAGATTGGCTTTTCATAGCTGTTTAAGACAATCTTGATGTATTTTGATACTTTGACAACGATTTTTCCAGTAGCTTAGAAGAAAACGATGTTTTTTTCTTTGGTTGTTCCAGTATGATAGAAAACAAAATTTCGTTGATTTAAATTTTTTTTGAATAAGATTGGCTTTTTATAGCTGTTTAAGTCAATCTTGATGTATTTTGATACTTTGACAACGATTTTTCCAGTAGTTTAGAAGAAAACGATGTTTTTTTATTTGGTCGTTACAGTACGAAAGAAAAAAAAATGCTGTTATCTCCGTCAATATTAATTTTTTTCGATTTAGAGTTGCTTTACATAGCTGTTTAAGACAATCTTGATGTATTTTGATACTTTGACAACGATTTTTACAGAAGCTTAGAAGAAAACGATGTTTTTTTCTTTGGTCGATACAGTATGATGGAAAACAAAATTTCGTTAATTTTAATTTTTTTTAATAAGATTGGCTATTCATAGCTGTTTAAGACAATCTTGATGTATTTTGATACTTTACAACGATTTTTCCAGTAGTTTAGAAGAAAACGATGTTTTTTTTCTTTGGTCGTTACAGTACGAAAGAAAAAAAAAATGCTGTTATCTCCGTCAATATTAATTTTTTTCGATTTAGATTGGCTTTTCATAGCTGTTTAAGACAATATTGTTGTATTTTGATACTTTGACAACGATTTTTCCAGAAGCTAAGAAGAAAACGATGATTTTTTTCTTAGGTCGTTACAGTATGATAGAAAACAAAATTTCGTTAATTTTAATTTTTTTTTGAATAAGATTGGCTATTCATAGCTGTTTAAGACAATCTTGATGTACTTAGATACTTTGACAACGATTTTTCCAGTAGTTTAGAAGAAAACGATGTTTTTTTTCTTTGGTCGTTACAGTACGAAAGAAAAAAAAATGCTGTTATCTCCGTCAATATTAATTTTTTTTTATTTAGATTGGCTTTTCATAGCTGTTTAAGACAATCTTGATGTATTTTGATACTTTGACAACGATTTTTCCAGTAGCTTAGAAGAAATCGATGTTTTTTTTTATTTGGTCGTTACAGTACGAAAGAAAAAAAAATGCTGTTATCTCCGTCAATATTAATTTTTTTCGATTTAGATTGGCTTTTCATAGCTGTTTAAGACAATCTTGATGTATTTTGATACTTTGGCAACGATTTTTCCAGAAGCTAAGAAAAAAACGATGTTTTTTTTCTTAGGTCGTTACAGTATGATAGAAAATAAAATTTCTTTAATTTTAATTTTTTTGAATAAGATTGGCTTTTCATAGCTGTTTAAGACAATCTTGATGTATTTTTATACTTTGACAACGATTTTTCCAATAGTTTAGAAGAAAACGATGTTTTTTTTTATTTGGTCGTTACAGTACGAAAGAAAAAAAAATGCTGTTATCTCCGTCAATATTAATTTTTTTCGATTTAGATTGGCTTTTCATAGCTGTTTAAGACAATCTTGATGTATTTTGATACTTTGACAACAATTTTTCCAGTAATTTAGAAGAAAACGATGATTTTTTTTTCTTTGGTCGTTACAGTATGATAGAAAACAAATGCTGTTATTTCCGTCAATATTAATTTTTTTTCGATTTAGATTGGATTTTCATAGCTGTTTAAGACAATCTTGATGTATTTTGAAACTTTGACAACGATTTTTCCAGTAGCTTAGAAGAAAACGATGTTTTTTCTTTGGTCGTTACAGTATGATAGAAAACAAAATTTCATTAATTTTAATTTTTTTTTGAATAAGATTGGCTTTTCATAGCTGTTTAAGACAATCTTGATGTATTTTGATACTTTGACAACGATTTTTCCAGTAGTTTAGAAGAAAACGATGTTTTTTTTTATTTGGTCGTTACAGTACGAAAGAAAAAAAAAATGCTGTTATCTCCGTCAATATTAATTTTTTTCGATTTAGATTGGCTTTTCATAGCTGTTTAAGACAATCTTGATGTATTTTGATACTTTGACAACGATTTTTCCAGTAGCTTAGAAGAAAACGATGTTTTTTTCTTTGGTCGTTACAGTATGATAGAAAACAAAATTTCGTTAATTTTAATTTTTTTTCGATTTAGAGTTGCTTTTTATAGCTGTTTAAGACAATCTTGATGTATTTTGATACTTTGACAACGATTTTTCCAGTAGCTTAGAAGAAAAGGATATTTCTTTTCTTCTTTGGTCGTTACAGTACGATAGAAAAGCAAATGCTGTTATCTTCGTCAATATTAATTTTTTTTCGATTTAGATTGGCTTTTCATAGTTGCTTAAGACAATCTTGATGTATTTTGATACTTTGACAACGATTTTTCCAGTAGTTTAGAAGAAAACGATGTTTTTTTTTTATTTGGTCGTTACAGTACGAAAGAAAAAAAAATGCTGTTATCTCCGTCAATATTAATTTTTTTCGATTTAGATTGGCTTTTCATAGCTGTTTAAGACAATCTTGATGTATTTTGATACTTTGACAACGATTTTTCCAGTAATTTAGAAGAAAACGATGTTTTTTTTATTTGGTTGTTACAGTATGATAGAAAACAAATGCTGTTATCTCCGTCAATATTAATTTTTTTTCGATTTAGAGTTGCTTTTTATAGCTGTTTAAGACAATCTTGATGTATTTTGATACTTTGACAACGATTTTTCCAGTAGCTTAGAAGAAAAGGATATTTCTTTTCTTCTTTGGTCGTTACAGTACGATAGAAAAGCAAATGCTGTTATCTTCGTCAATATTAATTTTTTTCGATTTAGATTGGCTTTTCATAGCTGTTTAAGACAATCTTGATGTATTTTGATACTTTGACAACGATTTTTCCAGTAGCTTAGAAGAAAACGATGTTTTTTCTTTGGTCGTTACAGTATGATAGAAAACAAAATTTCATTAATTTTAATTTTTTTTTAATAAGATTGGCTTTTCATAGCTGTTTAAGACAATCTTGATGTATTTTGATACTTTGACAACGATTTTTTCAGTAATTTAGAAGAAAAAGATGTTTTTTTTCTTTGGTCGTTACAGTATGATAGAAAACAAATGCTGTTATCTCCGTCAATATTAATTTTTTTTCGATTTAGATTGGCTTTTCCTAGCTGTTTAAGACAATCTTGATGTATTTTGATACTTTGACAACGATTTTTCCAGTAGTTTAGAAGAAAACGATGTTTTTTTTTATTTGGTCGTTACAGTACGAAAGAAAAAAAAATGCTGTTATCTTCGTCAATATTAATTTTTTTTCGATTTAGATTGGCTTTTCATAGCTGTTTAAGACAATCTTGATGTATTTTGATACTTTGACAACGATTTTTCCAGTAGTTTAGAGAAAACGATGTTTTATTTTATTTGGTCGTTACAGTATGAAAGAAAAAAAATGCTGTCAAATCCGTCAATGTTAATTTTTTTCGATTAAGATTGGCTTTTCATAGCTGTTTAAGACAATCTTGATGTATTTTGATACTTTGACAACGATTTTTCCAGTAATTTAGAAGAAAACGATGTTTTTTTTCTTTGGTCGTTACAGTATGATAGAAAACAAATGCTGTTATCTCCGTCAATATTAATTTTTTTTCGATTTAGATTGGCTTTTCATAGCTGTTTAAGACAATCTTGATGTATTTTGATACTTTGACAACGATTTTTCCAGTAGTTTAGAAGAAAACGATGTTTTTTTTTTAATTGGTCGTTACAGTACGAAAGAAAAAAAAATGCTGTTATCTCCGTCAATATTAATTTTTTTCGATTTAGATTGGCTTTTCATAGCTGTTTATGACAATCTTGATGTTTTTTGATACTTTGACAACGATTTTTCCAGTAATTTAGAAGAAAACGATGTTTTTTTTATTTGGTTGTTACAGTATGATAGAAAACAAATGCTGTTATCTCCGTCAATATTAATTTTTTTTCGATTTAGATTGGCTTTTCATAGCTGTTTAAGACAATCTTGATGTATTTTGATACTTTGACAACGATTTTTCCAGTAGCTTAGAAGAAAACGATGTTTTTTTTTTCGTTGGTCGTTCAAGTATGAAAGATAAAAAAATTTCGTTAATATTAATTTTTTTTGAATAAGATTGGCTTTTTATATCTGATTAAGACAATCTTGATGTATTTTGATACTTTGACAACGATTTTTCCAGTAGTTTAGAAGAAAACGATGTTTTTTTTTATTTGGTCGTTACAGTACGAAAGAAAAAAAAATGCTGTTATCTCCGTCAATATTAATTTTTTTCGATTTAGATTGGCTTTTCATAGCTGTTTAAGACAATATTGATGTATTTTGATACTTTGGCAACGATTTCTCCAGAAGCTAAGAAAAAAACGATGTTTTTTTTCTTAGGTCGTTACAGTATGATAGAAAATAAAATTTCTTTAATTTTAATTTTTTTGAATAAGATTGGCTTTTCATAGCTGTTTAAGACAATCTTGATGTATTTTTATACTTTGACAACGATTTTTCCAGTAGTTTAGAAGAAAACGATGTTTTTTTTTATTTGGTCGTTACAGTACGAAAGAAAAAAAAATGCTGTTATCTCCGTCAATATTAATTTTTTTCGATTTAGATTGGCTTTTCATAGCTGTTTAAGACAATCTTGATGTATTTTGATACTTTGACATCGATTTTTCCAGTAATTTAGAAGAAAACGATGATATTTTTTTCTTTGGTCGTTACAGTATGATAGAAAACAAATGCTGTTATCTCCGTCAATATTAATTTTTTTTCGATTTAGATTGGATTTTCATAGCTGTTTAAGACAATCTTGATGTATTTTGATACTTTGGCAACGATTTTTCCAGTAGTTTAGAGAAAACGATGTTTTTTTTTTATTTGGTCGTTACAGTACGAAAGAAAAAAAAATGCTGTTATCTCCGTCAATATTAATTTTTTTCGATTTAGATTGGCTTTTCATAGCTGTTTAAGACAATCTTGATGTATTTTGATACTTTGACAACGATTTTTCCAGTAGTTTAGAAGAAAACGATGTTTTTTTTTTATTTGGTCGTTACAGTACGAAAGAAAAAAAAATGCTGTTATCTCCGTCAATATTAATTTTTTTCGATTTAGATTGGCTTTTCATAGCTGTTTAAGACAATCTTGATGTATTTTGATACTTTGACAACGATTTTTCCAGTAATTTAGAAGAAAACGATGTTTTTTTTTTATTTGGTCGTTACAGTACGAAAGAAAAAAAAATGCTGTTATCTCCGTCAATATTAATTTTTTTTCGATTTAGATTGGCTTTTCATAGCTGCTTAAGACAATCTTGATGTTTTTTGATACTTTGACAACGATTTTTCCAGTAGTTTAGAAGAAAACGATGTTTTTTTTTTCTTTGGTCGTTACAGTACGAAAGAAAAAAAAATGCTGTTATCTCCGTCAATATTAATTTTTTTCGATTTAGATTGGCTTTTCATAGCTGTTTAAGACAATCTTGATGTATTTTGATACTTTGACAACGATTTTTCCAGTAATTTAGAAGAAAACGATGTTTTTTTTATTTGGTTGTTACAGTATGATAGAAAACAAATTCTGTTATCTCCGTCAATATTAATTTTTTTTCGATTTAGATTGGCTTTTCATAGCTGTTTAAGACAATCTTGATGTATTTTGATACTTTGACAACGATTTTTCCAGTAGTTTAGAGAAAACGATGTTTTATTTTATTTGGTCGTTACAGTATGAAAGAAAAAAAATGCTGTCAAATCCGTCAATGTTAATTTTTTTCGATTAAGATTGGCTTTTCATAGCTGTTTAAGACAATCTTGATGTATTTTGATACTTTGACAACGATTTTTCCAGTAATTTAGAAGAAAACGATGTTTTTTTTCTTTGGTCGTTACAGTATGATAGAAAACAAATGCTGTTATCTCCGTCAATATTAATTTTTTTTCGATTTAGATTGGCTTTTCATAGCTGTTTAAGACAATCTTGATGTATTTTGATACTTTGACAACGATTTTTCCAGTAGTTTAGAAGAAAACGATGTTTTTTTTTTAATTGGTCGTTACAGTACGAAAGAAAAAAAAATGCTGTTATCTCCGTCAATATTAATTTTTTTCGATTTAGATTGGCTTTTCATAGCTGTTTATGACAATCTTGATGTATTTTGATACTTTGACAAAGATTTTTCCAGTAATTTAGAAGAAAACGATGTTTTTTTTATTTGGTTGTTACAGTATGATAGAAAACAAATGCTGTTATCTCCGTCAATATTAATTTTTTTTCGATTTAGATTGGCTTTTCATAGCTGTTTAAGACAATCTTGATGTATTTTGATACTTTGACAACGATTTTTCCAGTAGCTTAGAAGAAAACGATGTTTTTTTTTTCGTTGGTCGTTCAAGTATGAAAGATAAAAAAATTTCGTTAATATTAATTTTTTTTGAATAAGATTGGCTTTTTATATCTAAATAAGACAATCTTGATGTATTTTGATACTTTGACAACGATTTTTCCAGTAGTTTAGAAGAAAACGATGTTTTTTTTTATTTGGTCGTTACAGTACGAAAGAAAAAAAAATGCTGTTATCTCCGTCAATATTAATTTTTTTCGATTTAGATTGGCTTTTCATAGCTGTTTAAGACAATATTGATGTATTTTGATACTTTGGCAACGATTTCTCCAGAAGCTAAGAAAAAAACGATGTTTTTTTTCTTAGGTCGTTACAGTATGATAGAAAATAAAATTTCTTTAATTTTAATTTTTTTGAATAAGATTGGCTTTTCATAGCTGTTTAAGACAATCTTGATGTATTTTTATACTTTGACAACGATTTTTCCAGTAGTTTAGAAGAAAACGATGTTTTTTTTTATTTGGTCGTTACAGTACGAAAGAAAAAAAAATGCTGTTATCTCCGTCAATATTAATTTTTTTCGATTTAGATTGGCTTTTCATAGCTGTTTAAGACAATCTTGATGTATTTTGATACTTTGACATCGATTTTTCCAGTAATTTAGAAGAAAACGATGATATTTTTTTCTTTGGTCGTTACAGTATGATAGAAAACAAATGCTGTTATCTCCGTCAATATTAATTTTTTTTCGATTAAGATTGGATTTTCATAGCTGTTTAAGACAATCTTGATGTATTTTAATACTTTGACAACGATTTTTCCAGTAGTTTAGAGAAAACGATGTTTTTTTTTTATTTGGTCGTTACAGTACGAAAGAAAAAAAAATGCTGTTATCTCCGTCAATATTAATTTTTTTCGATTTAGATTGGCTTTTCATAGCTGTTTAAGACAATCTTGATGTATTTTGATACTTTGACAACGATTTTTCCAGTAGTTTAGAAGAAAACGATGTTTTTTTTTTATTTGGTCGTTACAGTACGAAAGAAAAAAAAATGCTGTTATCTCCGTCAATATTAATTTTTTTCGATTTAGATTGGCTTTTCATAGCTGTTTAAGACAATCTTGATGTATTTTGATACTTTGACAACGATTTTTCCAGTAATTTAGAAGAAAACGATGTTTTTTTTATTTGGTTGTTACAGTATGATAGAAAACAAATTCTGTTATCTCCGTCAATATTAATTTTTTTTCGATTTAGATTGGCTTTTCATAGCTGTTTAAGACAATCTTGATGTATTTTGATACTTTGACAACGATTTTTCCAGTAGTTTAGAGAAAACGATGTTTTATTTTATTTGGTCGTTACAGTATGAAAGAAAAAAAAATGCTGTTATCTCCGTCAATATTAATTTTTTTCGATTTAGATTGGCTTTTCATAGCTGTTTAAGACAATTTTGATGTATTTTGATACTTTGACAACGATTTTTCCAGTAGTTTAGAGAAAACGATGTTTTATTTTATTTGGTCGTTACAGTATGAAAGAAAAAAAAATGCTGTTATCTCCGTCAATATTAATTTTTTTCGATTTAGATTGGCTTTTCATAGCTGTTTAAGACAATCTTGATGTATTTTGATACTTTGACAACGATTTTTCCAGTAGTTTAGAAGAAAACGATGTTTTTTTTTCTTTGGTCGTTACAGTACGAATGAAAAAAAAATGCTGTTATCTCCGTCAATATTAATTTTTTTTCGATTAAGATTGGCTTTTCATAGCTGTTTAAGACAATCTTGATGGATTTTGATACTTTGACAACGATTTTTCCATTAGTTTAGAAGAAAACGATGTTTTTTTTCTTTGGTTGTTACAGTATGATAGAAAACAAATGCTGTTATCTCCGTCAATATTAATTTTTTTTCTATTTAGATTGGCTTTTCATAGCTGTTTAAGACAATCTTGATGTATTTTGATACTTTGACAACGATTTTTCCAGTAGTTTAGAGAAAACGATGTTTTATTTTATTTGGTCGTTACAGTATGAAAGAAAAAAAAATGCTGTTATCTCCGTCAATATTAATTTTTTTCGATTTAGATTGGCTTTTCATAGCTGTTTAAGACAATCTTGATGTATTTTGATACTTTGACAACGATTTTTCCAGTAATTTAGAAGAAAACGATGTTTTTTTTATTTGGTTGTTACAGTATGATAGAAAACAAATGCTGTTATCTCCGTCAATATTAATTTTTTTTCGATTTAGATTGGCTTTTCATAGCTGTTTAAGACAATCTTGATGTATTTTGATACTTTGACAACGATTTTTCCAGTAGTTTAGAGAAAACGATGTTTTATTTTATTTGGTCGTTACAGTATGAAAGAAAAAAAAATGCTGTTATCTCCGTCAATATTAATTTTTTTCGATTTAGATTGGCTTTTCATAGCTGTTTAAGACAATCTTGATGTATTTTGATACTTTGACAACGATTTTTCCAGTAATTTAGAAGAAAACGATGTTTTTTTTCTTTGGTCGTTACAGTATGATAGAAAACAAATGCTGTTATCTCCGTCAATATTAATTGTTTTTCGATTTAGATTGGCTTTTCATAGCTGTTTAAGACAATCTTGATGTATTTTGATACTTTGACAACGATTTTTCCAGTAGTTTAGAAGAAAACGATGTTTTTTTTCTTTGGTCGTTACAGTACGAAAGAAAAAAAAAATGCTGTGAACTCCGTCAATGTTAATTTTTTTTCGATTTAGATTGGCTTTTCATAGCTGTTTAAGACAATCTTGATGTATTTTGATACTTTGACAACGATTTTTCCAGTAGTTAAGAAGAAAACGATGTTTTTTTTTCTTTGGTCGTTACAGTACGAATGAAAAAAAAATGCTGTTATCTCCGTCAATATTAATTTTTTTTCGATTAAGATTGGCTTTTCATAGCTGTTTAAGACAATCTTGATGTATTTTGACACTTTGACAACGATTTTTCCAGTAGCTTAGAAGAAAACGATGTTTTTTTTTATTTGGTCGTTACAGTACGAAAGAAAAAAAAAATGCTGTTATCTCCGTCAATATTAATTTTTGTCGATTAAGATTGGCTTTTCATAGCTGTTTAAGACAATCTTGATGTTTTTTGATACTTTGACAACGATTTTTCCAGTAGCTTAGAAGAAAACGATGTTTTTTCTTTGGTCGTTACAGTATGATAGAAAACAAAATTTCATTAATTTTAATTTTTTTTTAATAAGATTGGCTTTTCATAGCTGTTTAAGACAATCTTGATGTATTTTGATACTTTGACAACGATTTTTCCAGTAGCTTAGAAGAAAACGATGTTTTTTTCTTTGGTCGTTACAGTATGATAGAAAACAAAATTTCGTTAATTTTAATTTTTTTTCGATTTAGAGTTGCTTTTCATAGCTGTTTAAGACAATCTTGATGTATTTTGATACTTTGACAACGATTTTTCTAGTAGCTTAGAAGAAAACGATGTTTTTTTCTTTGGTCGTTACAGTACGATAGAAAACAAAATTTCGTTAATTTTAATTTTTTTTCGATTTAGAGTTGCTTTTTATAGCTGTTTAAGACAATCTTGATGTATTTTGATACTTTGACAACGATTTTTCCAGTAGCTTAGAAGAAAAGGATATTTCTTTTTTTCTTTGGTCGTTACAGTACGATAGAAAAGCAAATGCTGTTATCTTCGTCAATATTAATTTTTTTTCGATTTAGATTGGCTTTTCATAGCTGCTTAAGACAATCTTGATGTATTTTGATACTTTGACAACGATTTTTCCAGTAGTTTAGAAGAAAACGATGTTTTTTTTTATTTGGTCGTTACAGTACGAAAGAAAAAAAAATGCTGTTATCTCCGTCAATATTAATTTTTTTCGATTTAGATTGGCTTTTCATAGCTGTTTAAGACAATCTTGATGTATTTTGATACTTTGACATCGATTTTTCCAGTAATTTAGAAGAAAACGATGATATTTTTTTCTTTGGTCGTTACAGTATGATAGAAAACAAATGCTGTTATCTCCGTCAATATTAATTTTTTTTCGATTTAGATTGGATTTTCATAGCTGTTTAAGACAATCTTGATGTATTTTGATACTTTGACAACGATTTTTCCAGTAGCTTAGAAGAAAACGATGTTTTTTTCTTTGGTCGTTACAGTACGATAGAAAACAAAATTTCGTTAATTTTAATTTTTTTTCGATTTAGAGTTGCTTTTTATAGCTGTTTAAGACAATCTTGATGTATTTTGATACTTTGACAACGATTTTTCCAGTAGCTTAGAAGAAAAGGATATTTCTTTTTTTCTTTGGTCGTTACAGTACGAAAGAAAAAAAAATGCTGTTATCTCCGTCAATATTAATTTTTTTCGATTTAGATTGGCTTTTCATAGCTGTTTAAGACAATCTTGATGTATTTTGATACTTTGACAACGATTTTTCCAGTAATTTAGAAGAAAACGATGTTTTTTTTATTTGGTTGTTACAGTATGATAGAAAACAAATGCTGTTATCTCCGTCAATATTAATTTTTTTTCGATTTAGATTGGCTTTTCATAGCTGTTTAAGACAATCTTGATGTATTTTGACACTTTGACAACGATTTTTCCAGTAGTTTAGAGAAAACGATGTTTTATTTTATTTGGTCGTTACAGTATGAAAGAAAAAAAAATGCTGTTATCTCCGTCAAT
This sequence comes from Ptychoptera albimana, assembly GCA_961205885.1. NCBI lineage: Eukaryota > Metazoa > Arthropoda > Insecta > Diptera > Ptychopteridae > Ptychoptera > Ptychoptera albimana. The sequence continues at coordinate 7,122,708 of OY540806.1, forward strand.
ATTAATTTTTTTCGATTTAGATTGGCTTTTCATAGCTGTTTAAGACAATCTTGATGTATTTTGATACTTTGACAACGATTTTTCCAGTAATTTAGAAGAAAACGATGTTTTTTTTCTTTGGTCGTTACAGTATGATAGAAAACAAATGCTGTTATCTCCGTCAATATTAATTGTTTTTCGATTTAGATTGGCTTTTCATAGCTGTTTAAGACAATCTTGATGTATTTTGATACTTTGACAACGATTTTTCCAGTAGTTTAGAAGAAAACGATGTTTTTTTTTCTTTGGTCGTTACAGTACGAATGAAAAAAAAATGCTGTTATCTCCGTCAATATTAATTTTTTTTAGATTAAGATTGGCTTTTCATAGCTGTTTAAGACAATCTTGATGGATTTTGATACTTTGACAACGATTTTTCCATTAGTTTAGAAGAAAACGATGTTTTTTTTCTTTGGTCGTTACAGTATGAAAGAAAAAAAAATTCGTTAATATTAATTTTTTTTTAATAAGATTGGCTTTTCATAGCTGTTTAAGACAATCTTGATATATTTTGATACTTTGACAACGATTTTCCAGTAGTTTAGAAGAAAACGATGTTTTTCTTCTTTGGTCGTTACAGTACGAAAGAAAAAAAAAATGCTGTTAACTCCGTCAATGTTAATTTTTTTTCGATTTAGATTGGCTTTTCATAGCTGTTTAAGACAATCTTGATGTATTTTGATACTTTGACAACGATTTTTCCAGTAGTTTAGAAGAAAACGATGTTTTTTTTTATTTGGTCGTTACAGTACGAAAGAAAAAAAAATGCTGTTATCTTCGTCAATATTAATTTTTTTCGATTTAGATTGGCTTTTCATAGCTGTTTAAGACAATCTTGATGCATTTTGATACTTTGACAACGATTTTTCCAGTAGTTTAGAGAAAACGATGTTTTATTTTATTTGGTCGTTACAGTATGAAAGAAAAAAAATGCTGTTATCTCCGTCAATATTAATTTTTTTCGATTTAGATTGGCTTTTCATAGCTGCTTAAGACAATCTTGATGTATTTTGATACTTTGACAACGATTTTTCCAGTAATTTAGAAGAAAACGATGTTTTTTTCTTTGGTCGTTACAGTATGATAGAAAACAAATGCTGTTATCTCCGTCAATATTAATTTTTTTCGATTAAGATTGGCTTTTCATAGCTGTTTAAGACAATCTTGATGTATTTTGATACTTTGACAACGATTTTTCCAGTAGCTTAGAAGAAAACGATGTTTTTTCTTTGGTCGTTACAGTATGATAGAAAACAAAATTTCATTAATTTTAATTTTTTTTTAATAAGATTGGCTTTTCATAGCTGTTTAAGACAATCTTGATGTATTTTGATACTTTGACAACGATTTTTCCAGTAGCTTAGAAGAAAACGATGTTTTTTTCTTTGGTCGTTACAGTATGATAGAAAACAAAATTTCGTTAATTTTAATTTTTTTTCGATTTAGAGTTGCTTTTCATAGCTGTTTAAGACAATCTTGATGTATTTTGATACTTTGACAACGATTTTTCTAGTAGCTTAGAAGAAAACGATGTTTTTTCTTTGGTCGTTACAGTATGATAGAAAACAAAATTTCATTAATTTTAATTTTTTTTTAATAAGATTGGCTTTTCATAGCTGTTTAAGATAATCTTGATGTATTTTGATTCTTTGACAACGATTTTTTCAGTAATTTAGAAGAAAACGATGTTTTTTTTCTTTGGTCGTTACAGTATGATAGAAAACAAATGCTGTTATCTCCGTCAATATTAATTTTTTTTCGATTTAGATTGGCTTTTCCTAGCTGTTTAAGACAATCTTGATGTATTTTGATACTTTGACAACGATTTTTCCAGTAGTTTAGAGAAAACGATGTTTTATTTTATTTGGTTGTTACAGTATGAAAGAAAAAAAAATGCTGTTATCTCCGTCAATATTAACTTTTTTTCGATTTAGATTGGCTTTTCATAGCTGTTTAAGACAATCTTGATGTATTTTGAAAATTTAACAACGATTTTTCCAGTAATTTAGAAGAAAACGATGTTTTTTTTCTTTGGTCGTTACAGTATGATAGAAAACAAATACTGTTATCTCCGTCAATATTAATTTTTTTTCGATTTAGATTGGCTTTTCCTAGCTGTTTAAGACAATCTTGATGTATTTTGATACTTTGACAACGATTTTTCCAGTAGTTTAGAGAAAACGATGTTTTATTTTATTTGGTTGTTACAGTATGAAAGAAAAAAAAATGCTGTTATCTCCGTCAATATTAATTTGTTACGATTTAGATTGGCTTTTCATAGCTGTTTAAGACAATCTTGATGGATTTTGATACTTTGACAACGATTTTTCCATTAGTTTAGAAGAAAACGATGTTTTTTTTCTTTGGTCGTTACAGTATGAAAGAAAAAAAAAATTCGTTAATATTAATTTTTTTTTCGATTTAGATTGGCTTTTCATAGCTGTTTAAGACAATTTTGATATATTTTGATACTTTGACAACGATTTTTCCAGTAGTTTAGAAGAAAACGATGTTTTTTTTCTTTGGTCGTTACAGTACGAAAGAAAAAAAAAATGCTGTTAACTCCGTCAATGTTAATTTTTTTTCGATTTAGATTGGCTTTTCGTAGCTGTTTAAGACAATCTTGATGCATTTTGATACTTTGACAACGATTTTTCCAGTAGTTTAGAGAAAACGATGTTTTATTTTATTTGGTTGTTACAGTATGAAAGAAAAAAAAATGCTGTTATCTCCGTCAATATTAATTTTTTTCGATTTAGATTGGCTTTTCATAGCTGTTTAAGACAATCTTGATGTATTTTGATACTTTGACAACGATTTTTCCAGTAGCTTAGAAGAAAACGATGTTTTTTCTTTGGTCGTTACAGTATGATAGAAAACAAAATTTCATTAATTTTAATTTTTTTTTTAATAAGATTGGCTTTTCATAGCTGTTTAAGATAATCTTGATGTATTTTGATACTTTGACAACGATTTTTTCAGAAATTTAGAAGAAAACGATGTTTTTTTTTCTTTGGTCGTTACAGTATGATAGAAAACAAATGCTGTTATCTCCGTCAATATTAATTTTTTTTCGATTTAGATTGGCTTTTCCTAGCTGTTTAAGACAATCTTGATGTATTTTGATACTTTGACAACGATTTTTCCAGTAGTTTAGAGAAAACGATGTTTTATTTTATTTGGTTGTTACAGTATGAAAGAAAAAAAAATGCTGTTATCACCGTCAATATTAATTTTTTTCGATTTAGATTGGCTTTTCATAGCTGTTTAAGACAATCTTGATATATTTTGATACTTTGACAACGATTTTTCCAGTAGTTTAGAAGAAAACGATGTTTTTTTTCTTTGGTCGTTACAGTACGAAAGAAAAAAAAAATGCTGTTAACTCCGTCAATGTTAATTTTTTTTCGATTTAGATTGGCTTTTCGTAGCTGTTTAAGACAATCTTGATGTATTTTGATACTTTGACAACGATTTTTCCAGTAGTTTAGAAGAAAACGATGTTTTTTTTTATTTGGTCGTTACAGTACGAAAGAAAAAAAAATGCTGTTATCTTCGTCAATATTAATTTTTTTCGATTTAGATTGGCTTTTCATAGCTGTTTAAGACAATCTTGATGTATTTTGATACTTTGACAACGATTTTTCCAGTAGTTTAGAGAAAACGATGTTTTATTTTATTTGGTCGTTACAGTATGAAAGAAAAAAAATGCTGTTATCTCCGTCAATATTAATTTTTTTCGATTTAGATTGGCTTTTCATAGCTGTTTAAGACAATCTTGATGTATTTTGATACTTTGACAACGATTTTTCCAGGAATTTAGAAGAAAACGATGTTTTTTTCTTTGGTCGTTACAGTATGATAGAAAACAAGTGCTGTTATCTCCGTCAATATTAATTTTTTTCGATTAAGATTGGCTTTTCATAGCTGTTTAAGACAATCTTGATGTATTTTGATACTTTGACAACGATTTTTCCAGTAGCTTAGAAGAAAACGATGTTTTTTCTTTGGTCGTTACAGTATGATAGAAAACTAAATTTCATTAATTTTAATTTTTTTTTAATAAGATTGGCTTTTCATAGCTGTTTAAGACATTCTTGATGTATTTTGATACTTTGACAACGATTTTTCCAGTAGCTTAGAAGAAAACGATGTTTTTTTCTTTGGTCGTTACAGTATGATAGAAAACAAAATTTCGTTAATTTTAATTTTTTTTCGATTTAGAGTTGCTTTTCATAGCTGTTTAAGACAATCTTGATGTATTTTGATACTTTGACAACGATTTTTCCAGTAGCTTAGAAGAAAAGGATATTTCTTATTTTCTTTGGTCGTTATAGTACAATAGAAAAAAAAAAGCTGTCAACTCCGTCAATGTTAATTTTTTTTCGATTTAGATTGGCTTTTCATAGCTGTTTAAGACAATCTTGATGTATTTTGATACTTTGACAACGATTTTTCCAGTAGCTTAGAAGAAAACGATGTTTTTTCTTTGGTCGTTACAGTATGATAGAAAACAAAATTTCATTAATTTTAATTTTTTTTTAATAAGATTGGCTTTTCATAGCTGTTTAAGATAATCTTGATGTATTTTGATACTTTGACAACGATTTTTTCAGTAATTTAGAAGAAAACGATGTTTTTTTTTATTTGGTCGTTACAGTACGAAAGAAAAAAAAATGCTGTTATCTTAGTCAATATTAATTTTTTTCGATTTAGATTGGCTTTTCATAGCTGTTTAAGACAATCTTGATGCATTTTGATACTTTGACAACGATTTTTCCAGTAGTTTAGAGAAAACGATGTTTTATTTTATTTGGTCGTTACAGTATGAAAGAAAAAAAATGCTGTTATCTCCGTCAATATTAATTTTTTTCGATTTAGATTGGCTTTTCATAGCTGTTTAAGACAATCTTGATGTATTTTGATACTTTGACAACGATTTTTCCAGTAATTTAGAAGAAAACGATGTTTTTTTCTTTGGTCGTTACAGTATGATAGAAAACAAATGCTGTTATCTCCGTCAATATTAATTTTTTTCGATTAAGATTGGCTTTTCATAGCTGTTTAAGACAATCTTGATGTATTTTGATACTTTGAGAACGATTTTTCCAGTAGCTTAGAAGAAAACGATGTTTTTTCTTTGGTCGTTACAGTATGATAGAAAACAAAATTTCATTACTTTTAATTTTTTTTTAATAAGATTGGCTTTTCATAGTTGTTTAAGACAATCTTGATGTATTTTGATACTTTGACAACGATTTTTCCAGTAGCTTAGAAGAAAACGATGTTTTTTTCTTTGGTCGTTACAGTATGATAGAAAACAAAATTTCGTTAATTTTAATTTTTTTTCGATTTAGAGTTGCTTTTCATAGCTGTTTAAGACAATCTTGATGTATTTTGATACTTTGACAACGATTTTTCTAGTAGCTTAGAAGAAAACGATGTTTTTTCTTTGGTCGTTACAGTATGATAGAAAACAAAATTTCATTAATTTTAATTTTTTTTTAATAAGATTGGCTTTTCATAGCTGTTTAAGATAATCTTGATGTATTTTGATTCTTTGACAACGATTTTTTCAGTAATTTAGAAGAAAACGATGTTTTTTTTCTTTGGTCGTTACAGTATGATAGAAAACAAATGCTGTTATCTCCGTCAATATTAATTTTTTTTCGATTTAGATTGGCTTTTCCTAGCTGTTTAAGACAATCTTGATGTATTTTGATACTTTGACAACGATTTTTCCAGTAGTTTAGAGAAAACGATGTTTTATTTTATTTGGTTGTTACAGTATGAAAGAAAAAAAAATGCTGTTATCTCCGTCAATATTAACTTTTTTTCGATTTAGATTGGCTTTTCATAGCTGTTTAAGACAATCTTGATGTATTTTGAAAATTTAACAACGATTTTTCCAGTAATTTAGAAGAAAACGATGTTTTTTTTCTTTGGTCGTTACAGTATGATAGAAAACAAATACTGTTATCTCCGTCAATATTAATTTTTTTTCGATTTAGATTGGCTTTTCCTAGCTGTTTAAGACAATCTTGATGTATTTTGATACTTTGACAACGATTTTTCCAGTAGTTTAGAGAAAACGATGTTTTATTTTATTTGGTTGTTACAGTATGAAAGAAAAAAAAATGCTGTTATCTCCGTCAATATTAATTTGTTACGATTTAGATTGGCTTTTCATAGCTGTTTAAGACAATCTTGATGGATTTTGATACTTTGACAACGATTTTTCCATTAGTTTAGAAGAAAACGATGTTTTTTTTCTTTGGTCGTTACAGTATGAAAGAAAAAAAAAATTCGTTAATATTAATTTTTTTTTCGATTTAGATTGGCTTTTCATAGCTGTTTAAGACAATCTTGATATATTTTGATACTTTGACAACGATTTTTCCAGTAGTTTAGAAGAAAACGATGTTTTTTTTTCTTTGGTCGTTACAGTACGAAAGAAAAAAAAAATGCTGTTAACTCCGTCAATGTTAATTTTTTTTCGATTTAGATTGGCTTTTCGTAGCTGTTTAAGACAATCTTGATGCATTTTGATACTTTGACAACGATTTTTCCAGTAGTTTAGAGAAAACGATGTTTTATTTTATTTGGTTGTTACAGTATGAAAGAAAAAAAAATGCTGTTATCTCCGTCAATATTAATTTTTTTCGATTTAGATTGGCTTTTCATAGCTGTTTAAGACAATCTTGATGTATTTTGATACTTTGACAACGATTTTTCCAGTAGCTTAGAAGAAAACGATGTTTTTTCTTTGGTCGTTACAGTATGATAGAAAACAAAATTTCATTAATTTTAATTTTTTTTTTAATAAGATTTGCTTTTCATAGCTGTTTAAGATAATCTTGATGTATTTTGATACTTTGACAACGATTTTTTCAGAAATTTAGAAGAAAACGATGTTTTTTTTTCTTTTGTCGTTACAGTATGATAGAAAACAAATGCTGTTATCTCCGTCAATATTAATTTTTTTTCGATTTAGATTGGCTTTTCCTAGCTGTTTAAGACAATCTTGATGTATTTTGATACTTTGACAACGATTTTTCCAGTAGTTTAGAGAAAACGATGTTTTATTTTATTTGGTTGTTACAGTATGAAAGAAAAAAAAATGCTGTTATCACCGTCAATATTAATTTTTTTCGATTTAGATTGGCTTTTCATAGCTGTTTAAGACAATCTTGTGATATTTTTTTACTTTGAGAACGATTTTTCCAGTAGTTTAGAAGAAAACGATGTTTTTTTTCTTTGGTCGTTACAGTACGAAAGAAAAAAAAAATGCTGTTAACTCCGTCAATGTTAATTTTTTTTCGATTTAGATTGGCTTTTCATAGCTGTTTAAGACAATCTTGATGTATTTTGATACTTTGACAACGATTTTTCCAGTAGTTTAGAAGAAAACGATGTTTTTTTTTATTTGGTCGTTACAGTACGAAAGAAAAAAAAATGCTGTTATCTTCGTCAATATTAATTTTTTTCGATTTAGATTGGCTTTTCATAGCTGTTTAAGACAATCTTGATGTATTTTGATACTTTGACAACGATTTTTCCAGTAGTTTAGAGAAAACGATGTTTTATTTTATTTGGTCGTTACAGTATGAAAGAAAAAAAATGCTGTTATCTCCGTCAATATTAATTTTTTTCGATTTAGATTGGCTTTTCATAGCTGTTTAAGACAATCTTGATGTATTTTGATACTTTGACAACGATTTTTCCAGGAATTTAGAAGAAAACGATGTTTTTTTCTTTGGTCGTTACAGTATGATAGAAAACAAGTGCTGTTATCTCCGTCAATATTAATTTTTTTCGATTAAGATTGGCTTTTCATAGCTGTTTAAGACAATCTTGATGTATTTTGATACTTTGACAACGATTTTTCCAGTAGCTTATAAGAAAACGATGTTTTTTCTTTGGTCGTTACAGTATGATAGAAAACAAAATTTCGTTAATTTTAATTTTTTTTCGATTTAGAGTTGCTTTTCATAGCTGTTTAAGACAATCTTGATGTATTTTGATACTTTGACAACGATTTTTCCAGTAGCTTAGAAGAAAAGGATATTTCTTATTTTCTTTGGTCGTTATAGTACAATAGAAAAAAAAAAGCTGTCAACTCCGTCAATGTTAATTTTTTTTCGATTTAGATTGGCTTTTCATAGCTGTTTAAGACAATCTTGATGTATTTTGATACTTTGACAACGATTTTTCCAGTAGCTTAGAAGAAAACGATGTTTTTTCTTTGGTCGTTACAGTATGATAGAAAACTAAATTTCATTAATTTTAATTTTTTTTTAATAAGATTGGCTTTTCATAGCTGTTTAAGACATTCTTGATGTATTTTGATACTTTGACAACGATTTTTCCAGTAGCTTAGAAGAAAACGATGTTTTTTTCTTTGGTCGTTACAGTATGATAGAAAACAAAATTTCGTTAATTTTAATTTTTTTTCGATTTAGAGTTGCTTTTCATAGCTGTTTAAGACAATCTTGATGTATTTTGATACTTTGACAACGATTTTTCCAGTAGCTTAGAAGAAAAGGATATTTCTTATTTTCTTTGGTCGTTATAGTACAATAGAAAAAAAAAAGCTGTCAACTCCGTCAATGTTAATTTTTTTTCGATTTAGATTGGCTTTTCATAGCTGTTTAAGACAATCTTGATGTATTTTGATACTTTGACAACGATTTTTCCAGTAGCTTAGAAGAAAACGATGTTTTTTCTTTGGTCGTTACAGTATGATAGAAAACAAAATTTCATTAATTTTAATTTTTTTTTAATAAGATTGGCTTTTCATAGCTGTTTAAGATAATCTTGATGTATTTTGATACTTTGACAACGATTTTTTCAGTAATTTAGAAGAAAAAGATGTTTTTTTTCTTTGGTCGTTACAGTATGATAGAAAACAAATGCTGTTATCTCCGTCAATATTAATTTTTTTTCGATTTAGATTGGCTTTTCCTAGCTGTTTAAGACAATCTTGATGTATTTTGATACTTTGACAACGATTTTTCCAGTAATTTAGAAGAAAACGATGTTTTTTCTTTGGTCGTTACAGTATGATAGAAAACTAAATTTCATTAATTTTAATTTTTTTTAAATAAGATTGGCTTTTCATAGCTGTTTAAGACATGCTTGATGTATTTTGATACTTTGACAACGATTTTTCCAGTAATTTAGAAGAAAACGATGTTTTTTCTTTGGTCGTTACAGTATGATAGACAACTAAATTTCATTAATTTTAATTTTTTTTTAATAAGATTGGCTTTTCATAGCTGTTTAAGACATTCTTGATGTATTTTGATACTTTGACAACGATTTTTCCAGTAGCTTAGAAGAAAACGATGTTTTTTCTTTGGTCGTTACAGTATGATAGAAAACTAAATTTCATTAATTTTAATTTTTTTTAATAAGATTGGCTTTTCATAGCTGTTTAAGACATTCTTGATGTATTTTGATACTTTGACAACGATTTTTCCAGTAGCTTAGAAGAAAACGATGTTTTTTTCTTTGGTCGTTACAGTATGATAGAAAACAAAATTTCGTTAATTTTAATTTTTTTTCGATTTAGAGTTGCTTTTCATAGCTGTTTAAGACAATCTTGATGTATTTTGATACTTTGACAACGATTTTTCCAGTAGCTTAGAAGAAAAGGATATTTCTTATTTTCTTTGGTCGTTATAGTACAATAGAAAAAAAAAAGCTGTCAACTCCGTCAATGTTAATTTTTTTTCGATTTAGATTGGCTTTTCATAGCTGTTTAAGACAATCTTGATGTATTTTGATACTTTGACAACGATTTTTCCAGTAGCTTAGAAGAAAACGATGTTTTTTCTTTGGTCGTTACAGTATGATAGAAAACAAAATTTCATTAATTTTTTTTCGATTTAGATTGGCTTTTCCTAGCTGTTTAAGACAATCTTGATGTATTTTGATACTTTGACAACGATTTTTCCAGTAGCTTAGAAGAAAACGATGTTTTTTCTTTGGTCGTTACAGTATGATAGAAAACAAAATTTCATTAATTTTAATTTTTTTTTAATAAGATTGGCTTTTCATAGCTGTTTAAGACAATCTTGATGTATTTTGATACTTTGACAACGATTTTTCCAGTAGCTTAGAAGAAAAGGATATTTCTTATTTTCTTTGGTCGTTACAGTATGATAGAAAACAAATGCTGTTATCTCCGTCAATATTAATTTTTTTCGATTAAGATTGGCTTTTCATAGCTGTTTAAGACAATCTTGATGTATTTTGATACTTTGACAACGATTTTTCCAGTAGCTTAGAAGAAAACGATGTTTTTTTCTTTGGTCGTTACAGTATGATAGAAAACAAAATTTCGTTAATTTTAATTTTTTTTCGATTTAGAGTTGCTTTTCATAGCTGTTTAAGACAATCTTGATGTATTTTGATACTTTGACAACGATTTTTCCAGTAGCTTAGAAGAAAAGGATATTTCTTATTTTCTTTGGTCGTTATAGTACAATAGAAAAAAAAAAGCTGTCAACTCCGTCAATGTTAATTTTTTTTCGATTTAGATTGGCTTTTCATAGCTGTTTAAGACAATCTTGATGTATTTTGATACTTTGACAACGATTTTTCCAGTAGCTTAGAAGAAAACGATGTTTTTTCTTTGGTCGTTACAGTATGATAGAAAACAAAATTTCATTAATTTTTTTTCGATTTAGATTGGCTTTTCCTAGCTGTTTAAGACAATCTTGATGTATTTTGATACTTTGACAACGATTTTTCCAGTAGCTTAGAAGAAAACGATGTTTTTTCTTTGGTCGTTACAGTATGATAGAAAACAAAATTTCATTAATTTTAATTTTTTTTTAATAAGATTGGCTTTTCATAGCTGTTTAAGATAATCTTGATGTATTTTGATACTTTGACAACGATTTTTTCAGTAATTTAGAAGAAAACGATGTTTTTTTTTATTTGGTCGTTACAGTACGAAAGAAAAAAAAATGCTGTTATCTTCGTCAATATTAATTTTTTTCGATTTAGATTGGCTTTTCATAGCTGTTTAAGACAATCTTGATGCATTTTGATACTTTGACAACGATTTTTCCAGTAGTTTAGAGAAAACGATGTTTTATTTTATTTGGTCGTTACAGTATGAAAGAAAAAAAATGCTGTTATCTCCGTCAATATTAATTTTTTTCGATTTAGATTGGCTTTTCATAGCTGCTTAAGACAATCTTGATGTATTTTGATACTTTGACAACGATTTTTCCAGTAATTTAGAAGAAAACGATGTTTTTTTCTTTGGTCGTTACAGTATGATAGAAAACAAATGCTGTTATCTCCGTCAATATTAATTTTTTTCGATTAAGATTGGCTTTTCATAGCTGTTTAAGACAATCTTGATGTATTTTGATACTTTGACAACGATTTTTCCAGTAGCTTAGAAGAAAACGATGTTTTTTCTTTGGTCGTTACAGTATGATAGAAAACAAAATTTCATTAATTTTAATTTTTTTTTAATAAGATTGGCTTTTCATAGCTGTTTAAGACAATCTTGATGTATTTTGATACTTTGACAACGATTTTTCCAGTAGCTTAGAAGAAAACGATGTTTTTTTCTTTGGTCGTTACAGTATGATAGAAAACAAAATTTCGTTAATTTTAATTTTTTTTTCGATTTAGAGTTGCTTTTCATAGCTGTTTAAGACAATCTTGATGTATTTTGATACTTTGACAACGATTTTTCTAGTAGCTTAGAAGAAAACGATGTTTTTTCTTTGGTCGTTACAGTATGATAGAAAACAAAATTTCATTAATTTTAATTTTTTTTTAATAAGATTGGCTTTTCATAGCTGTTTAAGATAATCTTGATGTATTTTGATTCTTTGACAACGATTTTTTCAGTTATTTAGAAGAAAACGATGTTTTTTTCTTTGGTCGTTACAGTATGATAGAAAACAAATGCTGTTATCTCCGTCAATATTAATTTTTTTTCGATTTAGATTGGCTTTTCCTAGCTGTTTAAGACAATCTTGATGTATTTTGATACTTTGACAACGATTTTTCCAGTAGTTTAGAGAAAACGATGTTTTATTTTATTTGGTTGTTACAGTATGAAAGAAAAAAAAATGCTGTTATCTCCGTCAATATTAACTTTTTTTCGATTTAGATTGGCTTTTCATAGCTGTTTAAGACAATCTTGATGTATTTTGAAAATTTAACAACGATTTTTCCAGTAATTTAGAAGAAAACGATGTTTTTTTTCTTTGGTCGTTACAGTATGATAGAAAACAAATACTGTTATCTCCGTCAATATTAATTTTTTTTCGATTTAGATTGGCTTTTCCTAGCTGTTTAAGACAATCTTGATGTATTTTGATACTTTGACAACGATTTTTCCAGTAGTTTAGAGAAAACGATGTTTTATTTTATTTGGTTGTTACAGTATGAAAGAAAAAAAAATGCTGTTATCTCCGTCAATATTAATTTGTTACGATTTAGATTGGCTTTTCATAGCTGTTTAAGACAATCTTGATGGATTTTGATACTTTGACAACGATTTTTCCATTAGTTTAGAAGAAAACGATGTTTTTTTTCTTTGGTCGTTACAGTATGAAAGAAAAAAAAAATTCGTTAATATTAATTTTTTTTTCGATTTAGATTGGCTTTTCATAGCTGTTTAAGACAATCTTGATATATTTTGATACTTTGACAACGATTTTTCCAGTAGTTTAGAAGAAAACGATGTTTTTTTTCTTTGGTCGTTACAGTACGAAAGAAAAAAAAAATGCTGTTAACTCCGTCAATGTTAATTTTTTTTCGATTTAGATTGGCTTTTCGTAGCTGTTTAAGACAATCTTGATGCATTTTGATACTTTGACAACGATTTTTCCAGTAGTTTAGAGAAAACGATGTTTTATTTTATTTGGTTGTTACAGTATGAAAGAAAAAAAAATGCTGTTATCTCCGTCAATATTAATTTTTTTCGATTTAGATTGGCTTTTCATAGCTGTTTAAGACAATCTTGATGTATTTTGATACTTTGACAACGATTTTTCCAGTAGCTTAGAAGAAAACGATGTTTTTTCTTTGGTCGTTACAGTATGATAGAAAACAAAATTTCATTAATTTTAATTTTTTTTTTAATAAGATTGGCTTTTCATAGCTGTTTAAGATAATCTTGATGTATTTTGATACTTTGACAACGATTTTTTCAGAAATTTAGAAGAAAACGATGTTTTTTTTTCTTTGGTCGTTACAGTATGATAGAAAACAAATGCTGTTATCTCCGTCAATATTAATTTTTTTTCGATTTAGATTGGCTTTTCCTAGCTGTTTAAGACAATCTTGATGTATTTTGATACTTTGACAACGATTTTTCCAGTAGTTTAGAGAAAACGATGTTTTCTTTTATTTGGTTGTTACAGTATGAAAGAAAAAAAAATGCTGTTATCACCGTCAATATTAATTTTTTTCGATTTAGATTGGCTTTTCATAGCTGTTTAAGACAATCTTGATATATTTTGATACTTTGACAACGATTTTTCCAGTAGTTTAGAAGAAAACGATGTTTTTTTTCTTTGGTCGTTACAGTACGAAAGAAAAAAAAAATGCTGTTAACTCCGTCAATGTTAATTTTTTTTCGATTTAGATTGGCTTTTCATAGCTGTTTAAGACAATCTTGATGTATTTTGATACTTTGACAACGATTTTTCCAGTAGTTTAGAAGAAAACGATGTTTTTTTTTATTTGGTCGTTACAGTACGAAAGAAAAAAAAATGCTGTTATCTTCGTCAATATTAATTTTTTTCGATTTAGATTGGCTTTTCATAGCTGTTTAAGACAATCTTGATGTATTTTGATACTTTGACAACGATTTTTCCAGTAGTTTAGAGAAAACGATGTTTTATTTTATTTGGTCGTTACAGTATGAAAGAAAAAAAATGCTGTTATCTCCGTCAATATTAATTTTTTTCGATTTAGATTGGCTATTCATAGCTGTTTAAGACAATCTTGATGTATTTTGATACTTTGACAACGATTTTTCCAGGAATTTAGAAGAAAACGATGTTTTTTTCTTTGGTCGTTACAGTATGATAGAAAACAAGTGCTGTTATCTCCGTCAATATTAATTTTTTTCGATTAAGATTGGCTTTTCATAGCTGTTTAAGACAATCTTGATGTATTTTGATACTTTGACAACGATTTTTCCAGTAGCTTAGAAGAAAACGATGTTTTTTCTTTGGTCGTTACAGTATGATAGAAAACTAAATTTCATTAATTTTAATTTTTTTTTAATAAGATTGGCTTTTCATAGCTGTTTAAGACATTCTTGATGTATTTTGATACTTTGACAACGATTTTTCCAGTAGCTTAGAAGAAAACGATGTTTTTTTCTTTGGTCGTTACAGTATGATAGAAAACAAAATTTCGTTAATTTTAATTTTTTTTCGATTTAGAGTTGCTTTTCATAGCTGTTTAAGACAATCTTGATGTATTTTGATACTTTGACAACGATTTTTCCAGTAGCTTAGAAGAAAAGGATATTTCTTATTTTCTTTGGTCGTTATAGTACAATAGAAAAAAAAAAGCTGTCAACTCCGTCAATGTTAATTTTTTTTCGATTTAGATTGGCTTTTCATAGCTGTTTAAGACAATCTTGATGTATTTTGATACTTTGACAACGATTTTTCCAGTAGCTTAGAAGAAAACGATGTTTTTTCTTTGGTCGTTACAGTATGATAGAAAACAAAATTTCATTAATTTTAATTTTTTTTTAATAAGATTGGCTTTTCATAGCTGTTTAAGATAATCTTGATGTATTTTGATACTTTGACAACGATTTTTTCAGTAATTTAGAAGAAAAAGATGTTTTTTTTCTTTGGTCGTTACATTATGATAGAAAACAAATGCTGTTATCTCCGTCAATATTAATTTTTTTTCGATTTAGATTGGCTTTTCCTAGCTGTTTAAGACAATCTTGATGTATTTTGATACTTTGACAACGATTTTTCCAGTAGCTTAGAGAAAACGATGTTTTATTTTATTTGGTTGTTACAGTATGAAAGAAAAAAAAATGCTGTTATCTCCGTCAATATTAATTTTTTTCGATTTAGATTGGCTTTTCATAGCTGTTTAAGACAATCTTGATGTATTTTGAAACTTTGACAACGATTTTTCCAGTAATTTAGAAGAAAACGATGTTTTTTTTCTTTGGTCGTTACAGTATGATAGAAAACAAATGCTGTTATCTCCGTCAATATTAATTTTTTTCGATTAAGATTGGCTTTTCATAGCTGTTTAAGACAATCTTGATGTATTTTGATACTTTGACAACGATTTTTCCAGTAGCTTAGAAGAAAACGATGTTTTTTCTTTGGTCGTTACAGTATGATAGAAAACTAAATTTCATTAATTTTAATTTTTTTTTAATAAGATTGACTTTTCATAGCTGTTTAAGATATTCTTGATGTATTTTGATACTTTGACAACGATTTTTCCAGTAGCTTAGAAGAAAACGATGTTTTTTTCTTTGGTCGTTACAGTATGATAGAAAACAAAATTTCGTTAATTTTAATTTTTTTTCGATTTAGAGTTGCTTTTCATAGCTGTTTAAGACAATCTTGATGTATTTTGATACTTTGACAACGATTTTTCCAGTAGCTTAGAAGAAAAGGATATTTCTTATTTTCTTTGGTCGTTATAGTACAATAGAAAAAAAAAAGCTGTCAACTCCGTCAATGTTAATTTTTTTTCGATTTAGATTGGCTTTTCATAGCTGTTTAAGACAATCTTGATGTATTTTGATACTTTGACAACGATTTTTCCAGTAGCTTAGAAGAAAACGATGTTTTTTCTTTGGTCGTTACAGTATGATAGAAAACAAAATTTCATTAATTTTAATTTTTTTTTAATAAGATTGGCTTTTCGTAGCTGTTTAAGATAATCTTGATGTATTTTGATACTTTGACAACGATTTTTTCAGTAATTTAGAAGAAAAAGATGTTTTTTTTCTTTGGTCGTTACAGTATGATAGAAAACAAATGCTGTTATCTCCGTCAATATTAATTTTTTTTCGATTTAGATTGGCTTTTCCTAGCTGTTTAAGACAATCTTGATGTATTTTGATACTTTGACAACGATTTTTCCAGTAGCTTAGAGAAAACGATGTTTTATTTTATTTGGTTGTTACAGTATGAAAGAAAAAAAAATGCTGTTATCTCCGTCAATATTAATTTTTTTCGATTAAGATTGGCTTTTCATAGCTGTTTAAGACAATCTTGATGTATTTTGAAACTTTGACAACGATTTTTCCAGTAATTTAGAAGAAAACGATGTTTTTTTTCTTTGGTCGTTACAGTATGATAGAAAACAAATGCTGTTATCTCCGTCAATATTAATTTTTTTCGATTAAGATTGGCTTTTCATAGCTGTTTAAGACAATCTTGATGTATTTTGATACTTTGACAACGATTTTTCCAGTAGCTTAGAAGAAAACGATGTTTTTTCTTTGGTCGTTACAGTATGATAGAAAACTAAATTTCATTAATTTTAATTTTTTTTTAATAAGATTGGCTTTTCATAGCTGTTTAAGACATTCTTGATGTATTTTGATACTTTGACAACGATTTTTCCAGTAGCTTAGAAGAAAACGATGTTTTTTTCTTTGGTCGTTACAGTATGATAGAAAACAAAATTTCGTTAATTTTAATTTTTTTTCGATTTAGAGTTGCTTTTCATAGCTGTTTAAGACAATCTTGATGTATTTTGATACTTTGACAACGATTTTTCCAGTAGCTTAGAAGAAAAGGATATTTCTTATTTTCTTTGGTCGTTATAGTACAATAGAAAAAAAAAAGCTGTCAACTCCGTCAATGTTAATTTTTTTTCGATTTAGATTGGCTTTTCATAGCTGTTTAAGACAATCTTGATGTATTTTGATACTTTGACAACGATTTTTCCAGTAGCTTAGAAGAAAACGATGTTTTTTTTCTTTGGTCGTTACAGTATGATAGAAAAAAAATGCTGTTATCTCCGTCAATATTAATTTTTTTCGATTTAGATTGGCTTTTCATAGCTGTTTAAGACAATCTTGATGTATTTTGATACTTTGACAACGATTTTTCCAGTAGCTTAGAAGAAAACGATGTTTTTTTCTTTGGTCGTTACAGTATGATAGAAAACAAATGCTGTTATCTCCGTCAATATTAATTTTTTTCGATTAAGATTGGCTTTTCATAGCTGTTTAAGACAATCTTGATGTATTTTGATACTTTGACAACGATTTTTCCAGTAGCTTAGAAGAAAACGATGTTTTTTCTTTGGTCGTTACAGTATGATAGAAAACTAAATTTCATTAATTTTAATTTTTTTTTAATAAGATTGGCTTTTCATAGCTGTTTAAGACATTCTTGATGTATTTTGATACTTTGACAACGATTTTTCCAGTAGCTTAGAAGAAAACGATGTTTTTTTCTTTGGTCGTTACAGTATGATAGAAAACAAAATTTCGTTAATTTTAATTTTTTTTCGATTTAGAGTTGCTTTTCATAGCTGTTTAAGACAATCTTGATGTATTTTGATACTTTGACAACGATTTTTCCAGTAGCTTAGAAGAAAACGATGTTTTTTCTTTGGTCGTTACAGTATGATAGAAAACAAAATTTCATTAATTTTAATTTTTATTTAATAAGATTGGCTTTTCATAGCTGTTTAAGATAATCTTGATGTATTTTGATACTTTGACAACGATTTTTTCAGTAATTTAGAAGAAAAAGATGTTTTTTTTCTTTGGTCGTTACAGTATGATAGAAAACAAATGCTGTTATCTCCGTCAATATTAATTTTTTTTCGATTTAGATTGGCTTTTCCTAGCTGTTTAAGACAATCTTGATGTATTTTGATACTTTGACAACGATTTTTCCAGTAGCTTAGAGAAAACGATGTTTTATTTTATTTGGTTGTTACAGTATGAAAGAAAAAAAAATGCTGTTATCTCCGTCAATATTAATTTTTTTCGATTTAGATTGGCTTTTCATAGCTGTTTAAGACAATTTTGATGTATTTTGAAACTTTGACAACGATTTTTCCAGTAATTTAGAAGAAAACGATGTTTTTTTTCTTTGGTCGTTACAGTATGATAGAAAACAAATGCTGTTATCTCCGTCAATATTAATTTTTTTCGATTTAGATTGGCTTTTCATAGCTGTTTAAGACAATCTTGATGTATTTTGATACTTTGACAACGATTTTTCCAGTAATTTAGAAGAAAACGATGTTTTTTTTCTTTGGTCGTTACAGTATGATAGCAAACAAATGCTGTTATCTCCGTCAATATTAATTTTTTTCGATTTAAATTGGCTTTTCATAGCTGTTTAAGACAATCTTGATGTATTTTGATACTTTGACAACGATTTTTCCAGTAGCTTAGAAGAAAACGATGTTTTTTCTTTGGTCGTTACAGTATGATAGAATACAAAATTTCATTAATTTTAATTTTTTTTTAATAAGATTGGCTTTTCATAGCTGTTTAAGACAATCTTGATGTATTTTGATACTTTGACAACGATTTTTTCAGTAATTTAGAAGAAAACGATGTTTTTTTTCTTTGGTCGTTACAGTATGATAAAAAACAAATGCTGTTATCTCCGTCATTATTAATTTTTTTTCGATTTAGATTGGCTTTTCCTAGCTGTTTAAGACAATCTTGATGTATTTTGATACTTTGACAACGATTTTTCCAGTAGCTTAGAGAAAACGATGTTTTATTTTATTTGGTTGTTACAGTATGAAAGAAAAAAAAATGCTGTTATCTCCGTCAATATTAATTTTTTTCGATTTAGATTGGCTTTTCATAGCTGTTTAAGACAATCTTGATGTATTTTGAAACTTTGACAACGATTTTTCCAGTAGCTTAGAAGAAAACGATGTTTTTTTCTTTGGTCGTTACAGTATGATAGAAAACAAATGCTGTTATCTCCGTCAATATTAATTTTTTTCGATTTAGATTGGCTTTTCATAGCTGTTTAAGACAATCTTGATGTATTTTGATACTTTGACAACGATTTTTCCAGTAGCTTAGAAGAAAACGATGTTTTTTCTTTGGTCGTTACAGTATGATAGAAAACTAAATTTCATTAATTTTAATTTTTTTTTAATAAGATTGGCTTTTCATAGCTGTTTAAGATATTCTTGATGTATTTTGATACTTTGACAACGATTTTTCCAGTAGCTTAGAAGAAAACGATGTTTTTTTCTTTGGTCGTTACAGTATGATAGAAAACAAAATTTCGTTAATTTTAATTTTTTTTCGATTTAGAGTTGCTTTTCATAGCTGTTTAAGACAATCTTGATGTATTTTGATACTTTGACAACGATTTTTCCAGTAGCTTAGAAGAAAAGGATATTTCTTATTTTCTTTGGTCGTTATAGTACAATAGAAAAAAAAAAGCTGTCAACTCCGTCAATGTTAATTTTTTTTCGATTTAGATTGGCTTTTCATAGCTGTTTAAGACAATCTTGATGTATTTTGATACTTTGACAACGATTTTTCCAGTAGCTTAGAAGAAAACGATGTTTTTTCTTTGGTCGTTACAGTATGATAGAAAACAAAATTTCATTAATTTTAATTTTTTTTTAATAAGATTGGCTTTTCGTAGCTGTTTAAGATAATCTTGTTGTATTTTGATACTTTGACAACGATTTTTTCAGTAATTTAGAAGAAAAAGATGTTTTTTTTCTTTGGTCGTTACAGTATGATAGAAAACAAATGCTGTTATCTCCGTCAATATTAATTTTTTTTCGATTTAGATTGGCTTTTCCTAGCTGTTTAAGACAATCTTGATGTATTTTGATACTTTGACAACGATTTTTCCAGTAGCTTAGAGAAAACGATGTTTTATTTTATTTGGTTGTTACAGTATGAAAGAAAAAAAAATGCTGTTATCTCCGTCAATATTAATTTTTTTCGATTTAGATTGGCTTTTCATAGCTGTTTAAGACAATCTTGATGTATTTTGAAACTTTGACAACGATTTTTCCAGTAATTTAGAAGAAAACGATGTTTTTTTTCTTTGGTCGTTACAGTATGATAGAAAACAAATGCTGTTATCTCCGTCAATATTAATTTTTTTCGATTAAGATTGGCTTTTCATAGCTGTTTAAGACAATCTTGATGTATTTTGATACTTTGACAACGATTTTTCCAGTAGCTTAGAAGAAAACGATGTTTTTTCTTTGGTCGTTACAGTATGATAGAAAACTAAATTTCATTAATTTTAATTTTTTTTTAATAAGATTGGCTTTTCATAGCTGTTTAAGACATTCTTGATGTATTTTGATACTTTGACAACGATTTTTCCAGTAGCTTAGAAGAAAACGATGTTTTTTTCTTTGGTCGTTACAGTATGATAGAAAACAAAATTTCGTTAATTTTAATTTTTTTTCGATTTAGAGTTGCTTTTCATAGCTGTTTAAGACAATCTTGATGTATTTTGATACTTTGACAACGATTTTTCCAGTAGCTTAGAAGAAAAGGATATTTCTTATTTTCTTTGGTCGTTATAGTACAATAGAAAAAAAAAAGCTGTCAACTCCGTCAATGTTAATTTTTTTTCGATTTAGATTGGCTTTTCATAGCTGTTTAAGACAATCTTGATGTATTTTGATACTTTGACAACGATTTTTCCAGTAGCTTAGAAGAAAACGATGTTTTTTCTTTGGTCGTTACAGTATGATAGAAAACAAAATTTCATTAATTTTTTTTCGATTTAGATTGGCTTTTCCTAGCTGTTTAAGACAATCTTGATGTATTTTGATACTTTGACAACGATTTTTCCAGTAGCTTAGAGAAAACGATGTTTTATTTTATTTGGTTGTTACAGTATGAAAGAAAAAAAAATGCTGTTATCTCCGTCAATATTAATTTTTTTCGATTTAGATTGGCTTTTCATAGCTGTTTAAGACAATCTTGATGTATTTTGAAACTTTGACAACGATTTTTCCAGTAATTTAGAAGAAAACGATGTTTTTTTTCTTTGGTCGTTACAGTATGATAGAAAAAAAATGCTGTTATCTCCGTCAATATTAATTTTTTTCGATTTAGATTGGCTTTTCATAGCTGTTTAAGACAATCTTGATGTATTTTGATACTTTGACAACGATTTTTCCAGTAGCTTAGAAGAAAACGATGTTTTTTTCTTTGGTCGTTACAGTATGATAGAAAACAAATGCTGTTATCTCCGTCAATATTAATTTTTTTCGATTAAGATTGGCTTTTCATAGCTGTTTAAGACAATCTTGATGTATTTTGATACTTTGACAACGATTTTTCCAGTAGCTTAGAAGAAAACGATGTTTTTTCTTTGGTCGTTACAGTATGATAGAAAACTAAATTTCATTAATTTTAATTTTTTTTTAATAAGATTGGCTTTTCATAGCTGTTTAAGACATTCTTGATGTATTTTGATACTTTGACAACGATTTTTCCAGTAGCTTAGAAGAAAACGATGTTTTTTTCTTTGGTCGTTACAGTATGATAGAAAACAAAATTTCGTTAATTTTAATTTTTTTTCGATTTAGAGTTGCTTTTCATAGCTGTTTAAGACAATCTTGATGTATTTTGATACTTTGACAACGATTTTTCCAGTAACTTAGAAGAAAACGATGTTTTTTCTTTGGTCGTTACAGTATGATAGAAAACAAAATTTCATTAATTTTAATTTTTTTTTAATAAGATTGGCTTTTCATAGCTGTTTAAGATAATCTTGATGTATTTTGATACTTTGACAACGATTTTTTCAGTAATTTAGAAGAAAAAGATGTTTTTTTTCTTTGGTCGTTACAGTATGATAGAAAACAAATGCTGTTATCTCCGTCAATATTAATTTTTTTTCGATTTAGATTGGCTTTTCCTAGCTGTTTAAGACAATCTTGATGTATTTTGATACTTTGACAACGATTTTTCCAGTAGCTTAGAGAAAACGATGTTTTATTTTATTTGGTTGTTACAGTATGAAAGAAAAAAAAATGCTGTTATCTCCGTCAATATTAATTTTTTTCGATTTAGATTGGCTTTTCATAGCTGTTTAAGACAATCTTGATGTATTTTGAAACTTTGACAACGATTTTTCCAGTAATTTAGAAGAAAACGATGTTTTTTTTCTTTGGTCGTTACAGTATGATAGAAAACAAATGCTGTTATCTCCGTCAATATTAATTTTTTTCGATTTAGATTGGCTTTTCATAGCTGTTTAAGACAATCTTGATGTATTTTGATACTTTGACAACGATTTTTCCAGTAATTTAGAAGAAAACGATGTTTTTTTTCTTTGGTCGTTACAGTATGATAGCAAACAAATGCTGTTATCTCCGTCAATATTAATTTTTTTCGATTTAAATTGGCTTTTCATAGCTGTTTAAGACAATCTTGATGTATTTTGATACTTTGACAACGATTTTTCCAGTAGCTTAGAAGAAAACGATGTTTTTTCTTTGGTCGTTACAGTATGATAGAATACAAAATTTCATTAATTTTAATTTTTTTTTAATAAGATTGGCTTTTCATAGCTGTTTAAGACAATCTTGATGTATTTTGATACTTTGACAACGATTTTTTCAGTAATTTAGAAGAAAACGATGTTTTTTTTCTTTGGTCGTTACAGTATGATAAAAAACAAATGCTGTTATCTCCGTCATTATTAATTTTTTTTCGATTTAGATTGGCTTTTCCTAGCTGTTTAAGACAATCTTGATGTATTTTGATACTTTGACAACGATTTTTCCAGTAGCTTAGAGAAAACGATGTTTTATTTTATTTGGTTGTTACAGTATGAAAGAAAAAAAAATGCTGTTATCTCCGTCAATATTAATTTTTTTCGATTTAGATTGGCTTTTCATAGCTGTTTAAGACAATCTTGATGTATTTTGAAACTTTGACAACGATTTTTCCAGTAGCTTAGAAGAAAACGATGTTTTTTTCTTTGGTCGTTACAGTATGATAGAAAACAAATGCTGTTATCTCCGTCAATATTAATTTTTTTCGATTAAGATTGGCTTTTCATAGCTGTTTAAGACAATCTTGATGTATTTTGATACTTTGACAACGATTTTTCCAGTAGCTTAGAAGAAAACGATGTTTTTTCTTTGGTCGTTACAGTATGATAGAAAACAAAATTTCATTAATTTTAATTTTTTTTAATAAGATTGGCTTTTCATAGCTGTTTAAGACAATCTTGATGTATTTTGATACTTTGACAACGATTTTTTCAGTAATTTAGAAGAAAACGATGTTTTTTTTCTTTGGTCGTTACAGTATGATAGAAAACAAATGCTGTTATCTCCGTCAATATTATTTTTTTTCGATTTAGATTGGCTTTTCATAGCTGTTTAAGACAATCTTGATGTTTTTTGATACATTGACAACTATTTTTTCAGAAGCTTAGAAGAAAACGATGTTTTTTTTCTTTGGTCGTTACAGTACGAAAAAAAAAATGCTGTTATCTCCGTCAATATTAATTTTTTTCGACTTAGATTGGCTTTTCATAGCTGTTTAAGACAATCTTGATGTATTTTGATACTTTGACAACGATTTTTCGAATAGCTTAGAAGAAAACGATGTTTTTGTCTTTGGTCGTTACAGTATGATAGAAAACAAAATTTCATTAATTTTAATTTTTTTTAATAAGATTGGCTTTTCATAGCTGTTTAAGACAATCTTGATGTATTTTGATACTTTGACAACGATTTTTCCAGTAGCTTAAAAGAAAACGAAGTTTTTTTTCTTAGGTTGTTACAGTATGATAGAAAACAAAATTTCGTTAATTTTAATTTTTTTTTAATAAGATTGGCTTTTTATAGCTGTTTAAGACAATCTTGATGTATTTTGACACTTTGACAACGATTTTTCCAGTAGCTTAGAAGAAAACGATGTTTTTTTTTATTTGGTCGTTACAGTACGAAAAAAAACAAATGCTGTTATCTTCGTCAATATTATTTTTTTTTCATTTTAGATTGGCTTTTCATAGCTGTTAAAGACAATCTTGATGTATTTTGATACTTTGACAACGATTTTTCCAGTAGCTTAGAAGAAAACGATGTTTTTTCTTTGGTCGTTACAGTATGATAGAAAACAAAATTTCATTAATTTTAATTTTTTTTAATAAGATTGGCTTTTCATAGCTGTTTAAGACAATCTTGATGTATTTTGATACTTTGACAACGATTTTTCCAGTAGCTTAGAAGAAAACGATGTTTTTTTCTTTGGTCGTTCCAGTATGATATGAAAACAAAATGTCGTTAATTTTAATTTATTTGAATATGATTGGGTTTTCATAGCTGTTTAAGACAATCTTGATGTTTTTTGATACTTTGACAACTATTTTTCCAGAAGCTTAGAAGAAAACGATGTTTTTTTTCTTTGGTCATTACAGTACGAAAGAAAAAAAATGCTGTTATCTCCGTCAATATAAATTTTTTTCGATTTATATTGGCTTTTCATAGCTGTTTAAGACAATCTTGATGTATTTTGATACTTTGACAACGATTTTTCCAGTAGTTAAGAGAAAACGATGTTTTATTTTATTTGGTCGTTACAGTATGAAAGAAAAATAAAAGCTATCAACTCCGTCAATATTAATTTTTTTCTATTTAGATTGGCTTTTCATAGCTGTTTAAGACAATCTTGATGTATTTTGATACTTTGACAACGATTTTTCCAGTAGCTTAAAAGAAAACGAAGTATTTTTTCTTAGGTCGTTACAGTATGATAGAAAACAAAATTTCGTTAATTTTAATTTTTTTTTGAATAAGATTGGCTTTTCATAGCTGTTTAAGACAATCTTGATGTATTTTGATACTATGACAACGATTTTTCCAGTAGCTTAGAAGAAAACGATGTTTTTTTTTTTGGTCGTTACAGTATGATAGAAAACAAAATTTCGTTAATTTTAATTTTTTTTTAGATTTAGAGTTGCTTTTCATAGCTGTTTAAGACAATCTTGATGTATTTTGATACTTTGACAACGATTTTTCCAGTAGCTTAAAAGAAAACGAAGTTTTTTTTCTTAGGTCGTTACAGTATGATAGAAAACAAAATTTCGTTAATTTTAATTTTTTTTTAATAAGATTGGCTTTTTATAGCTGTTTAAGACAATCTTGATGTATTTTGACACTTTGACAACGATTTTTCCAGTAGCTTAGAAGAAAACGAAGTTTTTTTTTTTGGTCGTTACAGTATGAAAGAAAAAAAAAAGCTATCAACTCCGTCAATATTAATTTTTTTCTATTTAGATTGGCTTTTCATAGCTGTTTAAGACAATCTTGATGTATTTTGATACTTTGACAACGATTTTTCCAGTAGCTTAAAAGAAAACGAAGTATTTTTTCTTAGGTCGTTACAGTATGATAGAAAACAAAATTTCGTTAATTTTAATTTTTTTTTGAATAAGATTGGCTTTTCATAGCTGTTTAAGACAATCTTGATGTATTTTGATACTATGACAACGATTTTTCCAGTAGCTTAGAAGAAAACGATGTTTTTTTTTTTGGTCGTTACAGTATGATAGAAAACAAAATTTCGTTAATTTTAATTTTTTTTTAGATTTAGAGTTGCTTTTCATAGCTGTTTAAGACAATCTTGATGTATTTTGATACTTTGACAACGATTTTTCCAGTAGCTTAAAAGAAAACGAAGTTTTTTTTCTTAGGTCGTTACAGTATGATAGAAAACAAAATTTCATTAATTTTAATTTTTTTTAATAAGATTGGCTTTTCATAGCTGTTTAAGACAATCTTGAT
Source organism: Ptychoptera albimana (assembly GCA_961205885.1). NCBI lineage: Eukaryota > Metazoa > Arthropoda > Insecta > Diptera > Ptychopteridae > Ptychoptera > Ptychoptera albimana. Next base: position 7,148,517 of record OY540806.1, read on the forward strand.
GTATTTTGATACTTTGACAACGATTTTTCCAGTAGCTTAAAAGAAAACGAAGTTTTTTTTCTTAGGTCGTTACAGTATGATAGAAAACAAAATTTCATTAATTTTAATTTTTTTTAATAAGATTGGCTTTTCATAGCTGTTTAAGACAATCTTGATGTATTTTGATACTTTGACAACGATTTTTCCAGTAGCTTAGAAGAAAACGATGTTTTTTTCTTTGGTCGTTCCAGTATGATATGAAAACAAAATGTCGTTAATTTTAATTTATTTGAATATGATTGGGTTTTCATAGCTGTTTAAGACAATCTTGATGTTTTTTGATACTTTGACAACTATTTTTCCAGAAGCTTAGAAGAAAACGATGTTTTTTTTCTTTGGTCATTACAGTACGAAAGAAAAAAAATGCTGTTATCTCCGTCAATATAAATTTTTTTCGATTTATATTGGCTTTTCATAGCTGTTTAAGACAATCTTGATGTATTTTGATACTTTGACAACGATTTTTCCAGTAGTTTAGAGAAAACGATGTTTTATTTTATTTGGTCGTTACAGTATGAAAGAAAAAAAAAAGCTATCAACTCCGTCAATATTAATTTTTTTCTATTTAGATTGGCTTTTCATAGCTGTTTAAGACAATCTTGATGTATTTTGATACTTTGACAACGATTTTTCCAGTAGCTTAAAAGAAAACGAAGTATTTTTTCTTAGGTCGTTACAGTATGATAGAAAACAAAATTTCGTTAATTTTAATTTTTTTTTGAATAAGATTGGCTTTTCATAGCTGTTTAAGACAATCTTGATGTATTTTGACACTTTGACAACGATTTTTCCAGTAGTTTAGAAGAAAACGATGTTTTTTTTTATTTGGTCGTTACAGTACGAAAGAAAAAAAAATGCTGTTATCTCCGTCAATATTAATTTTTTTCGATTTAGATTGGCTTTTCATAGCTGTTTAAGACAATCTTGATGTATTTTGATACTTTGACAACGATTTTTCCAGTAGCTTAGAAGAAAACGATGTTTTTTTCTTTGGTCGTTCCAGTATGATATGAAAACAAAATGTCGTTAATTTTAATTTATTTGAATATGATTGGGTTTTCATAGCTGTTTAAGACAATCTTGATGTTTTTTGATACTTTGACAACTATTTTTCCAGTAGCTTAGAAGAAAACGATGTTTTTTTTTTTGGTCGTTACAGTATGATAGAAAACAAAATTTCGTTAATTTTAATTTTTTTTTGAATAAGATTGGCTTTTCATAGCTGTTTAAGACAATCTTGATGTATTTTGACACTTTGACAACGATTTTTCCAGTAGCTTAGAAGAAAACGATGTTTTTTTTTATTTGGTCGTTACAGTACGAAAGAAAAAAAAATGCTGTTATCTCCGTCAATATTAATTTTTTTCGATTTAGATTGGCTTTTCATAGCTGTTTAAGACAATCTTGATGTATTTTGATACTTTGACAACGATTTTTCCAGTAGCTTAGAAGAAAACGATGTTTTTTTCTTTGGTCGTTCCAGTATGATATGAAAACAAAATGTCGTTAATTTTAATTTATTTGAATATGATTGGGTTTTCATAGCTGTTTAAGACAATCTTGATGTTTTTTGATACTTTGACAACTATTTTTCCAGTAGCTTAGAAGAAAACGATGTTTTTTTTTTTGGTCGTTACAGTATGATAGAAAACAAAATTTCGTTAATTTTAATTTTTTTTTAGATTTAGAGTTGCTTTTCATAGCTGTTTAAGACAATCTTGATGTATTTTGATACTATGACAACGATTTTTCCAGTAGCTTAGAAGAAAACGATGTTTTTTTTTTGGTCGTTACAGTATGATAGAAAACAAAATTTCGTTAATTTTAATTTTTTTTTAGATTTAGAGTTGCTTTTCATAGCTGTTTAAGACAATCTTGATGTATTTTGATACTTTGACAACGATTTTTCCAGTAGCTTAAAAGAAAACGAAGTTTTTTTTCTTAGGTCGTTACAGTATGATAGAAAACAAAATTTCGTTAATTTTAATTTTTTTTTAATAAGATTGGCTTTTTATAGCTGTTTAAGACAATCTTGATGTATTTTGACACTTTGACAACGATTTTTCCAGTAGCTTAGAAGAAAACGATGTTTTTTTTTATTTGGTCGTTACAGTACGAAAGAAAAACAAATGCTGTTATCTTCGTCAATATTTTTTTTTTTTCGTTTTAGATTGGCTTTTCATAGCTGTTAAAGACAATCTTGATGTATTTTGATACTTTGACAACGATTTTTCCAGTAGCTTAGAAGAAAACAATGTTTTTTCTTTGGTCGTTACAGTATGATAGAAAACAAAATTTCATTAATTTTAATTTTTTTTAATAAGATTGGCTTTTCATAGCTGTTTAAAACAATCTTGATGTATTTTGACACTTTGACAACGATTTTTCCAGTAGTCTAGAAGAAAACGATGTTTTTTTTATTTGGTCGTTACAGTACGAAAGAAAAAAAAATGCTGTCAACTCCGTCAATGTTAATTTTTTTTCGATTTAGATTTGCTTTTCATAGCTGTTTAAGACAATCTTGATGTATTTTGATACTTTGACAACGATTTTTCCAGTAGTTTAGAAGAAAATGATGTTTTTTTTTCTTTGGTCGTTACAGTACGAAAGAAAAAAAAAAGCTATCAACTCCGTCAATATTAATTTTTTTCTATTTAGATTGGCTTTTCATAGCTGTTTAAGACAATCTTGATGTATTTTGATACTTTGACAACGATTTTTCCAGTAGCTTAAAAGAAAACGAAGTATTTTTTCTTAGGTCGTTACAGTATGATAGAAAACAAAATTTCGTTAATTTTAATTTTTTTTTTGAATAAGATTGGCTTTTCATAGCTGTTTAAGACAATCTTGATGTATTTTGACACTTTGACAACGATTTTTCCAGTAGCTTAGAAGAAAACGATGTTTTTTTTTATTTGGTCGTTACAGTACGAAAGAAAAAAAAATGCTGTTATCTCCGTCAATATTAATTTTTTTCGATTTAGATTGGCTTTTCATAGCTGTTTAAGACAATCTTGATGTATTTTGATACTTTGACAACGATTTTTCCAGTAGCTTAGAAGAAAACGATGTTTTTTTCTTTGGTCGTTACAGTATGATATGAAAACAAAATGTCGTTAATTTTAATTTATTTGAATATGATTGGGTTTTCATAGCTGTTTAAGACAATCTTGATGTATTTTGAAACTTTGACAACGATTTTTCCAGTAATTTAGAAGAAAACGATGTTTTTTTTCTTTGGTCGTTACAGTATGATAGAAAACAAATGCTGTTATCTCCGTCAATATTAATTTTTTTCGATTTAGATTGGCTTTTCATAGCTGTTTAAGACAATCTTGATGTTTTTTGATACATTGACAACTATTTTTTCAGAAGCTTAGAAGAAAACGATGTTTTTTTTCTTTGGTCGTTACAGTACGAAAAAAAAAAATGCTGTTATCTCTGTCAATATTAATTTTTTTCGACTTAGATTGGCTTTTCATAGCTGTTTAAGACAATCTTGATGTATTTTGATACTTTGACAACGATTTTTCGAATAGCTTAGAAGAAAACGATGTTTTTGTCTTTGGTCGTTACAGTATGATAGAAAACAAAATTTCATTAATTTTAATTTTTTTTAATAAGATTGGCTTTTCATAGCTGTTTAAGACAATCTTGATGTATTTTGATACTATGACAACGATTTTTCCAGTAGCTTAGAAGAAAACGATGTTTTTTTTTTTGGTCGTTACAGTATGATAGAAAACAAAATTTCGTTAATTTTAATTTTTTTTTAGATTTAGAGTTGCTTTTCATAGCTGTTTAAGACAATCTTGATGTATTTTGATACTTTGACAACGATTTTTCCAGTAGCTTAAAAGAAAACGAAGTTTTTTTTCTTAGGTCGTTACAGTATGATAGAAAACAAAATTTCGTTAATTTTAATTTTTTTTTAATAAGATTGGCTTTTTATAGCTGTTTAAGACAATCTTGATGTATTTTGACACTTTGACAACGATTTTTCCAGTAGCTTAGAAGAAAACGATGTTTTTTTTATTTGGTCGTTACAGTACGAAAGAAAAACAAATGCTGTTATCTTCGTCAATATTATTTTTTTTTCGTTTTAGATTGGCTTTTCATAGCTGTTAAAGACAATCTTGATGTATTTTGATACTTTGACAACGATTTTTCCAGTAGCTTAGAAGAAAACGATGTTTTTTCTTTGGTCGTTACAGTATGATAGAAAACAAAATTTCATTAATTTTAATTTTTTTTAATAAGATTGGCTTTTCATAGCTGTTTAAGACAATCTTGATGTATTTTGATACTTTGACAACGATTTTTCCAGTAGCTTAGAAGAAAACGATGTTTTTTTCTTTGGTCGTTCCAGTATGATATGAAAACAAAATGTCGTTAATTTTAATTTATTTGAATATGATTAGGTTTTCATAGCTGTTTAAGACAATCTTGATGTTTTTTGATACTTTGACAACTAATTTTCCAGAAGCTTAGAAGAAAACGATGTTTTTTTTCTTTGGTCATTACAGTACGAAAGAAAAAAAATGCTGTTATCTCCGTCAATATAAATTTTTTTCGATTTATATTGGCTTTTCATAGCTGTTTAAGACAATCTTGATGTATTTTGATACTTTGACAACGATTTTTCCAGTAGTTTAGAGAAAACGATGTTTTATTTTATTTGGTCGTTACAGTATGAAAGAAAAAAAAAAGCTATCAACTCCGTCAATATTAATTTTTTTCTATTTAGATTGGCTTTTCATAGCTGTTTAAGACAATCTTGATGTATTTTGATACTTTGACAACGATTTTTCCAGCAGCTTAAAAGAAAACGAAGTATTTTTTCTTAGGTCGTTACAGTATGATAGAAAACAAAATTTCGTTAATTTTAATTTTTTTTTGAATAAGATTGGCTTTTCATAGCTGTTTAAGACAATCTTGATGTATTTTGACACTTTGACAACGATTTTTCCAGTAGCTTAGAAGAAAACGATGTTTTTTTTTATTTGGTCGTTACAGTACGAAAGAAAAAAAAATGCTGTTATCTCCGTCAATATTAATTTTTTTCGATTTAGATTGGCTTTTCATAGCTGTTTAAGACAATCTTGATGTATTTTGATACTTTGACAACGATTTTTCCAGTAGCTTAGAAGAAAACGATGTTTTTTTCTTTGGTCGTTCCAGTATGATATGAAAACAAAATGTCGTTAATTTTAATTTATTTGAATATGATTGGGTTTTCATAGCTGTTTAAGACAATCTTGATGTTTTTTGATACTTTGACAACTATTTTTCCAGTAGCTTAGAAGAAAACGATGTTTTTTTTTTTGGTCGTTACAGTATGATAGCAAACAAAATTTCGTTAATTTTAATTTTTTTTTAGATTTAGAGTTGCTTTTCATAGCTGTTTAAGACAATCTTGATGTATTTTGATACTTTGACAACGATTTTTCCAGTAGCTTAGAAGAAAACGATGTTTTTTTTCTTTGGTCATTACAGTACGAAAGAAAAAAAATGCTGTTATCTCCGTCAATATAAATTTTTTTCGATTTATATTGGCTTTTCATAGCTGTTTAAGACAATCTTGATGTATTTTGATACTTTGACAACGATTTTTCGAATAGCTTAGAAGAAAACGATGTTTTTTTCTTTGGTCGTTACAATATGATATGAAACAAAATGTCGTTAATTTTAATTTATTTGAATATGATTGGCTTTTCATAGCTGTTTAAGACAATTTTGATGTATTTTGATACTTTGACAACGATTTTTCCTGTAGCTTAAAAGAAAACGAAGTTTTTTTTTCTTAGGTCGTTACAGTATGATAGAAAACAAAATTTCGTTAATTTTAATTTTTTTTGAATAAGATTGGCTTTTCATAGCTGTTTAAGACAATCTTGATGTATTTTGATACTTTGACAACGATTTTTCCAGTAGTTTAGAAGAAAACGATGTTTTTTTTTCTTTGTTCGTTAGAGTACGAATGAAAAAAAATGCTGTTATCTCCGTCAATATTATTTTTTTTCGATTTAGATTGGCTTTACATAGCTGTTTAAGACAATCTTGATGTATTTTGATACTTTGACAACGATTTTTCTAGTAGTTTATAAGAAAAGGATGTTTCTTTTTTTCTTTGGTCGTAACAGTACGATAGAAAAAAAAAAGCTATTAACTCCGTCAATTTTAATTTTTTTTCGATTTAGATTTGCTTTTCATAGCTGTTTAAGACAATCTTGATGTATTTTGACACTTTGACAACGATTTTTCCAGAAGCTTAAAAGAAAACGAAGTTTTTTTTCTTAGGTCGTTACAGTATGATAGAAAACAAAATTTCGTTAATTTTAATTTTTTTTGAATAAGATTGGCTTTTCATAGCTGTTTAAGACAATCTTGATGTATTTTGACACTTTGACAACGATTTTTCCAGTAGCTTAGAAGAAAACGATGTTTTTTTTTATTTGGTCGTTACAGTACGAAAGAAAAAAAAATGCTGTTATCTCCGTCAATATTAATTTTTTTCGATTTAGATTGGCTTTTCATAGCTGTTTAAGACAATCTTGATGTATTTTGATACTTTGACAATGATTTTTCCAGTAGCTTAGAAGAAAACGATGTTTTTTTCTTTGGTCGTTCCAGTATGATAGAAAACAAAATTTCGTTAATTTTAATATTTTTTGAATAAGATTGGCTTTTCATAGCTGTTTAAGACAATCTTGATGTATTTTGACACTTTGACAACGATTTTTCCAGAAGCTTCGAAGAAAACGATGTTTTTTTTTTTTGGTCGTTACAGTACGAAAGAAAAAAAAATGCTGTTATCTCCGTCAATATTAATTTTTTCCGATTTATATTGGCTTTTCATAGCTGTTTAAGACAATATTGATGTATTTTGATACTTTGACAACGATTTTTCGAATAGCTTAGAAGAAAACGATGTTTTTTTCTTTGGTCGTTACAGTATGATATGAAAACAAAATGTCGTTAATTTTAATTTATTTGAATATGATTGGGTTTTCATAGCTGTTTAAGACAATCTTGATGTTTTTTGATACTTTGACAACTATTTTTCCAGAAGCTTAGAAGAAAACGATGTTTTTTTCTTTGGTCGTTACAGTACGAAAGAAAAAAAATGCTTTTATCTCCGTCAATATAAATTTTTTTCGATTTATATTGGCTTTTCATAGCTGTTTAAGGCAATCTTGATGTATTTTGATACTTTGACTACGATTTTTCGAATAGCTTAGAAGAAAACGATGGTTTTTCTTTGGTCGTTACAGTATGATATGAAACAAAATGTCGTTAATTTTAATTTATTTGAATATGATTGGCTTTTCATAGCTGTTTAAGACAATTTTGATGTATTTTGATACTTTGACAACGATTTTTCCAGAAGCTTAGAAGAAAACGATGTTTTTTTTCTTTGGTCGTTACAGTACGAAAGAAAAAAAAAATGCTGTTATCTCCGTCAATATTAATTTTTTTCGACTTCGATTGGCTTTTCATAGCTGTTTAAGACAATCTTGATGTATTTTGATACTTTGACAACTATTTTTCCAGTAGCTTAGAAGAAAACGATGTTTTTTTTTTTGGTCGTTACAGTATGATAGAAAACAAAATTTCGTTAATTTTAATTTTTTTTTAGATTTAGAGTTGCTTTTCATAGCTGTTTAAGACAATCTTGATGTATTTTGATACTATGACAACGATTTTTCCAGTAGCTTAGAAGAAAACGATGTTTTTTTTTTTGGTCGTTACAGTATGATAGAAAACAAAATTTCGTTAATTTTAATTTTTTTTGAATAAGATTGGCTTTTCATAGCTGTTTAAGACAATCTTGATGTATTTTGATACTTTGACAACGATTTTTCCAGTAGTTTAGAAGAAAACGATGTTTTTTTTTCTTTGTTCGTTAGAGTACGAATGAAAAAAAATGCTGTTATCTCCGTCAATATTATTTTTTTTCGATTTAGATTGGCTTTACATAGCTGTTTAAGACAATCTTGATGTATTTTGATACTTTGACAACGATTTTTCTAGTAGTTTATAAGAAAAGGATGTTTCTTTTTTTCTTTGGTCGTAACAGTACGATAGAAAAAAAAAAGCTATTAACTCCGTCAATTTTAATTTTTTTTCGATTTAGATTTGCTTTTCATAGCTGTTTAAGACAATCTTGATGTATTTTGACACTTTGACAACGATTTTTCCAGAAGCTTAAAAGAAAACGAAGTTTTTTTTCTTAGGTCGTTACAGTATGATAGAAAACAAAATTTCGTTAATTTTAATTTTTTTTGAATAAGATTGGCTTTTCATAGCTGTTTAAGACAATCTTGATGTATTTTGACACTTTGACAACGATTTTTCCAGTAGCTTAGAAGAAAACGATGTTTTTTTTTATTTGGTCGTTACAGTACGAAAGAAAAAAAAATGCTGTTATCTCCGTCAATATTAATTTTTTTCGATTTAGATTGGCTTTTCATAGCTGTTTAAGACAATCTTGATGTATTTTGATACTTTGACAATGATTTTTCCAGTAGCTTAGAAGAAAACGATGTTTTTTTCTTTGGTCGTTCCAGTATGATAGAAAACAAAATTTCGTTAATTTTAATATTTTTTGAATAAGATTGGCTTTTCATAGCTGTTTAAGACAATCTTGATGTATTTTGACACTTTGACAACGATTTTTCCAGTAGCTTCGAAGAAAACGATGTTTTTTTTTTTTGGTCGTTACAGTACGAAAGAAAAAAAAATGCTGTTATCTCCGTCAATATTAATTTTTTCCGATTTATATTGGCTTTTCATAGCTGTTTAAGACAATATTGATGTATTTTGATACTTTGACAACGATTTTTCGAATAGCTTAGAAGAAAACGATGTTTTTTTCTTTGGTCGTTACAGTATGATATGAAAACAAAATGTCGTTAATTTTAATTTATTTGAATATGATTGGGTTTTCATAGCTGTTTAAGACAATCTTGATGTTTTTTGATACTTTGACAACTATTTTTCCAGAAGCTTAGAAGAAAACGATGTTTTTTTCTTTGGTCGTTACAGTACGAAAGAAAAAAAAATGCTTTTATCTCCGTCAATATAAATTTTTTTCGATTTATATTGGCTTTTCATAGCTGTTTAAGGCAATCTTGATGTATTTTGATACTTTGACAACGATTTTTCGAATAGCTTAGAAGAAAACGATGGTTTTTCTTTGGTCGTTACAGTATGATATGAAACAAAATGTCGTTAATTTTAATTTATTTGAATATGATTGGCTTTTCATAGCTGTTTAAGACAATTTTGATGTATTTTGATACTTTGACAACGATTTTTCCAGAAGCTTAGAAGAAAACGATGTTTTTTTTCTTTGGTCGTTACAGTACGAAAGAAAAAAAAAATGCTGTTATCTCCGTCAATATTAATTTTTTTCGACTTCGATTGGCTTTTCATAGCTGTTTAAGACAATCTTGATGTATTTTGATACTTTGACAACTATTTTTCCAGTAGCTTAGAAGAAAACGATGTTTTTTTTTTTGGTCGTTACAGTATGATAGAAAACAAAATTTCGTTAATTTTAATTTTTTTTTAGATTTAGAGTTGCTTTTCATAGCTGTTTAAGACAATCTTGATGTATTTTGATACTATGACAACGATTTTTCCAGTAGCTTAGAAGAAAACGATGTTTTTTTTTTTGGTCGTTACAGTATGATAGAAAACAAAATTTCGTTAATTTTAATTTTTTTTTAGATTTAGAGTTGCTTTTCATAGCTGTTTAAGACAATCTTGATGTATTTTGATACTTTGACAACGATTTTTCCAGTAGCTTAAAAGAAAACGAAGTTTTTTTTCTTAGGTCGTTACAGTATGATAGAAAACAAAATTTCGTTAATTTTAATTTTTTTTTAATAAGATTGGCTTTTCATAGCTGTTAAAGACAATCTTGATGTATTTTGATACTTTGACAACGATTTTTCCAGTAGCTTAGAAGAAAACGATGTTTTTTCTTTGGTCGTTACAGTATGATAGAAAACAAAATTTCATTAATTTTAATTTTTTTTAATAAGATTGGCTTTTCATAGCTGTTTAAGACAATCTTGATGTATTTTGATACTTTGACAACGATTTTTCGAATAGCTTAGAAGGAAACGATGTTTTTTCTTTGGTCGTTACAGTATGATATGAAACAAAATGTCGTTAATTTTAATTTATTTGAATATGATTGGGTTTTCATAGCTGTTTAAAACAATCTTGATGTATTTTGACACTTTGACAACGATTTTTCCAGTAGTCTAGAAGAAAACGATGTTTTTTTTATTTGGTCGTTACAGTACGAAAGAAAAAAAAATGCTGTCAACTCCGTCAATGTTAATTTTTTTTCGATTTAGATTTGCTTTTCATAGCTGTTTAAGACAATCTTGATGTATTTTGATACTTTGACAACGATTTTTCCAGTAGTTTAGAAGAAAATGATGTTTTTTTTTCTTTGGTCGTTACAGTACGAAAGAAAAAAAAAAGCTATCAACTCCGTCAATATTAATTTTTTTCTATTTAGATTTGCTTTTCATAGCTGTTTAAGACAATCTTGATGTATTTTGATACTTTGACAACGATTTTTCCAGTAGCTTAAAAGAAAACGAAGTTTTTTTTTATTTGGTCGTTACAGTACGAAAGAAAAAAAAATGCTGTTATCTCCGTCAATATTAATTTTTTTCGATTTAGATTGGCTTTTCATAGCTGTTTAAGACAATCTTGATGTATTTTGATACTTTGACAACGATTTTTCCAGTAGCTTAGAAGAAAACGATGTTTTTTTCTTTGGTCGTTCCAGTATGATATGAAAACAAAATGTCGTTAATTTTAATTTATTTGAATATGATTGGGTTTTCATAGCTGTTTAAGACAATCTTGATGTTTTTTGATACTTTGACAACTATTTTTCCAGAAGCTTAGAAGAAAACGATGTTTTTTTTCTTTGGTCATTACAGTACGAAAGAAAAAAAATGCTGTTATCTCCGTCAATATAAATTTTTTTCGATTTATATTGGCTTTTCATAGCTGTTTAAGACAATCTTGATGTATTTTGATACTTTGACAACGATTTTTCCAGTAGTTTAGAGAAAACGATGTTTTATTTTATTTGGTCGTTACAGTATGAAAGAAAAAAAAATGCTGTTATCTCCGTCAATATTAATTTTTTTCGATTTAGATTGGCTTTTCATAGGTGTTTAAGACAATCTTGATGTATTTTGAAACTTTGACAACGATTTTTCCAGTAATTTAGAAGAAAACGATGTTTTTTTTCTTTGGTCGTTACAGTATGATAGAAAACAAATGCTGTTATCTCCGTCAATATTAATTTTTTTCGATTTAGATTGGCTTTTCATAGCTGTTTAAGACAATCTTGATGTTTTTTGATACATTGACAACTATTTTTTCAGAAGCTTAGAAGAAAACGATGTTTTTTTTCTTTGGTCGTTACAGTACGAAAAAAAAAAATGCTGTTATCTCCGTCAATATTAATTTTTTTCGACTTAGATTGGCTTTTCATAGCTGTTTAAGACAATCTTGATGTATTTTGATACTTTGACAACGATTTTTCGAATAGCTTAGAAGAAAACGATGTTTTTGTCTTTGGTCGTTACAGTATGATAGAAAACAAAATTTCATTAATTTTAATTTTTTTTAATAAGATTGGCTTTTCATAGCTGTTTAAGACAATCTTGATGTATTTTGATACTATGACAACGATTTTTCCAGTAGCTTAGAAGAAAACGATGTTTTTTTTTTTGGTCGTTACAGTATGATAGAAAACAAAATTTCGTTAATTTTAATTTTTTTTTAGATTTAGAGTTGCTTTTCATAGCTGTTTAAGACAATCTTGATGTATTTTGATACTTTGACAACGATTTTTCCAGTAGCTTAAAAGAAAACGAAGTTTTTTTTCTTAGGTCGTTACAGTATGATAGAAAACAAAATTTCATTAATTTTAATTTTTTTTTAATAAGATTGGCTTTTTATAGCTGTTTAAGACAATCTTGATGTATTTTGACACTTTGACAACGATTTTTCCAGTAGCTTAGAAGAAAACGATGTTTTTTTTTATTTGGTCGTTACAGTACGAAAGAAAAACAAATGCTGTTATCTTCGTCAATATTATTTTTTTTTCGTTTTAGATTGGCTTTTCATAGCTGTTAAAGACAATCTTGATGTATTTTGATACTTTGACAACGATTTTTCCAGTAGCTTAGAAGAAAACGATGTTTTTTCTTTGGTCGTTACAGTATGATAGAAAACAAAATTTCATTAATTTTAATTTTTTTTAATAAGATTGGCTTTTCATAGCTGTTTAAGACAATCTTGATGTATTTTGATACTTTGAGAACGATTTTTCCAGTAGCTTAGAAGAAAACGATGTTTTTTTCTTTGGTCGTTCCAGTATGATATGAAAACAAAATGTCGTTAATTTTAATTTATTTGAATATGATTGGGTTTTCATAGCTGTTTAAGACAATCTTGATGTTTTTTGATACTTTGACAACTATTTTTCCAGAAGCTTAGAAGAAAACGATGTTTTTTTTCTTTGGTCATTACAGTACGAAAGAAAAAAAATGCTGTTATCTCCGTCAATATAAATTTTTTTCGATTTAGATTGGCTTTTCATAGCTGTTTAAGACAATCTTGATGTTTTTTGATACATTGACAACTATTTTTTCAGAAGCTTAGAAGAAAACGATGTTTTTTTTCTTTGGTCGTTACAGTACGAAAAAAAAAAATGCTGTTATCTCCGTCAATATTAATTTTTTTCGACTTAGATTGGCTTTTCATAGCTGTTTAAGACAATCTTGATGTATTTTGATACTTTGACAACGATTTTTCCAGTAGCTTAAAAGAAAACGAAGTATTTTTTCTTAGGTCGTTACAGTATGATAGAAAACAAAATTTCGTTAATTTTAATTTTTTTTTGAATAAGATTGGCTTTTCATAGCTGTTTAAGACAATCTTGATGTATTTTGACACTTTGACAACGATTTTTCCAGTAGCTTAGAAGAAAACGATGTTTTTTTTTATTTGGTCGTTACAGTACGAAAGAAAAAAAAATGCTGTTATCTCCGTCAATATTAATTTTTTTCGATTTAGATTGGCTTTTCATAGCTGTTTAAGACAATCTTGATGTATTTTGATACTTTGACAACGATTTTTCCAGTAGCTTAGAAGAAAACGATGTTTTTTTCTTTGGTCGTTCCAGTATGATATGAAAACAAAATGTCGTTAATTTTAATTTATTTGAATATGATTGGGTTTTCATAGCTGTTTAAGACAATCTTGATGTTTTTTGATACTTTGACAACTATTTTTCCAGTAGCTTAGAAGAAAACGATGTTTTTTTTTTTGGTCGTTACAGTATGATAGAAAACAAAATTTCGTTAATTTTAATTTTTTTTTAGATTTAGAGTTGCTTTTCATAGCTGTTTAAGACAATCTTGATGTATTTTGATACTTTGACAACGATTTTTCCAGTAGCTTAGAAGAAAACGATGTTTTTTTTCTTTGGTCATTACAGTACGAAAGAAAAAAAATGCTGTTATCTCCGTCAATATAAATTTTTTTCGATTTATATTGGCTTTTCATAGCTGTTTAAGACAATCTTGATGTATTTTGATACTTTGACAACGATTTTTCGAATAGCTTAGAAGAAAACGATGTTTTTTTCTTTGGTCGTTACAGTATGATATGAAACAAAATGTCGTTAATTTTAATTTATTTGAATATGATTGGCTTTTCATAGCTGTTTAAGACAATCTTGATGTATTTTGATACTTTGACAACGATTTTTCCTGTAGCTTAAAAGAAAACGAAGTTTTTTTTTCTTAGGTCGTTACAGTATGATAGAAAACAAAATTTCGTTAATTTTAATTTTTTTCGATTTAGATTGGCTTTTCCTAGCTGTTTAAGACAATCTTGATGTATTTTGATACTTTGACAACGATTTTTCCAGTAGTTTAGAAGAAAACGATGTTTTTTTTTCTTTGTTCGTTAGAGTACGAATGAAAAAAAATGCTGTTATCTCCGTCAATATTATTTTTTTTCGATTTAGATTGGCTTTACATAGCTGTTTAAGACAATCTTGATGTATTTTGATACTTTGACAACGATTTTTCTAGTAGTTTATAAGAAAAGGATGTTTCTTTTTTTCTTTGGTCGTAACAGTACGATAGAAAAAAAAAAGCTATTAACTCCGTCAATTTTAATTTTTTTTCGATTTAGATTTGCTTTTCATAGCTGTTTAAGACAATCTTGATGTATTTTGACACTTTGACAACGATTTTTCCAGAAGCTTAAAAGAAAACGAAGTTTTTTTTCTTAGGTCGTTACAGTATGATAGAAAACAAAATTTCGTTAATTTTAATTTTTTTTGAATAAGATTGGCTTTTCATAGCTGTTTAAGACAATCTTGATGTATTTTGACACTTTGACAACGATTTTTCCAGTAGCTTAGAAGAAAACGATGTTTTTTTTTATTTGGTCGTTACAGTACGAAAGAAAAAAAAATGCTGTTATCTCCGTCAATATTAATTTTTTTCGATTTAGATTGGCTTTTCATAGCTGTTTAAGACAATCTTGATGTATTTTGATACTTTGACAATGATTTTTCCAGTAGCTTAGAAGAAAACGATGTTTTTTTCTTTGGTCGTTCCAGTATGATAGAAAACAAAATTTCGTTAATTTTAATATTTTTTGAATAAGATTGGCTTTTCATAGCTGTTTAAGACAATCTTGATGTATTTTGACACTTTGACAACGATTTTTCCAGTAGCTTCGAAGAAAACGATGTTTTTTTTTTTTGGTCGTTACAGTACGAAAGAAAAAAAAATGCTGTTATCTCCGTCAATATTAATTTTTTCCGATTTATATTGGCTTTTCATAGCTGTTTAAGACAATATTGATGTATTTTGATACTTTGACAACGATTTTTCGAATAGCTTAGAAGAAAACGATGTTTTTTTCTTTGGTCGTTACAGTATGATATGAAAACAAAATGTCGTTAATTTTAATTTATTTGAATATGATTGGGTTTTCATAGCTGTTTAAGACAATCTTGATGTTTTTTGATACTTTGACAACTATTTTTCCAGAAGCTTCGAAGAAAACGATGTTTTTTTCTTTGGTCGTTACAGTACGAAAGAAAAAAAAATGCTGTTATCTCCGTCAATATAAATTTTTTTCGATTTATATTGGCTTTTCATAGCTGTTTAAGGCAATCTTGATGTATTTTGATACTTTGACAACGATTTTTCGAATAGCTTAGAAGAAAACGATGGTTTTTCTTTGGTCGTTACAGTATGATATGAAACAAAATGTCGTTAATTTTAATTTATTTGAATATGATTGGCTTTTCATAGCTGTTTAAGACAATTTTGATGTATTTTGATACTTTGACAACGATTTTTCCAGAAGCTTAGAAGAAAACGATGTTTTTTTTCTTTGGTCGTTACAGTACGAAAGAAAAAAAAAATGCTGTTATCTCCGTCAATATTAATTTTTTTCGACTTAGATTGGCTTTTCATAGCTGTTTAAGACAATCTTGATGTATTTTGATACTTTGACAACGATTTTTCGAATAGCTTAGAAGAAAACGATGTTTTTTTCTTTGGTCGTTACAGTATGATAGAAAACAAAATGTCGTTAATTTTAATTTATTTGAATATGATTGGGTTTTCATAGCTGTTTAAGACAATCTTGATGTATTTTGATACTTTGACAACGATTTTTCGAATAGCTTAGAAGGAAACGATGTTTTTTCTTTGGTCGTTACAGTATGATATGAAAAAAAATGTCGTTAATTTTAATTTATTTGAATATGATTGGGTTTTCATAGCTGTTTAAAACAATCTTGATGTATTTTGACACTTTGACAACGATTTTTCCAGTAGTCTAGAAGAAAACGATGTTTTTTTTATTTGGTCGTTACAGTACGAAAGAAAAAAAAATGCTGTCAACTCCGTCAATGGTAATTTTTTTTCGATTTAGATTTGCTTTTCATAGCTGTTTAAGACAATCTTGATGTATTTTGATACTTTGACAACGATTTTTCGAATAGCTTAGAAGAAAATGATGTTTTTTTTTCTTTGGTCGTTACAGTACGAAAGAAAAAAAAAAGCTATCAACTCCGTCAATATTAATTTTTTTCTATTTAGATTGGCTTTTCATAGCTGTTTAAGACAATCTTGATGTATTTTGATACTTTGACAACGATTTTTCCAGTAGCTTAAAAGAAAACGAAGTATTTTTTCTTAGGTCGTTACAGTATGATAGAAAACAAAATTTCGTTAATTTTAATTTTTTTTTGAATAAGATTGGCTTTTCATAGCTGTTTAAGACAATCTTGATGTATTTTGACACTTTGACAACGATTTTTCCAGTAGCTTAGAAGAAAACGATGTTTTTTTTTATTTGGTCGTTACAGTACGAAAGAAAAAAAAATGCTGTTATCTCCGTCAATATTAATTTTTTTCGATTTAGATTGGCTTTTCATAGCTGTTTAAGACAATCTTGATGTATTTTGATACTTTGACAACGATTTTTCCAGTAGCTTAGAAGAAAACGATGTTTTTTTCTTTGGTCGTTCCAGTATGATATGAAAACAAAATGTCGTTAATTTTAATTTATTTGAATATGATTGGGTTTTCATAGCTGTTTAAGACAATCTTGATGTTTTTTGATACTTTGACAACTATTTTTCCAGAAGCTTAGAAGAAAACGATGTTTTTTTTCTTTGGTCATTACAGTACGAAAGAAAAAAAATGCTGTTATCTCCGTCAATATAAATTTTTTTCGATTTATATTGGCTTTTCATAGCTGTTTAAGACAATCTTGATGTATTTTGATACTTTGACAACGATTTTTCGAATAGCTTAGAAGAAAACGATGTTTTTTTCTTTGGTCGTTACAGTATGATATGAAACAAAATGTCGTTAATTTTAATTTATTTGAATATGATTGGCTTTTCATAGCTGTTTAAGACAATTTTGATGTATTTTGATACTTTGACAACGATTTTTCCTGTAGCTTAAAAGAAAACGAAGTTTTTTTTTCTTAGGTCGTTACAGTATGATAGAAAACAAAATTTCGTTAATTTTAATTTTTTTTGAATAAGATTGGCTTTTCATAGCTGTTTAAGACAATCTTGATGTATTTTGACACTTTGACAACGATTTTTCCAGTAGCTTCGAAGAAAACGATGTTTTTTTTTTTTTGGTCGTTACAGTACGAAAGAAAAAAAAATGCTGTTATCTCCGTCAATATAAATTTTTTTCGATTTATATTGGCTTTTCATAGCTGTTTAAGACAATCTTGATGTATTTTGATACTTTGACAACGATTTTTCGAATAGCTTAGAAGAAAACGATGTTTTTTTCTTTGGTCGTTACAGTATGATATGAAAACAAAATGTCGTTAATTTTAATTTATTTGAATATGATTGGGTTTTCATAGCTGTTTAAGACAATCTTGATGTATTTTGATACTTTGACAACGATTTTTCCAGAAGCTTAGAAGAAAACGATGTTTTTTTTCATTGGTCGTTACAGTACGAAAGAAAAAAAAATGCTGTTATCTCCGTCAATATAAATTTTTTTCGATTTATATTGGCTTTTCATAGCTGTTTAAGACAATCTTGATGTATTTTGATACTTTGACAACGATTTTTCGAATAGCTTAGAAGAAAACGATGTTTTTTTCTTTGGTCGTTACAGTATGATATGAAACAAAATGTCGTTAATTTTAATTTATTTGAATATGATTGGCTTTTCATAGCTGTTTAAGACAATTTTGATGTAATTTGATACTTTGACAACGATTTTTCCAGAAGCTTAGAAGAAAACGATGTTTTTTTTCTTTGGTCGTTACAGTGCGAAAGAAAAAAAAATGCTGTTATCTCCGTCAACATTAATTTTTTTCGACTTAGATTGGCTTTTCATAGCTGTTTAAGACAATCTTGATGTATTTTGATACTTTGACAACGATTTTTCGAATAGCTTAGAAGAAAACGATGTTTTTTTCTTTGGTCGTTACAGTATGATAGAAAACAAAATGTCGTTAATTTTAATTTATTTGAATATGATTGGGTTTTCATAGCTGTTTAAGACAATCTTGATGTATTTTGATACTTTGACAACGATTTTTCGAATAGCTTAGAAGGAAAATGTTTTTTCTTTGGTCGTTACAGTATGATATGAAACAAAATGTCGTTAATTTTAATTTATTTAAATATGATTGGGTTTTCATAGCTGTTTAAGACAATCTTGATGTATTTTGATACTTTGACAACGATTTTTCCAGTAGTTTAGAAGAAAACGATGTTTTTTTTTCTTTGGTCGTTACAGTACGAAAGAAAAAAAAAATGCTGTTAACTCCGTCAATGTTAATTTTTTTTCTATTTAGATTTGCTTTTTATAGCTGTTTAAGACAATCTTGACGTATTTTGATACTTTGACAACGATTTTTCCAGTAGTTTAGAAGAAAACGATGTTTTTTTTTTCTTTGGTCGTTAGAGTACGAATGAAAAAAAATGCTGTTATCTCCGTCAATATTAATTTATTTTCGATTAACATTGGCTTTACATAGCTGTTTAAGACAATCTTGATGTATTTTGATACTTTGACAACGATTTTTCTAGTAATTTATAAGAAAAGGATGTTTCTTTTTTTCTTTGGTCGTTACAGTACGATAGAAAAAAAAAAGTTGTTAACTCCGTCAATTATAATTTTTTTTCGATTTAGATTTGCTTTTCATAGCTGTTTAAGACAATCTTGATGTATTTTGATACTTTGACAACGATTTTTCCAGTAGTTTAGAAGAAGACGATGTTTTTTTTCTTTGGTCGTTACAGTATGAAAGAAAAAAAAATTGCTTTAATATTAATTTTTTTTGAATAAGATTGGCTTCACATTGCTGTTTAAGACAATCTTGTTGTATTTTGATACTTTGACAACGATTTTTCCAGTAGCTTAGAAGAAAACGATGTTTTTTTTTTTGGTCGTTACAGTATGAAAGATAAAAAAATTGCGTTAACATTAATTTTTTTCGATTTAGATTTGCTGTTCATAGCTGTTTAAGACAATCTTGATGTATTTTGATATTTTGACAACGATTTTTCCAGTAGCTTAGAAGAAAACGATGTTTTTTTTCTTTGGTCGTTACAGTACGAAAGAAAAAAAAATGCTGTTATCTCCGTCAATATTAATTTATATTCGATAAACATTGGCTTTACATAGCTGTATAAGACAATCTTGATGTATTTTGATACTTTGACAACGATTTTTCTAGTAGTTTAGAAGAAAAGGATGTTTCTTTTTTTCTTTGGTCGTTACAGTACGATAGAAAAAAAAAGCTATTAACTCCGTCAATGTTAATTTTTTTTCGATTTAGATTTGCTTTTCATAGCTGTTTAAGACAATCTTGATGTATTTTGACACTTTGACAACGATTTTTCCAGTAGTCTAGAAGAAAACGATGTTTTTTTTTATTTGGTCGTTACAGTACGAAAGAAAAAAAAATGCTGTCAACTCCGTCAATGTTAATTTTTTTTCGATTTAGATTTGCTTTTCATAGCTGTTTAAGACAATCTTGATGTATTTTGATACTTTGACAACGATTTTTCCAGTAGTATAGAAGAAAACGATGTTTTTTTTTCTTTGGTCGTTACAGTACGAATGAAAAAAAAATGCTGTCAACTCCGTCAATGTTATTTTTTTTCTATTTAGATTTGCTTTTCATAGCTGTTTAAGACAATCTTGATGTATTTTGATACTTTGACAACGATTTTTCCAGTAGTTTAGAAGAAAATGATGTTTTTTTTTTCTTTGGTCGTTACAGTACGAAAGAAAAAAAAAAGCTATCAACTCCGTCAATATTAATTTTTTACGATTTAGATTGGCTTTTCATAGCTGTTTAAGACAATCTTGATGTATTTTGATACTTTGACAACGATTTTTCTAGTAGTTTAGAAGAAAAGGATGTTTCTTTTTTTCTTTGGTCGTTACAGTACGAAAGAAAAAAAAATGCTGTCAACTCCGTCAATGTTAATTTTTTTTCGATTTAGATTTGCTTTTCATAGCTGTTTAAGACAATCTTGATGTATTTTGACATTTTGACAACGATTTTTCCAGTAGTCTAGAAGAAAACGATGTTTTTTTTTTATTTGGTCGTTACAGTTCGAAAGAAAAAAAAATGCTGTCAACTCCGTCAATATTAATTTTTTTCGATTTAGATTGGCTTTTCATAGCTGTTTAAGACAATCTTGATGTATTTTGATACTTTGACAATGATTTTTCTAGTAGTTTAGAAGAAAAGGATGTTTCTTTTTTTCTTTGGTCGTTACAGTACGAAAGAAAAAAAAATGCTGTCAACTCCGTCAATGTTAATTTTTTTTCGATTTAGATTTGCTTTTCATAGCTGTTTAAGACAATCTTGATGTATTTTGATACTTTGACAACGATTTTTCCAGTAGCTTAGAAGAAAACGATGTTTTTTTCTTTGGTCGTTCCAGTATGATAGAAAACAAAATTTCGTTAATTTTAATTTTTTTTGAATAAGATTGGCTTTTTATAGCTGTTTAAGACAATCTTGATGTATTTTGATACTTTGACAACGATTTTTCCAGTAGTTTAGAAGAAAACGATGTTTTTTTTTATTTGGTCGTTACAGTACGAAAGAAAAAAAAATGCTGTTATCTCCGTCAATATTAATTTTTTCCGATTTATATTGGCTTTTCATAGCTGTTTAAAACAATCTTGATGTATTTTGACACTTTGACAACGATTTTTCCAGTAGCTTAGAAGAAAACGATGTTTTTTTTTATTTGGTCGTTACAGTACGAAAGAAAAAAAAATGCTGTTATCTCCGTCAATATTAATTTTTTTCGATTTAGATTGGCTTTTCATAGCTGTTTAAGACAATCTTGATGTATTTTGATACTTTGACAACGATTTTTCCAGTAGTTTAGAAGAAAACGATGTTTTTTTTCTTTGGTCGTTACAGTATGAAAGAAAAAAAAATTGCTTTAATATTAATTTTTTTTGAATAAGATTGGCTTCACATTGCTGTTTAAGACAATCTTGTTGTATTTTGATACTTTGACAACGATTTTTCCAGTAGCTTAAAAGAAAACGATGTTTTTTTTTTTGGTCGTTACAGTATGAAAGATAAAAAAATTGCGTTAACATTAATTTTTTTCGATTTAGATTTGCTGTTCATAGCTGTTTAAGACAATCTTGATGTATTTTGATATTTTGACAACGATTTTTCCAGTAGCTTAGAAGAAAACGATGTTTTTTTTCTTTGGTCGTTACAGTACGAAAGAAAAAAAAATGCTGTTATCTCCGTCAATATTAATTTATATTCGATAAACATTGGCTTTACATAGCTGTATAAGACAATCTTGATGTATTTTGATACTTTGACAACGATTTTTCTAGTAGTTTAGAAGAAAAGGATGTTTCTTTTTTTCTTTGGTCGTTACAGTACGATAGAAAAAAAAAGCTATTAACTCCGTCAATGTTAATTTTTTTTCGATTTAGATTTGCTTTTCATAGCTGTTTAAGACAATCTTGATGTATTTTGACACTTTGACAACGATTTTTCCAGTAGTCTAGAAGAAAACGATGTTTTTTTTTATTTGGTCGTTACAGTACGAAAAAAAAAAAAATGCTGTCAACTGCGTCAATGTTAATTTTTTTTCGATTTAGATTTGCTTTTCATAGCTGTTTAAGACAATCTTGATGTATTTTGATACTTTGACAACGATTTTTCCAGTAGTATAGAAGAAAACGATGTTTTTTTTTCTTTGGTCGTTACAGTACGAATGAAAAAAAAATGCTGTCAACTCCGTCAATGTTATTTTTTTTCTATTTAGATTTGCTTTTCATAGCTGTTTAAGACAATCTTGATGTATTTTGATACTTTGACAACGATTTTTCCAGTAGTTTAGAAGAAAATGATGTTTTTTTTTTCTTTGGTCGTTACAGTACGAAAGAAAAAAAAAAGCTATCAACTCCGTCAATATTAATTTTTTTCGATTTAGATTGGCTTTTCATAGCTGTTTAAGACAATCTTGATGTATTTTGACATTTTGACAACGATTTTTCCAGTAGTCTAGAAGAAAACGATGTTTTTTTTTTATTTGGTCGTTACAGTTCGAAAGAAAAAAAAATGCTGTCAACTCCGTCAATATTAATTTTTTTCGATTTAGATTGGCTTTTCATAGCTGTTTAAGACAATCTTGATGTATTTTGATACTTTGACA
The DNA here is from genome assembly GCA_961205885.1 of Ptychoptera albimana. Classification (NCBI taxonomy): domain Eukaryota; kingdom Metazoa; phylum Arthropoda; class Insecta; order Diptera; family Ptychopteridae; genus Ptychoptera; species Ptychoptera albimana. Next base: position 7,170,847 of record OY540806.1, read on the forward strand.
ACGATTTTTCTAGTAGTTTAGAAGAAAAGGATGTTTCTTTTTTTCTTTGGTCGTTACAGTACGAAAGAAAAAAAAATGCTGTCAACTCCGCCAATGTTAATTTTTTTTCGATTTAGATTTGCTTTTCATAGCTGTTTAAGACAATCTTGATGTATTTTGATACTTTGACAACGATTTTTCCAGTAGCTTAGAAGAAAACGATGTTTTTTTCTTTGGTCGTTCCAGTATGATAGAAAACAAAATTTCGTTAATTTTAATTTTTTTTGAATAAGATTGGCTTTTTATAGCTGTTTAAGACAATCTTGATGTATTTTGATACTTTGACAACGATTTTTCCAGTAGTTTAGAAGAAAACGATGTTTTTTTTTATTTGGTCGTTACAGTACGAAAGAAAAAAAAATGCTGTTATCTCCGTCAATATTAATTTTTTCCGATTTATATTGGCTTTTCATAGCTGTTTAAAACAATCTTGATGTATTTTGACACTTTGACAACGATTTTTCCAGTAGCTTAGAAGAAAACGATGTTTTTTTTTATTTGGTCGTTACAGTACGAAAGAAAAAAAAATGCTGTTATCTCCGTCAATATTAATTTTTTTCGATTTAGATTGGCTTTTCATAGCTGTTTAAGACAATCTTGATGTATTTTGATACTTTGACAACGATTTTTCCAGTAGCTTAGAAGAAAACGATGTTTTTTTCTTTCGTCGTTCCAGTATGATATGAAAACAAAATGTCGTTAATTTTAATTTATTTGAATATGATTGGGTTTTCATAGCTGTTTAAGACAATCTTGATGTTTTTTGATACTTTGACAACTATTTTTCCAGAAGCTTAGAAGAAAACGATGTTTTTTTTCTTTGGTCATTACAGTACGAAAGAAAAAAAATGCTGTTATCTCCGTCAATATAAATTTTTTTCGATTTATATTGGCTTTTCATAGCTGTTTAAGACAATCTTGATGTATTTTGATACTTTGACAACGATTTTTCCAGTAGTTTAGAAGAAAATGATGTTTTTTTCTTTGGTCGTTACAGTATGATATGAAACAAAATGTCGTTAATTTTAATTTATTTGAATATGATTGGCTTTTCATAGCTGTTTAAGACAATTTTGATGTATTTTGATACTTTGACAACGATTTTTCCTGTAGCTTAAAAGAAAACGAAGTTTTTTTTTCTTAGGTCGTTACAGTATGATACAAAACAAAATTTCGTTAATTTTAATTTTTTTTGAATAAGATTGGCTTTTCATAGCTGTTTAAGACAATCTTGATGTATTTTGACACTTTGACAAAGATTTTTCCAGTAGTTTAGAAGAAAACGATGTTTTTTTTCTTTGGTCGTTACAGTACGAAAGAAAAAAAAATGCTGTTATCTCCGTCAATATTAATTTTTTCCGATTTATATTGGCTTTTCATAGCTGTTTAAGACAATATTGATGTATTTTGATACTTTGACAACGATTTTTCGAATAGCTTAGAAGAAAACGATGTTTTTTTCTTTGGTCGTTACAGTATGATATGAAAACAAAATGTCGTTAATTTTAATTTATTTGAATATGATTGGGTTTTCATAGCTGTTTAAGACAATCTTGATGTATTTTGATACTTTGACAACGATTTTTCCAGTAGTTTAGAAGAAAACGATGTTTTTTTTTCTTTGGTCGTTACAGTACGAAAGAAAAAAAAAATGCTGTTAACTCCGTCAATGTTAATTTTTTTTCTATTTAGATTTGCTTTTTATAGCTGTTTAAGACAATCTTGACGTATTTTGATACTTTGACAACGATTTTTCCAGTAGTTTAGAAGAAAACGATGTTTTTTTTTTCTTTGGTCGTTAGAGTACGAATGAAAAAAAATGCTGTTATCTCCGTCAATATTAATTTATTTTCGATTAACATTGGCTTTACATAGCTGTTTAAGACAATCTTGATGTATTTTGATACTTTGACAACGATTTTTCTAGTAGTTTATAAGAAAAGGATGTTTCTATTTTTCTTTGGTCGTTACAGTACGATAGAAAAAAAAAAGTTGTTAACTCCGTCAATGTTAATTTTTTTTCGATTTAGATTTGCTTTTCATAGCTGTTTAAGACAATCTTGATGTATTTTGATACTTTGACAACGATTTTTCCAGTAGTTTAGAAGAAAACGATGTTTTTTTTCTTTGGTCGTTACAGTATGAAAGAAAAAAAAATTGCTTTAATATTAATTTTTTTTGAATAAGATTGGCTTTACATTGCTGTTTAAGACAATCTTGTTGTATTTTGATACTTTGACAACGATTTTTCCAGTAGCTTAGAAGAAAACGATGTTTTTTTTTTTGGTCGTTACAGTATGAAAGATAAAAAAATTGCGTTAACATTAATTTTTTTCGATTTAGATTTGCTGTTCATAGCTGTTTAAGACAATCTTGATGTATTTTGATATTTTGACAACGATTTTTCCAGTAGCTTAGAAGAAAACGATGTTTTTTTTCTTTGGTCGTTACAGTACGAAAGAAAAAAAAATGCTGTTATCTCCGTCAATATTAATTTATATTCGATAAACATTGGCTTTACATAGCTGTTTAAGACAATCTTGATGTATTTTGATACTTTGACAACGATTTTTCTAGTAGTTTAGAAGAAAAGGATGTTTCTTTTTTTCTTTGGTCGTTACAGTACGATAGAAAAAAAAAGCTATTAACTCCGTCAATGTTAATTTTTTTTCGATTTAGATTTGCTTTTCATAGCTGTTTAAGACAATCTTGACGTATTTTGATACTTTGACAACGATTTTTCCAGTAGTTTAGAAGAAAACGATGTTTTTTTTTTCTTTGGTCGTTAGAGTACGAATGAAAAAAATGCTGTTATCTCCGTCAATATTAATTTATTTTCGATTAACATTGGCTTTACATAGCTGTTTAAGACAATCTTGATGTATTTTGATACTTTGACAACGATTTTTCCAGTAGTTTAGAAGAAAACGATGTTTTTTTTCTTTGGTCGTTACAGTACGATAGAAAAAAAAAAGTTGTTAACTCCGTCAATGTTAATTTTTTTTCGATTTAGATTTGCTTTTCATAGCTGTTTAAGACAATCTTGATGTATTTTGATACTTTGACAACGATTTTTCTAGTAGTTTAGAAGAAAACGATGTTTTTTTTCTTTGGTCGTTACAGTATGAAAGAAAAAAAAATTGCTTTAATATTAATTTTTTTTGAATAAGATTGGCTTTACATTGCTGTTTAAGACAATCTTGTTGTATTTTGATACTTTGACAACGATTTTTCCAGTAGCTTAGAAGAAAACGATGTTTTTTTTTTTAGTCGTTACAGTATGAAAGATAAAAAAATTGCGTTAACATTAATTTTTTTCGATTAAGATTTGCTGTTCATAGCTGTTTAAGACAATCTTGATGTATTTTGATATTTTGACAACGATTTTTCCAGTAGCTTAGAAGAAAACGATGTTTTTTTTCTTTGGTCGTTACAGTACGAAAGAAAAAAAAATGCTGTTATCTCCGTCAATATTAATTTATATTCGATAAACATTGGCTTTACATAGCTGTTTAAGACAATCTTGATGTATTTTGATACTTTGACAACGATTTTTCTAGTAGTTTAGAAGAAAAGGATGTTTCTTTTTTTCTTTGGTCGTTACAGTACGATAGAAAAAAAAAGCTATTAACTCCGTCAATGTTAATTTTTTTTCGATTTAGATTTGCTTTTCATAGCTGTTTAAGACAATCTTGATGTATTTTGACACTTTGACAACGATTTTTCCAGTAGTCTAGAAGAAAACGATGTTTTTTTTTATTTGGTCGTTACAGTACGAAAGAAAAAAAAATGCTGTCAACTCCGTCAATGTTAATTTTTTTTCGATTTAGATTTGCTTTTCATAGCTGTTTAAGACAATCTTGATGTATTTTGATACTTTGACAACGATTTTTCCAGTAGTATAGAAGAAAACGATGTTTTTTTTTCTTTGGTCGTTACAGTACGAATGAAAAAAAAATGCTGTCAACTCCGTCAATGTTATTTTTTTTCTATTTAGATTTGCTTTTCATAGCTGTTTAAGACAATCTTGATGTATTTTGATACTTTGACAACGATTTTTCCAGTAGTATAGAAGAAAACGATGTTTTTTTTTCTTTGGTCGTTACAGTACGAATGAAAAAAAAATGCTGTCAACTCCGTCAATGTTATTTTCTTTCTATTTAGATTTGCTTTTCATAGCTGTTTAAGACAATCTTGATGTATTTTGATACTTTGACAACGATTTTTCCAGTAGTTTAGAAGAAAACGATGTTTTTTTTTATTTGGTCGTTACAGTACGAAAGAAAAAAAAATGCTGTTATCTCCGTCAATATTAATTTTTTCCGATTTATATTGGCTTTTGATAGCTGTTTAAAACAATCTTGATGTATTTTGACACTTTGACAACGATTTTTCCAGTAGCTTAGAAGAAAACGATGTTTTTTTTTATTTGGTCGTTAGAGTACGAATGAAAAAAAATGCTGTTATCTCCGTCAATATTAATTTATTTTCGATTAACATTGGCTTTACATAGCTGTTTAAGACAATCTTGATGTATTTTGATACTTTGACAACGATTTTTCTAGTAGTTTATAAGAAAAGGATGTTTCTATTTTTCTTTGGTCGTTACAGTACGATAGAAAAAAAAAAGTTGTTAACTCCGTCAATGTTAATTTTTTTTCGATTTAGATTTGCTTTTCATAGCTGTTTAAGACAATCTTGATGTATTTTGATACTTTGACAACGATTTTTCCAGTACTTTAGAAGAAAACGATGTTTTTTTTCTTTGGTCGTTACAGTACGAAAGAAAAAAAAATGCTGTTATCTCCGTCAATATTAATTTTTTTCGATTTAGATTGGCTTTTCATAGCTGTTTAAGACAATCTTGATGTATTTTGATACTTTGACAACGATTTTTCCAGTAGCTTAGAAGAAAACGATGTTTTTTTCTTTGGTCGTTCCAGTATGATATGAAAACAAAATGTCGTTAATTTTAATTTATTTGAATATGATTGGGTTTTCATAGCTGTTTAAGACAATCTTGATGTTTTTTGATACTTTGACAACTATTTTTCCAGAAGCTTAGAAGAAAACGATGTTTTTTTTCTTTGGTCATTACAGTACGAAAGAAAAAAAATGCTGTTATCTCCGTCAATATAAATTTTTTTCGATTTATATTGGCTTTTCATAGCTGTTTAAGACAATCTTGATGTATTTTGATACTTTGACAACGATTTTTCCAGTAGTTTAGAAGAAAATGATGTTTTTTTCTTTGGTCGTTACAGTATGATATGAAACAAAATGTCGTTAATTTTAATTTATTTGAATATGATTGGCTTTTCATAGCTGTTTAAGACAATTTTGATGTATTTTGATACTTTGACAACGATTTTTCCTGTAGCTTAAAAGAAAACGAAGTTTTTTTTTCTTAGGTCGTTACAGTATGATAGAAAACAAAATTTCGTTAATTTTAATTTTTTTTGAAAAAGATTGGCTTTTCATAGCTGTTTAAGACAATCTTGATGTATTTTGACACTTTGACAACGATTTTTCCAGTAGCTTCGAAGAAAACGATGTTTTTTCTTTGGTCGTTACAGTACGAAAGAAAAAAAAATGCTGTTATCTCCGTCAATATAAATTTTTTCCGATTTATATTGGCTTTTCATAGCTGTTTAAGACAATATTGATGTATTTTGATACTTTGACAACGATTTTTCGAATAGTTTAGAAGAAAACGATGTTTTTTTCTTTGGTCGTTACAGTATGATATGAAAACAAAATGTCGTTAATTTTAATTTATTTGAATATGATTGGGTTTTCATAGCTGTTTAAGACAATCTTGATGTATTTTGATACTTTGACAACGATTTTTCCAGAAGCTTAGAAGAAAACGATGTTTTTTTTCATTGGTCGTTACAGTACGAAAGAAAAAAAAATGCTGTTATCTCCGTCAATATAAATTTTTTTCGATTTATATTGGCTTTTCATAGCTGTTTAAGACAATCTTGATGTATTTTGATACTTTGACAACGATTTTTCGAATAGCTTAGAAGAAAATGATGTTTTTTTCTTTGGTCGTTACAGTATGATATGAAACAAAATGTCGTTAATTTTAATTTATTTGAATATGATTGGCTTTACATAGCTGTTTAAGACAATTTTGATGTAATTTGATACTTTGACAACGATTTTTCCAGAAGCTTAGAAGAAAACGATGTTTTTTTTCTTTGGTCGTTACAGTACGAAAGAAAAAAAAATGCTGTTATCTCCGTCAATATTAATTTTTTTCGACTTAGATTGGCTTTTCATAGCTGTTTAAGACAATCTTGATGTATTTTGATACTTTGACAACGATTTTTCGAATAGCTTAGAAGAAAACGATGTTTTTTTCTTTGGTCGTTACAGTATGATAGAAATCAAAATGTCGTTAATTTTAATTTATTTGAATATGATTGGGTTTTCATAGCTGTTTAAGACAATCTTGATGTATTTTGATACTTTGACAACGATTTTTCGAATAGCTTAGAAGGAAAATGTTTTTTCTTTGGTCGTTACAGTATGATATGAAACAAAATGTCGTTAATTTTAATTTATTTAAATATGATTGGATTTTCATAGCTGTTTAAGACAATCTTGATGTATTTTGATACTTTGACAACGATTTTTCCAGTAGTTTAGAAGAAAACGATGTTTTTTTTCTTTGGTCGTTACAGTACGAAAGAAAAAAAAAATGCTGTTAACTCCGTCAATGTTAATTTTTTTTCTATTTAGATTTGCTTTTTATAGCTGTTTAAGACAATCTTGACGTATTTTGATACTTTGACAACGATTTTTCCAGTAGTTTAGAAAAAAACGATGTTTTTTTTTTCTTTGGTCGTTAGAGTACGAATGAAAAAAAATGCTGTTATCTCCGTCAATATTAATTTATTTTCGATTAACATTGGCTTTACATAGCTGTTTAAGACAATCTTGATGTATTTTGATACTTTGACAACGATTTTTCTAGTAGTTTATAAGAAAAGGATGTTTCTATTTTTCTTTGGTCGTTACAGTACGATAGAAAAAAAAAAGTTGTTAACTCCGTCAATGTTAATTTTTTTTCGATTTAGATTTGCTTTTCATAGCTGTTTAAGACAATCTTGATGTATTTTGATACTTTGACAACGATTTTTCCAGTAGTTTAGAAGAAAACGATGTTTTTTTTCTTTGGTCGTTACAGTATGAAAGAAAAAAAAATTGCTTTAATATTAATTTTTTTTGAATAAGATTGGCTTTACATTGCTGTTTAAGACAATCTTGTTGTATTTTGATACTTTGACAACGATTTTTCCAGTAGCTTAGAAGAAAACGATGTTTTTTTTTTTTGGTCGTTACAGTATGAAAGATAAAAAAATTGCGTTAACATTAATTTTTTTCGATTTAGATTTGCTGTTCATAGCTGTTTAAGACAATCTTGATGTATTTTGATATTTTGACAACGATTTTTCCAGTAGCTTAGAAGAAAACGATGTTTTTTTTCTTTGGTCGTTACAGTACGAAAGAAAAAAAAATGCTGTTATCTCCGTCAATATTAATTTATATTCGATAAACATTGGCTTTACATAGCTGTTTAAGACAATCTTGATGTATTTTGATACTTTGACAACGATTTTTCTAGTAGTTTAGAAGAAAAGGATGTTTCTTTTTTTCTTTGGTCGTTACAGTACGATAGAAAAAAAAAGCTATTAACTCCGTCAATGTTAATTTTTTTTCGATTTAGATTTGCTTTTCATAGCTGTTTAAGACAATCTTGATGTATTTTGACACTTTGACAACGATTTTTCCAGTAGTCTAGAAGAAAACGATGTTTTTTTTTATTTGGTCGTTACAGTACGAAAGAAAAAAAAAAGCTGTCAACTCCGTCAATGTTATTTTTTTTCTATTTAGATTTGCTTTTCATAGCTGTTTAAGACAATCTTGATGTATTTTGATACTTTGACAACGATTTTTCTAGTAGTTTAGAAGAAAAGGATGTTTCTTTTTTTCTTTGGTCGTTACAGTACGAAAGAAAAAAAAATGCTGTCAACTCCGTCAATGTTAATTTTTTTTCGATTTAGATTTGCTTTTCATAGCTGTTTAAGACAATCTTGATGTATTTTGACATTTTGACAACGATTTTTCCAGTAGTCTAGAAGAAAACGATGTTTTTTTTTTATTTGGTCGTTACAGTTCGAAAGAAAAAAAAATGCTGTCAACTCCGTCAATATTAATTTTTTTCGATTTAGATTGGCTTTTCATAGCTGTTTAAGACAATCTTGATGTATTTTGATACTTTGACAACGATTTTTCCAGTAGTATAGAAGAAAACGATGTTTTTTTTTCTTTGGTCGTTACAGTACGAATGAAAAAAAAATGCTGTCAACTCCGTCAATGTTATTTTTTTTCTATTTAGATTTGCTTTTCATAGCTGTTTAAGACAATCTTGATGTATTTTGATACTTTGACAACGATTTTTCCAGTAGTTTAGAAGAAAATGATGTTTTTTTTTTCTTTGGTCGTTACAGTACGAAAGAAAAAAAAAAGCTATCAACTCCGTCAATATTAATTTTTTTCGATTTAGATTGGCTTTTCATAGCTGTTTAAGACAATCTTGATGTATTTTGATACTTTGACAAAGATTTTTCTAGTAGTTTAGAAGAAAAGGATGTTTCTTTTTTTCTTTGGTCGTTACAGTACGAAAGAAAAAAAAATGCTGTCAACTCCGTCAATGTTAATTTTTTTTCGATTTAGATTTGCTTTTCATAGCTGTTTAAGACAATCTTGATGTATTTTGACATTTTGACAACGATTTTTCCAGTAGTCTAGAAGAAAACGATGTTTTTTTTTTATTTGGTCGTTACAGTTCGAAAGAAAAAAAAATGCTGTCAACTCCGTCAATATTAATTTTTTTCGATTTAGATTGGCTTTTCATAGCTGTTTAAGACAATCTTGATGTATTTTGATACTTTGACAACGATTTTTCTAGTAGTTTAGAAGAAAAGGATGTTTCTTTTTTTCTTTGGTCGTTACAGTACGAAAGAAAAAAAAATGCTGTCAACTCCGTCAATGTTAATTTTTTTTCGATTTAGATTTGCTTTTCATAGCTGTTTAAGACAATCTTGATGTATTTTGATACTTTGACAACGATTTTTCCAGTAGTTTAGAAGAAAATGATGTTTTTTTTTTCTTTGGTTGTTACAGTACGAAAGAAAAAAAAAAGCTATCAACTCCGTCAATATTAATTTTTTTCGATTTTGATTGGCTTTTCATAGCTGTTTAAGACAATCTTGATGTATTTTGATACTTTGACAACGATTTTTCTAGTAGTTTAGAAGAAAAGGATGTTTCTTTTTTTCTTTGGTCGTTACAGTACGAAAGAAAAAAAAATGCTGTCAACTCCGTCAATGTTAATTTTTTTTCGATTTAGATTTGCTTTTCATAGCTGTTTAAGACAATCTTGATGTATTTTGATACTTTGACAACGATTTTTCTAGTAGTTTAGAAGAAAAGGATGTTTCTTTTTTTCTTTGGTCGTTACAGTACGAAAGAAAAAAAAATGCTGTCAACTCCGTCAATGTTAATTTTTTTTCGATTTAGATTTGCTTTTCATAGCTGTTTAAGACAATCTTGATGTATTTTGACATTTTGACAACGATTTTTCCAGTAGTTTAGAAGAAAACGATGTTTTTTTTCTTTGGTCGTTACAGTATGAAAGAAAAAAAAATTGCTTTAATATTAATTTTTTTTGAATAAGATTGGCTTTACATTGCTGTTTAAGACAATCTTGTTGTATTTTGATACTTTGACAACGATTTTTCCAGTAGCTTAGAAGAAAACGATGTTTTTTTTTTTTGGTCGTTACAGTATGAAAGATAAAAAAATTGCGTTAACATTAATTTTTTTCGATTTAGATTTGCTGTTCATAGCTGTTTAAGATAATCTTGATGTATTTTGATATTTTGACAACGATTTTTCCAGTAGCTTAGAAGAAAACGATGTTTTTTTTCTTTGGTCGTTACAGTACGAAAGAAAAAAAAATGCTGTTATCTCCGTCAATATTAATTTATATTCGATAAACATTGGCTTTACATAGCTGTTTAAGACAATCTTGATGTATTTTGATACTTTGACAACGATTTTTCTAGTAGTTTAGAAGAAAAGGATGTTTCTTTTTTTCTTTGGTCGTTACAGTACGATAGAAAAAAAAAGCTATTAACTCCGTCAATGTTAATTTTTTTTCGATTTAGATTTGCTTTTCATAGCTGTTTAAGACAATCTTGATGTATTTTGACACTTTGACAACGATTTTTCCAGTAGTCTAGAAGAAAACGATGTTTTTTTTTATTTGGTCGTTACAGTACGAAAGAAAAAAAAATGCTGTCAACTCCGTCAATGTTAATTTTTTTTCGATTTAGATTTGCTTTTCATAGCTGTTTAAGACAATCTTGATGTATTTTGATACTTTGACAACGATTTTTCCAGTAGTATAGAAGAAAACGATGTTTTTTTTCTTTGGTCGTTACAGTACGAATGAAAAAAAAATGCTGTCAACTCCGTCAATGTTATTTTTTTTCTATTTAGATTTGCTTTTCATAGCTGTTTAAGACAATCTTGATGTATTTTGATACTTTGACAACGATTTTTCCAGTAGTTTAGAAGAAAATGATGTTTTTTTTTTCTTTGGTCGTTACAGTACGAAAGAAAAAAAAAAGCTATCAACTCCGTCAATATTAATTTTTTTCGATTTAGATTGGCTTTTCATAGCTGTTTAAGACAATCTTGATGTATTTTGATACTTTGACAAAGATTTTTCTAGTAGTTTAGAAGAAAAGGATGTTTCTTTTTTTCTTTGGTCGTTACAGTACGAAAGAAAAAAAAATGCTGTCAACTCCGTCAATGTTAATTTTTTTTCGATTTAGATTTGCTTTTCATAGCTGTTTAAGACAATCTTGATGTATTTTGACATTTTGACAACGATTTTTCCAGTAGTCTAGAAGAAAACGATGTTTTTTTTTTATTTGGTCGTTACAGTTCGAAAGAAAAAAAAATGCTGTCAACTCCGTCAATATTAATTTTTTTCGATTTAGATTGGCTTTTCATAGCTGTTTAAGACAATCTTGATGTATTTTGATACTTTGACAACGATTTTTCCAGTAGTTTAGAAGAAAATGATGTTTTTTTTTTCTTTGGTCGTTACAGTACGAAAGAAAAAAAAAAGCTATCAACTCCGTCAATATTAATTTTTTTCGATTTAGATTGACTTTTCATAGCTGTTTAAGACAATCTTGATGTATTTTGATACTTTGACAACGATTTTTCTAGTAGTTTAGAAGAAAAGGATGTTTCTTTTTTTCTTTGGTCGTTACAGTACGAAAGAAAAAAAAATGCTGTCAACTCCGTCAATGTTAATTTTTTTTCGATTTAGATTTGCTTTTCATAGCTGTTTAAGACAATCTTGATGTATTTTGATACTTTGACAACGATTTTTCTAGTAGTTTAGAAGAAAAGGATGTTTCTTTTTTTCTTTGGTCGTTACAGTACGAAAGAAAAAAAAATGCTGTCAACTCCGTCAATGTTAATTTTTTTTCGATTTAGATTTGCTTTTCATAGCTGTTTAAGACAATCTTGATGTATTTTGACATTTTGACAACGATTTTTCCAGTAGTCTAGAAGAAAACGATGTTTTTTTTTTATTTGGTCGTTACAGTACGAAAGAAAAAAAAATGCTGTTATCTCCGTCAATATTAATTTTTTTCGATTTAGATTGGCTTTTCATAGCTGTTTAAGACAATCTTGATGTATTTTGATACTTTGACAACGATTTTTCCAGTAGCTTAGAAGAAAACGATGTTTTTTTCTTTGGTCGTTCCAGTATGATATGAAAACAAAATGTCGTTAATTTTAATTTATTTGAATATGATTGGGTTTTCATAGCTGTTTAAGACAATCTTGATGTTTTTTGATACTTTGACAACTATTTTTCCAGAAGCTTAGAAGAAAACGATGTTTTTTTTCTTTGGTCATTACAGTACGAAAGAAAAAAAATGCTGTTATCTCCGTCAATATAAATTTTTTTCGATTTATATTGGCTTTTCATAGCTGTTTAAGACAATCTTGATGTATTTTGATACTTTGACAACGATTTTTCCAGTAGTTTAGAAGAAAATGATGTTTTTTTCTTTGGTCGTTACAGTATGATATGAAACAAAATGTCGTTAATTTTAATTTATTTGAATATGATTGGCTTTTCATAGCTGTTTAAGACAATTTTGATGTATTTTGATACTTTGACAACGATTTTTCCTGTAGCTTAAAAGAAAACGAAGTTTTTTTTTCTTAGGTCGTTACAGTATGATAGAAAACAAAATTTCGTTAATTTTAATTTTTTTTGAAAAAGATTGGCTTTTCATAGCTGTTTAAGACAATCTTGATGTATTTTGACACTTTGACAACGATTTTTCCAGTAGCTTCGAAGAAAACGATGTTTTTTTCTTTGGTCGTTACAGTACGAAAGAAAAAAAAATGCTGTTATCTCCGTCAATATTAATTTTTTCCGATATATATTGGCTTTTCATAGCTGTTTAAGACAATATTGATGTATTTTGATACTTTGACAACGATTTTTCGAATAGCTTAGAAGAAAACGATGTTTTTTTCTTTGGTCGTTACAGTATGATATGAAAACAAAATGTCGTTAATTTTAATTTATTTGAATATGATTGGGTTTTCATAGCTGTTTAAGACAATCTTGATGTATTTTGATACTTTGACAACGATTTTTCCAGAAGCTTAGAAGAAAACGATGTTTTTTTTCATTGGTCGTTACAGTACGAAAGAAAAAAAAATGCTGTTATCTCCGTCAATATAAATTTTTTTCGATTTATATTGGCTTTTCATAGCTGTTTAAGACAATCTTGATGTATTTTGATACTTTGACAACGATTTTTCGAATAGCTTAGAAGAAAATGATGTTTTTTTCTTTGGTCGTTACAGTATGATATGAAACAAAATGTCGTTAATTTTAATTTATTTGAATATGATTGGCTTTTCATAGCTGTTTAAGACAATTTTGATGTAATTTGATACTTTGACAACGATTTTTCCAGAAGCTTAGAAGAAAACGATGTTTTTTTTCTTTGGTCGTTACAGTACGAAAGAAAAAAAAATGCTGTTATCTCCGTCAATATTAATTTTTTTCGACTTAGATTGGCTTTTCATAGCTGTTTAAGACAATCTTGATGTATTTTGATACTTTGACAACGATTTTTCGAATAGCTTAGAAGAAAACGATGTTTTTTTCTTTGGTCGTTACAGTATGATAGAAATCAAAATGTCGTTAATTTTAATTTATTTGAATATGATTGGGTTTTCATAGCTGTTTAAGACAATCTTGATGTATTTTGATACTTTGACAACGATTTTTCGAATAGCTTAGAAGGAAAATGTTTTTTCTTTGGTCGTTACAGTATGATATGAAACAAAATGTCGTTAATTTTAATTTATTTAAATATGATTGGATTTTCATAGCTGTTTAAGACAATCTTGATGTATTTTGATACTTTGACAACGATTTTTCCAGTAGTTTAGAAGAAAACGATGTTTTTTTTCTTTGGTCGTTACAGTACGAAAGAAAAAAAAAATGCTGTTAACTCCGTCAATGTTAATTTTTTTTCTATTTAGATTTGCTTTTTATAGCTGTTTAAGACAATCTTGACGTATTTTGATACTTTGACAACGATTTTTCCAGTAGTTTAGAAAAAACGATGTTTTTTTTTTCTTTGGTCGTTAGAGTACGAATGAAAAAAAATGCTGTTATCTCCGTCAATATTGATTTATTTTCGATTAACATTGGCTTTACATAGCTGTTTAAGACAATCTTGATGTATTTTGATACTTTGACAACGATTTTTCTAGTAGTTTATAAGAAAAGGATGTTTCTATTTTTCTTTGGTCGTTACAGTACGATAGAAAAAAAAAAGTTGTTAACTCCGTCAATGTTAATTTTTTTTCGATTTAGATTTGCTTTTCATAGCTGTTTAAGACAATCTTGATGTGTTTTGATACTTTGACAACGATTTTTCCAGTACTTTAGAAGAAAACGATGTTTTTTTTCTTTGGTCGTTACAGTATGAAAGAAAAAAAAATTGCTTTAATATTAATTTTTTTTGAATAAGATTGGCTTTACATTGCTGTTTAAGACAATCTTGTTGTATTTTGATACTTTGACAACGATTTTTCCAGTAGCTTAGAAGAAAACGATGTTTTTTTTTTTTGGTCGTTACAGTATGAAAGATAAAAAAATTGCGTTAACATTAATTTTTTTCGATTTAGATTTGCTGTTCATAGCTGTTTAAGACAATCTTGATGTATTTTGATATTTTGACAACGATTTTTCCAGTAGCTTAGAAGAAAACGATGTTTTTTTTCTTTGGTCGTTACAGTACGAAAGAAAAAAAAATGCTGTTATCTCCGTCAATATTAATTTATATTCGATAAACATTGGCTTTACATAGCTGTTTAAGACAATCTTGATGTATTTTGATACTTTGACAACGATTTTTCTAGTAGTTTAGAAGAAAAGGATGTTTCTTTTTTTCTTTGGTCGTTACAGTACGATAGAAAAAAAAAGCTATTAACTCCGTCAATGTTAATTTTTTTTCGATTTAGATTTGCTTTTCATAGCTGTTTAAGACAATTTTGATGTAATTTGATACTTTGACAACGATTTTTCCAGAAGCTTAGAAGAAAACGATGTTTTTTTTCTTTGGTCGTTACAGTACGAAAGAAAAAAAAATGCTGTCAACTCCGTCAATGGTAATTTTTTTCGACTTAGATTGGCTTTTCATAGCTGTTTAAGACAATCTTGATGTATTTTGATACTTTGACAACGATTTTTCGAATAGCTTAGAAGAAAACGATGTTTTTTTCTTTGGTCGTAACAGTATGATAGAAATCAAAATGTCGTTAATTTTAATTTATTTGAATATGATTGGGTTTTCATAGCTGTTTAAGACAATCTTGATGTATTTTGATACTTTGACAACGATTTTTCGAATAGCTTAGAAGGAAAATGTTTTTTCTTTGGTCGTTACAGTATGATATGAAACAAAATGTCGTTAATTTTAATTTATTTAAATATGATTGGATTTTCATAGCTGTTTAAGACAATCTTGATGTATTTTGATACTTTGACAACGATTTTTCCAGTAGTTTAGAAGAAAACGATGTTTTTTTTCTTTGGTCGTTACAGTACGAAAGAAAAAAAAAATGCTGTTAACTCCGTCAATGTTAATTTTTTTTCTATTTAGATTTGCTTTTTATAGCTGTTTAAGACAATCTTGACGTATTTTGATACTTTGACAACGATTTTTCCAGTAGTTTAGAAAAAAACGATGTTTTTTTTTTCTTTGGTCGTTAGAGTACGAATGAAAAAAAATGCTGTTATCTCCGTCAATATTAATTTATTTTCGATTAACATTGGCTTTACATAGCTGTTTAAGACAATCTTGATGTATTTTGATACTTTGACAACGATTTTTCTAGTAGTTTATAAGAAAAGGATGTTTCTATTTTTCTTTGGTCGTTACAGTACGATAGAAAAAAAAAAGTTGTTAACTCCGTCAATGTTAATTTTTTTTCGATTTAGATTTGCTTTTCATAGCTGTTTAAGACAATCTTGATGTATTTTGATACTTTGACAACGATTTTTCCAGTACTTTAGAAGAAAACGATGTTTTTTTTCTTTGGTCGTTACAGTATGAAAGAAAAAAAAATTGCTTTAATATTAATTTTTTTTGAATAAGATTGGCTTTACATTGCTGTTTAAGACAATCTTGTTGTATTTTGATACTTTGACAACGATTTTTCCAGTAGCTTAGAAGAAAACGATGTTTTTTTTTTTTGGTCGTTACAGTATGAAAGATAAAAAAATTGCGTTAACATTAATTTTTTTCGATTTAGATTTGCTGTTCATAGCTGTTTAAGACAATCTTGATGTATTTTGATATTTTGACAACGATTTTTCCAGTAGCTTAGAAGAAAACGATGTTTTTTTTCTTTGGTCGTTACAGTACGAAAGAAAAAAAAATGCTGTTATCTCCGTCAATATTAATTTATATTCGATAAACATTGGCTTTACATAGCTGTTTAAGACAATCTTGATGTATTTTGATACTTTGACAACGATTTTTCTAGTAGTTTAGAAGAAAAGGATGTTTCTTTTTTTCTTTGGTCGTTACAGTACGATAGAAAAAAAAAGCTATTAACTCCGTCAATGTTAATTTTTTTTCGATTTAGATTTGCTTTTCATAGCTGTTTAAGACAATCTTGATGTATTTTGACACTTTGACAACGATTTTTCCAGTAGTCTAGAAGAAAACGATGTTTTTTTTTATTTGGTCGTTACAGTACGAAAGAAAAAAAAATGCTGTCAACTCCGTCAATGTTAATTTTTTTTCGATTTAGATTTGCTTTTCATAGCTGTTTAAGACAATCTTGATGTATTTTGATACTTTGACAACGATTTTTCCAGTAGTATAGAAGAAAACGATGTTTTTTTTTCTTTGGTCGTTACAGTACGAATGAAAAAAAAATGCTGTCAACTCCGTCAATGTTATTTTTTTTCTATTTAGATTTGCTTTTCATAGCTGTTTAAGACAATCTTGATGTATTTTGATACTTTGACAACGATTTTTCCAGTAGTTTAGAAGAAAATGATGTTTCTTTTTTCTTTGGTCGTTACAGTACGAAAGAAAAAAAAAAGCTATCAACTCCGTCAATATTAATTTTTTTCGATTTAGATTGGCTTTTCATAGCTGTTTAAGACAATCTTGATGTATTTTGATACTTTGACAACGATTTTTCTAGTAGTTTAGAAGAAAAGGATGTTTCTTTTTTTCTTTGGTCGTTACAGTACGAAAGAAAAAAAAAATGCTGTCAACTCCGTCAATGTTAATTTTTTTTCGATTTAGATTTGCTTTTCATAGCTGTTTAAGACAATCTTGATGTATTTTGACATTTTGACAACGATTTTTCCAGTAGTCTAGAAGAAAACGATGTTTTTTTTTTATTTGGTCGTTACAGTTCGAAAGAAAAAAAAATGCTGTCAACTCCGTCAATATTAATTTTTTTCGATTTAGATTGGCTTTTCATAGCTGTTTAAGACAATCTTGATGTATTTTGATACTTTGACAACGATTTTTCTAGTAGTTTAGAAGAAAAGGATGTTTCTTTTTTTCTTTGGTCGTTACAGTACGAAAGAAAAAAAAATGCTGTCAACTCCGTCAATGTTAATTTTTTTTCGATTTAGATTTGCTTTTCATAGCTGTTTAAGACAATCTTGATGTATTTTGATACTTTGACAACGATTTTTCCAGTAGCTTAGAAGAAAACGATGTTTTTTTCTTTGGTCGTTCCAGTATGATAGAAAACAAAATTTCGTTAATTTTAATTTTTTTTGAATAAGATTGGCTTTTTATAGCTGTTTAAGACAATCTTGATGTATTTTGATACTTTGACAACGATTTTTCCAGTAGTTTAGAAGAAAACGATGTTTTTTTTTATTTGGTCGTTACAGTACGAAAGAAAAAAAAATGCTGTTATCTCCGTCAATATTAATTTTTTCCGATTTATATTGGCTTTTCATAGCTGTTTAAAACAATCTTGATGTATTTTGACACTTTGACAACGATTTTTCCAGTAGCTTAGAAGAAAACGATGTTTTTTTTTATTTGGTCGTTACAGTACGAAAGAAAAAAAAATGCTGTTATCTCCGTCAATATTAATTTTTTTCGATTTAGATTGGCTTTTCATAGCTGTTTAAGACAATCTTGATGTATTTTGATACTTTGACAACGATTTTTCCAGTAGCTTAGAAGAAAACGATGTTTTTTTCTTTGGTCGTTCCAGTATGATATGAAAACAAAATGTCGTTAATTTTAATTTATTTGAATATGATTGGGTTTTCATAGCTGTTTAAGACAATCTTGATGTTTTTTGATACTTTGACAACTATTTTTCCAGAAGCTTAGAAGAAAACGATGTTTTTTTTCTTTGGTCATTACAGTACGAAAGAAAAAAAATGCTGTTATCTCCGTCAATATAAATTTTTTTCGATTTATATTGGCTTTTCATAGCTGTTTAAGACAATCTTGATGTATTTTGATACTTTGACAACGATTTTTCCAGAAGCTTAGAAGAAAACGATGTTTTTTTTCATTGGTCGTTACAGTATGAAAGAAAAAAAAATGCTGTTATCTCCGTCAATATAAATTTTTTTCGATTTATATTGGCTTTTCATAGCTGTTTAAGACAATCTTGATGTATTTTGATACTTTGACAACGATTTTTCGAATAGCTTAGAAGAAAACGATGTTTTTTTCTTTGGTCGTTACAGTATGATATGAAACAAAATGTCGTTAATTTTAATTTATTTGAATATGATTGGCTTTTCATAGCTGTTTAAGACAATTTTGATGTAATTTGATACTTTGACAACGATTTTTCTAGTAGTTTAGAAGAAAAGGATGTTTCTTTTTTTCTTTGGTCGTTACAGTACGAAAGAAAAAAAAATGCTGTCAACTCCGTCAATGTTAATTTTTTTTCGATTTAGATTTGCTTTTCATAGCTGTTTAAGACAATCTTGATGTATTTTGACATTTTGACAACGATTTTTCCAGTAGTCTAGAAGAAAACGATGTTTTTTTTTTATTTGGTCGTTACAGTTCGAAAGAAAAAAAAATGCTGTCAACTCCGTCAATATTAATTTTTTTCGATTTAGATTGGCTTTTCATAGCTGTTTAAGACAATCTTGATGTATTTTGACACTTTGACAACGATTTTTCCAGTAGCTTCGAAGAAAACGATGTTTTTTTTCTTTGGTCGTTACAGTACGAAAGAAAAAAAAATGCTGTTATCTCCGTCAATATTAATTTTTTCCGATTTATATTGGCTTTTCATAGCTGTTTAAGACAATATTGATGTATTTTGATACTTTGACAACGATTTTTCGAATAGCTTAGAAGAAAACGATGTTTTTTTCTTTGGTCGTTACAGTATGATATGAAAACAAAATGTCGTTAATTTTAATTTATTTGAATATGATTGGGTTTTCATAGCTGTTTAAGACAATCTTGATGTATTTTGATACTTTGACAACGATTTTTCCAGAAGCTTAGAAGAAAACGATGTTTTTTTTCATTGGTCGTTACAGTACGAAAGAAAAAAAAATGCTGTTATCTCCGTCAATATAAATTTTTTTCGATTTATATTGGCTTTTCATAGCTGTTTAAGACAATCTTGATGTATTTTGATACTTTGACAACGATTTTTCGAATAGCTTAGAAGAAAACGATGTTTTTTTCTTTGGTCGTTACAGTACGAAAGAAAAAAAAATGCTGTTATCTCCGTCAATATTAATTTTTTTCGACTTAGATTGGCTTTTCATAGCTGTTTAAGACAATCTTGATGTATTTTGATACTTTGACAACGATTTTTCGAATAGCTTAGAAGAAAACGATGTTTTTTTCTTTGGTCGTTACAGTATGATAGAAAACAAAATGTCGTTAATTTTAATTTATTTGAATATGATTGGGTTTTCATAGCTGTTTAAGACAATCTTGATGTATTTTGATACTTTGACAACGATTTTTCGAATAGCTTAGAAGGAAAATGTTTTTTCTTTGGTCGTTACAGTATGATATGAAACAAAATGTCGTTAATTTTAATTTATTTGAATATGATTGGGTTTTCATAGCTGTTTAAGACAATCTTGATGTATTTTGATACTTTGACAACGATTTTTCGAATAGCTTAGAAGGAAAATGTTTTTTCTTTGGTCGTTACAGTATGATATGAAACAAAATGTCGTTAATTTTAATTTATTTAAATATGATTGGATTTTCATAGCTGTTTAAGACAATCTTGATGTATTTTGATACTTTGACAACGATTTTTCGAATAGCTTAGAAGGAAAATGTTTTTTCTTTGGTCGTTACAGTATGATATGAAACAAAATGTCGTTAATTTTAATTTATTTGAATATGATTGGGTTTTCATAGCTGTTTAAGACAATCTTGATGTATTTTGACACTTTGACAACGATTTTTCCAGTAGCTTCGAAGAAAACGATGTTTTTTTTCTTTGGTCGTTACAGTACGAAAGAAAAAAAAATGCTGTTATCTCCGTCAATATTAATTTTTTCCGATTTATATTGGCTTTTCATAGCTGTTTAAGACAATATTGATGTATTTTGATACTTTGACAACGATTTTTCGAATAGCTTAGAAGAAAACGATGTTTTTTTCTTTGGTCGTTACAGTATGATATGAAAACAAAATGTCGTTAATTTTAATTTATTTGAATATGATTGGGTTTTCATAGCTGTTTAAGACAATCTTGATGTATTTTGATACTTTGACAACGATTTTTCCAGAAGCTTAGAAGAAAACGATGTTTTTTTTCATTGGTCGTTACAGTACGAAAGAAAAAAAAATGCTGTTATCTCCGTCAATATAAATTTTTTTCGATTTATATTGGCTTTTCATAGCTGTTTAAGACAATCTTGATGTATTTTGATACTTTGACAACGATTTTTCGAATAGCTTAGAAGAAAACGATGTTTTTTTCTTTGGTCGTTACAGTACGAAAGAAAAAAAAATGCTGTTATCTCCGTCAATATTAATTTTTTTCGACTTAGATTGGCTTTTCATAGCTGTTTAAGACAATCTTGATGTATTTTGATACTTTGACAACGATTTTTCCAGTAGTTTAGAAGAAAACGATGTTTTTTTTCTTTGGTCGTTACAGTACGAAAGAAAAAAAAATGCTGTTATCTCCGTCAATATTAATTTTTTTCGACTTAGATTGGCTTTTCATAGCTGTTTAAGACAATCTTGATGTATTTTGATACTTTGACAACGATTTTTCGAATAGCTTAGAAGAAAACGATGTTTTTTTCTTTGGTCGTTACAGTATGATAGAAAACAAAATGTCGTTAATTTTAATTTATTTGAATATGATTGGGTTTTCATAGCTGTTTAAGACAATCTTGATGTATTTTGATACTTTGACAACGATTTTTCGAATAGCTTAGAAGGAAAATGTTTTTTCTTTGGTCGTTACAGTATGATATGAAACAAAATGTCGTTAATTTTAATTTATTTAAATATGATTGGATTTTCATAGCTGTTTAAGACAATCTTGATGTATTTTGATACTTTGACAACGATTTTTCCAGTAGTTTAGAAGAAAACGATGTTTTTTTTTCTTTGGTCGTTACAGTACGAAAGAAAAAAAAAATGCTGTTAACTCCGTCAATGTTAATTTTTTTTCTATTTAGATTTGCTTTTTATAGCTGTTTAAGACAATCTTGACGTATTTTGATACTTTGACAACGATTTTTCCAGTAGTTTAGAAGAAAACGATGTTTTTTTTTTCTTTGGTCGTTAGAGTACGAATGAAAAAAAATGCTGTTATCTCCGTCAATATTAATTTATTTTCGATTAACATTGGCTTTACATAGCTGTTTAAGACAATCTTGATGTATTTTGATACTTTGACAACGATTTTTCTAGTAGTTTATAAGAAAAGGATGTTTCTATTTTTCTTTGGTCGTTACAGTACGATAGAAAAAAAAAAGTTGTTAACTCCGTCAATGTTAATTTTTTTTCGATTTAGATTTGCTTTTCATAGCTGTTTAAGACAATCTTGATGTATTTTGATACTTTGACAACGATTTTTCCAGTAGTTTAGAAGAAAACGATGTTTTTTTTCTTTGGTCGTTACAGTATGATAGAAAAAAAAATTGCTTTAATATTAATTTTTTTTGAATAAGATTGGCTTTACATTACTGTTTAAGACAATCTTGTTGTATTTTGATACTTTGACAACGATTTTTCCAGTAGCTTAGAAGAAAACGATGTTTTTTTTTTTTTGGTCGTTACAGTATGAAAGATAAAAAAATTGCGTTAACATTAATTTTTTTCGATTTAGATTTGCTGTTCATAGCTGTTTAAGACAATCTTGATGTATTTTGATATTTTGACAACGATTTTTCCAGTAGCTTAGAAGAAAACGATGTTTTTTTTCTTTGGTCGTTACAGTACGAAAGAAAAAAAAATGCTGTTATCTCCGTCAATATTAATTTATATTCGATAAACATTGGCTTTACATAGCTGTTTAAGACAATCTTGATGTATTTTGATACTTTGACAACGATTTTTCTAGTAGTTTAGAAGAAAAGGATGTTTCTTTTTTTCTTTGGTCGTTACAGTACGATAGAAAAAAAAAGCTATTAACTCCGTCAATGTTAATTTTTTTTCGATTTAGATTTGCTTTTCATAGCTGTTTAAGACAATCTTGATGTATTTTGATACTTTGACAACGATTTTTCTAGTAGTTTAGAAGAAAAGGATGTTTCTTTTTTTCTTTGGTCGTTACAGTACGAAAGAAAAAAAAATGCTGTTATCTCCGTCAATATTAATTTATATTCGATAAACATTGGCTTTACATAGCTGTTTAAGACAATCTTGATGTATTTTGATACTTTGACAACGATTTTTCTAGTAGTTTAGAAGAAAAGGATGTTTCTTTTTTTCTTTGGTCGTTACAGTACGATAGAAAAAAAAAGCTATTAACTCCGTCAATGTTAATTTTTTTTCGATTTAGATTTGCTTTTCATAGCTGTTTAAGACAATCTTGATGTATTTTGACACTTTGACAACGATTTTTCCAGTAGTTTAGAAGAAAACGATGTTTTTTTTCTTTGGTCGTTACAGTATGAAAGAAAAAAAAATTGCTTTAATATTAATTTTTTTTGAATAAGATTGGCTTTACATTGCTGTTTAAGACAATCTTGTTGTATTTTGATACTTTGACAACGATTTTTCCAGTAGCTTAGAAGAAAACGATGTTTTTTTTTTTTGGTCCTTACAGTATGAAAGATAAAAAAATTGCGTTAACATTAATTTTTTACTATTTAGATTTGCTGTTCATAGCTGTTTAAGACAATCTTGATGTATTTTGATATTTTGACAACGATTTTTCCAGTAGCTTAGAAGAAAACGATGTTTTTTTTCTTTGGTCGTTACAGTACGAAAGAAAAAAAAATGCTGTTATCTCCGTCAATATTAATTTATATTCGATAAACATTGGCTTTACATAGCTGTTTAAGACAATCTTGATGTATTTTGATACTTTGACAACGATTTTTCTAGTAGTTTAGAAGAAAAGGATGTTTCTTTTTTTCTTTGGTCGTTACAGTACGATAGAAAAAAAAAGCTATTAACTCCGTCAATGTTAATTTTTTTTCGATTTAGATTTGCTTTTCATAGCTGTTTAAGACAATCTTGATGTATTTTGATACTTTGACAACGATTTTTCTAGTAGTTTAGAAGAAAAGGATGTTTCTTTTTTTCTTTGGTCGTTACAGTACGAAAGAAAAAAAAATGCTGTTATCTCCGTCAATATTAATTTATATTCGATAAACATTGGCTTTACATAGCTGTTTAAGACAATCTTGATGTATTTTGATACTTTGACAACGATTTTTCTAGTAGTTTAGAAGAAAAGGATGTTTCTTTTTTTCTTTGGTCGTTACAGTACGATAGAAAAAAAAAGCTATTAACTCCGTCAATGTTAATTTTTTTTCGATTTAGATTTGCTTTTCATAGCTGTTTAAGACAATCTTGATGTATTTTGACACTTTGACAACGATTTTTCCAGTAGTCTAGAAGAAAACTATGTTTTTTTTTATTTGGTCGTTACAGTACGAAAGAAAAAAAAATGCTGTCAACTCCGTCAATGTTAATTTTTTTTCGATTTAGATTTGCTTTTCATAGCTGTTTAAGACAATCTTGATGTATTTTGATACTTTGACAACGATTTTTCCAGTAGTATAGAAGAAAACGATGTTTTTTTTTCTTTGGTCGTTACAGTACGAATGAAAAAAAAATGCTGTCAACTCCGTCAATGTTATTTTTTTTCTATTTAGATTTGCTTTTCATAGCTGTTTAAGACAATCTTGATGTATTTTGATACTTTGACAACGATTTTTCCAGTAGTTTAGAAGAAAATGATGTTTTTTTTTTCTTTGGTCGTTACAGTACGAAAGAAAAAAAAAAGCTATCAACTCCGTCAATATTAATTTTTTTCGATTTAGATTGGCTTTTCATAGCTGTTTAAGACAATCTTGATGTATTTTGATACTTTGACAACGATTTTTCTAGTAGTTTAGAAGAAAAGGATGTTTCTTTTTTTCTTTGGTCGTTACAGTACGAAAGAAAAAAAAATGCTGTCAACTCCGTCAATGTTAATTTTTTTTCGATTTAGATTTGCTTTTCATAGCTGTTTAAGACAATCTTGATGTATTTTGACATTTTGACAACGATTTTTCCAGTAGTCTAGAAGAAAACGATGTTTTTTTTTTATTTGGTCGTTACAGTTCGAAAGAAAAAAAAATGCTGTCAACTCCGTCAATATTAATTTTTTTCGATTTAGATTTGCTTTTCATAGCTGTTTAAGACAATCTTGATGTATTTTGATACTTTGACAACGATTTTTCCAGTAGTATAGAAGAAAACGATGTTTTTTTTTCTTTGGTCGTTACAGTACGAATGAAAAAAAAATGCTGTCAACTCCGTCAATGTTATTTTTTTTCTATTTAGATTTGCTTTTCATAGCTGTTTAAGACAATCTTGATGTATTTTGATACTTTGACAACGATTTTTCCAGTAGTTTAGAAGAAAATGATGTTTCTTTTTTTCTTTGGTCGTTACAGTACGAAAGAAAAAAAAATGCTGTCAACTCCGTCAATGTTAATTTTTTTTCGATTTAGATTTGCTTTTCATAGCTGTTTAAGACAATCTTGATGTATTTTGACATTTTGACAACGATTTTTCCAGTAGTCTAGAAGAAAACGATGTTTTTTTTTTATTTGTCGTTACAGTTCGAAAGAAAAAAAAATGCTGTCAACTCCGTCAATATTAATTTTTTTCGATTTAGATTGGCTTTTCATAGCTGTTTAAGACAATCTTGATGTATTTTGATACTTTGACAACGATTTTTCTAGTAGTTTAGAAGAAAAGGATGTTTCTTTTTTTCTTTGGTCGTTACAGTACGAAAGAAAAAAAAATGCTGTCAACTCCGTCAATGTTAATTTTTTTTCGATTTAGATTTGCTTTTCATAGCTGTTTAAGACAATCTTGATGTATTTTGATACTTTGACAACGATTTTTCCAGTAGTATAGAAGAAAACGATGTTTTTTTCTTTGGTCGTTCCAGTATGATAGAAAACAAAATTTCGTTAATTTTAATTTTTTTTGAATAAGATTGGCTTTTTATAGCTGTTTAAGACAATCTTGATGTATTTTGATACTTTGACAACGATTTTTCCAGTAGTTTAGAAGAAAACGATGTTTTTTTTTATTTGGTCGTTACAGTACGAAAGAAAAAAAAATGCTGTTATCTCCGTCATTATTAATTTTTTTCGATTTAGATTGGCTCTTCATAGCTGTTTAAGACAATCTTGATGTATTTTGATACTTTGACAACGATTTTTCCAGTGCTTAGAAGAAAACGATGTTTTTTTTCTTTGGTCGTTACAGTATGAAAGAAAAAAAAATTGCGTTAACATTAATTTTTTTCGATTTAGATTTGCTGTTCATAGCTGTTTAAGGCAATCTTGATGTATTTTGATACTTTGACAAATATTTTTCCAGTAGTTTAGAAGAAAATGATGTTTTTTTTTTCTTTGGTCGTTACAGTACGAAAGAAAAAAAATAGCTATCAACTCCGTCAATATTAATTTTTTTCGATTTAGATTGGCTTTTCATAGCTGTTTAAGACAATCTTGATGTATTTTGATACTTTGACAACTATTTTTCCAGTAGTCTAGAAGAAAACGATTTTTTTTTCTTTGGTCGTTACAGTACGAAAGAAAAAAAAATGCTGTCAGCTCCGTCAATGTTAATGTTTTTTCGATTTAGATTTGCTTTTCATAGCTGTTTAAGACAATCTTGATGTATTTTGATACTTTGACAACGATTTTTCGAAAAGCTTAGAAGAAAACGATGTTTTTTTCTTTGGTCGTTACAGTATGATAGAAAACAAAATTTCGTTAACATTAATTTTTTTCGATTTAGATTTGCTGTTCATAGCTGTTTAAGGCAATCTTGATGTATTTTGATACTTTGACAAATATTTTTCCAGTAGTTTAGAAGAAAATGATGTTTTTTTTTTCTTTGGTCGTTACAGTACGAAAGAAAAAAAATAGCTATCGACTCCGTCAATATTAATTTTTTTCGATTTAGATTGGCTTTTCATAGCTGTTTAAGACAATCTTGATGTATTTTGATACTTTGACAACTATTTTTCCAGTAGTCTAGAAGAAAACGATTTTTTTTTCTTTGGTCGTCACAGTACGAAAGAAAAAAAAATGCTGTCAACTCCGTCAATGTTAATGTTTTTTCGACTTAGATTGGCTTTTCATAGCTGTTTAAGACAATCTTGATGTATTTTGATACTTTGACAACGATTTTTCGAATAGCTTAGAAGAAAACGATGTTTTTTTCTTTGGTCGTTACAGTATGATAGAAAACAAAATGTCGTTAATTTTAATTTATTTTGATTTTATGATTGGGTTTTCATAGCTGTTTAAGACAATCTTGATGTATTTTGATACTTTGACAACGATTGTTCGAATAGCTTAGAAGGAAACGATGTTTTTTTCTTTGGTCGTTACAGTATGATATGAAAACAAAATGTCGTTAATTTTAATTTATTTTGATTTTATGATTGGGTTTTCATAGCTGTTTAAGACAATCTTGATGTATTTTGATACTTTGACAACGATTGTTCGAATAGCTTAGAAGAAAACGATGTTTTTTTCTTTGGTCGTTACAGTATGATATGAAACAAAATGTCGTTAATTTTATTTTATTTGAATATGTTTGGCTTTTCATAGCTGTTTAAGACAATTTTGATGTATTTTGATACTTTGACAACTATTTTTCCAGAAGCTTAGAAGAAAACGATGTTTTTTTTCTTTGGTCGTTACAGTACGAATGAAAAAAAAATGCTGTTATCTCCGTCAATATTAATTTTTTTCGACTTAGATTGGCTTTTCATAGCTGTTTAAGACAATCTTGATGTATTTTGATACTTTGACAACGATTTTTCGAATAGCTTAGAAGAAAACGATGTTTTTTTCTTTGGTCGTTACAGTATGATAGAAAACAAAATGTCGTTAATTTTAATTTATTTTGATTTTATGATTGGGTTTTCATAGCTGTTTAAGACAATCTTGATGTATTTTGATACTTTGACAACGATTGTTCGAATAGCTTAGAAGAAAACGATGTTTTTTTCTTTGGTCGTTACAGTATGATATGAAACAAAATGTCGTTAATTTTATTTTATTTGAATATGTTTGGCTTTTCATAGCTGTTTAAGACAATTTTGATGTATTTTGATACTTTGACAACTATTTTTCCAGAAGCTTAGAAGAAAACGATGTTTTTTTTCTTTGGTCGTTACAGTACGAATGAAAAAAAAATGCTGTTATCTCCGTCAATATTAATTTTTTTCGACTTAGATTGGCTTTTCATAGCTGTTTAAGACAATCTTGATGTATTTTGATACTTTGACAACGATTTTTCGAATAGCTTAGAAGAAAACGATGTTTTTTTCTTTGGTCGTTACAGTATGATAGAAAACAAAATGTCGTTAATTTTAATTTATTTTGATTTTATGATTGGGTTTTCATAGCTGTTTTAGACAATCTTGATGTATTTTGATACTTTGACAACGATTGTTCGAATAGCTTAGAAGGAAACGATGTTTTTTTCTTTGGTCGTTACAGTATGATATGAAAACAAAATGTCGTTAATTTTAATTTATTTGAATATGATTGGGTTTTCATAGCTGTTTAAGACAATCTTGATGTATTTTGATATTTTGACAACGATTTTTCCAGTAGCTTAGAAGAAAACGATGTTTTTTTTCTTTGGTCGTTACAGTACGAAAGAAAAAAAAATGCTGTTATCTCCGTCAATATTAATTTATATTCGATTAACATTGGCTTTACATAGCTGTTTAAGACAATCTTGATGTATTTTGATACTTTGACAACGATTTTTCTAGTAGTTTAGAAGAAAAGGATGTTTCTTTTTTTCTTTGGTCGTTACAGTACGATAGAAAAAAAAAAAGCTATTAACTCCGTCAATGTTAATTTTTTTTCGATTTAGATTTGCTTTTCATAGCTGTTTAAGACAATCTTGATGTATTTTGACACTTTGACAACGATTTTTCCAGTAGTCTAGAAGAAAACGATGTTTTTTTTTATTTGGTCGTTACAGTACGAAAGAAAAAAAAAAGCTATCAACTCCGTCAATATTAATTTTTTTCGATTAAGATTGGCTTTTCATAGCTGTTTAACACAATCTTGATGTATTTTGATACTTTGACAACGATTTTTCGAATAGCTTAGAAGAAAACGATGTTTTTTTCTTTGGTCGTTACAGTATGATATGAAAACAAAATGTCGTTAATTTTAATTTATTTGAATATGATTGGGTTTTCATAGCTGTTTAAGACAATCTTGATGTATTTTGCCATTTTGACAACGATTTTTCCAGTAGCTTAGAAGAAAACGATGTTTTTTTCTTTGGTCGTTACAGTATGATAGAAAACAAAATGTCGTTAATTTTAATTTATTTTGATTTTATGATTGGGTTTTCATAGCTGTTTAAGACAATCTTGATGTATTTTGATACTTTGACAACGATTGTTCGAATAGCTTAGAAGGAAACGATGTTTTTTTCTTTGGTCGTTACAGTATGATATGAAAACAAAATGTCGTTAATTTTAATTTATTTGAATATGATTGGGTTTTCATAGCTGTTTAAGACAATCTTGATGTATTTTGATATTTTGACAACGATTTTTCCAGTAGTTTAGAAGAAAACGATGTTTTTTTTTCTTTGGTCGTTACAGTACGAAAGAAAAAAAAATGCTGTTAACTCCGTCAATGTTAATTTTGTTTCTATTTAGATTTGCTTTGTATAGCTGTTTAAGACAATCTTGACGTATTTTGATACTTTCACAATGATTTTTCCAGTAGTTTAGAAGAAAACGATTTTTTTTTTCTTTGGTCGTTACAGTACGAAAGAAAAAAAAAAGCTATCAACTCCGTCAATATTAATTTTTTTCGATTAAAATTGGCTTTTCATAGCTGTTTAACACAATCTTGATGTATTTTGATACTTTGACAACGATTTTTCGAATAGCTTAGAAGAAAACGATGTTTTTTTCTTTGGTCGTTACAGTATGATATGAAAACAAAATGTCGTTAATTTTAATTTATTTGAATATGATTGGGTTTTCATAGCTGTTTAAGACAATCTTGATGTATTTTGATATTTTGACAACGATTTTTCCAGTAGCTTAGAAGAAAACGATGTTTTTTTTCTTTGGTCGTTACAGTACGAAAGAAAAAAAAATGCTGTTATCTCCGTCAATATTAATTTATATTCGATTAACATTGGCTTTACATAGCTGTTTAAGACAATCTTGATGTATTTTGATACTTTGACAACGATTTTTCTAGTAGTTTAGAAGAAAAGGATGTTTCTTTTTTTCTTTGGTCGTTACAGTACGATAGAAAAAAAAAAAGCTATTAACTCCGTCAATGTTAATTTTTTTTCGATTTAGATTTGCTTTTCATAGCTGTTTAAGACAATCTTGATGTATTTTGACACTTTGACAACGATTTTTCCAGTAGTCTAGAAGAAAACGATGTTTTTTTTTATTTGGTCGTTACAGTACGAAAGAAAAAAAAAAGCTATCAACTCCGTCAATATTAATTTTTTTCGATTAAGATTGGCTTTTCATAGCTGTTTAACACAATCTTGATGTATTTTGATACTTTGACAACGATTTTTCGAATAGCTTAGAAGAAAACGATGTTTTTTTCTTTGGTCGTTACAGTATGATATGAAAACAAAATGTCGTTAATTTTAATTTATTTGAATTTGATTGGGTTTTCATAGCTGTTTAAGACAATCTTGATGTATTTTGATATTTTGACAACGATTTTTCCAGTAGCTTAGAAGAAAACGATGTTTTTTTTATTTGGTCGTTAGAGTACGAATGAAAAAAAATGCTGTTATCTCCGTCAATGTTAATTTTTTTTCGATTTAGATTTGCTTTTCATAGCTGTTTAAGACAATCTTGATGTATTTTGATACTTTGACAACGATTTTTCCAGTAGTTTAGAAGAAAACGATTTTTTTTTTCTTTGGTCGTTACAGTATGATAGATTAAAAAATTGCGTTAACATTAATTTTTTTCGATTTAGATTTGCTGTTCATAGCTGTTTAAGACAATCTTGATGTATTTTGATATTTTGACAACGATTTTTCCAGTAGCTTAGAAGAAAACGATGTTTTTTTTCTTTGGTCATTACAGTACGAAAGAAAAAAAAATGCTGTTATCTCCGTCAATATTAATTTTTATTCGATTAACATTGGCTTTACATAGCTGTTTAAGACAATCTTGATGTATTTTGATACTTTGACAACGATTTTTCTAGTAGTTTAGAAGAAAAGGATGTTTCTTTTTTTCTTTCGTCGTTACAGTACGATAGAAAAAAAAAAAGCTATTAACTCCGTCAATGTTAATTTTTTTTCGATTTAGATTTGCTTTTCATAGCTGTTTAAGACAATCTTGATGTATTTTGACACTTTGACAACGATTTTTCCAGTAGTCTAGAAGAAAACGATGTTTTTTTTTATTTGGTCGGTACAGTACGAAAGAAAAAAAAATGCTGTCAACTCCGTCAATGTTAATTTTTTTTCGATTTAGATTTGCTTTTCATAGCTGTTTAAGACAATCTTGATGTATTTTGATACTTTGACAACGATTTTTCCAGTAGTATAGAAGAAAACGATTTTTTTTTTCTTTGGTCGTTACAGTACGAAAGAAAAAAAAAAGCTATCAACTCCGTCAATATTAATTTTTTTCGATTAAGATTGGCTTTTCATAGCTGTTTAACACAATCTTGATGTATTTTGATACTTTGACAACGATTTTTCGAATAGCTTAGAAGAAAACGATGTTTTTTTCTTTGGTCGTTACAGTATGATATGAAAACAAAATGTCGTTAATTTTAATTTAATTGAATATGATTGGGTTTTCATAGCTGTTTAAGACAATCTTGATGTATTTTGATATTTTGACAACGATTTTTCCAGTAGCTTAGAAGAAAACGATGTTTTTTTTCTTTGGTCGTTACAGTACGAAAGAAAAAAAAATGCTGTTATCTCCGTCAATATTAATTTATATTCGATTAACATTGGCTTTACATAGCTGTTTAAGACAATCTTGATGTATTTTGATACTTTGACAACGATTTTTCTAGTAGTTTAGAAGAAAAGGATGTTTTTTTTTTCTTTGGTCGTTACAGTACGAAAGAAAAAAAAAATGCTGTTATCTCCGTCAATGTTAATTTTTTTTCGATTTAGATTTGCTTTTCATAGCTGTTTAAGACAATCTTGATGTATTTTGATACTTTGACAAATATTTTTCCAGTAGTTTAGAAGAAAATGATGTTTTTTTTTTCTTTGGTCGTTACAGTACGAAAGAAAAAAAAAAGCTATCAACTCCGTCAATATTAATTTTTTTCGATTTAGATTGGCTTTTCATAGCTGTTTAAGACAATCTTGATGTATTTTGATACTTTGACAACGATTTTTCCAGTAGCTTAGAAGAAAACGATGTTTTTTTTTCCTTGGTCGTTACAGTACGAATGAAAAAAAAATGCTGTCAACTCCGTCAATGTTAATTTTTTTTCGATTTAAATTTGCTTTTCATAGCTGTTTAAGACAATCTTGATGTATTTTGATACTTTGACAACGATTTTTCCAGTAGTTTAGAAGAAAACGATGTTTTTTTTTCTTTGGTCGTTACAGTACGAAAGAAAAAAAAATGCTGTTATCTCCGTCAATATTAATTTTTTTCGATTTATATTGGCTTTTCATAGCTGTTTAAGACAATCTTGATGTATTTTGATACTTTGACAACGATTTTTCGAATAGCTTCGAAGAAAACGATGTTTTTTTCTTTGGTCGTTACAGTATGATATGAAACAAAATGTCGTTAATTTTATTTTATTTGAATATGACTGGGTTTTCATAGCTGTTTAAGACAATCTTGATGTATTTTGATACTTTGACAACGATTTTTCCAGTAGTTTAGAAGAAAACGATGTTTTTTTTCTTTGGTCGTTACAGTATGAAAGATAAAAAAATTGCGTTAACATTAATTTTTTTCGATTTAGATTTGCTGTTCATAGCTGTTTAAGATAATCTTGATGTATTTTGATATTTTGACAACGATTTTTCCAGTAGCTTAGAAGAAAACGATGTTTTTTTTCTTTGGTCATTACAGTACGAAAGAAAAAAAAATGCTGTTATCTCCGTCAATATTAATTTTTATTCGATTAACATTGGCTTTTCATAGCTGTTTAAGACAATCTTGATGTATTTTGATACTTTGACAACGATTTTTCCAGAAGTTTAGAAGAAAAGGATGTTTCTTTTTTTATTTGGTTGTTACAGTACGATAGAAAAAAAAATGCTGTCATGTCCGTCAATGTTAATTTTTTTTTCGATTTAGATTTGCTTTTCATAGCTGTTTAAGACAATCTTGATGTATTTTGACACTTTGACAACGATTTTTCCAGTAGTCTAGAAGAAAACGATGTTTTTTTTTATTTGGTCGTTACAGTGCGAAAGAAAAAAAAATGCTGTCATGTCCGTCAATGTTAATTTTTTTTCGATTAAGATTTGCTTTTCATAGCTGTTTTAGACAATCTTGATGTATTTTGATACTTTGACAACGATTTTTCCAGTAGTATAGAAGAAAACGATGTTTTTTTTTCTTTGGTCGTTACAGTACGAAAGAAAAAAAAATGCTGTTATCTCCGTCAATATTAATTTATATTCGATTAACATTGGCTTTACATAGCTGTTTAAGACAATCTTGATGTATTTTGATACTTTGACAACGATTTTTCCAGTAGTATAGAAGAAAACGATGTTTCTTTTTTTCTTTGGTCGTTACAGTACGAAAGAAAAAAAAATGCTGTCAACTCCGTCAATGTTAATTTTTTTTCGATTAAGATTTGCTTTTCATAGCTGTTTAAGACAATCTTGATGTATTTTGATACTTTGACAACGATTTTTCCAGTAGTATAGAAGAAAACGATGTTTTTTTTTCTTTGGTCGTTACAGTACGAAAGAAAAAAAAATGCTGTCAACTCCGTCAATGTTAATTTTTTTTCGATTAAGATTTGCTTTTCATAGCTGTTTAAGACAATCTTGATGTATTTTGATACTTTGACAACGATTTTTCCAGTAGCTTAGAAGAAAACGATGTTTTTTTTTTCTTTGGTCGTTCAAGTATGAAAGATAAAAAAATTTCGTTAATATTAATTTTTTTTGAATAAGATTGGCTTTTTATATCTGATTAAGACAATCTTGATGTATTTTGATACTTTGACAACGATTTTTCCAGTAGTTTAGAAGAAAACGATGTTTTTTTTTATTTGGTCGTTACAGTACGAAAGAAAAAAAAATGCTGTTATCTCCGTCAATATTAATTTTTTTCGATTTAGATTGGCTTTTCATAGCTGTTTAAGACAATATTGATGTATTTTGATACTTTGGCAACGATTTTTCCAGAAGCTAAGAAAAAAACGATGTTTTTTTTCTTAGGTCGTTACAGTATGATAGAAAATAAAATTTCTTTAATTTTAATTTTTTTGAATAAGATTGGCTTTTCATAGCTGTTTAAGACAATCTTGATGTATTTTTATACTTTGACAACGATTTTTCCAGTAGTTTAGAAGAAAACGATGTTTTTTTTTATTTGGTCGTTACAGTACGAAAAAAAAAAAATGCTGTTATCTCCGTCAATATTAATTTTTTTCGATTTAGATTGGCTTTTCATAGCTGTTTAAGACAATCTTGATGTATTTTGATACTTTGACATCGATTTTTCCAGTAATTTAGAAGAAAACGATGATATTTTTTTCTTTGGTCGTTACAGTATGATAGAAAACAAATGCTGTTATCTCCGTCAATAATAATTTTTTTTCGATTTAGATTGGATTTTCATAGCTGTTTAAGACAATCTTGATGTATTTTGATACTTTGACAACGATTTTTCCAGTAGCTTAGAAGAAAACGATGTTTTTTTCTTTGGTCGTTACAGTACGATAGAAAACAAAATTTCGTTAATTTTAATTTTTTTTCGATTTAGAGTTGCTTTTTATAGCTGTTTAAGACAATCTTGATGTATTTTGATACTTTGACAACGATTTTTCCAGTAGCTTAGAAGAAAAGGATATTTCTTTTTTTCTTTGGTCGTTACAGTACGATAGAAAAACAAATGCTGTTATCTTCGTCAATATTAATTTTTTTTCGATTTAGATTGGCTTTTCATAGCTGCTTAAGACAATCTTGATGTATTTTGATACTTTGACAACGATTTTTCCAGTAGTTTAGAAGAAAACGATGTTTTTTTTTTATTTGGTCGTTACAGTACGAAAGAAAAAAAAAAGCTATCAACTCCGTCAATATTAATTTTTTTCGATTCAGATTGGCTTTTCATAGCTGTTTAAGACAATCTTGATGTATTTTGATACTTTGACAACGATTTTTCCAGTAGCTTAGAAGAAAACGATGTTTTTTTTCTTTGGTCGTTACAGTATGAAAGATAAAAAAATTGCGTTAACATTAATTTTTTTCGATTTAGATTTGCTGTTCATAGCTGTTTGAGACAATCTTGATGTATTTTGATATTTTGACAACGATTTTTCCAGTAGCTTAGAAGAAAACGATGTTTTTTTTCTTTGGTCGTTCCAGTATGATAGAAAAAAAAA
This sequence comes from Ptychoptera albimana, assembly GCA_961205885.1. Classification (NCBI taxonomy): domain Eukaryota; kingdom Metazoa; phylum Arthropoda; class Insecta; order Diptera; family Ptychopteridae; genus Ptychoptera; species Ptychoptera albimana. Next base: position 7,205,822 of record OY540806.1, read on the forward strand.
AGCTATCAACTCCGTCAATATTAATTTTTTTCGATTCAGATTGGCTTTACATAGCTGTTTAAGACAATCTTGATGTATTTTGATACTTTGACAACGATTTTTCTAGTAGTTTAGAAGAAAAGGATGTTTCTTTTTTTCTTTGGTCGTTACAGTACGATAGAAAAAAAAAAGCTATTAACTCCGTCAATGTTAATTTTTTTTCGATTTAGATTTGCTTTTCATAGCTGTTTAAGACAATCTTGATGTATTTTGATACTTTGACAACGATTTTTCCAGTAGTATAGAAGAAAACGATGTTTCTTTTTTTCTTTGGTCGTTACAGTACGAAAGAAAAAAAAAATGCTGTTATCTCCGTCAATGTTAATTTTTTTTCGATTTAGATTGGATTTTCATAGCTGTTTAAGACAATCTTGATGTATTTTGATACTTTGACAACGATTTTTCCAGTATCTTAGAAGAAAACGATGTTTTTTTCTTTGGTCGTTACAGTACGATAGAAAACAAAATTTCGTTAATTTTAATTTTTTTTCGATTTAGAGTTGCTTTTTATAGCTGTTTAAGACAATCTTGATGTATTTTGATACTTTGACAACGATTTTTCCAGTAGTTTAGAAGAAAACGATGTTTTTTTTTTATTTGGTCGTTACAGTACGAAAGAAAAAAAAAAGCTATCAACTCCGTCAATATTAATTTTTTTCGATTCAGATTGGCTTTTCATAGCTGTTTAAGACAATCTTGATGTATTTTGATACTTTGACAACGATTTTTCCAGTAGCTTAGAAGAAAACGATGTTTTTTTTCTTTGGTCGTTACAGTATGAAAGATAAAAAAATTGCGTTAACATTAATTTTTTTCGATTTAGATTTGCTGTTCATAGCTGTTTGAGACAATCTTGATGTATTTTGATACTTTGACAACGATTTTTCCAGTAGTTTAGAAGAAAACGATGTTTTTTTTTTATTTGGTCGTTACAGTACGAAAGAAAAAAAAAAGCTATCAACTCCGTCAATATTAATTTTTTTCGATTCAGATTGGCTTTTCATAGCTGTTTAAGACAATCTTGATGTATTTTGATACTTTGACAACGATTTTTCCAGTAGCTTAGAAGAAAACGATGTTTTTTTTCTTTGGTCGTTACAGTATGATAGAAAACAAATGCTGTTATCTCCGTCAATAATAATTTTTTTTCGATTTAGATTGGATTTTCATAGCTGTTTAAGACAATCTTGATGTATTTTGATACTTTGACAACGATTTTTCCAGTAGCTTAGAAGAAAACGATGTTTTTTTCTTTGGTCGTTACAGTACGATAGAAAACAAAATTTCGTTAATTTTAATTTTTTTTCGATTTAGAGTTGCTTTTTATAGCTGTTAAAGACAATCTTGATGTATTTTGATACTTTGACAACGATTTTTCCAGTAGCTTAGAAGAAAAGGATGTTTCTTTTTTTCTTTGGTCGTTACAGTACGATAGAAAAAAAAAAAGCTATTAACTCCGTCAATGTTAATTTTTTTTCGATTTAGATTTGCTTTTCATAGCTGTTTAAGACAATCTTGATGTATTTTGACACTTTGACAACGATTTTTCCAGTAGTCTAGAAGAAAACGATGTTTTTTTTTATTTGGTCGTTACAGTACGAAAGAAAAAAAAAAGCTATCAACTCCGTCAATATTAATTTTTTTCGATTAAGATTGGCTTTTCATAGCTGTTTAACACAATCTTGATGTATTTTGATACTTTGACAACGATTTTTCGAATAGCTTAGAAGAAAACGATGTTTTTTTCTTTGGTCGTTACAGTATGATATGAAAACAAAATGTCGTTAATTTTAATTTATTTGAATATGATTGGGTTTTCATAGCTGTTTAAGACAATCTTGATGTATTTTGCCATTTTGACAACGATTTTTCCAGTAGCTTAGAAGAAAACGATGTTTTTTTCTTTGGTCGTTACAGTATGATAGAAAACAAAATGTCGTTAATTTTAATTTATTTTGATTTTATGATTGGGTTTTCATAGCTGTTTAAGACAATCTTGATGTATTTTGATACTTTGACAACGATTGTTCGAATAGCTTAGAAGGAAACGATGTTTTTTTCTTTGGTCGTTACAGTATGATATGAAAACAAAATGTCGTTAATTTTAATTTATTTGAATATGATTGGGTTTTCATAGCTGTTTAAGACAATCTTGATGTATTTTGATATTTTGACAACGATTTTTCCAGTAGTTTAGAAGAAAACGATGTTTTTTTTTCTTTGGTCGTTACAGTACGAAAGAAAAAAAAATGCTGTTAACTCCGTCAATGTTAATTTTGTTTCTATTTAGATTTGCTTTGTATAGCTGTTTAAGACAATCTTGACGTATTTTGATACTTTCACAATGATTTTTCCAGTAGTTTAGAAGAAAACGATTTTTTTTTTCTTTGGTCGTTACAGTACGAAAGAAAAAAAAAAGCTATCAACTCCGTCAATATTAATTTTTTTCGATTAAAATTGGCTTTTCATAGCTGTTTAACACAATCTTGATGTATTTTGATACTTTGACAACGATTTTTCGAATAGCTTAGAAGAAAACGATGTTTTTTTCTTTGGTCGTTACAGTATGATATGAAAACAAAATGTCGTTAATTTTAATTTATTTGAATATGATTGGGTTTTCATAGCTGTTTAAGACAATCTTGATGTATTTTGATATTTTGACAACGATTTTTCCAGTAGCTTAGAAGAAAACGATGTTTTTTTTATTTGGTCGTTAGAGTACGAAAGAAAAAAAATGCTGTTATCTCCGTCAATGTTAATTTTTTTTCGATTTAGATTTGCTTTTCATAGCTGTTTAAGACAATCTTGATGTATTTTGATACTTTGACAACGATTTTTCCAGTAGTTTAGAAGAAAACGATTTTTTTTTTCTTTGGTCGTTACAGTATGATAGATTAAAAAATTGCGTTAACATTAATTTTTTTCGATTTAGATTTGCTGTTCATAGCTGTTTAAGACAATCTTGATGTATTTTGATATTTTGACAACGATTTTTCCAGTAGCTTAGAAGAAAACGATGTTTTTTTTCTTTGGTCATTACAGTACGAAAGAAAAAAAAATGCTGTTATCTCCGTCAATATTAATTTTTATTCGATTAACATTGGCTTTACATAGCTGTTTAAGACAATCTTGATGTATTTTGATACTTTGACAACGATTTTTCTAGTAGTTTAGAAGAAAAGGATGTTTCTTTTTTTCTTTCGTCGTTACAGTACGATAGAAAAAAAAAAAGCTATTAACTCCGTCAATGTTAATTTTTTTTCGATTTAGATTTGCTTTTCATAGCTGTTTAAGACAATCTTGATGTATTTTGACACTTTGACAACGATTTTTCCAGTAGTCTAGAAGAAAACGATGTTTTTTTTTATTTGGTCGGTACAGTACGAAAGAAAAAAAAATGCTGTCAACTCCGTCAATGTTAATTTTTTTTCGATTTAGATTTGCTTTTCATAGCTGTTTAAGACAATCTTGATGTATTTTGATACTTTGACAACGATTTTTCCAGTAGTATAGAAGAAAACGATTTTTTTTTTCTTTGGTCGTTACAGTACGAAAGAAAAAAAAAAGCTATCAACTCCGTCAATATTAATTTTTTTCGATTAAGATTGGCTTTTCATAGCTGTTTAACACAATCTTGATGTATTTTGATACTTTGACAACGATTTTTCGAATAGCTTAGAAGAAAACGATGTTTTTTTCTTTGGTCGTTACAGTATGATATGAAAACAAAATGTCGTTAATTTTAATTTAATTGAATATGATTGGGTTTTCATAGCTGTTTAAGACAATCTTGATGTATTTTGATATTTTGACAACGATTTTTCCAGTAGCTTAGAAGAAAACGATGTTTTTTTTCTTTGGTCGTTACAGTACGAAAGAAAAAAAAATGCTGTTATCTCCGTCAATATTAATTTATATTCGATTAACATTGGCTTTACATAGCTGTTTAAGACAATCTTGATGTATTTTGATACTTTGACAACGATTTTTCTAGTAGTTTAGAAGAAAAGGATGTTTTTTTTTTCTTTGGTCGTTACAGTACGAAAGAAAAAAAAAATGCTGTTATCTCCGTCAATGTTAATTTTTTTTCGATTTAGATTTGCTTTTCATAGCTGTTTAAGACAATCTTGATGTATTTTGATACTTTGACAAATATTTTTCCAGTAGTTTAGAAGAAAATGATGTTTTTTTTTTCTTTGGTCGTTACAGTACGAAAGAAAAAAAAAAGCTATCAACTCCGTCAATATTAATTTTTTTCGATTTAGATTGGCTTTTCATAGCTGTTTAAGACAATCTTGATGTATTTTGATACTTTGACAACGATTTTTCCAGTAGCTTAGAAGAAAACGATGTTTTTTTTTCCTTGGTCGTTACAGTACGAATGAAAAAAAAATGCTGTCAACTCCGTCAATGTTAATTTTTTTTCGATTTAAATTTGCTTTTCATAGCTGTTTAAGACAATCTTGATGTATTTTGATACTTTGACAACGATTTTTCCAGTAGTTTAGAAGAAAACGATGTTTTTTTTTCTTTGGTCGTTACAGTACGAAAGAAAAAAAAATGCTGTTATCTCCGTCAATATTAATTTTTTTCGATTTATATTGGCTTTTCATAGCTGTTTAAGACAATCTTGATGTATTTTGATACTTTGACAACGATTTTTCGAATAGCTTCGAAGAAAACGATGTTTTTTTCTTTGGTCGTTACAGTATGATATGAAACAAAATGTCGTTAATTTTATTTTATTTGAATATGACTGGGTTTTCATAGCTGTTTAAGACAATCTTGATGTATTTTGATACTTTGAAAACGATTTTTCCAGTAGTTTAGAAGAAAACGATGTTTTTTTTCTTTGGTCGTTACAGTATGAAAGATAAAAAAATTGCGTTAACATTAATTTTTTTCGATTTAGATTTGCTGTTCATAGCTGTTTAAGACAATCTTGATGTATTTTGATATTTTGACAACGATTTTTCCAGTAGCTTAGAAGAAAACGATGTTTTTTTTCTTTGGTCATTACAGTACGAAAGAAAAAAAAATGCTGTTATCTCCGTCAATATTAATTTTTATTCGATTAACATTGGCTTTTCATAGCTGTTTAAGACAATCTTGATGTATTTTGATACTTTGACAACGATTTTTCCAGAAGTTTAGAAGAAAAGGATGTTTCTTTTTTTATTTGGTTGTTACAGTACGATAGAAAAAAAAATGCTGTCATGTCCGTCAATGTTAATTTTTTTTTCGATTTAGATTTGCTTTTCATAGCTGTTTAAGACAATCTTGACGTATTTTGACACTTTGACAACGATTTTTCCAGTAGTCTAGAAGAAAACGATGTTTTTTTTTATTTGGTCGTTACAGAGCGAAAGAAAAAAAAATGCTGTCATGTCCGTCAATGTTAATTTTTTTTCGATTAAGATTTGCTTTTCATAGCTGTTTTAGACAATCTTGATGTATTTTGATACTTTGACAACGATTTTTCCAGTAGTATAGAAGAAAACGATGTTTTTTTTTCTTTGGTCGTTACAGTACGAAAGAAAAAAAAATGCTGTTATCTCCGTCAATATTAATTTATATTCGATTAACATTGGCTTTACATAGCTGTTTAAGACAATCTTGATGTATTTTGATACTTTGACAACGATTTTTCCAGTAGTATAGAAGAAAACGATGTTTCTTTTTTTCTTTGGTCGTTACAGTACGAAAGAAAAAAAAATGCTGTCAACTCCGTCAATGTTAATTTTTTTTCGATTAAGATTTGCTTTTCATAGCTGTTTAAGACAATCTTGATGTATTTTGATACTTTGACAACGATTTTTCCAGTAGTATAGAAGAAAACGATGTTTTTTTTTCTTTGGTCGTTACAGTACGAAAGAAAAAAAAATGCTGTCAACTCCGTCAATGTTAATTTTTTTTCGATTAAGATTTGCTTTTCATAGCTGTTTAAGACAATCTTGATGTATTTTGATACTTTGACAACGATTTTTCCAGTAGCTTAGAAGAAAACGATGTTTTTTTTTTCTTTGGTCGTTCAAGTATGAAAGATAAAAAAATTTCGTTAATATTAATTTTTTTTGAATAAGATTGGCTTTTTATATCTGATTAAGACAATCTTGATGTATTTTGATACTTTGACAACGATTTTTCCAGTAGTTTAGAAGAAAACGATGTTTTTTTTTATTTGGTCGTTACAGTACGAAAGAAAAAAAAATGCTGTTATCTCCGTCAATATTAATTTTTTTCGATTTAGATTGGCTTTTCATAGCTGTTTAAGACAATATTGATGTATTTTGATACTTTGGCAACGATTTTTCCAGAAGCTAAGAAAAAAACGATGTTTTTTTTCTTAGGTCGTTACAGTATGATAGAAAATAAAATTTCTTTAATTTTAATTTTTTTGAATAAGATTGGCTTTTCATAGCTGTTTAAGACAATCTTGATGTATTTTTATACTTTGACAACGATTTTTCCAGTAGTTTAGAAGAAAACGATGTTTTTTTTTATTTGGTCGTTACAGTACGAAAAAAAAAAAATGCTGTTATCTCCGTCAATATTAATTTTTTTCGATTTAGATTGGCTTTTCATAGCTGTTTAAGACAATCTTGATGTATTTTGATACTTTGACATCGATTTTTCCAGTAATTTAGAAAAAAACGATGATATTTTTTTCTTTGGTCGTTACAGTATGATAGAAAACCAAATGCTGTTATCTCCGTCAATAATAATTTTTTTTCGATTTAGATTGGATTTTCATAGCTGTTTAAGACAATCTTGATGTATTTTGATACTTTGACAACGATTTTTCCAGTAGCTTAGAAGAAAACGATGTTTTTTTCTTTGGTCGTTACAGTACGATAGAAAACAAAATTTCGTTAATTTTAATTTTTTTTCGATTTAGAGTTGCTTTTTATAGCTGTTTAAGACAATCTTGATGTATTTTGATACTTTGACAACGATTTTTCCAGTAGCTTAGAAGAAAAGGATATTTCTTTTTTTCTTTGGTCGTTACAGTACGATAGAAAAACAAATGCTGTTATCTTCGTCAATATTAATTTTTTTTCGATTTAGATTGGCTTTTCATAGCTGCTTAAGACAATCTTGATGTATTTTGATACTTTGACAACGATTTTTCCAGTAGTTTAGAAGAAAACGATGTTTTTTTTTTATTTGGTCGTTACAGTACGAAAGAAAAAAAAAAGCTATCAACTCCGTCAATATTAATTTTTTTCGATTCAGATTGGCTTTTCATAGCTGTTTAAGACAATCTTGATGTATTTTGATACTTTGACAACGATTTTTCCAGTAGCTTAGAAGAAAACGATGTTTTTTTTCTTTGGTCGTTACAGTATGAAAGATAAAAAAATTGCGTTAACATTAATTTTTTTCGATTTAGATTTGCTGTTCATAGCTGTTTGAGACAATCTTGATGTATTTTGATATTTTGACAACGATTTTTCCAGTAGCTTAGAAGAAAACGATGTTTTTTTTCTTTGGTCGTTCCAGTATGATAGAAAAAAAAAAGCTATCAACTCCGTCAATATTAATTTTTTTCGATTCAGATTGGCTTTACATAGCTGTTTAAGACAATCTTGATGTATTTTGATACTTTGACAACGATTTTTCTAGTAGTTTAGAAGAAAAGGATGTTTCTTTTTTTCTTTGGTCGTTACAGTACGATAGAAAAAAAAAAGCTATTAACTCCGTCAATGTTAATTTTTTTTCGATTTAGATTTGCTTTTCATAGCTGTTTAAGACAATCTTGATGTATTTTGATACTTTGACAACGATTTTTCCAGTAGTATAGAAGAAAACGATGTTTCTTTTTTTCTTTGGTCGTTACAGTACGAAAGAAAAAAAAAATGCTGTTATCTCCGTCAATGTTAATTTTTTTTCGATTTAGATTGGATTTTCATAGCTGTTTAAGACAATCTTGATGTATTTTGATACTTTGACAACGATTTTTCCAGTATCTTAGAAGAAAACGATGTTTTTTTCTTTGGTCGTTACAGTACGATAGAAAACAAAATTTCGTTAATTTTAATTTTTTTTCGATTTAGAGTTGCTTTTTATAGCTGTTTAAGACAATCTTGATGTATTTTGATACTTTGACAACGATTTTTCCAGTAGTTTAGAAGAAAACGATGTTTTTTTTTTATTTGGTCGTTACAGTACGAAAGAAAAAAAAAAGCTATCAACTCCGTCAATATTAATTTTTTTCGATTCAGATTGGCTTTTCATAGCTGTTTAAGACAATCTTGATGTATTTTGATACTTTGACAACGATTTTTCCAGTAGCTTAGAAGAAAACGATGTTTTTTTTCTTTGGTCGTTACAGTATGAAAGATAAAAAAATTGCGTTAACATTAATTTTTTTCGATTTAGATTTGCTGTTCATAGCTGTTTGAGACAATCTTGATGTATTTTGATACTTTGACAACGATTTTTCCAGTAGTTTAGAAGAAAACGATGTTTTTTTTTTATTTGGTCGTTACAGTACGAAAGAAAAAAAAAAGCTATCAACTCCGTCAATATTAATTTTTTTCGATTCAGATTGGCTTTTCATAGCTGTTTAAGACAATCTTGATGTATTTTGATACTTTGACAACGATTTTTCCAGTAGCTTAGAAGAAAACGATGTTTTTTTTCTTTGGTCGTTACAGTATGATAGAAAACAAATGCTGTTATCTCCGTCAATAATAATTTTTTTTCGATTTAGATTGGATTTTCATAGCTGTTTAAGACAATCTTGATGTATTTTGATACTTTGACAACGATTTTTCCAGTAGCTTAGAAGAAAACGATGTTTTTTTCTTTGGTCGTTACAGTACGATAGAAAACAAAATTTCGTTAATTTTAATTTTTTTTCGATTTAGAGTTGCTTTTTATAGCTGTTAAAGACAATCTTGATGTATTTTGATACTTTGACAACGATTTTTCCAGTAGCTTAGAAGAAAAGGATATTTCTTTTTTTCTTTGGTCGTTACAGTACGATAGAAAAGCAAATGCTGTTATCTTCGTCAATATTAATTTTTTTTCGATTTGGATTGGCTTTTCATAGCTGTTTAAGACAATCTTGATGTATTTTGATACTTTGACAACGATTTTTCCAGTAGCTTAGAAGAAAACGATGTTTTTTTTCTTTGGTCGTTACAGTATGAAAGATAAAAAAATTGCGTTAACATTAATTTTTTTCGATTTAGATTTGCTGTTCATAGCTGTTTGAGACAATCTTGATGTATTTTGATATTTTGACAACGATTTTTCCAGTAGCTTAGAAGAAAACGATGTTTTTTTTCTTTGGTCGTTCCAGTATGATAGAAAAAAAAAAGCTATCAACTCCGTCAATATTAATTTTTTTCGATTCAGATTGGCTTTACATAGCTGTTTAAGACAATCTTGATGTATTTTGATACTTTGACAACGATTTTTCTAGTAGTTTAGAAGAAAAGGATGTTTCTTTTTTTCTTTGGTCGTTACAGTACGATAGAAAAGCAAATGCTGTTATCTTCGTCAATATTAATTTTTTTTCGATTTAGATTGGCTTTTCATAGCTGTTTAAGACAATCTTGATGTATTTTGATACTTTGACAACGATTTTTCCAGTAGCTTAGAAGAAAACGATGTTTTTTTTTTATTTGGTCGTTACAGTACGAAAGAAAAAAAAAAGCTATCAACTCCGTCAATATTAATTTTTTTCGATTCAGATTGGCTTTTCATAGCTGTTTAAGACAATCTTGATGTATTTTGATACTTTGACAACGATTTTTCTAGTAGCTTAGAAGAAAACGATGTTTTTTTTCTTTGGTCGTTACAGTATGAAAGATAAAAAAATTGCGTTAACATTAATTTTTTTCGATTTAGATTTGCTGTTCATAGCTGTTTGAGACAATCTTGATGTATTTTGATATTTTGACAACGATTTTTCCAGTAGCTTAGAAGAAAACGATGTTTTTTTTCTTTGGTCGTTCCAGTATGATAGAAAAAAAAAAGCTATCAACTCCGTCAATATTAATTTTTTTCGATTCAGATTGGCTTTACATAGCTGTTTAAGACAATCTTGATGTATTTTGATACTTTGACAACGATTTTTCTAGTAGTTTAGAAGAAAAGGATGTTTCTTTTTTTCTTTGGTCGTTACAGTACGATAGAAAAAAAAAAGCTATTAACTCCGTCAATGTTAATTTTTTTTCGATTTAGATTTGCTTTTCATAGCTGTTTAAGACAATCTTGATGTATTTTGATACTTTGACAACGATTTTTCCAGTAGTTTAGAAGAAAACGATGTTTCTTTTTTTCTTTGGTCGTTACAGTACGAAAGAAAAAAAAAATGCTGTTATCTCCGTCAATGTTAATTTTTTTTCGATTTAGATTTGCTTTTCATAGCTGTTTAAGACAATATTGATGTATTTTGATACTTTGACAAATATTTTTCCAGTAGTTTAGAAGAAAATGATGTTTTTTTTTTCTTTGGTCGTTACAGTACGAAAGAAAAAAAAAAGCTATCAACTCCGTCAATATTAATTTTTTTCGATTTAGATTGGCTTTTCATAGCTGTTTAAGACAATCTTGATGTATTTTGATACTTTGACAACGATTTTTCCAGTAGCTTAGAAGAAAACGATGTTTTTTTTTCCTTGGTCGTTACAGTACGAATGAAAAAAAAATGCTGTCAACTCCGTCAATGTTAATTTTTTTTCGATTTAAATTTGCTTTTCATAGCTGTTTAAGACAATCTTGATGTATTTTGATACTTTGACAACGATTTTTCCAGTAGTTTAGAAGAAAACGATGTTTTTTTTTCTTTGGTCGTTACAGTACGAAAGAAAAAAAAATGCTGTTATCTCCGTCAATATTAATTTTTTTCGATTTATATTGGCTTTTCATAGCTGTTTAAGACAATCTTGATGTATTTTGATACTTTGACAACGATTTTTCGAATAGCTTCGAAGAAAACGATGTTTTTTTCTTTGGTCGTTACAGTATGATATGAAACAAAATGTCGTTAATTTTATTTTATTTGAATATGATTGGGTTTTCATAGCTGTTTAAGACAATCTTGATGTATTTTGATACTTTGACAACGATTTTTCCAGTAGTTTAGAAGAAAATGATGTTTTTTTTTCTTTGGTCGTTACAGTACGAAAGAAAAAAAAAATGCTGTTAACTCCGTCAATGTTAATTTTGTTTCTATTTAGATTTGCTTTGTATAGCTGTTTAAGACAATCTTGACGTATTTTGATACTTTCACAACGATTTTTCCAGTAGTTTAGAAAAAAACGATGTTTTTTTTTTCTTTGGTCGTTAGAGTACGAATGAAAAAAAATGCTGTTATCTCCGTCAATGTTAATTTTTTTTCGATTTAGATTTGCTTTTCATAGCTGTTTAAGACAATCTTGATGTATTTTGATACTTTGACAACGATTTTTCCAGTAGTTTAGAAGAAAACGATGTTTTTTTTCTTTGGTCGTTACAGTATGAAAGATAAAAAAATTGCGTTAACATTAATTTTTTTCGATTTAGATTTGCTGTTCATAGCTGTTTAAGACAATCTTGATGTATTTTGATATTTTGACAACGATTTTTCCAGTAGCTTAGAAGAAAACGATGTTTTTTTTCTTTGGTCATTACAGTACGAAAGAAAAAAAAATGCTGTTATCTCCGTCAATATTAATTTTTATTCGATTAACATTGGCTTTACATAGCTGTTTAAGACAATCTTGATGTATTTTGATATTTTGACAACGATTTTTCCAGTAGCTTAGAAGAAAACGATGTTTTTTTTCTTTGGTCATTACAGTACGAAAGAAAAAAAAATGCTGTTATCTCCGTCAATATTAATTTTTATTCGATTAACATTGGCTTTACATAGCTGTTTAAGACAATCTTGATGTATTTTGATATTTTGACAACGATTTTTCCAGTAGCTTAGAAGAAAACGATGTTTTTTTTTCTTTGGTCGTTACAGTACGAAAGAAAAAAAAATGCTGTTATCTCCGTCAATATTAATTTATATTCGATTAACATTGGCTTTACATAGCTGTTTAAGACAATCTTGATGTATTTTGATACTTTGACAACGATTTTTCCAGTAGCTTAGAAGAAAACGATGTTTTTTTTCTTTGGTCGTTACAGTATGAAAGATAAAAAAATTGAGTTAACATTAATTTTTTTCTATTTAGATTTGCTGTTCATAGCTGTTTGAGACAATCTTGATGTATTTTGATACTTTGACAATGATTTTTCCAGTAGTTTAGAAGAAAATGATGTTTTTTTCTTATTTGGTCGTTACAGTACGAAAGAAAATAAAAGGTATCAACTCCGTCAATATTAATTTTTTTCGATTCAGATTGGCTTTTCATAGCTGTTTAAGACAATCTTGATGTATTTTGATACTTTGACAACGATTTTTCCAGTAGCTTAGAAGAAAACGATGTTTTTTTTCTTTGGTCGTTACAGTATGAAAGATAAAAAAATTGCGTTAACATTAATTTTTTTCGATTTAGATTTGCTGTTCATAGCTGTTTGAGACAATCTTGATGTATTTTGATATTTTGACAACGATTTTTCCAGTAGCTTAGAAGAAAACGATGTTTTTTTTCTTTGGTCGTTCCAGTATGATAGAAAACAAAATTTCGTTAATTTAAATTTTTTTGAATAAGATTGGCTTTTTATAGCTGTTTAAGACAATCTTGATGTATTTTGATACTTTGACAACGATTTTTCCAGTAGTATAGAAGAAAACGATGTTTTTTTTTTTTTTTGGTCGTTACAGTACGAAAGAAAAAAAAAGCTGTCAACTCCGTCAATTTTAATTTTTTTTCGATTTAGATTTGCTTTTCATAGCTGTTTAAGACAATCTTGATGTATTTTGATACTTTGACAACGATTTTTCCAGTAGTTTAGAAGAAAACGATGTTTTTTTTTTTCTTTGGTCGTTACAGTATGATATGAAAACAAAATGTCGTTAATTTTAATTTATTTGAATGTGATTGGGTTTTCATAGCTGTTTAAGACAATCTTGATGTATTTTGATATTTTGACAACGATTTTTCCAGTAGCTTAGAAGAAAACGATGTTTTTTTTCTTTGGTCGTTACAGTACGAAAGAAAAAAAAATGCTGTTATCTCCGTCAATATTAATTTATATTCGATTAACATTGGCCTTACAAAGCTGTTTAAGACAATCTTGATGTATTTTGATACTTTGACAACGATTTTTCTAGTAGTTTAGAAGAAAAGGATGTTTCTTTTTTTCTTTGGTCGTTACAGTACGATAGAAAAAAAAAGCTATTAACTCCGTCAATGTTAATTTTTTTTTCGATTTAGATTTGCTTTTCATAGCTGTTTAAGACAATCTTGATGTATTTTGACACTTTGACAACGATTTTTCCAGTAGTCTAGAAGAAAACGATGTTTTTTTTTTCTTTGGTCGTTACAGTACGAAAGAAAAAAAATGCTGTTATCTCCGTCAATGTTAACTTTTTTTTGGATTTAGATTTGCTTTTCATAGCTGTTTAAGACAATCTTGATGTATTTTGATACTTTGACAACAATTTTTCCAGTAGCTTAGAAGAAAACGATGTTTTTTTCTTTGGTCGTTCCAGTATGATAGAAAACAAAATTTCGTTAATTTAAATTTTTTTTGAATAAGATTGGCTTTTTATAGCTGTTTAAGACAATCTTGATGTATTTTGATACTTTGACAACGATTTTTCCAGTAGTTTAGAAGAAAACGATGTTTTTTTTTATTTGGTCGTTACAGTACGAAAGAAAAAAAAATGCTGTTATCTCCGTCAATATTAATTTTTTTCGATTTAGAGTTGCTTTACATAGCTGTTTAAGACAATCTTGATGTATTTTGATACTTTGACAACGATTTTTACAGAAGCTTAGAAGAAAACGATGTTTTTTTCTTTGGTCGATACAGTATGATAGAAAACAAAATTTCGTTAATTTTATTTTTTTTAATAAGATTGGCTTTTCATAGCTGTTTAAGACAATCTTGATGTATTTTGATACTTTACAACGATTTTTCCAGTAGTTTAGAAGAAAACGATGTTTTTTTTCTTTGGTCGTTACAGTACGAAAGAAAAAAAAAATGCTGTTATCTCCGTCAATATTAATTTTTTTCGATTTAGATTGGCTTTTCATAGCTGTTTAAGACAATCTTGTTGTATTTTGATACTTTGACAACGATTTTTCCAGAAGCTAAGAAGAAAACGATGATTTTTTTCTTAGGTCGTTACAGTATGATAGAAAACAAAATTTCGTTAATTTTAATTTTTTTTTGAATAAGATTGGCTATTCATAGCTGTTTAAGACAATCTTGATGTACTTAGATACTTTGACAACGATTTTTCCAGTAGTTTAGAAGAAAACGATGTTTTTTTTCTTTGGTCGTTACAGTACGAAAGAAAAAAAAATGCTGTTATCTCCTTCAATATTAATTTTTTTTTATTTAGATTGGCTTTTCATAGCTGTTTAAGACAATCTTGATGTATTTTGATACTTTGACAACGATTTTTCCAGTAGCTTAGAAGAAATCGATGTTTTTTTTTATTTGGTCGTTACAGTACGAAAGAAAAAAAAATGCTGTTATCTCCGTCAATATTAATTTTTTTCGATTTAGATTGGCTTTTCATAGCTGTTTAAGACAATCTTGATGTATTTTGATACTTTGGCAACGATTTTTCCAGAAGCTAAGAAAAAAACGATGTTTTTTTTCTTAGGTCGTTACAGTATGATAGAAAATAAAATTTCTTTAATTTTAATTTTTTTGAATAAGATTGGCTTTTCATAGCTGTTTAAGACAATCTTGATGTATTTTTATACTTTGACAACGATTTTTCCAGTAGTTTAGAAGAAAACGATGTTTTTTTTTATTTGGTCGTTACAGTACGAAAGAAAAAAAAATGCTGTTATCTCCGTCAATATTAATTTTTTTCGATTTAGATTGGCTTTTCATAGCTGTTTAAGACAATCTTGATGTATTTTGATACTTTGACAACAATTTTTCCAGTAATTTAGAAGAAAACGATGATTTTTTTTTCTTTGGTCGTTACAGTATGATAGAAAACAAATGCTGTTATCTCCGTCAATATTAATTTTTTTTCGATTTAGATTGGATTTTCATAGCTGTTTAAGACAATCTTGATGTATTTTGAAACTTTGACAACGATTTTTCCAGTAGCTTAGAAGAAAACGATGTTTTTTTTCTTTGGTCGTTACAGTATGATAGAAAACAAAATTTCATTAATTTTAATTTTTTTTTGAATAAGATTGGCTTTTCATAGCTGTTTAAGACAATCTTGATGTATTTTGATACTTTGACAACGATTTTTCCAGTAGCTTAGAAGAAAACGATGTTTTTTTTCTTTGGTCGTTACAGTACGAAAGAAAAAAAAATGCTGTTATCTCCGTCAATATTAATTTATATTCGATTAACATTGGCTTTACAAAGCTGTTTAAGACAATCTTGATGTATTTTGATACTTTGACAACGATTTTTCTAGTAGTTTAGAAGAAAAGGATGTTTCTTTTTTTCTTTGGTCGTTACAGTACGATAGAAAAAAAAAAGCTATTAACTCCGTCAATATTAATTTTTTTTTCGATTAAGATTTGCTTTTCATAGCTGTTTAAGACAATCTTGATGTATTTTGACACTTTGACAACGATTTTTCCAGTAGTCTAGAAGAAAACGATGTTTTTTTTTTCTTTGGTCGTTACAGTACGAAAGAAAAAAAATGCTGTTATCTCCGTCAATATTAATTTTTTTCGATATAGATTGGCTTTTCATAGCTGTTTAAGACAATCTTGATGTATTTTGATACTTTGACAACGATTTTTCCAGTAGCTTAGAAGAAAACGATGTTTTTTTCTTTGGTCGTTCCAGTATGATAGAAAACAAAATTTCGTTAATTTAAATTTTTTTTGAATAAGATTGGCTTTTTATAGCTGTTTAAGACAATCTTGATGTATTTTGATACTTTGACAACGATTTTTCCAGTAGTTTAGAAGAAAACGATGTTTTTTTATTTGGTCGTTACAGTACGAAAGAAAAAAAAATGCTGTTATCTCCGTCAATATTAATTTTTTTCGATTTAGAGTTGCTTAACATAGCTGTTTAAGACAATCTTGATGTATTTTGATACTTTGACAACAATTTTTACAGAAGCTTAGAAGAAAACGATGTTTTTTTCTTTGGTCGATACAGTATGATAGAAAACAAAATTTCGTTAATTTTAATTTTTTTTAATAAGATTGGCTATTCATAGCTGTTTAAGACAATCTTGATGTATTTTGATACTTTACAACGATTTTTCCAGTAGTTTTGAAGAAAACGATGTTTTTTTTCTTTGGTCGTTACAGTACGAAAGAAAAAAAAAATGCTGTTATCTCCGTCAATATTAATTTTTTTCGATTTAGATTGGCTTTTCATAGCTGTTTAAGACAATCTTGTTGTATTTTGATACTTTGACAACGATTTTTCCAGAAGCTAAGAAGAAAACGATGATTTTTTTCTTAGGTCGTTACAGTATGATAGAAAACAAAATTTCGTTAATTTTAATTTTTTTTTGAATAAGATTGGCTATTCATAGCTGTTTAAGACAATCTTGATGTACTTAGATACTTTGACAACGATTTTTCCAGTAGTTTAGAAGAAAACGATGTTTTTTTTCTTTGGTCGTTACAGTACGAAAGAAAAAAAAATGCTGTTATCTCCGTCAATATTAATTTTTTTTTATTTAGATTGGCTTTTCATAGCTGTTTAAGACAATCTTGATGTATTTTGATACTTTGACAACGATTTTTCCAGTAGCTTAGAAGAAATCGATGTTTTTTTTTATTTGGTCGTTACAGTACGAAAGAAAAAAAAATGCTGTTATCTCCGTCAATATTAATTTTTTTCGATTTAGATTGGCTTTTCATAGCTGTTTAAGACAATCTTGATGTATTTTGATACTTTGGCAACGATTTTTCCAGAAGCTAAGAAAAAAACGATGTTTTTTTTCTTAGGTCGTTACAGTATGATAGAAAATAAAATTTCTTTAATTTTAATTTTTTTGAATAAGATTGGCTTTTCATAGCTGTTTAAGACAATCTTGATGTATTTTTATACTTTGACAACGATTTTTCCAGTAGTTTAGAAGAAAACGATGTTTTTTTTTATTTGGTCGTTACAGTACGAAAGAAAAAAAAATGCTGTTATCTCCGTCAATATTAATTTTTTTCGATTTAGATTGGCTTTTCATAGCTGTTTAAGACAATCTTGATGTATTTTGATACTTTGACAACAATTTTTCCAGTAATTTAGAAGAAAACGATGATTTTTTTTTCTTTGGTCGTTACAGTATGATAGAAAACAAATGCTGTTATTTCCGTCAATATTAATTTTTTTTCGATTTAGATTGGATTTTCATAGCTGTTTAAGACAATCTTGATGTATTTTGAAATTTTGACAACGATTTTTCCAGTAGCTTAGAAGAAAACGTTGTTTTTTCTTTGGTCGTTACAGTATGATAGAAAACAAAATTTCATTAATTTTAATTTTTTTTTGAATAAGATTGGCTTTTCATAGCTGTTTAAGACAATCTTGATGTATTTTGATACTTTGACAACGATTTTTCCAGTAGTTTAGAAGAAAACGATGTTTTTTTTTATTTGGTCGTTACAGTACGAAAGAAAAAAAAAATGCTGTTATCTCCGTCAATATTAATTTTTTTCGATTTAGATTGGCTTTTCATAGCTGTTTAAGACAATCTTGATGTATTTTGATACTTTGACAACGATTTTTCCAGTAGCTTAGAAGAAAACGATGTTTTTTTCTTTGGTCGTTACAGTATGATAGAAAACAAAATTTCGTTAATTTTAATTTTTTTTCGATTTAGAGTTGCTTTTTATAGCTGTTTAAGACAATCTTGATGTATTTTGATACTTTGACAACGATTTTTCCAGTAGTTTAGAAGAAAACGATGTTTTTTTTTATTTGGTCGTTACAGTACGAAAGAAAAAAAAATGCTGTTATCTCCGTCAATATTAATTTTTTTCGATTTAGATTGGCTTTTCATAGCTGTTTAAGACAATCTTGATGTATTTTGATACTTTGACAACAATTTTTCCAGTAATTTAGAAGAAAACGATGATTTTTTTTCCTTTGGTCGTTACAGTATGATAGAAAACAAATGCTGTTATTTCCGTCAATATTAATTTTTTTTCGATTTAGATTGGATTTTCATAGCTGTTTAAGACAATCTTGATGTATTTTGAAATTTTGACAACGATTTTTCCAGTAGCTTAGAAGAAAACGTTGTTTTTTCTTTGGTCGTTACAGTATGATAGAAAACAAAATTTCATTAATTTTAATTTTTTTTTGAATAAGATTGGCTTTTCATAGCTGTTTAAGACAATCTTGATGTATTTTGATACTTTGACAACGATTTTTCCAGTAGTTTAGAAGAAAACGATGTTTTTTTTTATTTGGTCGTTACAGTACGAAAGAAAAAAAAAATGCTGTTATCTCCGTCAATATTAATTTTTTTCGATTTAGATTGGCTTTTCATAGCTGTTTAAGACAATCTTGATGTATTTTGATACTTTGACAACAATTTTTCCAGTAATTTAGAAGAAAACGATGATTTTTTTTTCTTTGGTCGTTACAGTATGATAGAAAACAAATGCTGTTATCTCCGTCAATATTAATTTTTTTTCGATTTAGATTGGATTTTCATAGCTGTTTAAGACAATCTTGATGTATTTTGAAACTTTGACAACGATTTTTCCAGTAGCTTAGAAGAAAACGATGTTTTTTTTCTTTGGTCGTTACAGTATGATAGAAAACAAAATTTCATTAATTTTAATTTTTTTTTGAATAAGATTGGCTTTTCATAGCTGTTTAAGACAATCTTGATGTATTTTGATACTTTGACAACGATTTTTCCAGTAGCTTAGAAGAAAACGATGTTTTTTTTCTTTGGTCGTTACAGTACGAAAGAAAAAAAAATGCTGTTATCTCCGTCAATATTAATTTATATTCGATTAACATTGGCTTTACAAAGCTGTTTAAGACAATCTTGATGTATTTTGATACTTTGACAACGATTTTTCTAGTAGTTTAGAAGAAAAGGATGTTTCTTTTTTTCTTTGGTCGTTACAGTACGATAGAAAAAAAAAAGCTATTAACTCCGTCAATATTAATTTTTTTTTCGATTAAGATTTGCTTTTCATAGCTGTTTAAGACAATCTTGATGTATTTTGACACTTTGACAACGATTTTTCCAGTAGTCTAGAAGAAAACGATGTTTTTTTTTTCTTTGGTCGTTACAGTACGAAAGAAAAAAAATGCTGTTATCTCCGTCAATATTAATTTTTTTCGATATAGATTGGCTTTTCATAGCTGTTTAAGACAATCTTGATGTATTTTGATACTTTGACAACGATTTTTCCAGTAGCTTAGAAGAAAACGATGTTTTTTTCTTTGGTCGTTCCAGTATGATAGAAAACAAAATTTCGTTAATTTAAATTTTTTTTGAATAAGATTGGCTTTTTATAGCTGTTTAAGACAATCTTGATGTATTTTGATACTTTGACAACGATTTTTCCAGTAGTTTAGAAGAAAACGATGTTTTTTTATTTGGTCGTTACAGTACGAAAGAAAAAAAAATGCTGTTATCTCCGTCAATATTAATTTTTTTCGATTTAGAGTTGCTTAACATAGCTGTTTAAGACAATCTTGATGTATTTTGATACTTTGACAACAATTTTTACAGAAGCTTAGAAGAAAACGATGTTTTTTTTCTTTGGTCGATACAGTATGATAGAAAACAAAATTTCGTTAATTTTAATTTTTTTTAATAAGATTGGCTATTCATAGCTGTTTAAGACAATCTTGATGTATTTTGATACTTTACAACGATTTTTCCAGTAGTTTTGAAGAAAACGATGTTTTTTTTCTTTGGTCGTTACAGTACGAAAGAAAAAAAAAATGCTGTTATCTCCGTCAATATTAATTTTTTTCGATTTAGATTGGCTTTTCATAGCTGTTTAAGACAATCTTGTTGTATTTTGATACTTTGACAACGATTTTTCCAGAAGCTAAGAAGAAAACGATGATTTTTTTCTTAGGTCGTTACAGTATGATAGAAAACAAAATTTCGTTAATTTTAATTTTTTTTTGAATAAGATTGGCTATTCATAGCTGTTTAAGACAATCTTGATGTACTTAGATACTTTGACAACGATTTTTCCAGTAGTTTAGAAGAAAACGATGTTTTTTTTCTTTGGTCGTTACAGTACGAAAGAAAAAAAAATGCTGTTATCTCCGTCAATATTAATTTTTTTTTATTTAGATTGGCTTTTCATAGCTGTTTAAGACAATCTTGATGTATTTTGATACTTTGACAACGATTTTTCCAGTAGCTTAGAAGAAATCGATGTTTTTTTTTATTTGGTCGTTACAGTACGAAAGAAAAAAAAATGCTGTTATCTCCGTCAATATTAATTTTTTTCGATTTAGATTGGCTTTTCATAGCTGTTTAAGACAATCTTGATGTATTTTGATACTTTGGCAACGATTTTTCCAGAAGCTAAGAAAAAAACGATGTTTTTTTTCTTAGGTCGTTACAGTATGATAGAAAATAAAATTTCTTTAATTTTAATTTTTTTGAATAAGATTGGCTTTTCATAGCTGTTTAAGACAATCTTGATGTATTTTTATACTTTGACAACGATTTTTCCAGTAGTTTAGAAGAAAACGATGTTTTTTTTTATTTGGTCGTTACAGTACGAAAGAAAAAAAAATGCTGTTATCTCCGTCAATATTAATTTTTTTCGATTTAGATTGGCTTTTCATAGCTGTTTAAGACAATCTTGATGTATTTTGATACTTTGACAACAATTTTTCCAGTAATTTAGAAGAAAACGATGATTTTTTTTTCTTTGGTCGTTACAGTATGATAGAAAACAAATGCTGTTATTTCCGTCAATATTAATTTTTTTTCGATTTAGATTGGATTTTCATAGCTGTTTAAGACAATCTTGATGTATTTTGAAATTTTGACAACGATTTTTCCAGTAGCTTAGAAGAAAACGTTGTTTTTTCTTTGGTCGTTACAGTATGATAGAAAACAAAATTTCATTAATTTTAATTTTTTTTTGAATAAGATTGGCTTTTCATAGCTGTTTAAGACAATCTTGATGTATTTTGATACTTTGACAACGATTTTTCCAGTAGTTTAGAAGAAAACGATGTTTTTTTTTATTTGGTCGTTACAGTACGAAAGAAAAAAAAAATGCTGTTATCTCCGTCAATATTAATTTTTTTCGATTTAGATTGGCTTTTCATAGCTGTTTAAGACAATCTTGATGTATTTTGATACTTTGACAACGATTTTTCCAGTAGCTTAGAAGAAAACGATGTTTTTTTCTTTGGTCGTTACAGTATGATAGAAAACAAAATTTCGTTAATTTTAATTTTTTTTCGATTTAGAGTTGCTTTTTATAGCTGTTTAAGACAATCTTGATGTATTTTGATACTTTGACAACGATTTTTCCAGTAGCTTAGAAGAAAAGGATATTTCTTTTCTTCTTTGGTCGTTACAGTACGATAGAAAAGCAACTGCTGTTATCTTCGTCAATATTAATTTTTTTTCGATTTAGATTGGCTTTTCATAGTTGCTTAAGACAATCTTGATGTATTTTGATACTTTGACAACGATTTTTCCAGTAGTTTAGAAGAAAACGATGTTTTTTTTTTATTTGGTCGTTACAGTACGAAAGAAAAAAAAATGCTGTTATCTCCGTCAATATTAATTTTTTTCGATTTAGATTGGCTTTTCATAGCTGTTTAAGACAATCTTGATGTATTTTGATACTTTGACAACGATTTTTCCAGTAATTTAGAAGAAAACGATGTTTTTTTTATTTAGTTGTTACAGTATGATAGAAAACAAATGCTGTTATCTCCGTCAATATTAATTTTTTTTCGATTTAGATTGGCTTTTCATAGCTGTTTAAGACAATCTTGATGTATTTTGATACTTTGACAACGATTTTTCCAGTAGCTTAGAAGAAAACGATGTTTTTTCTTTGGTCGTTACAGTATGATAGAAAACAAAATTTCATTAATTTTAATTTTTTTTTAATAAGATTGGCTTTTCATAGCTGTTTAAGACAATCTTGATGTATTTTGATACTTTGACAACGATTTTTTCAGTAATTTAGAAGAAAAAGATGTTTTTTTTCTTTGGTCGTTACAGTATGATAGAAAACAAATGCTGTTATCTCCGTCAATATTAATTTTTTTTCGATTTAGATTGGCTTTTCCTAGCTGTTTAAGACAATCTTGATGTATTTTGATACTTTGACAACGATTTTTCCAGTAGTTTAGAAGAAAACGATGTTTTTTTTTATTTGGTCGTTACAGTATGAAAGAAAAAAAAAATGCTGTTATCTTCGTCAATATTAATTTTTTTTCGATTTAGATTGGCTTTTCATAGCTGTTTAAGACAATCTTGATGTATTTTGATACTTTGACAACGATTTTTCCAGTAGTTTAGAGAAAACGATGTTTTATTTTATTTGGTCGTTACAGTATGAAAGAAAAAAAATGCTGTCAACTCCGTCAATGTTAATTTTTTTCGATTAAGATTGGCTTTTCATAGCTGTTTAAGACAATCTTGATGTATTTTGATACTTTGACAACGATTTTTCCAGTAATTTAGAAGAAAACGATGTTTTTTTTCTTTGGTCGTTACAGTATGATAGAAAACAAATGCTGTTATCTCCGTCAATATTAATTTTTTTTCGATTTAGATTGGCTTTTCATAGCTGTTTAAGACAATCATGATGTATTTTGATACTTTGACAACGATTTTTCCAGTAGTTTAGAAGAAAACGATGTTTTTTTTTTAATTGGTCGTTACAGTACGAAAGAAAAAAAAATGCTGTTATCTCCGTCAATATTAATTTTTTTCGATTTAGATTGGCTTTTCATAGCTGTTTATGACAATCTTGATGTATTTTGATACTTTGACAAAGATTTTTCCAGTAATTTAGAAGAAAACGATGTTTTTTTTATTTGGTTGTTACAGTATGATAGAAAACAAATGCTGTTATCTCCGTCAATATTAATTTTTTTTCGATTTAGATTGGCTTTTCATAGCTGTTTAAGACAATCTTGATGTATTTTGATACTTTGACAACGATTTTTCCAGTAGCTTAGAAGAAAACGATGTTTTTTTTTTCGTTGGTCGTTCAGGTATGAAAGATAAAAAAATTTCGTTAATATTAATTTTTTTTGAATAAGATTGGCTTTTTATATCTGATTAAGACAATCTTGATGTATTTTGATACTTTGACAACGATTTTTCCAGTAGTTTAGAAGAAAACGATGTTTTTTTTTATTTGGTCGTTACAGTACGAAAGAAAAAAAAATGCTGTTATCTCCGTCAATATTAATTTTTTTCGATTTAGATTGGCTTTTCATAGCTGTTTAAGACAATATTGATGTATTTTGATACTTTGGCAACGATTTCTCCAGAAGCTAAGAAAAAAACGATGTTTTTTTTCTTAGGTCGTTACAGTATGATAGAAAATAAAATTTCTTTAATTTTAATTTTTTTGAATAAGATTGGCTTTTCATAGCTGTTTAAGACAATCTTGATGTATTTTTATACTTTGACAACGATTTTTCCAGTAGTTTAGAAGAAAACGATGTTTTTTTTTATTTGGTCGTTACAGTACGAAAGAAAAAAAAATGCTGTTATCTCCGTCAATATTAATTTTTTTCGATTTAGATTGGCTTTTCATAGCTGTTTAAGACAATCTTGATGTATTTTGATACTTTGACATCGATTTTTCCAGTAATTTAGAAGAAAACGATGATATTTTTTTCTTTGGTCGTTACAGTATGATAGAAAACAAATGCTGTTATCTCCGTCAATATTAATTTTTTTTCGATTTAGATTGGATTTTCATAGCTGTTTAAGACAATCTTGATGTATTTTGATACTTTGACAACGATTTTTCCAGTAGTTTAGAGAAAACGATGTTTTTTTTTTATTTGGTCGTAACAGTACGAAAGAAAAAAAAATGCTGTTATCTCCGTCAATATTAATTTTTTTCGATTTAGATTGGCTTTTCATAGCTGTTTAAGACAATCTTGATGTATTTTGATACTTTGACAACGATTTTTCCAGTAGTTTAGAAGAAAACGATGTTTTTTTTTTATTTGGTCGTTACAGTACGAAAGAAAAAAAAATGCTGTTATCTCCGTCAATATTAATTTTTTTCGATTTAGATTGGCTTTTCATAGCTGTTTAAGACAATCTTGATGTATTTTGATACTTTGACAACGATTTTTCCAGTAATTTAGAAGAAAACGATGTTTTTTTTTTATTTGGTCGTTACAGTACGAAAGAAAAAAAAATGCTGTTATCTCCGTCAATATTAATTTTTTTTCGATTTAGATTGGCTTTTCATAGCTGCTTAAGACAATCTTGATGTATTTTGATACTTTGACAACGATTTTTCCAGTAGTTTAGAAGAAAACGATGTTTTTTTTTTATTTGGTCGTTACAGTACGAAAGAAAAAAAAATGCTGTTATCTCCGTCAATATTAATTTTTTTCGATTTAGATTGGCTTTTCATAGCTGTTTAAGACAATCTTGATGTATTTTGATACTTTGACAACGATTTTTCCAGTAATTTAGAAGAAAACGATGTTTTTTTTATTTGGTTGTTACAGTATGATAGAAAACAAATGCTGTTATCTCCGTCAATATTAATTTTTTTTCGATTTAGATTGGCTTTTCATAGCTGTTTAAGACAATCTTGATGTATTTTGATACTTTGACAACGATTTTTCCAGTAGTTTAGAGAAAACGATGTTTTATTTTATTTGGTCGTTACAGTATGAAAGAAAAAAAAATGCTGTTATCTCCGTCAATATTAATTTTTTTCCATTTAGATTGGCTTTTCATAGCTGTTTAAGACAATCTTGATGTATTTTGATACTTTGACAACGATTTTTCCAGTAGTTTAGAAGAAAACGATGTTTTTTTTTCTTTGGTCGTTACAGTACGAATGAAAAAAAAATGCTGTTATCTCCGTCAATATTAATTTTTTTTTGATTAAGATTGGCTTTTCATAGCTGTTTAAGACAATCTTGATGGATTTTGATACTTTGACAACGATTTTTCCATTAGTTTAGAAGAAAACGATGTTTTTTTTCTTTGGTTGTTACAGTATGATAGAAAACAAATGCTGTTATCTCCGTCAATATTAATTTTTTTTCGATTTAGATTGGCTTTTCATAGCTGTTTAAGACAATCTTGATGTATTTTGATACTTTGACAACGATTTTTCCAGTAGTTTAGAGAAAACGATGTTTTATTTTATTTGGTCGTTACAGTATGAAAGAAAAAAAAATGCTGTTATCTCCGTCAATATTAATTTTTTTCGATTTAGATTGGCTTTTCATAGCTGTTTAAGACAATCTTGATGTATTTTGATACTTTGACAACGATTTTCCAGTAGTTTAGAGAAAACGATGTTTTATTTTATTTGGTCGTTACAGTATGAAAGAAAAAAAAATGCTGTTATCTCCGTCAATATTAATTTTTTTCCATTTAGATTGGCTTTTCATAGCTGTTTAAGACAATCTTGATGTATTTTGATACTTTGACAACGATTTTTCCAGTAGTTTAGAGAAAACGATGTTTTATTTTATTTGGTCGTTACAGTATGAAAGAAAAAAAAATGCTGTTATCTCCGTCAATATTAATTTTTTTCGATTTAGATTGGCTTTTCATAGCTGTTTAAGACAATCTTGATGTATTTTGATACTTTGACAACGATTTTTCCAGTAATTTAGAAGAAAACGATGTTTTTTTTCTTTGGTCGTTACAGTATGATAGAAAACAAATGCTGTTATCTCCGTCAATATTAATTGTTTTTCGATTTAGATTGGCTTTTCATAGCTGTTTAAGACAATCTTGATGTATTTTGATACTTTGACAACGATTTTTCCAGTAGTTTAGAAGAAAACGATGTTTTTTTTTCTTTGGTCGTTACAGTACGAATGAAAAAAAAATGCTGTTATCTCCGTCAATATTAATTTTTTTTCGATTAAGATTGGCTTTTCATAGCTGTTTAAGACAATCTTGATGGATTTTGATACTTTGACAACGATTTTTCCATTAGTTTAGAAGAAAACGATGTTTTTTTTCTTTGGTCGTTACAGTATGAAAGAAAAAAAAAATTCGTTAATATTAATTTTTTTTTAATAAGATTGGCTTTTCATAGCTGTTTAAGACAATCTTGATATATTTTGATACTTTGACAACGATTTTTCCAGTAGTTTAGAAGAAAACGATGTTTTTTTTCTTTGGTCGTTACAGTACGAAAGAAAAAAAAAATGCTGTTAACTCCGTCAATGTTAATTTTTTTTCGATTTAGATTGGCTTTTCATAGCTGTTTAAGACAATCTTGATGTATTTTGATACTTTGACAACGATTTTTCCAGTAGTTTAGAAGAAAACGATGTTTTTTTTTCTTTGGTCGTTACAGTACGAATGAAAAAAAAATGCTGTTATCTCCGTCAATATTAATTTTTTTTCGATTAAGATTGGCTTTTCATAGCTGTTTAAGACAATCTTGATGTATTTTGACACTTTGACAACGATTTTTCCAGTAGCTTAGAAGAAAACGATGTTTTTTTTTATTTGGTCGTTACAGTACGAAAGAAAAAAAAAATGCTGTTATCTCCGTCAATAT
The DNA here is from genome assembly GCA_961205885.1 of Ptychoptera albimana. Lineage (NCBI taxonomy): Eukaryota > Metazoa > Arthropoda > Insecta > Diptera > Ptychopteridae > Ptychoptera > Ptychoptera albimana. Next base: position 7,232,635 of record OY540806.1, read on the forward strand.
TAATTTTTGTCGATTAAGATTGGCTTTTCATAGCTGTTTAAGACAATCTTGATGTTTTTTGATACTTTGACAACGATTTTTCCAGTAGCTTAGAAGAAAACGATGTTTTTTCTTTGGTCGTTACAGTATGATAGAAAACAAAATTTCATTAATTTTAATTTTTTTTAATAAGATTGGCTTTTCATAGCTGTTTAAGACAATCTTGATGTATTTTGATACTTTGACAACGATTTTTCCAGTAGCTTAGAAGAAAACGATGTTTTTTTCTTTGGTCGTTACAGTATGATAGAAAACAAAATTTCGTTAATTTTAATTTTTTTCGATTTAGAGTTGCTTTTCATAGCTGTTTAAGACAATCTTGATGTATTTTGATACTTTGACAACGATTTTTCTAGTTGCTTAGAAGAAAACGATGTTTTTTTCTTTGGTCGTTACAGTACGATAGAAAACAAAATTTCGTTAATTTTAATTTTTTTTCGATTTAGAGTTGCTTTTTATAGCTGTTTAAGACAATCTTGATGTATTTTGATACTTTGACAACGATTTTTCCAGTAGCTTAGAAGAAAAGGATATTTCGTTTTTTCTTTGGTCGTTACAGTACGATAGAAAAGCAAATGCTGTTATCTTCGTCAATATTAATTTTTTTTCGATTTAGATTGGCTTTTCATAGCTGCTTAAGACAATCTTGATGTATTTTGATACTTTGACAACGATTTTTCCAGTAGTTTTGAAGAAAACGATGTTTTTTTTTATTTGGTCGTTACAGTACGAAAGAAAAAAAAATGCTGTTATCTCCGTCAATATTAATTTTTTTCGATTTAGATTGGCTTTTCATAGCTGTTTAAGACAATCTTGATGTATTTTGATACTTTGACAACGATTTTTCCAGTAATTTAGAAGAAAACGATGTTTTTTTTATTTGGTTGTTACAGTATGATAGAAAAAAAATGCTGTTATCTCCGTCAATATTAATTTTTTTCGATTTAGATTGGCTTTTCATAGCTGTTTAAGACAATCTTGATGTATTTTGATACTTTGACAACGATTTTTCCAGTAATTTAGAAGAAAACGATGATATTTTTTTCTTTGGTCGTTACAGTATGATAGAAAACAAATGCTGTTATCTCCGTCAATATTAATTTTTTTTCGATTTAGATTGGATTTTCATAGCTGTTTAAGACAATCTTGATGTATTTTGATACTTTGACAACGATTTTTCCAGTAGCTTAGAAGAAAACGATGTTTTTTTCTTTGGTCGTTACAGTACGATAGAAAACAAAATTTCGTTAATTTTAATTTTTTTTCGATTTAGAGTTGCTTTTTATAGCTGTTTAAGACAATCTTGATGTATTTTGATACTTTGACAACGATTTTTCCAGTAGCTTAGAAGAAAAGGATATTTCTTTTTTTCTTTGGTCGTTACAGTACGAAAGAAAAAAAAATGCTGTTATCTCCGTCAATATTAATTTTTTTCGATTTAGATTGGCTTTTCATAGCTGTTTAAGACAATCTTGATGTATTTTGATACTTTGACAACGATTTTTCCAGTAATTTAGAAGAAAACGATGTTTTTTTTATTTGGTTGTTACAGTATGATAGAAAACAAATGCTGTTATCTCCGTCACTATTAATTTTTTTTCGATTTAGATTGGCTTTTCATAGCTGTTTAAGACAATCTTGATGTATTTTGATACTTTGACAACGATTTTTCCAGTAGTTTAGAGAAAACGATGTTTTATTTTATTTGGTCGTTACAGTATGAAAGAAAAAAAAATGCTGTTATCTCCGTCAATATTAATTTTTTTCGATTTAGATTGGCTTTTCATAGCTGTTTAAGACAATCTTGATGTATTTTGATACTTTGACAACGATTTTTCCAGTAATTTAGAAGAAAACGATGTTTTTTTTCTTTGGTCGTTACAGTATGATAGAAAACAAATGCTGTTATCTCCGTCAATATTAATTGTTTTTCGATTTAGATTGGCTTTTCATAGCTGTTTAAGACAATCTTGATGTATTTTGATACTTTGACAACGATTTTTCCAGTAGTTTAGAAGAAAACGATGTTTTTTTTTCTTTGGTCGTTACAGTACGAATGAAAAAAAAATGCTGTTATCTCCGTCAATATTAATTTTTTTTCGATTAAGATTGGCTTTTCATAGCTGTTTAAGACAATCTTGATGGATTTTGATACTTTGACAACGATTTTTCCATTAGTTTAGAAGAAAACGATGTTTTTTTTCTTTGGTCGTTACAGTATGAAAGAAAAAAAAAATTCGTTAATATTAATTTTTTTTTAATAAGATTGGCTTTTCATAGCTGTTTAAGACAATCTTGATATATTTTGATACTTTGACAACGATTTTCCAGTAGTTTAGAAGAAAACGATGTTTTTTTTCTTTGGTCGTTACAGTACGAAAGAAAAAAAAAATGCTGTTAACTCCGTCAATGTTAATTTTTTTTCGATTTAGATTGGCTTTTCATAGCTGTTTAAGACAATCTTGATGTATTTTGATACTTTGACAACGATTTTTCCAGTAGTTTAGAAGAAAACGATGTTTTTTTTTATTTGGTCGTTACAGTACGAAAGAAAAAAAAATGCTGTTATCTTCGTCAATATTAATTTTTTTCGATTTAGATTGGCTTTTCATAGCTGTTTAAGACAATCTTGATGCATTTTGATACTTTGACAACGATTTTTCCAGTAGTTTAGAGAAAACGATGTTTTATTTTATTTGGTCGTTACAGTATGAAAGAAAAAAAATGCTGTTATCTCCGTCAATATTAATTTTTTTCGATTTAGATTGGCTTTTCATAGCTGCTTAAGACAATCTTGATGTATTTTGATACTTTGACAACGATTTTTCCAGTAATTTAGAAGAAAACGATGTTTTTTTCTTTGGTCGTTACAGTATGATAGAAAACAAATGCTGTTATCTCCGTCAATATTAATTTTTTTCGATTAAGATTGGCTTTTCATAGCTGTTTAAGACAATCTTGATGTATTTTGATACTTTGACAACGATTTTTCCAGTAGCTTAGAAGAAAACGATGTTTTTTCTTTGGTCGTTACAGTATGATAGAAAACAAAATTTCATTAATTTTAATTTTTTTTTAATAAGATTGGCTTTTCATAGCTGTTTAAGACAATCTTGATGTATTTTGATACTTTGACAACGATTTTTCCAGTAGCTTAGAAGAAAACGATGTTTTTTTCTTTGGTCGTTACAGTATGATAGAAAACAAAATTTCGTTAATTTTAATTTTTTTTCGATTTAGAGTTGCTTTTCATAGCTGTTTAAGACAATCTTGATGTATTTTGATACTTTGACAACGATTTTTCTAGTAGCTTAGAAGAAAACGATGTTTTTTCTTTGGTCGTTACAGTATGATAGAAAACAAAATTTCATTAATTTTATTTTTTTTTAATAAGATTGGCTTTTCATAGCTGTTTAAGATAATCTTGATGTATTTTGATTCTTTGACAACGATTTTTTCAGTAATTTAGAAGAAAACGATGTTTTTTTTCTTTGGTCGTTACAGTATGATAGAAAACAAATGCTGTTATCTCCGTCAATATTAATTTTTTTTCGATTTAGATTGGCTTTTCCTAGCTGTTTAAGACAATCTTGATGTATTTTGATACTTTGACAACGATTTTTCCAGTAGTTTAGAGAAAACGATGTTTTATTTTATTTGGTTGTTACAGTATGAAAGAAAAAAAAATGCTGTTATCTCCGTCAATATTAACTTTTTTTCGATTTAGATTGGCTTTTCATAGCTGTTTTAGACAATCTTGATGTATTTTGAAAATTTAACAACGATTTTTCCAGTAATTTAGAAGAAAACGATGTTTTTTTTCTTTGGTCGTTACAGTATGATAGAAAACAAATACTGTTATCTCCGTCAATATTAATTTTTTTTCGATTTAGATTGGCTTTTCCTAGCTGTTTAAGACAATCTTGATGTATTTTGATACTTTGACAACGATTTTTCCAGTAGTTTAGAGAAAACGATGTTTTATTTTATTTGGTTGTTACAGTATGAAAGAAAAAAAAATGCTGTTATCTCCGTCAATATTAATTTGTTACGATTTAGATTGGCTTTTCATAGCTGTTTAAGACAATCTTGATGGATTTTGATACTTTGACAACGATTTTTCCATTAGTTTAGAAGAAAACGATGTTTTTTTTCTTTGGTCGTTACAGTATGAAAGAAAAAAAAAATTCGTTAATATTAATTTTTTTTTCGATTTAGATTGGCTTTTCATAGCTGTTTAAGACAATCTTGATATATTTTGATACTTTGACAACGATTTTTCCAGTAGTTTAGAAGAAAACGATGTTTTTTTTCTTTGGTCGTTACAGTACGAAAGAAAAAAAAAATGCTGTTAACTCCGTCAATGTTAATTTTTTTTCGATTTAGATTGGCTTTTCGTAGCTGTTTAAGACAATCTTGATGCATTTTGATACTTTGACAACGATTTTTCCAGTAGTTTAGAGAAAACGATGTTTTATTTTATTTGGTTGTTACAGTATGAAAGAAAAAAAAATGCTGTTATCTCCGTCAATATTAATTTTTTTCGATTTAGATTGGCTTTTCATAGCTGTTTAAGACAATCTTGATGTATTTTGATACTTTGACAACGATTTTTCCAGTAGCTTAGAAGAAAACGATGTTTTTTCTTTGGTCGTTACAGTATGATAGAAAACAAAATTTCATTAATTTTAATTTTTTTTTTAATAAGATTGGCTTTTCATAGCTGTTTAAGATAATCTTGATGTATTTTGATACTTTGACAACGATTTTTTCAGAAATTTAGAAGAAAACGATGTTTTTTTTTCTTTGGTCGTTACAGTATGATAGAAAACAAATGCCGTTATCTCCGTCAATATTAATTTTTTTTCGATTTAGATTGGCTTTTCCTAGCTGTTTAAGACAATCTTGATGTATTTTGATACTTTGACAACGATTTTTCCAGTAGTTTAGAGAAAACGATGTTTTATTTTATTTGGTTGTTACAGTATGAAAGAAAAAAAAATGCTGTTATCACCGTCAATATTAATTTTTTTCGATTTAGATTGGCTTTTCATAGCTGTTTAAGACAATCTTGATATATTTTGATACTTTGACAACGATTTTTCCAGTAGTTTAGAAGAAAACGATGTTTTTTTTCTTTGGTCGTTACAGTACGAAAGAAAAAAAAAATGCTGTTAACTCCGTCAATGTTAATTTTTTTTCGATTTAGATTGGCTTTTCATAGCTGTTTAAGACAATCTTGATGTATTTTGATACTTTGACAACGATTTTTCCAGTAGTTTAGAAGAAAACGATGTTTTTTTTTATTTGGTCGTTACAGTACAAAAGAAAAAAAAATGCTGTTATCTTCGTCAATATTAATTTTTTTCGATTTAGATTGGCTTTTCATAGCTGTTTAAGACAATCTTGATGTATTTTGATACTTTGACAACGATTTTTCCAGTAGTTAAGAGAAAACGATGTTTTATTTTATTTGGTCGTTACAGTATGAAAGAAAAAAAATGCTGTTATCTCCGTCAATATTAATTTTTTTCGATTTAGATTGGCTTTTCATAGCTGTTTAAGACAATCTTGATGTATTTTGATACTTTGACAACGATTTTTCCAGGAATTTAGAAGAAAACGATGTTTTTTTCTTTGGTCGTTACAGTATGATAGAAAACAAGTGCTGTTATCTCCGTCAATATTAATTTTTTTCGATTAAGATTGGCTTTTCATAGCTGTTTAAGACAATCTTGATGTATTTTGATACTTTGACAACGATTTTTCCAGTAGCTTAGAAGAAAACGATGTTTTTTCTTTGGTCGTTACAGTATGATAGAAAACTAAATTTCATTAATTTTAATTTTTTTTTAATAAGATTGGCTTTTCATAGCTGTTTAAGACATCCTTGATGTATTTTGATACTTTGACAACGATTTTTCCAGTAGCTTAGAAGAAAACGATGTTTTTTTCTTTGGTCGTTACAGTATGATAGAAAACTAAATTTCATTAATTTTAATTTTTTTTTAATAAGATTGGCTTTTCATAGCTGTTTAAGACATTCTTGATGTATTTTGATACTTTGACAACGATTTTTCCAGTAGTTTAGAAGAAAACGATGTTTTTTTTCTTTGGTCGTTACAGTACGAAAGAAAAAAAAAATGCTGTTAACTCCGTCAATGTTAATTTTTTTTCGATTTAGATTGGCTTTTCATAGCTGTTTAAGACAATCTTGATGTATTTTGATACTTTGACAACGATTTTTCCAGTAGCTTAGAAGAAAACGATGTTTTTTCTTTGGTCGTTACAGTATGATAGAAAACAAAATTTCATTAATTTTAATTTTTTTTTAATAAGATTGGCTTTTCATAGCTGTTTAAGATAATCTTGATGTATTTTGATACTTTGACAACGATTTTTTCAGTAATTTAGAAGAAAAAGATGTTTTTTTTCTTTGGTCGTTACAGTATGATAGAAAACAAATGCTGTTATCTCCGTCAATATTAATTTTTTTTCGATTTAGATTGGCTTTTCCTAGCTGTTTAAGACAATCTTGATGTATTTTGATACTTTGACAACGATTTTTCCAGTAGCTTAGAGAAAACGATGTTTTATTTTATTTGGTTGTTACAGTATGAAAGAAAAAAAAATGCTGTTATCTCCGTCAATATTAATTTTTTTCGATTTAGATTGGCTTTTCATAGCTGTTTAAGACAATCTTGATGTATTTTGAAACTTTGACAACGATTTTTCCAGTAATTTAGAAGAAAACGATGTTTTTTTCTTTGGTCGTTACAGTATGATAGAAAACAAATGCTGTTATCTCCGTCAATATTAATTTTTTTCGATTAATATTGGCTTTTCATAGCTGTTTAAGACAATCTTGATGTATTTTGATACTTTGACAACGATTTTTCCAGTAGCTTAGAAGAAAACGATGTTTTTTCTTTGGTCGTTACAGTATGATAGAAAACAAAATTTCATTAATTTTAATTTTTTTTTAATAAGATTGGCTTTTCATAGCTGTTTAAGACAATCTTGATGTATTTTGATACTTTGACAACGATTTTTCCAGTAGCTTAGAAGAAAACGATGTTTTTTTCTTTGGTCGTTACAGTATGATAGAAAACAAAATTTCGTTAATTTTAATTTTTTTTCGATTTAGAGTTGCTTTTCATAGCTGTTTAAGACAATCTTGATGTATTTTGATACTTTGACAACGATTTTTCTAGTAGCTTAGAAGAAAACGATGTTTTTTCTTTGGTCGTTACAGTATGATAGAAAACAAAATTTCATTAATTTTAATTTTTTTTTAATAAGATTGGCTTTTCATAGCTGTTTAAGATAATCTTGATGTATTTTGATTCTTTGACAACGATTTTTTCAGTAATTTAGAAGAAAACGATGTTTTTTTTCTTTGGTCGTTACAGTATGATAGAAAACAAATGCTGTTATCTCCGTCAATATTAATTTTTTTTCGATTTAGATTGGCTTTTCCTAGCTGTTTAAGACAATCTTGATGTATTTTGATACTTTGACAACGATTTTTCCAGTAGTTTAGAGAAAACGATGTTTTATTTTATTTGGTTGTTACAGTATGAAAGAAAAAAAAATGCTGTTATCTCCGTCAATATTAACTTTTTTTCGATTTAGATTGGCTTTTCATAGCTGTTTTAGACAATCTTGATGTATTTTGAAAATTTAACAACGATTTTTCCAGTAATTTAGAAGAAAACGATGTTTTTTTTCTTTGGTCGTTACAGTATGATAGAAAACAAATACTGTTATCTCCGTCAATATTATTTTTTTTCGATTTAGATTGGCTTTTCCTAGCTGTTTAAGACAATCTTGATGTATTTTGATACTTTGACAACGATTTTTCCAGTAGTTTAGAGAAAACGATGTTTTATTTTATTTGGTTGTTACAGTATGAAAGAAAAAAAAATGCTGTTATCTCCGTCAATATTAATTTGTTACGATTTAGATTGGCTTTTCATAGCTGTTTAAGACAATCTTGATGGATTTTGATACTTTGACAACGATTTTTCCATTAGTTTAGAAGAAAACGATGTTTTTTTTCTTTGGTCGTTACAGTATGAAAGAAAAAAAAAATTCGTTAATATTAATTTTTTTTTCGATTTAGATTGGCTTTTCATAGCTGTTTAAGACAATCTTGATATATTTTGATACTTTGACAACGATTTTTCCAGTAGTTTAGAAGAAAACGATGTTTTTTTTCTTTGGTCGTTACAGTACGAAAGAAAAAAAAAATTCTGTTAACTCCGTCAATGTTAATTTTTTTTCGATTAAGATTGGCTTTTCGTAGCTGTTTAAGACAATCTTGATGCATTTTGATACTTTGACAACGATTTTTCCAGTAGTTTAGAGAAAACGATGTTTTATTTTATTTGGTTGTTACAGTATGAAAGAAAAAAAAATGCTGTTATCTCCGTCAATATTAATTTTTTTCGATTTAGATTGGCTTTTCATAGCTGTTTAAGACAATCTTGATGTATTTTGATACTTTGACAACGATTTTTCCAGTAGCTTAGAAGAAAACGATGTTTTTTCTTTGGTCGTTACAGTATGATAGAAAACAAAATTTCATTAATTTTAATTTTTTTTTTAATAAGATTGGCTTTTCATAGCTGTTTAAGACAATCTTGATGTATTTTGATACTTTGACAACGATTTTTCCAGTAGTTTAGAGAAAACGATGTTTTATTTTATTTGGTTGTTACAGTATGAAAGAAAAAAAAATGCTGTTATCACCGTCAATATTAATTTTTTTCGATTTAGATTGGCTTTTCATAGCTGTTTAAGACAATCTTGATATATTTTGATACTTTGACAACGATTTTTCCAGTAGTTTAGAAGAAAACGATGTTTTTTTTCTTTGGTCGTTACAGTACGAAAGAAAAAAAAAATGCTGTTAACTCCGTCAATGTTAATTTTTTTTCGATTTAGATTGGCTTTTCATAGCTGTTTAAGACAATCTTGATGTATTTTGATACTTTGACAACGATTTTTCCAGTAGTTTAGAAGAAAACGATGTTTTTTTTTATTTGGTCGTTACAGTACGAAAGAAAAAAAAATGCTGTTATCTTCGTCAATATTAATTTTTTTCGATTTAGATTGGCTTTTCATAGCTGTTTAAGACAATCTTGATGTATTTTGATACTTTGACAACGATTTTTCCAGTAGTTTAGAGAAAACGATGTTTTATTTTATTTGGTCGTTACAGTATGAAAGAAAAAAAATGCTGTTATCTCCGTCAATATTAATTTTTTTCGATTTAGATTGGCTTTTCATAGCTGTTTAAGACAATCTTGATGTATTTTGATACTTTGACAACGATTTTTCCAGGAATTTAGAAGAAAACGATGTTTTTTTCTTTGGTCGTTACAGTATGATAGAAAACAAGTGCTGTTATCTCCGTCAATATTAATTTTTTTCGATTAAGATTGGCTTTTCATAGCTGTTTAAGACAATCTTGATGTATTTTGATACTTTGACAACGATTTTTCCAGTAGCTTAGAAGAAAACGATGTTTTTTCTTTGGTCGTTACAGTATGATAGAAAACTAAATTTCATTAATTTTAATTTTTTTTTAATAAGATTGGCTTTTCATAGCTGTTTAAGACATTCTTGATGTATTTTGATACTTTGACAACGATTTTTCCAGTAGCTTAGAAGAAAACGATGTTTTTTTCTTTGGTCGTTACAGTATGATAGAAAACTAAATTTCATTAATTTTAATTTTTTTTTAATACGATTGGCTTTTCATAGCTGTTTAAGACATTCTTGATGTATTTTGATACTTTGACAACGATTTTTCCAGTAGTTTAGAAGAAAACGATGTTTTTTTTCTTTGGTCGTTACAGTACGAAAGAAAAAAAAAATGCTGTTAACTCCGTCAATGTTAATTTTTTTTCGATTTAGATTGGCTTTTCATAGCTGTTTAAGACAATCTTGATGTATTTTGATACTTTGACAACGATTTTTCCAGTAGCTTAGAAGAAAACGATGTTTTTTCTTTGGTCGTTACAGTATGATAGAAAACAAAATTTCATTAATTTTAATTTTTTTTTAATAAGATTGGCTTTTCATAGCTGTTTAAGATAATCTTGATGTATTTTGATACTTTGACAACGATTTTTTCAGTAATTTAGAAGAAAAAGATGTTTTTTTTCTTTGGTCGTTACAGTATGATAGAAAACAAATGCTGTTATCTCCGTCAATATTAATTTTTTTTCGATTTAGATTGGCTTTTCCTAGCTGTTTAAGACAATCTTGATGTATTTTGATACTTTGACAACGATTTTTCCAGTAGCTTAGAGAAAACGATGTTTTATTTTATTTGGTTGTTACAGTATGAAAGAAAAAAAAATGCTGTTATCTCCGTCAATATTAATTTTTTTCGATTTAGATTGGCTTTTCATAGCTGTTTAAGACAATCTTGATGTATTTTGAAACTTTGACAACGATTTTTCCAGTAATTTAGAAGAAAACGATGTTTTTTTCTTTGGTCGTTACAGTATGATAGAAAACAAATGCTGTTATCTCCGTCAATATTAATTTTTTTCGATTAAGATTGGCTTTTCATAGCTGTTTAAGACAATCTTGATGTATTTTGATACTTTGACAACGATTTTTCCAGTAGCTTAGAAGAAAACGATGTTTTTTCTTTGGTCGTTACAGTATGATAGAAAACAAAATTTCATTAATTTTAATTTTTTTTTAATAAGATTGGCTTTTCATAGCTGTTTAAGACAATCTTGATGTATTTTGATACTTTGACAACGATTTTTCCAGTAGCTTAGAAGAAAACGATGTTTTTTTCTTTGGTCGTTACAGTATGATAGAAAACAAAATTTCGTTAATTTTAATTTTTTTTCGATTTAGAGTTGCTTTTCATAGCTGTTTAAGACAATCTTGATGTATTTTGATACTTTGACAACGATTTTTCTAGTAGCTTAGAAGAAAACGATGTTTTTTCTTTGGTCGTTACAGTATGATAGAAAACAAAATTTCATTAATTTTAATTTTTTTTTAATAAGATTGGCTTTTCATAGCTGTTTAAGATAATCTTGATGTATTTTGATTCTTTGACAACGATTTTTTCAGTAATTTAGAAGAAAACGATGTTTTTTTTCTTTGGTCGTTACAGTATGATAGAAAACAAATGCTGTTATCTCCGTCAATATTAATTTTTTTTCGATTTAGATTGGCTTTTCCTAGCTGTTTAAGACAATCTTGATGTATTTTGATACTTTGACAACGATTTTTCCAGTAGTTTAGAGAAAACGATGTTTTATTTTATTTGGTTGTTACAGTATGAAAGAAAAAAAAATGCTGTTATCTCCGTCAATATTAACTTTTTTTCGATTTAGATTGGCTTTTCATAGCTGTTTTAGACAATCTTGATGTATTTTGAAAATTTAACAACGATTTTTCCAGTAATTTAGAAGAAAACGATGTTTTTTTTCTTTGGTCGTTACAGTATGATAGAAAACAAATACTGTTATCTCCGTCAATATTATTTTTTTTCGATTTAGATTGGCTTTTCCTAGCTGTTTAAGACAATCTTGATGTATTTTGATACTTTGACAACGATTTTTCCAGTAGTTTAGAGAAAACGATGTTTTATTTTATTTGGTTGTTACAGTATGAAAGAAAAAAAAATGCTGTTATCTCCGTCAATATTAATTTGTTACGATTTAGATTGGCTTTTCATAGCTGTTTAAGACAATCTTGATGGATTTTGATACTTTGACAACGATTTTTCCATTAGTTTAGAAGAAAACGATGTTTTTTTTCTTTGGTCGTTACAGTATGAAAGAAAAAAAAAATTCGTTAATATTAATTTTTTTTTCGATTTAGATTGGCTTTTCATAGCTGTTTAAGACAATCTTGATATATTTTGATACTTTGACAACGATTTTTCCAGTAGTTTAGAAGAAAACGATGTTTTTTTTCTTTGGTCGTTACAGTACGAAAGAAAAAAAAAATGCTGTTAACTCCGTCAATGTTAATTTTTTTTCGATTAAGATTGGCTTTTCGTAGCTGTTTAAGACAATCTTGATGCATTTTGATACTTTGACAACGATTTTTCCAGTAGTTTAGAGAAAACGATGTTTTATTTTATTTGGTTGTTACAGTATGAAAGAAAAAAAAATGCTGTTATCTCCGTCAATATTAATTTTTTTCGATTTAGATTGGCTTTTCATAGCTGTTTAAGACAATCTTGATGTATTTTGATACTTTGACAACGATTTTTCCAGTAGCTTAGAAGAAAACGATGTTTTTTCTTTGGTCGTTACAGTATGATAGAAAACAAAATTTCATTAATTTTAATTTTTTTTTTAATAAGATTGGCTTTTCATAGCTGTTTAAGACAATCTTGATGTATTTTGATACTTTGACAACGATTTTTCCAGTAGTTTAGAGAAAACGATGTTTTATTTTATTTGGTTGTTACAGTATGAAAGAAAAAAAAATGCTGTTATCACCGTCAATATTAATTTTTTTCGATTTAGATTGGCTTTTCATAGCTGTTTAAGACAATCTTGATATATTTTGATACTTTGACAACGATTTTTCCAGTAGTTTAGAAGAAAACGATGTTTTTTTTCTTTGGTCGTTACAGTACGAAAGAAAAAAAAAATGCTGTTAACTCCGTCAATGTTAATTTTTTTTCGATTTAGATTGGCTTTTCATAGCTGTTTAAGACAATCTTGATGTATTTTGATACTTTGACAACGATTTTTCCAGTAGTTTAGAAGAAAACGATGTTTTTTTTTATTTGGTCGTTACAGTACGAAAGAAAAAAAAATGCTGTTATCTTCGTCAATATTAATTTTTTTCGATTTAGATTGGCTTTTCATAGCTGTTTAAGACAATCTTGATGTATTTTGATACTTTGACAACGATTTTTCCAGTAGTTTAGAGAAAACGATGTTTTATTTTATTTGGTCGTTACAGTATGAAAGAAAAAAAATGCTGTTATCTCCGTCAATATTAATTTTTTTCGATTTAGATTGGCTTTTCATAGCTGTTTAAGACAATCTTGATGTATTTTGATACTTTGACAACGATTTTTCCAGGAATTTAGAAGAAAACGATGTTTTTTTCTTTGGTCGTTACAGTATGATAGAAAACAAGTGCTGTTATCTCCGTCAATATTAATTTTTTTCGATTAAGATTGGCTTTTCATAGCTGTTTAAGACAATCTTGATGTATTTTGATACTTTGACAACGATTTTTCCAGTAGCTTAGAAGAAAACGATGTTTTTTCTTTGGTCGTTACAGTATGATAGAAAACTAAATTTCATTAATTTTAATTTTTTTTTAATAAGATTGGCTTTTCATAGCTGTTTAAGACATTCTTGATGTATTTTGATACTTTGACAACGATTTTTCCAGTAGCTTAGAAGAAAACGATGTTTTTTTCTTTGGTCGTTACAGTATGATAGAAAACTAAATTTCATTAATTTTAATTTTTTTTTAATACGATTGGCTTTTCATAGCTGTTTAAGACATTCTTGATGTATTTTGATACTTTGACAACGATTTTTCCAGTAGTTTAGAAGAAAACGATGTTTTTTTTCTTTGGTCGTTACAGTACGAAAGAAAAAAAAAATGCTGTTAACTCCGTCAATGTTAATTTTTTTTCGATTTAGATTGGCTTTTCATAGCTGTTTAAGACAATCTTGATGTATTTTGATACTTTGACAACGATTTTTCCAGTAGCTTAGAAGAAAACGATGTTTTTTCTTTGGTCGTTACAGTATGATAGAAAACAAAATTTCATTAATTTTAATTTTTTTTTAATAAGATTGGCTTTTCATAGCTGTTTAAGATAATCTTGATGTATTTTGATACTTTGACAACGATTTTTTCAGTAATTTAGAAGAAAAAGATGTTTTTTTTCTTTGGTCGTTACAGTATGATAGAAAACAAATGCTGTTATCTCCGTCAATATTAATTTTTTTTCGATTTAGATTGGCTTTTCCTAGCTGTTTAAGACAATCTTGATGTATTTTGATACTTTGACAACGATTTTTTCAGTAGCTTAGAGAAAACGATGTTTTATTTTATTTGGTTGTTACAGTATGAAAGAAAAAAAAATGCTGTTATCTCCGTCAATATTAATTTTTTTCGATTTAGATTGGCTTTTCATAGCTGTTTAAGACAATCTTGATGTATTTTGAAACTTTGACAACGATTTTTCCAGTAATTTAGAAGAAAACGATGTTTTTTTTCTTTGGTCGTTACAGTATGATAGAAAACAAATGCTGTTATCTCCGTCAATATTAATTTTTTTCGATTAAGATTGGCTTTTCATAGCTGTTTAAGACAATCTTGATGTATTTTGATACTTTGACAACGATTTTTCCAGTAGCTTAGAAGAAAACGATGTTTTTTTCTTTGGTCGTTACAGTATGATAGAAAACAAAATTTCGTTAATTTTAATTTTTTTTCGATTTAGAGTTGCTTTTCATAGCTGTTTAAGACAATCTTGATGTATTTTGATACTTTGACAACGATTTTTCCAGTAGCTTAGAAGAAAAGGATATTTCTTATTTTCTTTGGTCGTTATAGTACAATAGAAAAAAAAAAGCTGTCAACTCCGTCAATGTTAATTTTTTTTCGATTTAGATTGGCTTTTCATAGCTGTTTAAGACAATCTTGATGTATTTTGATACTTTGACAACGATTTTTCCAGTAGCTTAGAAGAAAACGATGTTTTTTCTTTGGTCGTTACAGTATGATAGAAAACAAAATTTCATTAATTTTAATTTTTTTTTAATAAGATTGGCTTTTCATAGCTGTTTAAGATAATCTTGATGTATTTTGATACTTTGACAACGATTTTTTCAGAAATTTAGAAGAAAACGATGTTTTTTTTTCTTTGGTCGTTACAGTATGATAGAAAACAAATGCTGTTATCTCCGTCAATATTAATTTTTTTTCGATTTAGATTGGCTTTTCCTAGCTGTTTAAGACAATCTTGATGTATTTTGATACTTTGACAACGATTTTTCCAGTAGTTTAGAGAAAACGATGTTTTATTTTATTTGGTTGTTACAGTATGAAAGAAAAAAAAATGCTGTTATCACCGTCAATATTAATTTTTTTCGATTTAGATTGGCTTTTCATAGCTGTTTAAGACAATCTTGATATATTTTGATACTTTGACAACGATTTTTCCAGTAGTTTAGAAGAAAACGATGTTTTTTTTCTTTGGTCGTTACAGTACGAAAGAAAAAAAAAATGCTGTTAACTCCGTCAATGTTAATTTTTTTTCGATTTAGATTGGCTTTTCATAGCTATTTAAGACAATCTTGATGTATTTTGATACTTTGACAACGATTTTTCCAGTAGTTTAGAGAAAACGATGTTTTTTTTTATTTGGTCGTTACAGTACGAAAGAAAAAAAAATGCTGTTATCTTCGTCAATATTAATTTTTTTCGATTTAGATTGGCTTTTCATAGCTGTTTAAGACAATCTTGATGTATTTTGATACTTTGACAACGATTTTTCTAGTAGTTTAGAGAAAACGATGTTTTATTTTATTTGGTCGTTACAGTATGAAAGAAAAAAAATGCTGTTATCTCCGTCAATATTAATTTTTTTCGATTTAGATTGGCTTTTCATAGCTGTTTAAGACAATCTTGATGTATTTTGATACTTTGACAACGATTTTTCCAGGAATTTAGAAGAAAACGATGTTTTTTTCTTTGGTCGTTACAGTATGATAGAAAACAAGTGCTGTTATCTCCGTCAATATTAATTTTTTTCGATTAAGATTGGCTTTTCATAGCTGTTTAAGACAATCTTGATGTATTTTGATACTTTGACAACGATTTTTCCAGTAGTATAGAAGAAAACGATGTTTTTTCTTTGGTCGTTACAGTATGATAGAAAACTAAATTTCATTAATTTTAATTTTTTTTTAATAAGATTGGCTTTTCATAGCTGTTTAAGACATTCTTGATGTATTTTGATACTTTGACAACGATTTTTCCAGTAGCTTAGAAGAAAACGATGTTTTTTTCTTTGGTCGTTACAGTATGATAGAAAACAAAATTTCGTTAATTTTAATTTTTTTTCGATTTAGAGTTGCTTTTCATAGCTTTTTAAGACAATCTTGATGTATTTTGATACTTTGACAACGATTTTTCCAGTAGCTTAGAAGAAAAGGATATTTCTTATTTTCTTTGGTCGTTATAGTACAATAGAAAAAAAAAAGCTGTCAACTCCGTCAATGTTAATTTTTTTTCGATTTAGATTGGCTTTTCATAGCTGTTTAAGACAATCTTGATGTATTTTGATACTTTGACAACGATTTTTCCAGTAGCTTAGAAGAAAACGATGTTTTTTCTTTGGTCGTTACAGTATGATAGAAAACAAAATTTCATTAATTTTAATTTTTTTTTAATAAGATTGGCTTTTCATAGCTGTTTAAGATAATCTTGATGTATTTTGATACTTTGACAACGATTTTTTCAGTAATTTAGAAGAAAAAGATGTTTTTTTTCTTTGGTCGTTACAGTATGATAGAAAACAAATGCTGTTATCTCCGTCAATATTAATTTTTTTTCGATTTAGATTGGCTTTTCCTAGCTGTTTAAGACAATCTTGATGTATTTTGATACTTTGACAACGATTTTTCCAGTAGCTTAGAGAAAACGATGTTTTATTTTATTTGGTTGTTACAGTATGAAAGAAAAAAAAATGCTGTTATCTCCGTCAATATTAATTTTTTTCGATTTAGATTGGCTTTTCATAGCTGTTTAAGACAATCTTGATGTATTTTGAAACTTTGACAACGATTTTTCCAGTAATTTAGAAGAAAACGATGTTTTTTTTCTTTGGTCGTTACAGTATGATAGAAAACAAATGCTGTTATCTCCGTCAATATTAATTTTTTTCGATTAAGATTGGCTTTTCATAGCTGTTTAAGACAATCTTGATGTATTTTGATACTTTGAGAACGATTTTTCCAGTAGCTTAGAAGAAAACGATGTTTTTTCTTTGGTCGTTACAGTATGATAGAAAACTAAATTTCATTAATTTTAATTTTTTTTTAATAAGGTTGGCTTTTCATAGCTGTTTAAGACATTCTTGATGTATTTTGATACTTTGACAACGATTTTTCCAGTAGCTTAGAAGAAAACGATGTTTTTTTCTTTGGTCGTTACAGTATGATAGAAAACAAAATTTCGTTAATTTTAATTTTTTTTCGATTTAGAGTTGCTTTTCATAGCTGTTTAAGACAATCTTGATGTATTTTGATACTTTGACAACGATTTTTCCAGTAGCTTAGAAGAAAAGGATATTTCTTATTTTCTTTGGTCGTTATAGTACAATAGAAAAAAAAAAGCTGTCAACTCCGTCAATGTTAATTTTTTTTCGATTTAGATTGGCTTTTCATAGCTGTTTAAGACAATCTTGATGTATTTTGATACTTTGACAACGATTTTTCCAGTAGCTTAGAAGAAAACGATGTTTTTTCTTTGGTCGTTACAGTATGATAGAAAACAAAATTTCATTAATTTTAATTTTTTTTTTAATAAGATTGGCTTTTCATAGCTGTTTAAGATAATCTTGATGTATTTTGATACTTTGACAACGATTTTTTCAGTAATTTAGAAGAAAAAGATGTTTTTTTTCTTTGGTCGTTACAGTATGATAGAAAACAAATGCTGTTATCTCCGTCAATATTAATTTTTTTCGATTTAGATTGGCTTTTCCTAGCTGTTTAAGACAATCTTGATGTATTTTGATACTTTGACAACGATTTTTCCAGTAGCTTAGAGAAAACGATGTTTTATTTTATTTGGTTGTTACAGTATGAAAGAAAAAAAAATGCTGTTATCTCCGTCAATATTAATTTTTTTCGATTTAGATTGGCTTTTCATAGCTGTTTAAGACAATCTTGATGTATTTTGAAACTTTGACAACGATTTTTCCAGTAATTTAGAAGAAAACGATGTTTTTTTTCTTTGGTCGTTACAGTATGATAGAAAACAAATGCTGTTATCTCCGTCAATATTAATTTTTTTCGATTAAGATTGGCTTTTCATAGCTGTTTAAGACAATCTTGATGTATTTTGATACTTTGACAACGATTTTTCCAGTAGCTTAGAAGAAAACGATGTTTTTTTCTTTGGTCGTTACAGTATGATAGAAAACAAAATTTCGTTAATTTTAATTTTTTTTCGATTTAGAGTTGCTTTTCATAGCTGTTTAAGACAATCTTGATGTATTTTGATACTTTGACAACGATTTTTCCAGTAGCTTAGAAGAAAAGGATATTTCTTATTTTCTTTGGTCGTTATAGTACAATAGAAAAAAAAAAGCTGTCAACTCCGTCAATGTTAATTTTTTTTCGATTTAGATTGGCTTTTCATAGCTGTTTAAGACAATCTTGATGTATTTTGATACTTTGACAACGATTTTTCCAGTAGCTTAGAAGAAAACGATGTTTTTTCTTTGGTCGTTACAGTATGATAGAAAACAAAATTTCATTAATTTTAATTTTTTTTTAATAAGATTGGCTTTTCATAGCTGTTTAAGATAATCTTGATGTATTTTGATACTTTGACAACGATTTTTTCAGAAATTTAGAAGAAAACGATGTTTTTTTTTCTTTGGTCGTTACAGTATGATAGAAAACAAATGCTGTTATCTCTGTCAATATTAATTTTTTTTCGATTAAGATTGGCTTTTCCTAGCTGTTTAAGACAATCTTGATGTATTTTGATACTTTGACAACGATTTTTCCAGTAGTTTAGAGAAAACGATGTTTTATTTTATTTGGTTGTTACAGTATGAAAGAAAAAAAAATGCTGTTATCACCGTCAATATTAATTTTTTTCGATTTAGATTGGCTTTTCATAGCTGTTTAAGACAATCTTGATATATTTTGATACTTTGACAACGATTTTTCCAGTAGTTTAGAAGAAAACGATGTTTTTTTTCTTTGGTCGTTACAGTACGAAAGAAAAAAAAATGCTGTTAACTCCGTCAATGTTAATTTTTTTTCGATTTAGATTGGCTTTTCATAGCTATTTAAGACAATCTTGATGTATTTTGATACTTTGACAACGATTTTTCCAGTAGTTTAGAAGAAAACGATGTTTTTTTTTATTTGGTCGTTACAGTACGAAAGAAAAAAAAATGCTGTTATCTTCGTCAATATTAATTTTTTTCGATTTAGATTGGCTTTTCATAGCTGTTTAAGACAATCTTGATGTATTTTGATACTTTGACAACGATTTTTCTAGTAGTTTAGAGAAAACGATGTTTTTTTCTTTGGTCGTTACAGTATGATAGAAAACTAAATTTCATTAATTTTAATTTTTTTTTAATAAGATTGGCTTTTCATAGCTGTTTAAGATAATCTTGATGTATTTTGATACTTTGACAACGATTTTTTCAGAAATTTAGAAGAAAACGATGTTTTTTTTTCTTTGGTCGTTACAGTATGATAGAAAACAAATGCTGTTATCTCCGTCAATATTAATTTTTTTTCGATTAAGATTGGCTTTTCCTAGCTGTTTAAGACAATCTTGATGTATTTTGATACTTTGACAACGATTTTTCCAGTAGTTTAGAGAAAACGATGTTTTATTTTATTTGGTTGTTACAGTATGAAAGAAAAAAAAATGCTGTTATCACCGTCAATATTAATTTTTTTCGATTTAGATTGGCTTTTCATAGCTGTTTAAGACAATCTTGATATATTTTGATACTTTGACAACGATTTTTCCAGTAGTTTAGAAGAAAACGATGTTTTTTTTCTTTGGTCGTTACAGTACGAAAGAAAAAAAAATGCTGTTAACTCCGTCAATGTTAATTTTTTTTCGATTTAGATTGGCTTTTCATAGCTATTTAAGACAATCTTGATGTATTTTGATACTTTGACAACGATTTTTCCAGTAGTTTAGAAGAAAACGATGTTTTTTTTTATTTGGTCGTTACAGTACGAAAGAAAAAAAAATGCTGTTATCTTCGTCAATATTAATTTTTTTCGATTTAGATTGGCTTTTCATAGCTGTTTAAGACAATCTTGATGTATTTTGATACTTTGACAACGATTTTTCTAGTAGTTTAGAGAAAACGATGTTTTATTTTATTTGGTCGTTACAGTATGAAAGAAAAAAAATGCTGTTATCTCCGTCAATATTAATTTTTTTCGATTTAGATTGGCTTTTCATAGCTGTTTAAGACAATCTTGATGTATTTTGATACTTTGACAACGATTTTTCCAGGAATTTAGAAGAAAACGATGTTTTTTTCTTTGGTCGTTACAGTATGATAGAAAACTAAATTTCATTAATTTTAATTTTTTTTTAATAAGATTGGCTTTTCATAGCTGTTTAAGACATTCTTGATGTATTTTGATACTTTGACAACGATTTTTCCAGTAGCTTAGAAGAAAACGATGTTTTTTTCTTTGGTCGTTACAGTATGATAGAAAACAAAATTTCGTTAATTTTAATTTTTTTTCGATTTAGAGTTGCTTTTCATAGCTGTTTAAGACAATCTTGATGTATTTTGATACTTTGACAACGATTTTTCCAGTAGCTTAGAAGAAAAGGATATTTCTTATTTTCTTTGGTCGTTATAGTACAATAGAAAAAAAAAAGCTGTCAACTCCGTCAATGTTAATTTTTTTTCGATTTAGATTGGCTTTTCATAGCTGTTTAAGACAATCTTGATGTATTTTGATACTTTGACAACGATTTTTCCAGTAGCTTAGAAGAAAACGATGTTTTTTCTTTGGTCGTTACAGTATGATAGAAAACAAAATTTCATTAATTTTAATTTTTTTTTAATAAGATTGGCTTTTCATAGCTGTTTAAGACAATCTTGATGTATTTTGAAACTTTGACAACGATTTTTCCAGTAATTTAGAAGAAAACGATGTTTTTTTTCTTTGGTCGTTACAGTATGATAGAAAACAAATGCTGTTATCTCCGTCAATATTAATTTTTTTCGATTAAGATTGGCTTTTCATAGCTGTTTAAGACAATCTTGATGTATTTTGATACTTTGACAACGATTTTTCCAGTAGCTTAGAAGAAAACGATGTTTTTTTCTTTGGTCGTTACAGTATGATAGAAAACAAAATTTCGTTAATTTTAATTTTTTTTCGATTTAGAGTTGCTTTTCATAGCTGTTTAAGACAATCTTGATGTATTTTGATACTTTGACAACGATTTTTCCAGTAGCTTAGAAGAAAAGGATATTTCTTATTTTCTTTGGTCGTTATAGTACAATAGAAAAAAAAAAGCTGTCAACTCCGTCAATGTTAATTTTTTTTCGATTTAGATTGGCTTTTCATAGCTGTTTAAGACAATCTTGATGTATTTTGATACTTTGACAACGATTTTTCCAGTAGCTTAGAAGAAAACGATGTTTTTTCTTTGGTCGTTACAGTATGATAGAAAACAAAATTTCATTAATTTTAATTTTTTTTTAATAAGATTGGCTTTTCATAGCTGTTTAAGATAATCTTGATGTATTTTGATACTTTGACAACGATTTTTTCAGAAATTTAGAAGAAAACGATGTTTTTTTTTCTTTGGTCGTTACAGTATGATAGAAAACAAATGCTGTTATCTCCGTCAATATTAATTTTTTTTCGATTTAGATTGGCTTTTCCTAGCTGTTTAAGACAATCTTGATGTATTTTGATACTTTGACAACGATTTTTCCAGTAGTTTAGAGAAAACGATGTTTTATTTTATTTGGTTGTTACAGTATGAAAGAAAAAAAAATGCTGTTATCACCGTCAATATTAATTTTTTTCGATTTAGATTGGCTTTTCATAGCTGTTTAAGACAATCTTGATATATTTTGATACTTTGACAACGATTTTTCCAGTAGTTTAGAAGAAAACGATGTTTTTTTTCTTTGGTCGTTACAGTACGAAAGAAAAAAAAAATGCTGTTAACTCCGTCAATGTTAATTTTTTTTCGATTTAGATTGGCTTTTCATAGCTATTTAAGACAATCTTGATGTATTTTGATACTTTGACAACGATTTTTCCAGTAGTTTAGAAGAAAACGATGTTTTTTTTTATTTGGTCGTTACAGTACGAAAGAAAAAAAAATGCTGTTATCTTCGTCAATATTAATTTTTTTCGATTTAGATTGGCTTTTCATAGCTGTTTAAGACAATCTTGATGTATTTTGATACTTTGACAACGATTTTTCTAGTAGTTTAGAGAAAACGATGTTTTATTTTATTTGGTCGTTACAGTATGAAAGAAAAAAAATGCTGTTATCTCCGTCAATATTATTTTTTTTCGATTTAGATTGGCTTTTCCTAGCTGTTTAAGACAATCTTGATGTATTTTGATACTTTGACAACGATTTTTCCAGTAGTTTAGAGAAAACGATGTTTTATTTTATTTGGTTGTTACAGTATGAAAGAAAAAAAAATGCTGTTATCACCGTCAA
Source organism: Ptychoptera albimana (assembly GCA_961205885.1). Classification (NCBI taxonomy): domain Eukaryota; kingdom Metazoa; phylum Arthropoda; class Insecta; order Diptera; family Ptychopteridae; genus Ptychoptera; species Ptychoptera albimana. The sequence continues at coordinate 7,255,135 of OY540806.1, forward strand.
TATTAATTTTTTTCGATTTAGATTGGCTTTTCATAGCTGTTTAAGACAATCTTGATATATTTTGATACTTTGACAACGATTTTTACAGTAGTTTAGAAGAAAACGATGTTTTTTTTCTTTGGTCGTTACAGTACGAAAGAAAAAAAAAATGCTGTTAACTCCGTCAATGTTAATTTTTTTTCGATTTAGATTGGCTTTTCATAGCTATTTAAGACAATCTTGATGTATTTTGATACTTTGACAACGATTTTTCCAGTAGTTTAGAAGAAAACGATTTTTTTTTTTATTTGGTCGTTACAGTACGAAAGAAAAAAAAATGCTGTTATCTTCGTCAATATTAATTTTTTTCGATTTAGATTGGCTTTTCATAGCTGTTTAAGACAATCTTGATATATTTTGATACTTTGACAACGATTTTTTCAGAAATTTAGAAGAAAACGATGTTTTTTTTTCTTTGGTCGTTACAGTATGATAGAAAACAAATGCTGTTATCTCCGTCAATATTAATTTTTTTTCGATTTAGATTGGCTTTTCCTAGCTGTTTAAGACAATCTTGATGTATTTTGATACTTTGACAACGATTTTTCCAGTAGTTTAGAGAAAACGATGTTTTATTTTATTTGGTTGTTACAGTATGAAAGAAAAAAAAATGCTGTTATCACCGTCAATATTAATTTTTTTCGATTTAGATTGGCTTTTCATAGCTGTTTAAGACAATCTTGATATATTTTGATACTTTGACAACGATTTTTCCAGTAGTTTAGAAGAAAACGATGTTTTATTTTATTTGGTTGTTACAGTATGAAAGAAAAAAAAATGCTGTTATCACCGTCAATATTAATTTTTTTCGATTTAGATTGGCTTTTCATAGCTGTTTAAGACAATCTTGATATATTTTGATACTTTGACAACGATTTTTCCAGTAGTTTAGAAGAAAACGATGTTTTTTTTCTTTGGTCGTTACAGTACGAAAGAAAAAAAAAATGCTGTTAACTCCGTCAATGTTAATTTTTTTTCGATTTAGATTGGCTTTTCATAGCTATTTAAGACAATCTTGATGTATTTTGATACTTTGACAACGATTTTTCCAGTAGTTTAGAAGAAAACGATGTTTTTTTTTATTTGGTCGTTACAGTACGAAAGAAAAAAAAATGCTGTTATCTTCGTCAATATTAATTTTTTTCGATTTAGATTGGCTTTTCATAGCTGTTTAAGACAATCTTGATGTATTTTGATACTTTGACAACGATTTTTCTAGTAGTTTAGAGAAAACGATGTTTTATTTTATTTGGTCGTTACAGTATGAAAGAAAAAAAATGCTGTTATCTCCGTCAATATTAATTTTTTTCGATTTAGATTGGCTTTTCCTAGCTGTTTAAGACAATCTTGATGTATTTTGATACTTTGACAACGATTTTTCTAGTAGTTTAGAGAAAACGATGTTTTATTTTATTTGGTTGTTACAGTATGAAAGAAAAAAAAATGCTGTTATCACCGTCAATATTAATTTTTTTCGATTTAGATTGGCTTTTCATAGCTGTTTAAGACAATCTTGATATATTTTGATACTTTGACAACGATTTTTACAGTAGTTTAGAAGAAAACGATGTTTTTTTTCTTTGGTCGTTACAGTACGAAAGAAAAAAAAAATGCTGTTAACTCCGTCAATGTTAATTTTTTTTCGATTTAGATTGGCTTTTCATAGCTATTTAAGACAATCTTGATGTATTTTGATACTTTGACAACGATTTTTCCAGTAGTTTAGAGAAAACGATGTTTTATTTTATTTGGTTGTTACAGTATGAAAGAAAAAAAAATGCTGTTATCACCATCAATATTAATTTTTTTCGATTTAGATTGGCTTTTCATAGCTGTTTAAGACAATCTTGATATATTTTGATACTTTGACAACGATTTTTCCAGTAGTTTAGAAGAAAACGATGTTTTATTTTATTTGGTTGTTACAGTATGAAAGAAAAAAAAATGCTGTTATCACCGTCAATATTAATTTTTTTCGATTTAGATTGGCTTTTCATAGCTGTTTAAGACAATCTTGATATATTTTGATACTTTGACAACGATTTTTCCAGTAGTTTAGAAGAAAACGATGTTTTTTTTCTTTGGTCGTTACAGTACGAAAGAAAAAAAAAATGCTGTTAACTCCGTCAATGTTAATTTTTTTTCGATTTAGATTGGCTTTTCATAGCTATTTAAGACAATCTTGATGTATTTTGATACTTTGACAACGATTTTTCCAGGAATTTAGAAGAAAACGATGTTTTTTTCTTTGGTCGTTACAGTATGATAGAAAACTAAATTTCATTAATTTTAATTTTTTTTTAATAAGATTGGGTTTTCATAGCTGTTTAAGACATTCTTGATGTATTTTGATACTTTGACAACGATTTTTTCAGAAATTTAGAAGAAAACGATGTTTTTTTTTCTTTGGTCGTTACAGTATGATAGAAAACAAATGCTGTTATCTCCGTCAATATTAATTTTTTTTTCGATTTAGATTGGCTTTTCCTAGCTGTTTAAGACAATCTTGATGTATTTTGATACTTTGACAACGATTTTTCCAGTAGTTTAGAGAAAACGATGTTTTATTTTATTTGGTTGTTACAGTATGAAAGAAAAAAAAATGCTGTTATCACCGTCAATATTAATTTTTTTCGATTTAGATTGGCTTTTCATAGCTGTTTAAGACAATCTTGATATATTTTGATACTTTGACAACGATTTTTACAGTAGTTTAGAAGAAAACGATGTTTTTTTTCTTTGGTCGTTACAGTACGAAAGAAAAAAAAAATGCTGTTAACTCCGTCAATGTTAATTTTTTTTCGATTTAGATTGGCTTTTCATAGCTATTTAAGACAATCTTGATGTATTTTGATACTTTGACAACGATTTTTCCAGTAGTTTAGAAGAAAACGATTTTTTTTTTTATTTGGTCGTTACAGTACGAAAGAAAAAAAAATGCTGTTATCTTCGTCAATATTAATTTTTTTCGATTTAGATTGGCTTTTCATAGCTGTTTAAGACAATCTTGATATATTTTGATACTTTCACAACGATTTTTTCAGAAATTTAGAAGAAAACGATGTTTTTTTTTCTTTGGTCGTTACAGTATGATAGAAAACAAATGCTGTTATCTCCGTCAATATTAATTTTTTTTCGATTTAGATTGGCTTTTCCTAGCTGTTTAAGACAATCTTGATGTATTTTGATACTTTGACAACGATTTTTCCAGTAGTTTAGAGAAAACGATGTTTTATTTTATTTGGTTGTTACAGTATGAAAGAAAAAAAAATGCTGTTATCACCGTCAATATTAATTTTTTTCGATTTAGATTGGCTTTTCATAGCTGTTTAAGACAATCTTGATATATTTTGATACTTTGACAACGATTTTTCCAGTAGTTTAGAAGAAAACGATGTTTTTTTTCTTTGGTCGTTGCAGTACGAAAGAAAAAAAAAATGCTGTTAACTCCGTCAATGTTAATTTTTTTTCGATTTAGATTGGCTTTTCATAGCTATTTAAGACAATCTTGATGTATTTTGATACTTTGACAACGATTTTTCCAGTAGTTTAGAAGAAAACGATGTTTTTTTTTATTTGGTCGTTACAGTACGAAAGAAAAAAAAATGCTGTTATCTTCGTCAATATTAATTTTTTTCGATTTAGATTGGCTTTTCATAGCTGTTTAAGACAATCTTGATGTATTTTGATACTTTGACAACGATTTTTCCAGTAGCTTAGAAGAAAACGATGTTTTTTCTTTGGTCGTTACAGTATGATAGAAAACTAAATTTCATTAATTTTAATTTTTTTTTAATAAGATTGGCTTTTCATAGCTGTTTAAGACATTCTTGATGTATTTTGATACTTTGACAACGATTTTTCCAGTAGCTTAGAAGAAAACGATGTTTTTTTCTTTGGTCGTTACAGTATGATAGAAAACAAAATTTCGTTAATTTTAATTTTTTTTCGATTTAGAGTTGCTTTTCATAGCTGTTTAAGACAATCTTGATGTATTTTGATACTTTGACAACGATTTTTCCAGTAGATTAGAAGAAAAGGATATTTCTTATTTTCTTTGGTCGTTATAGTACAATAGAAAAAAAAAAGCTGTCAACTCCGTCAATGTTAATTTTTTTTCGATTTAGATTGGCTTTTCATAGCTGTTTAAGACAATCTTGATGTATTTTGATACTTTGACAACGATTTTTCCAGTAGCTTAGAAGAAAACGATGTTTTTTCTTTGGTCGTTACAGTATGATAGAAAACAAAATTTCATTAATTTTAATTTTTTTTTAATAAGATTGGCTTTTCATAGCTGTTTAAGATAATCTTGATGTATTTTGATACTTTGACAACGATTTTTTCAGTAATTTAGAAGAAAAAGATGTTTTTTTTCTTTGGTCGTTACAGTATGATAGAAAACAAATGCTGTTATCTCCGTCAATATTAATTTTTTTTCGATTTAGATTGGCTTTTCCTAGCTGTTTAAGACAATCTTGATGTATTTTGATACTTTGACAACGATTTTTCCAGTAGCTTAGAGAAAACGATGTTTTATTTTATTTGGTTGTTACAGTATGAAAGAAAAAAAAATGCTGTTATCTCCGTCAATATTAATTTTTTTCGATTTAGATTGGCTTTTCATAGCTGTTTAAGACAATCTTGATGTATTTTGAAACTTTGACAACGATTTTTCCAGTAATTTAGAAGAAAACGATGTTTTTTTTCTTTGGTCGTTACAGTATGATAGAAAACAAATGCTGTTATCTCCGTCAATATTAATTTTTTTCGATTAAGATTGGCTTTTCATAGCTGTTTAAGACAATCTTGATGTATTTTGATACTTTGAGAACGATTTTTCCAGTAGCTTAGAAGAAAACGATGTTTTTTCTTTGGTCGTTACAGTATGATAGAAAACTAAATTTCATTAATTTTAATTTTTTTTTAATAAGATTGGCTTTTCATAGCTGTTTAAGACATTCTTGATGTATTTTGATACTTTGACAACGATTTTTTCAGAAATTTAGAAGAAAACGATGTTTTTTTTTCTTTGGTCGTTACAGTATGATAGAAAACAAATGCTGTTATCTCCGTCAATATTAATTTTTTTTTCGATTTAGATTGGCTTTTCCTAGCTGTTTAAGACAATCTTGATGTATTTTGATACTTTGACAACGATTTTTCCAGTAGTTTAGAGAAAACGATGTTTTATTTTATTTGGTTGTTACAGTATGAAAGAAAAAAAAATGCTGTTATCACCGTCAATATTAATTTTTTTCGATTTAGATTGGCTTTTCATAGCTGTTTAAGACAATCTTGATATATTTTGATACTTTGACAACGATTTTTACAGTAGTTTAGAAGAAAACGATGTTTTTTTTCTTTGGTTGTTACAGTATGAAAGAAAAAAAAATGCTGTTATCACCGTCAATATTAATTTTTTTCGATTTAGATTGGCTTTTCATAGCTGTTTAAGACAATCTTGATATATTTTGATACTTTGACAACGATTTTTCCAGTAGTTTAGAAGAAAACGATGTTTTTTTTCTTTGGTCGTTGCAGTACGAAAGAAAAAAAAAATGCTGTTAACTCCGTCAATGTTAATTTTTTTTCGATTTAGATTGGCTTTTCATAGCTATTTAAGACAATCTTGATGTATTTTGATACTTTGACAACGATTTTTCCAGTAGTTTAGAAGAAAACGATGTTTTTTTTTATTTGGTCGTTACAGTACGAAAGAAAAAAAAATGCTGTTATCTTCGTCAATATTAATTTTTTTCGATTTAGATTGGCTTTTCATAGCTGTTTAAGACAATCTTGATGTATTTTGATACTTTGACAACGATTTTTCCAGTAGCTTAGAAGAAAACGATGTTTTTTCTTTGGTCGTTACAGTATGATAGAAAACTAAATTTCATTAATTTTAATTTTTTTTTAATAAGATTGGCTTTTCATAGCTGTTTAAGACATTCTTGATGTATTTTGATACTTTGACAACGATTTTTCCAGTAGCTTAGAAGAAAACGATGTTTTTTTCTTTGGTCGTTACAGTATGATAGAAAACAAAATTTCGTTAATTTTAATTTTTTTTCGATTTAGAGTTGCTTTTCATAGCTGTTTAAGACAATCTTGATGTATTTTGATACTTTGACAACGATTTTTCCAGTAGATTAGAAGAAAAGGATATTTCTTATTTTCTTTGGTCGTTATAGTACAATAGAAAAAAAAAAGCTGTCAACTCCGTCAATGTTAATTTTTTTTCGATTTAGATTGGCTTTTCATAGCTGTTTAAGACAATCTTGATGTATTTTGATACTTTGACAACGATTTTTCCAGTAGCTTAGAAGAAAACGATGTTTTTTCTTTGGTCGTTACAGTATGATAGAAAACAAAATTTCATTAATTTTAATTTTTTTTTAATAAGATTGGCTTTTCATAGCTGTTTAAGATAATCTTGATGTATTTTGATACTTTGACAACGATTTTTTCAGTAATTTAGAAGAAAAAGATGTTTTTTTTCTTTGGTCGTTACAGTATGATAGAAAACAAATGCTGTTATCTCCGTCAATATTAATTTTTTTTCGATTTAGATTGGCTTTTCCTAGCTGTTTAAGACAATCTTGATGTATTTTGATACTTTGACAACGATTTTTCCAGTAGCTTAGAGAAAACGATGTTTTATTTTATTTGGTTGTTACAGTATGAAAGAAAAAAAAATGCTGTTATCTCCGTCAATATTAATTTTTTTCGATTTAGATTGGCTTTTCATAGCTGTTTAAGACAATCTTGATGTATTTTGAAACTTTGACAACGATTTTTCCAGTAATTTAGAAGAAAACGATGTTTTTTTTCTTTGGTCGTTACAGTATGATAGAAAACAAATGCTGTTATCTCCGTCAATATTAATTTTTTTCGATTAAGATTGGCTTTTCATAGCTGTTTAAGACAATCTTGATGTATTTTGATACTTTGAGAACGATTTTTCCAGTAGCTTAGAAGAAAACGATGTTTTTTCTTTGGTCGTTACAGTATGATAGAAAACTAAATTTCATTAATTTTAATTTTTTTTTAATAAGATTGGCTTTTCATAGCTGTTTAAGACATTCTTGATGTATTTTGATACTTTGACAACGATTTTTCCAGTAGCTTAGAAGAAAACGATGTTTTTTTCTTTGGTCGTTACAGTATGATAGAAAACAAAATTTCGTTAATTTTAATTTTTTTTCGATTTAGAGTTGCTTTTCATAGCTGTTTAAGACAATCTTGATGTATTTTGATACTTTGACAACGATTTTTCCAGTAGCTTAGAAGAAAAGGATATTTCTTATTTTCTTTGGTCGTTATAGTACAATAGAAAAAAAAAAGCTGTCAACTCCGTCAATGTTAATTTTTTTTCGATTTAGATTGGCTTTTCATAGCTGTTTAAGACAATCTTGATGTATTTTGATACTTTGACAACGATTTTTCCAGTAGCTTAGAAGAAAACGATGTTTTTTCTTTGGTCGTTACAGTATGATAGAAAACAAAATTTCATTAATTTTAATTTTTTTTTAATAAGATTGGCTTTTCATAGCTGTTTAAGATAATCTTGATGTATTTTGATACTTTGACAACGATTTTTTCAGTAATTTAGAAGAAAAAGATGTTTTTTTTCTTTGGTCGTTACAGTATGATAGAAAACAAATGCTGTTATCTACGTCAATATTAATTTTTTTTCGATTTAGATTGGCTTTTCCTAGCTGTTTAAGACAATCTTGATGTATTTTGATACTTTGACAACGATTTTTCCAGTAGCTTAGAGAAAACGATGTTTTATTTTATTTGGTTGTTACAGTATGAAAGAAAAAAAAATGCTGTTATCTCCGTCAATATTAATTTTTTTCGATTTAGATTGGCTTTTCATAGCTGTTTAAGACAATCTTGATGTATTTTGAAACTTTGACAACGATTTTTCCAGTAATTTAGAAGAAAACGATGTTTTTTTTCTTTGGTCGTTACAGTATGATAGAAAAAAAATGCTGTTATCTTCGTCAATATTAATTTTTTTCGATTTAGATTGGCTTTTCATAGCTGTTTAAGACAATCTTGATGTATTTTGATACTTTGACAACGATTTTTCCAGGAATTTAGAAGAAAACGATGTTTTTTTCTTTGGTCGTTACAGTATGATAGAAAACAAATGCTGTTATCTCCGTCAATATTAATTTTTTTCGATTAAGATTGGCTTTTCATAGCTGTTTAAGACAATCTTGATGTATTTTGATACTTTGACAACGATTTTTCCAGTAGCTTATCTTTGGTCGTTACAGTATGATAGAAAACTAAATTTCATTAATTTTAATTTTTTTTTAATAAGATAGGCTTTTCATAGCTGTTTAAGACATTCTTGATGTATTTTGATACTTTGACAACGATTTTTCCAGTAGCTTAGAAGAAAACGATGTTTTTTTCTTTGGTCGTTACAGTATGATAGAAAACAAAATTTCGTTAATTTTAATTTTTTTTCGATTTAGAGTTGCTTTTCATAGCTGTTTAAGACAATCTTGATGTATTTTGATACTTTGACAACGATTTTTCCAGTAGCTTAGAAGAAAACGATGTTTTTTCTTTGGTCGTTACAGTATGATAGAAAACAAAATTTCATTAATTTTAATTTTTTTTTAATAAGATTGGCTTTTCATAGCTGTTTAAGATAATCTTGATGTATTTTGATACTTTGACAACGATTTTTTCAGTAATTTAGAAGAAAAAGATGTTTTTTTTCTTTGGTCGTTACAGTATGATAGAAAACAAATGCTGTTATCTCCGTCAATATTAATTTTTTTTCGATTTAGATTGGCTTTTCCTAGCTGTTTAAGACAATCTTGATGTATTTTGATACTTTGACAACGATTTTTCCAGTAGCTTAGAGAAAACGATGTTTTATTTTATTTGGTTGTTACAGTATGAAAGAAAAAAAAATGCTGTTATCTCCGTCAATATTAATTTTTTTCGATTTAGATTGGCTTTTCATAGCTGTTTAAGACAATCTTGATGTATTTTGAAACTTTGACAACGATTTTTCCAGTAATTTAGAAGAAAACGATGTTTTTTTTCTTTGGTCGTTACAGTATGATAGAAAACAAATGCTGTTATCTCCGTCAATATTAATTTTTTTCGATTTAGATTGGCTTTTCATAGCTGTTTAAGACAATCTTGATGTATTTTGATACTTTGACAACGATTTTTCCAGTAATTTAGAAGAAAACGATGTTTTTTTTCTTTGGTCGTTACAGTATGATAGCAAACAAATGCTGTTATCTCCGTCAATATTAATTTTTTTCGATTTAAATTGGCTTTTCATAGCTGTTTAAGACAATCTTGATGTATTTTGATACTTTGACAACGATTTTTCCAGTAGCTTAGAAGAAAACGATGTTTTTTCTTTGGTCGTTACAGTATGATAGTAAACAAAATTTCATTAATTTTAATTTTTTTTTAATAAGATTGGCTTTTCATAGCTGTTTAAGACAATCTTGATGTATTTTGATACTTTGACAACGATTTTTCCAGTAGTTTAGAAGAAAACGATGTTTTTTTTCTTTGGTCGTTACAGTATGATAGAAAACAAATGCTGTTATCTCCGTCAATGTTAATTTTTTTTCGATTTAGATTGGCTTTTCATAGCTGTTTAAGACAATCTTGATGTATTTTGAAACTTTGACAACGATTTTTCCAGTAATTTAGAAGAAAACGATGTTTTTTTTCTTTGGTCGTTACAGTATGATAAAAAACAAATGCTGTTATCTCCGTCATTATTAATTTTTTTTCGATTTAGATTGGCTTTTCCTAGCTGTTTAAGACAATCTTGATGTATTTTGATACTTTGACAACGATTTTTCCAGTAGTTTAGAAGAAAACGATGTTTTTTTTCTTTGGTCGTTACAGTATGATAGAAAACAAATGCTGTTATCTCCGTCAATGTTAATTTTTTTTCGATTAAGATTGGCTTTTCATAGCTGTTTAAGACAATCTTGATGTATTTTGAAACTTTGACAACGATTTTTCCAGTAATTTAGAAGAAAACGATGTTTTTTTTCTTTGGTCGTTACAGTATGATAGAAAACAAATGCTGTTATCTCCGTCAATATTAATTTTTTTCGATTTAGATTGGCTTTTCATAGCTGTTTAAGACAATCTTGATGTATTTTGATACTTTGACAACGATTTTTTCAGTAATTTAGAAGAAAACGATGTTTTTTTTCTTTGGTCGTTACAGTATGATAGCAAACAAATGCTGTTATCTCCGTCAATATTAATTTTTTTCGATTTAAATTGGCTTTTCATAGCTGTTTAAGACAATCTTGATGTATTTTGATACTTTGACAACGATTTTTCCAGTAGCTTAGAAGAAAACGATGTTTTTTCTTTGGTCGTTACAGTATGATAGAAAACAAAATTTCATTAATTTTAATTTTTTTTAATAAGATTGGCTTTTCATAGCTGTTTAAGACAATCTTGATGTATTTTGATACTTTGACAACGATTTTTTCAGTAATTTAGAAGAAAACGATGTTTTTTTTCTTTGGTCGTTACAGTATGATAAAAAACAAATGCTGTTATCTCCGTCATTATTAATTTTTTTTCGATTTAGGTTGGCTTTTCCTAGCTGTTTAAGACAATCTTGATGTATTTTGATACTTTGACAACGATTTTTCCAGTAGTTTAGAGAAAACGATGTTTTATTTTATTTGGTCGTTACAGTATGAAAGAAAAAAATATGCTGTTATCTCCGTCAATATTAATTTTTTTCGATTTAGATTGGCTTTTCATAGGTGTTTAAGACAATCTTGATGTATTTTGAAACTTTGACAACGATTTTTCCAGTAATTTAGAAGAAAACGATGTTTTTTTTCTTTGGTCGTTACAGTATGATAGAAAACAAATGCTGTTATCTCCGTCAATATTAATTTTTTTCGATTTAGATTGGCTTTTCATAGCTGTTTAAGACAATCTTGATGTTTTTTGATACATTGACAACTATTTTTTCAGAAGCTTAGAAGAAAACGATGTTTTTTTTCTTTGGTCGTTACAGTACGAAAAAAAAAAATGCTGTTATCTTCGTCAATATTAATTTTTTTCGACTTAGATTGGCTTTTCATAGCTGTTTAAGACAATCTTGATGTATTTTGATACTTTGACAACGATTTTTCCAGTAGCTTAAAAGAAAACGAAGTTTTTTTTCTTAGGTCGTTACAGTATGATAGAAAACAAAATTTCGTTAATTTTAATTTTTTTTTAATAAGATTGGCTTTTTATAGCTGTTTAAGACAATCTTGATGTATTTTGACACTTTGACAACGATTTTTCCAGTAATTTAGAAGAAAACGATGTTTTTTTTCTTTGGTCGTTACAGTATGATAAAAAACAAATGCTGTTATCTCCGTCATTATTAATTTTTTTTCGATTTAGATTGGCTTTTCCTAGCTGTTTAAGACAATCTTGATGTATTTTGATACTTTGACAACGATTTTTCCAGTAGTTTAGAGAAAACGATGTTTTATTTTATTTGGTCGTTACAGTATGAAAGAAAAAAAAATGCTGTTATCTCCGTCAATATTAATTTTTTTCGATTTAAATTGGCTTTTCATAGCTGTTTAAGACAATCTTGATGTATTTTGAAACTTTGACAACGATTTTTCCAGTAATTTAGAAGAAAACGATGTTTTTTTTCTTTGGTCGTTACAGTATGATAGAAAACAAATGCTGTTATCTCTGTCAATATTAATTTTTTTCGATTTAGATTGGCTTTTCATAGCTGTTTAAGACAATCTTGATGTATTTTGATACTTTGACAACGATTTTTCCAGTAATTTAGAAGAAAACGATGTTTTTTTTCTTTGGTCGTTACAGTATGATAGCAAACAAATGCTGTTATCTCCGTCAATATTAATTTTTTTCGATTTAAATTGGCTTTTCATAGCTGTTTAAGACAATCTTGATGTATTTTGATACTTTGACAACGATTTTTCCAGTAGCTTAGAAGAAAACGATGTTTTTTCTTTGGTCGTTACAGTATGATAGAAAACAAAATTTCATTAATTTTAATTTTTTTTAATAAGATTGGCTTTTCATAGCTGTTTAAGACAATCTTGATGTATTTTGATACTTTGACAACGATTTTTTCAGTAATTTAGAAGAAAACGATGTTTTTTTTCTTTGGTCGTTACAGTATGATAAAAAACAAATGCTGTTATCTCCGTCATTATTAATTTTTTTTCGATTTAGATTGGCTTTTCCTAGCTGTTTAAGACAATCTTGATGTATTTTGATACTTTGACAACGATTTTTCCAGTAGTTTAGAGAAAACGATGTTTTATTTTATTTGGTCGTTACAGTATGAAAGAAAAAAAAATGCTGTTATCTCCGTCAATATTAATTTTTTTCGATTTAGATTGGCTTTTCATAGCTGTTTAAGACAATCTTGATGTATTTTGAAACTTTGACAACGATTTTTCCAGTAATTTAAAAGAAAACGATGTTTTTTTTCTTTGGTCGTTACAGTATGATAGAAAACAAATGCTGTTATCTCCGTCAATATTAATTTTTTTCGATTTAGATTGGCTTTTCATAGCTGTTTAAGACAATCTTGATGTTTTTTGATACATTGACAACTATTTTTTCAGAAGCTTAGAAGAAAACGATGTTTTTTTTCTTTGGTCGTTACAGTACGAAAAAAAAAAATGCTGTTATCTCCGTCAATATTAATTTTTTTCGATTTAGATTGGCTTTTCATAGCTGTTTAAGACAATCTTGATGTATTTTGATACTTTGACAACGATTTTTCGAATAGCTTAGAAGAAAACGATGTTTTTGTCTTTGGTCGTTACAGTATGATAGAAAACAAAATTTCATTAATTTTAATTTTTTTTAATAAGATTGGCTTTTCATAGCTGTTTAAGACAATCTTGATGTATTTTGATACTATGACAACGATTTTTCCAGTAGCTTAGAAGAAAACGATGTTTTTTTTTTTGGTCGTTACAGTATGATAGAAAACAAAATTTCGTTAATTTTAATATTTTTTTAGATTTAGAGTTGCTTTTCATAGCTGTTTAAGACAATCTTGATGTATTTTGATACTTTGACAACGATTTTTCCAGTAGTCTAGAAGAAAAGGATATTTCTTTTTTTTCTTTGGTCGTTACTGTACGATAGAAAAACAAATGCTGTTATCTTCGTCAATATTAATTTTTTTTCGTTTTAGATTGGCTTTTCATAGCTGTTAAAGACAATCTTGATGTATTTTGATACTTTGACAACGATTTTTCCAGTACATTAGAAGAAAACGATGTTTTTTTTTTTGGTCGTTACAGTACGAAAGAAAAAAAAAATGCTGTTAACTCCGTCAATGTTAATTTTTTTTCGATTTAGATTGGCTTTTCATAGCTGTTTAAGACAATCTTGATGTATTTTGATTCTTTGACAACGATTTTTCCAGTAGTTTAGAAGAAAACGCTGTTTTTTTCTTTGGTCGTTACAGTATGATAGAAAACAAAATTTCGTTAATTTTAATTTTTTTTTTTAATAAGATTTGCTTTTCATAGCTGTTTAAGACAATCTTGATGTATTTTGATACTTTGACAACGATTTTTCCAGTAGTTTAGAAGAAAACGATGTTTTTTTTTTTCTTTGGTCGTTACAGTACGAATGAAAAAAAAATGCTGTTATCTCCGTCAATATTAATTTTTTTTGAATAAGATTTGCTTTTCATAGCTGTTTAAGACAATCTTGATGTATTTTGATACTTTGACAACGATTTTTCCAGTAGTTTAGAAGAAAACGATGTTTTTTTTATTTGGTCGTTACAGTACGAAAGAAAAAAAAATGCTGTTATCTCCGTCAATATTAATTTTTTTCGATTTAGATTGGCTTTTCATAGCTGTTTAAGACAATCTTGATGTATTTTGATACTTCGACAACGATTTTTTCAGTAATTTAGAAGAAAACGATGTTTTTTTCTTTGGTCGTTACAGTATGATAGAAAACAAATGCTGTTATCTCCGTCAATATTAATTTTTTTCGATTTAGATTGGCTTTTCATAGCTGTTTAAGACAATCTTGATGTATTTTGATACTTTGACAACGATTTTTCCAGTAGCTTAGAAGAAAACGATGTTTTTTCTTTGGTCGTTACAGTATGATAGAAAACAAAATTTCATTAATTTAAATTTTTTTTAAAAAGATAGGCTTTTCATAGTTGTTTAAGACAATCTTGATGTATTTTGATACTTTGACAACGATTTTTCCAGTAGCTTAGAAGAAAACGATGTTTTTTTCTTTGGTCGTTACAGTATGATAGAAAACAAAATTTCGTTAATTTTAATTTTTTTTTCGATTTAGAGTTGCTTTTCATAGCTGTTTAAGACAATCTTGATGTATTTTGATACTTTGACAACGATTTTTCCAGTAGCTTAGAAGAAAAGGATATTTCTTTTTTTCTTTGGTCGTTACAGTACGATAGAAAAACAAATGCTGTTATCTTCGTCAATATTAATTTTTTTTCGTTTTAGATTGGCTTTTCATAGCTGTTTTAGATTGGCTTTTCATAGCTGTTTAAGACAATCTTGATGTATTTTGATACTTTGACAACGATTTTTCCAGTAGCTTAGAAGAAAACGATGTTTTTTTTTTTGGTCGTTACAGTACGAAAGAAAAAAAAATGCTGTTATCTCCATCAATATAAATTTTTTTCGATTTATATTGGCTTTTCATAGCTGTTTAAGACAATCTTGATGTATTTTGATACTTTGACAACGATTTTTCCAGTAGTTTAGAAGAAAACGATGTTTTTTTTCTTTGGTCGTTACAGTACGAATGAAAAAAAAATGCTGTTATCTCCGTCAATATTAATTTTTTTTGAATAAGATTTGCTTTTCATAGCTGTTTAAGACAATCTTGATGTATTTTGATACTTTGACAACGATTTTTACGTTTAGAAGAAAACGATGTTTTTTTTTTCTTTGGTCGTTACAGTACGAATGAAAAAAAAATGCTGTTATCTCCGTCAATATTAATTTTTTTTCGATTAAGATTGGCTTTCCATAGCTGTTTAAGACAATCTTGATGTATTTTGATACTTTGACAACGATTTTTCCAGTAGTTTAGAAGAAAACGATGTTTTTTTTCTTTGGTCGTTACAGTATGAAAGAAAAAAAAAATTCGTTAATATTAATTTTTTTTAATAAGATTGGGTTTTCATAGCTGTTTAAGACAATCTTGATATATTTTGATACTTTGACAACGATTTTTCTAGTAGTTTAGAAGAAAACGATGTTTTTTTTTTGGTCGTTATAGTACGAAAGAAAAAAAAAATGCTGTGAACTCCGTCAATGTTAATTTTTTTTCGATTTAGATTGGCTTTTCATAGCTGCTTAAGACAATCTTGATGTATTTTGATACTTTGACAACGATTTTTTCAGTAGTTTAGAAGAAAATGATGTTTTTTTTTTTTTGGTCGTAACAGTACGAATGAAAAAAAAATGCTGTTATCTCCGTCAATATTAATTTTTTTGTTAATACGATTGCCTTTCATAGCTGTTTAAGACAATCTTGATATATTTTGATACTTTGACAACGATTTTTCCAGTAGTTTAGAAGAAAACGATGTTTTTTTTCTTTGGTCGTTACAGTATGAAAGATAAAAAAATTTCATTAATATTAATTTTTTTTTAATAAAATTGGCTTTTCATAGCTGTTTAAGACAATCTTGATGTATTTTGATACTTTGACAACGATTTTTCCAGTAGCTTAGAAGAAAACGATGTTTTTTTCTTTGGTCGTTACAGTATGATAGTAAACAAAATTTCGTTAATATTAATTTTTTTTTTAATAAGATTAGCTTTTCACAGCTGTTTAAAACAATCTTGATGTATTTTGATATTTTGACAACGATTTTTCCAGTAATTTAGAAGAAAACGATGTTTTTTTTCTTTGGTCGTTACAGTATGATAGAAAACAAATGCTGTTATCTCCGTCAATATTAATTTTTTTTCGATTTAGATTGGCTTTTCATAGCTGTTTAAGACAATCTTGATGTATTTTGATACTTTGACAACGATTTTTACAGTAGTTTAGAAGAAAACGATGTTTTATTATATTTGGTCGTTACAGTATGAAAGAAAAAAAAATGCTGTTATCTCCGTCAATATTAATTTTTTTTCGATTTAGATTGGCTTTTCATAGCTGTTTAAGACAATCTTGATGTATTTTGATACTTTGACAACGATTTTTCCAGTAATTTAGAAGAAAACGATGTTTTTTTCTTTGGTCGTTACAGTATGATAGAAAACAAATGCTGTTATCTCCGTCAATATTAATTTTTTTTCGATTTAGATTGACTTTTCATAGCTGTTTAAGACAATCTTGATGTATTTTGATACTTTGACAACGATTTTTCCAGTAGTTTAGAAGAAAACGATGTTTTTTTTCTTTGGTCGTTACAGTATGATAGAAAACAAATGCTGTTATCTCCGTTAATATTAATTTTTTTCGATTTAGATTGGCTTTTCATAGCTGTTTAAGACAATCTTGATGTATTTTGATACTTTGACAACGATTTTTCCAGTAGCTTAGAAGAAAACGATGTTTTTTCTTTGGTCGTTACAGTATGATAGAAAACAAAATTTCATTAATTTTAATTTTTTTTTAATAAAATTGGCTTTTCATAGCTGTTTAAGACAATCTTGATGTATTTTGATACTTTGACAACGATTTTTCCAGTAGTTTAGAAGAAAACGATGTTTTTTTTCTTTGGTCGTTACAGTACAATAGAAAAAAAAAAACTATAAACTCCGTCAATGTTAATTTTTTTTCGATTTAGATTAGATTTTCATAGCTTTTTAAAACAATCTTGATGTATTTTGATACTTTGACAACGATTTTTCGAATAGCTTAGAAGAAAACGATTTTTTTTCTTAAGTCGTTACAGTATGATAGAAAACAAAATTTCGTTAATATTAATTTTTTTTGAATAAGATTGGCTTTTCATAGCTGTTTACGACAATCTTGATGTATTTTGATACTTTGACAACGATTTTTCCAGTAGCTTAGAAGAAAACGATGTTTTTTTACTTTGGTCGTTACAGTATGAAAGAAAAAAAAATTTCGTTTATATTAATTTTTTTTGAATAAGATTGGCTTTTTAGAAGAAAACGATGTTTTTTTACCTTGGTCGTTACAGTATGAAAGAAAAAAAAATTTCGTTTTTATTAATTTTTTTTGAATAAGATTGGCTTTTCATAGCTGTTTAAGACAATCTTGATGTATTTTGATACTTTGACAACGATTTTTCCAGTAGTTTAGAAGAAAACGATGTTTTTTTTTCTTTGGTCGTTACAGTACGAATGAAAAAAAAATGCTGTTATCTCCGTCAATATAAATTTTTTTTGAATAAGATTAGCTTTTCACAGCTGTTTAAGACAATCTTGATGTATTTTGATATTTTGACAACGATTTTTCCAGTAATTTAGAAGAAAACGATGTTTTTTTTCTTTGGTCGTTACAGTATGATAGAAAACAAATGCTGTTATCTCCGTCAATATTATCTTTTTTTCGATTTAGATTGGCTTTTCATAGCTGTTTAAGACAATCTTGATGTATTTTGATACTTTGACAACGATTTTTACAGTAGTTTAGAAGAAAACGATGTTTTATTTTATTTGGTCGTTACAGTATGAAAGAAAAAAAAATGCTGTTATCTCCGTCAATATTAATTTTTTTCGATTTAGATTGGCTTTTCATAGCTGTTTAAGACAATCTTGATGAATTTTGATACTTTTACAACGATTTTTCCAGTAATTTTGAAGAAAACGATGTTTTTTTTCTTTGGTCGTTACAGTATGATAGAAAACAAATGCTGTTATCTCCGTCAATATTAATTTTTTTTCGATTTAGATTGACTTTTTATAGCTGTTTAAGACAATCTTGTTGTATTTTGATACTTTGACAACGATTTTTCCAGTAGTTTAGAAGAAAACGATGTTTTTTTTCTTTGGTCGTTACAGTATGATAGAAAACAAATGCTGTTATCTCCGTTAATATTAATTTTTTTTCGATTTAGATTGGCTTTTCATTGCTGTTTAAGACAATCTTGATGTATTTTGATACTTTGACAACGATTTTTCCAGTAGCTTAGAAGAAAACGAATTTTTTTCTTTGGTCGTTACAGTATGATAGAAAACAAAATTTCATTAATTTTAATTTTTTTTAATACGATTGGCTTTTCATAGCTGTTTAAGACAATCTTGATATATTTTGATACTTTGACAACGATTTTTCAGTAGTTTAGAAGAAAACGATGTTTTTTTTCTTAGGTCGTTACAGTATGATAGAAAAAAAAATTTCGTTAATATTAATTTTTTTTGAATAAGATTGGCTTTTCATAGCTGTTTAAGACAATCTTGATGTATTTTGACACTTTGACAACGATTTTTCCAGTAGCTTAGAAGAAAACGATGTTTTTTTTCTTAGGTCGTTACAGTATGATAGGAAACAAAATTTCGTTAATTTTAATTTTTTTTGAATAAGATTGGCTTTTCATAGCTGTTTAAGACAATCTTGATGTATTTTGACACTTTGACAACGATTTTTCCAGTAGTTAAGAAGTAAACGATGTTTTTTTTCTTTGGTCGTTACAGTACAATAGAAAAAAAAAAGCTATAAACTCCGTCAATGTTAATTTTTTTTCGATTGAGATAAGATTTTCATAGCTGTTTAAGACAATCTTGATGTATTTTGATACTTTGACAACGATTTTTCGAATAGCTTAGAAGAAAACGATGTTTTTTTCTTTGGTCGTTACAGTATGATAGAAAACAAAATTTCGTTAATTTTAACTTTTTTGAATAAGATTGGCTTTTCATAACTGTTTAAGACAATCTTGATGTTTTTTGATACTTTGACAACTATTTTTCCAGAAGCTTAGAAGAAAACGATGTTTTTTTTCTTTGGTCGTTACAGTACGAAAGAAAAAATGCTGTTATCTCCGTCAATATTAATTTTTTTCGACTTAGATTGGCTTTTCATAGCTGTTTAAGACAATCTTGATGTATTTTGATACTTTGACAACGATTTTTCGAATAGCTTAGAAGAAAACGATGTTTTTGTCTTTGGTCGTTACAGTATGATAGAAAACAAAATTTCATTAATTTTAATTTTTTTCGACTTAGATTGGCTTTTCATAGCTGTTTAAGACAATCTTGATGTATTTTGATACTTTGACAACGATTTTTCGAATAGCTTAGAAGAAAACGATGTTTTTTTCTTTGGTCGTTACAGTATGATAGAAAACAAAATGTCGTTAATTTTAATTTATTCGATTTAGATTGGCTTTTCATAGCTGTTTAAGACAATCTTGATGTATTTTGATACTTTGACAACGATTTTTCGAATAGTTTAGAAGGAAACGATGTTTTTTTTTGGTCGTTACAGTATGATATGAAACAAAATGTAGTTAATTTTAATTTTTTTTCGATTTAGAGTTGCTTTTTATAGCTGTTTAAGACAATCTTGATGTATTTTGATACTTTAACAACGATTTTTCCAGTAGTTTAGAAGAAAACGATGTTTTTTCTTTGGTCGTTACAGTATGATAGAAAACAAAATTTCATTAATTTTAATTTTTTTTTAATAAAATTGGCTTTTCATAGCTGTTTAAGACAATCTTGATGTATTTTGATACTTTGACAACGATTTTTCCAGTAGTTTAGAAGAAAACGATGTTTTTTTTCTTTGGTCGTTACAGTACAATAGAAAAAAAAAAACTATAAACTCCGTCAATGTTGATTTTTTTTCGATTTAGATTAGATTTTCATAGCTTTTTAAAACAATCTTGATGTATTTTGATACTTTGACAACGATTTTTCGAATAGCTTAGAAGAAAACGATGTTTTTTCTTTGGTCGTTACAGTATGATAGAAAACAAAATTTCATTAATTTTAATTTTTTTTTAATAAAATTGGCTTTTCATAGCTGTTTAAGACAATCTTGATGTATTTTGATACTTTGACAACGATTTTTCCAGTAGTTTAGAAGAAAACGATGTTTTTTTTCTTTGGTCGTTACAGTACAATAGAAAAAAAAAAACTATAAACTCCGTCAATGTTAATTTTTTTTCGATTTAGATTAGATTTTCATAGCTTTTTAAAACAATCTTGATGTATTTTGATACTTTGACAACGATTTTTCGAATAGCTTAGAAGAAAACGATTTTTTTTCTTAAGTCGTTACAGTATGATAGAAAACAAAATTTCGTTAATATTAATTTTTTTTGAATAAGATTGGCTTTTCATAGCTGTTTACGACAATCTTGATGTATTTTGATACTTTGACAACGATTTTTCCAGTAGCTTAGAAGAAAACGATGTTTTTTTACTTTGGTCGTTACAGTATGAAAGAAAAAAAAATTTCGTTTATATTAATTTTTTTTGAATAAGATTGGCTTTTTAGAAGAAAACGATGTTTTTTTACCTTGGTCGTTACAGTATGAAAGAAAAAAAAATTTCGTTTTTATTAATTTTTTTTGAATAAGATTGGCTTTTCATAGCTGTTTAAGACAATCTTGATGTATTTTGATACTTTGACAACGATTTTTCCAGTAGTTTAGAAGAAAACGATGTTTTTTTTTCTTTGGTCGTTACAGTACGAATGAAAAAAAAATGCTGTTATCTCCGTCAATATAAATTTTTTTTGAATAAGATTAGCTTTTCACAGCTGTTTAAGACAATCTTGATGTATTTTGATATTTTGACAACGATTTTTCCAGTAATTTAGAAGAAAACGATGTTTTTTTTCTTTGGTCGTTACAGTATGATAGAAAACAAATGCTGTTATCTCCGTCAATATTATTTTTTTTTCGATTTAGATTGGCTTTTCATAGCTGTTTAAGACAATCTTGATGTATTTTGATACTTTGACAACGATTTTTACAGTAGTTTAGAAGAAAACGATGTTTTATTTTATTTGGTCGTTACAGTATGAAAGAAAAAAAAATGCTGTTATCTCCGTCAATATTAATTTTTTTCGATTTAGATTGGCTTTTCATAGCTGTTTAAGACAATCTTGATGAATTTTGATACTTTTACAACGATTTTTCCAGTAATTTTGAAGAAAACGATGTTTTTTTTCTTTGGTCGTTACAGTATGATAGAAAACAAATGCTGTTATCTCCGTCAATATTAATTTTTTTTCGATTTAGATTGACTTTTTATAGCTGTTTAAGACAATCTTGTTGTATTTTGATACTTTGACAACGATTTTTCCAGTAGTTTAGAAGAAAACGATGTTTTTTTTCTTTGGTCGTTACAGTATGATAGAAAACAAATGCTGTTATCTCCGTTAATATTAATTTTTTTTCGATTTAGATTGGCTTTTCATTGCTGTTTAAGACAATCTTGATGTATTTTGATACTTTGACAACGATTTTTCCAGTAGCTTAGAAGAAAACGAATTTTTTTCTTTGGTCGTTACAGTATGATAGAAAACAAAATTTCATTAATTTTAATTTTTTTTTAATACGATTGGCTTTTCATAGCTGTTTAAGACAATCTTGATATATTTTGATACTTTGACAACGATTTTTCAGTAGTTTAGAAGAAAACGATGTTTTTTTTCTTAGGTCGTTACAGTATGATAGAAAAAAAAATTTCGTTAATATTAATTTTTTTTGAATAAGATTTGCTGTTCGTAGCTGTTTAAGACAATCTTGATGTATTTTGACACTTTGACAACGATTTTTCCAGTAGCTTAGAAGAAAACGATGTTTTTTTTCTTAGGTCGTTACAGTATGATAGGAAACAAAATTTCGTTAATTTTAATTTTTTTTGAATAAGATTGGCTTTTCATAGCTGTTTAAGACAATCTTGATGTATTTTGACACTTTGACAACGATTTTTCCAGTAGTTAAGAAGTAAACGATGTTTTTTTTTCTTTGGTCGTTACAGTACAATAGAAAAAAAAAACTATAAACTCCGTCAATGTTAATTTTTTTTCGATTGAGATAAGATTTTCATAGCTGTTTAAGACAATCTTGATGTATTTTGATACTTTGACAACGATTTTTCGAATAGCTTAGAAGAAAACGATGTTTTTTTCTTTGGTCGTTACAGTATGATAGAAAACAAAATTTCGTTAATTTTAACTTTTTTGAATAAGATTGGCTTTTCATAACTGTTTAAGACAATCTTGATGTTTTTTGATACTTTGACAACTATTTTTCCAGAAGCTTAGAAGAAAACGATGTTTTTTTTCTTTGGTCGTTACAGTACGAAAGAAAAAAAAATGCTGTTATCTCCGTCAATATTAATTTTTTTCGACTTAGATTGGCTTTTCATAGCTGTTTAAGACAATCTTGATGTATTTTGATACTTTGACAACGATTTTTCGAATAGCTTAGAAGAAAACGATGTTTTTTTCTTTGGTCGTTACAGTATGATAGAAAACAAAATGTCGTTAATTTTAATTTATTCGATTTAGATTGGCTTTTCATAGCTGTTTAAGACAATCTTGATGTATTTTGATACTTTGACAACGATTTTTCGAATAGTTTAGAAGGAAACGATGTTTTTTTTTGGTCGTTACAGTATGATATGAAACAAAATGTAGTTAATTTTAATTTTTTTTCGATTTAGAGTTGCTTTTTATAGCTGTTTAAGACAATCTTGATGTATTTTGATACTTTAACAACGATTTTTCCAGTAGTTTAGAAGAAAACGATGTTTTTTTTCTTTGGTCGTTACAGTACGAAAGAAAAAAAAATGCTGTTAACTCCGTCAATGTTAATTTTTTTTCTATTTAGATTTGCTTTTTATAGCTGTTTAAGACAATCTTGACGTATTTTGATACTTTGACAACGATTTTTCCAGTAGTTTAGAAGAAAACGATGTTTTTTTTTTCTTTGGTCGTTAGAGTACGAATGAAAAAAAATGCTGTTATCTCCGTCAATATTAATTTATTTTCGATTAACATTGGCTTTACATAGCTGTTTAAGACAATCTTGATGTATTTTGATACTTTGACAACGATTTTTCTAGTAGTTTATAAGAAAAGGATGTTTCTTTTTTTCTTTGGTCGTTACAGTACGATAGAAAGAAAAAAGTTGTTAACTCCGTCAATGTTAATTTTTTTTCGATTTAGATTTGCTTTTCATAGCTGTTTAAGACAATCTTGATGTATTTTGATACTTTGACAACGATTTTTCCAGTAGCTTAGAAGAAAACGATGTTTTTTTTCTTTGGTCGTTACAGTATGAAAGATAAAAAAAATTGCGTTGACATTAATTTTTTTCGATTTAGATTTGCTGTTCGTAGCTGTTTAAGACAATCTTGATGTATTTTGATACTTTGACAACGATTTTTCCAGTAGTTTAGAAGAAAACGATGTTTTTGTTTTCTTTGGTCGTTAGAGTACGAATGAAAAAAAATGCTGTTATCTCCGTCAATATTAATTTATTTTCGATTTAGATTTGCTTTTCATAGCTGTTTAAGACAATCTTGATGTATTTTGATACTTTGACAACGATTTTTCCAGTAGTTTAGAAGAAAATGATGTTTTTTTTTATTTGGTCGTTACAATACGAAAGAAAAAAAAAGCTATCAACTCCGTCAATATTAATTTTTTTCGATTTAGATTTGCTTTTCATAGCTGTTTAAGCCAATCTTGATGTATTTTGATACTTTGACAACGATTTTTCCAGTAGCTTAGAAGAAAACGATGTTTTTTTTAGGTCGTTACAGTATGATAGAAAACAAAATTTCGTTAATTTTAATTTTTTTTGAATAAGATTGGCTTTTCATAGCTGTTTAAGACAATCTTGATGTATTTTGACACTTTGACAACGATTTTTCCAGTAGCTTAGAAGAAAACGATGTTTTTTTTTATTTGGTCGTTACAGTACGAAAGAAAAAAAAATGCTGTTATCTCCGTCAATATTAATTTTTTTCGATTTAGATTGGCTTTTCATAGCTGTTTAAGACAATCTTGATGTATTTTGATACTTTGACAACGATTTTTCCAGTAGCTTAGAAGAAAACGATGTTTTTTTCTTTGGTCGTTCCAGTATGATAGAAAACAAAATTTCGATAATTTTATTTTTTTTGAATAAGATTGGCTTTTCATAGCTGTTTAAGACAATCTTGATGTATTTTGACACTTTGACAACGATTTTTCCAGTAGCTTCGAAGAAAACGATGTTTTTTTTTTTGGTCGTTACAGTACGAAAGAAAAAAAAATGCTGTTATCTCCGTCAATATTAATTTTTTTCGATTTAGATTGGCTTTTCATAGCTGTTTAAGACAATCTTGATGTATTTTGATACTTTGACAACGATTTTTCTAGTAGCTTAGAAGAAAACGATGTTTTTTTCTTTGGTCGTTATAGTATGATATGAAAACAAAATGTCGTTAATTTTAATTTATTTGAATATGATTGGGTTTTCATAGTTGTTTAAGACAATCTTGATGTTTTTTGATACTTTGACAACTATTTTTCCAGAAGCTTAGAAGAAAACGATGTTTATTTTCTTTGGTCGTTACAGTACGAAAGAAAAAAAAATGCTGTTATCTCCGTCAATATTAATTTTTTTCTATTTATATTGGCTTTTCATAGCTGTTTAAGACAATCTTGATGTATTTTGATACTTTGACAACGATTTTTCGAATAGCTTAGAAGGAAACGATGTTTTTTCTTTGGTCGTTACAGTATGATATGAAACAAAATGTCGTTATTTTTAATTTATTTGAATATGATTGGGTTTTCATAGCTGTTTAAGACAATCTTGATGTTTTTTGATACTTTGACAACGATTTTTCCAGTAGTTTAGAAGAAAACGATGTTTTTTTTTCTTTGGTCGTTACAGTACGAAAGAAAAAAAAAATGCTGTTAAATCCGTCAATGTTAATTTTTTTTCTATTTAGATTTGCTTTTTATAGCTGTTTAAGACAATCTTGATGTATTTTGGTACTTTGACAACGATTTTTCCAGTAGTTTAGAAGAAAACGATGTTTTTTTTTCTTTGGTCGTTACAGTATGAAAGAAAAAAAAATTGCGTTAATATTAATTTTTTTGAATAAGATTGGCTTTACATAGCTGTTTAAGACAATCTTGATATATTTTGATACTTTGACAACGATTTTTCCAGTAGCTTAGAAGAAAACTATTTTTTTTGTTCTTTGGTCGTTACAGTATGAAAGATAAAAAAATTGCGTTGACATTAATTTTTTTCGATTTAGATTTGCTTTTCATAGCTGTTTAAGACAATCTTGATGTATTTTGATACTTTGACAACGATTTTTCGAGTAGTATAGAAGAAAATGATGTTTTTTTTTCTTTGGTCGTTACAGTACGAAAGAAAAAAAAATTTCGTTAATTTTAATTTTTTTTGAATAAGATTGGCTTTTCATAGCTGTTTAAGACAATCTTGATGTATTTTGACACTTTGACAACGATTTTTCCAGTAGCTTAGAAGAAAACGATGTTTTTTTTTCTTTGGTCGTTACAGTACGAAAGAAAAAAAAAATGCTGTTAAATCCGTCAATGTTAATTTTTTTTCTATTTAGATTGGCTTTTCATAGCTGTTTTAGACAATCTTGATGTATTTTGATACTTTGACAACGATTTTTCGAATAGCTTAGAAGAAAACGATGTTTTTTTCTTTGGTCGTTACAGTATGATATAAAACCAAAATGTCGTTAATTTTAATTTATTTGAATATGATTGGGTTTTCATAGCTGTTTAAGATAATCTTGATGTTTTTTGATACTTTGACAACTATTTTTCCAGAAGCTTAGAAGAAAACGATGTTCTTTTTCTTTGGTCGTTACAGTACGAAAGAAAAAAAAATGCTGTTAAATCCGTCAATGTTAATTTTTTTTCTATTTAGATTTGCTTTTTATAGCTGTTTAAGACAATCTTGATGTATTTTGGTACTTTGACAACGATTTTTCCAGTAGTTTAGAAGAAAACGATGTTTTTTTTTCTTTGGTCGTTACAGTATGAAAGAAAAAAAAATTGCGTTAATATTAATTTTTTTGAATAAGATTGGCTTTACATAGCTGTTTAAGACAATCTTGATATATTTTGATACTTTGACAACGATTTTTCCAGTAGCTTAGAAGAAAACTATTTTTTTTGTTCTTTGGTCGTTACAGTATGAAAGATAAAAAAATTGCGTTGACATTAATTTTTTTCGATTTAGATTTGCTTTTCATAGCTGTTTAAGACAATCTTGATGTATTTTGATACTTTGACAACGATTTTTCGAGTAGTATAGAAGAAAATGATGTTTTTTTTTCTTTGGTCGTTACAGTACGAAAGAAAAAAAAATTTCGTTAATTTTAATTTTTTTTGAATAAGATTGGCTTTTCATAGCTGTTTAAGACAATCTTGATGTATTTTGACACTTTGACAACGATTTTTCCAGTAGCTTAGAAGAAAACGATGTTTATTTTCTTTGGTCGTTACAGTACGAAAGAAAAAAAAATGCTGTTATCTCCGTCAATATTAATTTTTTTCTATTTATATTGGCTTTTCATAGCTGTTTAAGACAATCTTGATGTATTTTGATACTTTGACAACGATTTTTCGAATAGCTTAGAAGGAAACGATGTTTTTTCTTTGGTCGTTACAGTATGATATGAAACAAAATGTCGTTATTTTTAATTTATTTGAATATGATTGGGTTTTCATAGCTGTTTAAGACAATCTTGATGTTTTTTGATACTTTGACAACGATTTTTCCAGTAGTTTAGAAGAAAACGATATTTTTTTTTCTTTGGTCGTTACAGTACGAAAGAAAAAAAAAATGCTGTTAAATCCGTCAATGTTAATTTTTTTTCTATTTAGATTTGCTTTTTATAGCTGTTTAAGACAATCTAGACGTATTTTGGTACTTTGACAACGATTTTTCCAGTAGTTTAGAAGAAAACGATGTTTTTTTTTCTTTGGTCGTTACAGTATGAAAGAAAAAAAAATTGCGTTAATATTAATTTTTTTAAATAAGATTGGCTTTACATAGCTGTTTAAGACAATCTTGATATATTTTGATACTTTGACAACGATTTTTCCAGTAGCTTAGAAGAAAACGATGTTTTTTTTCTTTGGTCGTTACAGTATGAAAGATAAAAAAATTGCGTTGACATTAATTTTTTTCGATTTAGATTTGCTGTTCATAGCTGTTTAAGACAATCTTGATGTATTTTGATACTTTGACAACGATTTTTCTAGTAGTTTATAAGAAAAGGATGTTTCTTTTTTTCTTTGGTCGTTACAGTACGATAGAAAAAAAAAAGCTATTAACTTCGTCAATGTTAATTTTTTTTCGATTTAGATTTGCTTTTCATAGCTGTTTAAGACAATCTTGATGTATTTTGACACTTTGACAACGATTTTTCCAGTAGTCTAGAAGAAAACGATGTTTTTTTTATTTGGTCGTTACAGTACGAAAGAAAAAAAAATGCTGTCAACTCCGTCAATGTTAATTTTTTTTCGATTTAGATTTGCTTTTCATAGCTGTTTAAGACAATCTTGATGTATTTTGATACTTTGACAACGATTTTTCGAGTAGTATAGAAGACAATGATGTTTTTTTTTCTTTGGTCATTACAGTACGAAAGAAAAAAAAATTTCGTTAATTTTAATTTTTTTTGAATAAGATTGGCTTTTCATAGCTGTTTAAGACAATCTTGATGTATTTTGACACTTTGACAACGATTTTTCCAGTAGCTTAGAAGAAAACGATGTTTTTTTTTATTTGGTCGTTACAGTACGAAAGAAAAAAAAATGCTGTTATCTCCGTCAATATTAATTTTTTTCGATTTAGATTAGCTTTTCATAGCTGTTTAAGACAATCTTGATGTATTTTGATACTTTGACAACGATTTTTCTAGTAGCTTAGAAGAAAACGATGTTTTTTTCTTTGGTCGTTCCAGTATGATAGAAAACAAAATTTCGTTAATTTTAATTTTTTTTGAATAAGATTGGCTTTTCATAGCTGTTTAAGACAATCTTGATGTATTTTGACACTTTGACAACGATTTTTCCAGTAGCTTCGAAGAAAACGATGTTTTTTTTTTGGTCTTTACAGTACGAAAGAAAAAAAAATGCTGTTATCTCCGTCAATATTAATTTTTTTCGATTTATATTGGCTTTTCATAGCTGTTTAAGACAATCTTGATGTATTTTGATACTTTGACAACGATTTTTCGAATAGCTTAGAAGAAAACGATGTTTTTTTCTTTGGTCGTTACAGTATGATATAAAACCAAAATGTCGTTAATTTTAATTTATTTGAATATGATTGGGTTTTCATAGCTGTTTAAGATAATCTTGATGTTTTTTGATACTTTGACAACTATTTTTCCAGAAGCTTAGAAGAAAACGATGTTCTTTTTCTTTGGTCGTTACAGTACGAAAGAAAAAAAAATGCTGTTATCTCCGTCAATATTAATTTTTTTCGATTCATATTGGCTTTTCATAGCTGTTTAAGACAATCTTGATGTATTTTGATACTTTGACAACGATTTTTCGAATAGCTTAGAAGGAAACGATGTTTTTTTCTTTGGTCGTTACAGTATGATATGAAACAAAATGTCGTTATTTTTAATTTATTTGAATATGATTGGGTTTTCATAGCTGTTTAAGACAATCTTGATGTTTTTTGATACTTTGACAACGATTTTTCGAATAGTTTAGAAGAAAACGATGTTTTTTTTTCTTTGGTCGTTACAGTACGAAAGAAAAAAAAAATGCTGTTAAATCCGTCAATGTTAATTTTTTTTCTATTTAGATTTGCTTTTTATAGCTGTTTAAGACAATCTTGACGTATTTTGGTACTTTGACAACGATTTTTCCAGTAGTTTAGAAGAAAACGATGTTTTTTTTTCTTTGGTCGTTACAGTATGAAAGAAAAAAAAATTGCGTTAATATTAATTTTTTTGAATAAGATTGGCTTTACATAGCTGTTTAAGACAATCTTGATATATTTTGATACTTTGACAACGATTTTTCCAGTAGCTTAGAAGAAAACGATGTTTTTTTCTTTGGTCGTTACAGTATGAAAGATAAAAAAATTGCGTTGACATTAATTTTTTTCGATTTAGATTTGCTGTTCATAGCTGTTTAAGACAATCTTGATGTATTTTGATACTTTGACAACGATTTTTCCAGTAGTTTAGAAGAAAACGATGTTTTTTTTTCTTTGGTCGTTAGAGTACGAATGAAAAAAAATGCTGTTATCTCCGTCAATATTAATTTATTTTCGATTAACATTGGTTTTACATAGCTGTTTAAGACAATCTTGAAGTATTTTGATACTTTGACAACGATTTTTCTAGTAGTTTATAAGAAAAGGATGTTTCTTTTTTTCTTTGGTCGTTACAGTACGATAGAAAAAAAAAAGCTATTAACTCCGTCAATGTTAATTTTTTTTCGATTTAGATTTGCTTTTCATAGCTGTTTAAGACAATCTTGATGTATTTTGACACTTTGACAACGATTTTTCCAGTAGTCTAGAAGAAAACGATGTTTTTTTTATTTGGTCGTTACAGTACGAAAGAAAAAAAAATGCTGTCAACTCCGTCAATGTTAATTTTTTTTCGATTTAGATTTGCTTTTCATAGCTGTTTAAGACAATCTTGATGTATTTTGATACTTTGACAACGATTTTTCGAGTAGTATAGAAGAAAATGATGTTTTTTTTTCTTTGGTCGTTACAGTACGAAAGAAAAAAAAATTTCGTTAATTTTAATTTTTTTTGAATAAGATTGGCTTTTCATAGCTGTTTAAGACAATCTTGATGTATTTTGACACTTTGACAACAATTTTTCCAGTAGCTTAGAAGAAAACGATGTTTTTTTTTATTTGGTCGTTACAGTACGAAAGAAACAAAAATGCTGTTATCTCCGTCAATATTAATTTTTTTCGATTTAGATTGGCTTTTCATAGCTGTTTAAGACAATCTTGATGTATTTTGATACTTTGACAACGATTTTTCTAGTAGCTTAGAAGAAAACGATGTTTTTTTCTTTGGTCGTTCCAGTATGATAGAAAACAAAATTTCGTTAATTTTAATTTTTTTTGAATAAGATTGGCTTTTCATAGCTGTTTAAGACAATCTTGATGTATTTTGACACTTTGACAACGATTTTTCCAGTAGCTTCGAAGAAAACGATGTTTTTTTTTTTGGTCGTTACAGTACGAAAGAAAAAAAAATGCTGTTATCTCCGTCAATATTAATTTTTTTCGATTTAGATTGGCTTTTCATAGCTGTTTAAGACAATCTTGATGTATTTTGATACTTTGACAACGATTTTTCTAGTAGCTTAGAAGAAAACGATGTTTTTTTCTTTGGTCGTTCCAGTATGATAGAAAACAAAATTTCGTTAATTTTAATTTTTTTTGAATAAGATTGGCTTTTCATAGCTGTTTAAGACAATCTTGATGTATTTTGATACTTTGACAACGATTTTTCGAATAGCTTAGAAGAAAACGATGTTTTTTTCTTTGGTCGTTACAGTATGATATAAAACCAAAATGTCGTTAATTTTAATTTATTTGAATATGATTGGGTTTTCATAGCTGTTTAAGACAATCTTGATGTTTTTTGATACTTTGACAACTATTTTTCCAGAAGCTTAGAAGAAAGCGATGTTCTTTTTCTTTGGTCGTTACAGTACGAAAGAAAAAAAAATGCTGTTATCTCCGTCAATATTAATTTTTTTCGATTTATATTGGCTTTTCATAGCTGTTTAAGACAATCTTGATGTATTTTGATACTTTGACAACGATTTTTCGAATAGCTTAGAAGAAAACGATGTTTTTTTCTTTGGTCGTTACAGTATGATATGAAACAAAATGTCGTTAATTTTAATTTATTTGAATATGATTGGGTTTTCATAGCTGTTTAAGACAATCTTGATGTATTTTGACACTTTGACAACGATTTTTCCAGTAGCTTAGAAGAAAACGATGTTTTTTTTTTCTTTGGTCGTTACAGTACGAAAGAAAAAAAAAAGCTATCAACTCCGTCAATATTATTTTTTTTCGATTTAGATTGGCTTTTCATAGCTGTTTAAGACAATCTTGATGTACTTTGATACATTGACAACGATTTTTCGAATAGCTTAGAAGAAAACGATGTTTTTTTCTTTGGTCGTTACAGTATGATAGAAAACAAAATTTCGATAATTTTAACTTTTTTGAATAAGATTGGCTTTTCATAGCTGTTTAAGACAATCTTGATGTATTTTGATACTTTGACAACGATTTTTCCAGTAGTTTAGAAGAAAACGATGTTTTTTTTTTCTTTGGTCGTTACAGTACAATAGAAAAAAAAAAGCTATAAACTCCGTCAATGTTAATTTTTTTCGATTGAGATTAGATTTTCATAGCTGTTTAAGACAATCTTGATGTACTTTGATACTTTGACAACGATTTTTCGAATAGCTTAGAAGAAAACGATGTTTTTTTCTTTGGTCGTTACAGTATGATAGAAAACAAAATTTCGTTAATTTTAACTTTTTTGAATAAGATTGGCTTTTCATAGCTGTTTAAGACAATCTTGATGTATTTTGATACTTTGACAACGATTTTTCCAGTAGTTTAGAAGAAAACGATGTTTTTTTTCTTTGGTCGTTACAGTACGAAAGAAAAAAAAATGCTGTTATCTCCGTCAATATTAATTTTTTTCGATTTATATTGGCTTTTCATAGCTGTTTAAGACAATTTTGATGTATTTTGATACTTTGATAACGATTTTTCGAATAGCTTAGAAGAAAACGATGTTTTTTCTTTGATCGTTACTGTATGATATGAAACAAAATGTCGTTAATTTTAATTTATTTGAATATGATTGGGTTTTCAGAGCTGTTTAAGACAATCTTGATGTATTTTGATACTTTGACAACGATTTTTCCAGGAGCTTAGAAGAAAACGAAGTTTTTTTTCTTTGGTCGTTACAGTATGATAGAAAACAAAATTTCGTTAATTTTAATTTTTTTTGAATAAGATTGGCTTTTCATAGCTGTTTAAGACAATCTTGATGTACTTTGATACATTGACAACGATTTTTCGAATAGCTTAGAAGAAAACGATGTTTTTTTCTTTGGTCGTTACAGTATGATAGAAAACAAAATTTCGATAATTTTAACTTTTTTGAATAAGATTGGCTTTTCATAGCTGTTTAAGACAATCTTGATGTATTTTGATACTTTGACAACGATTTTTCCAGTAGTTTAGAAGAAAACGATGTTTTTTTTTTCTTTGGTCGTTACAGTACAATAGAAAAAAAAAAGCTATAAACTCCGTCAATGTTAATTTTTTTCGATTGAGATTAGATTTTCATAGCTGTTTAAGACAATCTTGATGTACTTTGATACTTTGACAACGATTTTTCGAATAGCTTAGAAGAAAACGATGTTTTTTTCTTTGGTCGTTACAGTATGATAGAAAACAAAATTTCGTTAATTTTAACTTTTTTGAATAAGATTGGCTTTTCATAGCTGTTTAAGACAATCTTGATGTATTTTGATACTTTGACAACGATTTTTCCAGTAGTTTAGAAGAAAACGATGTTTTTTTTCTTTGGTCGTTACAGTACGAAAGAAAAAAAAATGCTGTTATCTCCGTCAATATTAATTTTTTTCGATTTATATTGGCTTTTCATAGCTGTTTAAGACAATTTTGATGTATTTTGATACTTTGACAACGATTTTTCGAATAGCTTAGAAGAAAACGATGTTTTTTCTTTGGTCGTTACTGTATGATATGAAACAAAATGTCGTTAATTTTAATTTATTTGAATATGATTGGGTTTTCAGAGCTGTTTAAGACAATCTTGATGTTTTTTGATACATTGACAACTATTTTTTCATAAGCTTAGAAGAAAACGATGTTTTTTTTCTTTGGTCGTTACAGTACGAAAAAAAAAAATGCTGTTATCTCCGTCAATATTAATTTTTTTCTACTTAGATTGGCTTTTCATAGCTGTTTAAGACAATCTTGATGTATTTTGATACTTTGACAACGATTTTTCGAATAGCTTAGAAGAAAACGATGTTTTTTTCTTTGGTCGTTACAGTATGATAGAAAACAAAATGTCGTTAATTTTAATTTATTTGAATAAGATTGGGTTTTCATAGCTGTTTAAAACAATCTTGATGTATGTTGATACTTTGACAACGATTTTTCGAATAGTTTAGAAGGAAACGATGTTTTTTTTTATTTGGTCGTTACAGTACGAAAGAAAAAAAAATGCTGTCAACTCCGTCAATGTTAATTTTTTTTCGATTTAGATTTGCTTTTCATAGCTGTTTAAGACAATCTTGATGTATTTTGATACTTTGACAACGATTTTTCCAGTAGTTTAGAAGAAAACGATGTTTTTTTTCTTTGGTCGTTACAGTATGAAAGAAAAAAAATTGCGTTAATATTAATTTTTTTGAATAAGATTGGCTTTACATAGCTGTTTAAGACAATCTTGATGTATTTTGATACTTTGACAACGATTTTTCCAGTAGCTTAGAAGAAAACGATGTTTTTTTCTTTGGTCGTTACAGTATGAAAGATAAAAAAATTGCGTTGACATTAATTTTTTTCGATTTAGATTTGCTTTACATAGCTGTTTAAGACAATCTTGATGTATTTTGATACTTTGACAACGATTTTTCCAGTAGTTTAGAAGAAAACGATGTTTTTTTTCTTTGGTCGTTACAGTATGAAAGAAAAAAAATTGCGTTAATATTAATTTTTTTGAATAAGATTGGCTTTACATAGCTGTTTAAGACAATCTTGATGTATTTTGATACTTTGACAACGATTTTTCCAGTAGCTTAGAAGAAAACGATGTTTTTTTTCTTTGGTCGTTACAGAACGAAAGAAAAAAAAAAGCTGTTATCTCCGTCAATTATAATTTTTTTCGATTTAGATTTGCTGTTCATAGCTGTTTAAGACAATCTTGATGTATTTTGATACTTTGACAACGATTTTTCCAGTAGCTTAGAAGAAAACGATGTTTTTTTTCTTTGGTCGTTACAGTACGAAAGAAAAAAAAATGCTGTTATCTCCGTCAATGTTAATTTTTTTTCGATTAAGATTTGCTGTTCATAGCTGTTTAAGACAATCTTGATGTATTTTGACACTTTGACAACGATTTTTCCAGTAGCTTAGAAGAAAACGATGTTTTTTTTCTTTGGTCGTTACAGTACGAAAGAAAAAAAAATGCTGTTATCTCCGTCAATTATAATTTTTTTCGATTTAGATTTGCTGTTCATAGCTGTTTAAGACAATCTTGATGTATTTTGATACTTTGACAACGATTTTTCCAGTAGCTTAGAAGAAAACGATGTTTTTTTTCTTTGGTCGTTACAGTACGAAAGAAAAAAAAATGCTGTTATCTCCGTCAATTATAATTTTTTTCGATTTAGATTTGCTGTTCATAGCTGTTTAAGACAATCTTGATGTATTTTGATACTTTGACAACGATTTTTCCAGTAGCTTAGAAGAAAACGATGTTTTTTTTCTTTGGTCGTTACAGTACGAAAGAAAAAAAAATGCTGTTATCTCCGTCAATGTTAATTTTTTTTCGATTAAGATTTGCTGTTCATAGCTGTTTAAGACAATCTTGATGTATTTTGACACATTGACAACGATTTTTCCAGTAGCTTAGAAGAAAACGATGTTTTTTTTTTTTTTGGTCGTTACAGCATGAAAGAAAAAAAAATGCTGTTATCTCCGTCACTATTAATTTTTTTCGATTTAGATTGGCTTTTCATAGCTGTTTAAGACAATCTTGATGTATTTTGACACTTTGACAACGATTTTTCCAGTAGCTTAGAAGAAAACGATGTTTTTTTTTATTTGGTCGTTACAGCTATAAAAAAAAAAAAGTTGTTATCTCCGTCAATTATAATTTGTTTTCGATTTAGATTTGCTTTTCATAGCTGTTTAAGACAATCTTGATGTATTTTGATACTTTGACAACGATTTTTCCAGTAGCTTAGAAGAAAACGATGTTTTTTTTCTTTGGTCGTTACAGAACGAAAGAAAAAAAAAAGCTGTTAACTCCGTCAATATTAATTTTTTTTCGATTTAGATTTGCTGTTCATAGCTGTTTAAGACAATCTTGATGTATTTTGATACTTTGACAACGATTTTTCGAGTAGTATAGAAGAAAATGATGTTTTTTTTTCTTTGGTCGTTACAGTACGAAAGAAAAAAAAATTTCGTTAATTTTAATTTTTTTTGAATAAGATTGGCTTTTCATAGCTGTTTAAGACAATCTTGATGTATTTTGACACTTTGACAACAATTTTTCCAGTAGCTTAGAAGAAAACGATGTTTTTTTTTATTTGGTCGTTACAGTACGATAGAAACAAAAATGCTGTTATCTCCGTCAATATTAATTTTTTTCGATTTAGATTGGCTTTTCATAGCTGTTTAAGACAATCTTGATGTATTTTGATACTTTGACAACGATTTTTCTAGTAGCTTAGAAGAAAACGATGTTTTTTTCTTTGGTCGTTCCAGTATGATAGAAAACAAAATTTCGTTAATTTTAATTTTTTTTGAATAAGATTGGCTTTTCATAGCTGTTTAAGACAATCTTGATGTATTTTGACACTTTGACAACGATTTTTCCAGTAGCTTCGAAGAAAACGATGTTTTTTTTTTTGGTCGTTACAGTACGAAAGAAAAAAAAATGCTGTTATCTCCGTCAATATTAATTTTTTTCGATTTATATTGGCTTTTCATAGCTGTTTAAGACAATCTTGATGTATTTTGATACTTTGACAACGATTTTTCGAATAGCTTAGAAGAAAACGATGTTTTTTTCTTTGGTCGTTACAGTATGATATAAAACCAAAATGTCGTTAATTTTAATTTATTTGAATATGATTGGGTTTTCATAGCTGTTTAAGACAATCTTGATGTTTTTTGATACTTTGACAACTATTTTTCCAGAAGCTTAGAAGAAAGCGATGTTCTTTTTCTTTGGTCGTTACAGTACGAAAGAAAAAAAAATGCTGTTATCTCCGTCAATATTAATTTTTTTCGATTTATATTGGCTTTTCATAGCTGTTTAAGACAATCTTGATGTATTTTGATACTTTGACAACGATTTTTCGAATAGCTTAGAAGAAAACGATGTTTTTTTCTTTGGTCGTTACAGTATGATATGAAACAAAATGTCGTTAATTTTAATTTATTTGAATATGATTGGGTTTTCATAGCTGTTTAAGACAATCTTGATGTATTTTGACACTTTGACAACGATTTTTCCAGTAGCTTAGAAGAAAACGATGTTTTTTTTTTCTTTGGTCGTTACAGTACGAAAGAAAAAAAAAAGCTATCAACTCCGTCAATATTATTTTTTTTCGATTTAGATTGGCTTTTCATAGCTGTTTAAGACAATCTTGATGTACTTTGATACATTGACAACGATTTTTCGAATAGCTTAGAAGAAAACGATGTTTTTTTCTTTGGTCGTTACAGTATGATAGAAAACAAAATTTCGATAATTTTAACTTTTTTGAATAAGATTGGCTTTTCATAGCTGTTTAAGACAATCTTGATGTATTTTGATACTTTGACAACGATTTTTCCAGTAGTTTAGAAGAAAACGATGTTTTTTTTTTCTTTGGTCGTTACAGTACAATAGAAAAAAAAAAGCTATAAACTCCGTCAATGTTAATTTTTTTCGATTGAGATTAGATTTTCATAGCTGTTTAAGACAATCTTGATGTACTTTGATACTTTGACAACGATTTTTCGAATAGCTTAGAAGAAAACGATGTTTTTTTCTTTGGTCGTTACAGTATGATAGAAAACAAAATTTCGTTAATTTTAACTTTTTTGAATAAGATTGGCTTTTCATAGCTGTTTAAGACAATCTTGATGTATTTTGATACTTTGACAACGATTTTTCCAGTAGTTTAGAAGAAAACGATGTTTTTTTTCTTTGGTCGTTACAGTACGAAAGAAAAAAAAATGCTGTTATCTCCGTCAATATTAATTTTTTTCGATTTATATTGGCTTTTCATAGCTGTTTAAGACAATTTTGATGTATTTTGATACTTTGATAACGATTTTTCGAATAGCTTAGAAGAAAACGATGTTTTTTCTTTGGTCGTTACTGTATGATATGAAACAAAATGTCGTTAATTTTAATTTATTTGAATATGATTGGGTTTTCAGAGCTGTTTAAGACAATCTTGATGTATTTTGATACTTTGACAACGATTTTTCCAGGAGCTTAGAAGAAAACGAAGTTTTTTTTCTTTGGTCGTTACAGTATGATAGAAAACAAAATTTCGTTAATTTTAATTTTTTTTGAATAAGATTGGCTTTTCATAGCTGTTTAAGACAATCTTGATGTACTTTGATACATTGACAACGATTTTTCGAATAGCTTAGAAGAAAACGATGTTTTTTTCTTTGGTCGTTACAGTATGATAGAAAACAAAATTTCGATAATTTTAACTTTTTTGAATAAGATTGGCTTTTCATAGCTGTTTAAGACAATCTTGATGTATTTTGATACTTTGACAACGATTTTTCCAGTAGTTTAGAAGAAAACGATGTTTTTTTTTTCTTTGGTCGTTACAGTACAATAGAAAAAAAAAAGCTATAAACTCCGTCAATGTTAATTTTTTTCGATTGAGATTAGATTTTCATAGCTGTTTAAGACAATCTTGATGTACTTTGATACTTTGACAACGATTTTTCGAATAGCTTAGAAGAAAACGATGTTTTTTTCTTTGGTCGTTACAGTATGATAGAAAACAAAATTTCGTTAATTTTAACTTTTTTGAATAAGATTGGCTTTTCATAGCTGTTTAAGACAATCTTGATGTATTTTGATACTTTGACAACGATTTTTCCAGTAGTTTAGAAGAAAACGATGTTTTTTTTCTTTGGTCGTTACAGTACGAAAGAAAAAAAAATGCTGTTATCTCCGTCAATATTAATTTTTTTCGATTTATATTGGCTTTTCATAGCTGTTTAAGACAATTTTGATGTATTTTGATACTTTGATAACGATTTTTCGAATAGCTTAGAAGAAAACGATGTTTTTTCTTTGGTCGTTACTGTATGATATGAAACAAAATGTCGTTAATTTTAATTTATTTGAATATGATTGGGTTTTCAGAGCTGTTTAAGACAATCTTGATGTTTTTTGATACATTGACAACTATTTTTTCATAAGCTTAGAAGAAAACGATGTTTTTTTTCTTTGGTCGTTACAGTACGAAAAAAAAAAATGCTGTTATCTCCGTCAATATTAATTTTTTTCGACTTAGATTGGCTTTTCATAGCTGTTTAAGACAATCTTGATGTATTTTGATACTTTGACAACGATTTTTCGAATAGCTTAGAAGAAAACGATGTTTTTTTCTTTGGTCGTTACAGTATGATAGAAAACAAAATGTCGTTAATTTTAATTTATTTGAATAAGATTGGGTTTTCATAGCTGTTTAAAACAATCTTGATGTATGTTGATACTTTGACAACGATTTTTCGAATAGTTTAGAAGGAAACGATGTTTTTTTTTATTTGGTCGTTACAGTACGAAAGAAAAAAAAATGCTGTCAACTCCGTCAATGTTAATTTTTTTTCGATTTAGATTTGCTTTTCATAGCTGTTTAAGACAATCTTGATGTATTTTGATACTTTGACAACGATTTTTCCAGTAGTTTAGAAGAAAACGATGTTTTTTTTCTTTGGTCGTTACAGTATGAAAGAAAAAAAATTGCGTTAATATTAATTTTTTTGAATAAGATTGGCTTTACATAGCTGTTTAAGACAATCTTGATGTATTTTGATACTTTGACAACGATTTTTCCAGTAGCTTAGAAGAAAACGATGTTTTTTTCTTTGGTCGTTACAGTATGAAAGATAAAAAAATTGCGTTGACATTAATTTTTTTCGATTTAGATTTGCTTTACATAGCTGTTTAAGACAATCTTGATGTATTTTGATACTTTGACAACGATTTTTCCAGTAGTTTAGAAGAAAACGATGTTTTTTTTCTTTGGTCGTTACAGTATGAAAGAAAAAAAATTGCGTTAATATTAATTTTTTTGAATAAGATTGGCTTTACATAGCTGTTTAAGACAATCTTGATGTATTTTGATACTTTGACAACGATTTTTCCAGTAGCTTAGAAGAAAAAGATGTTTTTTTTCTTTGGTCGTTACAGTATGAAAGATAAAAAAATTGCGTTGACATTAATTTTTTTCGATTTAGATTTGCTTTACATAGCTGTTTAAGACAATCTTGATGTATTTTGATACTTTGACAACGATTTTTCCAGTAGTTTAGAAGAAAACGATGTTTTTTTTTCTTTGGTCGTTAGAGTACGAATGAAAAAAAATGCTGTTATCTCCGTCAATATTAATTTATTTTCGATTAACATTGGTTTTACATAGCTGTTTAAGACAATCTTGAAGTATTTTGATACTTTGACAACGATTTTTCTAGTAGTTTATAAGAAAAGGATGTTTTTTTTCTTTGGTCGTTACAGTACGATAGAAAAAAAAAAGCTATTAACTCCGTCAATGTTAATTTTTTTTCGATTTAGATTTGCTTTTCATAGCTGTTTAAGACAATCTTGATGTATTTTGACACTTTGACAACGATTTTTCCAGTAGTCTAGAAGAAAACGATGTTTTTTTTATTTGGTCGTTACAGTACGAAAGAAAAAAAAATGCTGTCAACTCCGTCAATGTTAATTTTTTTTCGATTTAGATTTGCTTTTCATAGCTGTTTAAGACAATCTTGATGTATTTTGATACTTTGACAACGATTTTTCGAGTAGTATAGAAGAAAATGATGTTTTTTTTTCTTTGGTCGTTACAGTACGAAAGAAAAAAAAATTTCGTTAATTTTAATTTTTTTTGAATAAGATTGGCTTTTCATAGCTGTTTAAGACAATCTTGATGTATTTTGACACTTTGACAACAATTTTTCCAGTAGCTTAGAAGAAAACGATGTTTTTTTTTATTTGGTCGTTACAGTACGAAAGAAAAAAAAATGCTGTTATCTCCGTCAATATTAATTTTTTTCGATTTAGATTGGCTTTTCATAGCTGTTTAAGACAATCTTGATGTATTTTGATACTTTGACAACGATTTTTCTAGTAGCTTAGAAGAAAACGATGTTTTTTTCTTTGGTCGTTCCAGTATGATAGAAAACAAAATTTCGTTAATTTTAATTTTTTTTGAATAAGATTGGCTTTTCATAGCTGTTTAAGACAATCTTGATGTATTTTGACACTTTGACAACGATTTTTCCAGTAGCTTCGAAGAAAACGATGTTTTTTTTTTTGGTCGTTACAGTACGAAAGAAAAAAAAATGCTGTTATCTCCGTCAATATTAATTTTTTTCGATTTATATTGGCTTTTCATAGCTGTTTAAGACAATCTTGATGTATTTTGATACTTTGACAACGATTTTTCGAATAGCTTAGAAGAAAACGATGTTTTTTTCTTTGGTCGTTACAGTATGATATAAAACCAAAATGTCGTTAATTTTAATTTATTTGAATATGATTGGGTTTTCATAGCTGTTTAAGACAATCTTGATGTTTTTTGATACTTTGACAACTATTTTTCCAGAAGCTTAGAAGAAAACGATGTTCTTTTTCTTTGGTCGTTACAGTACGAAAGAAAAAAAAATGCTGTTATCTCCGTCAATATTAATTTTTTTCGATTTAGATTGGCTTTTCATAGCTGTTTAAGACAATCTTGATGTATTTTGATACTTTGAAAACGATTTTTCTAGTAGCTTAGAAGAAAACGATGTTTTTTTCTTTGGTCGTTCCAGTATGATAGAAAACAAAATTTCGTTAATTTTAATTTTTTTGAATAAGATTGGCTTTTCATAGCTGTTTAAGACAATCTTGATGTATTTTGATACTTTGACAACGATTTTTCCAGTAGCTTAGAAGAAAACGATGTTTTTTTTCTTTGGTCGTTACAGTACGAAAGAAAAAAAAATGCTGTTATCTCCGTCAATGTTAATTTTTTTTCGATTAAGATTTGCTGTTCATAGCTGTTTAAGACAATCTTGATGTATTTTGACACTTTGACAACGATTTTTCCAGTAGCTTAGAAGAAAACGATGTTTTTTTTTTTTTTGGTCGTTACAGCATGAAAGAAAAAAAAATGCTGTTATCTCCGTCACTATTAATTTTTTTCGATTTAGATTGGCTTTTCATAGCTGTTTAAGACAATCTTGATGTATTTTGACACTTTGACAACGATTTTTCCAGTAGCTTAGAAGAAAACGATGTTTTTTTTTATTTGGTCGTTACAGCTATAAAAAAAAAAAAGTTGTTATCTCCGTCAATTATAATTTGTTTTCGATTTAGATTTGCTTTTCATAGCTGTTTAAGACAATCTTGATGTATTTTGATACTTTGACAACGATTTTTCCAGTAGCTTAGAAGAAAACGATGTTTTTTTTCTTTGGTCGTTACAGAACGAAAGAAAAAAAAAAGCTGTTAACTCCGTCAATATTAATTTTTTTTCGATTTAGATTTGCTGTTCATAGCTGTTTAAGACAATCTTGATGTATTTTGATACTTTGACAACGATTTTTCGAGTAGTATAGAAGAAAATGATGTTTTTTTTTCTTTGGTCGTTACAGTACGAAAGAAAAAAAAATTTCGTTAATTTTAATTTTTTTTGAATAAGATTGGCTTTTCATAGCTGTTTAAGACAATCTTGATGTATTTTGACACTTTGACAACAATTTTTCCAGTAGCTTAGAAGAAAACGATGTTTTTTTTTATTTGGTCGTTACAGTACGATAGAAACAAAAATGCTGTTATCTCCGTCAATATTAATTTTTTTCGATTTAGATTGGCTTTTCATAGCTGTTTAAGACAATCTTGATGTATTTTGATACTTTGACAACGATTTTTCTAGTAGCTTAGAAGAAAACGATGTTTTTTTCTTTGGTCGTTCCAGTATGATAGAAAACAAAATTTCGTTAATTTTAATTTTTTTTGAATAAGATTGGCTTTTCATAGCTGTTTAAGACAATCTTGATGTATTTTGACACTTTGACAACGATTTTTCCAGTAGCTTCGAAGAAAACGATGTTTTTTTTTTTGGTCGTTACAGTACGAAAGAAAAAAAAATGCTGTTATCTCCGTCAATATTAATTTTTTTCGATTTATATTGGCTTTTCATAGCTGTTTAAGACAATCTTGATGTATTTTGATACTTTGACAACGATTTTTCGAATAGCTTAGAAGAAAACGATGTTTTTTTCTTTGGTCGTTACAGTATGATATAAAACCAAAATGTCGTTAATTTTAATTTATTTGAATATGATTGGGTTTTCATAGCTGTTTAAGACAATCTTGATGTTTTTTGATACTTTGACAACTATTTTTCCAGAAGCTTAGAAGAAAGCGATGTTCTTTTTCTTTGGTCGTTACAGTACGAAAGAAAAAAAAATGCTGTTATCTCCGTCAATATTAATTTTTTTCGATTTATATTGGCTTTTCATAGCTGTTTAAGACAATCTTGATGTATTTTGATACTTTGACAACGATTTTTCGAATAGCTTAGAAGAAAACGATGTTTTTTTCTTTGGTCGTTACAGTATGATATGAAACAAAATGTCGTTAATTTTAATTTATTTGAATATGATTGGGTTTTCATAGCTGTTTAAGACAATCTTGATGTATTTTGACACTTTGACAACGATTTTTCCAGTAGCTTAGAAGAAAACGATGTTTTTTTTTTCTTTGGTCGTTACAGTACGAAAGAAAAAAAAAAGCTATCAACTCCGTCAATATTATTTTTTTTCGATTTAGATTGGCTTTTCATAGCTGTTTAAGACAATCTTGATGTACTTTGATACATTGACAACGATTTTTCGAATAGCTTAGAAGAAAACGATGTTTTTTTCTTTGGTCGTTACAGTATGATAGAAAACAAAATTTCGATAATTTTAACTTTTTTGAATAAGATTGGCTTTTCATAGCTGTTTAAGACAATCTTGATGTATTTTGATACTTTGACAACGATTTTTCCAGTAGTTTAGAAGAAAACGATGTTTTTTTTTTCTTTGGTCGTTACAGTACAATAGAAAAAAAAAAGCTATAAACTCCGTCAATGTTAATTTTTTTCGATTGAGATTAGATTTTCATAGCTGTTTAAGACAATCTTGATGTACTTTGATACTTTGACAACGATTTTTCGAATAGCTTAGAAGAAAACGATGTTTTTTTCTTTGGTCGTTACAGTATGATAGAAAACAAAATTTCGTTAATTTTAACTTTTTTGAATAAGATTGGCTTTTCATAGCTGTTTAAGACAATCTTGATGTATTTTGATACTTTGACAACGATTTTTCCAGTAGTTTAGAAGAAAACGATGTTTTTTTTCTTTGGTCGTTACAGTACGAAAGAAAAAAAAATGCTGTTATCTCCGTCAATATTAATTTTTTTCGATTTATATTGGCTTTTCATAGCTGTTTAAGACAATTTTGATGTATTTTGATACTTTGATAACGATTTTTCGAATAGCTTAGAAGAAAACGATGTTTTTTCTTTGGTCGTTACTGTATGATATGAAACAAAATGTCGTTAATTTTAATTTATTTGAATATGATTGGGTTTTCAGAGCTGTTTAAGACAATCTTGATGTATTTTGATACTTTGACAACGATTTTTCCAGGAGCTTAGAAGAAAACGAAGTTTTTTTTCTTTGGTCGTTACAGTATGATAGAAAACAAAATTTCGTTAATTTTAATTTTTTTTGAATAAGATTGGCTTTTCATAGCTGTTTAAGACAATCTTGATGTACTTTGATACATTGACAACGATTTTTCGAATAGCTTAGAAGAAAACGATGTTTTTTTCTTTGGTCGTTACAGTATGATAGAAAACAAAATTTCGATAATTTTAACTTTTTTGAATAAGATTGGCTTTTCATAGCTGTTTAAGACAATCTTGATGTATTTTGATACTTTGACAACGATTTTTCCAGTAGTTTAGAAGAAAACGATGTTTTTTTTTTCTTTGGTCGTTACAGTACAATAGAAAAAAAAAAGCTATAAACTCCGTCAATGTTAATTTTTTTCGATTGAGATTAGATTTTCATAGCTGTTTAAGACAATCTTGATGTACTTTGATACTTTGACAACGATTTTTCGAATAGCTTAGAAGAAAACGATGTTTTTTTCTTTGGTCGTTACAGTATGATAGAAAACAAAATTTCGTTAATTTTAACTTTTTTGAATAAGATTGGCTTTTCATAGCTGTTTAAGACAATCTTGATGTATTTTGATACTTTGACAACGATTTTTCCAGTAGTTTAGAAGAAAACGATGTTTTTTTTCTTTGGTCGTTACAGTACGAAAGAAAAAAAAATGCTGTTATCTCCGTCAATATTAATTTTTTTCGATTTATATTGGCTTTTCATAGCTGTTTAAGACAATTTTGATGTATTTTGATACTTTGATAACGATTTTTCGAATAGCTTAGAAGAAAACGATGTTTTTTCTTTGGTCGTTACTGTATGATATGAAACAAAATGTCGTTAATTTTAATTTATTTGAATATGATTGGGTTTTCAGAGCTGTTTAAGACAATCTTGATGTTTTTTGATACATTGACAACTATTTTTTCATAAGCTTAGAAGAAAACGATGTTTTTTTTCTTTGGTCGTTACAGTACGAAAAAAAAAAATGCTGTTATCTCCGTCAATATTAATTTTTTTCGACTTAGATTGGCTTTTCATAGCTGTTTAAGACAATCTTGATGTATTTTGATACTTTGACAACGATTTTTCGAATAGCTTAGAAGAAAACGATGTTTTTTTCTTTGGTCGTTACAGTATGATAGAAAACAAAATGTCGTTAATTTT
Organism: Ptychoptera albimana; assembly: GCA_961205885.1. Lineage (NCBI taxonomy): Eukaryota > Metazoa > Arthropoda > Insecta > Diptera > Ptychopteridae > Ptychoptera > Ptychoptera albimana. The sequence continues at coordinate 7,300,071 of OY540806.1, forward strand.
AATTTATTTGAATAAGATTGGGTTTTCATAGCTGTTTAAAACAATCTTGATGTATGTTGATACTTTGACAACGATTTTTCGAATAGTTTAGAAGGAAACGATGTTTTTTTTTATTTGGTCGTTACAGTACGAAAGAAAAAAAAATGCTGTCAACTCCGTCAATGTTAATTTTTTTTCGATTTAGATTTGCTTTTCATAGCTGTTTAAGACAATCTTGATGTATTTTGATACTTTGACAACGATTTTTCCAGTAGTTTAGAAGAAAACGATGTTTTTTTTCTTTGGTCGTTACAGTATGAAAGAAAAAAAATTGCGTTAATATTAATTTTTTTGAATAAGATTGGCTTTACATAGCTGTTTAAGACAATCTTGATGTATTTTGATACTTTGACAACGATTTTTCCAGTAGCTTAGAAGAAAACGATGTTTTTTTCTTTGGTCGTTACAGTATGAAAGATAAAAAAATTGCGTTGACATTAATTTTTTTCGATTTAGATTTGCTTTACATAGCTGTTTAAGACAATCTTGATGTATTTTGATACTTTGACAACGATTTTTCCAGTAGTTTAGAAGAAAACGATGTTTTTTTTCTTTGGTCGTTACAGTATGAAAGAAAAAAAATTGCGTTAATATTAATTTTTTTGAATAAGATTGGCTTTACATAGCTGTTTAAGACAATCTTGATGTATTTTGATACTTTGACAACGATTTTTCCAGTAGCTTAGAAGAAAAAGATGTTTTTTTTCTTTGGTCGTTACAGTATGAAAGATAAAAAAATTGCGTTGACATTAATTTTTTTCGATTTAGATTTGCTTTACATAGCTGTTTAAGACAATCTTGATGTATTTTGATACTTTGACAACGATTTTTCCAGTAGTTTAGAAGAAAACGATGTTTTTTTTTCTTTGGTCGTTAGAGTACGAATGAAAAAAAATGCTGTTATCTCCGTCAATATTAATTTATTTTCGATTAACATTGGTTTTACATAGCTGTTTAAGACAATCTTGAAGTATTTTGATACTTTGACAACGATTTTTCTAGTAGTTTATAAGAAAAGGATGTTTTTTTTCTTTGGTCGTTACAGTACGATAGAAAAAAAAAAGCTATTAACTCCGTCAATGTTAATTTTTTTTCGATTTAGATTTGCTTTTCATAGCTGTTTAAGACAATCTTGATGTATTTTGACACTTTGACAACGATTTTTCCAGTAGTCTAGAAGAAAACGATGTTTTTTTTATTTGGTCGTTACAGTACGAAAGAAAAAAAAATGCTGTCAACTCCGTCAATGTTAATTTTTTTTCGATTTAGATTTGCTTTTCATAGCTGTTTAAGACAATCTTGATGTATTTTGATACTTTGACAACGATTTTTCGAGTAGTATAGAAGAAAATGATGTTTTTTTTTCTTTGGTCGTTACAGTACGAAAGAAAAAAAAATTTCGTTAATTTTAATTTTTTTTGAATAAGATTGGCTTTTCATAGCTGTTTAAGACAATCTTGATGTATTTTGACACTTTGACAACAATTTTTCCAGTAGCTTAGAAGAAAACGATGTTTTTTTTTATTTGGTCGTTACAGTACGAAAGAAAAAAAAATGCTGTTATCTCCGTCAATATTAATTTTTTTCGATTTAGATTGGCTTTTCATAGCTGTTTAAGACAATCTTGATGTATTTTGATACTTTGACAACGATTTTTCTAGTAGCTTAGAAGAAAACGATGTTTTTTTCTTTGGTCGTTCCAGTATGATAGAAAACAAAATTTCGTTAATTTTAATTTTTTTTGAATAAGATTGGCTTTTCATAGCTGTTTAAGACAATCTTGATGTATTTTGACACTTTGACAACGATTTTTCCAGTAGCTTCGAAGAAAACGATGTTTTTTTTTTTGGTCGTTACAGTACGAAAGAAAAAAAAATGCTGTTATCTCCGTCAATATTAATTTTTTTCGATTTATATTGGCTTTTCATAGCTGTTTAAGACAATCTTGATGTATTTTGATACTTTGACAACGATTTTTCGAATAGCTTAGAAGAAAACGATGTTTTTTTCTTTGGTCGTTACAGTATGATATAAAACCAAAATGTCGTTAATTTTAATTTATTTGAATATGATTGGGTTTTCATAGCTGTTTAAGACAATCTTGATGTTTTTTGATACTTTGACAACTATTTTTCCAGAAGCTTAGAAGAAAACGATGTTCTTTTTCTTTGGTCGTTACAGTACGAAAGAAAAAAAAATGCTGTTATCTCCGTCAATATTAATTTTTTTCGATTTAGATTGGCTTTTCATAGCTGTTTAAGACAATCTTGATGTATTTTGATACTTTGAAAACGATTTTTCTAGTAGCTTAGAAGAAAACGATGTTTTTTTCTTTGGTCGTTCCAGTATGATAGAAAACAAAATTTCGTTAATTTTAATTTTTTTGAATAAGATTGGCTTTTCATAGCTGTTTAAGACAATCTTGATGTATTTTGACACTTTGACAACGATTTTTCCAGTAGCTTCGAAGAAAACGATGTTTTTTTTTTTGGTCGTTACAGTACGAAAGAAAAAAAAATGCTGTTATCTCCGTCAATATTAATTTTTTTCGATTTATATTGGCTTTTCATAGCTGTTTAAGACAATCTTGATGTATTTTGATACTTTGACAACGATTTTTCGAATAGCTTAGAAGAAAACGATGTTTTTTTCTTTGGTCGTTACAGTATGATATCAAACCAAAATGTCGTTAATTTTAATTTATTTGAATATGATTGGGTTTTCATAGCTGTTTAAGACAATCTTGATGTTTTTTGATACTTTGACAACTATTTTTCCAGAAGCTTAGAAGAAAACGATGTTCTTTTTCTTTGGTCGTTACAGTACGAAAGAAAAAAAAAATGCTGTTATCTCCGTCAATATTAATTTTTTTCGATTTATATTGGCTTTTCATAGCTGTTTAAGACAATCTTGATGTATTTTGATACTTTGACAACGATTTTTCGAATAGCTTAGAAGAAAACGATGTTTTTTTCTTTGGTCGTTACAGTATGATATCAAACCAAAATGTCGTTAATTTTAATTTATTTGAATATGATTGGGTTTTCATAGCTGTTTAAGACAATCTTGATGTTTTTTGATACTTTGACAACTATTTTTCCAGAAGCTTAGAAGAAAACGATGTTCTTTTTCTTTGGTCGTTACAGTACGAAAGAAAAAAAAAATGCTGTTATCTCCGTCAATATTAATTTTTTTCGATTTAGATTGGCTTTTCATAGCTGTTTAAGACAATCTTGATGTACTTTGATACATTGACAACGATTTTTCGAATAGCTTAGAAGAAAACGATGTTTTTTTCTTTGGTCGTTACAGTATGATAGAAAACAAAATTTCGATAATTTTAACTTTTTTGAATAAGATTGGCTTTTCATAGCTGTTTAAGACAATCTTGATGTATTTTGATACTTTGACAACGATTTTTCCAGTAGTTTAGAAGAAAACGATGTTTTTTTTTTCTTTGGTCGTTACAGTACAATAGAAAAAAAAAAGCTATAAACTCCGTCAATGTTAATTTTTTTCGATTGAGATTAGATTTTCATAGCTGTTTAAGACAATCTTGATGTACTTTGATACTTTGACAACGATTTTTCGAATAGCTTAGAAGAAAACGATGTTTTTTTCTTTGGTTGTTACAGTATGATAGAAAACAAAATTTCGTTAATTTTAACTTTTTTGAATAAGATTGGCTTTTCATAGCTGTTTAAGACAATCTTGATGTATTTTGATACTTTGACAACGATTTTTCGAATAGCTTAGAAGAAAACGCTGTTTTTTTCTTTGGTCGTTACAGTATGATAGAAAAAAAAATTTCGATAATTTTAATTTTTTTTGAATAAGATTTGCTTTTCATAGCTGTTTAAGACAATCTTGATGTATTTTGATACTTTGACAACGATTTTTCCAGTAGTTTAGAAGAAAACGATGTTTTTTTCTTTGGTCGTTACAGTATGATAGAAAAAAAAATTTCGATAATTTTAATTTTTTTTGAATAAGATTTGCTTTTCATAGCTGTTTAAGACAATCTTGATGTATTTTGATACTTTGACAACGATTTTTCCAGTAGTTTAGAAGAAAACGATTTTTTTTTTTCTTTGGTCGTTACAGTACGAAAGAAAAAAAAATGCTGTTATCTCCGTCAATATTAATTTTTTTCGATTTATATTGGCTTTTCATAGCTGTTTAAGACAATTTTGATGTATTTTGATACTTTGACAACGATTTTTCGAATAGCTTAGAAGAAAACGATGTTTTTTTCTTTGGTCGTTACCGTATGATATGAAACAAAATGTCGTTAATTTTAATTTATTTGAATATGATTGGGTTTTCAGAGCTGTTTAAGACAATCTTGATGTTTTTTGATACATTGACAACTATTTTTTCATAAGCTTAGAAGAAAACGATGTTTTTTTTCTTTGGTCGTTACAGTACGAAAAAAAAAAATGCTGTTATCTCCGTCAATATTAATTTTTTTCGACTTAGATTGGCTTTTCATAGCTGTTTAAGACAATCTTGATGTATTTTGATACTTTGACAACGATTTTTCGAATAGCTTAGAAGAAAACGATGTTTTTTTCTTTGGTCGTTCCAGTATGATAGAAAACAAAATTTCGTTAATTTTAATTTTTTTTGAATAAGATTGGCTTTTCATAGCTGTTTAAGACAATCTTGATGTATTTTGACACTTTGACAACGATTTTTCCAGTAGCTTCGAAGAAAACGATGTTTTTTTTTTTGGTCGTTACAGTACGAAAGAAAAAAAAATGCTGTTATCTCCGTCAATATTAATTTTTTTCGATTTATATTGGCTTTTCATAGCTGTTTAAGACAATCTTGATGTATTTTGATACTTTGACAACGATTTTTCGAATAGCTTAGAAGAAAACGATGTTTTTTTCTTTGGTCGTTACAGTATGATATAAAACCAAAATGTCGTTAATTTTAATTTATTTGAATATGATTGGGTTTTCATAGCTGTTTAAGACAATCTTGATGTTTTTTGATACTTTGACAACTATTTTTCCAGAAGCTTAGAAGAAAACGATGTTCTTTTTCTTTGGTCGTTACAGTACGAAAGAAAAAAAAATGCTGTTATCTCCGTCAATATTAATTTTTTTCGATTTAGATTGGCTTTTCATAGCTGTTTAAGACAATCTTGATGTATTTTGATACTTTGAAAACGATTTTTCTAGTAGCTTAGAAGAAAACGATGTTTTTTTCTTTGGTCGTTCCAGTATGATAGAAAACAAAATTTCGTTAATTTTAATTTTTTTGAATAAGATTGGCTTTTCATAGCTGTTTAAGACAATCTTGATGTATTTTGACACTTTGACAACGATTTTTCCAGTAGCTTCGAAGAAAACGATGTTTTTTTTTTTGGTCGTTACAGTACGAAAGAAAAAAAAATGCTGTTATCTCCGTCAATATTAATTTTTTTCGATTTATATTGGCTTTTCATAGCTGTTTAAGACAATCTTGATGTATTTTGATACTTTGACAACGATTTTTCGAATAGCTTAGAAGAAAACGATGTTTTTTTCTTTGGTCGTTACAGTATGATATCAAACCAAAATGTCGTTAATTTTAATTTATTTGAATATGATTGGGTTTTCATAGCTGTTTAAGACAATCTTGATGTTTTTTGATACTTTGACAACTATTTTTCCAGAAGCTTAGAAGAAAACGATGTTCTTTTTCTTTGGTCGTTACAGTACGAAAGAAAAAAAAAATGCTGTTATCTCCGTCAATATTAATTTTTTTCGATTTATATTGGCTTTTCATAGCTGTTTAAGACAATCTTGATGTATTTTGATACTTTGACAACGATTTTTCGAATAGCTTATAAGAAAACGATGTTTTTTTCTTTGGTCGTTACAGTATGATATGAAACAAAATGTCGTTAATTTTAATTTATTTGAATAAGATTGGCTTTTCATAGCTGTTTAAGACAATCTTGATGTATTTTGACACTTTGACAACGATTTTTCCAGTAGCTTAGAAGAAAACGATGTTTTTTTTTTCTTTGGTCGTTACAGTACGAAAGAAAAAAAAAAGCTATCAACTCCGTCAATATTATTTTTTTTCGATTTAGATTGGCTTTTCATAGCTGTTTAAGACAATCTTGATGTACTTTGATACATTGACAACGATTTTTCGAATAGCTTAGAAGAAAACGATGTTTTTTTTATTTGGTCGTTACAGTATGATAGAAAACAAAATTTCGATAATTTTAACTTTTTTGAATAAGATTGGCTTTTCATAGCTGTTTAAGACAATCTTGATGTATTTTGATACTTTGACAACGATTTTTCCAGTAGTTTAGAAGAAAACGATGTTTTTTTTTTCTTTGGTCGTTACAGTACAATAGAAAAAAAAAAGCTATAAACTCCGTCAATGTTAATTTTTTTCGATTGAGATTAGATTTTCATAGCTGTTTAAGACAATCTTGATGTACTTTGATACTTTGACAACGATTTTTCGAATAGCTTAGAAGAAAACGATGTTTTTTTCTTTGGTTGTTACAGTATGATAGAAAACAAAATTTCGTTAATTTTAACTTTTTTGAATAAGATTGGCTTTTCATAGCTGTTTAAGACAATCTTGATGTATTTTGATACTTTGACAACGATTTTTCGAATAGCTTAGAAGAAAACGCTGTTTTTTTCTTTGGTCGTTACAGTATGATAGAAAAAAAAATTTCGATAATTTTAATTTTTTTTGAATAAGATTTGCTTTTCATAGCTGTTTAAGACAATCTTGATGTATTTTGATACTTTGACAACGATTTTTCCAGTAGTTTAGAAGAAAACGATGTTTTTTTCTTTGGTCGTTACAGTATGATAGAAAAAAAAATTTCGATAATTTTAATTTTTTTTGAATAAGATTTGCTTTTCATAGCTGTTTAAGACAATCTTGATGTATTTTGATACTTTGACAACGATTTTTCCAGTAGTTTAGAAGAAAACGATTTTTTTTTTTCTTTGGTCGTTACAGTACGAAAGAAAAAAAAATGCTGTTATCTCCGTCAATATTAATTTTTTTCGATTTATATTGGCTTTTCATAGCTGTTTAAGACAATTTTGATGTATTTTGATACTTTGACAACGATTTTTCGAATAGCTTAGAAGAAAACGATGTTTTTTTCTTTGGTCGTTACCGTATGATATGAAACAAAATGTCGTTAATTTTAATTTATTTGAATATGATTGGGTTTTCAGAGCTGTTTAAGACAATCTTGATGTTTTTTGATACATTGACAACTATTTTTTCATAAGCTTAGAAGAAAACGATGTTTTTTTTCTTTGGTCGTTACAGTACGAAAAAAAAAAATGCTGTTATCTCCGTCAATATTAATTTTTTTCGACTTAGATTGGCTTTTCATAGCTGTTTAAGACAATCTTGATGTATTTTGATACTTTGACAACGATTTTTCGAATAGCTTAGAAGAAAACGATGTTTTTTTCTTTGGTCGTTACAGTATGATAGAAAACAAAATTGCGTTAATATTAATTTTTTTGAATAAGATTGGCTTTACATAGCTGTTTAAAACAATCTTGATGTATGTTGATACTTTGACAACGATTTTTCGAATAGTTTAGAAGGAAACGATGTTTTTTTCTTTGGTCGTTACAGTATGATATGAAACAAAATGTCGTTAATTTTAATTTATTTGAATATGATTGGGTTTTCATAGCTGTTTAAGACAATCTTGATGTATTTTGACACTTTGACAACGATTTTTCCAGTAGTCTAGAAGAAAACGATGTTTTTTTTTATTTGGTCGTTACAGTACGAAAGAAAAAAAAATGCTGTCAACTCCGTCAATGTTATTTTTTTTTCGATTTAGATTTGCTTTTCATAGCTGTTTAAGACAATCTTGATGTATTTTGATACTTTGACAACTATTTTTCCAGTAGTTTAGAAGAAAACGATGTTTTTTTTTTCTTTGGTCGTTACAGTATGAAAGAAAAAAAATTGCGTTAATATTAATTTTTTTGAATAAGATTGGCTTTTCATAGCTGTTTAAGACAATCTTGATGTATTTTGATACTTTGACAACGATTTTTCCAGTAGCTTAGAAGAAAACGATGTTTTTTTTCTTTGGTCGTTACAGTATGAAAGATAAAAAAATTGCGTTGACATTAATTTTTTTCGATTTAGATTTGCTTTACATAGCTGTTTAAGACAATCTTGATGTATTTTGATACTTTGACAACGATTTTTCCAGTAGTTTAGAAGAAAACGATGTTTTTTTTCTTTGGTCGTTACAGTATGAAAGAAAAAAAATTGCGTTAATATTAATTTTTTTGAATAAGATTGGCTTTACATAGCTGTTTAAGACAATCTTGATGTATTTTGATACTTTGACAACGATTTTTCCAGTAGCTTAGAAGAAAACGATGTTTTTTTTCTTTGGTCGTTACAGTATGAAAGATAAAAAAATTGCGTTGACATTAATTTTTTTTCGATTTAGATTTGCTTTTCATAGCTGTTTAAGACAATCTTGATGTATTTTGATACTTTGACAACGATTTTTCCAGTAGTTTAGAAGAAAACGATGTTTTTTTTTCTTTGGTCGTTACAGTACGAAAGAAAAAAAAAAACTATCAACTCCGGCAATATTAATTTTTTTCGATTTAGATTGGCTTTTCATAGCTGTTTAAGACAATCTTGATGTATTTTGATACTTTGACAACGATTTTTCCAGGAGCTTAGAAGAAAACGAAGTTTTTTTTCTTAGGTCGTTACAGTATGATAGAAAACAAAATTTCGTTAATTTTAATTTTTTTTGAATAAGATTGGCTTTTCATAGCTGTTTAAGACAATCTTGATGTATTTTGATACTTTGACAACGATTTTTCCAGTAGTTTAGAAGAAAACGATGTTTTTTTTTCTTTGGTCGTTACAGTACGAAAAAAAAAAAAAAGCTATCAACTCCGGCAATATTAATTTTTTTCGATTTAGATTGGCTTTTCATAGCTGTTTAAGACAATCTTGATGTATTTTGATACTTTGACAACGATTTTTCCAGGAGCTTAGAAGAAAACGAAGTTTTTTTTCTTAGGTCGTTACAGTATGATAGAAAACAAAATTTCGTTAATTTTAATTTTTTTCGATTTAGATTGGCTTTTCATAGCTGTTTAAGACAATCTTGATGTATTTTGATACTTTGACAACGATTTTTCGAATAGCTTAGAAGAAAACGATGTTTTTTTCTTTGGTCGTTACAGTATGATATGAAAACAAAATGTCGTTAATTTTAATTTATTTGAATATGATTGGGTTTTCATAGCTGTTTAAGACAATCTTGATGTATTTTGATACTTTGACAACGATTTTTCCAGTAGTTTAGATGAAAACGATGTTTTTTTTTCTTTGGTCGTTACAGTACGATAGAAAAAAAAAAGCTATTAACTCCGTCAATGTTAATTTTTTTCGATTTAGATTTGGCTTTTCATAGCTGTTTAAGACAATCTTGATGTATTTTGACACTTTGACAACGATTTTTCCAGTAGTCTAGAAGAAAACGATGTTTTTTTTATTTGGTCGTTACAGTACGAAAGAAAAAAAAATGCTGTCAACTCCGTCAATGTTAATTTTTTTTCGATTTAGATTTGCTTTTCATAGCTGTTTAAGACAATCTTGATGTATTTTGATACTTTGACAACGATTTTTCGAGTAGTATAGAAGAAAATGATGTTTTTTTTTCTTTGGTCGTTACAGTACGAAAGAAAAAAAAATTTCGTTAATTTTAATTTTTTTTGAATAAGATTGGCTTTTCATAGCTGTTTAAGACAATCTTGATGTATTTTGGCACTTTGACAACAATTTTTCCAGTAGCTTAGAAGAAAACGATGTTTTTTTTTATTTGGTCGTTACAGTACGAAAGAAAAAAAAATGCTGTTATCTCCGTCAATATTAATTTTTTTCGATTTAGATTGGCTTTTCATAGCTGTTTAAGACAATCTTGATGTATTTTGATACTTTGACAACGATTTTTCTAGTAGCTTAGAAGAAAACGATGTTTTTTTCTTTGGTCGTTCCAGTATGATAGAAAACAAAATTTCGTTAATTTTAATTTTTTTTGAATAAGATTGGCTTTTCATAGCTGTTTAAGACAATCTTGATGTATTTTGATACTTTGACAACGATTTTTCGAGTAGTATAGAAGAAAATGATGTTTTTTTTTCTTTGGTCGTTACAGTACGAAAGAAAAAAAAATTTCGTTAATTTTAATTTTTTTTGAATAAGATTGGCTTTTCATAGCTGTTTAAGACAATCTTGATGTATTTTGACACTTTGACAACAATTTTTCCAGTAGCTTAGAAGAAAACGATGTTTTTTTTTATTTGGTCGTTACAGTACGAAAGAAAAAAAAATGCTGTTATCTCCGTCAATATTAATTTTTTTCGATTTAGATTGGCTTTTCATAGCTGTTTAAGACAATCTTGATGTATTTTGATACTTTGACAACGATTTTTCTAGTAGCTTAGAAGAAAACGATGTTTTTTTCTTTGGTCGTTCCAGTATGATAGAAAACAAAATTTCGTTAATTTTAATTTTTTTTGAATAAGATTGGCTTTTCATAGCTGTTTAAGACAATCTTGATGTATTTTGATACTTTGACAACGATTTTTCTAGTAGCTTAGAAGAAAACGATGTTTTTTTCTTTGGTCGTTCCAGTATGATAGAAAACAAAATTTCGTTAATTTTAATTTTTTTCGATTTAGATTGGCTTTTCATAGCTGTTTAAGACAATCTTGATGTATTTTGATACTTTGACAACGATTTTTCGAATAGCTTAGAAGAAAACGATGTTTTTTTCTTTGGTCGTTACAGTATGATATGAAAACAAAATGTCGTTAATTTTAATTTATTTGAATATGATTGGGTTTTCATAGCTGTTTAAGACAATCTTGATGTATTTTGATACTTTGACAACGATTTTTCCAGTAGTTTAGATGAAAACGATGTTTTTTTTTCTTTGGTCGTTACAGTACGATAGAAAAAAAAAAGCTATTAACTCCGTCAATGTTAATTTTTTTCGATTTAGATTTGGCTTTTCATAGCTGTTTAAGACAATCTTGATGTATTTTGACACTTTGACAACGATTTTTCCAGTAGTCTAGAAGAAAACGATGTTTTTTTTATTTGGTCGTTACAGTACGAAAGAAAAAAAAATGCTGTCAACTCCGTCAATGTTAATTTTTTTTCGATTTAGATTTGCTTTTCATAGCTGTTTAAGACAATCTTGATGTATTTTGATACTTTGACAACGATTTTTCGAGTAGTATAGAAGAAAATGATGTTTTTTTTTCTTTGGTCGTTACAGTACGAAAGAAAAAAAAATTTCGTTAATTTTAATTTTTTTTGAATAAGATTGGCTTTTCATAGCTGTTTAAGACAATCTTGATGTATTTTGACACTTTGACAACAATTTTTCCAGTAGCTTAGAAGAAAACGATGTTTTTTTTTATTTGGTCGTTACAGTACGAAAGAAAAAAAAATGCTGTTATCTCCGTCAATATTAATTTTTTTCGATTTAGATTGGCTTTTCATAGCTGTTTAAGACAATCTTGATGTATTTTGATACTTTGACAACGATTTTTCTAGTAGCTTAGAAGAAAACGATGTTTTTTTCTTTGGTCGTTCCAGTATGATAGAAAACAAAATTTCGTTAATTTTAATTTTTTTTGAATAAGATTGGCTTTTCATAGCTGTTTAAGACAATCTTGATGTATTTTGATACTTTGACAACGATTTTTCGAGTAGTATAGAAGAAAATGATGTTTTTTTTTCTTTGGTCGTTACAGTACGAAAGAAAAAAAAATTTCGTTAATTTTAATTTTTTTTGAATAAGATTGGCTTTTCATAGCTGTTTAAGACAATCTTGATGTATTTTGATACTTTGACAACAATTTTTCCAGTAGCTTAGAAGAAAACGATGTTTTTTTTTATTTGGTCGTTACAGTACGAAAGAAAAAAAAATGCTGTTATCTCCGTCAATATTAATTTTTTTCGATTTAGATTGGCTTTTCATAGCTGTTTAAGACAATCTTGATGTATTTTGATACTTTGACAACGATTTTTCTAGTAGCTTAGAAGAAAACGATGTTTTTTTCTTTGGTCGTTCCAGTATGATAGAAAACAAAATTTCGTTAATTTTAATTTTTTTTGAATAAGATTGGCTTTTCATAGCTGTTTAAGACAATCTTGATGTATTTTGATACTTTGACAACGATTTTTCTAGTAGCTTAGAAGAAAACGATGTTTTTTTCTTTGGTCGTTACAGTATGATATAAAACCAAAATGTCGTTAATTTTAATTTATTTGAATATGATTGGGTTTTCATAGCTGTTTAAGACAATCTTGATGTATTTTGATACTTTGACAACGATTTTTCGAATAGCTTAGAAGAAAACGATGTTTTTTTCTTTGGTCGTTACAGTATGATAGAAAACAAAATGTCGTTAATTTTAATTTATTTGAATAAGATTGGGTTTTCATAGCTGTTTAAAACAATCTTGATGTATGTTGATACTTTGACAACGATTTTTCGAATAGTTTAGAAGGAAACGATGTTTTTTTCTTTGGTCGTTACAGTATGATATGAAACAAAATGTCGTTAATTTTAATTTATTTGAATATGATTGGGTTTTCATAGCTGTTTAAGACAATCTTGATGTATTTTGATACTTTGACAACGATTTTTCCAGTAGTTTAGAAGAAAACGATGTTTTTTTCTTTGGTCGTTACAGTATGATATGAAACAAAATGTCGTTAATTTTAATTTATTTGAATATGATTGGGTTTTCATAGCTGTTTAAGACAATCTTGATGTATTTTGACACTTTGACAACGATTTTTCCAGTAGTCTAGAAGAAAACGATGTTTTTTTTTATTTGGTCGTTACAGTACGAAAGAAAAAAAAATGCTGTCAACTCCGTCAATGTTAATTTTTTTTCGATTTAGATTTGCTTTTCATAGCTGTTTAAGACAATCTTGATGTATTTTGATACTTTGACAACGATTTTTCCAGTAGTTTAGAAGAAAACGATGTTTTTTTTCTTTGGTCGTTACAGTATGAAAGAAAAAAAATTGCGTTAATATTAATTTTTTTGAATAAGATTGGCTTTACATAGCTGTTTAAGACAATCTTGATGTATTTTGATACTTTGACAACGATTTTTCCAGTAGCTTAGAAGAAAACGATGTTTTTTTTCTTTGGTCGTTACAGTATGAAAGATAAAAAAATTGCGTTGACATTAATTTTTTTCGATTTAGATTTGCTTTACATAGCTGTTTAAGACAATCTTGATGTATTTTGATACTTTGACAACGATTTTTGCAGTAGTTTAGAAGAAAACGATGTTTTTTTTCTTTGGTCGTTACAGTATGAAAGAAAAAAAAATGCGTTAATATTAATTTTTTTGAATAAGATTGGCTTTACATAGCTGTTTAAGACAATCTTGATGTATTTTGATACTTTGACAACGATTTTTCCAGTAGCTAAGAAGAAAACGATGTTTTTTTTCTTTGGTCGTTACAGTATGAAAGATAAAAAAATTGCGTTGACATTAATTTTTTTCGATTTAGATTTGCTTTTCATAGCTGTTTAAGACAATCTTGATGTATTTTGACACTTTGACAACGATTTTTCCAGTAGTTTAGAAGAAAACGATGTTTTTTTTTATTTGGTCGTTACAGTACGAAAGAAAAAAAAATTCTATCAACTCCGTCAATGTTAATTTTTTTTCGATTTAGATTTGCTTTTCATAGCTGTTTAAGACAATCTTGATGTATTTTGATACTTTGACAACGATTTTTCCAGTAGTTTAGAAGAAAACGATGTTTTTTTTTCTTTGGTCGTTACAGTACGAAAGAAAAAAAAAAACTATCAACTCCGGCAATATTAATTTTTTTCGATTTAGATTGGCTTTTCATAGCTGTTTAAGACAATCTTGATGTATTTTGATACTTTGACAACGATTTTTCCAGGAGCTTAGAAGAAAACGAAGTTTTTTTTCTTAGGTCGTTACAGTATGATAGAAAACAAAATTTCGTTAATTTTAATTTTTTTTGAATAAGATTGGCTTTTCATAGCTGTTTAAGACAATCTTGATGTATTTTGACACTTTGACAACGATTTTTCCAGTAGTTTAGAAGAAAACGATGTTTTTTTTTCTTTGGTCGTTACAGTACGAAAGAAAAAAAAAAGCTATCAACTCCGGCAATATTAATTTTTTTCGATTTAGATTGGCTTTTCATAGCTGTTTAAGACAATCTTGATGTATTTTGATACTTTGACAACGATTTTTCCAGGAGCTTAGAAGAAAACGAAGTTTTTTTTCTTAGGTCGTTACAGTATGATAGAAAACAAAATTTCGTTAATTTTAATTTTTTTCGATTTAGATTGGCTTTTCATAGCTGTTTAAGACAATCTTGATTTATTTTGATACTTTGACAACGATTTTTCGAATAGCTTAGAAGAAAACGATGTTTTTTTCTTTGGTCGTTACAGTATGATATGAAAACAAAATGTCGTTAATTTTAATTTATTTGAATATGATTGGGTTTTCATAGCTGTTTAAGACAATCTTGATGTATTTTGATACTTTGACAACGATTTTTCCAGTAGTTTAGATGAAAACGATGTTTTTTTTCTTTGGTCGTTACAGTACGATAGAAAAAAAAAAGCTATTAACTCCGTCAATGTTAATTTTTTTTCGATTTAGATTTGCTTTTCATAGCTGTTTAAGACAATCTTGATGTATTTTGACACTTTGACAACGATTTTTCCAGTAGTCTAGAAGAAAACGATGTTTTTTTTATTTGGTCGTTACAGTACGAAAGAAAAAAAAATGCTGTCAACTCCGTCAATGTTAATTTTTTTTCGATTTAGATTTGCTTTTCATAGCTGTTTAAGACAATCTTGATGTATTTTGATACTTTGACAACGATTTTTCGAGTAGTATAGAAGAAAATGATGTTTTTTTTTCTTTGGTCGTTACAGTACGAAAGAAAAAAAAATTTCGTTAATTTTAATTTTTTTTGAATAAGATTGGCTTTTCATAGCTGATTAAGACAATCTTGATGTATTTTGACACTTTGACAACAATTTTTCCAGTAGCTTAGAAGAAAACGATGTTTTTTTTTATTTGGTCGTTACAGTACGAAAGAAAAAAAAATGCTGTTATCTCCGTCAATATTAATTTTTTTCGATTTAGATTGGCTTTTCATAGCTGTTTAAGACAATCTTGATGTATTTTGATACTTTGACAACGATTTTTCTAGTAGCTTAGAAGAAAACGATGTTTTTTTCTTTGGTCGTTCCAGTATGATAGAAAACAAAATTTCGTTAATTTTAATTTTTTTTGAATAAGATTGGCTTTTCATAGCTGTTTAAGACAATCTTGATGTATTTTGACACTTTGACAACGATTTTTCCAGTAGCTTCGAAGAAAACGATGTTTTTTTTTTGGTCGTTACAGTACGAAAGAAAAAAAAATGCTGTTATCTCCGTCAATATTAATTTTTTTCGATTTATATTGGCTTTTCATAGCTGTTTAAGACAATCTTGATGTATTTTGATACTTTGACAACGATTTTTCGAATAGCTTAGAAGAAAACGATGTTTTTTTCTTTGGTCGTTACAGTATGATATAAAACCAAAATGTCGTTAATTTTAATTTATTTGAATATGATTGGGTTTTCATAGCTGTTTAAGACAATCTTGATGTTTTTTGATACTTTGACAACTATTTTTCCAGTAGTTTAGAAGAAAACGATGTTCTTTTTCTTTGGTCGTTAGAGTACGAAAGAAAAAAAAATGCTGTTATCTCCGTCAATATTAATTTTTTTCGATTTATATTGGCTTTTCATAGCTGTTTAAGACAATCTTGATGTATTTTGATACTTTGACAACGATTTTTCGAATAGCTTAGAAGAAAACGATGTTTTTTTCTTTGGTCGTTACAGTATTATATGAAACAAAATGTCGTTAATTTTAATTTATTTGAATTTGATTGGGTTTTCATAGCTGTTTAAGACAATCTTGATGTATTTTGACACTTTGACAACGATTTTTCCAGTAGCTTAGAAGAAAACGATGTTTTTTTTTTCTTTGGTCGTTACAGTACGAAAGAAAAAAAAAAGCTATCAACTCCGTCAATATTAATTTTTTTCGATTTAGATTGGCTTTTCATAGCTGTTTAAGACAATCTTGATGTACTTTGATACTTTGACAACGATTTTTCGAATAGCTTAGAAGAAAACGATGTTTTTTTCTTTGGTCGTTACAGTATGATAGAAAACAAAATTTCGATAATTTTAACTTTTTTGAATAAGATTGGCTTTTCATAGCTGTTTAAGACAATCTTGATGTATTTTGATACTTTGACAACGATTTTTCCAGTAGTTTAGAAGAAAACGATGTTTTTTTTTTCTTTGGTCGTTACAGTACAATAGAAAAAAAAAAGCTATAAACTCCGTCAATGTTAATTTTTTTTCGATTGAGATTAGATTTTCATAGCTGTTTAAGACAATCTTGATGTACTTTGATACTTTGACAACGATTTTTCGAATAGCTTAGAAGAAAACGATGTTTTTTTCTTTGGTCGTTACAGTATGATAGAAAACAAAATTTCGTTAATTTTAACTTTTTTGAATAAGATTGGCTTTTCATAGCTGTTTAAGACAATCTTGATGTATTTTGATACTTTGACAACGATTTTTCCAGGAGCTTAGAAGAAAACGAAGTTTTTTTTCTTAGGTCGTTACAGTATGATAGAAAACAAAATTTCGTTAATTTTAATTTTTTTCGATTTAGATTGGCTTTTCATAGCTGTTTAAGACAATCTTGATGTATTTTGATACTTTGACAACGATTTTTCGAATAGCTTAGAAGAAAACGATGTTTTTTCTATGGTCGTTACAGTATGATATGAAAACAAAATGTCGTTAATTTTAATTTATTTGAATATGATTGGGTTTTCATAGCTGTTTAAGACAATCTTGATGTATTTTGATACTTTGACAACGATTTTTCCAGTAGTTTAGATGAAAACGATGTTTTTTTTTCTTTGGTCGTTACAGTACGATAGAAAAAAAAAAGCTATTAACTCCGTCAATGTTAATTTTTTTTCGATTTAGATTTGCTTTTCATAGCTGTTTAAGACAATCTTGATGTATTTTGACACTTTGACAACGATTTTTCCAGTAGTCTAGAAGAAAACGATGTTTTTTTTATTTGGTCGTTACAGTACGAAAGAAAAAAAAATGCTGTCAACTCCGTCAATGTTAATTTTTTTTCGATTTAGATTTGCTTTTCATAGCTGTTTAAGACAATCTTGATGTATTTTGATACTTTGACAACGATTTTTCGAGTAGTATAGAAGAAAATGATGTTTTTTTTTCTTTGGTCGTTACAGTACGAAAGAAAAAAAAATGCTGTTATCTCCGTCAATATTAATTTTTTTCGATTTAGATTGGCTTTTCATAGCTGTTTAAGACAATTTTGATGTATTTTGATACTTTGACAACGATTTTTCTAGTAGCTTAGAAGAAAACGATGTTTTTTTCTTTGGTCGTTCCAGTATGATAGAAAACAAAATTTCGTTAATTTTAATTTTTTTTGAATAAGATTGGCTTTTCATAGCTGTTTAAGACAATCTTGATGTATTTTGACACTTTGACAACGATTTTTCCAGTAGCTTCGAAGAAAACGATGTTTTTTTTTTTGGTCGTTACAGTACGAAAGAAAAAAAAATGCTGTTATCTCCGTCAATATTAATTTTTTTCGATTTATATTGGCTTTTCATAGCTGTTTAAGACAATCTTGATGTATTTTGATACTTTGACAACGATTTTTCGAATAGCTTAGAAGAAAACGATGTTTTTTTCTTTGGTCGTTACAGTATGATATAAAACCAAAATGTCGTTAATTTTAATTTATTTGATTATGATTGGGTTTTCATAGCTGTTTAAGACAATCTTGATGTTTTTTGATACTTTGACAACGATTTTTCCAGTAGCTTAGAAGAAAACGATGTTCTTTTTCTTTGGTCGTTAGAGTACGAAAGAAAAAAAAATGCTGTTATCTCCGTCAATATTAATTTTTTTCGATTTATATTGGCTTTTCATAGCTGTTTAAGACAATCTTGATGTATTTTGATACTTTGACAACGATTTTTCGAATAGCTTAGAAGAAAACGATGTTTTTTTCTTTGGTCGTTACAGTATGATATGAAACAAAATGTCGTTAATTTTAATTTATTTGAATATGATTGGGTTTTCATAGCTGTTTAAGACAATCTTGATGTATTTTGACACTTTGACAACGATTTTTCCAGTAGCTTAGAAGAAAACGATGTTTTTTTTTTCTTTGGTCGTTACAGTACGAAAGAAAAAAAAAAGCTATCAACTCCGTCAATATTAATTTTTTTCGATTTAGATTGGCTTTTCATAGCTGTTTAAGACAATCTTGATGTACTTTGATACTTTGACAACGATTTTTCGAATAGCTTAGAAGAAAACGATGTTTTTTTCTTTGGTCGTTACAGTATGATAGAAAACAAAATTTCGATAATTTTAACTTTTTTGAATAAGATTGGCTTTTCATAGCTGTTTAAGACAATTTTGATGTATTTTGATACTTTGACAACGATTTTTCCAGTAGTTTAGAAGAAAACGATGTTTTTTTTTTCTTTGGTCGTTACAGTACAATAGAAAAAAAAAAGCTATAAACTCCGTCAATGTTAATTTTTTTTCGATTGAGATTAGATTTTCATAGCTGTTTAAGACAATCTTGATGTACTTTGATACTTTGACAACGATTTTTCGAATAGCTTAGAAGAAAACGATGTTTTTTTCTTTGGTCGTTACAGTATGATAGAAAACAAAATTTCGTTAATTTTAACTTTTTTGAATAAGATTGGCTTTTCATAGCTGTTTAAGACAATCTTGATGTATTTTGATACTTTGACAACGATTTTTCCAGTAGTTTAGAAGAAAACGATGTTTTTTTTCTTTGGTCGTTACAGTACGAAAGAAAAAAAAATGCTGTTATCTCCGTCAATATTAATTTTTTTCGATTTATATTGGCTTTTCATAGCTGTTTAAGACAATTTTGATGTATTTTGATACTTTGACAACGATTTTTCGAATAGCTTAGAAGAAAACGATGTTTTTTTTTTTGGTCGTTACCGTATGATATGAAACAAAATGTCGTTAATTTTAATTTATTTGAATATGATTGGGTTTTCAGAGCTGTTTAAGACAATCTTGATGTTTTTTGATACATTGACAACTATTTTTTCAGAAGCTTAGAAGAAAACGATGTTTTTTTTCTTTGGTCGTTACAGTACGAAAAAAAAAATGCTGTTATCTCCGTCAATATTAATTTTTTTCGACTTAGATTGGCTTTTCATAGCTGTTTAAGACAATCTTGATGTATTTTGATACTTTGACAACGATTTTTCGAATAGCTTAGAAGAAAACGATGTTTTTTTCTTTGGTCGTTACAGTATGATAGAAAACAAAATGTCGTTAATTTTAATTTATTTGAATAAGATTGGGTTTTCATAGCTGTTTAAAACAATCTTGATGTATTTTGATACTTTGACAACGATTTTTCGAATAGTTTAGAAGGAAACGATGTTTTTTTCTTTGGTCGTTACAGTATGATATGAAACAAAATGTCGTTAATTTTAATTTATTTGAATATGATTGGGTTTTCATAGCTGTTTAAGACAATCTTGATGTATTTTGATACTTTGACAACGATTTTTCCAGTAGTTTAGAAGAAAACGATGTTTTTTTCTTTGGTCGTTACAGTATGATATGAAACAAAATGTCGTTAATTTTAATTTATTTGAATATGATTGGGTTTTCATAGCTGTTTAAGACAATCTTGATGTATTTTGACACTTTGACAACGATTTTTCCAGTAGTCTAGAAGAAAACGATGTTTTTTTTCTTTGGTCGTTACAGTATGAAAGAAAAAAAATTGCGTTAATATTAATTTTTTTGAATAAGATTGGCTTTACATAGCTGTTTAAGACAATCTTGATGTATTTTGATACTTTGACAACGATTTTTCCAGTAGCTTAGAAGAAAACGATGTTTTTTTTCTTTGGTCGTTACAGTATGAAAGAAAAAAAATTGCGTTAATATTAATTTTTTTGAATAAGATTGGCTTTACATAGCTGTTTAAGACAATCTTGATGTATTTTGATACTTTGACAACGATTTTTCCAGTAGTTTAGAAGAAAACGATGTTTTTTTCTTTGGTCGTTACAGTATGATATGAAACAAAATGTCGTTAATTTTAATTTATTTGAATATGATTGGGTTTTCATAGCTGTTTAAGACAATCTTGATGTATTTTGACACTTTGACAACGATTTTTCCAGTAGTCTAGAAGAAAACGATGTTTTTTTTCTTTGGTCGTTACAGTATGAAAGAAAAAAAATTGCGTTAATATTATTTTTTTTGAATAAGATTGGCTTTACATAGCTGTTTAAGACAATCTTGATGTATTTTGATACTTTGACAACGATTTTTCCAGCAGCTTAGAAGAAAACGATGTTTTTTTTCTTTGGTCGTTACAGTATGAAAGATAAAAAAATTGCGTTGACATTAATTTTTTTCGATTTAGATTTGCTTTTCATAGCTGTTTAAGACAATCTTGATGTATTTTGATACTTTGACAACGATTTTTCCAGTAGTTTAGAAGAAAACGATGTTTTTTTTCTTTGGTCGTTACAGTATGAAAGAAAAAAAATTGCGTTAATATTAATTTTTTTGAATAAGATTGGCTTTACATAGCTGTTTAAGACAATCTTGATGTATTTTGATACTTTGACAACGATTTTTCCAGTAGCTTAGAAGAAAACGATGTTTTTTTTCTTTGGTCGTTACAGTATGAAAGAAAAAAAATTGCGTTAATATTAATTTTTTTGAATAAGATTGGCTTTACATAGCTGTTTAAGACAATCTTGATGTATTTTGACACTTTGACAACGATTTTTCCAGTAGTCTAGAAGAAAACGATGTTTTTTTTCTTTGGTCGTTACAGTATGAAAGAAAAAAAATTGCGTTAATATTAATTTTTTTGAATAAGATTGGCTTTACATAGCTGTTTAAGACAATCTTGATGTATTTTGATACTTTGACAACGATTTTTCCAGTAGCTTAGAAGAAAACGATGTTTTTTTTCTTTGGTCGTTACAGTATGAAAGAAAAAAAATTGCGTTAATATTAATTTTTTTGAATAAGATTGGCTTTACATAGCTGTTTAAGACAATCTTGATGTATTTTGATACTTTGACAACGATTTTTCCAGTAGCTTAGAAGAAAACGATGTTTTTTTTCTTTGGTCGTTACAGTATGAAAGATAAAAAAATTGCGTTGACATTAACTTTTTTCGATTTAGATTTGCTTTACATAGCTGTTTAAGACAATCTTGATGTATTTTGATACTTTGACAACGATTTTTCCAGTAGTTTAGAAGAAAACGATGTTTTTTTTCTTTGGTCGTTACAGTATGAAAGAAAAAAAATTGCGTTAATATTAATTTTTTTGAATAAGATTGGCTTTACATAGCTGTTTAAGACAATCTTGATGTATTTTGATACTTTGACAACGATTTTTCCAGTAGCTTAGAAGAAAACGATGTTTTTTTTCTTTGGTCGTTACAGTACGAAAGAAAAAAAAAAGCTATCAACTCCGTCAATATTAATTTTTTTCGATTTAGATTGGCTTTTCATAGCTGTTTAAGACAATCTTGATGTACTTTGATACTTTGACAACGATTTTTCGAATAGCTTAGAAGAAAACGATGTTTTTTTCTTTGGTCGTTACAGTATGATAGAAAACAAAATTTCGATAATTTTAACTTTTTTGAATAAGATTGGCTTTTCATAGCTGTTTAAGACAATCTTGATGTATTTTGATACTTTGACAACGATTTTTCCAGTAGTTTAGAAGAAAACGATGTTTTTTTTCTTTGGTCGTTACAGTACGAAAGAAAAAAAAATGCTGTTATCTCCGTCAATATTAATTTTTTTCGATTTATATTGGCTTTTCATAGCTGTTTAAGACAATTTTGATGTATTTTGATACTTTGACAACGATTTTTCGAATAGCTTAGAAGAAAACGATGTTTTTTTTTTTGGTCGTTACCGTATGATATGAAACAAAATGTCGTTAATTTTAATTTATTTGAATATGATTGGGTTTTCAGAGCTGTTTAAGACAATCTTGATGTTTTTTGATACATTGACAACTATTTTTTCAGAAGCTTAGAAGAAAACGATGTTTTTTTTCTTTGGTCGTTACAGTACGAAAAAAAAAATGCTGTTATCTCCGTCAATATTAATTTTTTTCGACTTAGATTGGCTTTTCATAGCTGTTTAAGACAATCTTGATGTATTTTGATACTTTGACAACGATTTTTCGAATAGCTTAGAAGAAAACGATGTTTTTTTCTTTGGTCGTTACAGTATGATAGAAAACAAAATGTCGTTAATTTTAATTTATTTGAATAAGATTGGGTTTTCATAGCTGTTTAAAACAATCTTGATGTATTTTGATACTTTGACAACGATTTTTCGAATAGTTTAGAAGGAAACGATGTTTTTTTCTTTGGTCGTTACAGTATGATATGAAACAAAATGTCGTTAATTTTAATTTATTTGAATATGATTGGGTTTTCATAGCTGTTTAAGACAATCTTGATGTATTTTGATACTTTGACAACGATTTTTCCAGTAGTTTAGAAGAAAACGATGTTTTTTTCTTTGGTCGTTACAGTATGATATGAAACAAAATGTCGTTAATTTTAATTTATTTGAATATGATTGGGTTTTCATAGCTGTTTAAGACAATCTTGATGTATTTTGACACTTTGACAACGATTTTTCCAGTAGTCTAGAAGAAAACGATGTTTTTTTTCTTTGGTCGTTACAGTATGAAAGAAAAAAAATTGCGTTAATATTAATTTTTTTGAATAAGATTGGCTTTACATAGCTGTTTAAGACAATCTTGATGTATTTTGATACTTTGACAACGATTTTTCCAGTAGCTTAGAAGAAAACGATGTTTTTTTTCTTTGGTCGTTACAGTATGAAAGAAAAAAAATTGCGTTAATATTAATTTTTTTGAATAAGATTGGCTTTACATAGCTGTTTAAGACAATCTTGATGTATTTTGATACTTTGACAACGATTTTTCCAGTAGTTTAGAAGAAAACGATGTTTTTTTCTTTGGTCGTTACAGTATGATATGAAACAAAATGTCGTTAATTTTAATTTATTTGAATATGATTGGGTTTTCATAGCTGTTTAAGACAATCTTGATGTATTTTGACACTTTGACAACGATTTTTCCAGTAGTCTAGAAGAAAACGATGTTTTTTTTCTTTGGTCGTTACAGTATGAAAGAAAAAAAATTGCGTTAATATTAATTTTTTTGAATAAGATTGGCTTTACATAGCTGTTTAAGACAATCTTGATGTATTTTGATACTTTGACAACGATTTTTCCAGCAGCTTAGAAGAAAACGATGTTTTTTTTCTTTGGTCGTTACAGTATGAAAGATAAAAAAATTGCGTTGACATTAATTTTTTTCGATTTAGATTTGCTTTTCATAGCTGTTTAAGACAATCTTGATGTATTTTGATACTTTGACAACGATTTTTCCAGTAGTTTAGAAGAAAACGATGTTTTTTTTCTTTGGTCGTTACAGTATGAAAGAAAAAAAATTGCGTTAATATTAATTTTTTTGAATAAGATTGGCTTTACATAGCTGTTTAAGACAATCTTGATGTATTTTGATACTTTGACAACGATTTTTCCAGTAGCTTAGAAGAAAACGATGTTTTTTTTCTTTGGTCGTTACAGTATGAAAGAAAAAAAATTGCGTTAATATTAATTTTTTTGAATAAGATTGGCTTTACATAGCTGTTTAAGACAATCTTGATGTATTTTGACACTTTGACAACGATTTTTCCAGTAGTCTAGAAGAAAACGATGTTTTTTTTCTTTGGTCGTTACAGTATGAAAGAAAAAAAATTGCGTTAATATTAATTTTTTTGAATAAGATTGGCTTTACATAGCTGTTTAAGACAATCTTGATGTATTTTGATACTTTGACAACGATTTTTCCAGTAGCTTAGAAGAAAACGATGTTTTTTTTCTTTGGTCGTTACAGTACAATAGAAAAAAAATTGCGTTAATATTAATTTTTTTGAATAAGATTGGCTTTACATAGCTGTTTAAGACAATCTTGATGTATTTTGATACTTTGACAACGATTTTTCCAGTAGCTTAGAAGAAAACGATGTTTTTTTTCTTTGGTCGTTACAGTATGAAAGATAAAAAAATTGCGTTGACATTAACTTTTTTCGATTTAGATTTGCTTTACATAGCTGTTTAAGACAATCTTGATGTATTTTGATACTTTGACAACGATTTTTCCAGTAGTTTAGAAGAAAACGATGTTTTTTTTCTTTGGTCGTTACAGTATGAAAGAAAAAAAATTGCGTTAATATTAATTTTTTTGAATAAGATTGGCTTTACATAGCTGTTTAAGACAATCTTGATGTATTTTGATACTTTGACAACGATTTTTCCAGTAGCTTAGAAGAAAACGATGTTTTTTTTCTTTGGTCGTTACAGTACGAAAGAAAAAAAAAAGCTATCAACTCCGTCAATATTAATTTTTTTCGATTTAGATTGGCTTTTCATAGCTGTTTAAGACAATCTTGATGTACTTTGATACTTTGACAACGATTTTTCGAATAGCTTAGAAGAAAACGATGTTTTTTTCTTTGGTCGTTACAGTATGATAGAAAACAAAATTTCGATAATTTTAACTTTTTTGAATAAGATTGGCTTTTCATAGCTGTTTAAGACAATCTTGATGTATTTTGATACTTTGACAACGATTTTTCCAGTAGTTTAGAAGAAAACGATGTTTTTTTTTTCTTTGGTCGTTACAGTACAATAGAAAAAAAAAAGCTATAAACTCCGTCAATGTTAATTTTTTTTCGATTGAGATTAGATTTTCATAGCTGTTTAAGACAATCTTGATGTACTTTGATACTTTGACAACGATTTTTCGAATAGCTTAGAAGAAAACGATGTTTTTTTCTTTGGTCGTTACAGTATGATAGAAAACAAAATTTCGTTAATTTTAACTTTTTTGAATAAGATTGGCTTTTCATAGCTGTTTAAGACAATCTTGATGTATTTTGATACTTTGACAACGATTTTTCCAGTAGTTTAGAAGAAAACGACGTTTTTTTTCTTTGGTCGTTACAGTACGAAAGAAAAAAAAATGCTGTTATCTCCGTCAATATTAATTTTTTTCGATTTATATTGGCTTTTCATAGCTGTTTAAGACAATTTTGATGTATTTTGATACTTTGACAACGATTTTTCGAATAGCTTAGAAGAAAACGATGTTTTTTTCTTTGGTCGTTACCGTATGATATGAAACAAAATGTCGTTAATTTTAATTTATTTGAATATTTTTGGGTTTTCAGAACTGTTTAAGACAATCTTGATGTTTTTTGATACATTAACAACTATTTTTTCAGAAGATTAGAAGAAAACGATGTTTTTTTTCTTTGGTCGTTACAGTACGAAAAAAAAAAATGCTGTTATCTCCGTCAATATTAATTTTTTTCGACTTAGATTGGCTTTTCATAGCTGTTTAAGACAATCTTGATGTATTTTGATACTTTGACAACGATTTTTCGAATAGCTTAGAAGAAAACGATGTTTTTTTCTTTGGTCGTTACAGTATGATAGAAAACAAAATGTCGTTAATTTTAATTTATTTGAATAAGATTGGGTTTTCATAGCTGTTTAAAACAATCTTGATGTATTTTGATACTTTGACAACGATTTTTCGAATAGTTTAGAAGGAAACGATGTTTTTTTCTTTGGTCGTTACAGTATGATATGAAACAAAATGTCGTTAATTTTAATTTATTTGAATATGATTGGGTTTTCATAGCTGTTTAAGACAATCTTGATGTATTTTGATACTTTGACAACGATTTTTCCAGTAGTTTAGAAGAAAACGATGTTTTTTTCTTTGGTCGTTACAGTATGATATGAAACAAAATGTCGTTAATTTTAATTTATTTGAATATGATTGGGTTTTCATAGCTGTTTAAGACAATCTTGATGTATTTTGACACTTTGACAACGATTTTTCCAGTAGTCTAGAAGAAAACGATGTTTTTTTTCTTTGGTCGTTACAGTATGAAAGAAAAAAAATTGCGTTAATATTAATTTTTTTGAATAAGATTGGCTTTACATAGCTGTTTAAGACAATCTTGATGTATTTTGATACTTTGACAACGATTTTTCCAGTAGCTTAGAAGAAAACGATGTTTTTTTTCTTTGGTCGTTACAGTATGAAAGAAAAAAAATTGCGTTAATATTAATTTTTTTGAATAAGATTGGCTTTACATAGCTGTTTAAGACAATCTTGATGTATTTTGATACTTTGACAACGATTTTTCCAGCAGCTTAGAAGAAAACGATGTTTTTTTTCTTTGGTCGTTACAGTATGAAAGATAAAAAAATTGCGTTGACATTAATTTTTTTCGATTTAGATTTGCTTTTCATAGCTGTTTAAGACAATCTTGATGTATTTTGATACTTTGACAACGATTTTTCCAGTAGTTTAGAAGAAAACGATGTTTTTTTTCTTTGGTCGTTACAGTATGAAAGAAAAAAAATTGCGTTAATATTAATTTTTTTGAATAAGATTGGCTTTACATAGCTGTTTAAGACAATCTTGATGTATTTTGATACTTTGACAACGATTTTTCCAGTAGCTTAGAAGAAAACGATGTTTTTTTTCTTTGGTCGTTACAGTATGAAAGATAAAAAAATTGCGTTGACATTAACTTTTTTCGATTTAGATTTGCTTTACATAGCTGTTTAAGACAATCTTGATGTATTTTGATACTTTGACAACGATTTTTCCAGTAGTTTAGAAGAAAACGATGTTTTTTTTCTTTGGTCGTTACAGTATGAAAGAAAAAAAATTGCGTTAATATTAATTTTTTTGAATAAGATTGGCTTTACATAGCTGTTTAAGACAATCTTGATGTATTTTGATACTTTGACAACGATTTTTCCAGTAGCTTAGAAGAAAACGATGTTTTTTTTCTTTGGTCGTTACAGTATGAAAGATAAAAAAATTGCGTTGACATTAACTTTTTTCGATTTAGATTTGCTTTACATAGCTGTTTAAGACAATCTTGATGTATTTTGATACTTTGACAACGATTTTTCCAGTAGTTTAGAAGAAAACGATGTTTTTTTTCTTTGGTCGTTACAGTATGAAAGAAAAAAAATTGCGTTAATATTAATTTTTTTGAATAAGATTGGCTTTACATAGCTGTTTAAGACAATCTTGATGTATTTTGATACTTTGACAACGATTTTTCCAGTAGCTTAGAAGAAAACGATGTTTTTTTTCTTTGGTCGTTACAGTATGAAAGAAAAAAAATTGCGTTAATATTAATTTTTTTGAATAAGATTGGCTTTACATAGCTGTTTAAGACAATCTTGATGTATTTTGATACTTTGACAACGATTTTTCCAGCAGCTTAGAAGAAAACGATGTTTTTTTTCTTTGGTCGTTACAGTATGAAAGATAAAAAAATTGCGTTGACATTAATTTTTTTCGATTTAGATTTGCTTTTCGTAGCTGTTTAAGACAATCTTGATGTATTTTGATACTTTGACAACGATTTTTCCAGTAGTTTAGAAGAAAACGATGTTTTTTTTCTTTGGTCGTTACAGTATGAAAGAAAAAAAATTGCGTTAATATTAATTTTTTTGAATAAGATTGGCTTTACATAGCTGTTTAAGACAATCTTGATGTATTTTGATACTTTGACAACGATTTTTCCAGTAGCTTAGAAGAAAACGATGTTTTTTTTCTTTGGTCGTTACAGTATGAAAGATAAAAAAATTGCGTTGACATTAATTTTTTTCGATTTAGATTTGCTTTACATAGCTGTTTAAGACAATCTTGATGTATTTTGATACTTTGACAACGATTTTTCCAGTAGTTTAGAAGAAAACGATGTTTTTTTTCTTTGGTCGTTACAGTATGAAAGAAAAAAAATTGCGTTAATATTAATTTTTTTGAATAAGATTGGCTTTACATAGCTGTTTAAGACAATCTTGATGTATTTTGATACTTTGACAACGATTTTTCCAGCAGCTTAGAAGAAAACGATGTTTTTTTTCTTTGGTCGTTACAGTATGAAAGATAAAAAAATTGCGTTGACATTAATTTTTTTCTATTTAGATTTGCTTTTCATAGCTGTTTAAGACAATCTTGATGTATTTTGATACTTTGACAACGATTTTTCCAGTAGTTTAGAAGAAAACGATGTTTTTTTTTCTTTGGTCGTTACAGTACGAAAGAAAAAAAAAGCTATCAACTCCGGCAATATTAATTTTTTTCGATTTAGATTGGCTTTTCATAGCTGTTTAGACAATCTTGATGTATTTTGATACTTTGACAACGATTTTTCCAGGAGCTTAGAAGAAAACGAAGTTTTTTTTCTTATGTCGTTACAGTATGATAGAAAACAAAATTTCGTTAATTTTAATTTTTTTTGAATAAGATTGGCTTTTCATAGCTGTTTAAGACAATCTTGATGTATTTTGACACTTTGACAACGATTTTTTCAGTAGATTAGAAGAAAACGATGTTTTTTTTTCTTTGGTCGTTACAGTACGAAAGAAAAAAAAAAGCTATCAACTCCGGCAATATTAATTTTTTTCGATTTAGATTGGCTTTTCATAGCTGTTTAAGACAATCTTGATGTATTTTGATACTTTGACAACGATTTTTCCAGGAGCTTAGAAGAAAACGAAGTTTTTTTTCTTAGGTCGTTACAGTATGATAGAAAACAAAATTTCGTTAATTTTAATTTTTTTCGATTTAGATTGGCTTTTCATAGCTGTTTAAGACAATCTTGATGTATTTTGATACTTTGACAACGATTTTTCGAATAGCTTAGAAGAAAACGATGTTTTTTTCTTTGGTCGTTACAGTATGATATGAAAACAAAATGTCGTTAATTTTAATTTATTTGAATATGATTGGGTTTTAATAGCTGTTTAAGACAATCTTGATGTATTTTGATACTTTGACAACGATTTTTCCAGTAGTTTAGATGAAAACGATGTTTTTTTTTCTTTGGTCGTTACAGTACGAAAGAAAAAAAAATGCTGTTAACTCCGTCAATGTTAATTTTTTTTCGATTGAGATTTGCTTTTTATAGCTGTTTAAGACAATCTTGATGTATTTTGATACTTTGACAACGATTTTTCGAATAGCTTAGAAGAAAACGATGTTTTTTTCTTTGGTCGTTACAGTATGATATGAAACAAAATGTCGTTAATTTTAATTTATTTGAATATGATTGGGTTTTCACAGCTGTTTAAGACAATCTTGATGTTTTTTGATACATTGACAACTATTTTTTCAGAAGCTTAGAAGAAAACGATGTTTTTTTTCTTTGGTCGTTACAGTACGAAAAAAAAAAATGCTGTTATCTCCGTCAATATTAATTTTTTTCGACTTAGATTGGCTTTTCATAGCTGTTTAAGACAATCTTGATGTATTTTGATACTTTGACAACGATTTTTCGAATAGCTTAGAAGAAAACGATGTTTTTTTCTTTGGTTGTTACAGTATGATAGAAAACAAAATGTCGTTAATTTTAATTTATTTGAATAAGATTGGGTTTTCATAGCTGTTTAAAACAATCTTGATGTATTTTGATACTTTGACAACGATTTTTCGAATAGTTTAGAAGGAAACGATGTTTTTTTCTTTGGTCGTTACAGTATGATATGAAACAAAATGTCGTTAATTTTAATTTATTTGAATATGATTGGGTTTTCATAGCTGTTTAAGACAATCTTGATGTATTTTGATACTTTGACAACGATTTTTCCAGTAGTTTAGAAGAAAACGATGTTTTTTTTTCTTTGGTCGTTACAGTACGGAAGAAAAAAAAATGCTGTTAACTCCGTCAATGTTAATTTTTTTTCTATTTAGATTTGCTTTTTATAGCTGTTTAAGACAATCTTGACGTATTTTGATACTTTGACAACGATTTTTCCAGTAGTTTAGAAGAAAACGATGTTTTTTTTCTTTGGTCGTTAGAGTACGAATGAAAAAAAATGCTGTTATCTCCGTCAATATTAATTTATTTTCGATTAACATTGGCTTTACATAGCTGTTTAAGACAATCTTGATGTATTTTGATACTTTGACAACGATTTTTCCAGTAGTTTATAAGAAAAGGCTGTTTCTTTTTTTCTTTGGTCGTTACAGTACGATAGAAAAAAAAAAGTTGTTAACTCCGTCAATGTTAATTTTGTTTCGATTTAGATTTGCTTTTCATAGCTGTTTAAGACAATCTTGATGTATTTTGACAATTTGACAACGATTTTTCCAGTAGTCTAGAAGAAAACGATGTTTTTTTTTATTTGGTCGTTACAGTACGAAAGAAAAAAAAATGCTGTCAACTCCGTCAATGTTAATTTTTTTTTCGATTTAGATTTGCTTTTCATAGCTGTTTAAGACAATCTTGATGTACTTTGATACTTTGACAACGATTTTTCCAGTAGTTTAGAAGAAAACGATGTTTTTTTTCTTTGGTCGTTACAGTATGAAAGAAAAAAAATTGCGTTAATATTAATTTTTTTTAATAAGATTGGCTTTACATAGCTGTTTAAGACAATCTTGATGTATTTTGATACTTTGACAACGATTTTTCCAGTAGCTTAGAAGGAAACGATGTTTTTTTCTTTGGTCGTTACCGTATGATATGAAACAAAATGTCGTTAATTTTAATTTATTTGAATATGATTGGGTTTTCAGAGCTGTTTAAGACAATCTTGATGTTTTTTGATACATTGACAACTATTTTTTCAGAAGCTTAGAAGAAAACGATGTTTTTTTTCTTTGGTCGTTACAGTACGAAAAAAAAATATGCTGTTATCTCCGTCAATATTAATTTTTTTCGACTTAGATTGGCTTTTCATAGCTGTTTAAGACAATCTTGATGTATTTTGATACTTTGACAACGATTTTTCGAATAGCTTAGAAGAAAACGATGTTTTTTTCTTTGGTCGTTACAGTATGATAGAAAACAAAATGTCGTTAATTTTAATTTATTTGAATAAGATTGGGTTTTCATAGCTGTTTAAAACAATCTTGATGTATTTTGATACTTTGACAACGATTTTTCGAATAGTTTAGAAGGAAACGATGTTTTTTTCTTTGGTCGTTACAGTATGATATGAAACAAAATGTCGTTAATTTTAATTTATTTGAATATGATTGGGTTTTCATAGCTGTTTAAGACAATCTTGATGTATTTTGATACTTTGACAACGATTTTTCCAGTAGTTTAGAAGAAAACGATGTTTTTTTCTTTGGTCGTTACAGTATGATATGAAACAAAATGTCGTTAATTTTAATTTATTTGAATATGATTGGGTTTTCATAGCTGTTTAAGACAATCTTGATGTATTTTGACAATTTGACAACGATTTTTCCAGTAGTCTAGAAGAAAACGATGTTTTTTTTTATTTGGTCGTTACAGTACGAAAGAAAAAAAAATGCTGTCAACTCCGTCAATGTTAATTTTTTTTTCGATTTAGATTTGCTTTTCATAGCTGTTTAAGACAATCTTGATGTACTTTGATACTTTGACAACGATTTTTCCAGTAGTTTAGAAGAAAACGATGTTTTTTTTCTTTGGTCGTTACAGTATGAAAGAAAAAAAATTGCGTTAATATTAATTTTTTTGAATAAGATTGGCTTTACATAGCTGTTTAAGACAATCTTGATGTATTTTGATACTTTGACAACGATTTTTCCAGTAGCTTAGAAGGAAACGATGTTTTTTTCTTTGGTCGTTACCGTATGATATGAAACAAAATGTCGTTAATTTTAATTTATTTGAATATGATTGGGTTTTCAGAGCTGTTTAAGACAATCTTGATGTTTTTTGATACATTGACAACTATTTTTTCAGAAGCTTAGAAGAAAACGATGTTTTTTTTCTTTGGTCGTTACAGTACGAAAAAAAAAAATGCTGTTATCTCCGTCAATATTAATTTTTTTCGACTTAGATTGGCTTTTCATAGCTGTTTAAGACAATCTTGATGTATTTTGATACTTTGACAACGATTTTTCGAATAGCTTAGAAGAAAACGATGTTTTTTTCTTTGGTCGTTACAGTATGATAGAAAACAAAATGTCGTTAATTTTAATTTATTTGAATAAGATTGGGTTTTCATAGCTGTTTAAAACAATCTTGATGTATTTTGATACTTTGACAACGATTTTTCGAATAGTTTAGAAGGAAACGATGTTTTTTTCTTTGGTCGTTACAGTATGATATGAAACAAAATGTCGTTAATTTTAATTTATTTGAATATGATTGGGTTTTCATAGCTGTTTAAGACAATCTTGATGTATTTTGATACTTTGACAACGATTTTTCCAGTAGTTTAGAAGAAAACGATGTTTTTTTCTTTGGTCGTTACAGTATGATATGAAACAAAATGTCGTTAATTTTAATTTATTTGAATATGATTGGGTTTTCATAGCTGTTTAAGACAATCTTGATGTATTTTGACACTTTGACAACGATTTTTCCAGTAGTCTAGAAGAAAACGATGTTTTTTTTCTTTGGTCGTTACAGTATGAAAGAAAAAAAATTGCGTTAATATTAATTTTTTTGAATAAGATTGGCTTTACATAGCTGTTTAAGACAATCTTGATGTATTTTGATACTTTGACAACGATTTTTCCAGTAGCTTAGAAGAAAACGATGTTTTTTTTCTTTGGTCGTTACAGTATGAAAGAAAAAAAATTGCGTTAATATTAATTTTTTTGAATAAGATTGGCTTTACATAGCTGTTTAAGACAATCTTGATGTATTTTGATACTTTGACAACGATTTTTCCAGTAGCTTAGAAGAAAACGATGTTTTTTTTCTTTGGTCGTTACAGTATGAAAGATAAAAAAATTGCGTTGACATTAACTTTTTTCGATTTAGATTTGCTTTACATAGCTGTTTAAGACAATCTTGATGTATTTTGATACTTTGACAACGATTTTTCCAGTAGTTTAGAAGAAAACGATGTTTTTTTTCTTTGGTTGTTACAGTATGAAAGAAAAAAAATTGCGTTAATATTAATTTTTTTGAATAAGATTGGCTTTACATAGCTGTTTAAGACAATCTTGATGTATTTTGATACTTTGACAACGATTTTTCCAGTAGTTTAGAAGAAAACGATGTTTTTTTTCTTTGGTCGTTACAGTATGAAAGAAAAAAAATTGCGTTAATATTAATTTTTTTGAATAAGATTGGCTTTACATAGCTGTTTAAGACAATCTTGATGTATTTTGATACTTTGACAACGATTTTTCCAGCAGCTTAGAAGAAAACGATGTTTTTTTTCTTTGGTCGTTACAGTATGAAAGATAAAAAAATTGCGATGACATTAATTTTTTTCGGTT
Source organism: Ptychoptera albimana (assembly GCA_961205885.1). NCBI lineage: Eukaryota > Metazoa > Arthropoda > Insecta > Diptera > Ptychopteridae > Ptychoptera > Ptychoptera albimana. The sequence goes on from OY540806.1 coordinate 7,333,701, forward strand.
TAGATTTGCTTTTCATAGCTGTTTAAGACAATCTTGATGTATTTTGATACTTTGACAACGATTTTTCCAGTAGTTTAGAAGAAAACGATGTTTTTTTTTCTTTGGTCGTTACAGTACGAAAGAAAAAAAAAGCTATCAACTCCGGCAATATTAATTTTTTTCGATTTAGATTGGCTTTTCATAGCTGTTTAAGACAATCTTGATGTATTTTGATACTTTGACAACGATTTTTCCAGGAGCTTAGAAGAAAACGAAGTTTTTTTTCTTATGTCGTTACAGTATGATAGAAAACAAAATGTCGTTAATTTTAATTTATTTGAATATGATTGGGTTTTAATAGCTGTTTAAGACAATCTTGATGTATTTTGATACTTTGACAACGATTTTTCCAGTAGTTTAGATGAAAACGATGTTTTTTTTTCTTTGGTCGTTACAGTACGAAAGAAAAAAAAAATGCTGTTAACTCCGTCAATGTTAATTTTTTTTCGATTGAGATTTGCTTTTTATAGCTGTTTAAGACAATCTTGATGTATTTTGATACTTTGACAACGATTTTTCGAATAGCTTAGAAGAAAACGATGTTTTTTTCTTTGGTCGTTACAGTATGATATGAAACAAAATGTCGTTAATTTTAATTTATTTGAATATGATTGGGTTTTCACAGCTGTTTAAGACAATCTTGATGTTTTTTGATACATTGACAACTATTTTTTCAGAAGCTTAGAAGAAAACGATGTTTTTTTTCTTTGGTCGTTACAGTACGAAAAAAAAAATGCTGTTATCTCCGTCAATATTAATTTTTTTCGACTTAGATTGGCTTTTCATAGCTGTTTAAGACAATCTTGATGTATTTTGATACTTTGACAACGATTTTTCGAATAGCTTAGAAGAAAACGATGTTTTTTTCTTTGGTCGTTACAGTATGATAGAAAACAAAATGTCGTTAATTTTAATTTATTTGAATAAGATTGGGTTTTCATAGCTGTTTAAAACAATCTTGATGTATTTTGATACTTTGACAACGATTTTTCCAGTAGTTTAGAAGAAAACGATGTTTTTTTTCTTTGGTCGTTACAGTATGAAAGAAAAAAAATTGCGTTAATATTAATTTTTTTGAATAAGATTGGCTTTACATAGCTGTTTAAGACAATCTTGATGTATTTTGATACTTTGACAACGATTTTTCCTGTAGCTTAGAAGAAAACGATGTTTTTTTTCTTTGGTCGTTACAGTATGAAAGATAAAAAAATTGCGTTGACATTAATTTTTTTCGATTTAGATTTGCTTTTCATAGCTGTTTAAGACAATCTTGATGTATTTTGACACTTTGACAACGATTTTTCCAGTAGTCTAGAAGAAAACGATGTTTTTTTTTATTTGGTCGTTACAGTACGAAAGAAAAAAAAATGCTATCAACTCCGTCAATGTTAATTTTTTTTCGATTTAGATTTGCTTTTCATAGCTGTTTAAGACAATCTTGATGTATTTTGATACTTTGACAACGATTTTTCCAGTAGTTTAGAAGAAAACGATGTTTTTTTTTCTTTGGTCGTTACAGTACGAAAGAATAAAAAAAGCTATCAACTCCGGCAATATTAATTTTTTTCGATTTAGATTGGCTTTTCATAGCTGTTTAAGACAATCTTGATGTATTTTGATACTTTGACAACGATTTTTCCAGGAGCTTAGAAGAAAACGAAGTTTTTTTTCTTTGGTCGTTACAGTATGATAGAAAACAAAATTTCGTTAATTTTAATTTTTTTTGAATAAGATTGGCATTTCATAGCTGTTTAAGACAATCTTGATGTATTTTGACACTTTGACAACGATTTTTCCAGTAGTTTAGAAGAAAACGATGTTTTTTTTTCTTTGGTCGTTACAGTACGAAAGAAAAAAAAAAGCTATCAACTCCGGCAATATTAATTTTTTTCGATTTAGATTGGCTTTTCATAGCTGTTTAAGACAATCTTGATGTATTTTGATACTTTGACAACGATTTTTCCAGGAGCTTAGAAGAAAACGAAGTTTTTTTTCTTAGGTCGTTACAGTATGATAGAAAACAAAATTTCGTTAATGATAATTTTTTTTCGATTTAGATTGGCTTTTCATAGCTGTTTAAGACAATCTTGATGTATTTTGATACTTTGACAACGATTTTTCCAGGAGCTTAGAAGAAAACGAAGTTTTTTTTCTTTGGTCGTTACAGTATGATAGAAAACAAAATTTCGTTAATTTTAATTTTTTTTGAATAAGATTGGCTTTTCATAGCTGTTTAAGACAATCTTGATGTATTTTGACACTTTGACAACGATTTTTCCAGTAGCTTAGAAGAAAACGATGTTTTTTTCTTTGGTCGTTCCAGTATGATAGAAAACAAAATTTCGTTAATTTTATTTTTTTTGAATAAGATTGGCTGTTCATAGCTGTTTAAGACAATCTTGATGTATTTTGACACTTTGACAACGATTTTTCCAGTAGCTTCGAAGAAAACGATGTTTTTTTTTTGGTCGTTACAGTACGAAAGAAAAAAAATGCTGTTATCTCCGTCAATATTAATTTTTTTCGATTTAGATTGGCTTTTCATAGCTGTTTAAGACAATCTTGATGTATTTTGATACTTTGACAACGATTTTTCGAATAGCTTAGAAGAAAACGATGTTTTTTTCTTTGGTCGTTACAGTATGATATGAAAACAAAATGTCGTTAAATTTAATTTATTTGAATATGATTGGGTTTTCATAGCTGTTTAAGACAATCTTGATGTATTTTGATACTTTGACAACGATTTTTCCAGTACTTTAGATGAAAACGATGTTTTTTTTTCTTTGGTCGTTACAGTACGAAAGAAAAAAAAAATGCTGTTAACTCCGTCAATGTTAATTTTTTTTCTATTTAGATATGCTTTTTATAGCTGTTTAAGACAATCTTGACGTATTTTGATACTTTGACAACGATTTTTCCAGTAGTTTAGTAGAAAACGATGTTTTTTTTTTCTTTGGTCGTTAGAGTACGAATGAAAAAAAATGCTGTTATCTCCGTCAATATTAATTTATTTTCGATTAACATTGGCTTTACATAGCTGTTTAAGACAATCTTGATGTATTTTGATACTTTGAAAACGATTTTTCTAGTAGTTTATAAGAAAAGGATGTTTCTTTTTTTCTTTGGTCGTTACAGTACGATAGAAAAAAAAAAGTTGTTAACTCCGTCAATGTTAATTTTGTTTCGATTTAGATTTGCTTTTCATAGCTGTTTAAGACAATCTTGATGTATTTTGACAATTTGACAACGATTTTTCCAGTAGTCTAGAAGAAAACGATGTTTTTTTTTATTTAGTCGTTACAGTACGAAAGAAAAAAAAATGCTGTCAACTCCGTCAATCTTAATTTTTTTTTCGATTTAGATTTGCTTTTCATAGCTGTTTAAGACAATCTTGATGTACTTTGATACATTGACAACGATTTTTCCAGTAGTTTAGAAGAAAACGATGTTTTTTTTCTTTGGTCGTTACAGTATGAAAGAAAAAAAATTGCGTTAATATTAATTTTTTTGAATAAGATTGGCTTTACATAGCTGTTTAAGACAATCTTGATGTATTTTGATACTTTGACAACGATTTTTCCAGTAGCTTAGAAGAAAACGATGTTTTTTTTCTTTGGTCGTTACAGTATGAAAGATAAAAAAATTGCGTTGACATTAATTTTTTTCGATTAAGATTTGCTGTTCATAGCTGTTTAAGACAATCTTGATGTATTTTGATACTTTGACAACGATTTTTCCAGTAGTTTAGCAGAAAACGATGTTTTTTTTTCTTTGGTCGTTAGAGTACGAATGAAAAAAAATGCTGTTATCTCCGTCAATATTAATTTATTTTCGATTAACATTGGCTTTACATAGCTGTTTAAGACAATCTTGATGTATTTTGATACTTTGACAACGATTTTTCCAGTAGTTTAGAAGAAAACGATGTTTTTTTTCTTTGGTCGTTACAGTATGAAAGAAAAAAAATTGCGTTAATATTAATTTTTTTGAATAAGATTGGCTTTACATAGCTGTTTAAGACAATCTTGATGTATTTTGATACTTTGACAACGATTTTTCCTGTAGCTTAGAAGAAAACGATGTTTTTTTTCTTTGGTCGTTACAGTATGAAAGATAAAAAAATTGCGTTGACATTAATTTTTTTCGATTTAGATTTGCTTTTCATAGCTGTTTAAGACAATCTTGATGTATTTTGACACTTTGACAACGATTTTTCCAGTAGTCTAGAAGAAAACGATGTTTTTTTTTATTTGGTCGTTACAGTACGAAAGAAAAAAAAATGCTATCAACTCCGTCAATGTTAATTTTTTTTCGATTTAGATTTGCTTTTCATAGCTGTTTAAGACAATCTTGATGTATTTTGATACTTTGACAACGATTTTTCCAGTAGTTTAGAAGAAAACGATGTTTTTTTTTCTTTGGTCGTTACAGTACGAAAGAATAAAAAAAGCTATCAACTCCGGCAATATTAATTTTTTTCGATTTAGATTGGCTTTTCATAGCTGTTTAAGACAATCTTGATGTATTTTGATACTTTGACAACGATTTTTCCAGGAGCTTAGAAGAAAACGAAGTTTTTTTTCTTTGGTCGTTACAGTATGATAGAAAACAAAATTTCGTTAATTTTAATTTTTTTTTAATAAGATTGGCTTTTCATAGCTGTTTAAGACAATCTTGATGTATTTTGACACTTTGACAACGATTTTTCCAGTAGTTTAGAAGAAAACGATGTTTTTTTTTCTTTGGTCGTTACAGTACGAAAGAAAAAAAAAAGCTATCAACTCCGGCAATATTAATTTTTTTCGATTTAGATTGGCTTTTCATAGCTGTTTAAGACAATCTTGATGTATTTTGATACTTTGACAACGATTTTTCCAGGAGCTTAGAAGAAAACGAAGTTTTTTTTCTTAGGTCGTTACAGTATGATAGAAAACAAAATTTCGTTAATGATAATTTTTTTCGATTTAGATTTGCTTTTCATAGCTGTTTAAGACAATCTTGATGTATTTTGACAATTTGACAACGATTTTTCCAGTAGTCTAGAAGAAAACGATGTTTTTTTTTATTTGGTCGTTACAATACGAAAGAAAAAAAAATGCTGTCAACTCCGTCAATGTTAATTTTTTTTTCGATTTAGATTTGCTTTTCATAGCTGTTTAAGACAATCTTGATGTACTTTGATACTTTGACAACGATTTTTCCAGTAGTTTAGAAGAAAACGATGTTTTTTTTCTTTGGTCGTTACAGTATGAAAGAAAAAAAATTGCGTTAATATTAATTTTTTTGAATAAGATTGGCTTTACATAGCTGTTTAAGACAATCTTGATGTATTTTGACACTTTGACAACGATTTTTCCAGTAGCTTAGAAGAAAACGATGTTTTTTTTCTTTGGTCGTTACAGTATGAAAGATAAAAAAATTGCGTTGACATTAATTTTTTTCGATTAAGATTTGCTGTTCATAGCTGTTTAAGACAATCTTGATGTATTTTGATACTTTGACAACGATTTTTCCAGTAGTTTAGCAGAAAACGATGTTTTTTTTTCTTTGGTCGTTAGAGTACGAATGAAAAAAAATGCTGTTATCTCCGTCAATATTAATTTATTTTCGATTAACATTGGCTTTACATAGCTGTTTAAGACAATCTTGATGTATTTTGATACTTTGACAACGATTTTTCCTGTAGCTTAGAAGAAAACGATGTTTTTTTTTCTTTGGTCGTTACAGTATGAAAGATAAAAAAATTGCGTTGACATTAATTTTTTTCGATTTAGATTTGCTTTTCATAGCTGTTTAAGACAATCTTGATGTATTTTGACACTTTGACAACGATTTTTCCAGTAGTCTTGAAGAAAACGATGTTTTTTTTTATTTGGTCGTTACAGTACGAAAGAAAAAAAAATGCTATCAACTCCGTCAATGTTAATTTTTTTTCGATTTAGATTTGCTTTTCATAGCTGTTTAAGACAATCTTGATGTATTTTGATACTTTGACAACGATTTTTCCAGTAGTTTAGAAGAAAACGATGTTTTTTTTTCTTTGGTCGTTACAGTACGAAAGAATAAAAAAAGCTATCAACTCCGGCAATATTAATTTTTTTCGATTTAGATTGGCTTTTCATAGCTGTTTAAGACAATCTTGATGTATTTTGATACTTTGACAACGATTTTTCCAGGAGCTTAGAAGAAAACGAAGTTTTTTTTCTTTGGTCGTTACAGTATGATAGAAAACAAAATTTCGTTAATTTTAATTTTTTTTGAATAAGATTGGCTTTTCATAGCTGTTTAAGACAATCTTGATGTATTTTGACACTTTGACAACGATTTTTCCAGTAGTTTAGAAGAAAACGATGTTTTTTTTTCTTTGGTCGTTACAGTACGAAAGAAAAAAAAAAGCTATCAACTCCGGCAATATTAATTTTTTTCGATTTAGATTGGCTTTTCATAGCTGTTTAAGACAATCTTGATGTATTTTGATACTTTGACAACGATTTTTCCAGGAGCTTAGAAGAAAACGAAGTTTTTTTTCTTAGGTCGTTACAGTATGATAGAAAACAAAATTTCGTTAATGATAATTTTTTTTCGATTTAGATTGGCTTTTCATAGCTGTTTAAGACAATCTTGATGTATTTTGATACTTTGACAACGATTTTTCCAGAAGCTTAGAAGAAAACGAAGTTTTTTTTCTTTGGTCGTTACAGTATGATAGAAAACAAAATTTCGTTAATTTTAATTTTTTTTGAATAAGATTGGCTTTTCATAGCTGTTTAAGACAATCTTGATGTATTTTGACACTTTGACAACGATTTTTCCAGTAGCTTAGAAGAAAACGATGTTTTTTTCTTTGGTCGTTCCAGTATGATAGAAAACAAAATTTCGTTAATTTTATTTTTTTTGAATAAGATTGGCTGTTCATAGCTGTTTAAGACAATGTTGATGTATTTTGATACTTTGACAACGATTTTTCCAGTAGCTTAGAAGAAAACGATGTTTATTTTCTTTGGTCGTTACAGTACGAAAGAAAAAAAAATGCTGTTATCTCCGTCAATATTAATTTTTTTCGATTTATATTGGCTTTTCATAGCTGTTTAAGACAATCTTGATGTATTTTGACACTTTGACAACGATTTTTCCAGTAGTCTAGAAGAAAACGATGTTTTTTTTATTTGGTCGTTACAGTACGAAAGAAAAAAAAATGCTGTCAACTCCGTCAATGTTAATTTTTTTTCGATTTAGATTTGCTTTTCATAGCTGTTTAACACAATCTTGATGTATTTTGATACTTTGACAACGATTTTTCCAGTAGTTTAGAAGAAAATGATGTTTTTTTTTCTTTGGTCGTTACAGTACGACAGAAAAAAAAAAGCTATCAACTCCGTCAATATTAATTTTTTTCGATTTAGATTGGCTTTTCATAGCTGTTTAAGACAATCTTGATGTATTTTGATACTTTGACAACGATTTTTTCAGTAGCTTAGAAGAAAACGAAGTTTTTTTTCTTAGGTCGTTACAGTATGATAGAAAACAAAATTTCGTTAATTTTAATTTTTTTTGAATAAGATTGGCTTTTCATAGCTGTTTAAGACAATCTTGATGTATTTTGACACTTTGACAACGATTTTTCCAGTAGCTTAGAAGAAAACGATGTTTTTTTTTATTTGGTCGTTACAGTACGAAAGAAAAAAAAATGCTGTCAACTCCGTCAATATTAATTTTTTTCGATTTAGATTGGCTTTTCATAGCTGTTTAAGACAATTTTGATGTATTTTGATACTTTGACAACGATTTTTCCAGTAGCTTAGAAAAAAACGATGTTTTTTTTTGGTCGTTACAGTATGATAGAAAACAAAATTTCGTTAATTTTAATTTTTTTTGAATAAGATTGGCTTTTCATAGCTGTTTAAGACAATCTTGATGTATTTTGACACTTTGACAACGATTTTTCCAGTAGCTTCGAAGAAAACGATGTTTTTTTTTTGGTCGTTACAGTACGAATGAAAAAAAATGCTGTTATCTCCGTCAATATTAATTTTTTCCGATTTATATTGGCTTTTCATAGCTGTTTAAGACAATCTTGATGTATTTTGATACTTTGACAACGATTTTTCGAATAGCTTAGAAGAAAACGATGTGTTTTTCTTTGGTCGTTACAGTATGATATGAAAACAAAATGTCGTTAATTTTAATTTATTTGAATATGATTGGGTTTTCATAGCTGTTTAAGATAATCTTGATGTATTTTGACACTTTGACGACGATTTTTCCAGTAGCTTAGAAGAAAACGATGTTTTTTTTTATTTGGTCGTTACAGTACGAAAGAAAAAAAAATGCTGTTATCTCCGTCAATATTAATTTTTTTTCTATTTAGATATGCTTTTTATAGCTGTTTAAGACAATCTTGACGTATTTTGATACTTTGACAACGATTTTTCCAGTAGTTTAGTAGAAAACGATGTTTTTTTTTTCTTTGGTCGTTAGAGTACGAATGAAAAAAAATGCTGTTATCTCCGTCAATATTAATTTTTTGTCGATTTAGATTGGCTTTTCATAGCTGTTTAAGACAATCTTGATGTATTTTGATACTTTGACAACGATTTTTCGAATAGCTTAGAAGAAAACGATGTTTTTTTTTTCTTTGGTCGTTACAGTATGATAGAAAACAAAATTTCGTTACTTTTAACTTTTTTGAATAGGCTTGGCTTTTCATAGCTGTTTAAGACAATCTTGATGTATTTTGATACTTTGACAACGATTTTTCCAGTAGTTTAGAAGAAAACGATGTTTATTTTTTTTTGGTCGTTACAGTACGAAAGAAAAAAAAATGCTGTTATCTCCGTCAATATTAATTTTTTCCGATTTATATTGGCTTTTCATAGCTGTTTAAGACAATCTTGATGTATTTTGATACTTTGACAACGATTTTTCGAATAGCTTAGAAGAAAATGTTTTTTTCTTTGGTCGTTACAGTATGATATGAAACAAAATGTCGTTAATTTTAATTTATTTGAATATGATTGGCTTTTCATAACTGTTTAAGACAATCTTGATGTATTTTGACACTTTGACAACGATTTTTCCAGTAGCTTAGAAGAAAACGATGTTTTTTTTTTATTTGGTCGTTACAGTACGAAAGAAAAAAAAATGCTGTTATCTCCGTCAATATTAATTTTTTTCGACTTAGATTAGCTTTTCATAGCTGTTTAAGACAATCTTGATGTATTTTGATACTTTGACAACGATTTTTCGAATAGCTTAGAAGAAAACGATATTTTTTTCTTTGGTCGTTACAGTATGATAGAAAACAAAATGTCGTTAATTTTAATTTATTTGAATATGATTGGGTTTTCATAGCTGTTTAAGACAATCTTGATGTATTTTGATACTTTGACAACGATTTTTCGAATAGCTTAGAAGGAAACGATGTTTTTTTCTTTGGTCGTTACAGTATGATATGAAACAAAATGTCGTTAATTTTAATTTATTTGAATATGATTTGCTTTTCATAGCTGTTTAAGACAATCTTGATGTATTTTGATACTTTGACAACGATTTTTCCAGTAGCTTTGAAGAAAACGATGTTTTTTTTTTTTTTGGTCGTTCCAGTATGATAGAAAACAAAATTTCGTTAATTTTATTTTTTTTGAATAAGATTGGCTTTTCATAACTGTTTAAGACAATCTTGATGTATTTTGACACTTTGACAACGATTTTTCCAGTAGCTTAGAAGAAAACGATGTTTTTTTTTTATTTGGTCGTTACAGTACGAAAGAAAAAAAAATGCTGTTATCTCCGTCAATATTAATTTTTTTCTATTTAGATTGGCTTTTCATAGCTGTTTAAGACAATCTTGATGTATTTTGATACTTTGACAACGATTTTTCCAGTAGCTTAGAAGAAAACGATGTTTTTTTTATTTGGTCGTTACAGTACGAAAGAAAAAAAAATGCTGTTATCTCCGTCAATATTAATTTTTTTTCGATTTAGATTGGCTTTTCATAGCTGTTTAAGACAATCTTGATGTATTTTGATACTTTGACAACGATTTTTTCAGTAGCTTAGAAGAAAACGAAGTTTTTTTTCTTAGGTCATTACAGTATGATAGAAAACAAAATTTCGTTAATTTTAATTTTTTTTGAATAAGATTGGCTTTTCATAGCTGTTTAAGACAATCTTGATGTTTTTTGATACTTTGACAACTATTTTTCCAGAAGCTTAGAAGAAAACGATGTTTTTTTCTTTGGTCGTTACAGTACGAAAGAAAAAAAAAATGCTGTTATCTCCGTCAATATAAATTTTTTTCGATTTATATTGGCTTTTCATAGCTGTTTAAGACAATCTTGATGTATTTTGATACTTTGACAACGATTTTTCGAATAGCTTAGAAGAAAATGTTTTTTTCTTTGGTCGTTACAGTATGATATGAAACAAAATGTCGTTAATTTTAATTTATTTGAATATGATTGGCTTTTCATAGCTGTTTAAGACAATTTTGATGTATTTTGATACTTTGACAACTATTTTTTCAGAAGCTTAGAAGAAAACGATGTTTTTTTTTATTTGGTCGTTACAGTACGAAAGAAAAAAAAATGCTGTTATCTCCGTCAATATTAATTTTTTTCGATTTAGATTGGCTTTTCATAGCTGTTTAAGACAATCTTGATGTATTTTGATACTTTGACAACGATTTTTCCAGTAGCTTAGAAAAAAACGATGTTTTTTTCTTTGGTCGTTCCAGTATGATAGAAAACAAAATTTCGTTAATTTTAATTTTTTTTGAATAAGATTGGCTTTTCATAGCTGTTTAAGACAATCTTGATGTTTTTTGATACTTTGACAACTATTTTTCCAGAAGCTTAGAAGAAAACGATGTTTTTTTCTTTGGTCATTACAGTACGAAAGAAAAAAAAAATGCTGTTATCTCCGTCAATATAAATTTTTTTCGATTTATATTGGCTTTTCATAGCTGTTTAAGACAATCTTGATGTATTTTGATACTTTGACAACGATTTTTCGAATAGCTTAGAAGAAAATGTTTTTTTCTTTGGTCGTTACAGTATGATATGAAACAAAATGTCGTTAATTTTAATTTATTTGAATATGATTGGCTTTTCATAGCTGTTTAAGACAATTTTGATGTATTTTGATACTTTGACAACTATTTTTTCAGAAGCTTAGAAGAAAACGATGTTTTTTTTCTTTGGTCGTTACAGTACGAAAGAAAAAAAAATGCTGTTATCTCCGTCAATATTAATTTTTTTCGACTTAGATTGGCTTTTCATAGCTGTTTAAGACAATCTTGATGTATTTTGATACTTTGACAACGATTTTTCGAATAGCTTAGAAGAAAACGATGTTTTTTTCTTTGGTCGTTACAGTATGATAGAAAACAAAATGTCGTTAATTTAATTTATTTGAATATGATTGGGTTTTCATAGCTGTTTAAGACAATCTTGATGTATTTTGATACTTTGACAACGATTTTTCGAATAGCTTAGAAGGAAACGATGTTTTTTTCTTTGGTCGTTACAGTATGATATGAAACAAAATGTCGGTAATTTTAATTTATTTGAATATGATTGGCTTTTCATAGCTGTTTAAGACAATTTTAATGTATTTTGATACTTTGACAACGATTTTTCCAGTAGCTTAGAAGAAAACGATGTTTTTTTTCTTTGGTCGTTACAGTACGAAAGAAAAAAAAATGCTGTTATCTCCGTCAATATTAATTTTTTTCGACTAAGATTGGCTTTTCATAGCTGTTTTAGATAATCTTGATGTATTTTGATACTTTGACAACGATTTTTCGAATAGCTGAGAAGAAAACGATATTTTTTACTTTGGTCGTTACAGTACGATAGAAAACAAAATGTCGTTAATTTTAATTTATTTGAATATGATTGGGTTTTCATAGCTGTTTAAGACAATCTTGATGTATTTTGATACTTTGACAACGATTTTTCGAATAGCTTAGAAGGAAACGATGTTTTTTTCTTTGGTCGATACAGTATGATATGAAACAAAATGTCGTTAATTTTAATTTATTTGAATATGATTTGCTTTTCATAGCTGTTTAAGACAATCTTGATGTATTTTGATACTTTGACAACGATTTTTCCAGTAGTTTAGAAGAAAACGATGTTTTTTTTCTTTGGTCGTTACAGTACGAAAGAAAAAAAAAATGCTGTTAACTGCGTCAATGTTAATTTTTTTCGATTTAGATTGGCTTTTCATAGCTGTTTAAGACAATCTTGATGTATTTTGATACTTTGACAACGATTTTTCCAGTAGCTTTGAAGAAAACGATGTTTTTTTTTTTTTTGGTCGTTCCAGTATGATAGAAAACAAAATTTCGTTAATTTTATTTTTTTTGAATAAGATTGGCTTTTCATAACTGTTTAAGACAATCTTGATGTATTTTGACACTTTGACAACGATTTTTCCAGTAGCTTAGAAGAAAACGATGTTTTTTTTTATTTGGTCGTTACAGTACGAAAGAAAAAAAAATGCTGTTATCTCCGTCAATATTAATTTTTTTCTATTTAGATTGGCTTTTCATAGCTGTTTAAGACAATCTTGATGTATTTTGATACTTTGACAACGATTTTTCCAGTAGCTTAGAAGAAAACGATGTTTTTTTTATTTGGTCGTTACAGTACGAAAGAAAAAAAAATGCTGTTATCTCCATCAATATAAATTTTTTTCGATTTAGATTTGCTTTTCATAGCTGTTTAAGACAATCTTGATGTATTTTGATACTTTGACAACGATTTTTCCAGTAGTTTAGAAGAAAATGATGTTTTTTTTTCTTTGGTCGTTACAGTACGAAAAAAAAAAATGCTGTTAACTCCGTCAATGTTAATTTTTTTTCGATTTAGATTGGCTTTTCATAGCTGTTTAAGACAATCTTGATGTATTTTGATACTTTGACAACGATTTTTTCAGTAGCTTAGAAGAAAACGAAGTTTTTTTTCTTAGGTCGTTACAGTATGATAGAAAACAAAATTTCGTTAATTTTAATTTTTTTTGAATAAGATTGGCTTTTCATAGCTGTTTAAGACAATCTTGATGTATTTTGACACTTTGACAACGATTTTTCCAGTAGCTTAGAAGAAAACGATGTTTTTTTTTATTTGGTCGTTACAGTACGAAAGAAAAAAAAATGCTGTTATCTCCGTCAATATTAATTTTTTTCGATTTAGATTGGCTTTTCATAGCTGTTTAAGACAATCTTGATGTATTTTGATACTTTGACAACGATTTTTCCAGTAGCTTAGAAAAAAACGATGTTTTTTTCTTTGGTCGTTCCAGTATGAAAGAAAACAAAATTTCGTTAATTTTAATTTTTTTTGAATAAGATTGGCTTTTCATAGCTGTTTAAGACAATCTTGATGTATTTTGACACTTTGACAACGATTTTTCAAGTAGCTTCGAAGAAAACGATGTTTTTTTTTTGGTCGTTACAGTACGAATGAAAAAAAAAATGCTGTTATCTCCGTCAATATTAATTTTTTCCGATTTATATTGGCTTTTCATAGCTGTTTAAGACAATCTTGATGTATTTTGATACTTTGACAACGATTTTTCGAATAGCTTAGAAGAAAACGATGTTTTTTTCTTTGGTCGTTACAGTATGATATGAAAACAAAATGTCGTTAATTTTAATTTATTTGAATATGATTGGGTTTTCATAGCTGTTTAAGACAATCTTGATGTTTTTTGATACTTTGACAACGATTTTTCCAGTAGTTTAGAAGAAAACGATGTTTTTTTCTTTGGTCGTTACAGTACGAAAGAAAAAAAAAATGCTGTTATCTCCGTCAATATAAATTTTTTCCATTTATATTGGCTTTTCATAGCTGTTTAAGACAATCTTGATGTATTTTGATACTTTGACAACGATTTTTCGAATAGCTTAGAAGAAAATGTTTTTTTCTTTGGTCGTTACAGTATGATATGAAACAAAATGTCGTTAATTTTAATTTATTTGAATATGATTGGCTTTTCATAGCTGTTTAAGACAATTTTGATGTATTTTGATACTTTGACAACGATTTTTTCAGAAGCTTAGAAGAAAACGATGTTTTTTTTCTTTGGTCGTTACAGTACGAAAGAAAAAAAAATGCTGTTATCTCCGTCAATATTAATTTTTTTCGACTTAGATTGGCTTTTCATAGCTGTTTAAGACAATCTTGATGTATTTTGATACTTTGACAACGATTTTTCGAATAGCTTAGAAGAAAACGATGTTTTTTTCTTTGGTCGTTACAGTATGATAGAAAACAAAATGTCGTTAATTTAATTTATTTGAATATGATTGGGTTTTCATAGCTGTTTAAGACAATCTTGATGTATTTTGATACTTTGACAACGATTTTTCGAATAGCTTAGAAGGAAACGATGTTTTTTTCTTTGGTCGTTACAGTATGATATGAAACAAAGTGTCGTTAATTTTAATTTATTTGAATATGATTGGCTTTTCATAGCTGTTTAAGACAATTTTGATGTATTTTGATACTTTGACAACTATTTTTCCAGAAGCTTAGAAGAAAACGATGTTTTTTTTCTTTGGTCGTTACAGTACGAAAGAAAAAAAAATGCTGTTATCTCCGTCAATATTAATTTTTTTCGACTTAGATTGGCTTTTCATAGCTGTTTAAGACAATCTTGATGTATTTTGATACTTTGACAACGATTTTTCGAATAGCTGAGAAGAAAACGATATTTTTTACTTTGGTCGTTACAGTATGATAGAAAACAAAATGTCGTTAATTTTAATTTATTTGAATATGATTGGGTTTTCATAGCTGTTTAAGACAATCTTGATGTATTTTGATACTTTGACAACGATTTTTCGAATAGCTTAGAAGGAAACGATGTTTTTTTCTTTGGTCGTTACAGTATGATATGAAACAAAATGTCGTTAATTTTAATTTATTTGAATATGATTTGCTTTTCATAGCTGTTTAAGACAATCTTGATGTATTTTGATACTTTGACAACGATTTTTCCAGTAGTTTAGAAGAAAACGATGTTTTTTTTCTTTGGTCGTTACAGTACGAAAGAAAAAAAAAATGCTGTTAACTGCGTCAATGTTAATTTTTTTCGATTTAGATTGGCTTTTCATAGCTGTTTAAGACAATCTTGATGTATTTTGATACCTTGACAACGATTTTTCCAGTAGCTTTGAAGAAAACGATGTTTTTTTTTTTTTTGGTCGTTACAGTATGATAGAAAACAAAATTTCGTTAATTTTATTTTTTTTTGAATAAGATTGGCTTTTCATAACTGTTTAAGACAATCTTGATGTATTTTGACACTTTGACAACGATTTTTCCAGTAGCTTAGAAGAAAACGATGTTTTTTTTTATTTGGTCTTTACAGTACGAAAGAAAAAAAAATGCTGTTATCTCCGTCAATATTAATTTTTTTCTATTTAGATTGGCTTTTCATAGCTGTTTAAGACAATCTTGATGTATTTTGATACTTTGACAACGATTTTTCCAGTAGCTTAGAAGAAAACGATGTTTTTTTTATTTGGTCGTTACAGTACGAAAGAAAAAAAAATGCTGTTATCTCCGTCAATATTAATTTTTTTCGATTTAGATTTGCTTTTCATAGCTGTTTAAGACAATCTTGATGTATTTTGATACTTTGACAACGATTTTTCCAGTAGTTTAGAAGAAAATGATGTTTTTTTTCTTTGGTCGTTACAGTACGAAAAAAAAAAATGCTGTTAACTCCGTCAATGTTAATTTTTTTTCGATTTAGATTGGCTTTTCATAGCTGTTTAAGACAATCTTGATGTATTTTGATACTTTGACAACGACTTTTTCAGTAGCTTAGAAGAAAACGAAGTTTTTTTTCTTAGGTCGTTACAGTATGATAGATAACAAAATTTCGTTAATTTTAATTTTTTTTGAATAAGATTGGGTTTTCATAGCTGTTTAAGACAATCTTGATGTATTTTGACACTTTGACAACGATTTTTCCAGTAGCTTAGAAGAAAACGATGTTTTTTTTTATTTGGTCGTTACAGTACGAAAGAAAAAAAAATGCTGTTATCTCCGTCAATATTAATTTTTTTCGATTTAGATTGGCTTTTCATAGCTGTTTAAGACAATCTTGATGTATTTTGATACTTTGACAACGATTTTTCCAGTAGCTTAGAAAAAAACGATGTTTTTTTCTTTGGTCGTTCCAGTATGATAGAAAACAAAATTTCGTTAATTTTAATTTTTTTTTAATAAGATTGGCTTTTCATAGCTGTTTAAGACAATCTTGATGTATTTTGACACTTTGACAACGATTTTTCCAGTAGCTTCGAAGAAAACGATGTTTTTTTTTTGGTCGTTACAGTACGAATGAAAAAAAAAATGCTGTTATCTCCGTCAATATTAATTTTTTCCGATTTATATTGGCTTTTCATAGCTGTTTAAGACAATCTTGATGTATTTTGATACTTTGACAACGATTTTTCGAATAGCTTAGAAGAAAACGATGTTTTTTTCTTTGGTCGTTACAGTATGATATGAAAACAAAATGTCGTTAATTTTAATTTATTTGAATATGATTGGCTTTTCATAGCTGTTTAAGACAATTTTGATGTATTTTGATACTTTGACAACTATTTTTTCAGAAGCTTAGAAGAAAACGATGTTTTTTTTCTTTGGTCGTTACAGTACGAAAGAAAAAAAAATGCTGTTATCTCCGTCAATATTAATTTTTTTCGACTAAGATTGGCTTTTCATTGCTGTTTAAGACAATCTTGATGTATTTTGATACTTTGACAACGATTTTTCGAATAGCTTAGAAGAAAACGATGTTTTTTTCTTTGGTCGTTACAGTATGATAGAAAACAAAATGTCGTTAATTTTAATTTATTTGAATATGATTGGGTTTTCATAGCTGTTTAAGACAATCTTGATGTATTTTGATACTTTGACAACGATTTTTCGAATAGCTTAGAAGAAAACGATGTTTTTTTCTTTGGTCGTTCCAGTATGATATGAAACAAAACGTCGTTAATTTTAATTTATTTGAATATGATTGGGTTTTCATAGCTGTTTAAGACAATCTTGATGTATTTTGATACTTTGACAACGATTTTTCCAGTAGTTTAGAAGAAAACGATGTTTTTTTTTCTTTGGTCGTTACAGTACGTAAGAAAAAAAAAATGCTGTTAACTCCGTCAATGTTAATTTTTTTCGATTTAGATTGGCTTTTCATAGCTGTTTAAGACAATCTTGATGTATTTTGATACTTTGACAACGATTTTTCCAGTAGCTTTGAAGAAAACGATGTTTTTTTTTTCTTTGGTCGTTCCAGTATGATATGAAACAAAATGTCGTTAATTTTAATTTATTTGAATATGATTGGCTTTTCATAGCTGTTTAAGACAATTTTGATGTATTTTGATACTTTGACAACTATTTTTTCAGAAGCTTAGAAGAAAACGATGTTTTTTTCTTTGGTCGTTACAGTACGAAAGAAAAAAAAATGCTGTTATCTCCGTCAATATTAATTTTTTTCGACTTAGATTGGCTTTTCATAGCTGTTTAAGACAATCTTGATGTATTTTGATACTTTGACAACGATTTTTCGAATAGCTTAGAAGAAAACGATGTTTTTTTCTTTGGTCGTTACAGTATGATAGAAAACAAAATGTCGTTAATTTAATTTATTTGAATATGATTGGGTTTTCATAGCTGTTTAAGACAATCTTGATGTATTTTGATACTTTGACAACGATTTTTCGAATAGCTTAGAAGGAAACGATGTTTTTTTCTTTGGTCGTTACAGTATGATATGAAACAAAGTGTCGTTAATTTTAATTTATTTGAATATGATTGGCTTTTCATAGCTGTTTAAGACAATTTTGATGTATTTTGATACTTTGACAACTATTTTTCCAGAAGCTTAGAAGAAAACGATGTTTTTTTTCTTTGGTCGTTACAGTACGAAAGAAAAAAAAATGCTGTTATCTCCGTCAATATTAATTTTTTTCGACTTAGATTGGCTTTTCATAGCTGTTTAAGACAATCTTGATGTATTTTGATACTTTGACAACGATTTTTCGAATAGCTGAGAAGAAAACGATATTTTTTACTTTGGTCGTTACAGTATGATAGAAAACAAAATGTCGTTAATTTTAATTTATTTGAATATGATTGGGTTTTCATAGCTGTTTAAGACAATCTTGATGTATTTTGATACTTTGACAACGATTTTTCGAAAAGCTTAGAAGGAAACGATGTTTTTTTCTTTGGTCGTTACAGTATGATATGAAACAAAATGTCGTTAATTTTAATTTATTTGAATATGATTTGCTTTTCATAGCTGTTTAAGACAATCTTGATGTATTTTGATACTTTGACAACGATTTTTCCAGTAGTTTAGAAGAAAACGATGTTTTTTTTCTTTGGTCGTTACAGTACGAAAGAAAAAAAAAATGCTGTTAACTGCGTCAATGTTAATTTTTTTCGATTTAGATTGGCTTTTCATAGCTGTTTAAGACAATCTTGATGTATTTTGATACCTTGACAACGATTTTTCCAGTAGCTTTGAAGAAAACGATGTTTTTTTTTTTTTTTGGTCGTTCCAGTATGATAGAAAACAAAATTTCGTTAATTTTATTTTTTTTGAATAAGATTGGCTTTTCATAACTGTTTAAGACAATCTTGATGTATTTTGACACTTTGACAACGATTTTTCCAGTAGCTTAGAAGAAAACGATGTTTTTTTTTTATTTGGTCGTTACAGTACGAAAGAAAAAAAAATGCTGTTATCTCCGTCAATATTAATTTTTTTCTATTTAGATTGGCTTTACATAGCTGTTTAAGACAATCTTGATGTATTTTGATACTTTGACAACGATTTTTCCAGTAGCTTAGAAGAAAACGATGTTTTTTTTATTTAGTCGTTACAGTACGAAAGAAAAAAAAATGCTGTTATCTCCGTCAATATTAATTTTTTTCGATTTAGATTTGCTTTTCATAGCTGTTTAAGACAATCTTGATGTATTTTGATACTTTGACAACGATTTTTCCAGTAGTTTAGAAGAAAATGATGTTTTTTTTCTTTGGTCGTTACAGTACGAAAAAAAAAAAATGCTGTTAACTCCGTCAATGTTAATTTTTTTTCGATTTAGATTGGCTTTTCATAGCTGTTTAAGACAATCTTGATGTATTTTGATACTTTGACAACGACTTTTTCAGTAGCTTAGAAGAAAACGAAGTTTTTTTTCTTAGGTCGTTACAGTATGATAGATAACAAAATTTCGTTAATTTTAATTTTTTTTGAATAAGATTGGGTTTTCATAGCTGTTTAAGACAATCTTGATGTATTTTGACACTTTGACAACGATTTTTCCAGTAGCTTAGAAGAAAACGATGTTTTTTTTTATTTGGTCGTTACAGTACGAAAGAAAAAAAAATGCTGTTATCTCCGTCAATATTAATTTTTTTCGATTTAGATTGGCTTTTCATAGCTGTTTAAGACAATCTTGATGTATTTTGATACTTTGACAACGATTTTTCGAGTAGCTTAGAAAAAAACGATGTTTTTTTCTTTGGTCGTTCCAGTATGATAGAAAACAAAATTTCGTTAATTTTAATTTTTTTTGAATAAGATTGGCTTTTCATAGCTGTTTAAGACAATCTTGATGTATTTTGACACTTTGACAACGATTTTTCCAGTAGCTTCGAAGAAAACGATGTTTTTTTTTTGGTCGTTACAGTACGAATGAAAAAAAAAATGCTGTTATCTCCCTCAATATTAATTTTTTCCGATTTACATTGGCTTTTCATAGCTGTTTAAGACAATCTTGATGTATTTTGATACTTTGACAACGATTTTTCGAATAGCTTAGAAGAAAACGATGTTTTTTTTCTTTGGTCGTTACAGTATGATATGAAAACAAAATGTCGTTAATTTTAATTTATTTGAATATGATTGGGTTTTCATAGCTGTTTAAGACAATCTTGATGTTTTTTGATACTTTGACAACTATTTTTCCAGAAGCTTAGAAGAAAACGATGTTGTTTTCTTTGGTCGTTACAGTACGAAAGAAAAAAAAAATGCTGTTATCTCCGTCAATATAAATTTTTTTCGATTTATATTGGCTTTTCATAGCTGTTTAAGACAATCTTGATGTATTTTGATACTTTGACAACGATTTTTCGAATAGCTTAGAAGAAAATGTTTTTTTCTTTGGTCGTTACAGTATGATATGAAACAAAATGTCGTTAATTTTAATTTATTTGAATATGATTGGCTTTTCATAGCTGTTTAAGACAATTTTGATGTATTTTGATACTTTGACAACTATTTTTTCAGAAGCTTAGAAGAAAACGATGTTTTTTTTCTTTGGTCGTTACAGTACGAAAGAAAAAAAATGCTGTTATCTCCGTCAATATTAATTTTTTTCGACTTAGATTGGCTTTTCATAGCTGTTTAAGACAATCTTGATGTATTTTGATACTTTGACAACGATTTTTCGAATAGCTTAGAAGAAAACGATGTTTTTTTCTTTGGTCGTTACAGTATGATAGAAAACAAAATGTCGTTAATTTTAATTTATTTGAATATGATTGGGTTTTCATAGCTGTTTAAGACAATCTTGATGTATTTTGATACTTTGACAACGATTTTTCGAATAGCTTAGAAGAAAACGATGTTTTTTTCTTTGGTCGTTCCAGTATGATATGAAACAAAATGTCGTTAATTTTAATTTATTTGAATATGATTGGGTTTTCATAGCTGTTTAAGACAATCTTGATGTATTTTGATACTTTGACAACGATTTTTCCAGTAGTTTAGAAGAAAACGATGTTTTTTTTTCTTTGGTCGTTACAGTACGAAAGAAAAAAAAAATGCTGTTAACTCCGTCAATGTTAATTTTTTTCGATTTAGATTGGCTTTTCATAGCTGTTTAAGACAATCTTGATGTATTTTGATACTTTGACAACGATTTTTCCAGTAGCTTTGAAGAAAACGATGTTTTTTTTTTCTTTGGTCGTTCCAGTATGATAGAAAACAAAATTTCGTTAATTTTATTTTTTTTGAATAAGATTGGCTTTTCATAACTGTTTAAGACAATCTTGATGTATTTTGACACTTTGACAACGATTTTTCCAGTAGTTTAGAAGAAAACGATGTTTTTTTTTCTTTTTTCGTTACAGTACGAATGAAAAAAAATGCTGTTATCTCCGTCAATATTAATTTATTTTCGGTTTACATTGGCTTTACATAGCTGTTTAAGACAATCTTGATGTATTTTGACACTTTGACAACGATTTTTCCAGTAGTTTAGAAGTAAACGATGTTTTTTTTTTTTTGGTCGTTACAGTACAATAGAAAAAAAAAAGCTATAAACTCCGTCAATGTTAATTTTTTTTCGATTGAGATTAGATTTTCATAGCTGTTTAAGACAATCTTGATGTACTTTGATACTTTGACAACGATTTTTCGAATAGCTTAGAAGAAAACGATGTTTTTTTCTTTGGTCGTTACAGTATGATATGAAACAAAATGTCGTTAATTTTAATTTATTTGAATATGATTGGGTTTTCATAGCTGTTTAAGACAATCTTGATGTATTTTGATACTTTGACAACGATTTTTCGAATAGCTTAGAAGGAAACGATGTTTTTTTCTTTGGTCGTTACAGTATGATATGAAACAAAGTGTCGTTAATTTTAATTTATTTGAATATGATTGGCTTTTCATAGCTGTTTAAGACAATTTTGATGTATTTTGATACTTTGACAACTATTTTTCCAGAAGCTTAGAAGAAAACGATGTTTTTTTTCTTTGGTCGTTACAGTACGAAAGAAAAAAAAATGCTGTTATCTCCGTCAATATTAATTTTTTTCGACTTAGATTGGCTTTTCATAGCTGTTTAAGACAATCTTGATGTATTTTGATACTTTGACAACGATTTTTCGAATAGCTGAGAAGAAAACGATATTTTTTACTTTGGTCGTTACAGTATGATAGAAAACAAAATGTCGTTAATTTTAATTTATTTGAATATGATTGGGTTTTCATAGCTGTTTAAGACAATCTTGATGTATTTTGATACTTTGACAACGATTTTTCGAATAGCTTAGAAGGAAACGATGTTTTTTTCTTTGGTCGTTACAGTATGATATGAAACAAAATGTCGTTAATTTTAATTTATTTGAATATGATTTGCTTTTCATAGCTGTTTAAGACAATCTTGATGTATTTTGATACTTTGACAACGATTTTTCCAGTAGTTTAGAAGAAAACGATGTTTTTTTTCTTTGGTCGTTACAGTACGAAAGAAAAAAAAAATGCTGTTAACTGCGTCAATGTTAATTTTTTTCGATTTAGATTGGCTTTTCATAGCTGTTTAAGACAATCTTGATGTATTTTGATACCTTGACAACGATTTTTCCAGTAGCTTTGAAGAAAACGATGTTTTTTTTTTTTTTTGGTCGTTCCAGTATGATAGAAAACAAAATTTCGTTAATTTTATTTTTTTTGAATAAGATTGGCTTTTCATAACTGTTTAAGACAATCTTGATGTATTTTGACACTTTGACAACGATTTTTCCAGTAGCTTAGAAGAAAACGATGTTTTTTTTTTATTTGGTCGTTACAGTACGAAAGAAAAAAAAATGCTGTTATCTCCGTCAATATTAATTTTTTTCTATTTAGATTGGCTTTACATAGCTGTTTAAGACAATCTTGATGTATTTTGATACTTTGACAACGATTTTTCCAGTAGCTTAGAAGAAAACGATGTTTTTTTTATTTAGTCGTTACAGTACGAAAGAAAAAAAAATGCTGTTATCTCCGTCAATATTAATTTTTTTCGATTTAGATTTGCTTTTCATAGCTGTTTAAGACAATCTTGATGTATTTTGATACTTTGACAACGATTTTTCCAGTAGTTTAGAAGAAAATGATGTTTTTTTTCTTTGGTCGTTACAGTACGAAAAAAAAAAAATGCTGTTAACTCCGTCAATGTTAATTTTTTTTCGATTTAGATTGGCTTTTCATAGCTGTTTAAGACAATCTTGATGTATTTTGATACTTTGACAACGACTTTTTCAGTAGCTTAGAAGAAAACGAAGTTTTTTTTCTTAGGTCGTTACAGTATGATAGATAACAAAATTTCGTTAATTTTAATTTTTTTTGAATAAGATTGGGTTTTCATAGCTGTTTAAGACAATCTTGATGTATTTTGACACTTTGACAACGATTTTTCCAGTAGCTTAGAAGAAAACGATGTTTTTTTTTATTTGGTCGTTACAGTACGAAAGAAAAAAAAATGCTGTTATCTCCGTCAATATTAATTTTTTTCGATTTAGATTGGCTTTTCATAGCTGTTTAAGACAATCTTGATGTATTTTGATACTTTGACAACGATTTTTCGAATAGCTTAGAAGAAAACGATGTTTTTTTCTTTGGTCGTTACAGTATGATATGAAAACAAAATGTCGTTAATTTTAATTTATTTGAATATGATTGGGTTTTCATAGCTGTTTAAGACAATCTTGATGTTTTTTGATACTTTGACAACTATTTTTCCAGAAGCTTAGAAGAAAACGATGTTGTTTTCTTTGGTCGTTACAGTACGAAAGAAAAAAAAAATGCTGTTATCTCCGTCAATATAAATTTTTTTCGATTTATATTGGCTTTTCATAGCTGTTTAAGACAATCTTGATGTATTTTGATATTTTGACAACGATTTTTCGAATAGCTTAGAAGAAAATGTTTTTTTCTTTGGTCGTTACAGTATGATATGAAACAAAATGTCGTTAATTTTAATTTATTTGAATATGATTGGCTTTTCATAGCTGTTTAAGACAATTTTGATGTATTTTGATACTTTGACAACTATTTTTTCAGAAGCTTAGAAGAAAACGATGTTTTTTTTCTTTGGTCGTTACAGTACGAAAGAAAAAAAATGCTGTTATCTCCGTCAATATTAATTTTTTTCGACTTAGATTGGCTTTTCATAGCTGTTTAAGACAATCTTGATGTATTTTGATACTTTGACAACGATTTTTCGAATAGCTTAGAAGAAAACGATGTTTTTTTCTTTGGTCGTTACAGTATGATAGAAAACAAAATGTCGTTAATTTTAATTTATTTGAATATGATTGGGTTTTCATAGCTGTTTAAGACAATCTTGATGTATTTTGATACTTTGACAACGATTTTTCGAATAGCTTAGAAGAAAACGATGTTTTTTTCTTTGGTCGTTCCAGTATGATATGAAACAAAATGTCGTTAATTTTAATTTATTTGAATATGATTGGGTTTTCATAGCTGTTTAAGACAATCTTGATGTATTTTGATACTTTGACAACGATTTTTCCAGTAGTTTAGAAGAAAACGATGTTTTTTTTTCTTTGGTCGTTACAGTACGAAAGAAAAAAAAAATGCTGTTAACTCCGTCAATGTTAATTTTTTTCGATTTAGATTGGCTTTTCATAGCTGTTTAAGACAATCTTGATGTATTTTGATACTTTGACAACGATTTTTCCAGTAGCTTTGAAGAAAACGATGTTTTTTTTTTCTTTGGTCGTTCCAGTATGATAGAAAACAAAATTTCGTTAATTTTATTTTTTTTGAATAAGATTGGCTTTTCATAACTGTTTAAGACAATCTTGATGTATTTTGACACTTTGACAACGATTTTTCCAGTAGTTTAGAAGAAAACGATGTTTTTTTTTTCTTTGGTCGTTACAGTACGAATGAAAAAAAATGCTGTTATCTCCGTCAATATTAATTTATTTTCGGTTTACATTGGCTTTACATAGCTGTTTAAGACAATCTTGATGTATTTTGACACTTTGACAACGATTTTTCCAGTAGTTTAGAAGTAAACGATGTTTTTTTTTTTTGGTCGTTACAGTACAATAGAAAAAAAAAGCTATAAACTCCGTCAATATTAATTTTTTTTCGATTGAGATTAGATTTTCATAGCTGTTTAAGACAATCTTGATGTACTTTGATACTTTGACAACGATTTTTCGAATAGCTTAGAAGAAAACGATGTTTTTTTCTTTGGTCGTTACAGTATGATAGAAAACAAAATGTCGTTAATTTTAACTTTTTTGAATAAGATTGGTTTTTCATAGCTGTTTAAGACAATCTTGATGTATTTTGATACTTTGACAACGATTTTTCCAGTAGTTTAGAAGAAAACGATGTTTTTTTTCTTTGGTCGTTACAGTACGAAAGAAAAAAAAATGCTGTTATCTCCGTCAATATTAATTTTTTTCGATTTATATTGGCTTTTCATAGCTGTTTAAGACAATCTTGATGTATTTTGATACTTTGACAACGATTTTTCGAATAGCTTAGAAGAAAACGATGTTTTTTTCTTTGGTCGTTACAGTATGATATGAAACAAAATGTCGTTAATTTTAATTTATTTGAATATGATTGGGTTTTCACAGCTGTTTAAGACAATCTTGATGTTTTTTGATACATTGACAACTATTTTTTCAGAAGCTTAGAAGAAAACGATGTTTTTTTTCTTTGGTCGTTACAGTACGAAAAAAAAAAATGCTGTTATCTCCGTCAATATTAATTTTTTTCGACTTAGATTGGCTTTTCATAGCTGTTTAAGACAATCTTGATGTATTTTGACACTTTGACAACGATTTTTCCAGTAGTCTAGAAGAAAACGATGTTTTTTTTTATTTGGTCGTTACAGTATGAAAGATAAAAAAATTGCGTTGACATTAATTTTTTTCGATTTAGATTTGCTTTTCATAGCTGTTTAAGACAATCTTGATGTATTTTGACACTTTGACAACGATTTTTCCAGTAGTCTAGAAGAAAACGATGTTTTTTTTTATTTGGTCGTTACAGTACGAAAGAAAAAAAAATGCTATCAACTCCGTCAATGTTAATTTTTTTTCGATTTAGATTTGCTTTTCATAGCTGTTAAAGACAATCTTGATGTATTTTGATACTTTGACAACGATTTTTCCAGTAGTTTAGAAGAAAACGATGTTTTTTTTTCTTTGGTCGTTACAGTACGAATGAAAAAAAATGCTGTTATCTCCGTCAATATTAATTTATTTTCGGTTTACATTGGCTTTACATAGCTGTTTAAGACAATCTTGATGTATTTTGACACTTTGACAACGATTTTTCCAGTAGTTTAGAAGTAAACGATGTTTTTTTTTTTTTGGTCGTTACAGTACAATAGAAAAAAAAAGCTATAAACTCCGTCAATGTTAATTTTTTTTCGATTGAGATTAGATTTTCATAGCTGTTTAAGACAATCTTGATGTACTTTGATACTTTGACAACGATTTTTCGAATAGCTTAGAAGAAAACGATGTTTTTTTCTTTGGTCGTTACAGTATGATAGAAAACAAAATGTCGTTAATTTTAACTTTTTTGAATAAGATTGGCTTTTCATAGCTGTTTAAGACAATCTTGATGTATTTTGATACTTTGACAACGATTTTTCCAGTAGTTTAGAAGAAAACGATGTTTTTTTTCTTTGGTCGTTACAGTACGAAAGAAAAAAAAATGCTGTTATCTCCGTCAATATTAATTTTTTTCGATTTATATTGGCTTTTCATAGCTGTTTAAGACAATCTTGATGTATTTTGATACTTTGACAACGATTTTTCGAATAGCTTAGAAGAAAACGATGTTTTTTTCTTTGGTCGTTACAGTATGATATGAAACAAAATGTCGTTAATTTTAATTTATTTGAATATGATTGGGTTTTCACAGCTGTTTAAGACAATCTTGATGTTTTTTGATACATTGACAACTATTTTTTCAGAAGCTTAGAAGAAAACGATGTTTTTTTTCTTTGGTCGTTACAGTACGAAAAAAAAAAATGCTGTTATCTCCGTCAATATTAATTTTTTTCGACTTAGATTGGCTTTTCATAGCTGTTTAAGACAATCTTGATGTATTTTGATACTTTGACAACGATTTTTCGAATAGCTTAGAAGAAAACGATGTTTTTTTCTTTGGTCGTTACAGTATGATAGAAAACAAAATGTCGTTAATTTTAATTTATTTGAATAAGATTGGGTTTTCATAGCTGTTTAAAACAATCTTGATGTATTTTGATACTTTGACAACGATTTTTCGAATAGCTTAGAAGGAAACGATGTTTTTTTCTTTGGTCGTTACAGTATGATATGAAACAAAATGTCGTTAATTTTAATTTATTTGAATATGATTGGGTTTTCATAGCTGTTTAAGACAATCTTGATGTATTTTGATACTTTGACAACGATTTTTCCAGTAGTTTAGAAGAAAACGATGTTTTTTTTTCTTTGGTCGTTACAGTACGGAAGAAAAAAAAATGCTGTTAACTCCGTCAATGTTAATTTTTTTTCTATTTAGATTTGCTTTTTATAGCTGTTTAAGACAATCTTGACGTATTTTGATACTTTGACAACGATTTTTCCAGTAGTTTAGAAGAAAACGATGTTTTTTTTTTCTTTGGTCGTTAGAGTACGAATGAAAAAAAATGCTGTTATCTCCGTCAATATTAATTAATTTTCGATTAACATTGGCTTTACAGAGCTGTTTAAGACAATCTTGATGTATTTTGACACTTTGACAACGATTTTTCCAGTAGTCTAGAAGAAAACGATGTTTTTTTTATTTGGTCGTTACAGTACGAAAGAAAAAAAAATGCTGTCAACTCCGTCAATGTTAATTTTTTTTCAATTTAGATTTGCTTTTCATAGCTGTTTAAGACAATCTTGATGTATTTTGATACTTTGACAACGATTTTTCCAGTAGTTTAGAAGAAAACGATGTTTTTTTTCTTTGGTCGTTACAGTATGAAAGATAAAAAAATTGCGTTGACATTAATTTTTTTCGATTTAGATTTGCTTTTCATAGCTGTTTAAGACAATCTTGATGTATTTTGACACTTTGACAACGATTTTTCCAGTAGTCTAGAAGAAAACGATGTTTTTTTTCTTTGGTCGTTACAGTACGAAAGAAAAAAAAATGCTATCAACTCCGTCAATGTTAATTTTTTTTCTATTTAGATTTGCTTTTTATAGCTGTTTAAGACAATCTTGACGTATTTTGATACTTTGACAACGATTTTTCCAGTAGTTTAGAAGAAAACGATGTTTTTTTTCTTTGGTCGTTAGAGTACGAATGAAAAAAAATGCTGTTATCTCCGTCAATATTAATTAATTTTCGATTAACATTGGCTTTACAGAGCTGTTTAAGACAATCTTGATGTATTTTGACACTTTGACAACGATTTTTCCAGTAGTTTAGAAGAAAACGATGTTTTTTTTTCTTTGGTCGTTACAGTACGGAAGAAAAAAAAATGCTGTTAACTCCGTCAATGGTAATTTTTTTTCTATTTAGATTTGCTTTTTATAGCTGTTTAAGACAATCTTGACGTATTTTGATACTTTGACAACGATTTTTCCAGTAGTTTAGAAGAAAACGATGTTTTTTTTTTCTTTGGTCGTTAGAGTACGAATGAAAAAAAATGCTGTTATCTCCGTCAATATTAATTTATTTTCGATTAACATTGGCTTTACATAGCTGTTTAAGACAATCTTGATGTATTTTGATACTTTGACAACGATTTTTCCAGTAGTTTAGAAGAAAACGATGTTTTTTTTCTTTGGTCGTTACAGTATGAAAGAAAAAAAATTGCGTTAATATTAATTTTTTTGAATAAGATTGACTTTACATAGCTGTTTAAGACAATTTTGATGTATTTTGATACTTTGACAACGATTTTTCCAGTAGCTTAGAAGAAAACGATGTTTTTTTTCTTTGGTCGTTACAGTATGAAAGATAAAAAAATTGCGTTGACATTAATTTTTTTCGATTTAGATTTGCTTTTCATAGCTGTTTAAGACAATCTTGATGTATTTTGACACTTTGACAACGATTTTTCCAGTAGTCTAGAAGAAAACGATGTTTTTTTTTATTTGGTCGTTACAGTACGAAAGAAAAAAAAATGCTATCAACTCCGTCAATGTTAATTTTTTTTCTATTTAGATTTGCTTTTTATAGCTGTTTAAGACAAATTTGATGTATTTTGATACTTTGACAACGATTTTTCCAGTAGTTTAGAAGAAAACGATGTTTTTTTTCTTTGGTCGTTACAGTATGAAAGAAAAAAAATTGCGTTAATATTAATTTTTTTGAATAAGATTGACTTTACATAGCTGTTTAAGACAATCTTGATGTATTTTGATACTTTGACAACGATTTTTCGAATAGCTTAGAAGAAAACGATGTTTTTTTCTTTGGTCGTTACAGTATGATATGAAACAAAATGTCGTTAATTTTAATTTATTTGAATATGATTGGGTTTTCACAGCTGTTTAAGACAATCTTGATGTTTTTTGATACATTGACAACTATTTTTTCAGAAGCTTAGAAGAAAACGATGTTTTTTTTCTTTGGTCGTTACAGTACGAAAAAAAAAAATGCTGTTATCTCCGTCAATATTAATTTTTTTCGACTTAGATTGGCTTTTCATAGCTGTTTAAGACAATCTTGATGTATTTTGATACTTTGACAACGATTTTTCGAATAGCTTAGAAGAAAACGATGTTTTTTTCTTTGGTCGTTACAGTATGATAGAAAACAAAATGTCGTTAATTTTAATTTATTTGAATAAGATTGGGTTTTCATAGCTGTTTAAAACAATCTTGATGTATTTTGATACTTTGACAACGATTTTTCGAATAGCTTAGAAGGAAACGATGTTTTTTTCTTTGGTCGTTACAGTATGATATGAAACAAAATGTCGTTAATTTTAATTTATTTGAATATGATTGGGTTTTCATAGCTGTTTAAGACAATCTTGATGTATTTTGATACTTTGACAACGACTTTTCCAGTAGTTTAGAAGAAAACGATGTTTTTTTTTCTTTGGTCGTTACAGTACGGAAGAAAAAAAAATGCTGTTAACTCCGTCAATGTTAATTTTTTTTCTATTTAGATTTGCTTTTTATAGCTGTTTAAGACAATCTTGACGTATTTTGATACTTTGACAACGATTTTTCCAGTAGTTTAGAAGAAAACGATGTTTTTTTTCTTTGGTCGTTAGAGTACGAATGAAAAAAAATGCTGTTATCTCCGTCAATATTAATTAATTTTCGATTAACATTGGCTTTACATAGCTGTTTAAGACAATCTTGATGTATTTTGACACTTTGACAACGATTTTTCCAGTAGTCTAGAAGAAAACGATGTTTTTTTTATTTGGTCGTTACAGTACGAAAGAAAAAAAAATGCTGTCAACTCCGTCAATGTTAATTTTTTTTCGATTTAGATTTGCTTTTCATAGCTGTTTAAGACAATCTTGATGTATTTTGATACTTTGACAACGATTTTTCCAGTAGTTTAGAAGAAAACGATGTTTTTTTTCTTTGGTCGTTACAGTATGAAAGAAAAAAAATTGCGTTAATATTAATTTTTTTGAATAAGATTGGCTTTACATAGCTGTTTAAGACAATCTTGATGTATTTTGATACTTTGACAACGATTTTTCCAGTAGCTTAGAAGAAAACGATGTTTTTTTTCTTTGGTCGTTACAGTATGAAAGATAAAAAAATTGCGTTGACATTAATTTTTTTCGATTAAGATTTGCTGTTCATAGCTGTTTAAGACAATCTTGATGTATTTTGATACTTTGACAACGATTTTTCCAGTAGTTTAGCAGAAAACGATGTTTTTTTTTTCTTTGGTCGTTAGAGTACGAATGAAAAAAAATGCTGTTATCTCCGTCAATATTAATTTATTTTCGATTAACATTGGCTTTACATAGCTGTTTAAGACAATCTTGATGTATTTTGATACTTTGACAACGATTTTTCCAGTAGTTTAGAAGAAAACGATGTTTTTTTTCTTTGGTCGTTACAGTATGAAAGAAAAAAAATTGCGTTAATATTAATTTTTTTGAATAAGATTGACTTTACATAGCTGTTTAAGACAATTTTGATGTATTTTGATACTTTGACAACGATTTTTCCAGTAGCTTAGAAGAAAACGATGTTTTTTTTCTTTGGTCGTTACAGTATGAAAGATAAAAAAATTGCGTTGACATTAATTTTTTTCGATTTAGATTTGCTTTTCATAGCTGTTTAAGACAATCTTGATGTATTTTGACACTTTGACAACGATTTTTCCAGTAGTCTAGAAGAAAACGATGTTTTTTTTTATTTGGTCGTTACAGTACGAAAGAAAAAAAAATGCTATCAACTCCGTCAATGTTAATTTTTTTTCGATTTAGATTTGCTTTTCATAGCTGTTTAAGACAATCTTGATGTATTTTGATACTTTGACAACGATTTTTCCAGTAGTTTAGAAGAAAACGATGTTTTTTTTTCTTTGGTCGTTACAGTACGAAAGAAAAAAAAAAGCTATCAACTCCGGCAATATTAATTTTTTTCGATTTAGATTGGCTTTTCATAGCTGTTTAAGACAATCTTGATGTATTTTGATACTTTGACAACGATTTTTCCAGGAGCTTAGAAGAAAACGAAGTTTTTTTTCTTAGGTCGTTACAGTATGATAGAAAACAAAATTTCGTTAATTTTAATTTTTTTTGAATACGATTGGCTTTTCATAGCTGATTAAGACAATCTTGATGTATTTTGACACTTTGACAACGATTTTTCCAGTAGTTTAGAAGAAAACGATGTTTTTTTTCTTTGGTCGTTACAGTACGAAAGAAAAAAAAAATCTATCAACTCCGGCAATATTAATTTTTTTCGATTTAGATTGGCTTTTCATAGCTGTTTAAGACAATCTTGATGTATTTTGATACTTTGACAACGATTTTTCCAGGAGCTTAGAAAAAAACGAAGTTTTTTTTCATTGGTCGTTACAGTATGATAGAAAACAAAATTTCGTTAATTTTAATTTTTTTCGATTTATATTGGCTTTTCATAGCTGTTTAAGACAATCTTGATGTATTTTGATACTTTGACAACGATTTTTCCAGAAGCTTAGAAGAAAACGATGTTTTTTTCTTTGGTCGTTCCAGTATGATAGAAAACAAAATTTCGTTAATTTTAATTTTTTTCGATTTATATTGGCTTTTCATAGCTGTTTAAGACAATCTTGATGTATTTTGATACTTTGACAACGATTTTTCCAGTAGCTTAGAAGAAAACGATGTTTTTTTCTTTGGTCGTTCCAGTATGATAGAAAACAAAATTGCGTTGACATTAATTTTTTTCGATTTAGATTTGCTGTTCATAGCTGTTTAAGACAATCTTGATGTATTTTGATACTTTGACAACGATTTTTCCAGTAGTTTAGCAGAAAACGATGTTTTTTTTTTCTTTGGTCGTTAGAGTACGAATGAAAAAAAATGCTGTTATCTCCGTCAATATTAATTTATTTTCGATTAACATTGGCTTTACATAGCTGTTTAAGACAATCTTGATGTATTTTGATACTTTGACAACGATTTTTCCAGTAGTTTAGAAGAAAACGATGTTTTTTTTCTTTGGTCGTTACAGTATGAAAGAAAAAAAATTGCGATAATATTAATTTTTTTGAATAAGATTGACTTTACATAGCTGTTTAAGACAATCTTGATGTATTTTGATACTTTGACAACGATTTTTCCAGTAGTTTAGCAGAAAACGATGTTTTTTTTTTCTTTGGTCGTTAGAGTACGAATGAAAAAAAATGCTGTTATCTCCGTCAATATTAATTTATTTTCGATTAACATTGGCTTTACATAGCTGTTTAAGACAATCTTGATGTATTTTGATACTTTGACAACGATTTTTCCAGTAGCTTAGAAGAAAACGATGTTTTTTTTTTTCTTTGGTCGTTACAGTATGAAAGATAAAAAAATTGCGTTGACATTAATTTTTTTCGATTTAGATTTGCTGTTCATAGCTGTTTAAGACAATCTTGATGTATTTTGATACTTTGACAACGATTTTTCCAGTAGTCTAGAAGAAAACGATGTTTTTTTTCTTTGGTCGTTACAGTACGAAAGAAAAAAAAAAGCTATCAACTCCGGCAATATTAATTTTTTTCGATTTAGATTGGCTTTTCATAGCTGTTTAAGACAATCTTGATGTATTTTGATACTTTGACAACGATTTTTCCAGTAGTTTAGAAGAAAACGATGTTTTTTTTCTTTGGTCGTTACAGTACGAAAGAAAAAAAAAAGCTATCAACTCCGGCAATATTAATTTTTTTCGATTTAGATTGGCTTTTCATAGCTGTTTAAGACAATCTTGATGTATTTTGATACTTTGACAACGATTTTTCCAGGAGCTTAGAAGAAAACGAAGTTTTTTTTCTTAGGTCGTTACAGTATGATAGAAAACAAAATTTCGTTAATTTTAATTTTTTTTGAATAAGATTGGCTTTTCATAGCTGATTAAGACAATTTTGATGTATTTTGACACTTTGACAACGATTTTTCCAGTAGTTTAGAAGAAAACGATGTTTTTTTTCTTTGGTCGTTACAGTACGAAAGAAAAAAAAAATCTATCAACTCCGGCAATATTAATTTTTTTCGATTTAGATTGGCTTTTCATAGCTGTTTAAGACAATCTTGATGTATTTTGATACTTTGACAACGATTTTTCCAGGAGCTTATAAAAAAACGAAGTTTTTTTTCTTAGGTCGTTACAGTATGATAGAAAACAAAATTTCGTTAATTTTAATTTTTTTCGATTTATATTGGCTTTTCATAGCTGTTTAAGACAATCTTGATGTATTTTGATACTTTGACAACGATTTTTCCAGTAGCTTAGAAGAAAACGATGTTTTTTTCTTTGGTCGTTCCAGTATGATAGAAAACAAAATTTCGTTAATTTTATTTTTTTTTGAATAAGATTGGCTTTTCATAGCTGTTTAAGACAATCTTGATGTATTTTGACACTTTGACAACGATTTTTCCAGTAGCTTCGAAGAAAACGATGTTTTTTTTTTGGTCTTTACAGTACGAAAGAAAAAAAAATGCTGTTATCTCCGTCAATATTATTTTTTTTCGATTTAGATTGGCTTTTCATAGCTGTTTAAGACAATCTTGATGTATTTTGATACTTTGACAACGATTTTTCGAATAGCTTAGAAGAAAACGATGTTTTTTTCTTTGGTCGTTACAGTATGATATGAAAACAAAATGTCGTTAATTTTAATTTATTTGAATATGATTGGGTTTTCATAGCTGTTTAAGACAATCTTGATGTATTTTGATACTTTGACAACGATTTTTCCAGTAGTTTAGATGAAAACGATGTTTTTTTTTCATTAGTCGTTACAGTACGAAAGAAAAAAAAAATGCTGTTAACTCCGTCAATGTTAATTTTTTTTCTATTTAGATTTGCTTTTTATAGCTGTTTAAGACAATCTTGACGTATTTTGATACTTTGACAACGATTTTTCCAGTAGTTTAGTAGAAAACGATGTTTTTTTTCTTTGGTCGTTAGAGTACGAATGAAAAAAAATGCTGTTAACTCCGTCAATATTAATTTATTTTCGATTAACATTGGCTTTACATAGCTGTTTAAGACAATCTTGATGTATTTTGATACTTTGACAACGATTTTTCCAGTAGCTTAGAAGAAAACGATGTTTTTTTCTTTGGTCGTTCCAGTATGATAGAAAACAAAATTTCGTTAATTTTATTTTTTTTCGATTTAGATTTGCTGTTCATAGCTGTTTAAGACAATCTTGATGTATTTTGACACTTTGACAACGATTTTTCCAGTAGCTTCGAAGAAAACGATGTTTTTTTTTTGGTCGTTACAGTACGAAAGAAAAAAAAATGCTGTTATCTCCGTCAATATTAATTTTTTTCGACTTAGATTGGCTTTTCATAGCTGTTTAAGACAATCTTGATGTATTTTGATACTTTGACAACGATTTTTCGAATAGCTTAGAAGAAAACGATGTTTTTTTCTTTGGTCGTTACAGTATGATAGAAAACAAAATGTCGTTAATTTTAATTTATTTGAATATGATTGGGTTTTCATAGCTGTTTAAGACAATCTTGATGTATTTTGATACTTTGACAACGATTTTTCGAATAGCTTAGAAGGAAACGATGTTTTTTTCTTTGGTCGTTACAGTATGATATGAAACAAAATGTCGTTAATTTTAATTTATTTGAATATGATTGGGTTTTCATAGCTGTTTAAGACAATCTTGATGTATTTTGATACTTTGACAACGATTTTTCGAATAGCTTAGAAGGAAACGATGTTTTTTTCTTTGGTCGTTACAGTATGATATGAAACAAAATGTCGTTAATTTTAATTTATTTGAATATGATTTGCTTTTCATAGCTGTTTAAGACAATCTTGATGTATTTTGATACTTTGACAACGATTTTTCGAATAGCTAAGAAGAAAACGATGTTTTTTTCTTTGGTCGTTACAGTATGATAGAAAACAAAATGTCGTTAATTTTAATTTATTTGAATATGATTGGCTTTTCATAGCTGTTTAAGACAATTTTGATGTATTTTGATACTTTGACAACTATTTTTCCAGAAGCTTAGAAGAAAACGATGTTTTTTTTCTTTGGTCGTTACAGTACGAAAGAAAAAAAAATGCTGTTATCTCCGTCAATATTAATTTTTTTCGACTTAGATTGGCTTTTCATAGCTGTTTAAGATAATCTTGATGTATTTTGATACTTTGACAACGATTTTTCGAATAGCTTAGAAGAAAACGATGTTTTTTTCTTTGGTCGTTACAGTATGATAGAAAACAAAATGTCGTTAATTTTAATTTATTTGAATATGATTGGGTTTTCATAGCTGTTTAAGACAATCTTGATGTATTTTGATACTTTGACAACGATTTTTCGAATAGCTTAGAAGGAAACGATGTTTTTTTCTTTGGTCGTTACAGTATGATATGAAACAAAATGTCGTTAATTTTAATTTATTTGAATATGATTTGCTTTTCATAGCTGTTTAAGACAATCTTGATGTATTTTGATACTTTGACAACGATTTTTCCAGTAGTTTAGAAGAAAACGATGTTTTTTTTTCTTTGGTCGTTACAGTACGAAAGAAAAAAAAAATGCTGTTAACTCCGTCAATGTTAATTTTTTTCGATTTAGATTGGCTTTTCATAGCTGTTTAAGACAATCTTGATGTATTTTGATACTTTGACAACGATTTTTCCAGTAGCTTTGAAGAAAACGATGTTTTTTTTTTTCTTTGGTCGTTCCAGTATGATAGAAAACAAAATTTCGTTAATTTTATTTTTTTTGAATAAGATTGGCTTTTCATAACTGTTTAAGACAATCTTGATGTATTTTGACACTTTGACAACGATTTTTCCAGTAGCTTAGAAGAAAACGATGTTTTTTTTCTATTTGGTCGTTACAGTACGAAAGAAAAAAAATGCTGTTATCTCCGTCAATATTAATTTTTTTCTATTTAGATTGGCTTTTCATAGCTGTTTAAGACAATCTTGATGTATTTTGATACTTTGACAACGATTTTTCCAGTAGCTTAGAAGAAAACGATGTTTTTTTTTCTTTGGTCGTTACAGTACGAAAGAAAAAAAAATGCTGTTATCTCCGTCAATATTAATTTTTTTCGATTTAGATTTGCTTTTCATAGCTGTTTAAGACAATCTTGATGTATTTTGATACTTTGACAACGATTTTTCCAGTAGTTTAGAAGAAAATGATGTTTTTTTTTCTTTGGTCGTTACAGTACGAAAGAAAAAAAAAATGCTGTTAACTCCGTCAATGTTAATTTTTTTTCGATTTAGATTGGCTTTTCATAGCTGTTTAAGACAATCTTGTTGTATTTTGATACTTTGACAACGATTTTTTCAGTAGCTTAGAAGAAAACGAAGATTTTTTTCTTAGGTCGTTACAGTATGATAGAAAACAAAATTTCGTTAATTTTAATTTTTTTTGAATAAGATTGGCTTTTCATAGCTGTTTAAGACAATCTTGATGTATTTTGACACTTTGACAACAATTTTTCCAATAGCTTAGAAGAAAACGATGTTTTTTTTTATTTGGTCGTTACAGTACGAAAGAAAAAAAAATGCTGTTATCTCCGTTAATTTTAATTTTTTTTGAATAAGATTGGCTTTTCATAGCTGTTTAAGACAATCTTGATGTATTTTGACACTTTGACAACGATTTTTCCAGTAGCTTCGAAGAAAACGATGTTTTTTTTTTGGTCGTTACAGTACGAATGAAAAAAAAATGCTGTTATCTCCGTCAATATTAATTTTTTCCGATTTATATTGGCTTTTCATAGCTGTTTAAGACAATCTTGATGTATTTTGATACTTTGACAACGATTTTTCGAATAGCTTAGAAGAAAACGATGTTTTTTTCTTTGGTCGTTACAGTATGATTTGAAAACAAAATGTCGTTAATTTTAATTTATTTGAATATGATTGGGTTTTCATAGCTGTTTAAGACAATCTTGATGTTTTTTGATACTTTGACAACTTTTTTTTCCAGAAGCTTAGAAGAAAACGATGTTTTTTTCTTTGGTCGTTACAGTACGAAAGAAAAAAAAATGCTGTTATCTCCGTCAATATAAATTTTTTTCGATTTATATTGGCTTTTCATAGCTGTTTAAGACAATCTTGATGTATTTTGATACTTTGACAACGATTTTTCGAATAGCTTAGAAGAAAACGATGTTTTTTTCTTTGGTCGTTACAGTATGATATGAAACAAAATGTCGTTAATTTTAATTTATTTGAATATGATTGGCTTTTCATAGCTGTTTAAGACAATTTTGATGTATTTTGATACTTTGACAACTATTTTTCCAGAAGCTTAGAAGAAAACGATGTTTTTTTTCTTTGGTCGTTACAGTACGAAAGAAAAAAAAAATGCTGTTATCTCCGTCAATATTAATTTTTTTCGACTTAGATTGGCTTTTCATAGCTGTTTAAGACAATCTTGATGTATTTTGATACTTTGACAACGATTTTTCGAATAGCTTAGAAGGAAACGATGTTTTTTTCTTTGGTCGTTACAGTATGATATGAAACAAAATGTCGTTAATTTTAATTTATTTGAATATGATTGGGTTTTCATAGCTGTTTAAGACAATCTTGATGTATTTTGAAACTTTGACAACGATTTTTCCAACGATGTTTTTTTTTCTTTGGTCGTTACAGTACGAAAGAAAAAAAAATGCTGTTAACTCCGTCAATGTTAATTTTTTTCGATTTAGATTGGCTTTTCATAGCTGTTTAAGACAATCTTGATGTATTTTGATACTTTGACAACGATTTTTCCAGTAGCTTTGAAGAAAACGATGTTTTTTTTTCTTTGGTCGTTCCAGTATGATAGAAAACAAAATTTCGTTAATTTTATTTTTTTTGAATAAGATTGGCTTTTCATAACTGTTTAAGACAATCTTGATGTATTTTGACACTTTGACAACAATTTTTCCAGTAGCTTAGAAGAAAACGATGTTTTTTTTTTCTTTGGTCGTTAGAGTACGAATGAAAAAAAATGCTGTTATCTCCGTCAATATTAATTTATTTTCGATTAACATTGGCTTTACATAGCTGTTTAAGACAATCTTGATGTATTTTGATACTTTGACAACGATTTTTCCAGTAGCTTAGAAGAAAACGATGTTTTTTTTCTTTGGTCGTTACAGTATGAAAGATAAAAAAATTGCGTTGACATTAATTTTTTTCGATTTAGATTTGCTGTTCATAGCTGTTTAAGACAATCTTGATGTATTTTGACACTTTGACAACGATTTTTCCAGTAGTCTAGAAGAAAACGATGTTTTTTTTTATTTGGTCGTTACAGTACGAAAGAAAAAAAAATGCTATCAACTCCGTCAATGTTAATTTTTTTTCGATTTAGATTTGCTTTTCATAGCTGTTTAAGACAATCTTGATGTATTTTGATACTTTGACAACGATTTTTCCAGTAGTTTAGAAGAAAACGATGTTTTTTTTTCTTTGGTCGTTACAGTACGAAAGAAAAAAAAAAGCTATCAACTCCGGCAATATTAACTTTTTTCGATTTAGATTGGCTTTTCATAGCTGTTTAAGACAATCTTGATGTATTTTGATACTTTGACAACGATTTTTCCAGGAGCTTAGAAGAAAACGAAGTTTTTTTTCTTAGGTCGTTACAGTATGATAGAAAACAAAATTTCGTTAATTTTAATTTTTTTTGAATAAGATTGGCTTTTCATAGCTGATTAAGACAATCTTGATGTATTTTGACACTTTGACAACGATTTTTCCAGTAGTTTAGAAGAAAACGATGTTTTTTTTCTTTGGTCGTTACAGTACGAAAGAAAAAAAAAATCTATCAACTCCGGCAATATTAATTTTTTTCGATTTAGATTGGCTTTTCATAGCTGTTTAAGACAATCTTGATGTATTTTGATACTTTGACAACGATTTTTCCAGGAGCTTAGAAAAAAACGAAGTTTTTTTTCTTAGGTCGTTACAGTATGATAGAAAACAAAATTTCGTTAATTTTAATTTTTTTCGATTTATATTGGCTTTTCATAGCTGTTTAAGACAATCTTGATGTATTTTGATACTTTGACAACGATTTTTCCAGTAGCTTAGAAGAAAACGATGTTTTTTTCTTTGGTCGTTCCAGTATGATAGAAAACAAAATTTCGTTAATTTTATTTTTTTTTGAATAATATTGGCTTTTCATAGCTGTTTAAGACAATCTTGATGTATTTTGACACTTTGACAACGATTTTTCCAGTAGCTTCGAAGAAAACGATGTTTTTTTTTTGGTCGTTACAGTACGAAAGAAAAAAAAAATGCTGTTATCTCCGTCAATATTAATTTTTTTCGACTTAGATTGGCTTTTCATAGCTGTTTAAGATAATCTTGATGTATTTTGATACTTTGACAACGATTTTTCGAATAGCTTAGAAGGAAACGATGTTTTTTTCTTTGGTCGTTACAGTATGATATGAAACAAAATGTCGTTAATTTTAATTTATTTGAATATGATTTGCTTTTCATAGCTGTTTAAGACAATCTTGATGTATTTTGATACTTTGACAACGATTTTTCGAATAGCTAAGAAGAAAACGATGTTTTTTTCTTTGGTCGTTACAGTATGATAGAAAACAAAATGTCGTTAATTTTAATTTATTTGAATATGATTGGCTTTTCATAGCTGTTTAAGACAATTTTGATGTATTTTGATACTTTGACAACTATTTTTCCAGAAGCTTAGAAGAAAACGATGTTTTTTTTCTTTGGTCGTTACAGTACGAAAGAAAAAAAAATGCTGTTATCTCCGTCAATATTAATTTTTTTCGACTTAGATTGGCTTTTCATAGCTGTTTAAGATAATCTTGATGTATTTTGATACTTTGACAACGATTTTTCGAATAGCTTAGAAGAAAACGATGTTTTTTTCTTTGGTCGTTACAGTATGATAGAAAACAAAATGTCGTTAATTTTAATTTATTTGAATATGATTGGGTTTTCATAGCTGTTTAAGACAATCTTGATGTATTTTGATACTTTGACAACGATTTTTCGAATAGCTTAGAAGGAAACGATGTTTTTTTCTTTGGTCGTTACAGTATGATATGAAACAAAATGTCGTTAATTTTAATTTATTTGAATATGATTTGCTTTTCATAGCTGTTTAAGACAATCTTGATGTATTTTGATACTTTGACAACGATTTTTCCAGTAGTTTAGAAGAAAACGATGTTTTTTTTTCTTTGGTCGTTACAGTACGAAAGAAAAAAAAAATGCTGTTAACTCCGTCAATGTT
This sequence comes from Ptychoptera albimana, assembly GCA_961205885.1. NCBI lineage: Eukaryota > Metazoa > Arthropoda > Insecta > Diptera > Ptychopteridae > Ptychoptera > Ptychoptera albimana. Next base: position 7,374,468 of record OY540806.1, read on the forward strand.
AATTTTTTTCGATTTAGATTGGCTTTTCATAGCTGTTTAAGACAATCTTGATGTATTTTGATACTTTGACAACGATTTTTCCAGTAGCTTTGAAGAAAACGATGTTTTTTTTTTTCTTTGGTCGTTCCAGTATGATAGAAAACAAAATTTCGTTAATTTTATTTTTTTTGAATAAGATTGGCTTTTCATAACTGTTTAAGACAATCTTGATGTATTTTGACACTTTGACAACGATTTTTCCAGTAGCTTAGAAGAAAACGATGTTTTTTTTCTATTTGGTCGTTACAGTACGAAAGAAAAAAAATGCTGTTATCTCCGTCAATATTAATTTTTTTCTATTTAGATTGGCTTTTCATAGCTGTTTAAGACAATCTTGATGTATTTTGATACTTTGACAACGATTTTTCCAGTAGCTTAGAAGAAAACGATGTTTTTTTTTCTTTGGTCGTTACAGTACGAAAGAAAAAAAAATGCTGTTATCTCCGTCAATATTAATTTTTTTCGATTTAGATTTGCTTTTCATAGCTGTTTAAGACAATCTTGATGTATTTTGATACTTTGACAACGATTTTTCCAGTAGTTTAGAAGAAAATGATGTTTTTTTTTCTTTGGTCGTTACAGTACGAAAGAAAAAAAAAATGCTGTTAACTCCGTCAATGTTAATTTTTTTTCGATTTAGATTGGCTTTTCATAGCTGTTTAAGACAATCTTGTTGTATTTTGATACTTTGACAACGATTTTTTCAGTAGCTTAGAAGAAAACGAAGATTTTTTTCTTAGGTCGTTACAGTATGATAGAAAACAAAATTTCGTTAATTTTAATTTTTTTTGAATAAGATTGGCTTTTCATAGCTGTTTAAGACAATCTTGATGTATTTTGACACTTTGACAACAATTTTTCCAATAGCTTAGAAGAAAACGATGTTTTTTTTTATTTGGTCGTTACAGTACGAAAGAAAAAAAAATGCTGTTATCTCCGTTAATTTTAATTTTTTTTGAATAAGATTGGCTTTTCATAGCTGTTTAAGACAATCTTGATGTATTTTGACACTTTGACAACGATTTTTCCAGTAGCTTCGAAGAAAACGATGTTTTTTTTTTGGTCGTTACAGTACGAATGAAAAAAAAATGCTGTTATCTCCGTCAATATTAATTTTTTCCGATTTATATTGGCTTTTCATAGCTGTTTAAGACAATCTTGATGTATTTTGATACTTTGACAACGATTTTTCGAATAGCTTAGAAGAAAACGATGTTTTTTTCTTTGGTCGTTACAGTATGATTTGAAAACAAAATGTCGTTAATTTTAATTTATTTGAATATGATTGGGTTTTCATAGCTGTTTAAGACAATCTTGATGTTTTTTGATACTTTGACAACTTTTTTTTCCAGAAGCTTAGAAGAAAACGATGTTTTTTTCTTTGGTCGTTACAGTACGAAAGAAAAAAAAATGCTGTTATCTCCGTCAATATAAATTTTTTTCGATTTATATTGGCTTTTCATAGCTGTTTAAGACAATCTTGATGTATTTTGATACTTTGACAACGATTTTTCGAATAGCTTAGAAGAAAACGATGTTTTTTTCTTTGGTCGTTACAGTATGATATGAAACAAAATGTCGTTAATTTTAATTTATTTGAATATGATTGGCTTTTCATAGCTGTTTAAGACAATTTTGATGTATTTTGATACTTTGACAACTATTTTTCCAGAAGCTTAGAAGAAAACGATGTTTTTTTTCTTTGGTCGTTACAGTACGAAAGAAAAAAAAAATGCTGTTATCTCCGTCAATATTAATTTTTTTCGACTTAGATTGGCTTTTCATAGCTGTTTAAGACAATCTTGATGTATTTTGATACTTTGACAACGATTTTTCGAATAGCTTAGAAGGAAACGATGTTTTTTTCTTTGGTCGTTACAGTATGATATGAAACAAAATGTCGTTAATTTTAATTTATTTGAATATGATTGGGTTTTCATAGCTGTTTAAGACAATCTTGATGTATTTTGAAACTTTGACAACGATTTTTCCAACGATGTTTTTTTTTCTTTGGTCGTTACAGTACGAAAGAAAAAAAAATGCTGTTAACTCCGTCAATGTTAATTTTTTTCGATTTAGATTGGCTTTTCATAGCTGTTTAAGACAATCTTGATGTATTTTGATACTTTGACAACGATTTTTCCAGTAGCTTTGAAGAAAACGATGTTTTTTTTTCTTTGGTCGTTCCAGTATGATAGAAAACAAAATTTCGTTAATTTTATTTTTTTTGAATAAGATTGGCTTTTCATAACTGTTTAAGACAATCTTGATGTATTTTGACACTTTGACAACAATTTTTCCAGTAGCTTAGAAGAAAACGATGTTTTTTTTTTCTTTGGTCGTTAGAGTACGAATGAAAAAAAATGCTGTTATCTCCGTCAATATTAATTTATTTTCGATTAACATTGGCTTTACATAGCTGTTTAAGACAATCTTGATGTATTTTGATACTTTGACAACGATTTTTCCAGTAGCTTAGAAGAAAACGATGTTTTTTTTCTTTGGTCGTTACAGTATGAAAGATAAAAAAATTGCGTTGACATTAATTTTTTTCGATTTAGATTTGCTGTTCATAGCTGTTTAAGACAATCTTGATGTATTTTGACACTTTGACAACGATTTTTCCAGTAGTCTAGAAGAAAACGATGTTTTTTTTTATTTGGTCGTTACAGTACGAAAGAAAAAAAAATGCTATCAACTCCGTCAATGTTAATTTTTTTTCGATTTAGATTTGCTTTTCATAGCTGTTTAAGACAATCTTGATGTATTTTGATACTTTGACAACGATTTTTCCAGTAGTTTAGAAGAAAACGATGTTTTTTTTTCTTTGGTCGTTACAGTACGAAAGAAAAAAAAAAGCTATCAACTCCGGCAATATTAACTTTTTTCGATTTAGATTGGCTTTTCATAGCTGTTTAAGACAATCTTGATGTATTTTGATACTTTGACAACGATTTTTCCAGGAGCTTAGAAGAAAACGAAGTTTTTTTTCTTAGGTCGTTACAGTATGATAGAAAACAAAATTTCGTTAATTTTAATTTTTTTTGAATAAGATTGGCTTTTCATAGCTGATTAAGACAATCTTGATGTATTTTGACACTTTGACAACGATTTTTCCAGTAGTTTAGAAGAAAACGATGTTTTTTTTCTTTGGTCGTTACAGTACGAAAGAAAAAAAAAATCTATCAACTCCGGCAATATTAATTTTTTTCGATTTAGATTGGCTTTTCATAGCTGTTTAAGACAATCTTGATGTATTTTGATACTTTGACAACGATTTTTCCAGGAGCTTAGAAAAAAACGAAGTTTTTTTTCTTAGGTCGTTACAGTATGATAGAAAACAAAATTTCGTTAATTTTAATTTTTTTCGATTTATATTGGCTTTTCATAGCTGTTTAAGACAATCTTGATGTATTTTGATACTTTGACAACGATTTTTCCAGTAGCTTAGAAGAAAACGATGTTTTTTTCTTTGGTCGTTCCAGTATGATAGAAAACAAAATTTCGTTAATTTTATTTTTTTTTGAATAATATTGGCTTTTCATAGCTGTTTAAGACAATCTTGATGTATTTTGACACTTTGACAACGATTTTTCCAGTAGCTTCGAAGAAAACGATGTTTTTTTTTTGGTCGTTACAGTACGAAAGAAAAAAAAATGCTGTTATCTCCGTCAATATTATTTTTTTTCGATTTAGATTGGCTTTTCATAGCTGTTTAAGACAATCTTGATGTATTTTGATACTTTGACAACGATTTTTCGAATAGCTTAGAAGAAAACGATGTTTTTTTCTTTGGTCGTTACAGTATGATATGAAAACAAAATGTCGTTAATTTTAATTTATTTGAATATGATTGGGTTTTCATAGCTGTTTAAGACAATCTTGATGTATTTTGATACTTTGACAACGATTTTTCCAGTAGTTTAGATGAAAACGATGTTTTTTTTTCATTAGTCGTTACAGTACGAAAGAAAAAAAAAATGCTGTTAACTCCGTCAATGTTAATTTTTTTTCTATTTAGATTTGCTTTTTATAGCTGTTTAAGACAATCTTGACGTATTTTGATACTTTGACAACGATTTTTCCAGTAGTTTAGTAGAAAACGATGTTTTTTTTCTTTGGTCGTTAGAGTACGAATGAAAAAAAATGCTGTTATCTCCGTCAATATTAATTTATTTTCGATTAACATTGGCTTTACATAGCTGTTTAAGACAATCTTGATGTATTTTGATACTTTGACAACGATTTTTCCAGTAGCTTAGAAGAAAACGATGTTTTTTTCTTTGGTCGTTCCAGTATGATAGAAAACAAAATTTCGTTAATTTTATTTTTTTTTGAATAAAATTGGCTTTTCATAGCTGTTTAAGACAATCTTGATGTATTTTGACACTATGACAACGATTTTTCCAGTAGCTTCGAAGAAAACGATGTTTTTTTTTTGGTCGTTACAGTACGAAAGAAAAAAAAATGCTGTTATCTCCGTCAATATTAATTTTTTTCGATTTATATTGGCTTTTCATAGCTGTTTAAGACAATCTTGATGTATTTTGATACTTTGACAACGATTTTTCGAATAGCTTAGAAGAAAACGATGTTTTTTTCTTTGGTCGTTACAGTATGATATGAAAACAAAATGTCGTTAATTTTAATTTATTTGTATATGATTGGGTTTTCATAGCTGTTTAAGACAATCTTGATGTTTTTTGATACTTTGACAACTATTTTTCCAGAAGCTTAGAAGAAAACGATGTTTTTTCCTTTGGTCGTTACAGTACGAAAGAAAAAAGAATGCTGTTATCTCCGTCAATATAAATTTTTTTCGATTTATATTGGCTTTTCATAGCTGTTTAAGACAATCTTGATGTATTTTGATACTTTGACAACGATTTTTCGAATAGCTTAGAAGAAAATGTTTTTTTCTTTGGTCGTTACAGTATGATATGAAACAAAATGTCGTTAATTTTAATTTATTTGAATATGATTGGCTTTTCATAGCTGTTTAAGACAATTTTGATGTATTTTGATACTTTGACAACTATTTTTCCAGAAGCTTAGAAGAAAACGATGTTTTTTTTCTTTGGTCGTTACAGTACGAAAGAAAAAAAAATGCTGTTATCTCCGTCAATATTAATTTTTTTCGACTTACATTGGCTTTTCATAGCTGTTTAAGACAATCTTGATGTATTTTGATACTTTGACAACGATTTTTCGAATAGCTTAGAAGAAAACGATGTTTTTTTCTTTGGTCGTTACAGTATGATAGAAAACAAAATGTCGTTAATTTTAATTTATTTGAATATGATTGGGTTTTCATAGCTGTTTAAGACAATCTTGATGTATTTTGATACTTTGACAACGATTTTTCGAATAGCTTAGAAGGAAACGATGTTTTTTTCTTTGGTCGTTACAGTATGATATGAAACAAAATGTCGTTAATTTTAATTTATTTGAATATGATTTGCTTTTCATAGCTGTTTAAGACAATCTTGATGTATTTTGATACTTTGACAACGATTTTTCCAGTAGTTTAGAAGAAAACGATGTTTTTTTTTCTTTGGTCGTTACAGTACGAAAGAAAAAAAAAATGCTGTTAACTCCGTCAATGTTAATTTTTTTTCGATTTAGATTGGCTTTTCATAGCTGTTTAAGACAATCTTGATGTATTTTGATACTTTGACAACGATTTTTCCAGTAGCTTTGAAGAAAACGATGTTTTTTTTTTCTTTGGTCGTTCCAGTATGATAGAAAACAAAATTTCGTTAATTTTATTTTTTTTGAATAAGATTGGCTTTTCATAACTGTTTAAGACAATCTTGATGTATTTTGACACTTTGACAACGATTTTTCCAGTAGCTTAGAAGAAAACGATGTTTTTTTTTTATTTGGTCGTTACAGTACGAAAGAAAAAAAAATGCTGTTATCTCCGTCAATATTAATTTTTTTCTATTTAGATTGGCTTTTCATAGCTGTTTAAGACAATCTTGATGTATTTTGATACTTTGACAACGATTTTTCCAGTAGCTTAGAAGAAAACGATGTTTTTTTTTCTTTGGTCGTTACAGTACGAAAGAAAAAAAAATGCTGTTATCTCCGTCAATATTAATTTTTTTCGATTTAGATTTGCTTTTCATAGCTGTTTAAGACAATCTTGATGTATTTTGATACTTTGACAACGATTTTTCCAGTAGTTTAGAAGAAAATGATGTTTTTTTTTCTTTGGTCGTTACAGTACGAAAGAAAAAAAAAATGCTGTTAACTCCGTCAATGTTAATTTTTTTTCGATTTAGATTGGCTTTTCATAGCTGTTTAAGACAATCTTGATGTATTTTGATACTTTGACAACGATTTTTTCAGTAGCTTAGAAGAAAACGAAGTTTTTTTTCTTAGGTCGTTACAGTATGATAGAAAACAAAATTTCGTTAATTTTAATTTTTTTTGAATAAGATTGGCTTTTCATAGCTGTTTAAGACAATCTTGATGTATTTTGACACTTTGACAACAATTTTTCCAATAGCTTAGAAGAAAACGATGTTTTTTTTTATTTGGTCGTTACAGTACGAAAGAAAAAAAAAAATGCTGTTATCTCCGTTAATTTTAATTTTTTTTGAATAAGATTGGCTTTTCATAGCTGTTTAAGACAATCTTGATGTATTTTGATACTTTGACAACGATTTTTCGAATAGCTTAGAAGAAAACGATGTTTTTTTCTTTGGTCGTTACAGTATGATATGAAAACAAAATGTCGTTAATTTTAATTTATTTGAATATGATTGGGTTTTCATAGCTGTTTAAGACAATCTTGATGTTTTTTGATACTTTGACAACTATTTTTCCAGAAGCTTAGAAGAAAACGATGTTTTTTTCTTTAATCGTTACAGTACGAAAGAAAAAAAAATGCTGTTATCTCCGTCAATATAAATTTTTTTCGATTTATATTGGCTTTTCATAGCTGTTTAAGACAATCTTGATGTATTTTGATACTTTGACAACGATTTTTCGAATAGCTTAGAAGAAAACGATGTTTTTTTCTTTGGTCGTTACAGTATGATATGAAACAAAATGTCGTTAATTTTAATTTATTTGAATATGATTGGCTTTTCATAGCTGTTTAAGACAATTTTGATGTATTTTGATACTTTGACAACTATTTTTCCAGAAGCTTAGAAGAAAACGATGTTTTTTTTCTTTGGTCGTTACAGTACGAAAGAAAAAAAAATGCTGTTATCTCCGTCAATATTAATTTTTTTCGACTTAGATTGGCTTTTCATAGCTGTTTAAGACAATCTTGATGTATTTTAATACTTTGACAACGATTTTTCGAATAGCTTAGAAGGAAACGATGTTTTTTTCTTTGGTCGTTAAAGTATGATATGAAACAAAATGTCGTTAATTTTAATTTATTTGAATATGATTGGGTTTTCATAGCTGTTTAAGACAATCTTGATGTATTTTGATACTTTGACAACGATTTTTCTAGTAGTTTAGAAGAAAAGGATGTTTCTTTTTTTCTTTGGTCGTTACAGTACGAGAGAAAAAAAAAGCTATTAACTCCGTCAATGTTAATTTTTTTTCGATTTAGATTTGCTTTTCATAGCTGTTTAAGACAATCTTGATGTATTTTGACACTTTGACAACGATTTTTCCAGAAGCTTAGAAGAAAACGATGTTTTTTTTCTTTGGTCGTTACAGTACGAAAGAAAAAAAAATGCTGTTATCTCCGTCAATATTAATTTTTTTCGACTTAGATTGGCTTTTCATAGCTGTTTAAGACAATCTTGATGTATTTTAATACTTTGACAACGATTTTTCGAATAGCTTAGAAGGAAACGATGTTTTTTTCTTTGGTCGTTACAGTATGATATGAAACAAAATGTCGTTAATTTTAATTTATTTGAATATGATTGGGTTTTCATAGCTGTTTAAGACAATCTTGATGTATTTTGATACTTTGACAACGATTTTTCTAGTAGTTTAGAAGAAAAGGATGTTTCTTTTTTTCTTTGGTCGTTACAGTACGAGAGAAAAAAAAAGCTATTAACTCCGTCAATGTTAATTTTTTTTCGATTTAGATTTGCTTTTCATAGCTGTTTAAGACAATCTTGATGTATTTTGACACTTTGACAACGATTTTTCCAGTAGTCTAGAAGAAAACGATGTTTTTTTTATTTGGTCGTTACAGTACGTAAGAAAAAAAAATGCTGTCAACTCCGTCAATGTTAATTTTTTTTCGATTTAGATTTGCTTTTCATAGCTGTTTAAGACAATCTTGATGTATTTTGACACTTTGACAACGATTTTTCCAGTAGCTTAGAAGAAAACGATGTTTTATTTTCTTTGGTCGTTACAGTACGAAAGAAAAAAAAATGCTGTTATCTCCGTCAATATTAATTTTTTTCTATTTAGATTGGCTTTTCATAGCTGTTTAAGACAATCTTGATGTATTTTGATACTTTGACAACGATTTTTCGAATAGCTTAGAAGAAAACGATGTTTTTTTCTTTGGTCGTTACATTATGATATGAAAACAAAATGTCGTTAATTTTAATTTATTTGAATATGATTGGGTTTTCATAGCTGTTTAAGACAATCTTGATGTTTTTTGATACTTTGACAACTATTTTTCCAGAAGCTTAGAAGAAAACGATGTTTTTTTTCATTGGTCGTTACAGTACGAAAGAAAAAAAAATGCTGTTATCTCCGTCAATATAAATTTTTTTCGACTTAGATTGGCTTTTCATAGCTGTTTAAGACAATCTTGATGTATTTTGATACTTTGACAACGATTTTTGCAGTAGCTTAGAAGAAAACGATGTTTTTTTTTTTTTTTGGTTGTTACAGTACGAAAGAAAAAAAAAAGCTATTAACTCCGTCAATGTTAATTTTTTTTCGATTTAGATTTGCTTTTCATAGCTGTTTCAGACAATCTTGATGTATTTTGATACTTTGACAACGATTTTTCGAATAGCTTAGATGAAAACGATGTTTTTTTCTTTGGTCGTTACAGTACGAAAGAAAAAAAAATGCTGTCAACTCCGTCAATGTTAATTTTTTTTCGATTTAGATTGGCTTTTCATAGCTGTTTAAGACAATCTTGATGTATTTTGATACTTTGACAACGATTTTTCGAATAGCTTAGAAGAAAACGATGTTTTTTTATTTGGTCGTTACAGTATGATATGAAACAAAATGTCGTTAATTTTAATTTATTTGAATATGATTGGCTTTGCATAGCTGTTTAAGACAATTTTGATGTATTTTGATACTTTGACAACGATTTTTCCAGAAGCTTAGAAGAAAACGATGTTTTTTTTCTTTGGTCGTTACAGTACGAAAGAAAAAAAAAATGCTGTTATCTCCGTCAATATTAATTTTTTTTCGATTTAGATTTGCTTTTCATAGCTGTTTAAGACAATCTTGATGTATTTTGATACTTTGACAACGATTTTTGCAGTAGCTTAGAAGAAAACGATGTTTTTTTTTTTTTTTGGTTGTTACAGTACGAAAGAAAAAAAAAAGCTATTAACTCCGTCAATGTTAATTTTTTTTCTATTTAGATTTGCTTTTCATAGCTGTTTAAGACAAGCTTGATGTATTTTGACACTTTGACAACGATTTTTCTAGTAGTCTAGAAGAAAACGATGTTTTTTTCTTTGGTCGTTACAGTATGATATGAAACAAAATGTCGATAATTTTAATTTATTTGAATATGATTTGCTTTTCATAGCTGTTTAAGACAATCTTGATGTATTTTGATACTTTGACAACGATTTTTCGAATAGCTTAGAAGAAAACGATGTTTTTTTCTTTGGTCGTTACAGTACGAAAGAAAAAAAAATGCTGTCAACTCCGTCAATGTTAATTTTTTTTCGATTTAGATTTGCTTTTCATAGCTGTTTAAGACAATCTTGATGTATTTTGATACTTTGACAACGATTTTTCGAATAGCTTAGAAGAAAACGATGTTTTTTTCTTTGGTCGTTACAGTATGATATGAAACAAAATGTCGTTAATTTTAATTTATTTGAATATGATTGGCTTTGCATAGCTGTTTAAGACAATTTTGATGTATTTTGATACTTTCACAACGATTTTTCCAGAAGCGTAGAAGAAAACGATGTTTTTTTTCTTTGGTCGTTACAGTACGAAAGAAAAAAAAATGCTGTTATCTCCGTCAATATTAATTTTTTTCGACTTAGATTGGCTTTTTATAGCTGTTTAAGACAATCTTGATGTATTTTGATACTTTGACAACGATTTTTGCAGTAGCTTAGAAGAAAACGATGTTTTTTTTTTTTTTTGGTTGTTACAGTACGAAAGAAAAAAAAAAGCTATTAACTCCGTCAATGTTAATTTTTTTTCGATTAAGATTTGCTTTTCATAGCTGTTTAAGACAAGCTTGATGTATTTTGACACTTTGACAACGATTTTTCTAGTAGTCTAGAAGAAAACGATGTTTTTTTCTTTGGTCGTTACAGTATGATATGAAACAAAATGTCGTTAATTTTAATTTATTTGAATATGATTTGCTTTTCATAGCTGTTTAAGACAATCTTGATGTATTTTGATACTTTGACAACGATTTTTCGAATAGCTTAGAAGAAAACGATGTTTTTTTCTTTGGTCGTTACAGTATGATAGAAAACAAAATGTCGTTAATTTTAATTTATTTGAATATGATTGGGTTTTCATAGCTGTTTAAGACAATCTTGATGTATTTTGATACTTTGACAACGATTTTTCGAATAGCTTAGAAGGAAACGATGTTTTTTCTTTGGTCGTTACAGTATGATATGAAACAAAATGTCGTTAATTTTAATTTATTTGAATATGATTGGGTTTTCATAGCTGTTTAAGACAATCTTGATGTATTTTGACACTTTGACAACGATTTTTCCAGTAGACTAGAAGAAAACGATGTTTTTTTTATTTGGTCGTTACAGTACGAAATAAAAAAAAATGCTGTCAACTCCGTCAATGTTAATTTTTTTTCGATTTAGATTTGCTTTTCATAGCTGTTTAAGACAATCTTGATGTATTTTGATACTTTGACAACGATTTTTCCAGTAGTTTAGAAGAAAATGATGTTTTTTTTTCTTTGGTCGTTACAGTACGAAAGATAAAAAAAAGCTATCAACTCCGTCAATATTAATTTATTTTCGATTAACATTGGCTTTACATAGCTGTTTAAGACAATCTTGATGTATTTTGATACTTTGACAACGATTTTTCTAGTAGTTTATAAGAAAAGGATGTTTCTTTTTTTCTTTGGTCGTTACAGTACGATAGAAAAAAAAAAGTTGTTAACTCCGTCAATGTTAATTTTTTTTCGATTTAGATTTGTTTTTCATAGCTGTTTAAGACAATCTTGATGTATTTTGATACTTTGACAACGATTTTTCCAGTAGTTTAGAAGAAAACGATGTTTTTTTTCTTTGGTCGTTACAGTATGAAAGATAAAAAAATTGCTTTAACATTAATTTTTTTCGATTTAGATTTGCTGTTCATAGCTGTTTAAGACAATCTTGATGTATTTTGATATTTTGACAACGATTTTTCCAGTAGCTTAGAAGAAAACGATGTTTTTTTTCTTTGGTCGTTACAGTACGAAAGAAAAAAAAATGCTGTTATCTCCGTCAATATTAATTTATATTCGATAAACATTGGCTTTACATAGCTGTTTAAGACAATCTTGATGTATTTTGATACTTTGACAACGATTTTTCTAGTAGTTTAGAAGAAAAGGATGTTTCTTTTTTTCATTGGTCGTTACAGTACGAGAGAAAAAAAAAGCTATTAACTCCGTCAATGTTAATTTTTTTTCGATTTAGATTTGCTTTTCATAGCTGTTTAAGACAATCTTGATGTATTTTGACAATTTGACAACGATTTTTCCAGTAGTCTAGAAGAAAACGATGTTTTTTTTTATTTGGTCGTTACAGTACGAAAGAAAAAAAAATGCTGTCAACTCCGTCAATGTTAATTTTTTTATGATAGAAAACAAAATTTCGTTAATTTTAATTTTTTTTGAATAAGATTGGCTTTTCATAGCTGTTTAAGACAATCTTGATGTATTTTGATACTTTGACAACGATTTTTCGAATAGCTTAGAAGAAAACGATGTTTTTTTCTTTGGTCGTTACAGTATGATATGAAAACAAAATGTCGTTAATTTTAATTTATTTGAATATGATTGGGTTTTCATAGCTGTTTAAGACAATCTTGATGTTTTTTGATACTTTGACAACGATTTTTCCAGAAGCTTAGAAGAAAACGATGTTTTTTTTCATTGGTCGTTACAGTACGAAAGAAAAAAAAATGCTGTTATCTCCGTCAATATAAATTTTTTTCTATTTATATTGGCTTTTCATAGCTGTTTAAGACAATCTTGATGTATTTTGATACTTTGACAACGATTTTTCGAATAGCTTAGAAGAAAACGATGTTTTTTTCTTTGGTCGTTACAGTATGATATGAAAACAAAATGTCGTTAATTTTAATTTATTTGAATATGATTGGCTTTGCATAGCTGTTTAAGACAATTTTGATGTATTTTGATACTTTCACAACGATTTTTCCAGAAGCGTAGAAGAAAACGATGTTTTTTTTCTTTGGTCGTTACAGTACGAAAGAAAAAAAAATGCTGTTATCTCCGTCAATATTAATTTTTTTCGACTTAGATTGGCTTTTTATAGCTGTTTAAGACAATCTTGATGTATTTTGATACTTTGACAACGATTTTTGCAGTAGCTTAGAAGAAAACGATGTTTTTTTTTTTTTTTTGGTTGTTACAGTACGAAAGAAAAAAAAAAGCTATTAACTCCGTCAATGTTAATTTTTTTTCGATTTAGATTTGCTTTTCATAGCTGTTTAAGACAAGCTTGATGTATTTTGACACTTTGACAACGATTTTTCTAGTAGTCTAGAAGAAAACGATGTTTTTTTCTTTGGTCGTTACAGTATGATATGAAACAAAATGTCGTTAATTTTAATTTATTTGAATATGATTTGCTTTTCATAGCTGTTTAAGACAATCTTGATGTATTTTGATACTTTGACAACGATTTTTCGAATAGCTTAGAAGAAAACGATGTTTTTTTCTTTGGTCGTTACAGTATGATAGAAAACAAAATGTCGTTAATTTTAATTTATTTGAATATGATTGGGTTTTCATAGCTGTTTAAGACAATCTTGATGTATTTTGATACTTTGACAACGATTTTTCGAATAGCTTAGAAGGAAACGATGTTTTTTCTTTGGTCGTTACAGTATGATATGAAACAAAATGTCGTTAATTTTAATTTATTTGAATATGATTGGGTTTTCATAGCTGTTTAAGACAATCTTGATGTATTTTGACACTTTGACAACGATTTTTCCAGTAGACTAGAAGAAAACGATGTTTTTTTTATTTGGTCGTTACAGTACGAAATAAAAAAAAATGCTGTCAACTCCGTCAATGTTAATTTTTTTTCGATTTAGATTTGCTTTTCATAGCTGTTTAAGACAATCTTGATGTATTTTGATACTTTGACAACGATTTTTCCAGTAGTTTAGAAGAAAATGATGTTTTTTTTTCTTTGGTCGTTACAGTACGAAAGATAAAAAAAAGCTATCAACTCCGTCAATATTAATTTATTTTCGATTAACATTGGCTTTACATAGCTGTTTAAGACAATCTTGATGTATTTTGATACTTTGACAACGATTTTTCTAGTAGTTTATAAGAAAAGGATGTTTCTTTTTTTCTTTGGTCGTTACAGTACGATAGAAAAAAAAAAGTTGTTAACTCCGTCAATGTTAATTTTTTTTCGATTTAGATTTGCTTTTCATAGCTGTTTAAGACAATCTTGATGTATTTTGATACTTTGACAACGATTTTTCCAGTAGTTTAGAAGAAAACGATGTTTTTTTTCTTTGGTCGTTACAGTATGAAAGAAAAAAAAATTGCGTTAATTTTAATTTTTTTTGAATAAGATTGGCTTTTTATAGCTGTTTAAGACAATCTTGTTGTTTTTTGATACTTTGACAACGATTTTTCCAGTAGCTTAGAAGAAAACGATGTTTTTTTTCTTTGGTCGTTACAGTATGAAAGATAAAAAAATTGCTTTAACATTAATTTTTTTCGATTTAGATTTGCTGTTCATAGCTGTTTAAGACAATCTTGATGTATTTTGATATTTTGACAACGATTTTTCCAGTAGCTTAGAAGAAAACGATGTTTTTTTTCTTTGGTCGTTACAGTACGAAAGAAAAAAAAATGCTGTTATCTCCGTCAATATTAATTTATATTCGATAAACATTGGCTTTACATAGCTGTTTAAGACAATCTTGATGTATTTTGATACTTTGACAACGATTTTTCTAGTAGTTTAGAAGAAAAGGATGTTTCTTTTTTTCTTTGGTCGTTACAGTACGAGAGAAAAAGAAGCTATTAACTCCGTCAATGTTAATTTTTTTTCGATTTAGATTTGCTTTTCATAGCTGTTTAAGACAATCTTGATGTATTTTGACACTTTGACAACGATTTTTCCAGTAGTCTAGAAGAAAACGATGTTTTTTTTTATTTGGTCGTTACAGTACGAAAGAAAAAAAAATGCTGTCAACTCCGTCAATGTTAATTTTTTTTCGATTTAGATTTGCTTTTCATAGCTGTTTAAGACAATCTTGATGTATTTTGATACTTTGACATCGATTTTTCCAGTAGTATAGAAGAAAACGATGTTTTTTTTTCTTTGGTCGTTACAGTTCGAAAGAAAAAAAAATGCTTTCAACTCCGTCAATGTTATTATTTTTTCTATTTAGATTTGCTTTTCATAGCTGTTTAAGGCAATCTTGATGTATTTTGATACTTTGACAAATATTTTTCCAGTAGTTTAGAAGAAAATGATGTTTTTTTTTTCTTTGGTCGTTACAGTACGAAAGAAAAAAAATAGCTATCAACTCCGTCAATATTAATTTTTTTCGATTTAGATTGGCTTTTCATAGCTGTTTAAGACAATCTTGATGTATTTTGATACTTTGACAACTATTGTTCCAGTAGTCTAGAAGAAAACGATGTTTTTTTTTATTTGGTCGTTACAGTACGAAAGAAAAAAAAATGCTGTCAACTCCGTCAATGTTAATTTTTTTTCGATTTAGATTTGCTTTTCATAGCTGTTTAAGACAATCTTGATGTATTTTGATACTTTGACAACGATTTTTCGAATAGCTTAGAAGAAAACGATGTTTTTTTTTATTTGGTCGTTACAGTACGAAAGAAAAAAAAATGCTGTTATCTCCGTCAATATTAATTTTTTTCGATTAAGATTGGCTTTTCATAGCTGTTTAAGACAATCTTGATGTCTTTTGACACTTTGACAACGATTTTTCCAGTAGCTTAGAAGAAAACGATGTTTTTTTTTATTTGGTCGTTACAGTACGAAAGAAAAAAAAATGCTGTTATCTCCGTCAATATTAATTTTTTTCGATTTAGATTGGCTTTTCATAGCTGTTTAAGACAATCTTGATGTATTTTGATACTTTGACAACGATTTTTCCAGTAGCTTAGAAGAAAACGATGTTTTTTTCTTTGGTCGTTCCAGTATGATAGAAAACAAAATTTCGTTAATTTTAATTTTTTTTGAATAAAATTGGCTTTTCATAGCTGTTTAAGACAATCTTGATGTATTTTGATACTTTGACAACGATTTTTCCAGTAGCTTCGAAGAAAACGATGTTTTTTTTCTTTGGTCGTTACAGTACGAAAGAAAAAAAAATGCTGTTATCTCCGTCAATATTAATTTTTTTCGACTTAGATTGGCTTTTCATAGCTGTTTAAGACAATCTTGATGTATTTTGATACTTTGACAACGATTTTTCGAATAGCTTAGAAGAAAACGATGTTTTTTTCTTTGGTCGTTACAGTATGATATGAAACAAAATGTCGTTAATTTTAATTTATTTGAATATATTTGGCTTTTCATAGCTGTTTAAGACAATTTTGATGTATTTTGATACTTTGACAACTATTTTTCCAGAAGCTTAGAAGAAAACGATGTTTTTTTTCTTTGGTCGTTACAGTACGAAAGAAAAAAAAATGCTGTTCTCTCCGTCAATATTAATTTTTTTCGACTTAGATTATCTTTTCATAGCTGTTTAAGACAATCTTGATGTATTTTGATACTTTGACAACGATTTTTCCAGTAGCTTAGAAGAAAACGATGTTTTTTTCTTTGGTCGTTACAGTATGATAGAAAACAAAATGTCGTTAATTTTAATTTATTTTAATTTTATGATTGGGTTTTCATAGCTGTTTAAGACAATCTTGATGTATTTTGATACTTTGACAACGATTGTTCGAATAGCTTAGAAGGAAACGATGTTTTTTTCTTTGGTCGTTACAGTATGATATGAAACAAAATGTCGTTAATTTTATTTTATTTGAATATGATTGGGTTTTCATAGCTGTTTAAGACAATCTTGATGTATTTTGATACTTTGACAACGATTTTTCCAGTAGTTTAGAAGAAAACGATGTTTTTTTTTCTTTGGTCGTTACAGTACGAAAGAAAAAAAAAATGCTGTCAACTTAGTCAATGTTAATTTTTTTTCGATTTAGATTTGCTTTTCATAGCTGTTTAAGACAATCTTGATGTATTTTGACACTTTGACAACGATTTTTCCAGTAGTCTAGAAGAAAACGATGTTTTTTTTTATTTGGTCGTTACAGTTCGAAAGAAAAAAAAATGCTGTCAACTCCGTCAATGTTAATTTTTTTTCGATTTAGATTTGCTTTTCATAGCTGTTTAAGACAATCTTGATGTATTTTGATACTTTGACAACGATTTTTCCAGTAGCTTAGAAGAAAACGATGTTTTTTTCTTTGGTCGTTACAGTATGGTAGAAAACAAAATTTCGTTAATTTTAATTTTTTTTGAATAAGATTGGCTTTTTATAGCTGTTTAAGACAATCTTGATGTATTTTGATACTTTGACAACGATTTTTCCAGTAGTTTAGAAGAAAACGATGTTTTTTTTTTATTTGGTCGTTACAGTACGAAAGAAAAAAAAATGCTGTTATCTCCGTCAATATTAATTTTTTTCGATTTAGATTGGCTTTTCATAGCTGTTTAAGACAATCTTGATGTATTTTGATACTTTGACAACGATTTTTCCAGTAGTTTAGAAGAAAACGATGTTTTTTTTTCTTTGGTCGTTACAGTACGAAAGAAAAAAAAATGCTGTCAACTCCGTCAATGTTAATTTTTTTTCTATTTAGATTTGCTTTTCATAGCTGTTTAAGACAATCTTGATGTATTTTGATACTTTGACAACGATTTTTCCAGTAGCGTAGAAGAAAACGATGTTTTTTTTCTTTGGTCGTTACAGTACGAAAGAAAAAAAAATGCTGTTATCTCCGTCAATATTAATTTTTTTCGACTTAGATTGGCTTTTTATAGCTGTTTAAGACAATCTTGATGTATTTTGATACTTTGACAACGATTTTTGCAGTAGCTTAGAAGAAAACGATGTTTTTTTTTTTTTTTGGTTGTTACAGTACGAAAGAAAAAAAAAAGCTATTAACTCCGTCAATGTTAATTTTTTTTCGATTTAGATTTGCTTTTCATAGCTGTTTAAGACAATCTTGATGTATTTTGATACTTTGACAACGATTTTTCGAATAGCTTAGAAGAAAACGATGTTTTTTTCTTTGGTCGTTACAGTATGATATGAAACAAAATGTCGTTAATTTTAATTTATTTGAATATGATTGGCTTTGCATAGCTGTTTAAGACAATTTTGATGTATTTTGATACTTTCACAACGATTTTTCCAGAAGCGTAGAAGAAAACGATGTTTTTTTTCTTTGGTCGTTACAGTACGAAAGAAAAAAAAATGCTGTTATCTCCGTCAATATTAATTTTTTTCGACTTAGATTGGCTTTTTATAGCTGTTTAAGACAATCTTGATGTATTTTGATACTTTGACAACGATTTTTGCAGTAGCTTAGAAGAAAACGATGTTTTTTTTTTTTTTTGGTTGTTACAGTACGAAAGAAAAAAAAAAGCTATTAACTCCGTCAATGTTAATTTTTTTTCGATTAAGATTTGCTTTTCATAGCTGTTTAAGACAAGCTTGATGTATTTTGACACTTTGACAACGATTTTTCTAGTAGTCTAGAAGAAAACGATGTTTTTTTCTTTGGTCGTTACAGTATGATATGAAACAAAATGTCGTTAATTTTAATTTATTTGAATATGATTTGCTTTTCATAGCTGTTTAAGACAATCTTGATGTATTTTGATACTTTGACAACGATTTTTCGAATAGCTTAGAAGAAAACGATGTTTTTTTCTTTGGTCGTTACAGTATGATAGAAAACAAAATGTCGTTAATTTTAATTTATTTGAATATGATTGGGTTTTCATAGCTGTTTAAGACAATCTTGATGTATTTTGATACTTTGACAACGATTTTTCGAATAGCTTAGAAGGAAACGATGTTTTTTCTTTGGTCGTTACAGTATGATATGAAACAAAATGTCGTTAATTTTAATTTATTTGAATATGATTGGGTTTTCATAGCTGTTTAAGACAATCTTGATGTATTTTGACACTTTGACAACGATTTTTCCAGTAGACTAGAAGAAAACGATGTTTTTTTTATTTGGTCGTTACAGTACGAAATAAAAAAAAATGCTGTCAACTCCGTCAATGTTAATTTTTTTTCGATTTAGATTTGCTTTTCATAGCTGTTTAAGACAATCTTGATGTATTTTGATACTTTGACAACGATTTTTCCAGTAGTTTAGAAGAAAATGATGTTTTTTTTTCTTTGGTCGTTACAGTACGAAAGATAAAAAAAAGCTATCAACTCCGTCAATATTAATTTATTTTCGATTAACATTGGCTTTACATAGCTGTTTAAGACAATCTTGATGTATTTTGATACTTTGACAACGATTTTTCTAGTAGTTTATAAGAAAAGGATGTTTCTTTTTTTCTTTGGTCGTTACAGTACGATAGAAAAAAAAAAGTTGTTAACTCCGTCAATGTTAATTTTTTTTCGATTTAGATTTGTTTTTCATAGCTGTTTAAGACAATCTTGATGTATTTTGATACTTTGACAACGATTTTTCCAGTAGTTTAGAAGAAAACGATGTTTTTTTTCTTTGGTCGTTACAGTATGAAAGATAAAAAAATTGCTTTAACATTAATTTTTTTCGATTTAGATTTGCTGTTCATAGCTGTTTAAGACAATCTTGATGTATTTTGATATTTTGACAACGATTTTTCCAGTAGCTTAGAAGAAAACGATGTTTTTTTTCTTTGGTCGTTACAGTACGAAAGAAAAAAAAATGCTGTTATCTCCGTCAATATTAATTTATATTCGATAAACATTGGCTTTACATAGCTGTTTAAGACAATCTTGATGTATTTTGATACTTTGACAACGATTTTTCTAGTAGTTTAGAAGAAAAGGATGTTTCTTTTTTTCATTGGTCGTTACAGTACGAGAGAAAAAAAAAGCTATTAACTCCGTCAATGTTAATTTTTTTTCGATTTAGATTTGCTTTTCATAGCTGTTTAAGACAATCTTGATGTATTTTGACAATTTGACAACGATTTTTCCAGTAGTCTAGAAGAAAACGATGTTTTTTTTTATTTGGTCGTTACAGTACGAAAGAAAAAAAAATGCTGTCAACTCCGTCAATGTTAATTTTTTTATGATAGAAAACAAAATTTCGTTAATTTTAATTTTTTTTGAATAAGATTGGCTTTTCATAGCTGTTTAAGACAATCTTGATGTATTTTGATACTTTGACAACGATTTTTCGAATAGCTTAGAAGAAAACGATGTTTTTTTCTTTGGTCGTTACAGTATGATATGAAAACAAAATGTCGTTAATTTTAATTTATTTGAATATGATTGGGTTTTCATAGCTGTTTAAGACAATCTTGATGTTTTTTGATACTTTGACAACGATTTTTCCAGAAGCTTAGAAGAAAACGATGTTTTTTTTCATTGGTCGTTACAGTACGAAAGAAAAAAAAATGCTGTTATCTCCGTCAATATAAATTTTTTTCTATTTATATTGGCTTTTCATAGCTGTTTAAGACAATCTTGATGTATTTTGATACTTTGACAACGATTTTTCGAATAGCTTAGAAGAAAACGATGTTTTTTTCTTTGGTCGTTACAGTATGATATGAAAACAAAATGTCGTTAATTTTAATTTATTTGAATATGATTGGCTTTGCATAGCTGTTTAAGACAATTTTGATGTATTTTGATACTTTCACAACGATTTTTCCAGAAGCGTAGAAGAAAACGATGTTTTTTTTCTTTGGTCGTTACAGTACGAAAGAAAAAAAAATGCTGTTATCTCCGTCAATATTAATTTTTTTCGACTTAGATTGGCTTTTTATAGCTGTTTAAGACAATCTTGATGTATTTTGATACTTTGACAACGATTTTTGCAGTAGCTTAGAAGAAAACGATGTTTTTTTTTTTTTTTTGGTTGTTACAGTACGAAAGAAAAAAAAAAGCTATTAACTCCGTCAATGTTAATTTTTTTTCGATTTAGATTTGCTTTTCATAGCTGTTTAAGACAAGCTTGATGTATTTTGACACTTTGACAACGATTTTTCTAGTAGTCTAGAAGAAAACGATGTTTTTTTCTTTGGTCGTTACAGTATGATATGAAACAAAATGTCGTTAATTTTAATTTATTTGAATATGATTTGCTTTTCATAGCTGTTTAAGACAATCTTGATGTATTTTGATACTTTGACAACGATTTTTCGAATAGCTTAGAAGAAAACGATGTTTTTTTCTTTGGTCGTTACAGTATGATAGAAAACAAAATGTCGTTAATTTTAATTTATTTGAATATGATTGGGTTTTCATAGCTGTTTAAGACAATCTTGATGTATTTTGATACTTTGACAACGATTTTTCGAATAGCTTAGAAGGAAACGATGTTTTTTCTTTGGTCGTTACAGTATGATATGAAACAAAATGTCGTTAATTTTAATTTATTTGAATATGATTGGGTTTTCATAGCTGTTTAAGACAATCTTGATGTATTTTGACACTTTGACAACGATTTTTCCAGTAGACTAGAAGAAAACGATGTTTTTTTTATTTGGTCGTTACAGTACGAAATAAAAAAAAATGCTGTCAACTCCGTCAATGTTAATTTTTTTTCGATTTAGATTTGCTTTTCATAGCTGTTTAAGACAATCTTGATGTATTTTGATACTTTGACAACGATTTTTCCAGTAGTTTAGAAGAAAATGATGTTTTTTTTTCTTTGGTCGTTACAGTACGAAAGATAAAAAAAAGCTATCAACTCCGTCAATATTAATTTATTTTCGATTAACATTGGCTTTACATAGCTGTTTAAGACAATCTTGATGTATTTTGATACTTTGACAACGATTTTTCTAGTAGTTTATAAGAAAAGGATGTTTCTTTTTTTCTTTGGTCGTTACAGTACGATAGAAAAAAAAAAGTTGTTAACTCCGTCAATGTTAATTTTTTTTCGATTTAGATTTGCTTTTCATAGCTGTTTAAGACAATCTTGATGTATTTTGATACTTTGACAACGATTTTTCCAGTAGTTTAGAAGAAAACGATGTTTTTTTTCTTTGGTCGTTACAGTATGAAAGAAAAAAAAATTGCGTTAATTTTAATTTTTTTTGAATAAGATTGGCTTTTTATAGCTGTTTAAGACAATCTTGTTGTATTTTGATACTTTGACAACGATTTTTCCAGTAGCTTAGAAGAAAACGATGTTTTTTTTCTTTGGTCGTTACAGTATGAAAGATAAAAAAATTGCTTTAACATTAATTTTTTTCGATTTAGATTTGCTGTTCATAGCTGTTTAAGACAATCTTGATGTATTTTGATATTTTGACAACGATTTTTCCAGTAGCTTAGAAGAAAACGATGTTTTTTTTCTTTGGTCGTTACAGTACGAAAGAAAAAAAAATGCTGTTATCTCCGTCAATATTAATTTATATTCGATAAACATTGGCTTTACATAGCTGTTTAAGACAATCTTGATGTATTTTGATACTTTGACAACGATTTTTCTAGTAGTTTAGAAGAAAAGGATGTTTCTTTTTTTCTTTGGTCGTTACAGTACGAGAGAAAAAAAAAGCTATTAACTCCGTCAATGTTAATTTTTTTTCGATTTAGATTTGCTTTTCATAGCTGTTTAAGACAATCTTGATGTATTTTGACACTTTGACAACGATTTTTCCAGTAGTCTAGAAGAAAACGATGTTTTTTTTTATTTGGTCGTTACAGTACGAAAGAAAAAAAAATGCTGTCAACTCCGTCAATGTTAATTTTTTTTCGATTTAGATTTGCTTTTCATAGCTGTTTAAGACAATCTTGATGTATTTTGATACTTTGACATCGATTTTTCCAGTAGTATAGAAGAAAACGATGTTTTTTTTTCTTTGGTCGTTACAGTTCGAAAGAAAAAAAAATGCTTTCAACTCCGTCAATGTTATTATTTTTTCTATTTAGATTTGCTTTTCATAGCTGTTTAAGGCAATCTTGATGTATTTTGATACTTTGACAAATATTTTTCCAGTAGTTTAGAAGAAAATGATGTTTTTTTTTTCTTTGGTCGTTACAGTACGAAAGAAAAAAAATAGCTATCAACTCCGTCAATATTAATTTTTTTCGATTTAGATTGGCTTTTCATAGCTGTTTAAGACAATCTTGATGTATTTTGATACTTTGACAACTATTGTTCCAGTAGTCTAGAAGAAAACGATGTTTTTTTTTATTTGGTCGTTACAGTACGAAAGAAAAAAAAATGCTGTCAACTCCGTCAATGTTAATTTTTTTTCGATTTAGATTTGCTTTTCATAGCTGTTTAAGACAATCTTGATGTATTTTGATACTTTGACAACGATTTTTCGAATAGCTTAGAAGAAAACGATGTTTTTTTTTATTTGGTCGTTACAGTACGAAAGAAAAAAAAATGCTGTTATCTCCGTCAATATTAATTTTTTTCGATTAAGATTGGCTTTTCATAGCTGTTTAAGACAATCTTGATGTCTTTTGACACTTTGACAACGATTTTTCCAGTAGCTTAGAAGAAAACGATGTTTTTTTTTATTTGGTCGTTACAGTACGAAAGAAAAAAAAATGCTGTTATCTCCGTCAATATTAATTTTTTTCGATTTAGATTGGCTTTTCATAGCTGTTTAAGACAATCTTGATGTATTTTGATACTTTGACAACGATTTTTCCAGTAGCTTAGAAGAAAACGATGTTTTTTTCTTTGGTCGTTCCAGTATGATAGAAAACAAAATTTCGTTAATTTTAATTTTTTTTGAATAAAATTGGCTTTTCATAGCTGTTTAAGACAATCTTGATGTATTTTGATACTTTGACAACGATTTTTCCAGTAGCTTCGAAGAAAACGATGTTTTTTTTCTTTGGTCGTTACAGTACGAAAGAAAAAAAAATGCTGTTATCTCCGTCAATATTAATTTTTTTCGACTTAGATTGGCTTTTCATAGCTGTTTAAGACAATCTTGATGTATTTTGATACTTTGACAACGATTTTTCGAATAGCTTAGAAGAAAACGATGTTTTTTTCTTTGGTCGTTACAGTATGATATGAAACAAAATGTCGTTAATTTTAATTTATTTGAATATATTTGGCTTTTCATAGCTGTTTAAGACAATTTTGATGTATTTTGATACTTTGACAACTATTTTTCCAGAAGCTTAGAAGAAAACGATGTTTTTTTTCTTTGGTCGTTACAGTACGAAAGAAAAAAAAATGCTGTTCTCTCCGTCAATATTAATTTTTTTCGACTTAGATTATCTTTTCATAGCTGTTTAAGACAATCTTGATGTATTTTGATACTTTGACAACGATTTTTCCAGTAGCTTAGAAGAAAACGATGTTTTTTTCTTTGGTCGTTACAGTATGATAGAAAACAAAATGTCGTTAATTTTAATTTATTTTAATTTTATGATTGGGTTTTCATAGCTGTTTAAGACAATCTTGATGTATTTTGATACTTTGACAACGATTGTTCGAATAGCTTAGAAGGAAACGATGTTTTTTTCTTTGGTCGTTACAGTATGATATGAAACAAAATGTCGTTAATTTTATTTTATTTGAATATGATTGGGTTTTCATAGCTGTTTAAGACAATCTTGATGTATTTTGATACTTTGACAACGATTTTTCCAGTAGTTTAGAAGAAAACGATGTTTTTTTTTCTTTGGTCGTTACAGTACGAAAGAAAAAAAAAATGCTGTCAACTTAGTCAATGTTAATTTTTTTTCGATTTAGATTTGCTTTTCATAGCTGTTTAAGACAATCTTGATGTATTTTGACACTTTGACAACGATTTTTCCAGTAGTCTAGAAGAAAACGATGTTTTTTTTTATTTGGTCGTTACAGTTCGAAAGAAAAAAAAATGCTGTCAACTCCGTCAATGTTAATTTTTTTTCGATTTAGATTTGCTTTTCATAGCTGTTTAAGACAATCTTGATGTATTTTGATACTTTGACAACGATTTTTCCAGTAGCTTAGAAGAAAACGATGTTTTTTTCTTTGGTCGTTACAGTATGGTAGAAAACAAAATTTCGTTAATTTTAATTTTTTTTGAATAAGATTGGCTTTTTATAGCTGTTTAAGACAATCTTGATGTATTTTGATACTTTGACAACGATTTTTCCAGTAGTTTAGAAGAAAACGATGTTTTTTTTTTATTTGGTCGTTACAGTACGAAAGAAAAAAAAATGCTGTTATCTCCGTCAATATTAATTTTTTTCGATTTAGATTGGCTTTTCATAGCTGTTTAAGACAATCTTGATGTATTTTGATACTTTGACAACGATTTTTCCAGTAGTTTAGAAGAAAACGATGTTTTTTTTTCTTTGGTCGTTACAGTACGAAAGAAAAAAAAATGCTGTCAACTCCGTCAATGTTAATTTTTTTTCTATTTAGATTTGCTTTTCATAGCTGTTTAAGACAATCTTGATGTATTTTGATACTTTGACAACGATTTTTCCAGTAGCTTAGAAGAAAACGATGTTTTTTTCTTTGGTCGTTCCAGTATGATAGAAAACAAAATTTCGTTAATTTTAATTTTTTTTGAATAAGATTGGCTTTTTATAGCTGTTTAAGGCAATCTTGATGTATTTTGATACTTTGACAAATATTTTTCCAGTAGTTTAGAAGAAAATGATGTTTTTTTTTTCTTTGGTCGTTACAGTACGAAAGAAAAAAAATAGCTATCAACTCCGTCAATATTAATTTTTTCGATTTAGATTGGCTTTTCATAGCTGTTTAAGACATTCTTGATGTATTTTGATACTTTGACAACTATTTTTCCACTAGTCTAGAAGAAAACGATGTTTTTTTTTATTTGGTCGTTACAGTACGAAAGAAAAAAAAATGCTGTCAACTCCGTCAATGTTAATTTTTTTTCGATTTAGATTTGCTTTTCATAGCTGTTTAAGACAATCTTGATGTATTTTGATACTTTGACAACGATTTTTCGAATAGCTTAGAAGAAAACGATGTTTTTTTCTTTGGTCGTTACAGTATGATATATAAACAAAATTTCGTTAATTTTAATTTTTTTTGAATAAGATTGGCTTTTCATAGCTGTTTAAGACAATCTTGATGTCTTTTGACACTTTGACAACGATTTTTCCAGTAGTTTAGAAGAAAACGATGTTTTTTTCTTTGGTCGTTACAGTATGATAGAAAACAAAATGTCGTTAATTTTAATTTATTTTATTTTTATGATTGGGTTTTCATAGCTGTTTAAGACAATCTTGATGTATTTTGATACTTTGACAACGATTGTTCGAATAGCTTAGAAGGAAACGATGTTTTTTTCTTTGGTCGTTACAGTATGATATGAAACAAAATGTCGTTAATTTTATTTTATTTTAATTTTATGATTGGGTTTTCATAGCTGTTTAAGACAATCTTGATGTATTTTGATACTTTGACAACGATTTTTCCAGTAGTTTAGAAGAAAACGATGTTTTTTTTTCTTTGGTCGTTACAGTACGAAAGAAAAAAAAAATGCTGTTAACTCCGTCAATGTTAATTTTGTTTCTATTTAGATTTGCTTTGTATAGCTGTTTAAGACAATCTTGACGTATTTTGATACTTTCACAACGATTTTTCCAGTAGTTTAGAAGAAAACGATGTTTTTTTTCTTTGGTCGTTACAGTATGAAAGAAAAAAAAATTGCGTTAACATTAATTTTTTTCGATTTAGATTTGCTGTTCATAACTGTTTAAGGCAATCTTGATGTATTTTGATACTTTGACAAATATTTTTCCAGTAGTTTAGAAGAAAATGATGTTTTTTTTTTCTTTGGTCGTTACAGTACGAAAGAAAAAAAATAGCTATCAACTCCGTCAATATTAATTTTTTCGATTTAGATTGGCTTTTCATAGCTGTTTAAGACATTCTTGATGTATTTTGATACTTTGACAACTATTTTTCCACTAGTCTAGAAGAAAACGATGTTTTTTTTTATTTGGTCGTTACAGTACGAAAGAAAAAAAAATGCTGTCAACTCCGTCAATGTTAATTTTTTTTCGATTTAGATTTGCTTTTCATAGCTGTTTAAGACAATCTTGATGTATTTTGATACTTTGACAACGATTTTTCGAATAGCTTAGAAGAAAACGATGTTTTTTTCTTTGGTCGTTACAGTATGATATATAAACAAAATTTCGTTAATTTTAATTTTTTTTTGAATAAGATTGGCTTTTCATAGCTGTTTAAGACAATCTTGATGTCTTTTGACACTTTGACAACGATTTTTCCAGTAGTTTAGAAGAAAACGATGTTTTTTTCTTTGGTCGTTACAGTATGATAGAAAACAAAATGTCGTTAATTTTAATTTATTTTATTTTTATGATTGGGTTTTCATAGCTGTTTAAGACAATCTTGATGTATTTTGATACTTTGACAACGATTGTTCGAATAGCTTAGAAGGAAACGATGTTTTTTTCTTTGGTCGTTACAGTATGATATGAAACAAAATGTCGTTAATTTTATTTTATTTTAATTTTATGATTGGGTTTTCATAGCTGTTTAAGACAATCTTGATGTATTTTGATACTTTGACAACGATTTTTCCAGTAGTTTAGAAGAAAACGATGTTTTTTTTTCTTTGGTCGTTACAGTACGAAAGAAAAAAAAAATGCTGTTAACTCCGTCAATGTTAATTTTGTTTCTATTTAGATTTGCTTTGTATAGCTGTTTAAGACAATCTTGACGTATTTTGATACTTTCACAACGATTTTTCCAGTAGTTTAGAAGAAAACGATGTTTTTTTTCTTTGGTCGTTACAGTATGAAAGAAAAAAAAATTGCGTTAACATTAATTTTTTTCGATTTAGATTTGCTGTTCATAACTGTTTAAGGCAATCTTGATGTATTTTGATACTTTGACAAATATTTTTCCAGTAGTTTAGAAGAAAATGATGTTTTTTTTTTCTTTGGTCGTTACAGTTCGAAAGAAAAAAAATAGCTATCAACTCCGTCAATATTAATTTTTTTCGATTTAGATTGGCTTTTCATAGCTGTTTAAGACAATCTTGATGTATTTTGATACTTTGACAACTTTTTTTCCAGTAGTCGAGAAGAAAACGATGTTTTTTTTTATTTGGTCGTTACAGTACGAAAGAAAAAAAAAATGCTGTTAACTCCGTCAATGTTAATTTTGTTTCTATTTAGATTTGCTTTGTATAGCTGTTTAAGACAATCTTGACGTATTTTGATACTTTCACAACGATTTTTCCAGTAGTTTAGAAGAAAACGATGTTTTTTTTTTCTTTTGTCGTTAGAGTACGAATGAAAAAAAATGCTGTTATCTCCGTCATAGTTAATTTTTTTTCGATTTAGATTTGCTTTTCATAGCTGTTTAAGACAATCTTGATGTATTTTGATACTTTGACAACGATTTTTCCAGTAGTTTAGAAGAAAACGATGTTTTTTTTCTTTGGTCGTTACAGTATGAAAGAAAAAAAAATTGCGTTAACATTAATTTTTTTCGATTTAGATTGGCTTTTCATAGCTGTTTAAGACAATCTTGATGTATTTTGATACTTTGACAACGATTTTTCCAGTAGTTTAGAAGAAAACGATGTTTTTTTTTCTTTGGTCGTTACAGTACGAAAGAAAAAAAAAATGCTGTTAACTCCGTCAATGTTAATTTTGTTTCTATTTAGATTTGCTTTGTATAGCTGTTTAAGACAATCTTGACGTATTTTGATACTTTCACAACGATTTTTCCAGTAGTTTAGAAGAAAACGATGTTTTTTTTCTTTGGTCGTTACAGTATGAAAGAAAAAAAAATTGCGTTAACATTAATTTTTTTCGATTTAGATTTGCTGTTCATAACTGTTTAAGGCAATCTTGATGTATTTTGATACTTTGACCAATATTTTTCCAGTAGTTTAGAAGAAAATGATGTTTTTTTTTCTTTGGTCGTTACAGTACGAAAGAAAAAAAATAGCTATCAACTCCGTCAATATTAATTTTTTTCGATTTAGATTGGCTTTTCATAGCTGTTTAAGACAATCTTGATGTATTTTGATACTTTGACAACTTTTTTTCCAGTAGTCGAGAAGAAAACGATGTTTTTTTTTATTTGGTCGTTACAGTACGAAAGAAAAAAAAAATGCTGTTAACTCCGTCAATGTTAATTTTGTTTCTATTTAGATTTGCTTTGTATAGCTGTTTAAGACAATCTTGACGTATTTTGATACTTTCACAACGATTTTTCCAGTAGTTTAGAAGAAAACGATGTTTTTTTTTTCGTTTGTCGTTAGAGTACGAATGAAAAAAAATGCTGTTATCTCCGTCATAGTTAATTTTTTTTCGATTTAGATTTGCTTTTCATAGCTGTTTAAGACAATCTTGATGTATTTTGATACTTTGACAACGATTTTTCCAGTAGTTTAGAAGAAAACGATGTTTTTTTTCTTTGGTCGTTACAGTATGAAAGAAAAAAAAATTGCGTTAACATTAATTTTTTTCGATTTAGATTGGCTTTTCATAGCTGTTTAAGACAATCTTGATGTATTTTGATACTTTGACAACTTTTTTTCCAGTAGTCGAGAAGAAAACGATGTTTTTTTTTATTTGGTCGTTACAGTACGAAAGAAAAAAAAAATGCTGTTAACTCCGTCAATGTTAATTTTGTTTCTATTTAGATTTGCTTTGTATAGCTGTTTAAGACAATCTTGACGTATTTTGATACTTTCACAACGATTTTTCCAGTAGTTTAGAAGAAAACGATGTTTTTTTTTTCGTTTGTCGTTAGAGTACGAATGAAAAAAAATGCTGTTATCTCCGTCATAGTTAATTTTTTTTCGATTTAGATTTGCTTTTCATAGCTGTTTAAGACAATCTTGATGTATTTTGATACTTTGACAACGATTTTTCCAGTAGTTTAGAAGAAAACGATGTTTTTTTTCTTTGGTCGTTACAGTATGAAAGAAAAAAAAATTGCGTTAACATTAATTTTTTTCGATTTAGATTGGCTTTTCATAGCTGTTTAAGACAATCTTGATGTATTTTGATACTTTGACAACTTTTTTTCCAGTAGTCGAGAAGAAAACGATGTTTTTTTTTATTTGGTCGTTACAGTACGAAAGAAAAAAAAATGCTGTCAACTCCGTCAATGTTAATTTTGTTTCTATTTAGATTTGCTTTGTATAGCTGTTTAAGACAATCTTGACGTATTTTGATACTTTCACAACGATTTTTCCAGTAGTTTAGAAGAAAACGATGTTTTTTTTTTCTTTGGTCGTTAGAATACGAATGAAAAAAAATGCTGTTATCTCCGTCATAGTTAATTTTTTTTCGATTTAGATTTGCTTTTCATAGCTGTTTAAGACAATCTTGATGTATTTTGATACTTTGACAACGATTTTTCCAGTAGTTTAGAAGAAAACGATGTTTTTTTTCTTTGGTCGTTACAGTATGAAAGAAAAAAAAATTGCGTTAACATTAATTTTTTTCGATTTCGATTTGCTGTTCATAACTGTTTAAGGCAATCTTGATGTATTTTGATACTTTGACAAATATTTTTCCAGTAGTTTAGAAGAAAATGATGTTTTTTTTTCTTTGGTCGTTACAGTACGAAAGAAAAAAAATAGCTATCAACTCCGTCAATATTAATTTTTTTCGATTTAGATTGGCTTTTCATAGCTGTTTAAGACAATCTTGATGTATTTTGATACTTTGACAACGATTTTTTCATTAGCTTAGAAGAAAACGATGTTTTTTTTCGTAGGTCGTTACAGTATGATAGAAAACAAAATTTCGTTCATTTTAATTTTTTTTGAATAAGATTGGCTTTTCATAGCTGTTTAAGACAATCTTGATGTATTTTGATACTTTGACAACGATTTTTCCAGTAGTTTAGAAGAAAACGATGTTTTTTTTTCTTTGGTCGTTACAGTACGAAAGAAAAAAAAATGCTGTCAACTCCGTCAATGTTAATTTTTTTTCGATTTAGATTTGCTTTTCATAGCTGTTTAAGACAATCTTGATGTATTTAGACACTTTGACAACGATTTTTCTAGTAGTCTAGAAGAAAACGATGTTTTTTTTTTTTCTTTGGTCGTTACAGTACGAAAGAAAAAAAAATGCTGTTATTTCCGTCAATATTAATTTTTTTCGATTTAGATTTGCTTTTCATAGCTGTTTCAGACAATCTTGATGTATTTTGACACTTTGACAACGATTTTTCCATTAGCTTAGAAGAAAACGATGTTTTTTTTCGTAGGTCGTTACAGTATGATAGAAAACAAAATTTCGTTCATTTTAATTTTTTTTGAATAAGATTGGCTTTTCATAGCTGTTTAAGACAATCTTGATGTATTTTGATACTTTGACAACGATTTTTCCAGTAGTTTAGAAGAAAACGATGTTTTTTTTTATTTGGTCGTTACAGTACGAAAGAAAAAAAAATGCTGTTATCTCCGTCAATATTAATTTTTTTCGATTTAGATTGGCTTTTCATAGCTGTTTAAGACAATCTTGATGTATTTTGATACTTTGACAACGATTTCTCCAGTAGCTTAGAAGAAAACGATTTTTTTGTTTCTTTGGTCGTTACAGTACGAAAGAAAAAAAATGCTGTTATCTCCGTCAATATTAATTTTTTTTCGATTTAGATTGGCTTTTCATAGCTGTTTAAGACAATCTTGATGTATTTTGATACTTTGACAACGATTTTTCCAGTAGTTTAGAAGAAAACGATGTATATTTTTTCTTTGGTCGATACAGTACAAAAAAAAAATCTATCAACTCCGTCAATGTTAATTTTTTTCGATTTAGATTTGCTTTTCATAGCTGCTTAAGATAATCTTGATGTATTTTGATACTTTGACAACGATTTTTCCAGTAGCTTAGAAGAAAACGATGTTTTTTTTCTTTGGTCGTTACAGTACGAAAGAAAAAAAATGCTGTTATCTCCGTCAATATTAATTTTTTTGCGATTTAGATTGGCTTTTCATAGCTGTTTAAGACAATCTTGATGTATTTTGATACTTTGACAACGATTTTTCCAGTAGTTTAGAAGAAAACGATGTTTTTTTTCTTTGGTCGTTACAGGACGAAAGAAAAAAAAATGCTGTTATCTCCGTCAATATTAATTTTTTTCGATTTATATTTGCTTTTCATAGCTGTTTAAGACAATCTTGATGTATTTTGATACTTTGACAACGATTTTTCCAGTAGTTTAGAAGAAAACGATGTATATTTTTTCTTTGGTCGATACAGTACAAAAAAAAAATCTATCAACTCCGTCAATGTTAATTTTTTTCGATTTAGATTTGCTTTTCATAGCTGTTTAAGACAATCTTGATGTATTTTGATACTTTGACAACGATTTCTCCAGTAGCTTAGAAGAAAACGATGTTTTTTTTCTTTGGTCGTTACAGTACGAAAGAAAAAAAATGCTGTTATCTCCGTCAATATTTTTTTTTGCGATTTAGATTGGCTTTTCATAGCTGTTTAAGACAATCTTGATGTATTTTGATACTTTGACAACGATTTTTCCAGTAGTTTAGAAGAAAACGATGTTTTTTCTTTGGTCGTTACAGTACGAATGAAAAAAAATGCTGTTATCTCCGTCAATATTAATTTTTTTTCGATTTAGATTGGCTTTTCATAGCTGTTTAAGACAGTCTTGATGTATTTTGATACTTTGACAACGATTTTTCCAGTAGTTTAGAAGAAAACGATGTTTTATTTTTCTTTGGTCGTTACAGTACAATAGAAAAAAAAAGCTGTCAACTCCGTCAATGTTAATTTTTTTTCGATTTAGATTTGCTTTTCATAGCTGTTTAAGACAATCTTGATGTATTTTGATACTTTGACAACGATTTTTCCAGTAGTTTAAAAGAACACGATGTTTTTTTTTTCTTTGGTCGTTACAGTACGAAAGAAAAAAAAAGCTATTAACTCCGTCAATGTTAATTTTTTTTCGATTTAGATTTGCTTTTCATAGCTGTTTAAGACAATTTTGATGTATTTTGACACTTTGACAACGATTTTTCCAGTAGTTTAGAAGAAAACGATGTTTTTTTTCTTTGGTCGATACAGTACTAAAGAAAAAAAAATGCTGTTATCTCCGTCAATATTAATTTTTTTTCGATTTAGATTGACTTTTCATAGCTGTTTAAGACAATCTTGATGTATTTTGATACTTTGACAACGATTTTTCCAGTAGTTTAGAAGAAAACGATGTTTTTTATTTGGTCGTTACAGTACGAAAGAAAAAAAAAATGCTGTTATCTCCGTCAATATTAATTTTTTTTCGATTTAGATTGGCTTTTCATAGCTGTTTAAGACAATCTTGATGTATTTTGATACTTTGACAACGATTTTTCCAGTAGCTTAGAAGAAAACGATGTTTTTTTCTTTGGTCGTTCCAGTATGATAGAAAAAAAATTTCGTTAATTTTAATTTTTTTTGAATAAGATTGGCTTTTCATAGCTTTTTAAGACAGTCTTGATGTATTTTGATACTTTGACAACGATTTTTCTTGTAGTTTAGAAGAAAACGATGTTTTATTTTTCTTTGGTCGTTACAGTACAATAGAAAAAAAAAGCTGTCAACTCCGTCAATATTAATTTTTTTCGATTTAGATTGGCTTTTCATAGCTGTTTAAGACAATCTTGATGTATTTTGATACTTTGAAAACGATTTTTCCAGTAATTTAGAAGAAAACGATGTATTTTTTTTCTTTGGTCGATACAGTACAAAAAAAAAAAATCTATCAACTCCGTCAATGTTAATTTTTTTTCGATTTAGATTTGCTTTTCATAGCTGTTTAAGACAATCTTGATGTATTTTGACACTTTGACAACGATTTTTCCAGTAGCTTAGAAGAAAACGATGTTTTTTTTCTTTGGTCGTTACAGTACGAAAAAAAAAAAATGCTGTTATCTCCGTCAATATTAATTTTTTTTCGATTTAGATTGACTTTTCATAGCTGTTTAAGACAATCTTGATGTATTTTGATACTTTGAAAACGATTTTTCCAGTAGTTTAGAAGAAAACGATGTATTTTTTTTCTTTGGTCGATACAGTACAAAAAAAAAAAAATCTATCAACTCCGTCAATGTTAATTTTTTTTCGATTTAGATTTGCTTTTCATAGCTGTTTAAGACAATCTTGATGTATTTTGACACTTTGACAACGATTTTTCCAGTAGCTTAGAAGAAAACGATGTTTTTTTTCTTTGGTCGTTACAGTACGAAAAAAAAAAAATGCTGTTATCTCCGTCAATATTAATTTTTTTTCGATTTAGATTGACTTTTCATAGCTGTTTAAGACAATCTTGATGTATTTTGATACTTTGACAACGATTTTTCCAGTAGTTTAGAAGAAAACGATGTTTTTTTTTATTTGGTCGTTACAGTACGAAAGACAAAAAAATGCTGTTATCTCCGTCAATATTAATTTTTTTTCGATTTAGATTGGCTTTTCATAGCTGTTTAAGACAATTTTGATGTATTTTGATACTTTGACAACGATTTTTCCAGTAGCTTAGAAGAAAACGATGTTTTTTTCTTTGGTCGTTCCAGTATGATACAAAAAAATTTCGTTAATTTTAATTTTTTTTGAATAAGATTGGCTTTTCATAGCTGTTTAAGACAGTCTTGATGTATTTTGATACTTTGACAACGATTTTTCCAGTAGTTTAGAAGAAAACGATGTTTTATTTTTCTTTGGTCGTTACAGTACAATAGAAAAAAAAAGCTGTCAACTCCGTCAATATTAATTTTTTTCGATTTAGATTGGCTTTTCATAGCTGTTTAAGACAATCTTGATATATTTTGATACTTTGACAACGATTTCTCCAGTAGCTTAGAAGAAAACGATTTTTTTGTTTCTTTGGTCGTTACAGTACGAAAGAAAAAAAATGCTGTTATCTCCGTCAATATTAATTTTTTTTTCGATTTAGATTGGCTTTTCATAGCTGTTTAAGACAATCTTGATGTATTTTGATACTTTGACAACGATTTTTCCAGTAGTTTAGAAGAAAACGATGTTTTTTTTTTCTTTGGTCGATACAGTACAAAAAAAAAAAAATCTATCAACTCCGTCAATGTTAATTTTTTTTCGATTTAGATTTGCTTTTCATAGCTGTTTAAGACAATCTTGATGTATTTTGATACTTTGACAACGATTTCTCCAGTAGCTTAGAAGAAAACGATGTTTTTTTTCTTTGGTCGTTACAGTACGAAATAAAAAAAATGCTGTTATCTCCGTCAATATTAATTTTTTTGCGATTTAGATTGGCTTTTCATAGCTGTTTAAGACAATCTTGATGTATTTTGATACTTTGACAACGATTTTTCCAGTAGTTTAGAAGAAAACGATGTTTTTTCTTTGGTCGTTACAGTACGAATGAAAAAAAATGCTGTTATCTCCGTCAATATTAATTTTTTTTCGATTTAGATTGGCTTTTCATAGCTGTTTAAGACAGTCTTGATGTATTTTGATACTTTGACAACGATTTTTCCAGTAGTTTAGAAGAAAACGATGTTTTATTTTTCTTTGGTCGTTACAGTACAATAGAAAAAAAAAGCTGTCAACTCCGTCAATGTTAATTTTTTTTCGATTTAGATTTGCTTTTCATAGCTGTTTAAGACAATCTTGATGTATTTTGATACTTTGACAACGATTTTTCCAGTAGTTTAAAAGAACACGATGTTTTTTTTTTCTTTGGTCGTTACAGTACGAAAGAAAAAAAAAGCTATTAACTCCGTCAATGTTAATTTTTTTTCGATTTAGATTTGCTTTTCATAGCTGTTTAAGACAATCTTGATGTATTTTGACACTTTGACAACGATTTTTCCAGTAGCTTAGAAGAAAACGATGTTTTTTTTCTTTGGTCGTTACAGTACGAAAGAAAAAAAATGCTGTTATCTCCGTCAATATTAATTTTTTTGCGATTTAGATTGTCTTTTCATAGCTGTTTAAGACAATCTTGATGTATTTTGATACTTTGACAACGATTTTTCCAGTAGTTTAGAAGAAAACGATGTTTTTTTTCTTTGGTCGTTACAGGACGAAAGAAAATAAAAATGCTGTTATCTCCGTCAATATTAATTTTTTTTCGATTTAGATTGGCTTTTCATAGCTGTTTAAGACAATCTTGATGTATTTTGATACTTTGACAACGATTTTTCCAGTAGTTTAGAAGAAAACGATGTATTTTTTTTCTTTGGTCGATACAGTACAAAAAAAAAATCTATCAACTCCGTCAATGTTAATTTTTTTTCGATTTAGATTTGCTTTTCATAGCTGTTTAAGACAATCTTGATGTATTTTGATACTTTGACAACGATTTCTCCAGTAGCTTAGAAGAAAACGATGTTTTTTTTCTTTGGTCGTTACAGTACGACAGAAAAAAAATGCTGTTATCTCCGTCAATATTAATTTTTTTGCGATTTAGATTGGCTTTTCATAGCTGTTTAAGACAATCTTGATGTATTTTGATACTTTGACAACGACTTTTCCAGTAGTTTAGAAGAAAACGATGTTTTTTCTTTGGTCGTTACAGTACAATGAAAAAAAATGCTGTTATCTCCGTCAATATTAATTTTTTTTCGATTTAGATTGGCTTTTCATAGCTGTTTAAGACAGTCTTGATGTATTTTGATACTTTGACAACGATTTTTCCAGTAGTTTAGAAGAAAACGATGTTTTATTTTTCTTTGGTCGTTACAGTACAATAGAAAAAAAAAAGCTGTCAACTCCGTCAATGTTAATTTTTTTTCGATTTAGATTTGCTTTTCATAGCTGTTTAAGACAATCTTGATGTATTTTGATACTTTGACAACGATTTTTCCAGTAGTTTAAAAGAACACGATGTTTTTTTTTTCTTTGGTCGTTACAGTACGAAAGAAAAAAAATGCTGTTATCTCCGTCAATATTAATTTTTTTGCGATTTAGATTGGCTTTTCATAGCTGTTTAAGACAATCTTGATGTATTTTGATACTTTGACAACGATTTTTCCAGTAGTTTAGAAGAAAACGATGTTTTTTCTTTGGTCGTTACAGTACGAATGAAAAAAAATGCTGTTATCTCCGTCAATATTAATTTTTTTTCGATTTAGATTGGCTTTTCATAGCTGTTTAAGACAGTCTTGATGTATTTTGATACTTTGACAACGATTTTTCCAGTAGTTTAGAAGAAAACGATGTTTTTTTTTATTTGGTCGTTACAGTACGAAAGAAAAAAAAATGCTGTTATCTCCGTCAATATTAATTTTTTTTCGATTTAGATTGGCTTTTCATAGCTGTTTAAGACAATCTTGATGTATTTTGATACTTTGACAACGATTTTTCCAGTAGCTTAGAAGAAAACGATGTTTTTTTCTTTGGTCGTTCCAGTATGATAGAAAAAAAATTTCGTTAATTTTAATTTTTTTTGAATAATATTGGATTTTCATAGCTGTTTAAGACAATCTTGATGTATTTTGATACCTCGACAACGATTTTTCCAGTAGCTTAGAAGAAAACGACGTTTTTTTTCTTTGGTCGTTACAGGACGAAAGAAAAAAAAAATGCTGTTATCTCCGTCAATATTAATTTTTTTCGATTTAGATTGGCTTTTCATAGCTGTTTAAGACAATCTTGATGTATTTTGATACTTTGAAAACGATTTTTCCAGTAGTTTAGAAGAAAACGATGTATTTTTTTTCTTTGGTCGTTACAGTATGAAAGATAAAAAAAAAATCTATCAACTCCGTCAATCTTAATTTTTTTTCGATTTAGATTTGCTTTTCATAGCTGTTTAAGACAATCTTGATGTATTTTGATACTTTGACAACGATTTTTCCAGTAGTTTAGAAGAAAACGATGTTTTTTCTTTGGTCGTTACAGTACGAATGAAAAAAAATGCTGTTATCTCCGTCAATATTAATTTTTTTTCGATTTTGATTGGCTTTTCATAGCTGTTTAAGACAATCTTGATGTATTTTGATACTTTGACAACGATTTTTCCAGTAGTTTAGAAGAAAACGATGTTTTTTTTTTCTTTGGTCGATACAGTACAAAAAAAAAAAAATCTATCAACTCCGTCAATGTAAATTTTTTTTCGATTTAGATTTGCTTTTCATAGCTGTTTAAGACAATCTTGATGTATTTTGATACTTTGACAACGATTTTTCCAGTAGTTTAAAAGAACACGATGTTTTTTTTTTCTTTGGTCGTTACAGTACGAAAGAAAAAAAATGCTGTTATCTCCGTCAATATTAATTTTTTTGCGATTTAGATTGGCTTTTCATAGCTGTTTAAGACAATCTTGATGTATTTTGATACTTTGACAACGATTTTTCCAGTAATTTAGAAGAAAACGATGTTTTTTCTTTGGTCGTTACAGTACGAATGAAAAAAAATGCTGTTATCTCCGTCAATATTAATTTTTTTTCGATTTAGATTGGCTTTTCATAGCTGTTTAAGACAGTCTTGA
This sequence comes from Ptychoptera albimana, assembly GCA_961205885.1. Taxonomy (NCBI): domain Eukaryota; kingdom Metazoa; phylum Arthropoda; class Insecta; order Diptera; family Ptychopteridae; genus Ptychoptera; species Ptychoptera albimana. The sequence goes on from OY540806.1 coordinate 7,412,515, forward strand.
TGTATTTTGATACTTTGACAACGATTTTTCCAGTAGTTTAGAAGAAAACGATGTTTTTTTTTATTTGGTCGTTACAGTACGAAAGAAAAAAAAATGCTGTTATCTCCGTCAATATTAATTTTTTTTCGATTTAGATTGGCTTTTCATAGCTGTTTAAGACAATCTTGATGTATTTTGATACTTTGACAACGATTTTTCCAGTAGCTTAGAAGAAAACGATGTTTTTTTCTTTGGTCGTTCCAGTATGATAGAAAAAAAATTTCGTTAATTTTAATTTTTTTTGAATAAGATTGGCTTTTCATAGCTGTTTAAGACAATCTTGATGTATTTTGATACCTTGACAACGATTTTTCCAGTAGCTTAGAAGAAAACGACGTTTTTTTTTCTTTGGTCGTTACAGGACGAAAGAAAAAAAAAATGCTGTTATCTCCGTCAATATTAATTTTTTTCGATTTAGATTGGCTTTTCATAGCTGTTTAAGACAATCTTGATGTATTTTGATACTTTGAAAACGATTTTTCCAGTAGTTTAGAAGAAAACGATGTATTTTTTTTCTTTGGTCGATACAGTACAAAAAAAAAAAATCTATCAACTCCGTCAATGTTAATTTTGTTTCGATTTAGATTAGCTTTTCATAGCTGTTTATGACAATCTTGATGTATTTTGATACTTTGACAACGATTTCTCCAGTAGCTTAGAAGAAAACGATTTTTTTGTTTCTTTGGTCGTTACAGTACGAAAGAAAAAAAATGCTGTTATCTCCGTCAATATTAATTTTTTTTTCGATTTAGATTGGCTTTTCATAGCTGTTTAAGACAATCTTGATGTATTTTGATACTTTGACAACGATTTTTCCAGTAGTTTAGAAGAAAACGATGTTTTTTCTTTGGTCGTTACAGTACGAATGAAAAAAAATGCTGTTATCTCCGTCAATATTAATTTTTTTTCGATTTAGATTGGCTTTTCATAGCTGTTTAAGACAGTCTTGATGTATTTTGATACTTTGACAACGATTTTTCCAGTAGTTTAGAAGAAAACGATGTTTTTTTTTATTTGGTCGTTACAGTACGAAAGAAAAAAAAATGCTGTTATCTCCGTCAATATTAATTTTTTTTCGATTTAGATTGGCTTTTCATAGCTGTTTAAGACAATCTTGATGTATTTTGATACTTTGACAGCGATTTTTCCAGCAGCTTAGAAGAAAACGATGTTTTTTTCTTTGGTCGTTCCAGTATGATAGAAAAAAAATTTCGTTAATTTTAATTTTTTTTGAATAAGATTGGCTTTTCATAGCTGTTTAAGACAATCTTGATGTATTTTGATACCTCGACAACGATTTTTCCAGTAGCTTAGAAGAAAACGACGTTTTTTTTCTTTGGTCGTTACAGGACGAAAGAAAAAAAAAATGCTGTTATCTCCGTCAATATTAATTTTTTCGATTTAGATTGGCTTTTCATAGCTGTTTAAGACAATCTTGATGTATTTTGATACTTTGAAAACGATTTTTCCAGTAGTTTAGAAGAAAACGATGTTTTTTCTTTGGTCGTTACAGTACGAATGAAAAAAAATGCTGTTATCTCCGTCAATATTAATTTTTTTTCGATTTTGATTGGCTTTTCATAGCTGTTTAAGACAATCTTGATGTATTTTGATACTTTGACAACGATTTTTCCAGTAGTTTAGAAGAAAACGATGTTTTTTTTTTCTTTGGTCGATACAGTACGAAAGAAAAAAAATGCTGTTATCTCCGTCAATATTAATTTTTTTGCGATTTAGATTGGCTTTTCATAGCTGTTTAAGACAATCTTGATATATTTTGATACTTTGACAACGATTTTTCCAGTAATTTAGAAGAAAACGATGTTTTTTCTTTGGTCGTTACAGTACGAATGAAAAAAAATGCTGTTATCTCCGTCAATATTAATTTTTTTTCGATTTAGATTGGCTTTTCATAGCTGTTTAAGACAGTCTTGATGTATTTTGATACTTTGACAACGATTTTTCCAGTAGTTTAGAAGAAAACGATGTTTTTTTTTATTTGGTCGTTACAGTACGAAAGAAAAAAAAATGCTGTTATCTCCGTCAATATTAATTTTTTCGATTTAGATTGGCTTTTCATAGCTGTTTAAGACAATCTTGATGTATTTTGATACTTTGAAAACGATTTTTCCAGTAGTTTAGAAGAAAACGATGTTTTTTCTTTGGTCGTTACAGTACGAATGAAAAAAAATGCTGTTATCTCCGTCAATATTAATTTTTTTTCGATTTTGATTGGCTTTTCATAGCTGTTTAAGACAATCTTGATGTATTTTGATACTTTGACAACGATTTTTCCAGTAGTTTAGAAGAAAACGATGTTTTTTTTTTCTTTGGTCGATACAGTACGAAAGAAAAAAAATGCTGTTATCTCCGTCAATATTAATTTTTTTGCGATTTAGATTGGCTTTTCATAGCTGTTTAAGACAATCTTGATATATTTTGATACTTTGACAACGATTTTTCCAGTAATTTAGAAGAAAACGATGTTTTTTCTTTGGTCGTTACAGTACGAATGAAAAAAAATGCTGTTATCTCCGTCAATATTAATTTTTTTTCGATTTAGATTGGCTTTTCATAGCTGTTTAAGACAGTCTTGATGTATTTTGATACTTTGACAACGATTTTTCCAGTAGTTTAGAAGAAAACGATGTTTTTTTTTATTTGGTCGTTACAGTACGAAAGAAAAAAAAATGCTGTTATCTCCGTCAATATTAATTTTTTTTCGATTTAGATTGGCTTTTCATAGCTGTTTAAGACAATCTTGATGTATTTTGATACTTTGACAACGATTTTTCCAGTAGCTTAGAAGAAAACGATGTTTTTTTCTTTGGTCGTTCCAGTATGATAGAAAAAAAATTTCGTTAATTTTAATTTTTTTTGAATAAGATTGGCTTTTCATAGCTGTTTAAGACAATCTTGATGTATTTTGATACCTTGACAACGATTTTTCCAGTAGCTTAGAAGAAAACGACGTTTTTTTTCTTTGGTCGTTACAGGACGAAAGAAAAAAAAAATGCTGTTATCTCCGTCAATATTAATTTTTTTCGATTTAGATTGGCTTTTCATAGCTGTTTAAGAAAATCTTGATGTATTTTGATACTTTGAAAACGATTTTTCCAGTAGTTTAGAAGAAAACGATGTATTTTTTTTCTTTGGTCGATACAGTACAAAAAAAAAAAATCTATCAACTCCGTCAATGTTAATTTTGTTTCGATTTGGATTAGCTTTTCATAGCTGTTTATGACAATCTTGATGTATTTTGATACTTTGACAACGATTTCTCCAGTAGCTTAGAAGAAAACGATTTTTTTGTTTCTTTGGTCGTTACAGTACGAAAGAAAAAAAATGCTGTTATCTCCGTCAATATTAATTTTTTTTTCGATTTAGATTGGCTTTTCATAGCTGTTTAAGACAATCTTGATGTATTTTGATACTTTGACAACGATTTTTCCAGTAGTTTAGAAGAAAACGATGTATTTTTTTTCTTTGGTCGATACAGTACAAAAAAAAAATCTATCAACTCCGTCAATGTTAATTTTTTTTCGATTTAGATTTGCTTTTCATAGCTGTTTAAGACAATCTTGATGTATTTTGATACTTTGACAACGATTTCTCCAGTAGCTTAGAAGAAAACGATGTTTTTTTTCTTTGGTCGTTACAGTACGAAAGAAAAAAAATGCTGTTATCTCCGTCAATATTAATTTTTTTGCGATTTAGATTGGCTTTTCATAGCTGTTTAAGACAATCTTGATGTATTTTGATACTTTGACAACGATTTCTCCAGTAGCTTAGAAGAAAACGATGTTTTTTTTCTTTGGTCGTTACAGTACGAATGAAAAAAAATGCTGATATCTCCGTCAATATTAATTTTTTTGCGATTTAGATTGGCTTTTCATAGCTGTTTAAGACAGTCTTGATGTATTTTGATACTTTTACAACGATTTTTCCAGTAGTTTAGAAGAAAACGATGTTTTATTTTTCTTTGGTCGTTACAGTACAATAGAAAAAAAAAGCTGTCAACTCCGTCAATGTTAATTTTTTTTCGATTTAGATTTGCTTTTCATAGCTGTTTAAGACAATCTTGATGTATTTTGATACTTTGACAACGATTTTTCCAGTAGTTTAAAAGAACACGATGTTTTTTTTTTCTTTGGTCGTTACAGTACGAAAGAAAAAAAAAGCTATTAACTCCGTCAATGTTAATTTTTTTTCGATTTAGATTTGCTTTTCATAGCTGTTTAAGACAATCTTGATGTATTTTGACACTTTGACAACGATTTTTCCAGTAGCTTAGAAGAAAACGATGTTTTTTTTCTTTGGTCGTTACAGTACGAAAGAAAAAAAATGCTGTTATCTCCGTCAATATTAATTTTTTTGCGATTTAGATTGGCTTTTCATAGCTGTTTAAGACAATCTTGATGTATTTTGATACTTTGACAACGATTTTTCCAGTAGTTTAGAAGAAAACGATGTTTTTTTTCTTTGGTCGTTACAGGACGAAAGAAAAAAAAAATTCTGTTATCTCCGTCAATATTAATTTTTTTGCGATTTATATTGGCTTTTCATAGCTGTTTAAGACAATCTTGATGTATTTTGATACTTTGACAACGATTTTTCCAGTAGTTTAGAAGAAAACGATGTTTTTTTTCTTTGGTCGTTACAGGACGAAAGAAAAAAAAAATGCTGTTATCTCCGTCAATATTAATTTTTTTTCGATTTAGATTGGCTTTTCATAGCTGTTTAAGACAATCTTGATGTATTTTGATACTTTGACAACGATTTCTCCAGTAGCTTAGAAGAAAACAATGTTTTTTTTCTTTGGTCGTTACAGTACGAAAGAAAAAAAATGCTGTTATCTCCGTCAATATTAATTTTTTTGCGATTTAGATTGGCTTTTCATAGCTGTTTAAGACAATCTTGATGTATTTTGATACTTTGACAACGATTTTTCCAGTAGTTTAGAAGAAAACGATGTTTTTTCTTTGGTCGTTACAGTACGAATGAAAAAAAATGCTGTTATCTCCGTCAATATTAATTTTTTTTCGATTTAGATTGGCTTTTCATAGCTGTTTAAGACAGTCTTGATGTATTTTGATACTTTGACAACGATTTTTCCAGTAGTTTAGAAGAAAACGATGTTTTATTTTTCTTTGGTCGTTACAGTACAATAGAAAAAAAAAGCTGTCAACTCCGTCAATGTTAATTTTTTTTCGATTTAGATTTGCTTTTCATAGCTGTTTAAGACAATCTTGATGTATTTTGATACTTTGACAACGATTTTTCCAGTAGTTTAAAAGAACACGATGTTTTTTTTTTCTTTGGTCGTTACAGTACGAAAGAAAAAAAAAGCTATTAACTCCGTCAATGTTAATTTTTTTTCGATTTAGATTTGCTTTTCATAGCTGTTTAAGACAATCTTGATGTATTTTGACACTTTGACAACGATTTTTCCAGTAGCTTAGAAGAAAACGATGTTTTTTTTCTTTGGTCGTTACAGTACGAAAGAAAAAAAATGCTGTTATCTCCGTCAATATTAATTTTTTTGCGATTTAGATTGGCTTTTCATAGCTGTTTAAGACAATCTTGATGTATTTTGATACTTTGACAACGATTTTTCCAGTAGTTTAGAAGAAAACGATGTTTTTTTTCTTTGGTCGTTACAGGACGAAAGAAAAAAAAAATGCTGTTATCTCCGTCAATATTAATTTTTTTTCGATTTAGATTGGCTTTTCATAGCTGTTTAAGACAATCTTGATGTATTTTGATACTTTGACAACGATTTTTCCAGTAGTTTAGAAGAAAACGATGTATTTTTTTTCTTTGGTCGATACAGTACAAAAAAAAATCTATCAACTCCGTCAATGTTAATTTTTTTTCAATTTAGATTTGCTTTTCATAGCTGTTTAAGACAATCTTGATGTATTTTGATACTTTGACAACGATTTCTCCAGTAGCTTAGAAGAAAACGATGTTTTTTTTCTTTGGTCGTTACAGTACGAAAGAAAAAAAATGCTGTTATCTCCGTCAATATTAATTTTTTTGCGATTTAGATTGGCTTTTCATAGCTGTTTAAGACAATCTTGATGTATTTTGATACTTTGACAACGATTTTTCCAGTAGTTTAGAAGAAAACGATGTTTTTTCTTTGGTCGTTACAGTACGAATGAAAAAAATGCTGTTATCTCCGTCAATATTAATTTTTTTTCGATTTAGATTGGCTTTTCATAGCTGTTTAAGACAGTCTTGATGTATTTTGATACTTTGACAACGATTTTTCCAGTAGTTTAGAAGAAAACGATGTTTTATTTTTCTTTGGTCGTTACAGTACAATAGAAAAAAAAAAGCTGTCAACTCCGTCAATGTTAATTTTTTTTCGATTTAGATTTGCTTTTCATAGCTGTTTAAGACAATCTTGATGTATTTTGATACTTTGACAACGATTTTTCCAGTAGCTTAAAAGAACACGATGTTTTTTTTTTCTTTGGTCGTTACAGTACGAAAGAAAAAAAATGCTGTTATCTCCGTCAATATTAATTTTTTTGCGATTTAGATTGGCTTTTCATAGCTGTTTAAGACAATCTTGATGTATTTTGATACTTTGACAACGATTTTTCCAGTAGTTTAGAAGAAAACGATGTTTTTTCTTTGGTCGTTACAGTACGAATGAAAAAAAATGCTGTTATCTCCGTCAATATTAATTTTTTTTCGATTTAGATTGGCTTTTCATAGCTGTTTAAGACAGTCTTGATGTATTTTGATACTTTGACAACGATTTTTCCAGTAGTTTAGAAGAAAACGATGTTTTTTTTTATTTGGTCGTTACAGTACGAAAGAAAAAAAAATGCTGTTATCTCCGTCAATATTAATTTTTTTTCGATTTAGATTGGCTTTTCATAGCTGTTTAAGACAGTCTTGATGTATTTTGATACTTTGACAACGATTTTTCCAGTAGTTTAGAAGAAAACGATGTTTTTTCTTTGGTCGTTACAGTACGAATGAAAAAAAATGCTGTTATCTCCGTCAATATTAATTTTTTTTCGATTTAGATTGGCTTTTCATAGCTGTTTAAGACAGTCTTGATGTATTTTGATACTTTGACAACGATTTTTCCAGTAGCTTAGAAGAAAACGATGTTTTTTTCTTTGGTCGTTCCAGTATGATAGAAAAAAAATTTCGTTAATTTTAATTTTTTTTGAATAAGATTGGCTTTTCATAGCTGTTTAAGACAATCTTGATGTATTTTGATACCTTGACAACGATTTTTCCAGTAGCTTAGAAGAAAACGACGTTTTTTTTCTTTGGTCGTTACAGGACGAAAGAAAAAAAAAATGCTGTTATCTCCGTCAATATTAATTTTTTTCGATTTAGATTGGCTTTTCATAGCTGTTTAAGACAATCTTGATGTATTTTGATACTTTGAAAACGATTTTTCCAGTAGTTTAGAAGAAAACGATGTATTTTTTTTCTTTGGTCGTTACAGTATGAAAGATAAAAAAAAAATCTATCAACTCCGTCAATCTTAATTTTTTTTCGATTTAGATTTGCTTTTCATAGCTGTTTAAGACAATCTTGATGTATTTTGATACTTTGACAACGATTTCTCCAGTAGCTTAGAAGAAAACGATTTTTTTGTTTCTTTGGTCGTTACAGTACGAAAGAAAAAAAATGCTGTTATCTCCGTCAATATTAATTTTTTTTTCGATTTAGATTGGCTTTTCATAGCTGTTTAAGACAATCTTGATGTATTTTGATACTTTGACAACGATTTTTCCAGTAGTTTAGAAGAAAACGATGTATTATTTTTCTTTGGTCGATACAGTACAAAAAAAAAATAAATCTATCAACTCCGTCAATGTTAATTTTTTTTCGATTTAGATTTGCTTTTCATAGCTGTTTAAGACAATCTTGATGTATTTTGATACTTTGACAACGATTTTTCCAGTAGTTTAAAAGAACACGATGTTTTTTTTTCTTTGGTCGTTACAGTACGAAAGAAAAAAAATGCTGTTATCTCCGTCAATATTAATTTTTTTGCGATTTAGATTGGCTTTTCATAGCTGTTTAAGACAATCTTGATGTATTTTGATACTTTGACAACGATTTTTCCAGTAGTTTAGAAGAAAACGATGTTTTTTCTTTGGTCGTTACAGTACGAATGAAAAAAAATGCTGTTATCTCCGTCAATATTAATTTTTTTGCGATTTAGATTGGCTTTTCATAGCTGTTTAAGACAATCTTGATGTATTTTGATACTTTGACAACGATTTTTCCAGTAGCTTAGAAGAAAACGATGTTTTTTTCTTTGGTCGTTCCAGTATGATAGAAAAAAAACTTCGTTAATTTTAATTTTTTTTTTGAATAAGATTGGCTTTTCATAGCTGTTTAAGACAGTCTTGATGTATTTTGATACCTTGACAACGATTTTTCCAGTAGTTTAGAAGAAAACGACGTTTTTTTTTCTTTGGTCGTTACAGGACGAAAGAAAAAAAAAATGCTGTTATCTCCGTCAATATTAATTTTTTTCGATTAAGATTGGCTTTTCATAGCTGTTTAAGACAATCTTGATGTATTTTGATACTTTGACAACGATTTTTCCAGTAGTTTAGAAGAAAACGATGTATTTTTTTTCTTTGGTCGATACAGTACAAAAAAAAAAAAATCTATCAACTCCGTCAATGTTAATTTTTTTTCGATTTAGATTTGCTTTTCATAGCTGTTTAAGACAATCTTGATGTATTTTGATACTTTGACAACGATTTCTCCAGTAGCTTAGAAGAAAACGATTTTTTTGTTTCTTTGGTCGTTACAGTACGAAAGAAAAAAAATGCTGTTATCTCCGTCAATATTAATTTTTTTTACGATTTAGATTGGCTTTTCATAGCTGTTTAAGACAATCTTGATGTATTTTGATACTTTGACAACGATTTTTCCAGTAGTTTAGAAGAAAACGATGTTTTTTTTTTCTTTGGTCGATACAGTACAAAAAAAAAAAAATCTATCAACTCCGTCAATGTTAATTTTTTTTCGATTTAGATTTGCTTTTCATAGCTGTTTAAGACAATCTTGATGTATTTTGATACTTTGACAACGATTTTTCCAGTAGCTTAGAAGAAAACGATGTTTTTTTTCTTTGGTCGTTACAGTACGAAAGAAAAAAAATGCTGTTATCTCCGTCAATATTAATTTTTTTGCGATTCAGATTGGCTTTTCATAGCTGTTTAAGATAATCTTGATGTATTTTGATACTTTGACAACGATTTTTCCAGTAGTTTAGAAGAAAACGATGTTTTTTTTCTTTGGTCGTTACAGGACGAAAGAAAAAAAAAATGCTGTTATCTCCGTCAATATTAATTTTTTTTCGATTTAGATTGGCTTTTCATAGCTGTTTAAGACAGTCTTGATGTATTTTGATACTTTGACAACGATTTTTCTAATAGTTTAGAAGAAAACGATGTTTTATTTTTCTTTGGTCGTTACAGTACAATAGAAAAAAAAAGCTGTCAACTCCGTCAATGTTAATTTTTTTTCGATTTAGATTTGCTTTTCATAGCTGTTTAAGACAATCTTGATGTATTTTGATACTTTGACAACGATTTTTCCAGTAGTTTAAAAGAACACGATGTTTTTTTTTTCTTTGGTCGTTACAGTACGAAAGAAAAAAAAAGCTATTAACTCCGTCAATGTTAATTTTTTTTCGATTTAGATTTGCTTTTCATAGCTGTTTAAGACAATCTTGATGTATTTTGACACTTTGACAACGATTTTTCCAGTAGCTTAGAAGAAAACGATGTTTTTTTTCTTTGGTCGTTACAGTACGAAAGAAAAAAAAATGCTGTTATCTCCGTCAATATTATTTTTTTTTCGATTTAGATTGGCTTTTCATAGCTGTTTAAGACAATCTTGATGTATTTTGATACTTTGACAACGATTTTTCCAGTAGTTTAGAAGAAAACGATGTTTTTTTTTTCTTTGGTCGATACAGTACAAAAAAAAAAAATCTATCAACTCCGTCAATGTTAATTTTTTTTCGATTTAGATTTGCTTTTCATAGCTGTTTAAGACAATCTTGATGTATTTTGATACTTTGACAACGATTTTTCCAGTAGCTTAGAAGAAAACGATGTTTTTTTTCTTTGGTCGTTACAGTACGAAAGAAAAAAAATGCTGTTATCTCCGTCAATATTAATTTTTTTGCGATTTAGATTGGCTTTTCATAGCTGTTTACGACAATCTTGATGTATTTTGATACTTTGACAACGATTTTTCCAGTAGTTTAGAAGAAAACGATGTTTTTTTTTTCTTTGGACGATACAGTACAAAAAAAAAAAAAATCTATCAACTCCGTCAATGTTAATTTTTTTTCGATTTATATTTGCTTTTCATAGCTGTTTAAGACAATCTTGATGTATTTTGATACTTTGACAACGATTTTTCCAGTAGTTTAGAAGAAAACTATGTTTTATTTTTCTTTGGTCGTTACAGTACAATAGAAAAAAAAGCTATCAACTCCGTCAATATTAATTTTTTTTCGATTTAGATTTGCTTTTCATAGCTGTTTAAGACAATCTTGATGTATTTTGATACTTTGACAACGATTTTTCCAGTAGCTTAGAAGAAAACGATGTTTTTTTTCTTTGGTCGTTACAGTACGAAAGAAAAAAAAATGCTGTTATCTCCGTCAATGTTAATTTTTTTTCTATTAAGATTGGCTTTTCATAGCTGTTTAGACAATCTTGATGTATTTTGATACTTTGACAACGATTTTTCCAGTAGTTTAGAGAAAACGATATTTTTTTTCTTTGGTCGTTACAGTATGAAAGATAAAAAAATATCGTTAATATTAATTTTTTTTTAATAAGATTGGCTTTTCATAGCTGTTTAAGACAATCTTGATATATTTTGATACTTTGACAATGATTTTTCCAGTAGTTTAGACGAAAACGATGTTTTTTTTCTTTGGTCGTTACAGTATGAAAGAAAAAAAAAAGCTGTTAACTCCGTCAATGTTAATTTTTTTTCGATTTAGATTTGCTTTTCATAGCTGTTTAAGACAATCTTGATGTATTTTGATACTTTGACAACGATTTTTCCAGTAGTTTAAAAGAACACGATGTTTTTTTTTTCTTTGGTCGTTACAGTACGAAAGAAAAAAAAAGCTATTAACTCCGTCAATGTTAATTTTTTTTCGATTTAGATTTGCTTTTCATAGCTGTTTAAGACAATCTTGATGTATTTTGACACTTTGACAACGATTTTTCCAGTAGCTTAGAAGAAAACGATGTTTTTTTTCTTTGGTCGTTACAGTACGAAAGAAAAAAAAATGCTGTTATCTCCGTCAATATTATTTTTTTTTCGATTTAGATTGGCTTTTCATAGCTGTTTAAGACAATCTTGATGTATTTTGATACTTTGACAACGATTTTTCCAGTAGTTTAGAAGAAAACGATGTTTTTTTTTTCTTTGGTCGATACAGTACAAAAAAAAAAAATCTATCAACTCCGTCAATGTTAATTTTTTTTCGATTTAGATTTGCTTTTCATAGCTGTTTAAGACAATCTTGATGTATTTTGATACTTTGACAACGATTTTTCCAGTAGCTTAGAAGAAAACGATGTTTTTTTTCTTTGGTCGTTACAGTACGAAAGAAAAAAAATGCTGTTATCTCCGTCAATATTAATTTTTTTGCGATTTAGATTGGCTTTTCATAGCTGTTTACGACAATCTTGATGTATTTTGATACTTTGACAACGATTTTTCCAGTAGTTTAGAAGAAAACGATGTTTTTTTTTTCTTTGGACGATACAGTACAAAAAAAAAAAAAATCTATCAACTCCGTCAATGTTAATTTTTTTTCGATTTATATTTGCTTTTCATAGCTGTTTAAGACAATCTTGATGTATTTTGATACTTTGACAACGATTTTTCCAGTAGTTTAGAAGAAAACTATGTTTTATTTTTCTTTGGTCGTTACAGTACAATAGAAAAAAAAGCTATCAACTCCGTCAATATTAATTTTTTTTCGATTTAGATTTGCTTTTCATAGCTGTTTAAGACAATCTTGATGTATTTTGACACTTTGACAACGATTTTTCCAGTAGCTTAGAAGAAAACGATGTTTTTTTTCTTTGGTCGTTACAGTACGAAAGAAAAAAAAATGCTGTTATCTCCGTCAATGTTAATTTTTTTTCTATTTAGATTGGCTTTTCATAGCTGTTTAGACAATCTTGATGTATTTTGATACTTTGACAACGATTTTTCCAGTAGTTTAGAGAAAACGATATTTTTTTTCTTTGGTCGTTACAGTATGAAAGATAAAAAAATATCGTTAATATTAATTTTTTTTTAATAAGATTGGCTTTTCATAGCTGTTTAAGACAATCTTGATATATTTTGATACTTTGACAATGATTTTTCCAGTAGTTTAGACGAAAACGATGTTTTTTTTCTTTGGTCGTTACAGTACGAAAGAAAAAAAAAATGCTGTTATCTCCGTCAATGTTAATTTTTTTTCTATTTAGATTGGCTTTTCATAACTGTTTAGACAATCTTGATGTATTTTGATACTTTGACAACGATTTTTCCAGTAGTTTAGAGAAAACGATGTTTTTTTTCTTTGGTCGTTACAGTATGAAAGATAAAAAAATATCGTTAATATTAATTTTTTTTAATAAGATTTGCTTTTCATAGCTGTTTAAGACAATCTTGATATATTTTGATACTTTGACAACGATTTTTCCAGTAGTTTAGACGAAAACGATGTTTTTTTTCTTTGGTCGTTACAGTATGAAAGAAAAAAAAAAGCTGTTAACTCCGTCAATGTTAATTTTTTTTCGATTTAGATTTGCTTTTCATAGCTGTTTAAGACAATCTTGATGTATTTTGACACTTTGACAACGATTTTTCCAGTAGCTTAGAAGAAAACGATGTTTTTTTTCTTTGGTCGTTACAGTACGAAAGAAAAAAAAATGCTGTTATCTCCGTCAATATTAATTTTTTTTCGATTTAGATTGGCTTTTCATAGCTGTTTAAGACAATCTTGATGTATTTTGATACTTTGACAACGATTTTTCCAGTAGTTTAGAAGAAAACGATGTTTTTTTTTTCTTTGGTCGATACAATAAAAAAAAAAAACTAACAACTCCGTCAATGTTAATTTTTTTTCGATTTAGATTTGCTTTTCATAGCTGTTTAAGACAATCTTGATGTATTTTGACACTTTGACAACGATTTTTCCAGTAGCTTAGAAGAAAACGATGTTTTTTTTCTTTGGTCGTTACAGTACGAAAGAAAAAAAATGCTGTTATCTCCGTCAATATTAATTTTTTTGCGATTTAGATTGGCTTTTCATAGCTGTTTAAGACAATCTTGATGTATTTTGATACTTTGACAACGATTTTTCCAGTAGTTTAGAAGAAAACGATGTTTTTTCTTTGGTCGTTACAGTACGAATGAAAAAAAAATGCTGTTATCTCCGTCAATATTAATTTTTTTACGATTTAGATTGGCTTTTCATAGCTATTTAAGACAATCTTGATGTATTTTGAACTTTGACAACGATTTTTCCAGTAGTTTAGAAGAAAACGATGTTTTATTTTTCTTTGGTCGTTACAGTACAATAGAAAAAAAAAGCTATCAACTCCGTCAATATTAATTTTTTTACGATTTAGATTTGCTTTTCATAACTGTTTAAGACAATCTTGATATATTTTGATACTTTGACAACGATTTTTACAGTAGCTAAGAAGAAAACGATGTTTTTTTTCTTTGGTCGTTACAGTATGATAGAAAACAAAATTTCGTTAATTTTAATTTTTTTTTAATAAGATTGGCTTTTCATAGCTGTTTAAGACAATCTTGATGTATTTTGATACTTTGACAACGATTTTTCCAGTAGTTTAGAAGAAAACGATGTTTTTTTCTTTGGTCGTTACAGTACGAAAGAAAAAAAAATTGCGTTAATATTAATTTTTTAATAAAATTGACTTTTCATAGCTGTTTAAGATAATCTTGATGTATTTTGATACATTGACAACGATTTTTACAGAAGCTAAGAAGAAAACGATGTTTTTTTCTTAGGTCGTTACAGTATGATAGAAAACAAAATTTCGTTAATTTTAATTTTTTTTTAATAAGATTGGCTTTTCATAGCTCTTTAAGACAATCTTGATGTATTTTGATACTTTGACAACGATTTTTCCAGTAGTTTAGAAGAAAACGATGTTTTTTTTCTTTGGTCGTTACAGTACGATAGAAAAAAAAAGCTATTAACTCCGTTAGTGTTAATTTTTTTTCGATATAGATTTGCTTTTCATAGCTGTTTAAGACAATCTTGATGTATTTTGACACTTTGACAATGATTTTTCTAGTAGTCTAGAAGATAACGATGTTTTTTTTTTATTTGGTCGTTACAGTACGAAAGAAAAAAAAATGCTGTTATTTCCGTCAATATTAATTTTTTTCGATTTAGATTTGCTTTTCATAGCTGTTTAAGACAATCTTGATGTATTTTGACACTTTGACAACGATTTTTCCAGTTGTTTAGAAGAAAACGATGTTTGTTTTTTTTGGTCGTTACAGTATGAAAGATAAAAAAATTTCGTTAATATTAATTTTTTTTCGATTTAGATTTGCTGTTCATAGCTGTTTAAGACATTTTTGATGTATTTTGATACTTTGACAACGATTTTTCCAGTAGTTTCGTAGAAAACGATGTTTTTTTTTCTTTGATCGTTACAGTACGAATGAAAAAAAAATGCTGTCAACTCCGTCAATGTTAATTTTTTTTCGATTTAGATTTGCTTTCCATAGCTGTTTAAGACAATCTTGATGTATTTTGATACTTTGTCAACGATTTTTCCAGTAGTTTAAAAGAAAACGATAGAAAACGATAGTACGAAAGAAAAAAAAAAGCTATTAACTCCGTCAATGTTAATTTTTTTTCGATTTAGATTTGCTTTTCATAGCTGTTTAAGACAATCTTGATGTATTTTGACACTTTGACAACGATTTTTCTAGTAGTCTAGAAGAAAACGATGTTTTTTTTTTATTTGGTCGTTACAGTACGAAAGAAAAAAAAATGCTGTCAACTCCGTCAATGTTAATTTTTTTTCGATTTAGATTTGCTTTTCATAGCTGTTTAAGACAATCTTGATGTATTTTTATACTTTGACAACGATTTTTCCAGTAGTTTAAAAGAAAACGATGTTTTTTTTTTCTTTGGTCGTTACAGTACGAAAGAAAAAAAAAAGAAGCTATTAACTCCGTCAATGTTAATTTTTTTTCTATTTAGATTTGCTTTTCATAGCTGTTTAAGACAATCTTGATGTATTTTGACACTTTGACAACGATTTTTCTAGTAGTCTAAAAGAAAACGATGTTTTTTTTTTCTTTGGTCGTTACAGTACGAAAGAAAAAAAAAATGCTGTTATTTCCGTCAATGTTAATTTTTTTTCGATTTAGATTTGCTTTTCATAGCTGTTTCAGACAATCTTGATGTATTTTGACACTTTGACAACGATTTTTCCATTAGCTTAGAAGAAAACGATGTTTTTTTCGTAGGTCGTTACAGTATGATAGAAAACAAAATATCGTTCATTTTAATTTTTTTTGAATAAGATTGGCTTTTCATAGCTGTTTAAGACAATCTTGATGTATTTTGATACTTTGACAACGATTTTTCCAGTAGTTTAGAAGAAAACGATGTTTTTTTTTTCTTTAATCGTTACAGTACGAAAGAAAAAAAAATGCTGTTATCTCCGTCAATATTAATTTTTTTTCGATTTAGATTGGCTTTTCATAGCTGTTTAAGACAATCTTGATGTATTTTGATACTTTGACAACGATTTTTCCAGTAGCTTAGAAGAAAACGATGTTTTTTTCTTTGGTCGTTCCAGTATGATAGAAAAAAAATTTCGTTAATTTTAATTTTTTTTGAATAAGATTGGCTTTTCATAGCTGTTTAAGACAATCTTGATGTATTTTGAAACTTTGACAACGATTTTTCCAGTAGCTTAGAAGAAAACGACGTTTTTTTTCTTTGGTCGTTACAGGACGAAAGAAAAAAAAAATGCTGTTATCTCCGTCAATATTAATTTTTTTCGATTTAGATTGGCTTTTCATAGCTGTTTAAGACAATCTAGATGTATTTTGATACTTTGAAAACGATTTTTCCAGTAGTTTAGAAGTAAACGATGTATTTTTTTTCTTTGGTCGATACAGTACAAAAAAAAAAAGCTATCAACTCCGTCAATGTTAATTTTTTTTCGATTTAGATTTGCTTTTCATAGCTGTTTAAGACAATCTTGATGTATTTTGATACTTTGACAACGATTTCTCCAGTAGCTTAGAAGAAAACGATTTTTTTGTTTCTTTGGTCGTTACAGTACGAAAGAAAAAAAATGCTGTTATCTCCGTCAATATTAATTTTTTTGCGATTTAGATTGGCTTTTCATAGCTGTTTAAGACAATCTTGATGTATTTTGATACTTTGACAACGATTTTTCCAGTAGTTTAGAAGAAAACGATGTTTTTTCTTTGGTCGTTACAGTACGAATGAAAAAAAATGCTGTTATCTCCTTCAATATTAATTTTTTTACGATTTAGATTGGCTTTTCATAGCTGTTTAAGAAAATCTTGATGTATTTTGATACTTTGACAACGATTTTTCCAGTAGTTTAGAAGAAAACGATGTTTTATTTTTCTTTGGTCGTTACAGTACAATAGAAAAAAAAGCTGTCAACTCCGTCAATGTTAATTTTTTCGATTTAGATTTGCTTTTCATAGCTATTTAAGACAATCTTGATGTATTTTGATACTTTGACAACGATTTTTCCAGTAGTTTAAAAGAAAACGATGTTTTTTTTTTCTTTGGTCGTTACAGTACGAAAGAAAAAAAAAAGCTATTAACTCCGTCAATGTTAATTTTTTTTCGATTTATATTTGCTTTTCATAGCTGTTTAAGACAATCTTGATGTATTTTGACACTTTGACAACGATTTTTCCAGTAGCTTAGAAGAAAACGATGTTTTTTTTCTTTGGTCGTTACAGTACGATAGAAAAAAAAATGCTGTTATCTCCGTCAATATTAATTTTTTTTCGATTTAGATTGGCTTTTCATAGCTGTTTAAGACAATCTTGATGTATTTTGATACTTTGACAACGATTTTTCCAGTAGTTTAGAAGAAAACGATGTTTTTTTTTTCTTTGGTCGTTACAGTACGAAAGAAAAAAAATGCTGTTAACTCCGTCAATGTTAATTTTTTTTCGATTTAGATTTGCTTTTCATAGCTGTTTAAGACAATCTTGATGTATTTTGACACTTTGACAACGATTTTTCCAGTAGCTTAGAAGAAAACGATGTTTTTTTTTCTTTGGTCGTTACAGTACGAAAGAAAAAAAAATGCTGTTATCTCCGTCAATATTAATTTTTTTCGATTTAGATTGGCTTTTCATAGCTGTTTAAGACAATCTTGATGCATTTTGATACTTTGAAAACGATTTTTCCAGTAGTTTAGAAGTAAACGATGTATTTTTTTTCTTTGGTCGATACAGTACAAAAAAAAAAAGCTATTAACTCCGTCAATGTTAATTTTTTTTCGATTTAGATTTGCTTTTCATAGCTGTTTAAGACAATCTTGATGTATTTTGATACTTTGACAACGATTTCTCCAGTAGCGTAGAAGAAAACGATTTTTTTGTTTCTTTGGTCGTTACAGTACGAAAGAAAAAAAAAAGCTATTAACTCCGTCAATGTTAATTTTTTTTCGATTTATATTTGCTTTTCATAGCTGTTTAAGACAATCTTGATGTATTTTGACACTTTGACAACGATTTTTCCAGTAGCTTAGAAGAAAACGATGTTTTTTTTCTTTGGTCGTTACAGTACGAAAGAAAAAAAATGCTGTTAACTCCGTCAATGTTAATTTTTTTTCGATTTATATTTGCTTTTCATAGCTGTTTAAGACAATCTTGATGTATTTTGACACTTTGACAACGATTTTTCCAGTAGCTTAGAAGAAAACGATGTTTTTTTTTCTTTGGTCGTTACAGTACGAAAGAAAAAAAAATGCTGTTATCTCCGTCAATATTAATTTTTTTCGATTTAGATTGGCTTTTCATAGCTGTTTAAGACAATCTTGATGCATTTTGATACTTTGAAAACGATTTTTCTAGTAGTTTAGAAGTAAACGATGTATTTTTTTTCTTTGGTCGATACAGTACAAAAAAAAAAAGCTATCAACTCCGTCAATGTTAATTTTTTCGATTTAGATTTGCTTTTCATAGCTATTTAAGACAATCTTGATGTATTTTGATACTTTGACAACGATTTTTCCAGTAGTTTAAAAGAAAACGATGTTTTTTTTTCTTTGGTCGTTACAGTACGAAAGAAAAAAAAAAGCTATTAACTCCGTCAATGTTAATTTTTTTTCGATTTATATTTGCTTTTCATAGCTGTTTAAGACAATCTTGATGTATTTTGACACTTTGACAACGATTTTTCCAGTAGCTTAGAAGAAAACGATGTTTTTTTTTCTTTGGTCGTTACAGTACGAAAGAAAAAAAAATGCTGTTATCTCCGTCAATATTAATTTTTTTGCGATTTAGATTGGCTTTTCATAGCTGTTTAAGACAATCTTGATGTATTTTGATACTTTGACAACGATTTTTCTAGTAGTTTAGAAGAAAACGATGTTTTTTTTCTTTGGTCGTTACAGGACGAAAGAAAAAAAAAATGCTGTTATCTCCGTCAATATTAATTTCTTTCGATTTAGATTGGCTTTTCATAGCTGTTTAAGACAATCTTGATGTATTTTGATACTTTGACAACGATTTTTCCAGTAGTTTAGAAGGAAACGATATATTTTTTTTCTTTGGTCGTTACAGTACGAAAGAAAAAAAAATGCTGTTATTTTCGTCAATGTTAATTTTTTTTCGATTTAGATTTGCTTTTCATAGCTGTTTAAGACAATCTTGATGTATTTTGACACTTTGACAACGATTTTTCCAGTAGTTTAGAAGAAAACGATGTTTTTTTTCGTAGGTCGTTACAGTATGATAGAAAACAAAATTTCGTTCATTTTAATTTTTTTGAATAAGATTGGCTTTTCATAGCTGTTTAAGACAATCTTGATGTATTTTGATACTTTGACAACGATTTTTCCAGTAGTTTAGAAGAAAACGATGTTTTATTTTTATTTGGTCGTTACAGTACGAAAGAAAAAAAAATGCTGTTATCTCCGTCAATATTAATTTTTTTTCGATTTAGATTGGCTTTTCATAGCTGTTTAAGACAATCTTGATGTATTTTTATACTTTGACAACGATTTTTCCAGTAGCTTAGAAGAAAACGATGTTTTTTTCTTTGGTCGTTCCAGTATGATAGAAAAAAAATTTCGTTAATATTAATTTTTTTTGAATAAGATTGGCTTTTCATAGCTGTTTAAGACAATCTTGATGTATTTTGATACCTTGACAACGATTTTTCCAGTAGTTTAGAAGAAAACGACGTTTTTTTTCTTTGGTTGTTACAGGACGAAAGAAAAAAAAAATGCTGTTATCTCCGTCAATATTAATTTTTTTCGATTTAGATTGGCTTTTCATAGCTGTTTAAGACAATCTTGATGCATTTTGATACTTTGAAAACGATTTTTCCAGTAGTTTAGAAGTAAACGATGTATTTTTTTTCTTTGGTCGATACAGTACAAAAAAAAAAAAGCTATCAACTCCGTCAATGTTAATTTTTTTTCGATTTAGATTTGCTTTTCATAGCTGTTTAAGACAATCTTGATGTATTTTGATACTTTGACAACGATTTCTCCAGTAGCGTAGAAGAAAACGATTTTTTTGTTTCTTTGGTCGTTACAGTACGAAAGAAAAAAAATGCTGTTAACTCCGTCAATGTTAATTTTTTTTCGATTTATATTTGCTTTTCATAGCTGTTTAAGACAATCTTGATGTATTTTGACACTTTGACAACGATTTTTCCAGTAGCTTAGAAGAAAACGATGTTTTTTTTTCTTTGGTCGTTACAGTACGAAAGAAAAAAAAATGCTGTTATCTCCGTCAATATTAATTTCTTTCGATTTAGATTGGCTTTTCATAGCTGTTTAAGACAATCTTGATGTATTTTGATACTTTGACAACGATTTTTCCAGTAGTTTAGAAGGAAACGATGTATTTTTTTTCTTTGGTCGTTACAGTACGAAAGAAAAAAAATGCTGTTAACTCCGTCAATGTTAATTTTTTTTCGATTTATATTTGCTTTTCATAGCTGTTTAAGACAATCTTGATGTATTTTGACACTTTGACAACGATTTTTCTAGTAGTTTAGAAGAAAACGATGTTTTTTTTCTTTGGTCGTTACAGGACGAAAGAAAAAAAAAATGCTGTTATCTCCGTCAATATTAATTTCTTTCGATTTAGATTGGCTTGTCATAGCTGTTTAAGACAATCTTGATGTATTTTGATACTTTGACAACGATTTTTCCAGTAGTTTAGAAGGAAACGATGTATTTTTTTTCTTTGGTCGTTACAGTACGAAAGAAAAAAAAATGCTGTTATTTTCGTCAATGTTAATTTTTTTTCGATTTAGATTGGCTTTTCATAGCTGTTTAAGACAATCTTGATGTATTTTGACACTTTGACAACGATTTTTCCAGTAGTTTAGAAGAAAACGATGTTTTTTTTCGTAGGTCGTTACAGTATGATAGAAAACAAAATTTCGTTCATTTTAATTTTTTTTGAATAAGATTGGCTTTTCATAGCTGTTTAAGACAATCTTGATGTATTTTGATACTTTGACAACGATTTTTCCAGTAGTTTAGAAGAAAACGATGTTTTTTTCTTTGGTCGTTCCAGTATGATAGAAAAAAAATTTCGTTAATTTTAATTTTTTTTGAATAAGATTGGCTTTTCATAGCTGTTTAAGACAATCTTGATGTATTTTGATACCTTGACAACGATTTTTCCAGTAGCTTAGAAGAAAACGACGTTTTTTTTCTTTGGTCGTTACAGGACGAAAGAAAAAAAAATGCTGTTATCTCCGTCAATATTAATTTTTTTCGATTTAGATTGGCTTTTCATAGCTGTTTAAGACAATCTTGATGTATTTTGATACTTTGAAAACGATTTTTCCAGTAGTTTAGAAGTAAACGATGTATTTTTTTTCTTTGGTCGATACAGTACAAAAAAAAAAAGCTATCAACTCCGTCAATGTTAATTTTTTTTCGATTTAGATTTGCTTTTCATAGCTGTTTAAGACAATCTTGATGTATTTTGATACTTTGACAACGATTTCTTCAGTAGCTTAGAAGAAAACGATTTTTTTGTTTCTTTGGTCGTTACAGGACGAAAGAAAAAAAAAATGCTGTTATCTCCGTCAATATTAATTTCTTTCGATTTAGATTGGCTTTTCATAGCTGTTTAAGACAATCTTGATGTATTTTGATACTTTGACAACGATTTTTCCAGTAGTTTAGAAGGAAACGATGTATTTTTTTTCTTTGGTCGTTACAGTACGAAAGAAAAAAAAATGCTGTTATTTTCGTCAATGTTAATTTTTTTTCGATTTAGATTTGCTTTTCATAGCTGTTTAAGACAATCTTGATGTATTTTGACACTTTGACAACGATTTTTCCAGTAGTTTAGAAGAAAACGATGTTTTTTTTCGTAGGTCGTTACAGTATGATAGAAAACAAAATTTCGTTCATTTTAATTTTTTTTGAATAAGATTGGCTTTTCATAGCTGTTTAAGACAATCTTGATGTATTTTGATACTTTGACAACGATTTTTCCAGTAGTTTAGAAGAAACCGATGTTTTATTTTTATTTGGTCGTTACAGTACGAAAGAAAAAAAAATGCTGTTATCTCCGTCAATATTAATTTTTTTTCGATTTAGATTGGCTTTTCATAGCTGTTTAAGACAATCTTGATGTATTTTTATACTTTGACAACGATTTTTCCAGTAGCTTAGAAGAAAACGATGTTTTTTTCTTTGGTCGTTCCAGTATGATAGAAAAAAAATTTCGTTAATTTTAATTTTTTTTGAATAAGATTGGCTTTTCATAGCTGTTTAAGACAATCTTGATGTATTTTGATACCTTGACAACGATTTTTCCAGTAGCTTAGAAGAAAACGACGTTTTTTTTCTTTGGTCGTTACAGGACGAAAGAAAAAAAAAATGCTGTTATCTCCGTCAATATTAATTTTTTTCGATTTAGATTGGCTTTTCATAGCTGTTTAAGACAATCTTGATGTATTTTGATACTTTGAAAACGATTTTTCCAGTAGTTTAGAAGTAAACGATGTATTTTTTTTCTTTGGTCGATACAGTACAAAAAAAAAAAGCTATCAACTCCGTCAATGTTAATTTTTTTTCGATTTAGATTTGCTTTTCATAGCTGTTTAAGACAATCTTGATGTATTTTGATACTTTGACAACGATTTCTCCAGTAGCTTAGAAGAAAACGATTTTTTTTGTTTCTTTGGTCGTTACAGTACGAAAGAAAAAAAATGCTGTTAACTCCGTCAATGTTAATTTTTTTTCGATTTTTATTTGCTTTTCATAGCTGTTTAAGACAATCTTGATGTATTTTGACACTTTGACAACGATTTTTCCAGTAGCTTAGAAGAAAACGATGTTTTTTTTTCTTTGGTCGTTACAGTACGAAAGAAAAAAAAATGCTGTTATCTCCGTCAATATTAATTTTTTTTCGATTTAGATTGGCTTTTCATAGCTGTTTAAGACAATCTTGATGTATTTTGATACTTTGACAACGATTTTTCCAGTAGTTTAGAAGAAAACGATGTTTTTTTTTTCTTTGGTCGTTACAGTACGAAAGAAAAAAAATGCTGTTATCTCCGTCAATATTAATTTTTTTGCGATTTAGATTAGCTTTTCATAGCTGTTTAAGACAATCTTGATGTATTTTGATACTTTGACAACGATTTTTCCAGTAGTTTAGAAGAAAACGATGTTTTTTTTCTTTGGTCGTTACAGGACGAAAGAAAAAAAAAATGCTGTTATCTCCGTCAATATTAATTTCTTTCGATTTAGATTGTCTTTTCATAACTGTTTAAGACAATCTTGATGTATTTTGATACTTTGACAACGATTTTTCCAGTAGTTTAGAAGGAAACGATGTATTTTTTTTCTTTGGTCGTTACAGTACGAAAGAAAAAAAAATGCTGTTATTTCCGTCAATGTTAATTTTTTTTCGATTTAGATTTGCTTTTCATAGCTGTTTAAGACAATCTTGATGTATTTTGACACTTTGACAACGATTTTTCCAGTAGCTTAGAAGAAAACGATGTTTTTTTTTCTTTGGTCGTTACAGTATGATAGAAAACAAAATTTCGTTCATTTTAATTTTTTTTGAATAAGATTGGCTTTTCATAGCTGTTTAAGACAATCTTGATGTATTTTGATACTTTGACAACGATTTTTCCAGTAGTTTAGAAGAAAACGATGTTTTATTTTTATTTGGTCGTTACAGTACGAAAGAAAAAAAAATGCTGTTATCTCCGTCAATATTAATTTTTTTTCGATTTAGATTGGCTTTTCATAGCTGTTTAAGACAATCTTGATGTATTTTTATACTTTGACAACGATTTTTCCAGTAGCTTAGAAGAAAACGATGTTTTTTTCTTTGGTCGTTCCAGTATGATAGAAAAAAAATTTCGTTAATATTAATTTTTTTTGAATAAGATTGGCTTTTCATAGCTGTTTAAGACAATCTTGATGTATTTTGATACCTTGACAACGATTTTTCCAGTAGCTTAGAAGAAAACGACGTTTTTTTTCTTTGGTCGTTACAGGACGAAAGAAAAAAAAAATGCTGTTATCTCCGTCAATATTAATTTTTTTCGATTTAGATTGGCTTTTCATAGCTATTTAAGACAATCTTGATGTATTTTGATACTTTGAAAACGATTTTTCCAGTAGTTTAGAAGAAAACGATGTATTTTTTTTCTTTGGTCGATACAGTGCAAAAAAAAAAATCTATCAACTCCGTCAATGTTAATTTTTTTTCGATTTAGATTTGCTTTTCATAGCTGTTTAAGACAATCTTGATGTTTTTTGATACTTTGATAACGATTTCTCCAGTAGCTTAGAAGAAAACGATTTTTTTTGTTTCTTTGGTCGTTACAGTACGAAAGAAAAAAAATGCTGTTATCTCCGTCAATATTAATTTTTTTGCGATTTAGATTGGCTTTTCATAGCTGTTTCAGACAATCTTGATGTATTTTGACACTTTGACAACGATTTTTCCAGTAGCTTAGAAGAAAACGATGTTTTTTTTCTTTGGTCGTTACAGTACGAAAGAAAAAAAAATGCTGTTATCTCCGTCAATATTAATTTTTTTTCGATTTAGATTGGCTTTTCATAGCTGTTTAAGACAATCTTGATGTATTTTGATACTTTGACAACGATTTTTCCAGTAGTTTAGAAGAAAACGATGTTTTTTTTTTCTTTGGTCGTTACAGTACGAAAAAAAAAATGCTGTTATCTCCGTCAATATTAATTTTTTTGCGATTTAGATTGGCTTTTCATAGCTGTTTAAGACAATCTTGATGTATTTTGACACTTTGACAACGATTTTTCCAGTAGCTTAGAAGAAAACGATGTTTTTTTTTCTTTGGTCGTTACAGTACGAAAGAAAAAAAAAAGCTATTAACTCCGTCAATGTTAATTTTTTTTCGATTTAGATTTGCTTTTCATAGCTGTTTAAGACAATCTTGATGTATTTTGATACTTTGATAACGATTTCTCCAGTAGCTTAGAAGAAAACGATTTTTTTTTTTTCTTTGGTCGTTACAGTACGAAAGAAAAAAAATGCTGTTATCTCCGTCAATATTAATTTTTTTGCGATTTAGATTGGCTTTACATAGCTGTTTCAGACAATCTTGATGTATTTTGACACTTTGACAACGATTTTTCCAGTAGCTTAGAAGAAAACGATGTTTTTTTTCTTTGGTCGTTACAGTACGAAAGAAAAAAAAATGCTGTTATCTCCGTCAATATTAATTTTTTTTCGATTTAGATTGGCTTTTCATAGCTGTTTAAGACAATCTTGATGCATTTTGATACTTTGAAAACGATTTTTCCAGTAGTTTAGAAGTAAACGATGTATTTTTTTTCTTTGGTCGATACAGTACAAAAAAAAAAAGCTAACAACTCCGTCAATGTTAATTTTTTTTCGATTTAGATTTGCTTTTCATAGCTGTTTAAGACAATCTTGATGTATTTTGATACTTTGACAACGATTTCTCCAGTAGCGTAGAAGAAAACGATTTTTTTGTTTCTGTGGTCGTTACAGTACGAAAGAAAAAAAATGCTGTTAACTCCGTCAATGTTAATTTTTTTTCGATTTATATTTGCTTTTCATAGCTGTTTAAGACAATCTTGATGTATTTTGACACTTTGACAACGATTTTTCCAGTAGTTTAGAAGAAACGATGTTTTTTTTCGTAGGTCGTTACAGTATGATAGAAAACAAAATTTCGTTCATTTTAATTTTTTTGAATAAGATTGGCTTTTCATAGCTGTTTAAGACAATCTTGATGTATTTTGATACTTTGACAACGATTTTTCCAGTAGTTTAGAAGAAAACGATGTTTTATTTTTATTTGGTCGTTACAGTACGAAAGAAAAAAAAATGCTGTTATTTCCGTCAATGTTAATTTTTTTTCGATTTATATTTGCTTTTCATAGCTGTTTAAGACAATCTTGATGTATTTTGACACTTTGACAACGATTTTTCCAGTAGCTTAGAAGAAAACGATGTTTTTTTTCTTTGGTCGTTACAGTACGATAGAAAAAAAAATGCTGTTATCTCCGTCAATATTAATTTCTTTCGATTTAGATTGGCTTTTCATAGCTGTTTAAGACAATCTTGATGTATTTTGATACTTTGACAACGATTTTTCCAGTAGTTTAGAAGGAAACGATGTTTTTTTTCTTTGGTCGTTACAGGACGAAAGAAAAAAAAAATGCTGTTATCTCCGTCAATATTAATTTTTTTGCGATTTAGATTGGCTTTTCATAGCTGTTTAAGACAATCTTGATGTATTTTGATACTTTGACAACGATTTTTCTAGTAGTTTAGAAGAAAACGATGTTTTTTTTCTTTGGTCGTTACAGGACGAAAGAAAAAAAAAATGCTGTTATCTCCGTCAATATTAATTTCTTTCGATTTAGATTGGCTTTTCATAGCTGTTTAAGACAATCTTGATGTATTTTGATACTTTGACAACGATTTTTCCAGTAGTTTAGAAGGAAACGATGTTTTTTTTCTTTGGTCGTTACAGGACGAAAGAAAAAAAAAATGCTGTTATCTCCGTCAATATTAATTTTTTTCGATTTAGATTGGCTTTTCATAGCTGTTTAAGACAATCTTGATGTATTTTGATACTTTGAAAACGATTTTTCCAGTAGTTTAGAAGAAAACGATGTTTTTTTTTTCTTTGGTCGTTACAGTACGAAAGAAAAAAAATGCTGTTATCTCCGTCAATATTAATTTTTTTGCGATTTAGATTGGCTTTTCATAGCTGTTTAAGACAATCTTGATGTATTTTGATACTTTGACAACGATTTTTCTAGTAGTTTAGAAGAAAACGATGTTTTTTTTCTTTGGTCGTTACAGTACGAAAGAAAAAAAAATGCTGTTATTTTCGTCAATATTAATTTTTTTCGATTTAGATTGGCTTTTCATAGCTGTTTAAGACAATCTTGATGTATTTTGATACTTTGAAAACGATTTTTCCAGTAGTTTAGAAGAAAACGATGTTTTTTTTTTCTTTGGTCGTTACAGTACGAAAGAAAAAAAATGCTGTTATCTCCGTCAATATTAATTTTTTTGCGATTTAGATTGGCTTTTCATAGCTGTTTAAGACAATCTTGATGTATTTTGATACCTTGACAACGATTTTTCCAGTAGCTTAGAAGAAAACGACGTTTTTTTTCTTTGGTCGTTACAGTACGAAAGAAAAAAAATGCTGTTATCTCCGTCAATATTAATTTTTTTGCGATTTAGATTGGCTTTTCATAGCTGTTTAAGACAATCTTGATGTATTTTGATACCTTGACAACGATTTTTCCAGTAGCTTAGAAGAAAACGACGTTTTTTTTCTTTGGTCGTTACAGGACGAAAGAAAAAAAAAATGCTGTTATCTCCGTCAATATTAATTTCTTTCGATTTAGATTGGCTTTTCATAGCTGTTTAAGACAATCTTGATGTATTTTGATACTTTGACAACGATTTTTCCAGTAGTTTAGAAGGAAACGATATATTTTTTTTCTTTGGTCGTTACAGTACGAAAGAAAAAAAAATGCTGTTATTTTCGTCAATGTTAATTTTTTCGATTTAGATTTGCTTTTCATAGCTATTTAAGACAATCTTGATGTATTTTGATACTTTGACAACGATTTTTCCAGTAGTTTAGAAGAAAACGATGTTTTTTTTTTCTTTGGTCGTTACAGTACGAAAGAAAAAAAATGCTGTTATCTCCGTCAATATTAATTTCTTTCGATTTAGATTGGCTTTTCATAGCTGTTTAAGACAATCTTGATGTATTTTGATACCTTGACAACGATTTTTCCAGTAGCTTAGAAGAAAACGATGTTTTTTTTCTTTGGTCGTTACAGGACGAAAGAAAAAAAAAATGCTGTTATCTCCGTCAATATTAATTTCTTTCGATTTAGATTGGCTTTTCATAGCTGTTTAAGACAATCTTGATGTATTTTGATACTTTGACAACGATTTTTCCAGTAGTTTAGAAGAAAACGATGTTTTTTTTCTTTGGTCGTTACAGGACGAAAGAAAAAAAAAAGCTATTAACTCCGTCAATGTTAATTTTTTTTCGATTTATATTTGCTTTTCATAGCTGTTTAAGACAATCTTGATGTATTTTGACACTTTGACAACGATTTTTCCAGTAGTTTAGAAGAAAACGATGTTTTTTTTTTCTTTGGTCGTTACAGTACGAAAGAAAAAAAATGCTGTTATCTCCGTCAATATTAATTTTTTTGCGATTTAGATTGGCTTTTCATAGCTGTTTAAGACAATCTTGATGTATTTTGATACCTTGACAACGATTTTTCCAGTAGCTTAGAAGAAAACGACGTTTTTTTTCTTTGGTCGTTACAGGACGAAAGAAAAAAAAAATGCTGTTATCTCCGTCAATATTAATTTTTTTCGATTTAGATTGGCTTTTCATAGCTGTTTAAGACAATCTTGATGTATTTTGATACTTTGAAAACGATTTTTCCAGTAGTTTAGAAGAAAACGATGTATTTTTTTTCTTTGGTCGATACAGTTCAAAAAAAAAAATCTATCAACTCCGTCAATGTTAATTTTTTTTCGATTTAGATTTGCTTTTCATAGCTGTTTAAGACAATCTTGATGTATTTTGATACTTTGATAACGATTTCTCCAGTAGCTTAGAAGAAAACGATTTTTTTTGTTTCTTTGGTCGTTACAGTACGAAAGAAAAAAAATGCTGTTATCTCCGTCAATATTAATTTTTTTGCGATTTAGATTGGCTTTTCATAGCTGTTTAAGACAATCTTGATGTATTTTGATACTTTGACAACGATTTTTCCAGTAGTTTAGAAGAAAACGATGTTTTTTTTTTCTTTGGTCGTTACAGTACGAAAAAAAAAAATGCTGTTATCTCCGTCAATATTAATTTTTTTGCGATTTAGATTGGCTTTTCATAGCTGTTTAAGACAATCTTGATGTATTTTGACACTTTGACAACGATTTTTCCAGTAGTTTAGAAGAAAACGATGTTTTTTTTTTCTTTGGTCGTTACAGTACGAAAGAAAAAAAATGCTGTTATCTCCGTCAATATTAATTTTTTTGCGATTTAGATTGGCTTTTCATAGCTGTTTAAGACAATCTTGATGTATTTTGATACTTTGACAACGATTTTTCTAGTAGTTTAGAAGAAAACGATGTTTTTTTTCTTTGGTCGTTACAGGACGAAAGAAAAAAAAAATGCTGTTATCTCCGTCAATATTAATTTCTTTCGATTTAGATTGGCTTTTCATAGCTGTTTAAGACAATCTTGATGTATTTTGATACTTTGACAACGATTTTTCCAGTAGTTTAGAAGAAAACGATGTTTTATTTTTCTTTGGTCGTTACAGTACAATAGAAAAAAAAGCTGTCAACTCCGTCAATGTTAATTTTTTCGATTTAGATTTGCTTTTCATAGCTATTTAAGACAATCTTGATGTATTTTGATACTTTGACAACGATTTTTCCAGTAGTTTAAAAGAAAACGATGTTTTTTTTTCTTTGGTCGTTACAGTACGAAAGAAAAAAAAAAGCTATTAACTCCGTCAATGTTAATTTTTTTTCGATTTATATTTGCTTTTCATAGCTGTTTAAGACAATCTTGATGTATTTTGACACTTTGACAACGATTTTTCCAGTAGCTTAGAAGAAAACGATGTATTTTTTTTCTTTGGTCGTTACAGTACGATAGAAAAAAAAATGCTGTTATCTCCGTCAATATTAATTTTTTTTCGATTTAGATTGGCTTTTCATAGCTGTTTAAGACAATCTTGATGTATTTTGATACTTTGACAACGATTTTTCCAGTAGTTTAGAAGAAAACGATGT
This sequence comes from Ptychoptera albimana, assembly GCA_961205885.1. NCBI lineage: Eukaryota > Metazoa > Arthropoda > Insecta > Diptera > Ptychopteridae > Ptychoptera > Ptychoptera albimana. Next base: position 7,442,182 of record OY540806.1, read on the forward strand.
TTTTTTTTTCTTTGGTCGTTACAGTACGAAAGAAAAAAAATGCTGTTATCTCCGTCAATATTAATTTTTTTGCGATTTAGATTGGCTTTTTATAGCTGTTTAAGACAATCTTGATGTATTTTGATACTTTGACAACGATTTTTCTAGTAGTTTAGAAGAAAACGATGTTTTTTTTCTTTGGTCGTTACAGGACGAAAGAAAAAAAAAATGCTGTTATCTCCGTCAATATTAATTTCTTTCGATTTAGATTGGCTTTTCATAGCTGTTTAAGACAATCTTGATGTATTTTGATACTTTGACAACGATTTTTCCAGTAGTTTAGAAGGAAACGATATATTTTTTTTCTTTGGTCGTTACAGTACGAAAGAAAAAAAAATGCTGTTATTTTCGTCAATGTTAATTTTTTTTCGATTTAGATTTGCTTTTCATAGCTGTTTAAGACAATCTTGATGTATTTTGACACTTTGACAACGATTTTTCCAGTAGTTTAGAAGAAAACGATGTTTTTTTTCGTAGGTCGTTACAGTATGATAGAAAACAAAATTTCGTTCATTTTAATTTTTTTGAATAAGATTGGCTTTTCATAGCTGTTTAAGACAATCTTGATGTATTTTGATACTTTGACAACGATTTTTCCAGTAGTTTAGAAGAAAACGATGTTTTATTTTTATTTGGTCGTTACAGTACGAAAGAAAAAAAAATGCTGTTATCTCCGTCAATATTAATTTTTTTTCGATTTAGATTGGCTTTTCATAGCTGTTTAAGACAATCTTGATGTATTTTTATACTTTGACAACGATTTTTCCAGTAGCTTAGAAGAAAACGATGTTTTCTTCTTTGGTCGTTCCAGTATGATAGAAAAAAAATTTCGTTAATTTTAATTTTTTTTGAATAAGATTGGCTTTTCATAGCTGTTTAAGACAATCTTGATGTATTTTGATACCTTGACAACGATTTTTCCAGTAGTTTAGAAGAAAACGACGTTTTTTTTCTTTGGTTGTTACAGGACGAAAGAAAAAAAAAATGCTGTTATCTCCGTCAATATTAATTTTTTTCGATTTAGATTGGCTTTTCATAGCTGTTTAAGACAATCTTGATGCATTTTGATACTTTGAAAACGATTTTTCCAGTAGTTTAGAAGTAAACGATGTATTTTTTTTCTTTGGTCGATACAGTACAAAAAAAAAAAGCTATCAACTCCGTCAATGTTAATTTTTTTTCGATTTAGATTTGCTTTTCATAGCTGTTTAAGACAATCTTGATGTATTTTGATACTTTGACAACGATTTCTCCAGTAGCGTAGAAGAAAACGATTTTTTTGTTTCTTTGGTCGTTACAGTACGAAAGAAAAAAAATGCTGTTAACTCCGTCAATGTTAATTTTTTTTCGATTTATATTTGCTTTTCATAGCTGTTTAAGACAATCTTGATGTATTTTGACACTTTGACAACGATTTTTCCAGTAGCTTAGAAGAAAACGATGTTTTTTTTTCTTTGGTCGTTACAGTACGAAAGAAAAAAAAATGCTGTTATCTCCGTCAATATTAATTTCTTTCGATTTAGATTGGCTTTTCATAGCTGTTTAAGACAATCTTGATGTATTTTGATACTTTGACAACGATTTCTCCAGTAGCGTAGAAGAAAACGATTTTTTTGTTTCTTTGGTCGTTACAGTACGAAAGAAAAAAAATGCTGTTATCTCCGTCAATATTAATTTTTTTCGATTTATATTTGGCTTTTCATAGCTGTTTAAGACAATCTTGATGTATTTTGACACTTTGACAACGATTTTTCTAGTAGTTTAGAAGAAAACGATGTTTTTTTTCTTTGGTCGTTACAGGACGAAAGAAAAAAAAAATGCTGTTATCTCCGTCAATATTAATTTCTTTCGATTTAGATTGGCTTGTCATAGCTGTTTAAGACAATCTTGATGTATTTTGATACTTTGACAACGATTTTTCCAGTAGTTTAGAAGGAAACGATGTATTTTTTTTCTTTGGTCGTTACAGTACGAAAGAAAAAAAAATGCTGTTATTTTCGTCAATGTTAATTTTTTTTCGATTTAGATTGGCTTTTCATAGCTGTTTAAGACAATCTTGATGTATTTTGACACTTTGACAACGATTTTTCCAGTAGTTTAGAAGAAAACGATGTTTTTTTTTTCTTTGGTCGTTACAGTACGAAAGAAAAAAAATGCTGTTATCTCCGTCAATATTAATTTTTTTGCGATTTAGATTGGCTTTTCATAGCTGTTTAAGACAATCTTGATGTATTTTGATACTTTGACAACGATTTTTCTAGTAGTTTAGAAGAAAACGATGTTTTTTTTCTTTGGTCGTTACAGGACGAAAGAAAAAAAAATGCTGTTATCTCCGTCAATATTAATTTCTTTCGATTTAGATTGGCTTTTCATAGCTGTTTAAGACAATCTTGATGTATTTTGATACTTTGACAACGATTTTTCCAGTAGTTTAGAAGAAAACGATGTTTTATTTTTCTTTGGTCGTTACAGTACAATAGAAAAAAAAGCTGTCAACTCCGTCAATGTTAATTTTTTCGATTTAGATTTGCTTTTCATAGCTATTTAAGACAATCTTGATGTATTTTGATACTTTGACAACGATTTTTCCAGTAGTTTAAAAGAAAACGATGTTTTTTTTTCTTTGGTCGTTACAGTACGAAAGAAAAAAAAAAGCTATTAACTCCGTCAATGTTAATTTTTTTTCGATTTATATTTGCTTTTCATAGCTGTTTAAGACAATCTTGATGTATTTTGACACTTTGACAACGATTTTTCCAGTAGCTTAGAAGAAAACGATGTTTTTTTTCTTTGGTCGTTACAGTACGATAGAAAAAAAAATGCTGTTATCTCCGTCAATATTAATTTTTTTTCGATTTAGATTGGCTTTTCATAGCTGTTTAAGACAATCTTGATGTATTTTGATACTTTGACAACGATTTTTCCAGTAGTTTAGAAGAAAACGATGTTTTTTTTTTCTTTGGTCGTTACAGTACGAAAGAAAAAAAATGCTGTTATCTCCGTCAATATTAATTTTTTTGCGATTTAGATTAGCTTTTCATAGCTGTTTAAGACAATCTTGATGTATTTTGATACTTTGACAACGATTTTTCTAGTAGTTTAGAAGAAAACGATGTTTTTTTTCTTTGGTCGTTACAGGACGAAAGAAAAAAAAAATGCTGTTATCTCCGTCAATATTAATTTCTTTCGATTTAGATTGGCTTTTCATAGCTGTTTAAGACAATCTTGATGTATTTTGATACTTTGACAACGATTTTTCCAGTAGTTTAGAAGGAAACGATATTTTTTTTTTCTTTGGTCGTTACAGTACGAAAGAAAAAAAAATGCTGTTATTTTCGTCAATGTTAATTTTTTTTCGATTTAGATTTGCTTTTCATAGCTGTTTAAGACAATCTTGATGTATTTTGACACTTTGACAACGATTTTTCCAGTAGTTTAGAAGAAAACGATGTTTTTTTTCGTAGGTCGTTACAGTATGATAGAAAACAAAATTTCGTTCATTTTAATTTTTTTGAATAAGATTGGCTTTTCATAGCTGTTTAAGACAATCTTGATGTATTTTGATACTTTGAAAACGATTTTTCCAGTAGTTTAGAAGAAAACGATGTTTTATTTTTATTTGGTCGTTACAGTACGAAAGAAAAAAAAATGCTGTTATCTCCGTCAATATTAATTTTTTTTCGATTTAGATTGGCTTTTCATAGCTGTTTAAGACAATCTTGATGTATTTTTATACTTTGACAACGATTTTTCCAGTAGCTTAGAAGAAAACGATGTTTTTTTCTTTGGTCGTTCCAGTATGATAGAAAAAAAATTTCGTTAATTTTAATTTTTTTTGAATAAGATTGGCTTTTCATAGCTGTTTAAGACAATCTTGATGTATTTTGATACCTTGACAACGATTTTTCCAGTAGTTTAGAAGAAAACGACGTTTTTTTTCTTTGGTTGTTACAGGACGAAAGAAAAAAAAAATGCTGTTATCTCCGTCAATATTAATTTTTTTCGATTTAGATTGGCTTTTCATAGCTGTTTAAGACAATCTTGATGCATTTTGATACTTTGAAAACGATTTTTCCAGTAGTTTAGAAGTAAACGATGTATTTTTTTTCTTTGGTCGATACAGTACAAAAAAAAAAAGCTATCAACTCCGTCAATGTTAATTTTTTTTCGATTTAGATTTGCTTTTCATAGCTGTTTAAGACAATCTTGATGTATTTTGATACTTTGACAACGATTTCTCCAGTAGCGTAGAAGAAAACGATTTTTTTGTTTCTTTGGTCGTTACAGTACGAAAGAAAAAAAATGCTGTTAACTCCGTCAATGTTAATTTTTTTTCGATATATATTTGCTTTTCATACCTGTTTAAGACAATCTTGATGTATTTTGACACTTTGACAACGATTTTTCCAGTAGCTTAGAAGAAAACGATGTTTTTTTTTCTTTGGTCGTTACAGTACGAAAGAAAAAAAAATGCTGTTATCTCCGTCAATATTAATTTCTTTCGATTTAGATTGGCTTTTCATAGCTGTTTAAGACAATCTTGATGTATTTTGATACTTTGACAACGATTTCTCCAGTAGCGTAGAAGAAAACGATTTTTTTGTTTCTTTGGTCGTTACAGTACGAAAGAAAAAAAATGCTGTTATCTCCGTCAATATTAATTTTTTTCGATTTATATTTGCTTTTCATAGCTGTTTAAGACAATCTTGATGTATTTTGACACTTTGACAACGATTTTTCTAGTAGTTTAGAAGAAAACGATGTTTTTTTTCTTTGGTCGTTACAGGACGAAAGAAAAAAAAAATGCTGTTATCTCCGTCAATATTAATTTCTTTCGATTTAGATTGGCTTGTCATAGCTGTTTAAGACAATCTTGATGTATTTTGATACTTTGACAACGATTTTTCCAGTAGTTTAGAAGGAAACGATGTATTTTTTTTCTTTGGTCGTTACAGTACGAAAGAAAAAAAAATGCTGTTATTTTCGTCAATGTTAATTTTTTTTCGATTTAGATTGGCTTTTCATAGCTGTTTAAGACAATCTTGATGTATTTTGACACTTTGACAACGATTTTTCCAGTAGTTTAGAAGAAAACGATGTTTTTTTTCGTAGGTCGTTACAGTATGATAGAAAACAAAATTTCGTTCATTTTAATTTTTTTTGAATAAGATTGGCTTTTCATAGCTGTTTAAGACAATCTTGATGTATTTTGATACTTTGACAACGATTTTTCCAGTAGTTTAGAAGAAAACGATGTTTTATTTTTATTTGGTCGTTACAGTACGAAAGAAAAAAAAATGCTGTTATCTCCGTCAATATTAATTTTTTTTCGATTTAGATTGGCTTTTCATAGCTGTTTAAGACAATCTTGATGTTTTTTTATACTTTGACAACGATTTTTCCAGTAGCTTAGAAGAAAACGATGTTTTTTTCTTTGGTCGTTCCAGTATGATAGAAAAAAAATTTCGTTAATTTTAATTTTTTTTGAATAAGATTGGCTTTTCATAGCTGTTTAAGACAATCTTGATGTATTTTGATACCTTGACAACGATTTTTCCAGTAGCTTAGAAGAAAACGACGTTTTTTTTCTTTGGTCGTTACAGGACGAAAGAAAAAAAAAATGCTGTTATCTCCGTCAATATTAATTTTTTTCGATTTAGATTGGCTTTTCATAGCTGTTTAAGACAATCTTGATGTATTTTGATACTTTGAAAACGATTTTTCCAGTAGTTTAGAAGTAAACGATGTATTTTTTTTCTTTGGTCGATACAGTACAAAAAAAAAAAGCTATCAACTCCGTCAATGTTAATTTTTTTTCGATTTCGATTTGCTTTTCATAGCTGTTTAAGACAATCTTGATGTATTTTGATACTTTGACAACGATTTCTCCAGTAGCTTAGAAGAAAACGATTTTTTTGTTTCTTTGGTCGTTACAGGACGAAAGAAAAAAAAAATGCTGTTATCTCCGTCAATATTAATTTCTTTCGATTTAGATTGGCTTTTCATAGCTGTTTAAGACAATCTTGATGTATTTTGATACTTTGACAACGATTTTTCCAGTAGTTTAGAAGGAAACGATGTATTTTTTTTCTTTGGTCGTTACAGTACGAAAGAAAAAAAAATGCTGTTATTTTCGTCAATGTTAATTTTTTTTCGATTTAGATTTGCTTTTCATAGCTGTTTAAGACAATCTTGATGTATTTTGACACTTTGACAACGATTTTTCCAGTAGTTTAGAAGAAAACGATGTTTTTTTTCGTAGGTCGTTACAGTATGATAGAAAACAAAATTTCGTTCATTTTAATTTTTTTTGAATAAGATTGGCTTTTCATAGCTGTTTAAGACAATCTTGATGTATTTTGATACTTTGACAACGATTTTTCCAGTAGCTTAGAAGAAAACGATGTTTTTTTCTTTGGTCGTTCCAGTATGATAGAAAAAAAATTTCGTTAATTTTAATTTTTTTTGAATAAGATTGGCTTTTCATAGCTGTTTAAGACAATCTTGATGTATTTTGATACCTTGACAACGATTTTTCCAGTAGCTTAGAAGAAAACGACGTTTTTTTTCTTTGGTCGTTACAGGACGAAAGAAAAAAAAAATGCTGTTATCTCCGTCAATATTAATTTTTTTCGATTTAGATTGGCTTTTCATAGCTGTTTAAGACAATCTTGATGTATTTTGATACTTTGAAAACGATTTTTCCAGTAGTTTAGAAGTAAACGATGTATTTTTTTTCTTTGGTCGATACAGTACAAAAAAAAAAAGCTATCAACTCCGTCAATGTTAATTTTTTTTCGATTTAGATTTGCTTTTCATAGCTGTTTAAGACAATCTTGATGTATTTTGACACTTTGACAACGATTTTTCCAGTAGCTTAGAAGAAAACGATGTTTTTTTTTCTTTGGTCGTTACAGTACGAAAGAAAAAAAAATGCTGTTATCTCCGTCAATATTAATTTTTTTTCGATTTAGATTGGCTTTTCATAGCTGTTTAAGACAATCTTGATGTATTTTGATACTTTGACAACGATTTTTCCAGTAGTTTAGAAGAAAACGATGTTTTTTTTTTCTTTAGTCGTTACAGTACGAAAGAAAAAAAATGCTGTTATCTCCGTCAATATTAATTTTTTTGCGATTTAGATTAGCTTTTCATAGCTGTTTAAGACAATCTTGATGTATTTTGATACTTTGACAACGATTTTTCCAGTAGTTTAGAAGAAAACGATGTTTTTTGTTTCTTTGGTCGTTACAGTACGAAAGAAAAAAAATGCTGTTAACTCCGTCAATGTTAATTTTTTTTCGATTTTTATTTGCTTTTCATAGCTGTTTAAGACAATCTTGATGTATTTTGACACTTTGACAACGATTTTTCCAGTAGCTTAGAAGAAAACGATGTTTTTTTTTCTTTGGTCGTTACAGTACGAAAGAAAAAAAAATGCTGTTATCTCCGTCAATATTAATTTTTTTTCGATTTAGATTGGCTTTTCATAGCTGTTTAAGACAATCTTGATGTATTTTGATACTTTGACAACGATTTTTCCAGTAGTTTAGAAGAAAACGATGTTTTTTTTTTCTTTAGTCGTTACAGTACGAAAGAAAAAAAATGCTGTTATCTCCGTCAATATTAATTTTTTTGCGATTTAGATTAGCTTTTCATAGCTGTTTAAGACAATCTTGATGTATTTTGATACTTTGACAACGATTTTTCCAGTAGTTTAGAAGAAAACGATGTTTTTTTTCTTTGGTCGTTACAGGACGAAAGAAAAAAAAATGCTGTTATCTCCGTCAATATTAATTTCTTTCGATTTAGATTGTCTTTTCATAACTGTTTAAGACAATCTTGATGTATTTTGATACTTTGACAACGATTTTTCCAGTAGTTTAGAAGGAAACGATGTATTTTTTTTCTTTGGTCGTTACAGTACGAAAGAAAAAAAAATGCTGTTATTTCCGTCAATGTTAATTTTTTTTCGATTTAGATTTGCTTTTCATAGCTGTTTAAGACAATCTTGATGTATTTTGACACTTTGACAACGATTTTTCCAGTAGTTTAGAAGAAAACGATGTTTTTTTTCGTAGGTCGTTACAGTATGATAGAAAACAAAATTTCGTTCATTTTAATTTTTTTTGAATAAGATTGGCTTTTCATAGCTGTTTAAGACAATCTTGATGTATTTTGATACTTGGACAACGATTTTTCCAGTAGTTTAGAAGAAAACGATGTTTTATTTTTATTTGGTCGTTACAGTACGAAAGAAAAAAAAATGCTGTTATCTCCGTCAATATTAATTTTTTTGCGATTTAGATTGGCTTTTCATAGCTGTTTCAGACAATCTTGATGTATTTTGATACTTTGACAACGATTTTTCCAGTAGCTTAGAAGAAAACGATGTTTTTTTTCTTTGGTCGTTACAGTACGAAAGAAAAAAAAATGCTGTTATCTCCGTCAATATTAATTTTTTTTCGATTTAGATTGGCTTTTCATAGCTGTTTAAGACAATCTTGATGTATTTTGATACTTTGACAACGATTTTTCCAGTAGTTTAGAAGAAAACGATGTTTTTTTTTTCTTTGGTCGTTACAGTACGAAAAAAAAAAATGCTGTTATCTCCGTCAATATTAATTTTTTTGCGATTTAGATTGGCTTTTCATAGCTGTTTAAGACAATCTTGATGTATTTTGACACTTTGACAACGATTTTTCCAGTAGCTTAGAAGAAAACGATGTTTTTTTTTCTTTGGTCGTTACAGTACGAAAGAAAAAAAAAAGCTATTAACTCCGTCAATGTTAATTTTTTTTGAATAAGATTGGCTTTTCATAGCTGTTTAAGACAATCTTGATGTATTTTGATACTTTGAAAACGATTTTTCCAGTAGTTTAGAAGAAAACGATGTATTTTTTTTCTTTGGTCGATACAGTACAAAAAAAAAAAATGCTGTTATCTCCGTCAATATTAATTTTTTTGCGATTTAGATTGGCTTTTCATAGCTGTTTAAGACAATCTTGATGTATTTTGATACTTTGACAACGATTTTTCCAGTAGTTTAAAAGAAAACGATGTTTTTTTTTTCTTTGGTCGTTACAGTACGAAAAAAAAAAAAAGCTATTAACTCCGTCAATGTTAATTTTTTTTCGATTTAGATTTGCTTTTCATAGCTGTTTAAGACAATCTTGATGTATTTTGATACTTTGAAAACGATTTTTCCAGTAGTTTAGAAGAAAACGATGTATTTTTTTTCTTTGGTCGATACAGTACAAAAAAAAAAATCTATCAACTCCGTCAATGTTAATTTTTTTTCGATTTAGATTTGCTTTTCATAGCTGTTTAAGACAATCTTGATGTATTTTGATACTTTGATAACGATTTCTCCAGTAGCTTAGAAGACAACGATTTTTTTGTTTCTTTGGTCGTTACAGTACGAAAGAAAAAAAATGCTGTTATCTCCGTCAATATTAATTTTTTTGCGATTTAGATTGGCTTTTCATAGCTGTTTAAGACAATCTTGATGTATTTTGATACTTTGGCAACGATTTTTCCAGTAGTTTAGAAGAAAACGATGTTTTTTCTTTGGTCGTTACAGTACAAATGAAAAAAAATGCTGTTATCTCCGTCAATATTAATTTTTTTACGATTTAGATTGGCTTTTCATAGCTGTTTAAGAAAATCTTGATGTATTTTGATACTTTGACAACGATTTTTCCAGTAGTTTAGAAGAAAACGATGTTTTATTTTTCTTTGGTCGTTACAGTACAATAGAAAAAAAAGCTGTCAACTCCGTCAATGTTAATTTTTTTTCGATTTAGATTTGCTTTTCATAGCTGTTTAAGACAATCTTGATGTATTTTGATACTTTGACAACGATTTTTCCAGTAGTTTAAAAGAAAACGATGTTTTTTTTTTCTTTGGTCGTTACAGTACGAAAGAAAAAAAAAGCTATTAACTCCGTCAATGTTAATTTTTTTTCGATTTATATTTGCTTTTCATAGCTGTTTAAGACAATCTTGATGTATTTTGACACTTTGACAACGATTTTTCCAGTAGCTTAGAAGAAAACGATGTTTTTTTTCTTTGGTCGTTACAGTACGAAAGAAAAAAAAATGCTGTTATCTCCGTCAATATTAATTTTTTTTCGATTTAGATTGGCTTTTCATAGCTGTTTAAGACAATCTTGATGTATTTTGATACTTTGACAACGATTTTTCCAGTAGTTTAGAAGAAAACGATGTTTTTTTTCTTTGGTCGTTACAGGACGAAAGAAAAAAAAAATGCTGTTATCTCCGTCAATATTAATTTTTTTCGATTTAGATTGGCTTTTCATAGCTGTTTAAGACAATCTTGATGTATTTTGATACTTTGACAACGATTTTTCCAGTAGTTTAGAAGAAAACGATGTATTTTTTTTCTTTGGTCGATACAGTACAAAAAAAAAAATCTATCAACTCCGTCAATGTTAATTTTTTTTCGATTTATATTTGCTTTTCATAGCTGTTTAAGACAATCTTGATGTATTTTGACACTTTGACAACGATTTTTCCAGTAGCTTAGAAGAAAACGATTTTTTTGTTTCTTTGGTCGTTACAGTACGAAAGAAAAAAAATGCTGTTATCTCCGTCAATATTAATTTTTTTGCGATTTAGATTTGCTTTTCATAGCTGTTTAAGACAATCTTGATGTATTTTGATACTTTGAAAACGATTTTTCCAGTAGTTTAGAAGAAAACGATGTATTTTTTTTCTTTGGTCGATACAGTACAAAAAAAAAAATCTATCAACTCCGTCAATGTTAATTTTTTTTCGATTTAGATTTGCTTTTCATAGCTGTTTAAGACAATCTTGATGTATTTTGATACTTTGACAACGATTTTTCCAGTAGTTTAAAAGAAAACGATGTTTTTTTTTTCTTTGGTCGTTACAGTACGAAAGAAAAAAAAAGCTATTAACTCCGTCAATGTTAATTTTTTTTCGATTTAGATTTGCTTTTCATAGCTGTTTAAGACAATCTTGATGTATTTTGATACTTTGAAAACGATTTTTCCAGTAGTTTAGAAGAAAACGATGTATTTTTTTTCTTTGGTCGATACAGTACAAAAAAAAAAATCTATCAACTCCGTCAATGTTAATTTTTTTTCGATTTAGATTTGCTTTTCATAGCTGTTTAAGACAATCTTGATGTATTTTGATACTTTGATAACGATTTTTCCAGTAGCTTAGAAGAAAACGATGTTTTTTTTCTTTGGTCGTTACAGTACGAAAGAAAAAAAAATGCTGTTATCTCCGTCAATATTAATTTTTTTTCGATTTAGATTGGCTTTTCATAGCTGTTTAAGACAATCTTGATGTATTTTGATACTTTGACAACGATTTTTCCAGTAGTTTAGAAGAAAACGATGTTTTTTTTTTCTTTGGTCGTTACAGTACGAAAGAAAAAAAATGCTGTTATCTCCGTCAATATTAATTTTTTTGCGATTTAGATTGGCTTTTCATAGCTGTTTAAGACAATCTTGATGTATTTTGATACTTTGACAACGATTTTTCTAGTAGTTTAGAAGAAAACGATGTTTTTTTTTCTTTGGTCGTTACAGGACGAAAGAAAAAAAAAATGCTGTTATCTCCGTCAATATTAATTTTTTTCGATTTAGATTGGCTTTTCATAGCTGTTTAAGACAATCTTGATGTATTTTGATACTTTGACAACGATTTTTCCATTAGCTTAGAAGAAAACGATGTTTTTTTTCGTAGGTCGTTACAGTATGATAGAAAACAAAATTTCGTTCATTTTAATTTTTTTTGAATAAGATTGGCTTTTCATAGCTGTTTAAGACAATCTTGATGTATTTTGATACCTTGACAACGATTTTTCCAGTAGCTTAGAAGAAAACGACGTTTTTTTTCTTTGGTCGTTACAGGACGAAACAGTACAAAAAAATGCTGTTATCTCCGTCAATATTAATTTTTTTCGATTTAAATTGGCTTTTCATAGCTGTTTAAGACAATCTTGATGTATTTTGATACTTTGAAAACGATTTTTTCAGTAGTTTAGAAGAAAACGATGTATTTTTTTTCTTTGGTCGATACAGTACAAAAAAAAAAATATATCAACTCCGTCAATGTTAATTTTTTTTCGATTTAGATTTGCTTTTCATAGCTGTTTAAGACAATCTTGATGTATTTTGATACTTTGATAACGATTTCTCCAGTAGCTTAGAAGAAAACGATTTTTTTGTTTCTTTGGTCGTTACAGTACGAAAGAAAAAAAATGCTGTTATCTCCGTCAATATTAATTTTTTTGCGATTTAGATTGGCTTTTCATAGCTGTTTAAGACAATCTTGATGTATTTTGATACTTTGACAACGATTTTTCCAGTAGTTTAGAAGAAAACGATGTTTTTTCTTTGGTCGTTACAGTACGAATGAAAAAAAATGCTGTTATCTCCGTCAATATTAATTTTTTTACGATTTAGATTGGCTTTTCATAGCTGTTTAAGAAAATCTTGATGTATTTTGATACTTTGACAACGATTTTTCCAGTAGTTTAGAAGAAAACGATGTTTTATTTTTCTTTGGTCGTTACAGTACAATAGAAAAAAAAGCTGTCAACTCCGTCAATGTTAATTTTTTTTCGATTTAGATTTGCTTTTCATAGCTGTTTAAGACAATCTTGATGTATTTTGATACTTTGACAACGATTTTTCCAGTAGTTTAAAAGAAAACGATGTTTTTTTTTTCTTTGGTCGTTACAGTACGAAAGAAAAAAAAAGCTATTAACTCCGTCAATGTTAATTTTTTTTCGATTTATATTTGCTTTTCATAGCTGTTTAAGACAATCTTGATGTATTTTGACACTTTGACAACGATTTTTCCAGTAGCTTAGAAGAAAACGATTTTTTTGTTTCTTTGGTCGTTACAGTACGAAAGAAAAAAAATGCTGTTATCTCCGTCAATATTAATTTTTTTGCGATTTAGATTGGCTTTTCATAGCTGTTTAAGACAATCTTGATGTATTTTGATACTTTGACAACGATTTTTCCAGTAGTTTAAAAGAAAACGATGTTTTTTTTTTCTTTGGTCGTTACAGTACGAAAAAAAAAAAAAGCTATTAACTCCGTCAATGTTAATTTTTTTTCGATTTAGATTTGCTTTTCATAGCTGTTTAAGACAATCTTGATGTATTTTGATACTTTGAAAACGATTTTTCCAGTAGTTTAGAAGAAAACGATGTATTTTTTTTCTTTGGTCGATACAGTACAAAAAAAAAAATCTATCAACTCCGTCAATGTTAATTTTTTTTCGATTTAGATTTGCTTTTCATAGCTGTTTAAGACAATCTTGATGTATTTTGATACTTTGATAATGATTTCTCCAGTAGCTTAGAAGACAACGATTTTTTTGTTTCTTTGGTCGTTACAGTACGAAAGAAAAAAAATGCTGTTATCTCCGTCAATATTAATTTTTTTGCGATTTAGATTGGCTTTTCATAGCTGTTTAAGACAATCTTGATGTATTTTGATACTTTGACAACGATTTTTCCAGTAGTTTAGAAGAAAACGATGTTTTTTCTTTGGTCGTTACAGTACAAATGAAAAAAAATGCTGTTATCTCCGTCAATATTAATTTTTTTACGATTTAGATTGGCTTTTCATAGCTGTTTAAGAAAATCTTGATGTATTTTGATACTTTGACAACGATTTTTCCAGTAGTTTAGAAGAAAACGATGTTTTATTTTTCTTTGGTCGTTACAGTACAATAGAAAAAAAAGCTGTCAACTCCGTCAATGTTAATTTTTTTTCGATTTAGATTTGCTTTTCATAGCTGTTTAAGACAATCTTGATGTATTTTGATACTTTGACAACGATTTTTCCAGTAGTTTAAAAGAAAACGATGTTTTTTTTTTCTTTGGTCGTTACAGTACGAAAGAAAAAAAAAGCTATTAACTCCGTCAATGTTAATTTTTTTTCGATTTATATTTGCTTTTCATAGCTGTTTAAGACAATCTTGATGTATTTTGACACTTTGACAACGATTTTTCCAGTAGCTTAGAAGAAAACGATGTTTTTTTTCTTTGGTCGTTACAGTACGAAAGAAAAAAAAATGCTGTTATCTCCGTCAATATTAATTTTTTTTCGATTTAGATTGGCTTTTCATAGCTGTTTAAGACAATCTTGATGTATTTTGATACTTTGACAACGATTTTTCCAGTAGTTTAGAAGAAAACGATGTTTTTTTTCTTTGGTCGTTACAGGACGAAAGAAAAAAAAAATGCTGTTATCTCCGTCAATATTAATTTTTTTCGATTTAGATTGGCTTTTCATAGCTGTTTAAGACAATCTTGATGTATTTTGATACTTTGACAACGATTTTTCCAGTAGTTTAGAAGAAAACGATGTATTTTTTTTCTTTGGTCGATACAGTACAAAAAAAAAAATCTATCAACTCCGTCAATGTTAATTTTTTTTCGATTTATATTTGCTTTTCATAGCTGTTTAAGACAATCTTGATGTATTTTGACACTTTGACAACGATTTTTCCAGTAGCTTAGAAGAAAACGATTTTTTTGTTTCTTTGGTCGTTACAGTACGAAAGAAAAAAAATGCTGTTATCTCCGTCAATATTAATTTTTTTGCGATTTAGATTTGCTTTTCATAGCTGTTTAAGACAATCTTGATGTATTTTGATACTTTGAAAACGATTTTTCCAGTAGTTTAGAAGAAAACGATGTATTTTTTTTCTTTGGTCGATACAGTACAAAAAAAAAAATCTATCAACTCCGTCAATGTTAATTTTTTTTCGATTTAGATTTGCTTTTCATAGCTGTTTAAGACAATCTTGATGTATTTTGATACTTTGACAACGATTTTTCCAGTAGTTTAAAAGAAAACGATGTTTTTTTTTTCTTTGGTCGTTACAGTACGAAAGAAAAAAAAAGCTATTAACTCCGTCAATGTTAATTTTTTTTCGATTTAGATTTGCTTTTCATAGCTGTTTAAGACAATCTTGATGTATTTTGATACTTTGACAACGATTTTTCCAGTAGTTTAGAAGAAAACGATGTATTTTTTTTCTTTGGTCGATACAGTACAAAAAAAAAAATCTATCAACTCCGTCAATGTTAATTTTTTTTCGTTTTAGATTTGCTTTTCATAGCTGTTTAAGACAATCTTGATGTATTTTGATACTTTGATAACGATTTCTCCAGTAGCTTAGAAGAAAACGATTTTTTTGTTTCTTTGGTCGTTACAGTACGAAAGAAAAAAAATGCTGTTATCTCCGTCAATATTAATTTTTTTGCGATTTAGATTGGCTTTTCATAGCTGTTTAAGACAATCTTGATGTATTTTGATACTTTGACAACGATTTTTCCAGTAGTTTAGAAGAAAACGATGTTTTTTCTTTGGTCGTTACAGTACAAATGAAAAAAAATGCTGTTATCTCCGTCAATATTAATTTTTTTACGATTTAGATTGGCTTTTCATAGCTGTTTAAGAAAATCTTGATGTATTTTGATACTTTGACAACGATTTTTCCAGTAGTTTAGAAGAAAACGATGTTTTATTTTTCTTTGGTCGTTACAGTACAATAGAAAAAAAAGCTGTCAACTCCGTCAATGTTAATTTTTTTTCGATTTAGATTTGCTTTTCATAGCTGTTTAAGACAATCTTGATGTATTTTGATACTTTGACAACGATTTTTCCAGTAGTTTAAAAGAAAACGATGTTTTTTTTTTCTTTGGTCGTTACAGTACGAAAGAAAAAAAAAGCTATTAACTCCGTTAATGTTAATTTTTTTTCGATTTATATTTGCTTTTCATAGCTGTTTAAGACAATCTTGATGTATTTTGACACTTTGACAACGATTTTTCCAGTAGCTTAGAAGAAAACGATGTTTTTTTTCTTTGGTCGTTACAGTACGAAAGAAAAAAAAATGCTGTTATCTCCGTCAATATTAATTTTTTTTCGATTTAGATTGGCTTTTCATAGCTGTTTAAGACAATCTTGATGTATTTTGATACTTTGACAACGATTTTTCCAGTAGTTTAGAAGAAAACGATGTTTTTTTTCTTTGGTCGTTACAGGACGAAAGAAAAAAAAAATGCTGTTATCTCCGTCAATATTAATTTTTTTCGATTTAGATTGGCTTTTCATAGCTGTTTAAGACAATCTTGATGTATTTTGATACTTTGACAACGATTTTTCCAGTAGTTTAGAAGAAAACGATGTATTTTTTTTCTTTGGTCGATACAGTACAAAAAAAAAAATCTATCAACTCCGTCAATGTTAATTTTTTTTCGATTTAGATTTGCTTTTCATAGCTGTTTAAGACAATCTTGATGTATTTTGATACTTTGACAACGATTTCTCCAGTAGCTTAGAAGAAAACGATGTTTTTTTTCTTTGGTCGTTACAGTACGAAAGAAAAAAAATGCTGTTATCTCCGTCAATATTAATTTTTTTGCGATTTAGATTGGCTTTTCATAGCTGTTTAAGACAATCTTGATGTATTTTGATACTTTGACAACGATTTTTCCAGTAGTTTAGAAGAAAACGATGTATTTTTTTTCTTTGGTCGATACAGTACAAAAAAAAAAATCTATCAACTCCGTCAATGTTAATTTTTTTTCGATTTAGATTTGCTTTTCATAGCTGTTTAAGACAATCTTGATGTATTTTGATACTTTGACAACGATTTCTCCAGTAGCTTAGAAGAAAACGATGTTTTTTTTCTTTGGTCGTTACAGTACGAAAGAAAAAAAATGCTGTTATCTCCGTCAATATTAATTTTTTTGCGATTTAGATTGGCTTTTCATAGCTGTTTAAGACAATCTTGATGTATTTTGATACTTTGACAACGATTTTTCCAGTAGTTTAGAAGAAAACGATGTTTTTTCTTTGGTCGTTACAGTACGAATGAAAAAAAATGCTGTTATCTCCGTCAATATTAATTTTTTTACGATTTAGATTGGCTTTTCATAGCTGTTTAAGACAATCTTGATGTATTTTGATACTTTGACAACGATTTCTCCAGTAGTTTAGAAGAAAACGATTTTTTTGTTTCTTTGGTCGTTACAGTACGAATGAAAAAAAATGCTGTTATCTCCGTCAATATTAATTTTTTTGCGATTTAGATTGGCTTTTCATAGCTGTTTAAGACAATCTTGATGTATTTTGATACTTTGACAACGATTTTTCCAGTAGTTTAGAAGAAAACGATGTTTTATTTTTCTTTGGTCGTTACAGTACAATAGAAAAAAAAAGCTGTCAACTCCGTCAATGTTAATTTTTTTTCGATTTAGATTTGCTTTTCATAGCTGTTTAAGACAATCTTGATGTATTTTGATACTTTGACAACGATTTCTCCAGTAGCTTAGAAGAAAACGATGTTTTTTTTCTTTGGTCGTTACAGTACGAAAGAAAAAAAATGCTGTTATCTCCGTCAATATTAATTTTTTTGCGATTTAGATTGGCTTTTCATAGCTGTTTAAGACAATCTTGATGTATTTTGATACTTTGACAACGATTTTTCCAGTAGTTTAGAAGAAAACGATGTATTTTTTTTCTTTGGTCGATACAGTACAAAAAAAAAAATCTATCAACTCCGTCAATGTTAATTTTTTTTCGATTTAGATTTGCTTTTCATAGCTGTTTAAGACAATCTTGATGTATTTTGATACTTTGACAACGATTTCTCCAGTAGCTTAGAAGAAAACGATGTTTTTTTTCTTTGGTCGTTACAGTACGAAAGAAAAAAAATGCTGTTATCTCCGTCAATATTAATTTTTTTGCGATTTAGATTGGCTTTTCATAGCTGTTTAAGACAATCTTGATGTATTTTGATACTTTGACAACGATTTTTCCAGTAGTTTAGAAGAAAACGATGTTTTATTTTTCTTTGGTCGTTACAGTACAATAGAAAAAAAAAGCTGTCAACTCCGTCAATGTTAAGTTTTTTTTGGATTTAGATTTGCTTTTCATAGCTGTTTAAGACAATCTTGATGTATTTTGATACTTTGACAACGATTTTTCCAGTAGTTTAGAAGAAAACGATGTTTTATTTTTCTTTGGTCGTTACAGTACAATAGAAAAAAAAAGCTGTCAACTCCGTCAATGTTAATTTTTTTTCGATTTAGATTTGCTTTTCATAGCTGTTTAAGACAATCTTGATGTATTTTGATACTTTGACAACGATTTCTCCAGTAGCTTAGAAGAAAACGATGTTTTTTTTCTTTGGTCGTTACAGTACGAAAGAAAAAAAATGCTGTTATCTCCGTCAATATTAATTTTTTTGCGATTTAGATTGGCTTTTCATAGCTGTTTAAGACAATCTTGATGTATTTTGATACTTTGACAACGATTTCTCCAGTAGCTTAGAAGAAAACGATGTTTTTTTTCTTTGGTCGTTACAGTACGAAAGAAAAAAAATGCTGTTATCTCCGTCAATATTAATTTTTTTTCGATTTAGATTGGCTTTTCATAGCTGTTTAAGACAATCTTGATGTATTTTGATACTTTGACAACGATTTTTCCAGTAGTTTAGAAGAAAACGATGTTTTTTTTTTCTTTGGTCGATACAGTACAAAAAAAAAAAAATCTATCAACTCCGTCAATGTTAATTTTTTTTCGATTTAGATTTGCTTTTCATAGCTGTTTAAGACAATCTTGATGTATTTTGATACTTTGACAACGATTTTTCCAGTAGCTTAGAAGAAAACGATGTTTTTTTTCTTTGGTCGTTACAGTACGAAAGAAAAAAAATGCTGTTATCTCCGTCAATATTAATTTTTTTGCGATTTAGATTGGCTTTTCATAGCTGTTTAAGACAATCTTGATGTATTTTGATACTTTGACAACGATTTTTCCAGTAGTTTAGAAGAAAACGATGTATTTTTTTTCTTTGGTCGATACAGTACAAAAAAAAAATCTATCAACTCCGTCAATGTTAATTTTTTTTCGATTTAGATTTGCTTTTCATAGCTGTTTAAGACAATCTTGATGTATTTTGATACTTTGACAACGATTTCTCCAGTAGCTTAGAAGAAAACGATGTTTTTTTTCTTTGGTCGTTACAGTACGAAAGAAAAAAAATGCTGTTATCTCCGTCAATATTAATTTTTTTGCGATTTAGATTGGCTTTTCATAGCTGTTTAAGACAATCTTGATGTATTTTGATACTTTGACAACGATTTTTCCATTAGTTTAGAAGAAAACGATGTTTTTTCTTTGGTCGTTACAGTACGAATGAAAAAAAATGCTGTTATCTCCGTCAATATTAATTTTTTTACGATTTAGATTGGCTTTTCATAGCTGTTTAAGACAATCTTGATGTATTTTGATACTTTGACAACGATTTTTCCAGTAGTTTAGAAGAAAACGATGTTTTTTCTTTGGTCGTTACAGTACGAATGAAAAAAAATGCTGTTATCTCCGTCAATATTAATTTTTTTACGATTTAGATTGGCTTTTCATAGCTGTTTAAGACAATCTTGATGTATTTTGATACTTTGACAACGATTTTTCCAGTAGTTTAGAAGAAAACGATTTTTTTGTTTCTTTGGTCGTTACAGTACGAATGAAAAAAAATGCTGTTATCTCCGTCAATATTAATTTTTTTGCGATTTAGATTGGCTTTTCATAGCTGTTTAAGACAATCTTGATGTATTTTGATACTTTGACAACGATTTTTCCAGTAGTTTAGAAGAAAACGATGTTTTATTTTTCTTTGGTCGTTACAGTACAATAGAAAAAAAAAGCTGTCAACTCCGTCAATGTTAATTTTTTTTCGATTTAGATTTGCTTTTCATAGCTGTTTAAGACAATCTTGATGTATTTTGATACTTTGACAACGATTTCTCCAGTAGCTTAGAAGAAAACGATGTTTTTTTTCTTTGGTCGTTACAGTACGAAAGAAAAAAAATGCTGTTATCTCCGTCAATATTAATTTTTTTGCGATTTAGATTGGCTTTTCATAGCTGTTTAAGACAATCTTGATGTATTTTGATACTTTGACAACGATTTTTCCAGTAGTTTAGAAGAAAACGATGTTTTTTCTTTGGTCGTTACAGTACGAATGAAAAAAAATGCTGTTATCTCCGTCAATATTAATTTTTTTACGATTTAGATTGGCTTTTCATAGCTGTTTAAGACAATCTTGATGTATTTTGATACTTTGACAACGATTTTTCCAGTAGTTTAGAAGAAAACGATGTTTTATTTTTCTTTGGTCGTTACAGTACAATAGAAAAAAAAAGCTGTCAACTCCGTCAATGTTAAGTTTTTTTTGGATTTAGATTTGCTTTTCATAGCTGTTTAAGACAATCTTGATGTATTTTGATACTTTGACAACGATTTCTCCAGTAGCTTAGAAGAAAACGATGTTTTTTTTCTTTGGTCGTTACAGTACGAAAGAAAAAAAATGCTGTTATCTCCGTCAATATTAATTTTTTTTCGATTTAGATTGGCTTTTCATAGCTGTTTAAGACAATCTTGATGTATTTTGATACTTTGACAACGATTTTTCCAGTAGTTTAGAAGAAAACGATGTTTTTTTTTTCTTTGGTCGATACAGTACAAAAAAAAAAAAATCTATCAACTCCGTCAATGTTAATTTTTTTTCGATATAGATTTGCTTTTCATAGCTGTTTAAGACAATCTTGATGTATTTTGATACTTTGACAACGATTTTTCCAGTAGCTTAGAAGAAAACGATGTTTTTTTTCTTTGGTCGTTACAGTACGAAAGAAAAAAAATGCTGTTATCTCCGTCAATATTAATTTTTTTGCGATTTAGATTGGCTTTTCATAGCTGTTTAAGACAATCTTGATGTATTTTGATACTTTGACAACGATTTTTCCAGTAGTTTAGAAGAAAACGATGTATTTTTTTTCTTTGGTCGATACAGTACAAAAAAAAAAATCTATCAACTCCGTCAATGTTAATTTTTTTTCGATTTAGATTTGCTTTTCATAGCTGTTTAAGACAATCTTGATGTATTTTGATACTTTGACAACGATTTCTCCAGTAGCTTAGAAGAAAACGATGTTTTTTTTCTTTGGTCGTTACAGTACGAAAGAAAAAAAATGCTGTTATCTCCGTCAATATTAATTTTTTTGCGATTTAGATTGGCTTTTCATAGCTGTTTAAGACAATCTTGATGTATTTTGATACTTTGACAACGATTTTTCCAGTAGTTTAGAAGAAAACGATGTTTTTTCTTTGGTCGTTACAGTACGAATGAAAAAAAATGCTGTTATCTCCGTCAATATTAATTTTTTTACGATTTAGATTGGCTTTTCATAGCTGTTTAAGACAATCTTGATGTATTTTGATACTTTGACAACGATTTTTCCAGTAGTTTAGAAGAAAACGATTTTTTTGTTTCTTTGGTCGTTACAGTACGAAAGAAAAAAAATGCTGTTATCTCCGTCAATATTAATTTTTTTGCGATTTAGATTGGCTTTTCATAGCTGTTTAAGACAATCTTGATGTATTTTGATACTTTGACAACGATTTTTCCAGTAGTTTAGAAGAAAACGATGTTTTATTTTTCTTTGGTCGTTACAGTACAATAGAAAAAAAAAGCTGTCAACTCCGTCAATGTTAATTTTTTTTCGATTTAGATTTGCTTTTCATAGCTGTTTAAGACAATCTTGATGTATTTTGATACTTTGACAACGATTTCTCCAGTAGCTTAGAAGAAAACGATGTTTTTTTTCTTTGGTCGTTACAGTACGAAAGAAAAAAAATGCTGTTATCTCCGTCAATATTAATTTTTTTGCGATTTAGATTGGCTTTTCATAGCTGTTTAAGACAATCTTGATGTATTTTGATACTTTGACAACGATTTTTCCAGTAGTTTAGAAGAAAACGATGTTTTTTCTTTGGTCGTTACAGTACGAATGAAAAAAAATGCTGTTATCTCCGTCAATATTAATTTTTTTACGATTTAGATTGGCTTTTCATAGCTGTTTAAGACAATCTTGATGTATTTTGATACTTTGACAACGATTTTTCCAGTAGTTTAGAAGAAAACGATGTTTTATTTTTCTTTGGTCGTTACAGTACAATAGAAAAAAAAAGCTGTCAACTCCGTCAATGTTAAGTTTTTTTTGGATTTAGATTTGCTTTTCATAGCTGTTTAAGACAATCTTGATGTATTTTGATACTTTGACAACGATTTCTCCAGTAGCTTAGAAGAAAACGATGTTTTTTTCTTTGGTCGTTACAGTACGAAAGAAAAAAAATGCTGTTATCTCCGTCAATATTAATTTTTTTTCGATTTAGATTGGCTTTTCATAGCTGTTTAAGACAATCTTGATGTATTTTGATACTTTGACAACGATTTTTCCAGTAGTTTAGAAGAAAACGATGTATTTTTTTTCTTTGGTCGATACAGTACAAAAAAAAAAAAATCTATCAACTCCGTCAATGTTAATTTTTTTTCGATTTAGATTTGCTTTTCATAGCTGTTTAAGACAATCTTGATGTATTTTGATACTTTGACAACGATTTTTCCAGTAGCTTAGAAGAAAACGATGTTTTTTTTCTTTGGTCGTTACAGTACGAAAGAAAAAAAATGCTGTTATCTCCGTCAATATTAATTTTTTTGCGATTTAGATTGGCTTTTCATAGCTGTTTAAGACAATCTTGATGTATTTTGATACTTTGACAACGATTTTTTTAGTAGTTTAGAAGAAAACGATGTATTTTTTTTCTTTGGTCGATACAGTACAAAAAAAAAATCTATCAACTCCGTCAATGTTAATTTTTTTTCGATTTAGATTTGCTTTTCATAGCTGTTTAAGACAATCTTGATGTATTTTGATACTTTGACAACGATTTTTCCAGTAGCTTAGAAGAAAACGATGTTTTTTTTCTTTGGTCGTTACAGTACGAAAGAAAAAAAATGCTGTTATCTCCGTCAATATTAATTTTTTTGCGATTTAGATTGGCTTTTCATAGCTGTTTAAGACAATCTTGATGTATTTTGATACTTTTACAACGATTTTTCCAGTAGTTTAGAAGAAAACGATGTTTTTTCTTTGGTCGTTACAGTACGAATGAAAAAAAATGCTGTTATCTCCGTCAATATTAATTTTTTTACGATTTAGATTGGCTTTTCATAGCTGTTTAAGACAATCTTGATGTATTTTGATACTTTGACAACGATTTTTCCAGTAGTTTAGAAGAAAACGATTTTTTTGTTTCTTTGGTCGTTACAGTACGAAAGAAAAAAAATGCTGTTATCTCCGTCAATATTAATTTTTTTGCGATTTAGATTGGCTTTTCATAGCTGTTTAAGACAATCTTGATGTATTTTGATACTTTGACAACGATTTTTCCAGTAGTTTAGAAGAAAACGATGTATTTTTTTTCTTTGGTCGATACAGTACAAAAAAAAAAATCTATCAACTCCGTCAATGTTAATTTTTTTTCGATTTAGATTTGCTTTTCATAGCTGTTTAAGACAATCTTGATGTATTTTGATACTTTGACAACGATTTCTCCAGTAGCTTAGAAGAAAACGATGTTTTTTTTCTTTGGTCGTTACAGTACGAAAGAAAAAAAATGCTGTTATCTCCGTCAATATTAATTTTTTTGCGATTTAGATTGGCTTTTCATAGCTGTTTAAGACAATCTTGATGTATTTTGATACTTTGACAACGATTTTTCCAGTAGTTTAGAAGAAAACGATGTTTTTTCTTTGGTCGTTACAGTACGAATGAAAAAAAATGCTGTTATCTCCGTCAATATTAATTTTTTTACGATTTAGATTGGCTTTTCATAGCTGTTTAAGACAATCTTGATGTATTTTGATACTTTGAGAACGATTTTTCCAGTAGTTTAGAAGAAAACGATTTTTTTGTTTCTTTGGTCGTTACAGTACGAATGAAAAAAAAATGCTGTTATCTCCGTCAATATTAATTTTTTTGCGATTTAGATTGGCTTTTCATAGCTGTTTAAGACAATCTTGATGTATTTTGATACTTTGACAACGATTTTTCCAGTAGTTTAGAAGAAAACGATGTTTTATTTTTCTTTGGTCGTTACAGTACAATAGAAAAAAAAAGCTGTCAACTCCGTCAATGTTAATTTTTTTTCGATTTAGATTTGCTTTTCATAGCTGTTTAAGACAATCTTGATGTATTTTGATACTTTGACAACGATTTTTCCAGTAGTTTAGAAGAAAACGATGTTTTTTCTTTGGTCGTTACAGTACGAATGAAAAAAAAATGCTGTTATCTCCGTCAATATTAATTTTTTTACGATTTAGATTGGCTTTTCATAGCTGTTTAAGACAATCTTGATGTATTTTGATACTTTGACAACGATTTTTCCAGTAGTTTAGAAGAAAACGATGTTTTATTTTTCTTTGGTCGTTACAGTACAATAGAAAAAAAAAGCTGTCAACTCCGTTAATGTTAAGTTTTTTTTGGATTTAGATTTGCTTTTCATAGCTGTTTAAGACAATCTTGATGTATTTTCATACTTTGACAACGATTTCTCCAGTAGCTTAGAAGAAAACGATGTTTTTTTTCTTTGGTCGTTACAGTACGAAAGAAAAAAAATGCTGTTATCTCCGTCAATATTAATTTTTTTTCGATTTAGATTGGCTTTTCATAGCTGTTTAAGACAATCTTGATGTATTTTGATACTTTGACAACGATTTTTCCAGTAGTTTAGAAGAAAACGATGTTTTTTTTTCTTTGGTCGATACAGTACAAAAAAAAAAAAATCTATCAACTCCGTCAATGTTAATTTTTTTTCGATTTAGATTTGCTTTTCATAGCTGTTTAAGACAATCTTGATGTATTTTGATACTTTGACAACGATTTTTCCAGTAGCTTAGAAGAAAACGATGTTTTTTTTCTTTGGTCGTTACAGTACGAAAGAAAAAAAATGCTGTTATCTCCGTCAATATTAATTTTTTTGCGATTTAGATTGGCTTTTCATAGCTGTTTAAGACAATCTTGATGTATTTTGATACTTTGACAACGATTTTTCCAGTAGTTTAGAAGAAAACGATGTTTTTTTTTTCTTTGGTCGATACAGTACAAAAAAAAAATGCTGTTAACTCCGTCAATGTTAATTTTTTTTCGATTTAGATTTGCTTTTCATAGCTGTTTAAGACAATCTTGATGTATTTTGATACTTTGACAACGATTTTTCCAGTAGTTTAGAAGAAAACGATGTTTTTTTTTTCTTTGGTCGTTACAGTACGAATGAAAAAAAAATGCTGTTAACTCCGTCAATGTTAATTTTTTTTCGATTTAGATTGGCTTTTCATAGCTGTTTAAGACAATCTTGATGTATTTTGATTCTTTGACAACGGTTTTTCCAGTAATTTAGAAAAAAACGATGCTTTTTTTTTCTTTGGTCGTTACAGTACGAATGAAAAAAAAATGCTGTTATCTCCGTCAATATTAATTTTTTTTCGATTTAGATTGACTTTTCATAGCTGTTTAAGACAATCTTGATGTATTTTGATACTTTGACAACGATTTTTCCAGTAGTTTAGAAGAAAACGATGTTTTTTTTTTCTTTGGTCGTTACAGTACGAATGAAAAAAAAATGCTGTTATCTCCGTCAATATTAATTTTTTTTGAATAAGATTTGCTTTTCATAGCTGTTTAAGACAATCTTGATGTATTTTGATACTTTGACAACGATTTTTTCAGTAGTTTAGAAGAAAACAATGTTTTTTTTTTCTTTGGTCGTTACAGTACGAATGAAAAAAAAAATGCTGTTATCTCCGTCAATATTAATTTTTTTTGAATAAGATTTGCTTTTCATAGCTGTTTAAGACAATCTTGATGTATTTTGATACTTTGACAACGATTTTTCCAGTAGTTTAGAAGAAAACGATGTTTTTTTTCTTTGGTCGTTACAGGACGAATGAAAAAAAAATGCTGTTATCTCCGTCAATATTAATTTTTTTTGAATAAGATTTGCTTTTCATAGCTGTTTAAGACAATCTTGATGTATTTTGATACTTTGACAACGATTTCTCCAGTAGCTTAGAAGAAAACGATGTTTTTTTTCTTTGGTCGTTACAGTACGAAAGAAAAAAAATGCTGTTATCTCCGTCAATATTAATTTTTTTGCGATTTAGATTGGCTTTTCATAGCTGTTTAAGACAATCTTGATGTATTTTGATACTTTGACAACGATTTTTCCAGTAGTTTAGAAGAAAACGATGTTTTTTCTTTGGTCGATACAGTACGAATGAAAAAAAATGCTGTTATCTCCGTCAATATTAATTTTTTTACGATTTAGATTGGCTTTTCATAGCTGTTTAAGACAATCTTGATGTATTTTGATACTTTGACAACGATTTTTCCAGTAGTTTAGAAGAAAACGATGTTTTATTTTTCTTTGGTCGTTACAGTACAATAGAAAAAAAAAGCTGTCAACTCCGTCAATGTTAAGTTTTTTTTGGATTTAGATTTGCTTTTCATAGCTGTTTAAGACAATCTTGATGTATTTTGATACTTTGACAACGATTTCTCCAGTAGCTTAGAAGAAAACGATGTTTTTTTTCTTTGGTCGTTACAGTACGAAAGAAAAAAAATGCTGTTATCTCCGTCAATATTAATTTTTTTTCGATTTAGATTGGCTTTTCATAGCTGTTTAAGACAATCTTGATGTATTTTGATACTTTGACAAC
This sequence comes from Ptychoptera albimana, assembly GCA_961205885.1. Taxonomy (NCBI): domain Eukaryota; kingdom Metazoa; phylum Arthropoda; class Insecta; order Diptera; family Ptychopteridae; genus Ptychoptera; species Ptychoptera albimana. The sequence goes on from OY540806.1 coordinate 7,468,878, forward strand.
GATTTTTCCAGTAGTTTAGAAGAAAACGATGTTTTTTTTTTCTTTGGTCGATACAGTACAAAAAAAAAAAAATCTATCAACTCCGTCAATGTTAATTTTTTTTCGATTTAGATTTGCTTTTCATAGCTGTTTAAGACAATCTTGATGTATTTTGATACTTTGACAACGATTTTTCCAGTAGCTTAGAAGAAAACGATGTTTTTTTTCTTTGGTCGTTACAGTACGAAAGAAAAAAAATGCTGTTATCTCCGTCAATATTAATTTTTTTGCGATTTAGATTGGCTTTTCATAGCTGTTTAAGACAATCTTGATGTATTTTGATACTTTGACAACGATTTTTCCAGTAGTTTAGAAGAAAACGATGTTTTTTTTTTCTTTGGTCGATACAGTACAAAAAAAAAAATGCTGTTAACTCCGTCAATGTTAATTTTTTTTCGATTTAGATTTGCTTTTCATAGCTGTTTAAGACAATCTTGATGTATTTTGATACTTTGACAACGATTTTTCCAGTAGTTTAGAAGAAAACGATGTTTTTTTTTTCTTTGGTCGTTACAGTACGAATGAAAAAAAAATGCTGTTAACTCCGTCAATGTTAATTTTTTTTCGATTTAGATTGGCTTTTCATAGCTGTTTAAGACAATCTTGATGTATTTTGATTCTTTGACAACGGTTTTTCCAGTAATATAGAAAAAAACGATGTTTTTTTTTTCTTTGGTCGTTACAGTACGAATGAAAAAAAAAATGCTGTTATCTCCGTCAATATTAATTTTTTTTCGATTTAGATTGACTTTTCATAGCTGTTTAAGACAATCTTGATGTATTTTGATACTTTGACAACGATTTTTCCAGTAGTTTAGAAGAAAACGATGTTTTTTTTTTCTTTGGTCGTTACAGTACGAATGAAAAAAAAATGCTGTTATCTCCGTCAATATTAATTTTTTTTGAATAAGATTTGCTTTTCATAGCTGTTTAAGACAATCTTGATGTATTTTGATACTTTGACAACGATTTTTTCAGTAGTTTAGAAGAAAACAATGTTTTTTTTTCTTTGGTCGTTACAGTACGAATGAAAAAAAAAATGCTGTTATCTCCGTCAATATTAATTTTTTTTGAATAAGATTTGCTTTTCATAGCTGTTTAAGACAATCTTGATGTATTTTGATACTTTGACAACGATTTTTCCAGTAGTTTAGAAGAAAACGATGTTTTTTTTTTCTTTGGTCGTTACAGTACGAAAGAAAAAAAAAATGCTGTTAACTCCGTCAATGTTAATTTTTTTTCGATTTAGATTGGCTTTTCATAGCTGTTTAAGACAATCTTGATGTATTTTGATACTTTGACAACGATTTTTCCAGTAGTTTAGAAGAAAACGATGTTTTTTTTTCTTTGGTCGATACAGTACAAAAAAAAAATCTATCAACTCCGTCAATGTTAATTTTTTTTCGATTTAGATTTGCTTTTCATAGCTGTTTAAGACAATCTTGATGTATTTTGATACTTTGACAACGATTTTTCCAGTAGCTTAGAAGAAAACGATGTTTTTTTTCTTTGGTCGTTACAGTACGAAAGAAAAAAAATGCTGTTATCTCCGTCAATATTAATTTTTTTTTCTATTTAAATTGGCTTTTCATAGCTGTTTAAGACAATCTTGATGTATTTTGATACTTTGACAACGATTTTTCTAGTAGTTTAGAAGAAAACGATGTTTTTTTTCTTTGGTCGTTACAGGACGAAAGAAAAAAAAAATGCTGTTATCTCCGTCAATATTAATTTTTTTCGATTTAGATTGGCTTTTCATAGCTGTTTAAGACAATCTTGATGTATTTTGATACTTTGACAACGATTTTTCCAGTAGTTTAGAAGGAAACGATGTATTTTTTTTCTTTGGTCGTTACAGTACGAAAGAAAAAAAAATGCTGTTATTTCCGTCAATGTTAATTTTTTTTCGATTTAGATTTGCTTTTCATAGCTGTTTCAGACAATCTTGATGTATTTTGACACTTTGACAACGATTTTTCCATTAGCTTAGAAGAAAACGATGTTTTTTTTCGTAGGTCGTTACAGTATGATAGAAAACAAAATTTCGTTCATTTTAATTTTTTTTGAATAAGATTGGCTTTTCATAGCTGTTTAAGACAATCTTGATGTATTTTGATACTTTGACAACGATTTTTCCAGTAGTTTAGAAGAAAACGATGTTTTTTTATTTGGTCGTTACAGTACGAAAGAAAAAAAAATGCTGTTATCTCCGTCAATATTAATTTTATTGCGATTTAGATTGGCTTTTCATAGCTGTTTAAGACAATCTTGATGTATTTTGATACTTTGACAACGATTTTTCCAGTAGTTTAGAAGAAAACGATGTTTTTTCTTTGGTCGTTACAGTACGAATGAAAAAAAATGCTGTTATCTCCGTCAATATTAATTTTTTTACGATTTAGATTGGCTTTTCATAGCTGTTTAAGAAAATCTTGATGTATTTTGATACTTTGACAACGATTTTTCCAGTAGTTTAGAAGAAAACGATGTTTTATTTTTCTTTGGTCGTTACAGTACAATAGAAAAAAAAGCTGTCAACTCCGTCAATGTTAATTTTTTTTCGATTTAGATTTGCTTTTCATAGCTGTTTAAGACAATCTTGATGTATTTTGATACTTTGACAACGATTTTTCCAGTAGTTTAAAGAAAACGATGTTTTTTTTTTTTTCTTTGGTCGTTACAGTACGAAAGAAAAAAAAAGCTATTAACTCCGTCAATGTTAATTTTTTTTCGATTTATATTTGCTTTTCATAGCTGTTTAAGACAATCTTGATGTATTTTGACACTTTGACAACGATTTTTCCAGTAGCTTAGAAGAAAACGATGTTTTTTTTCTTTGGTCGTTACAGTACGAAAGAAAAAAAAATGCTGTTATCTCCGTCAATATTAATTTTTTTGCGATTTAGATTGGCTTTTCATAGCTGTTTAAGACAATCTTGATGTATTTTGATACTTTGACAACGATTTTTCCAGTAGTTTAGAAGAAAACGATGTTTTTTTTTTCTTTGGTCGATACAGTACAAAAAAAAAAAATCTATCAACTCCGTCAATGTTAATTTTTTTTCGATTTAGATTTGCTTTTCATAGCTGTTTAAGACAATCTTGATGTATTTTGATACTTTGACAACGATTTTTCCAGTAGCTTAGAAGAAAACGATGTTTTTTTTATTTGGTCGTTACAGTACGAAAGAAAAAAAATGCTGTTATCTCCGTCAATATTAATTTTTTTTTCTATTTAAATTGGCTTTTCATAGCTGTTTAAGACAATCTTGATGTATTTTGATACTTTGACAACGATTTTTCTAGTAGTTTAGAAGAAAACGATGTTTTTTTTCTTTGGTCGTTACAGGACGAAAGAAAAAAAAAATGCTGTTATCTCCGTCAATATTAATTTTTTTCGATTTAGATTGGCTTTTCATAGCTGTTTAAGACAATCTTGATGTATTTTGATACTTTGACAACGATTTTTCCAGTAGTTTAGAAGGAAACGATGTATTTTTTTTCTTTGGTCGTTACAGTACGAAAGAAAAAAAAATGCTGTTATTTCCGTCAATGTTAATTTTTTTTCGATTTAGATTTGCTTTTCATAGCTGTTTCAGACAATCTTGATGTATTTTGACACTTTGACAACGATTTTTCCATTAGCTTAGAAGAAAACGATGTTTTTTTTCGTAGGTCGTTACAGTATGATAGAAAACAAAATTTCGTTCATTTTAATTTTTTTTGAATAAGATTGGCTTTTCATAGCTGTTTAAGACAATCTTGATGTATTTTGATACTTTGACAACGATTTTTCCAGTAGTTTAGAAGAAAACGATGTTTTTTTATTTGGTCGTTACAGTACGAAAGAAAAAAAAATGCTGTTATCTCCGTCAATATTAATTTTTTTTCGATTTAGATTGGCTTTTCATAGCTGTTTAAGACAATCTTGATGTATTTTGATACTTTGACAACGATTTTTCCAGTAGCTTAGAAGAAAACGATGTTTTTTTCTTTGGTCGTTCCAGTATGATAGAAAAAAAATTTCGTTAATTTTAATTTTTTTTGAATAAGATTGGCTTTTCATAGCTGTTTAAGACAATCTTGATGTATTTTGATACCTTGACAACGATTTTTCCAGTAGCTTAGAAGAAAACGATGTTTTTTTTCTTTGGTCGTTACAGGACGAAACAGTACAAAAAAATGCTGTTATCTCCGTCAATATTAATTTTTTTCGATTTAAATTGGCTTTTCATAGCTGTTTAAGACAATCTTGATGTATTTTGATACTTTGAAAACGATTTTTCCAGTAGTTTAGAAGAAAACGATGTATTTTTTTTCTTTGGTCGATACAGTACAAAAAAAAAAAATCTATCAACTCCGTCAATGTTAATTTTTTTCCGATTTAGATTTGCTTTTCATAGCTGTTTAAGACAATCTTGATGTATTTTGATACTTTGATAACGATTTCTCCAGTAGCTTAGAAGAAAACGATTTTTTTGTTTCTTACGAAAGAAAAAAAATGCTGTTATCTCCGTCAATATTAATTTTATTGCGATTTAGATTGGCTTTTCATAGCTGTTTAAGACAATCTTGATGTATTTTGATACTTTGACAACGATTTTTCCAGTAGTTTAGAAGAAAACGATGTTTTTTCTTTGGTCGTTACAGTACGAATGAAAAAAAATGCTGTTATCTCCGTCAATATTAATTTTTTTACGATTTAGATTGGCTTTTCATAGCTGTTTAAGAAAATCTTGATGTATTTTGATACTTTGACAACGATTTTTCCAGTAGTTTAGAAGAAAACGATGTTTTATTTTTCTTTGGTCGTTACAGTACAATAGAAAAAAAAGCTGTCAACTCCGTCAATGTTAATTTTTTTTCGATTTAGATTTGCTTTTCATAGCTGTTTAAGACAATCTTGATGTATTTTGATACTTTGACAACGATTTTTCCAGTAGTTTAAAGAAAACGATGTTTTTTTTTTTTTTCTTTGGTCGTTACAGTACGAAAGAAAAAAAAAGCTATTAACTCCGTCAATGTTAATTTTTTTTCGATTTATATTTGCTTTTCATAGCTGTTTAAGACAATCTTGATGTATTTTGGCACTTTGACAACGATTTTTCCAGTAGCTTAGAAGAAAACGATGTTTTTTTTCTTTGGTCGTTACAGTACGAAAGAAAAAAAAATGCTGTTATCTCCGTCAATATTAATTTTTTTGCGATTTAGATTGGCTTTTCATAGCTGTTTAAGACAATCTTGATGTATTTTGATACTTTGACAACGATTTTTCCAGTAGTTTAGAAGAAAACGATGTTTTTTTTTTCTTTGGTCGATACAGTACAAAAAAAAAAAATCTATCAACTCCGTCAATGTTAATTTTTTTTCGATTTAGATTTGCTTTTCATAGCTGTTTAAGACAATCTTGATGTATTTTGATACTTTGACAACGATTTTTCCAGTAGCTTAGAAGAAAACGATGTTTTTTTTATTTGGTCGTTACAGTACGAAAGAAAAAAAATGCTGTTATCTCCGTCAATATTAATTTTTTTGCGATTTAGATTGGCTTTTCATAGCTGTTTAAGACAATCTTGATGTATTTTGATACTTTGACAACGATTTTTCCAGTAGTTTAGAAGAAAACGATGTTTTTTTTCTTTGGTCGTTACAGGACGAAAGAAAAAAAAAATGCTGTTATCTCCGTCAATATTAATTTTTTTCCATTAAGATTGGCTTTTCATAGCTGTTTAAGACAATCTTGATGTATTTTGATACTTTGACAACGATTTTTCCAGTAGTTTAGAAGAAAACGATGTATTTTTTTTCTTTGGTCGATACAGTACAAAAAAAAAATCTATCAACTCCGTCAATGTTAATTTTTTTTCGATTTAGATTTGCTTTTCATAGCTGCTTAAGACAATCTTGATGTATTTTGATACTTTGACAACGATTTCTCCAGTAGCTTAGAAGAAAACGATGTTTTTTTTCTTTGGTCGTTACAGTACGAAAGAAAAAAAATGTTGTTATCTCCGTCAATATTAATTTTTTTGCGATTTAGATTGGCTTTTCATAGCTGTTTAAGACAATCTTGATGTATTTTGATACTTTGATAACGATTTTTCCAGTAGTTTAGAAGAAAACGATGTTTTTTCTTTGGTCGTTACAGTACGAATGAAAAAAAATGCTGTTATCTCCGTCAATATTAATTTTTTTACGATTTAGATTGGCTTTTCATAGCTGTTTAAGACAATCTTGATGTATTTTGATACTTTGACAACGATTTTTCCAGTAGTTTAGAAGAAAACGATGTTTTATTTTTCTTTGGTCGTTACAGTACAATAGAAAAAAAAAGCTGTCAACTCCGTCAATGTTAATTTTTTTTCGATTTAGATTTGCTTTTCATAGCTGTTTAAGACAATCTTGATGTATTTTGATACTTTGACAACGATTTTTCCAGTAGTTTAGAAGAAAACGATGTTTTTTTTTTCTTTGGTCGTTACAGTACGAATGAAAAAAAAATGCTGTTAACTCCGTCAATGTTAATTTTTTTTTCGATTTAGATTGGCTTTTCATAGCTGTTTAAGACAATCTTGATGTATTTTGATTCTTTGACAACGGTTTTTCCAGTAATTTAGAAGAAAACGATGTTTTTTTTTTCTTTGGTCGTTACAGTACGAATGAAAAAAAAATGCTGTTATCTCCGTCAATATTAATTTTTTTTCGATTTAGATTGGCTTTTCATAGCTGTTTAAGACAATCTTGATGTATTTTGATACTTTGACAACGATTTTTCCAGTAGTTTAGAAGAAAACGATGTTTTTTTTTTCTTTGGTCGTTACAGTACGAATGAAAAAAAAATGCTGTTAACTCCGTCAATGTTAATTTTTTTTTCGATTTAGATTGGCTTTTCATAGCTGTTTAAGACAATCTTGATGTATTTTGATTCTTTGACAACGGTTTTTCCAGTAATTTAGAAGAAAACGATGTTTTTTTTTCTTTGGTCGTTACAGTACGAATGAAAAAAAAATGCTGTTATCTCCGTCAATATTAATTTTTTTTCGATTTAGATTGGCTTTTCATAGCTGTTTAAGACAATCTTGATGTATTTTGATACTTTGACAACGATTTTTCCAGTAGTTTAGAAGAAAACGATGTTTTTTTTTTCTTTGGTCGTTACAGTACGAATGAAAAAAAAATGCTGTTATCTCCGTCAATATTAATTTTTTTTGAATAAGATTTGCTTTTCATAGCTGTTTAGGACAATCTTGATGTATTTTGATACTTTGACAACGATTTTTCCAGTAGTTTAGAAGAAAACGATGTTTTTTTTTTCTTTGGTCGTTACAGTACAATAGAAAAAAAAAGCTGTCAACTCCGTCAATGTTAATTTTTTTTCGATTTAGATTTGCTTTTCATAGCTGTTTAAGACAATCTTGATGTATTTTGATACTTTGACAACGATTTTTCCAGTAGTTTAGAAGAAAACGATGTTTTTTTTTTCTTTGGTCGTTACAGTACGAATGAAAAAAAAATGCTGTTAACTCCGTCAATGTTAATTTTTTTTTCGATTTAGATTGGCTTTTCATAGCTGTTTAAGACAATCTTGATGTATTTTGATTCTTTGACAACGGTTTTTCCAGTAATTTAGAAGAAAACGATGTTTTTTTTTCTTTGGTCGTTACAGTACGAATGAAAAAAAAATGCTGTTATCTCCGTCAATATTAATTTTTTTTCGATTTAGATTGGCTTTTCATAGCTGTTTAAGACAATCTTGATGTATTTTGATTCTTTGACAACGATTTTTCCAGTAGTTTAGAAGAAAACGATGTTTTATTTTTCTTTGGTCGTTACAGTACAATAGAAAAAAAAAGCTGTCAACTCCGTCAATGTTAATTTTTTTTCGATTTAGATTTGCTTTTCATAGCTGTTTAAGACAATCTTGATGTATTTTGATACTTTGACAACGATTTTTCCAGTAGTTTAGAAGAAAACGATGTTTTTTTTTTCTTTGGTCGTTACAGTACGAATGAAAAAAAAATGCTGTTAACTCCGTCAATGTTAATTTTTTTTTCGATTTAGATTGGCTTTTCATAGCTGTTTAAGACAATCTTGATGTATTTTGATTCTTTGACAACGGTTTTTCCAGTAATTTAGAAGAAAACGATGTTTTTTTTTCTTTGGTCGTTACAGTACGAATGAAAAAAAAATGCTGTTATCTCCGTCAATATTAATTTTTTTTCGATTTAGATTGGCTTTTCATAGCTGTTTAAGACAATCTTGATGTATTTTGATTCTTTGACAACGATTTTTCCAGTAGTTTAGAAGAAAACGATGTTTTATTTTTCTTTGGTCGTTACAGTACAATAGAAAAAAAAAGCTGTCAACTCCGTCAATGTTAATTTTTTTTCGATTTAGATTTGCTTTTCATAGCTGTTTAAGACAATCTTGATGTATTTTGATACTTTGACAACGATTTTTCCAGTAGTTTAGAAGAAAACGATGTTTTTTTTTTCTTTGGTCGTTACAGTACGAATGAAAAAAAAATGCTGTTAACTCCGTCAATGTTAATTTTTTTTTCGATTTAGATTGGCTTTTCATAGCTGTTTAAGACAATCTTGATGTATTTTGATTCTTTGACAACGGTTTTTCCAGTAATTTAGAAGAAAACGATGTTTTTTTTTCTTTGGTCGTTACAGTACGAATGAAAAAAAAATGCTGTTATCTCCGTCAATATTAATTTTTTTTCGATTTAGATTGGCTTTTCATAGCTGTTTAAGACAATCTTGATGTATTTTGATACTTTGACAACGATTTTTCCAGTAGTTTAGAAGAAAACGATGTTTTTTTTTTCTTTGGTCGTTACAGTACGAATGAAAAAAAAATGCTGTTATCTCCGTCAATATTAATTTTTTTTGAATAAGATTTGCTTTTCATAGCTGTTTAGGACAATCTTGATGTATTTTGATACTTTGACAACGATTTTTCCAGTAGTTTAGAAGAAAACGATGTTTTTTTTCTTTGGTCGTTACAGTACGAAAGAAAAAAAATGCTGTTATCTCCGTCAATATTAATTTTTTTGCGATTTAGATTGGCTTTTCATAGCTGTTTAAGACAATCTTGATGTATTTTGATACTTTGACAACGATTTTTCCAGTAGTTTAGAAGAAAACGATGTTTTTTCTTTGGTCGTTACAGTACGAATGAAAAAAAATGCTGTTATCTCCGTCAATATTAATTTTTTTACGATTTAGATTGGCTTTTCATAGCTGTTTAAAACAATCTTGATGTATTTTGATACTTTGACAACGATTTTTCCAGTAGTTTAGAAGAAAACGATGTTTTTTTTTTCTTTGGTCGTTACAGTACGAATGAAAAAAAAATGCTGTTAACTCCGTCAATGTTAATTTTTTTTTCGATTTAGATTGGCTTTTCATAGCTGTTTAAGACAATCTTGATGTATTTTGATTCTTTGACAACGGTTTTTCCAGTAATTTAGAAGAAAACGATGTTTTTTTTTCTTTGGTCGTTACAGTACGAATGAAAAAAAAATGCTGTTATCTCCGTCAATATTAATTTTTTTTCGATTTAGATTGGCTTTTCATAGCTGTTTAAGACAATCTTGATGTATTTTGATTCTTTGACAACGATTTTTCCAGTAGTTTAGAAGAAAACGATGTTTTATTTTTCTTTGGTCGTTACAGTACAATAGAAAAAAAAAGCTGTCAACTCCGTCAATGTTAATTTTTTTTCGATTTAGATTTGCTTTTCATAGCTGTTTAAGACAATCTTGATGTATTTTGATACTTTGACAACGATTTTTCCAGTAGTTTAGAAGAAAACGATGTTTTTTTTTTCTTTGGTCGTTACAGTACGAATGAAAAAAAAATGCTGTTAACTCCGTCAATGTTAATTTTTTTTTCGATTTAGATTGGCTTTTCATAGCTGTTTAAGACAATCTTGATGTATTTTGATTCTTTGACAACGGTTTTTCCAGTAATTTAGAAGAAAACGATGTTTTTTTTTTCTTTGGTCGTTACAGTACAATAGAAAAAAAAAGCTGTCAACTCCGTCAATGTTAATTTTTTTTCGATTTAGATTTGCTTTTCATAGCTGTTTAAGACAATCTTGATGTATTTTGATACTTTGACAACGATTTTTCCAGTAGTTTAGAAGAAAACGATGTTTTTTTTTTCTTTGGTCGTTACAGTACGAATGAAAAAAAAATGCTGTTAACTCCGTCAATGTTAATTTTTTTTTCGATTTAGATTGGCTTTTCATAGCTGTTTAAGACAATCTTGATGTATTTTGATTCTTTGACAACGGTTTTTCCAGTAATTTAGAAGAAAACGATGTTTTTTTTTCTTTGGTCGTTACAGTACGAATGAAAAAAAAATGCTGTTATCTCCGTCAATATTAATTTTTTTTCGATTTAGATTGGCTTTTCATAGCTGTTTAAGACAATCTTGATGTATTTTGATACTTTGACAACGATTTTTCCAGTAGCTTAGAAGAAAACGATGTTTTTTTTCTTTGGTCGTTACAGTACGAAAGAAAAAAAATGCTGTTATCTCCGTCAATATTAATTTTTTTGCGATTTAGATTGGCTTTTCATAGCTGTTTAAGACAATCTTGATGTATTTTGATACTTTGACAACGATTTTTCCAGTAGTTTAGAAGAAAACGATGTTTTTTTTCTTTGGTCGTTACAGGACGAAAGAAAAAAAAAATGCTGTTATCTCCGTCAATATTAATTTTTTTCCATTTAGATTGGCTTTTCATAGCTGTTTAAGACAATCTTGATGTATTTTGATACTTTGACAACGATTTTTCCAGTAGTTTAGAAGAAAACGATGTATTTTTTTTCTTTGGTCGATACAGTACAAAAAAAAAATCTATCAACTCCGTCAATGTTAATTTTTTTTCGATTTAGATTTGCTTTTCATAGCTGCTTAAGACAATCTTGATGTATTTTGATACTTTGACAACGATTTCTCCAGTAGCTTAGAAGAAAACGATGTTTTTTTTCTTTGGTCGTTACAGTACGAAAGAAAAAAAATGTTGTTATCTCCGTCAATATTAATTTTTTTGCGATTTAGATTGGCTTTTCATAGCTGTTTAAGACAATCTTGATGTATTTTGATACTTTGACAACGATTTTTCCAGTAGTTTAGAAGAAAACGATGTTTTTTCTTTGGTCGTTACAGTACGAATGAAAAAAAATGCTGTTATCTCCGTCAATATTAATTTTTTTACGATTTAGATTGGCTTTTCATAGCTGTTTAAGACAATCTTGATGTATTTTGATACTTTGACAACGATTTTTCCAGTAGTTTAGAAGAAAACGATGTTTTTTTTTTCTTTGGTCGTTACAGTACGAATGAAAAAAAAATGCTGTTAACTCCGTCAATGTTAATTTTTTTTTCGATTTAGATTGGCTTTTCATAGCTGTTTAAGACAATCTTGATGTATTTTGATTCTTTGACAACGGTTTTTCCAGTAATTTAGAAGAAAACGATGTTTTTTTTTTCTTTGGTCGTTACAGTACGAATGAAAAAAAAATGCTGTTAACTCCGTCAATGTTAATTTTTTTTTCGATTTAGATTGGCTTTTCATAGCTGTTTAAGACAATCTTGATGTATTTTGATTCTTTGACAACGGTTTTTCCAGTAATTTAGAAGAAAACGATGTTTTTTTTTTCTTTGGTCGTTACAGTACGAATGAAAAAAAAATGCTGTTATCTCCGTCAATATTAATTTTTTTTCGATTTAGATTGGCTTTTCATAGCTGTTTAAGACAATCTTGATGTATTTTGATACTTTGACAACGATTTTTCCAGTAGTTTAGAAGAAAACGATGTTTTTTTTTTCTTTGGTCGTTACAGTACGAATGAAAAAAAAATGCTGTTAACTCCGTCAATGTTAATTTTTTTTTCGATTTAGATTGGCTTTTCATAGCTGTTTAAGACAATCTTGATGTATTTTGATTCTTTGACAACGGTTTTTCCAGTAATTTAGAAGAAAACGATGTTTTTTTTTCTTTGGTCGTTACAGTACGAATGAAAAAAAAATGCTGTTATCTCCGTCAATATTAATTTTTTTTCGATTTAGATTGGCTTTTCATAGCTGTTTAAGACAATCTTGATGTATTTTGATACTTTGACAACGATTTTTCCAGTAGTTTAGAAGAAAACGATGTTTTTTTTTTCTTTGGTCGTTACAGTACGAATGAAAAAAAAATGCTGTTATCTCCGTCAATATTAATTTTTTTTGAATAAGATTTGCTTTTCATAGCTGTTTAGGACAATCTTGATGTATTTTGATACTTTGACAACGATTTTTCCAGTAGTTTAGAAGAAAACGATGTTTTTTTTCTTTGGTCGTTACAGTACGAAAGAAAAAAAATGCTGTTATCTCCGTCAATATTAATTTTTTTGCGATTTAGTTTGGCTTTTCATAGCTGTTTAAGACAATCTTGATGTATTTTGATACTTTGACAACGATTTTTCCAGTAGTTTAGAAGAAAACGATGTTTTTTCTTTGGTCGTTACAGTACGAATGAAAAAAAATGCTGTTATCTCCGTCAATATTAATTTTTTTACGATTAAGATTGGCTTTTCATAGCTGTTTAAGACAATCTTGATGTATTTTGATACTTTGACAACGATTTTTCCAGTAGTTTAGAAGAAAACGATGTATTTTTTTTCTTTGGTCGATACAGTACAAAAAAAAAATCTATCAACTCCGTCAATGTTAATTTTTTTTCGATTTAGATTTGCTTTTCATAGCTGCTTAAGACAATCTTGATGTATTTTGATACTTTGACAACGATTTCTCCAGTAGCTTAGAAGAAAACGATGTTTTTTTTCTTTGGTCGTTACAGTACGAAAGAAAAAAAATGCTGTTATCTCCGTCAATATTAATTTTTTTGCGATTTAGATTGGCTTTTCATAGCTGTTTAAGACAATCTTGATGTATTTTGATACTTTGACAACGATTTTTCCAGTAGTTTAGAAGAAAACGATGTTTTTTCTTTGGTCGTTACAGTACGAATGAAAAAAAATGCTGTTATCTCCGTCAATATTAATTTTTTTACGATTTAGATTGGCTTTTCATAGCTGTTTAAGACAATCTTGATGTATTTTGATACTTTGACAACGATTTTTCCAGTAGTTTAGAAGAAAACGATGTTTTATTTTTCTTTGGTCGTTACAGTACAATAGAAAAAAAAAGCTGTCAACTCCGTCAATGTTAATTTTTTTTCGATTTAGATTTGCTTTTCATAGCTGTTTAAGACAATCTTGATGTATTTTGATACTTTGACAACGATTTTTCCAGTAGTTTAGAAGAAAACGATGTTTTTTTTTCTTTGGTCGTTACAGTACGAATGAAAAAAAAATGCTGTTAACTCCGTCAATGTTAATTTTTTTTTCGATTTAGATTGGCTTTTCATAGCTGTTTAAGACAATCTTGATGTATTTTGATTCTTTGACAACGATTTTTCCAGTAATTTAGAAGAAAACGATGTTTTTTTTTTCTTTGGTCGTTACAGTACGAATGAAAAAAAAATGCTGTTATCTCCGTCAATATTAATTTTTTTTCGATTTAGATTGGCTTTTCATAGCTGTTTAAGACAATCTTGATGTATTTTGATACTTTGACAACGATTTTTCCAGTAGTTTAGAAGAAAACGATGTTTTTTTTTTCTTTGGTCGTTACAGTACGAATGAAAAAAAATGCTGTTATCTCCGTCAATATTAATTTTTTTTGAATAAGATTTGCTTTTCATAGCTGTTTAAGACAATCTTGATGTATTTTGATACTTTGACAACGATTTTTTCAGTAGTTTAGAAGAAAACAATGTTTTTTTTTTCTTTGGTCGTTACAGTACGAATGAAAAAAAAAATGCTGTTATCTCCGTCAATATTAATTTTTTTTGAATAAGATTTGCTTTTCATAGCTGTTTAAGACAATCTTGATGTATTTTGATACTTTGACAACGATTTTTCCAGTAGTTTAGAAGAAAACGATGTTTTTTTTTTCTTTGGTCGTTACAGTACGAAAGAAAAAAAAAATCTATCAACTCCGTCAATGTTAATTTTTTTTCGATTTAGATTTGCTTTTCATAGCTGTTTAAGACAATCTTGATGTATTTTGATACTTTGACAACGATTTTTCCAGTAGTTTAGAAGAAAACGATGTTTTTTTTTTCTTTGGTCGTTACAGTACGAATGAAAAAAAAATGCTGTTAACTCCGTCAATGTTAATTTTTTTTTCGATTTAGATTGGCTTTTCATAGCTGTTTAAGACAATCTTGATGTATTTTGATTCTTTGACAACGGTTTTTCCAGTAATTTAGAAGAAAACGATGTTTTTTTTTCTTTGGTCGTTACAGTACGAATGAAAAAAAAATGCTGTTATCTCCGTCAATATTAATTTTTTTTCGATTTAGATTGGCTTTTCATAGCTGTTTAAGACAATCTTGATGTATTTTGATACTTTGACAACGATTTTTCCAGTAGTTTAGAAGAAAACGATGTTTTTTTTTTCTTTGGTCGTTACAGTACGAATGAAAAAAAAATGCTGTTATCTCCGTCAATATTAATTTTTTTTGAATAAGATTTGCTTTTCATAGCTGTTTAAGACAATCTTGATGTATTTTGATACTTTGACAACGATTTTTTCAGTAGTTTAGAAGAAAACAATGTTTTTTTTTCTTTGGTCGTTACAGTACGAATGAAAAAAAAAATGCTGTTATCTCCGTCAATATTAATTTTTTTTGAATAAGATTGGCTTTTCATAGCTGTTTAAGACAATCTTGATGTATTTTGATACTTTGACAACGATTTTTCCAGTAGTTTAGAAGAAAACGATGTTTTTTTTTTCTTTGGTCGTTACAGTACGAATGAAAAAAAAATGCTGTTAACTCCGTCAATGTTAATTTTTTTTCGATTTAGATTGGCTTTTCATAGCTGTTTAAGACAATCTTGATGTATTTTGATTCTTTGACAACGATTTTTCCAGTAAATTAGAAGAAAACGCTGTTTTTTTCTTTGGTCGTTACAGTATGATAGAAAAAAAAAATGCTGTTAACTCCGTCAATGTTAATTTTTTTTCGATTTAGATTTGCTTTTCATAGCTGTTTAAGACAATCTTGATGTATTTTGATACTTTGACAACGATTTTTCCAGTAGCTTAGAAGAAAACGATGTTTTTTTTCTTTGGTCGTTACAGTACGAAAGAAAAAAAATGCTGTTATCTCCGTCAATATTAATTTTTTTGCGATTTAGATTGGCTTTTCATAACTGTTTAAGACAATCTTGATGTATTTTGATACTTTGACAACGATTTTTTCAGTAGTTTAGAAGAAAACAATGTTTTTTTTTTCTTTGGTCGTTACAGTACGAATGAAAAAAAAAATGCTGTTATCTCCGTCAATATTAATTTTTTTTGAATAAGATTTGCTTTTCATAGCTGTTTAAGACAATCTTGATGTATTTTGATACTTTGACAACGATTTTTCCAGTAGTTTAGAAGAAAACGATGTTTTTTTTTTCTTTGGTCGTTACAGTACGAAAGAAAAAAAAAATCTATCAACTCCGTCAATGTTAATTTTTTTTCGATTTAGATTTGCTTTTCATAGCTGTTTAAGACAATCTTGATGTATTTTGATACTTTGACAACGATTTTTCCAGTAGTTTAGAAGAAAACGATGTTTTTTTTTTCTTTGGTCGTTACAGTACGAATGAAAAAAAAATGCTGTTAACTCCGTCAATGTTAATTTTTTTTTCGATTTAGATTGGCTTTTCATAGCTGTTTAAGACAATCTTGATGTATTTTGATTCTTTGACAACGGTTTTTCCAGTAGCTTAGAAGAAAACGATGTTTTTTTTCTTTGGTCGTTACAGTACGAAAGAAAATGCTGTTATCTCCGTCAATATTAATTTTTTTGCGATTTAGATTGGCTTTTCATAACTGTTTAAGACAATCTTGATGTATTTTGATACTTTGACAACGATTTTTCCAGTAGTTTAGAAGAAAACGATGTTTTTTTTCTTTGGTCGTTACAGGACGAATGAAAAAAAAATGCTGTTATCTCCGTCAATATTAATTTTTTTTGAATAAGATTTGCTTTTCATAGCTGTTTAAGACAATCTTGATGTATTTTGATACTTTGACAACGATTTTTTCAGTAGTTTAGAAGAAAACAATGTTTTTTTTTCTTTGGTCGTTACAGTACGAATGAAAAAAAAAATGCTGTTATCTCCGTCAATATTAATTTTTTTTGAATAAGATTTGCTTTTCATAGCTGTTTAAGACAATCTTGATGTATTTTGATACTTTGACAACGATTTTTCCAGTAGTTTAGAAGAAAACGATGTTTTTTTTTTCTTTGGTCGTTACAGTACGAAAGAAAAAAAAAAATCTATCAACTCCGTCAATGTTAATTTTTTTTCGATTTAGATTGGCTTTTCATAGCTGTTTAAGACAATCTTGATGTATTTTGATACTTTGACAACGATTTTTCCAGTAGTTTAGAAGAAAACGATGTTTTTTTTTTCTTTGGTCGTTACAGTACGAATGAAAAAAAAATGCTGTTAACTCCGTCAATGTTAATTTTTTTTTCGATTTAGATTGGCTTTTCATAGCTGTTTAAGACAATCTTGATGTATTTTGATTCTTTGACAACGGTTTTTCCAGTAATTTAGAAGAAAACGATGTATTTTTTTTCTTTGGTCGATACAGTACAAAAAAAAAATCTATCAACTCCGTCAATGTTAATTTTTTTTCGATTTAGATTTGCTTTTCATAGCTGCTTAAGACAATCTTGATGTATTTTGATACTTTGACAACGATTTCTCCAGTAGCTTAGAAGAAAACGATGTTTTTTTTCTTTGGTCGTTACAGTACGAAAGAAAAAAAATGCTGTTATCTCCGTCAATATTAATTTTTTTGCGATTTAGATTGGCTTTTCATAGCTGTTTAAGACAATCTTGATGTATTTTGATACTTTGACAACGATTTTTCCAGTAGTTTAGAAGAAAACGATGTTTTTTCTTTGGTCGTTACAGTACGAATGAAAAAAAATGCTGTTATCTCCGTCAATATTAATTTTTTTTGAATAAGATTTGCTTTTCATAGCTGTTTAAGACAATCTTGATGTATTTTGATACTTTGACAACGATTTTTTCAGTAGTTTAGAAGAAAACAATGTTTTTTTTTTCTTTGGTCGTTACAGTACGAATGAAAAAAAAATGCTGTTAACTCCGTCAATGTTAATTTTTTTTTCGATTTAGATTGGCTTTTCATAGCTGTTTAAGACAATCTTGATGTATTTTGATTCTTTGACAACGGTTTTTCCAGTAATTTAGAAGAAAACGATGTATTTTTTTTCTTTGGTCGATACAGTACAAAAAAAAAATCTATCAACTCCGTCAATGTTAATTTTTTTTCGATTTAGATTTGCTTTTCATAGCTGCTTAAGACAATCTTGATGTATTTTGATACTTTGACAACGATTTCTCCAGTAGCTTAGAAGAAAACGATGTTTTTTTTCTTTGGTCGTTACAGTACGAAAGAAAAAAAATGGTGTTATCTCCGTCAATATTAATTTTTTTGCGATTTAGATTGGCTTTTCATAGCTGTTTAAGACAATCTTGATGTATTTTGATACTTTGACAACGATTTTTCCAGTAGTTTAGAAGAAAACGATGTTTTTTTTTTCTTTGGTCGTTACAGTACGAATGAAAAAAAAATGCTGTTAACTCCGTCAATGTTAATTTTTTTTTCGATTTAGATTGGCTTTTCATAGCTGTTTAAGACAATCTTGATGTATTTTGATTCTTTGACAACGGTTTTTCCAGTAATTTAGAAGAAAACGATGTTTTTTTTTTCTTTGGTCGTTACAGTACGAATGAAAAAAAAATGCTGTTATCTCCGTCAATATTAATTTTTTTTCGATTTAGATTGGCTTTTCATAGCTGTTTAAGACAATCTTGATGTATTTTGATACTTTGACAACGATTTTTCCAGTAGTTTAGAAGAAAACGATGTTTTTTTTTCTTTGGTCGTTACAGTACGAATGAAAAAAAAATGCTGTTATCTCCGTCAATATTAATTTTTTTTGAATAAGATTTGCTTTTCATAGCTGTTTAAGACAATCTTGATGTATTTTGATACTTTGACAACGATTTTTTCAGTAGTTTAGAAGAAAACAATGTTTTTTTTTTCTTTGGTCGTTACAGTACGAATGAAAAAAAAATGCTGTTATCTCCGTCAATATTAATTTTTTTTGAATAAAATTTGCTTTTCATAGCTGTTTAAGACAATCTTGATGTATTTTGATACTTTGACAACGATTTCTCCAGTAGCTTAGAAGAAAACGATGTTTTTTTTTTCTTTGGTCGATACAGTACGAAAGAAAAAAAAAATCTATCAACTCCGTCAATGTTAATTTTTTTTCGATTTAGATTTGCTTTTCATAGCTGTTTAAGACAATCTTGATGTATTTTGATACTTTGACAACGATTTTTCCAGTAGTTTAGAAGAAAACGATGTTTTTTTTTTCTTTGGTCGTTACAGTACGAATGAAAAAAAAATGCTGTTAACTCCGTCAATGTTAATTTTTTTTTCGATTTAGATTGGCTTTTCATAGCTGTTTAAGACAATCTTGATGTATTTTGATTCTTTGACAACGGTTTTTCCAGTAATTTAGAAGAAAACGATGTTTTTTTTTCTTTGGTCGTTACAGTACGAATGAAAAAAAAATGCTGTTATCTCCGTCAATATTAATTTTTTTTCGATTTAGATTGGCTTTTCATAGCTGTTTAAGACAATCTTGATGTATTTTGATACTTTGACAACGATTTTTCCAGTAGTTTAGAAGAAAACGATGTTTTTTTTTTCTTTGGTCGTTACAGTACGAATGAAAAAAAAATGCTGTTATCTCCGTCAATATTAATTTCTTTTTAATAAGATTTGCTTTTCATAGCTGTTTAAGACAATCTTGATGTATTTTGATACTTTGACAATGATTTTTCCAGTAGTTTAGAAGAAAACGATGTTTTTTTTCTTTGGTCGTTACAGGACGAAAGAAAAAAAAAATGCTGTTATCTCCGTCAATATTAATTTTTTTCGATTTAGATTGGCTTTTCATAGCTGTTTAAGACAATCTTTATGTATTTTGATACTTTGACAACGATTTTTCCAGTAGTTTAGAAGAAAACGATGTATTTTTTTTCTTTGGTCGATACAGTACAAAAAAAAAAATCTATCAACTCCGTCAATGTTAATTTTTTTTCGATTTAGATTTGCTTTTCATAGCTGCTTAAGACAATCTTGATGTATTTTGATACTTTGACAACGATTTCTCCAGTAGCTTAGAAGAAAACGATGTTTTTTTTCTTTGGTCGTTACAGTACGAAAGAAAAAAAATGCTGTTATCTCCGTCAATATTAATTTTTTTGCGATTTAGATTGGCTTTTCATAGCTGTTTAAGACAATCTTGATGTATTTTGATACTTTGACAACGATTTTTCCAGTAGTTTAGAAGAAAACGATGTTTTTTCTTTGGTCGTTACAGTACGAATGAAAAAAAATGCTGTTATCTCCGTCAATATTAATTTTTTTACGATTTAGATTGGCTTTTCATAGCTGTTTAAGACAATCTTGATGTATTTTGATACTTTGACAACGATTTTTCCAGTAGTTTAGAAGAAAACGATGTTTTATTTTTCTTTGGTCGTTACAGTACAATAGAAAAAAAAAGCTGTCAACTCCGTCAATGTTAATTTTTTTTCGATTTAGATTTGCTTTTCATAGCTGTTTAAGACAATCTTGATGTATTTTGATACTTTGACAACGATTTTTCCAGTAGTTTAGAAGAAAACGATGTTTTTTTTTTCTTTGGTCGTTACAGTACGAATGAAAAAAAAATGCTGTTATCTCCGTCAATATTAATTTTTTTTCGATTTAGATTGGCTTTTCATAGCTGTTTAAGACAATCTTGATGTATTTTGATACTTTGACAACGATTTTTCCAGTAGTTTAGAAGAAAACGATGTTTTTTTTTTCTTTGGTCGTTACAGTACGAATGAAAAAAAAATGCTGTTATCTCCGTCAATATTAATTTTTTTTGAATAAGATTTGCTTTTCATAGCTGTTTAAGACAATCTTGATGTATTTTGATACTTTGACAATGATTTTTCCAGTAGTTTAGAAGAAAACGATGTTTTTTTTCTTTGGTCGTTACAGGACGAAAGAAAAAAAAAATGCTGTTATCTCCGTCAATATTAATTTTTTTCGATTTAGATTGGCTTTTCATAGCTGTTTAAGACAATCTTGATGTATTTTGATACTTTGACAACGATTTTTCCAGTAGTTTAGAAGAAAACGATGTTTTTTTTTTCTTTGGTCGTTACAGTACGAATGAAAAAAAAATGCTGTTATCTCCGTCAATATTAATTTTTTTTGAATAAGATTTGCTTTTCATAGCTGTTTAAGACAATCTTGATGTATTTTGATACTTTGACAACGATTTCTCCAGTAGCTTAGAAGAAAACGATGTTTTTTTTCTTTGGTCGTTACAGTACGAAAGAAAAAAAATGCTGTTATCTCCGTCAATATTAATTTTTTTGCGATTTAGATTGGCTTTTCATAGCTGTTTAAGACAATCTTGATGTATTTTGATACTTTGACAACGATTTTTCCAGTAGTTTAGAAGAAAACGATGTTTTTTCTTTGGTCGTTACAGTACGAATGAAAAAAAATGCTGTTATCTCCGTCAATATTAATTTTTTTACGATTTAGATTGGCTTTTCATAGCTGTTTAAGACAATCTTGATGTATTTTGATACTTTGACAACGATTTTTCCAGTAGTTTAGAAGAAAACGATGTTTTATTTTTCTTTGGTCGTTACAGTACAATAGAAAAAAAAAGCTGTCAACTCCGTCAATGTTAATTTTTTTTCGATTTAGATTTGCTTTTCATAGCTGTTTAAGACAATCTTGATGTATTTTGATACTTTGACAACGATTTTTCCAGTAGTTTAGAAGAAAACGATGTTTTTTTTTTCTTTGGTCGTTACAGTACGAATGAAAAAAAAATGCTGTTATCTCCGTCAATATTAATTTTTTTTCGATTTAGATTGGCTTTTCATAGCTGTTTAAGACAATCTTGATGTATTTTGATACTTTGACAACGATTTTTCCAGTAGTTTAGAAGAAAACGATGTTTTTTTTTTCTTTGGTCGTTACAGTACGAATGAAAAAAAAATGCTGTTATCTCCGTCAATATTAATTTTTTTTGAATAAGATTTGCTTTTCATAGCTGTTTAAGACAATCTTGATGTATTTTGATACTTTGACAACGATTTTTTTAGTAGTTTAGAAGAAAACAATGTTTTTTTTTTCTTTGGTCGTTACAGTACGAATGAAAAAAAAAATGCTGTTATCTCCGTCAATATTAATTTTTTTTGAATAAGATTTGCTTTTCATAGCTGTTTAAGACAATCTTGATGTATTTTGATACTTTGACAACGATTTTTCCAGTAGTTTAGAAGAAAACGATGTTTTTTTTTTCTTTGGTCGTTACAGTACGAAAGAAAAAAAAAATCTATCAACTCCGTCAATGTTAATTTTTTTTCGATTTAGATTTGCTTTTCATAGCTGTTTAAGACAATCTTGATGTATTTTGATACTTTGACAACGATTTTTCCAGTAGTTTAGAAGAAAACGATGTTTTTTTTTTCTTTGGTCGTTACAGTACGAATGAAAAAAAAATGCTGTTAACTCCGTCAATGTAATTTTTTTTTCGATTTAGATTGGCTTTT
Organism: Ptychoptera albimana; assembly: GCA_961205885.1. NCBI lineage: Eukaryota > Metazoa > Arthropoda > Insecta > Diptera > Ptychopteridae > Ptychoptera > Ptychoptera albimana. The sequence goes on from OY540806.1 coordinate 7,490,725, forward strand.
CATAGCTGTTTAAGACAATCTTGATGTATTTTGATTCTTTGACAACGGTTTTTCCAGTAATTTAGAAGAAAACGATGTTTTTTTTTCTTTGGTCGTTACAGTACGAATGAAAAAAAAATGCTGTTATCTCCGTCAATATTAATTTTTTTTCGATTTAGATTGGCTTTTCATAGCTGTTTAAGACAATCTTGATGTATTTTGATACTTTGACAACGATTTTTCCAGTAGTTTAGAAGAAAACGATGTTTTTTTTTCTTTGGTCGTTACAGTACGAATGAAAAAAAAATGCTGTTATCTCCGTCAATATTAATTTTTTTTGAATAAGATTTGCTTTTCATAGCTGTTTAAGACAATCTTGATGTATTTTGATACTTTGACAACGATTTTTAGTAGTTTAGAAGAAAACAATGTTTTTTTTTTCTTTGGTCGTTAGAGTACGAATGAAAAAAAAAATGCTGTTATCTCCGTCAATATTAATTTTTTTTGAATAAGATTTGCTTTTCATAGCTGTTTAAGACAATCTTGATGTATTTTGATACTTTGACAACGATTTTTCCAGTAGTTTAGAAGAAAACGATGTTTTTTTTTTCTTTGGTCGTTACAGTACGAAAGAAAAAAAAAATCTATCAACTCCGTCAATGTTAATTTTTTTTCGATTTAGATTTGCTTTTCATAGCTGTTTAAGACAATCTTGATGTATTTTGATACTTTGACAACGATTTTTCCAGTAGTTTAGAAGAAAACGATGTTTTTTTTTTCTTTCGTCGTTACAGTACGAATGAAAAAAAAATGCTGTTAACTCCGTCAATGTTAATTTTTTTTTCGATTTAGATTGGCTTTTCATAGCTGTTTAAGACAATCTTGATGTATTTTGATTCTTTGACAACGGTTTTTCCAGTAATTTAGAAGAAAACGATGTTTTTTTTTCTTTGGTCGTTACAGTACGAAAGAAAAAAAAATGCTGTTATCTCCGTCAATATTAATTTTTTTTCGATTTAGATTGGCTTTTCATAGCTGTTTAAGACAATCTTGATGTATTTTGATACTTTGACAACGATTTTTCCAGTAGTTTAGAAGAAAACGATGTTTTTTTTTTCTTTGGTCGTTACAGTACGAATGAAAAAAAAATGCTGTTATCTCCGTCAATATTAATTTTTTTTGAATAAGATTTGCTTTTCATAGCTGTTTAAGACAATCTTGATGTATTTTGATACTTTGACAACGATTTTTTCAGTAGTTTAGAAGAAAACAATGTTTTTTTTTCTTTGGTCGTTACAGTACGAATGAAAAAAAAAATGCTGTTATCTCCGTCAATATTAATTTTTTTTGAATAAGATTTGCTTTTCATAGCTGTTTAAGACAATCTTGATGTATTTTGATACTTTGACAACGATTTTTCCAGTAGTTTAGAAGAAAACGATGTTTTTTTTTTCTTTGGTCGTTACAGTACGAAAGAAAAAAAAAAATGCTGTTAACTCCGTCAATGTTAATTTTTTTCGATTTAGATTTGCTTTTCATAGCTGTTTAAGACAATCTTGATGTATTTTGACACTTTGACAACGATTTTTCCAGTAGCTTAGAAGAAAACGATGTTTTTTTTCTTTGGTCGTTACAGTACGAAAGAAAAAAAAATGCTGTTATCTCCGTCAATATTAATTTTTTTTCGATTTAGATTGGCTTTTCATAGCTGTTTAAGACAATCTTGATGTATTTTGATACTTTGACAACGATTTTTCCAGTAGCTTAGAAGAAAACGATGTTTTTTTTCTTTGGTCGTTACAGTACGAAAGAAAAAAAATGCTGTTATCTCCGTCAATATTAATTTTTTTGCGATTTAGATTGGCTTTTCATAGCTGTTTAAGACAATCTTGATGTATTTTGATACTTTGACAACGATTTTTCCAGTAGCTTAGAAGAAAACGATGTTTTTTTTCTTTGGTCGTTACAGTACGAAAGAAAAAAAATGCTGTTATCTCCGTCAATATTAATTTTTTTGCGATTTAGATTGGCTTTTCATAGCTGTTTAAGACAATCTTGATGTATTTTGATACTTTGACAACGATTTTTCCAGTAGTTTAGAAGAAAACGATGTTTTTTCTTTGGTCGTTACAGTACGAATGAAAAAAAATGCTGTTATCTCCGTCAATATTAATTTTTTTTCGATTTAGATTGGATTTTCATAGCTGTTTAAGACAATCTTGATGTATTTTGATACTTTGACAACGATTTTTCCAGTAGCTTAGAAGAAAACGATGTTTTTTTTCTTTGGTCGTTACAGTACGAAAGAAAAAAAATGCTGTTATCTCCGTCAATATTAATTTTTTTGCGATTTAGATTGGCTTTTCATAGCTGTTTAAGACAATCTTGATGTATTTTGATACTTTGACAACGATTTTTCCAGTAGTTTAGAAGAAAACGATGTTTTTTCTTTGGTCGTTACAGTACGAATGAAAAAAAATGCTGTTATCTCCGTCAATATTAATTTTTTTACGATTTAGATTGGCTTTTCATAGCTGTTTAAGACAATCTTGATGTATTTTGATACTTTGACAACGATTTTTCCAGTAGTTTAGAAGAAAACGATGTTTTATTTTTCTTTGGTCGTTACAGTACAATAGAAAAAAAAAGCTGTCAACTCCGTCAATGTTAATTTTTTTTCGATTTAGATTTGCTTTTCATAGCTGTTTAAGACAATCTTGATGTATTTTGATACTTTGACAACGATTTTTCCAGTAGTTTAGAAGAAAACGATGTTTTTTTTTTCTTTGGTCGTTACAGTACGAATGAAAAAAAAATGCTGTTATCTCCGTCAATATTAATTTTTTTTGAATAAGATTTGCTTTTCATAGCTGTTTAAGACAATCTTGATGTATTTTGATACTTTGACAACGATTTTTTCAGTAGTTTAGAAGAAAACAATGTTTTTTTTTTCTTTGGTCGTTACAGTACGAATGAAAAAAAAAATGCTGTTATCTCCGTCAATATTAATTTTTTTTGAATAAGATTTGCTTTTCATAGCTGTTTAAGACAATCTTGATGTATTTTGATACTTTGACAACGATTTTTCCAGTAGTTTAGAAGAAAACGATGTTTTTTTTTTCTTTGGTCGTTACAGTACGAAAGAAAAAAAAAAATCTATCAACTCCGTCAATGTTAATTTTTTTTCGATTTAGATTTGCTTTTCATAGCTGTTTAAGACAATCTTGATGTATTTTGATACTTTGACAACGATTTTTCCAGTAGTTTAGAAGAAAACGATGTTTTTTTTTTCTTTGGTCGTTACAGTACGAATGAAAAAAAAATGCTGTTAACTCCGTCAATGTTAATTTTTTTTTCGATTTAGATTGGCTTTTCATAGCTGTTTAAGACAATCTTGATGTATTTTGATTCTTTGACAACGGTTTTTCCAGTAATTTAGAAGAAAACGATGTTTTTTTTTCTTTGGTCGTTACAGTACGAATGAAAAAAAAATGCTGTTATCTCCGTCAATATTAATTTTTTTTCGATTTAGATTGGCTTTTCATAGCTGTTTAAGACAATCCTGATGTATTTTGATACTTTGACAACGATTTTTCCAGTAGTTTAGAAGAAAACGATGTTTTTTTTTTCTTTGGTCGTTACAGTACGAATGAAAAAAAAATGCTGTTATCTCCGTCAATATTAATTTTTTTTGAATAAGATTTGCTTTTCATAGCTGTTTAAGACAATCTTGATGTATTTTGATACTTTGACAACGATTTTTTCAGTAGTTTAGAAGAAAACAATGTTTTTTTTTTCTTTGGTCGTTAGAGTACGAATGAAAAAAAAAATGCTGTTATCTCCGTCAATATTAATTTTTTTTGAATAAGATTTGCTTTTCATAGCTGTTTAAGACAATCTTGATGTATTTTGATACTTTGACAACGATTTTTCTAGTAGTTTAGAAGAAAACGATGTTTTTTTTTTCTTTGGTCGTTACAGTACGAAAGAAAAAAAAAAATCTATCAACTCCGTCAATGTTAATTTTTTTTCGATTTAGATTTGCTTTTCATAGCTGTTTAAGACAATCTTGATGTATTTTGATACTTTGACAACGATTTTTCCAGTAGTTTAGAAGAAAACGATGTTTTTTTTTTCTTTCGTCGTTACAGTACGAATGAAAAAAAAATGCTGTTAACTCCGTCAATGTTAATTTTTTTTTCGATTTAGATTGGCTTTTCATAGCTGTTTAAGACAATCTTGATGTATTTTGATTCTTTGACAACGGTTTTTCCAGTAATTTAGAAGAAAACGATGTTTTTTTTTCTTTGGTCGTTACAGTACGAATGAAAAAAAAATGCTGTTATCTCCGTCAATATTAATTTTTTTTCGATTTAGATTGGCTTTTCATAGCTGTTTAAGACAATCTTGATGTATTTTGATACTTTGACAACGATTTTTCCAGTAGTTTAGAAGAAAACGATGTTTTTTTTTTCTTTGGTCGTTACAGTACGAATGAAACAAAAATGCTGTTATCTCCGTCAATATTAATTTTTTTTGAATAAGATTTGCTTTTCATAGCTGTTTAAGACAATCTTGATGTATTTTGATACTTTGACAACGATTTTTTCAGTAGTTTAGAAGAAAACAATGTTTTTTTTTCTTTGGTCGTTACAGTACGAATGAAAAAAAAAATGCTGTTATCTCCGTCAATATTAATTTTTTTTGAATAAGATTTGCTTTTCATAGCTGTTTAAGACAATCTTGATGTATTTTGATACTTTGACAACGATTTTTCCAGTAGTTTAGAAGAAAACGATGTTTTTTTTTCTTTGGTCGTTACAGTACGAAAGAAAAAAAAAATGCTGTTAACTCCGTCAATGTTAATTTTTTTTCGATTTAGATTGGCTTTTCATAGCTGTTTAAGACAATCTTGATGTATTTTGATTCTTTGACAACGATTTTTCCAGTAAATTAGAAGAAAACGCTGTTTTTTTCTTTGGTCGTTACAGTATGATAGAAAAAAAAAATGCTGTTAACTCCGTCAATGTTAATTTTTTTCGATTTAGATTTGCTTTTCATAGCTGTTTAAGACAATCTTGATGTATTTTGACACTTTGACAACGATTTTTCCAGTAGCTTAGAAGAAAACGATGTTTTTTTTCTTTGGTCGTTACAGTACGAAAGAAAAAAAAATGCTGTTATCTCCGTCAATATTAATTTTTTTTCGATTTAAATTGGCTTTTCATAGCTGTTTAAGACAATCTTGATGTATTTTGATACTTTGACAACGATTTTTCCAGTAGTTTAGAAGAAAACGATGTTTTTTTTTTCTTTGGTCGATACAGTACAAAAAAAAAAAAATCTATCAACTCCGTCAATGTTAATTTTTTTTCGATTTAGATTGGATTTTCATAGCTGTTTAAGACAATCTTGATGTATTTTGATACTTTGACAACGATTTTTCCAGTAGCTTAGAAGAAAACGATGTTTTTTTTCTTTGGTCGTTACAGTACGAAAGAAAAAAAATGCTGTTATCTCCGTCAATATTAATTTTTTTGCGATTTAGATTGGCTTTTCATAACTGTTTAAGACAATCTTGATGTATTTTGATACTTTGACAACGATTTTTCCAGTAGTTTAGAAGAAAACGATGTTTTTTTTCTTTGGTCGTTACAGGACGAAAGAAAAAAAAAATGCTGTTATCTCCGTCAATATTAATTTTTTTCGATTTAGATTGGCTTTTCATAGCTGTTTAAGACAATCTTGATGTATTTTGATACTTTGACAACGATTTTTCCAGTAGTTTAGAAGAAAACGATGTATTTTTTTTCTTTGGTCGATACAGTACAAAAAAAAAAATCTATCAACTCCGTCAATGTTAATTTTTTTTCGATTTAGATTTGCTTTTCATAGCTGTTTAAGACAATCTTGATGTATTTTGATACTTTGACAACGATTTCTCCAGTAGCTTAGAAGAAAACGATGTTTTTTTTCTTTGGTCGTTACAGTACGAAAGAAAAAAAATGCTGTTATCTCCGTCAATATTAATTTTTTTTCGATTTAGATTGGCTTTTCATAGCTGTTTAAGACAATCTTGATGTATTTTGATACTTTGACAACGATTTTTCCAGTAGTTTAGAAGAAACGATGTTTTTTTTTATTTGATCGTTACAGTACGAAAGAAAAAAAAATGCTGTTATCTCTGTCAATATTAATTTTTTTTTCGATTTAGATTGGATTTTCATAGCTGTTTAAGACAATCTGGATGTATTTTGATACTTTGACAACGATTTTTCCAGTAGTTTAGAAGAAAACGATGTATTTTTTTTCTTTAGTCGATACAGTACAAAAAAAAAAATTGCGTTAATATTAATTTTTTTGAATAAGATTTGCTTTACATAGCTGTTTAAGACAATCTTGATGTATTTTGATATTTTGACAACGATTTTTCTAGTAGTTTAGAAGAAAACGATGTTTTTTTTTTCTTTGGTCGTTACAGTACGAAAGAAAAAAAAAATGCTGTTAACTCCGTCAATGTTAATTTTTTTTCGATTTAGATTTGCTTTTCATAGCTGTTTAAGACAATCTTGATGTATTTTGACACTTTGACAACGATTTTTCCAGTAGCTTAGAAGAAAACGATGTTTTTTTTCTTTGGTCGTTACAGTACGAAAGAAAAAAAAATGCTGTTATCTCCGTCAATATTAATTTTTTTTCGATTTAGATTGGCTTTTCATAGCTGTTTAAGACAATCTTGATGTATTTTGATACTTTGACAACGATTTTTCCAGTACTTTAGAAGAAAACGATGTTTTTTTTTTCTTTGGTCGATACAGTACAAAAAAAAAAAAATCTATCAACTCCGTCAATGTTAATTTTTTTTCGATTTAGATTTGCTTTTCATAGCTGTTTAAGACAATCTTGATGTATTTTGATACTTTGACAACGATTTTTCCAGTAGCTTAGAAGAAAACGATGTTTTTTTTCTTTGGTCGTTACAGTACGAAAGAAAAAAAATGCTGTTATCTCCGTCAATATTAATTTTTTTGCGATTTAGATTGGCTTTTCATAACTGTTTAAGACAATCTTGATGTATTTTGATACTTTGACAACGATTTTTCCAGTAGTTTAGAAGAAAACGATGTTTTTTTTCTTTGGTCGTTACAGGACGAAAGAAAAAAAAAATGCTGTTATCTCCGTCAATATTATTTTTTTTCGATTTAGATTGGCTTTTCATAGCTGTTTAAGACAATCTTGATGTATTTTGATACTTTGACAACGATTTTTCCAGTAGTTTAGAAGAAAACGATGTATTTTTTTTCTTTGGTCGATACAGTACAAAAAAAAAAATCTATCAACTCCGCCAATGTTAATTTTTTTTTGATTTAGATTTGCTTTTCATAGCTGTTTAAGACAATCTTGATGTATTTTGATACTTTGACAACGATTTCTCCAGTAGCTTAGAAGAAAACGATGTTTTTTTTCTTTGGTCGTTACAGTACGAAAGAAAAAAAATGCTGTTATCTCCGTCAATATTAATTTTTTTGCGATTTAGATTGGCTTTTCATAGCTGTTTAAGACAATCTTGATGTATTTTGATACTTTGACAACGATTTTTCCAGTAGTTTAGAAGAAAACGATGTTTTTTCTTTGGTCGTTACAGTACGAATGAAAAAAAATGCTGTTATCTCCGTCAATATTAATTTTTTTACGATTTAGATTGGCTTTTCATAGCTGTTTAAGACAATCTTGATGTATTTTGATACTTTGACAACGATTTTTCCAGTAGTTTAGAAGAAAACGATGTTTTTTTTCTTTGGTCGTTACAGTACGAAAGAAAAAAAATGCTGTTATCTCCGTCAATATTAATTTTTTTGCGATTTAGATTGCTTTTCATAACTGTTTAAGACAATCTTGATGTATTTTGATACTTTGACAACGATTTTTCCAGTAGTTTTGAAGAAAACGATGTTTTTTTTCTTTGGTCGTTACAGGACGAAAGAAAAAAAAAATGCTGTTATCTCCGTCAATATTAATTTTTTTCGATTTAGATTGGCTTTTCATAGCTGTTTAAGACAATCTTGATGTATTTTGATACTTTGACAACGATTTTTCAAGTAGTTTAGAAGAAAACGATGTATTTTTTTTCTTTGGTCGATACAGTACAAAAAAAAAATCAATCAAATCCGTCAATGTTAATTTTTTTTCGATTTAGATTTGCTTTTCATAGCTGTTTAAGACAATCTTGATGTATTTTGATACTTTGACAACGATTTTTCCAGTAAATTAGAAGAAAACGCTGTTTTTTTCTTTGGTCGTTACAGTATGATAGAAAAAAAAAATGCTGTTAACTCCGTCAATGTTAATTTTTTTTCGATTTAGATTGGCTTTTCATAGCTGTTTAAGACAATCTTGATGTATTTTGATACTTTGACAACGATTTTTCCAGTAGTTTAGAAGAAAACGATGTTTTTTTTTTCTTTGGTCGATACAGTACAAAAAAAAAAAAATCTATCAACTCCGTCAATGTTAATTTTTTTTTGATTTAGATTTGCTTTTCATAGCTGTTTAAGACAATCTTGATGTATTTTGATACTTTGACAACGATTTTTCCAGTAGCTTAGAAGAAAACGATGTTTTTTTTCTTTGGTCGTTACAGTACGAAAGAAAAAAAATGCTGTTATCTCCGTCAATATTAATTTTTTTGCGATTTAGATTGGCTTTTCATAACTGTTTAAGACAATCTTGATGTATTTTGATACTTTGACAACGATTTTTCCAGTAGTTTAGAAGAAAACGCTGTTTTTTTCTTTGGTCGTTACAGTATGATAGAAAAAAAAATGCTGTTAACTCCGTCAATGTTAATTTTTTTCGATTTAGATTTGCTTTTCATAGCTGTTTAAGACAATTTTGATGTATTTTGATTCTTTGACAACGATTTTTCCAGTAAATTAGAAGAAAACGCTGTTTTTTTCTTTGGTCGTTACAGTATGATAGAAAAAAAAAATGCTGTTAACTCCGTCAATGTTAATTTTTTTCGATTTAGATTTGCTTTTCATAGCTGTTTAAGACAATCTTGATGTATTTTGACACTTTGACAACGATTTTTCCAGTAGCTTAGAAGAAAACGATGTTTTTTTTCTTTGGTCGTTACAGTACGAAAGAAAAAAAAATGCTGTTATCTCCGTCAATATTAATTTTTTTTCGATTTAGATTGGCTTTTCATAGCTGTTTAAGACAATCTTGATGTATTTTGATACTTTGACAACGATTTTTCCAGTAGTTTAGAAGAAAACGATGTTTTTTTTTTCTTTGGTCGATACAGTACAAAAAAAAAAAATCTATCAACTCCGTCAATGTTAATTTTTTTTCGATTTAGATTTGCTTTTCATAGCTGTTTAAGACAATCTTGATGTATTTTGATACTTTGACAACGATTTTTCCAGTAGCTTAGAAGAAAACGATGTTTTTTTTCTTTGGTCGTTACAGTACGAAAGAAAAAAAATGCTGTTATCTCCGTCAATATTAATTTTTTTGCGATTTAGATTGGCTTTTCATAACTGTTTAAGACAATCTTGATGTATTTTGATACTTTGACAACGATTTTTCCAGTAGTTTAGAAGAAAACGATGTTTTTTTTCTTTGGTCGTTACAGTACAAAAAAAAAATCTATCAACTCCGTCAATGTTAATTTTTTTTCGATTTAGATTTGCTTTTCATAGCTGTTTAAGACAATCTTGAAGTATTTTGATACTTTGACAACGATTTCTCCAGTAGCTTAGAAGAAAACGATGTTTTTTTTCTTTGGTCGTTACAGTACGAAAGAAAAAAAATGCTGTTATCTCCGTCAATATTAATTTTTTTGCGATTTAGATTGGCTTTTCATAGCTGTTTAAGACAATCTTGATGTATTTTGATACTTTGACAACGATTTTTCCAGTAGTTTAGAAGAAAACGATGTTTTTTCTTTGGTCGTTACAGTACGAATGAAAAAAAATGCTGTTATCTCCGTCAATATTAATTTTTTTACGATTTAGATTGGCTTTTCATAGCTGTTTAAGACAATCTTGATGTATTTTGATACTTTGACAACGATTTTTCCAGTAGTTTAGAAGAAAACGATGTTGTTTTTTTTTTCTTTGGTCGTTACAGTACAATAGAAAAAAAAAGCTGTCAACTCCGTCAATGTTAATTTTTTTTCGATTTAGATTTGCTTTTCATAGCTGTTTAAGACAATCTTGATGTATTTTGATACTTTGACAACGATTTCTCCAGTAGCTTAGAAGAAAACGATGTTTTTTTTCTTTGGTCGTTACAGTACGAAAGAAAAAAAATGCTGTTATCTCCGTCAATATTAATTTTTTTTCGATTTAGATTGGCTTTTCATAGCTGTTTAAGACAATCTTTATGTATTTTGATACTTTGACAACGATTTTTCCAGTAGTTTAGAAGAAAACGATGTTTTTTTTTTCTTTGGTCGATACAGTACAAAAAAAAAAAAAAATCTATCAACTCCGTCAATGTTAATTTTTTTTCGATTTAGATTGGCTTTTCATAGCTGTTTAAGACAATCTTGATGTATTTTGATACTTTGACAACGATTTTTCCAGTAGTTTAGAAGAAAACGATGTTTTTTTTTACTTTGGTCGATACCGTACAAAAAAAAAAAAATCTATCAACTCCGTCAATGTTAATTTTTTTTCGATTTAGATTTGCTTTTCATAGCTGTTTAAGACAATCTTGATGTATTTTGATACTTTGACAACGATTTTTCCAGTAGTTTAGAAGAAAACGATGTTGTTTTTTTTTTCTTTGGTCGTTACAGTACGAATGAAAAAAAAATGCTGTTAACTCCGTCAATGTTAATTTTTTTTTCGATTTAGATTGGCTTTTCATAGCTGTTTAAGACAATCTTGATGTATTTTGATTCTTTGACAACGGTTTTTCCAGTAATTTAGAAGAAAACGATGTTTTTTTTTTCTTTGGTCGTTACAGTACGAATGAAAAAAAAATGCTGTTATCTCCGTCAATATTAATTTTTTTTCGATTTAGATTGGCTTTTCATAGCTGTTTAAGACAATCTTGATGTATTTTGATACTTTGACAACGATTTTTCCAGTAGTTTAGAAGAAAACGATGTATTTTTTTTCTTTAGTCGATACAGTACAAAAAAAAAAATTGCGTTAATATTAATTTTTTTGAATAAGATTTGCTTTTCATAGCTGTTTAAGACAATCTTGATGTATTTTGATACTTTGACAACGATTTTTCCAGTAGTTTAGAAGAAAACGATGTTTTTTTTTTCTTTGGTCGTTACAGTACGAAAGAAAAAAAAAATGCTGTTAACTCCGTCAATGTTAATTTTTTTTCGATTTAGATTGGCTTTTCATAGCTGTTTAAGACAATCTTGATGTATTTTGATTCTTTGACAACGATTTTTCCAGTAAATTAGAAGAAAACGCTGTTTTTTTCTTTGGTCGTTACAGTATGATAGAAAAAAAAAATGCTGTTAACTCCGTCAATGTTAATTTTTTTCGATTTAGATTTGCTTTTCATAGCTGTTTAAGACAATCTTGATGTATTTTGACACTTTGACAATGATTTTTCCAGTAGCTTAGAAGAAAACGATGTTTTTTTTCTTTGGTCGTTATAGTACGAAAGAAAAAAAAATGCTGTTATCTCCGTCAATATTAATTTTTTTTCGATTTAGATTGGCTTTTCATAGCTGTTTAAGACAATCTTGATGTATTGTGATACTTTGACAACGATTTTTCCAGTAGTTTAGAAGAAAACGATGTTTTTTTTTTCTTTGGTCGATACAGTACAAAAAAAAATAAAATCTATCAACTCCGTCAATGTTAATTTTTTTTCGATTTAGATTTGCTTTTCATAGCTGTTTAAGACAATCTTGATGTATTTTGATACTTTGACAACGATTTTTCCAGTAGCTTAGAAGAAAACGATGTTTTTTTTCTTTGGTCGTTACAGGACGAAAGAAAAAAAATGCTGTTATCTCCGTCAATATTAATTTTTTTGCGATTTAGATTGGCTTTTCATAACTGTTTAAGACAATCTTGATGTATTTTGATACTTTGACAACGATTTTTCCAGTAGTTTAGAAGAAAACGATGTTTTTTCTTTGGTCGTTACAGTACGAAAGAAAAAAAAAATGCTGTTAACTCCGTCAATGTTAATTTTTTTTCGATTTAGATTTGCTTTTCATAGCTGTTTAAGACAATCTTGATGTATTTTGATACTTTGACAACGATTTTTCCAGTAGCTTAGAAGAAAACGATGTTTTTTTTCTTTGGTCGTTACAGTACGAAAGAAAAAAAATGCTGTTATCTCCGTCAATATTAATTTTTTTTCGATTTAGATTGGCTTTTCATAGCTGTTTAAGACAATCTTTATGTATTTTGATACTTTGACAACGATTTTTCCAGTAGTTTAGAAGAAAACGATGTTTTTTTTTTCTTTGGTCGATACAGTACAAAAAAAAAAAAATCTATCAACTCCGTCAATGTTAATTTTTTTTCGATTTAGATTGGCTTTTCATAGCTGTTTAAGACAATCTTGATGTATTTTGATACTTTGACAACGATTTTTCCAGTAGTTTAGAAGAAAACGATGTTTTTTTTTTCTTTAGTCGATACAGTACAAAAAAAAAAATTGCGTTAATATTAATTTTTTTGAATAAGATTTGCTTTACATAGCTGTTTAAGACAATCTTGATGTATTTTGATACTTTGACAACGATTTTTCCAGTAGTTTAGAAGAAAATGATGTTTTTTTTTTCTTTGGTCGTTACAGTACGAAAGAAAAAAAAAATGCTGTTAACTCCGTCAATGTTAATTTTTTTTCGATTTAGATTGGCTTTTCATAGCTGTTTAAGACAATCTTGATGTATTTTGATTCTTTGACAACGATTTTTCCAGTAAATTAGAAGAAAATGCTGTTAACTCCGTCAATATTAATTTTTTTCGATTTAGATTGGCTTTTCATAGCTGTTTAAGACAATCTTGATGTATTTTGATACTTTGACAACGATTTTTCCAGTAGTTTAGAAGAAAACGATGTATTTTTTTTCTTTGGTCGATACAGTACAAAAAAAAAAATCTATCAACTCCGTCAATGTTAATTTTTTTTCGATTTAGATTTGCTTTTCATAGCTGTTTAAGACAATCTTGATGTATTTTGATACTTTGACAACGATTTCTCCAGTAGCTTAGAAGAAAACGATGTTTTTTTTCTTTGGTCGTTACAGTACGAAAGAAAAAAAATGCTGTTATCTCCGTCAATATTAATTTTTTTTCGATTTAGATTGGCTTTTCATAGCTGTTTAAGACAATCTTGATGTATTTTGATACTTTGACAACGATTTTTCCAGTAGTTTAGAAGAAAACGATGTTTTTTTTTATTTGGTCGTTACAGTACGAAAGAAAAAAAAATGCTGTTATCTCCGTCAATATTAATTTTTTTTTCGATTTAGATTGGATTTTCATAGCTGTTTAAGACAATCTGGATGTATTTTGATACTTTGACAACGATTTTTCCAGTAGTTTAGAAGAAAACGATGTATTTTTTTTCTTTAGTCGATACAGTACAAAAAAAAAAATTGCGTTAATATTAATTTTTTTGAATAAGATTTGCTTTACATAGCTGTTTAAGACAATCTTGATGTATTTTGATATTTTGACAACGATTTTTCTAGTAGTTTAGAAGAAAACGATGTTTTTTTTTTCTTTGGTCGTTACAGTACGAAAGAAAAAAAAAATGCTGTTAACTCCGTCAATGTTAATTTTTTTTCGATTTAGATTTGCTTTTCATAGCTGTTTAAGACAATCTTGATGTATTTTGACACTTTGACAACGATTTTTCCAGTAGCTTAGAAGAAAACGATGTTTTTTTTCTTTGGTCGTTACAGTACGAAAGAAAAAAAAATGCTGTTATCTCCGTCAATATTAATTTTTTTTCGATTTAGATTGGCTTTTCATAGCTGTTTAAGACAATCTTGATGTATTTTGATACTTTGACAACGATTTTTCCAGTACTTTAGAAGAAAACGATGTTTTTTTTTTCTTTGGTCGATACAGTACAAAAAAAAAAAAATCTATCAACTCCGTCAATGTTAATTTTTTTTCGATTTAGATTTGCTTTTCATAGCTGTTTAAGACAATCTTGATGTATTTTGATACTTTGACAACGATTTTTCCAGTAGCTTAGAAGAAAACGATGTTTTTTTTCTTTGGTCGTTACAGTACGAAAGAAAAAAAATGCTGTTATCTCCGTCAATATTAATTTTTTTGCGATTTAGATTGGCTTTTCATAACTGTTTAAGACAATCTTGATGTATTTTGATACTTTGACAACGATTTTTCCAGTAGTTTAGAAGAAAACGATGTTTTTTTTCTTTGGTCGTTACAGGACGAAAGAAAAAAAAAATGCTGTTATCTCCGTCAATATTATTTTTTTTCGATTTAGATTGGCTTTTCATAGCTGTTTAAGACAATCTTGATGTATTTTGATACTTTGACAACGATTTTTCCAGTAGTTTAGAAGAAAACGATGTATTTTTTTTCTTTGGTCGATACAGTACAAAAAAAAAAATCTATCAACTCCGCCAATGTTAATTTTTTTTTGATTTAGATTTGCTTTTCATAGCTGTTTAAGACAATCTTGATGTATTTTGATACTTTGACAACGATTTCTCCAGTAGCTTAGAAGAAAACGATGTTTTTTTTCTTTGGTCGTTACAGTACGAAAGAAAAAAAATGCTGTTATCTCCGTCAATATTAATTTTTTTGCGATTTAGATTGGCTTTTCATAGCTGTTTAAGACAATCTTGATGTATTTTGATACTTTGACAACGATTTTTCCAGTAGTTTAGAAGAAAACGATGTTTTTTCTTTGGTCGTTACAGTACGAATGAAAAAAAATGCTGTTATCTCCGTCAATATTAATTTTTTTACGATTTAGATTGGCTTTTCATAGCTGTTTAAGACAATCTTGATGTATTTTGATACTTTGACAACGATTTTTCCAGTAGTTTAGAAGAAAACGATGTTTTTTTTCTTTGGTCGTTACAGTACGAAAGAAAAAAAATGCTGTTATCTCCGTCAATATTAATTTTTTTGCGATTTAGATTGGCTTTTCATAACTGTTTAAGACAATCTTGATGTATTTTGATACTTTGACAACGATTTTTCCAGTAGTTTAGAAGAAAACGATGTTTTTTTTCTTTGGTCGTTACAGTACGAAAGAAAAAAAAAATGCTGTTATCTCCGTCAATATTAATTTTTTTCGATTTAGATTGGCTTTTCATAGCTGTTTAAGACAATCTTGATGTATTTTGATACTTTGACAACGATTTTTCAAGTAGTTTAGAAGAAAACGATGTATTTTTTTTCTTTGGTCGATACAGTACAAAAAAAAAATCTATCAACTCCGTCAATGTTAATTTTTTTTCGATTTAGATTTGCTTTTCATAGCTGTTTAAGACAATCTTGATGTATTTTGATACTTTGACAACGATTTTTCCAGTAAATTAGAAGAAAACGCTGTTTTTTTCTTTGGTCGTTACAGTATGAAAGAAAAAAAAAATGCTGTTAACTCCGTCAATGTTAATTTTTTTTCGATTTAGATTGGCTTTTCATAGCTGTTTAAGACAATCTTGATGTATTTTGATACTTTGACAACGATTTTTCCAGTAGTTTAGAAGAAAACGATGTTTTTTTTTTCTTTGGTCGATACAGTACAAAAAAAAAAAATCTATCAACTCCGTCAATATTAATTTTTTTTCGATTTAGATTGGCTTTTCATAGCTGTTTAAGACAATCTTGATGTATTTTGATACTTTGACAACGATTTTTCCAGTAGTTTAGAAGAAAACGATGTTTTTTTTTTCTTTGGTCGATACAGTACAAAAAAAAAAAATGCTGTTATTTCCGTCAATATTAATTTTTTTCGATTTAGATTTGCTTTTCATAGCTGTTTAAGACAATCTTGATGTATTTTGATACTTTGACAACGATTTTTCCAGTAGTTTAGAAGAAAACGATGTTTTTTTTCTTTGGTCGTTACAGTACAAAAAAAAAATCTATCAACTCCGTCAATGTTAATTTTTTTTCGATTTAGATTTGCTTTTCATAGCTGTTTAAGACAATCTTGAAGTATTTTGATACTTTGACAACGATTTCTCCAGTAGCTTAGAAGAAAACGATGTTTTTTTTCTTTGGTCGTTACAGTACGAAAGAAAAAAAATGCTGTTATCTCCGTCAATATTAATTTTTTTGCGATTTAGATTGGCTTTTCATAGCTGTTTAAGACAATCTTGATGTATTTTGATACTTTGACAACGATTTTTCCAGTAGTTTAGAAGAAAACGATGTTTTTTCTTTGGTCGTTACAGTACGAATGAAAAAAAATGCTGTTATCTCCGTCAATATTAATTTTTTTACGATTTAGATTGGCTTTTCATAGCTGTTTAAGACAATCTTGATGTATTTTGATACTTTGACAACGATTTTTCCAGTAGTTTAGAAGAAAACGATGTTTTATTTTTCTTTGGTCGTTACAGTACAATAGAAAAAAAAAGCTGTCAACTCCGTCAATGTTAATTTTTTTACGATTTAGATTTGCTTTTCATAGCTGTTTAAGACAATCTTGATGTATTTTGATACTTTGACAACGATTTCTCCAGTAGCTTAGAAGAAAACGATGTTTTTTTTCTTTGGTCGTTACAGTACGAAAGAAAAAAAATGCTGTTATCTCCGTCAATATTAATTTTTTTTCGATTTAGATTGGCTTTTCATAGCTGTTTAAGACAATCTTTATGTATTTTGATACTTTGACAACGATTTTTCCAGTAGTTTAGAAGAAAACGATGTTTTTTTTTTCTTTGGTCGATACAGTACAAAAAAAAAAAAAATCTATCAACTCCGTCAATGTTAATTTTTTTTCGATTTAGATTGGCTTTTCATAGCTGTTTAAGACAATCTTGATGTATTTTGATACTTTGACAACGATTTTTCCAGTAGCTTAGAAGAAAACGATGTTTTTTTTCTTTGGTCGTTACAGTACGAAAAAAAAATGTATCAACTCCGTCAATGTTAATTTTTTTTCGATTTAGATTTGCTTTTCATAGCTGTTTAAGACAATCTTGAAGTATTTTGATACTTTGACAACGATTTCTCCAGTAGCTTAGAAGAAAACGATGTTTTTTTTCTTTGGTCGTTACAGTACGAAAGAAAAAAAATGCTGTTATCTCCGTCAATATTAATTTTTTTGCGATTTAGATTGGCTTTTCATAGCTGTTTAAGACAATCTTGATGTATTTTGATACTTTGACAACGATTTTTCCAGTAGTTTAGAAGAAAACGATGTTTTTTCTTTGGTCGTTACAGTACGAATGAAAAAAAATGCTGTTATCTCCGTCAATATTAATTTTTTTACGATTTAGATTGGCTTTTCATAGCTGTTTAAGACAATCTTGATGTATTTTGATACTTTGACAACGATTTTTCCAGTAGTTTAGAAGAAAACGATGTTTTATTTTTCTTTGGTCGTTACAGTACAATAGAAAAAAAAAGCTGTCAACTCCGTCAATGTTAATTTTTTTACGATTTAGATTTGCTTTTCATAGCTGTTTAAGACAATCTTGATGTATTTTGATACTTTGACAACGATTTCTCCAGTAGCTTAGAAGAAAACGATGTTTTTTTTCTTTGGTCGTTACAGTACGAAAGAAAAAAAATGCTGTTATCTCCGTCAATATTAATTTTTTTTCGATTTAGATTGGCTTTTCATAGCTGTTTAAGACAATCTTTATGTATTTTGATACTTTGACAACGATTTTTCCAGTAGTTTAGAAGAAAACGATGTTTTTTTTTTCTTTGGTCGATACAGTACAAAAAAAAAAAAAATCTATCAACTCCGTCAATGTTAATTTTTTTTCGATTTAGATTGGCTTTTCATAGCTGTTTAAGACAATCTTGATGTATTTTGATACTTTGACAACGATTTTTCCAGTAGCTTAGAAGAAAACGATGTTTTTTTTCTTTGGTCGTTACAGTACGAAAAAAAAATGTATCAACTCCGTCAATGTTAATTTTTTTTCGATTTAGATTTGCTTTTCATAGCTGTTTAAGACAATCTTGAAGTATTTTGATACTTTGACAACGATTTCTCCAGTAGCTTAGAAGAAAACGATGTTTTTTTTCTTTGGTCGTTACAGTACGAAAGAAAAAAAATGCTGTTATCTCCGTCAATATTAATTTTTTTGCGATTTAGATTGGCTTTTCATAGCTGTTTAAGACAATCTTGATGTATTTTGATACTTTGACAACGATTTTTCCAGTAGTTTAGAAGAAAACGATGTTTTTTCTTTGGTCGTTACAGTACGAATGAAAAAAAATGCTGTTATCTCCGTCAATATTAATTTTTTTACGATTTAGATTGGCTTTTCATAGCTGTTTAAGACAATCTTGATGTATTTTGATACTTTGACAACGATTTTTCCAGTAGTTTAGAAGAAAACGATGTTTTATTTTTCTTTGGTCGTTACAGTACAATAGAAAAAAAAAGCTGTCAACTCCGTCAATGTTAATTTTTTTACGATTTAGATTTGCTTTTCATAGCTGTTTAAGACAATCTTGATGTATTTTGATACTTTGACAACGATTTCTCCAGTAGCTTAGAAGAAAACGATGTTTTTTTTCTTTGGTCGTTACAGTACGAAAGAAAAAAAATGCTGTTATCTCCGTCAATATTAATTTTTTTTCGATTTAGATTGGCTTTTCATAGCTGTTTAAGACAATCTTTATGTATTTTGATACTTTGACAACGATTTTTCCAGTAGTTTAGAAGAAAACGATGTTTTTTTTTTCTTTGGTCGATACAGTACAAAAAAAAAAAAAATCTATCAACTCCGTCAATGTTAATTTTTTTTCGATTTAGATTGGCTTTTCATAGCTGTTTAAGACAATCTTGATGTATTTTGATACTTTGACAACGATTTTTCCAGTAGTTTAGAAGAAAACGATGTTTTTTTTTACTTTGGTCGATACCGTACAAAAAAAAAAAAATCTATCAACTCCGTCAATGTTAATTTTTTTTCGATTTAGATTTGCTTTTCATAGCTGTTTAAGACAATCTTGATGTATTTTGATACTTTGACAACGATTTTTCCAGTAGCTTAGAAGAAAACGATGTTGTTTTTTTTTTCTTTGGTCGTTACAGTACGAATGAAAAAAAAATGCTGTTAACTCCGTCAATGTTAATTTTTTTTTCGATTTAGATTGGCTTTTCATAGCTGTTTAAGACAATCTTGATGTATTTTGATTCTTTGACAACGGTTTTTCCAGTAAATTAGAAGAAAACGATGTTTTTTTTTTCTTTGGTCGTTACAGTACGAATGAAAAAAAAATGCTGTTATCTCCGTCAATATTAATTTTTTTTCGATTTAGATTGGCTTTTCATAGCTGTTTAAGACAATCTTGATGTATTTTGATACTTTGACAACGATTTTTCCAGTAGTTTAGAAGAAAACGATGTATTTTTTTTCTTTAGTCGATACAGTACAAAAAAAAAAATTGCGTTAATATTAATTTTTTTGAATAAGATTTGCTTTTCATAGCTGTTTAAGACAATCTTGATGTATTTTGATACTTTGACAACGATTTTTCCAGTAGCTTAGAAGAAAACGATGTTTTTTTTCTTTGGTCGTTACAGGACGAAAGAAAAAAAATGCTGTTATCTCCGTCAATATTAATTTTTTTTCGATTTAGATTGGCTTTTCATAACTGTTTAAGACAATCTTGATGTATTTTGATACTTTGACAACGATTTTTCCAGTAGTTTAGAAGAAAACGATGTATTTTTTTTCTTTGGTCGATACAGTACAAAAAAAAAATCTATCAACTCCGTCAATGTTAATTTTTTTTCGATTTAGATTTGCTTTTCATAGCTGTTTAAGACAATCTTGATGTATTTTGATACTTTGACAACGATTTCTCCAGTAGCTTAGAAGAAAACGATGTTTTTTTTCTTTGGTCGTTACAGTACGAAAGAAAAAAAATGCTGTTATCTCCGTCAATATTAATTTTTTTGCGATTTAGATTGGCTTTTCATAGCTGTTTAAGACAATCTTGATGTATTTTGATACTTTGACAACGATTTTTCCAGTAGTTTAGAAGAAAACGATGTTTTTTTTCTTTGGTCGTTATAGTACGAAAGAAAAAAAAATGCTGTTATCTCCGTCAATATTAATTTTTTTTCGATTTAGATTGGCTTTTCATAGCTGTTTAAGACAATCTTGATGTATTGTGATACTTTGACAACGATTTTTCCAGTAGTTTAGAAGAAAACGATGTTTTTTTTTTCTTTGGTCGATACAGTACAAAAAAAAAAAAATCTATCAACTCCGTCAATGTTAATTTTTTTTCGATTTAGATTTGCTTTTCATAGCTGTTTAAGACAATCTTGATGTATTTTGATACTTTGACAACGATTTTTCCAGTAGCTTAGAAGAAAACGATGTTTTTTTTCTTTGGTCGTTACAGGACGAAAGAAAAAAAATGCTGTTATCTCCGTCAATATTAATTTTTTTGCGATTTAGATTGGCTTTTCATAACTGTTTAAGACAATCTTGATGTATTTTGATACTTTGACAACGATTTTTCCAGTAGTTTAGAAGAAAACGATGTATTTTTTTTCTTTGGTCGATACAGTACAAAAAAAAAATCTATCAACTCCGTCAATGTTAATTTTTTTTCGATTTAGATTTGCTTTTCATAGCTGTTTAAGACAATCTTGATGTATTTTGATACTTTGACAACGATTTCTCCAGTAGCTTAGAAGAAAACGATGTTTTTTTTCTTTGGTCGTTACAGTACGAAAGAAAAAAAATGCTGTTATCTCCGTCAATATTAATTTTTTTGCGATTTAGATTGGCTTTTCATAGCTGTTTAAGACAATCTTGATGTATTTTGATACTTTGACAACGATTTTTCCAGTAGTTTAGAAGAAAACGATGTTTTTTCTTTGGTCGTTACAGTACGAATGAAAAAAAATGCTGTTATCTCCGTCAATATTAATTTTTTTACGATTTAGATTGGCTTTTCATAGCTGTTTAAGACAATCTTGATGTATTTTGATACTTTGACAACGATTTTTCCAGTAGCTTAGAAGAAAACGATGTTTTTTTTCTTTGGTCGTTACAGTACGAAAGAAAAAAAATGCTGTTATCTCCGTCAATATTAATTTTTTTGCGATTTAGATTGGCTTTTCATAGCTGTTTAAGACAATCTTGATGTATTTTGATACTTTGACAACGATTTCTCCAGTAGCTTAGAAGAAAACGATGTTTTTTTTCTTTGGTCGTTACAGTACGAAAGAAAAAAAATGCTGTTATCTCCGTCAATATTAATTTTTTTTCGATTTAGATTGGCTTTTCATAGCTGTTTAAGACAATCTTTATGTATTTTGATACTTTGACAACGATTTTTCCAGTAGTTTAGAAGAAAACGATGTTTTTTTTTTCTTTGGTCGATACAGTACAAAAAAAAAAAAATCTATCAACTCCGTCAATGTTAATTTTTTTTCGATTTAGATTGGCTTTTCATAGCTGTTTAAGACAATCTTGATGTATTTTGATACTTTGACAACGATTTTTCCAGTAGTTTAGAAGAAAACGATGTTTTTTTTTACTTTGGTCGATACCGTACAAAAAAAAAAAATCTATCAACTCCGTCAATGTTAATTTTTTTTCGATTTAGATTTGCTTTTCATAGCTGTTTAAGACAATCTTGATGTATTTTGATACTTTGACAACGATTTTTCCAGTAGCTTAGAAGAAAACGATGTTGTTTTTTTTTTCTTTGGTCGTTACAGTACGAATGAAAAAAAAATGCTGTTAACTCCGTCAATGTTAATTTTTTTTTCGATTTAGATTGGCTTTTCATAGCTGTTTAAGACAATCTTGATGTATTTTGATTCTTTGACAACGGTTTTTCCAGTAATTTAGAAGAAAACGATGTTTTTTTTTTCTTTGGTCGTTACAGTACGAATGAAAAAAAAATGCTGTTATCTCCGTCAATATTAATTTTTTTTCGATTTAGATTGGCTTTTCATAGCTGTTTAAGACAATCTTGATGTATTTTGATACTTTGACAACGATTTTTCCAGTAGTTTAGAAGAAAACGATGTATTTTTTTTCTTTAGTCGATACAGTACAAAAAAAAAAATTGCGTTAATATTAATTTTTTTGAATAAGATTTGCTTTTCATAGCTGTTTAAGACAATCTTGATGTATTTTGATACTTTGACAACGATTTTTCCAGTAGTTTAGAAGAAAACGATGTTTTTTTTTTCTTTGGTCGATACAGTACAAAAAAAAAAAAATCTATCAACTCCGTCAATGTTAATTTTTTTTCGATTTAGATTTGCTTTTCATAGCTGTTTAAGACAATCTTGATGTATTTTGATACTTTGACAACGATTTTTCCAGTAGCTTAGAAGAAAACGATGTTTTTTTTCTTTGGTCGTTACAGGACGAAAGAAAAAAAATGCTGTTATCTCCGTCAATATTAATTTTTTTGCGATTTAGATTGGCTTTTCATAACTGTTTAAGACAATCTTGATGTATTTTGATACTTTGACAACGATTTTTCCAGTAGTTTAGAAGAAAACGATGTTTTTTTTCTTTGGTCGTTACAGGACGAAAGAAAAAAAAAATGCTGTTATCTCCGTCAATATTAATTTTTTTCGATTTAGATTGGCTTTTCATAGCTGTTTAAGACAATCTTGATGTATTTTGATACTTTGACAACGATTTTTCCAGTAGTTTAGAAGAAAACGATGTATTTTTTTTCTTTGGTCGATACAGTACAAAAAAAAAAATCTATCAACTCCGTCAATGTTAATTTTTTTTCGATTTAGATTTGCTTTTCATAGCTGTTTAAGACAATCTTGATGTATTTTGATACTTTGACAACGATTTCTCCAGTAGCTTAGAAGAAAACGATGTTTTTTTTCTTTGGTCGTTACAGTACGAAAGAAAAAAAATGCTGTTATCTCCGTCAATATTAATTTTTTTGCGATTTAGATTGGCTTTTCATAGCTGTTTAAGACAATCTTGATGTATTTTGATACTTTGACAACGATTTTTCCAGTAGTTTAGAAGAAAACGATGTATTTTTTTTCTTTAGTCGATACAGTACAAAAAAAAAAATTGCGTTAATATTAATTTTTTTGAATAAGATTTGCTTTTCATAGCTGTTTAAGACAATCTTGATGTATTTTGATACTTTGACAACGATTTTTCCAGCAGTTTAGAAGAAAACGATGTTTTTTTTTTCTTTGGTCGATACAGTACAAAAAAAAAAAAATCTATCAACTCCGTCAATGTTAATTTTTTTTCGATTTAGATTTGCTTTTCATAGCTGTTTAAGACAATCTTGATGTATTTTGATACTTTGACAACGATTTTTCCAGTAGCTTAGAAGAAAACGATGTTTTTTTTCTTTGGTCGTTACAGGACGAAAGAAAAAAAATGCTGTTATCTCCGTCAATATTAATTTTTTTGCGATTTAGATTGGCTTTTCATAACTGTTTAAGACAATCTTGATGTATTTTGATACTTTGACAACGATTTTTCCAGTAGTTTAGAAGAAAACGATGTTTTTTTTCTTTGGTCGTTACAGGACGAAAGAAAAAAAAAATGCTGTTATCTCCGTCAATATTAATTTTTTTCGATTTAGATTGGCTTTTCATAGCTGTTTAAGACAATCTTGATGTATTTTGATACTTTGACAACGATTTTTCCAGTAGTTTAGAAGAAAACGATGTATTTTTTTTCTTTGGTCGATACAGTACAAAAAAAAAAATCTATCAACTCCGTCAATGTTAATTTTTTTTCGATTTAGATTTGCTTTTCATAGCTGTTTAAGACAATCTTGATGTATTTTGATACTTTGACAACGATTTCTCCAGTAGCTTAGAAGAAAACGATGTTTTTTTTCTTTGGTCGTTACAGTACGAAAGAAAAAAAATGCTGTTATCTCCGTCAATATTAATTTTTTTGCGATTTAGATTGGCTTTTCATAGCTGTTTAAGACAATCTTGATGTATTTTGATACTTTGACAACGATTTTTCCAGTAGTTTAGAAGAAAACGATGTTTTTTCTTTGGTCGTTACAGTACGAATGAAAAAAAATGCTGTTATCTCCGTCAATATTAATTTTTTTACGATTTAGATTGGCTTTTCATAGCTGTTTAAGACAATCTTGATGTATTTTGATACTTTGACAACGATTTTTCCAGTAGTTTAGAAGAAAACGATGTTTTATTTTTCTTTGGTCGTTACAGTACAATAGAAAAAAAAAGCTGTCAACTCCGTCAATGTTAATTTTTTTTCGATTTAGATTTGCTTTTCATAGCTGTTTAAGACAATCTTGATGTATTTTGATACTTTGACAACGATTTCTCCAGTAGCTTAGAAGAAAACGATGTTTTTTTTCTTTGGTCGTTACAGTACGAAAGAAAAAAAATGCTGTTATCTCCGTCAATATTAATTTTTTTTCGATTTAGATTGGCTTTTCATAGCTGTTTAAGACAATCTTTATGTATTTTGATACTTTGACAACGATTTTTCCAGTAGTTTAGAAGAAAACGATGTTTTTTTTTTCTTTGGTCGATACAGTACAAAAAAAAAAAATCTATCAACTCCGTCAATGTTAATTTTTTTTCGATTTAGATTGGCTTTTCATAGCTGTTTAAGACAATCTTGATGTATTTTGATACTTTGACAACGATTTTTCCAGTAGTTTAGAAGAAAACGATGTTTTTTTTTACTTTGGTCGATACAGTACAAAAAAAAAAAATCTATCAACTCCGTCAATGTTAATTTTTTTTCGATTTAGATTTGCTTTTCATAGCTGTTTAAGACAATCTTGATGTATTTTGATACTTTGACAACGATTTTTCCAGTAGTTTAGAAGAAAACGATGTGTTTTTTTTCTTTGGTCGTTACAGTACGAATGAAAAAAAAATGCTGTTAACTCCGTCAATGTTAATTTTTTTTTCGATTTAGATTGGCTTTTCATAGCTGTTTAAGACAATCTTGATGTATTTTGATTCTTTGACAACGGTTTTTCCAGTAATTTAGAAGAAAACGATGTTTTTTTTTTCTTTGGTCGTTACAGTACGAATGAAAAAAAAATGCTGTTATCTCCGTCAATATTATTTTTTTTTCGATTTAGATTGGCTTTTCATAGCTGTTTAAGACAATCTTGATGTATTTTGATACTTTGACAACGATTTTTCCAGTAGTTTAGAAGAAAACGATGTTTTTTTTTTCTTTGGTCGTTACAGTACGAATGAAAAAAAAATGCTGTTATCTCCGTCAATATTAATTTTTTTTGAATAAGATTTGCTTTTCATAGCTGTTTAAGACAATCTTGATGTATTTTGATACTTTGACAACGATTTTTTCAGTAGTTTAGAAGAAAACAATGTTTTTTTTTTCTTTGGTCGTTACAGTACGAATGAAAAAAAAAATGCTGTTATCTCCGTCAATATTAATTTTTTTTGAATAAGATTTGCTTTTCATAGCTGTTTAAGACAATCTTGATGTATTTTGATACTTTGACAACGATTTTTCCAGTAGTTTAGAAGAAAACGATGTTTTTTTTTTCTTTGGTCGTTACAGTACGAAAGAAAAAAAAAAATCTATCAACTCCGTCAATGTTAATTTTTTTCGATTTAGATTTGCTTTTCATAGCTGTTTAAGACAATCTTGATGTATTTTGATTCTTTGACAACGGTTTTTCCAGTAATTTAGAAGAAAACGATGTTTTTTTTTTCTTTGGTCGTTACAGTACGAATGAAAAAAAAATGCTGTTATCTCCGTCAATATTAATTTTTTTTCGATTTAGATTGGCTTTTCATAGCTGTTTAAGACAATCTTGATGTATTTTGATACTTTGACAACGATTTTTCCAGTAGTTTAGAAGAAAACGATGTATTTTTTTTCTTTAGTCGATACAGTACAAAAAAAAAAATTGCGTTAATATTAATTTTTTTGAATAAGATTTGCTTTTCATAGCTGTTTAAGACAATCTTGATGTATTTTGATACTTTGACAACGATTTTTCCAGTAGTTTAGAAGAAAACGATGTTTTTTTTTTCTTTGGTTGTTACAGTACGAAAGAAAAAAAAAATGCTGTTAACTCCGTCAATGTTAATTTTTTTTCGATTTAGATTGGCTTTTCATAGCTGTTTAAGACAATCTTGATGTATTTTGATTCTTTGACAACGATTTTTCCAGTAAATTAGAAGAAAACGCTGTTTTTTTCTTTGGTCGTTACAGTATGATAGAAAAAAAAAATGCTGTTAACTCCGTCAATGTTAATTTTTTTCGATTTAGATTTGCTTTTCATAGCTGTTTAAGACAATCTTGATGTATTTTGACACTTTGACAACGATTTTTCCAGTAGCTTAGAAGAAAACGATGTTTTTTTTCTTTGGTCGTTACAGTACGAAAGAAAAAAAAATGCTGTTATCTCCGTCAATATTAATTTTTTTTCGATTTAGATTGGCTTTTCATAGCTGTTTAAGACAATCTTGATGTATTGTGATACTTTGACAACGATTTTTCCAGTAGTTTAGAAGAAAACGATGTTTTTTTTTCTTTGGTCGATACAGTACAAAAAAAAAAAAATCTATCAACTCCGTCAATGTTAATTTTTTTTCGATTTAGATTTGCTTTTCATAGCTGTTTAAGACAATCTTGATGTATTTTGATACTTTGACAACGATTTTTCCAGTAGCTTAGAAGAAAACGATGTTTTTTTTCTTTGGTCGTTACAGTACGAAAGAAAAAAAATGCTGTTATCTCCGTCAATATTAATTTTTTGCGATTTAGATTGGCTTTTCATAACTGTTTAAGACAATCTTGATGTATTTTGATACTTTGACAACGATTTTTCCAGTAGTTTAGAAGAAAACGATGTTTTTTTTCTTTGGTCGTTACAGGACGAAAGAAAAAAAAAATGCTGTTATCTCCGTCAATATTAATTTTTTTCGATTTAGATTGGCTTTTCATAGCTGTTTAAGACAATCTTGATGTATTTTGATACTTTGACAACGATTTTTCCAGTAGTTTAGAAGAAAACGATGTATTTTTTTCTTTGGTCGATACAGTACAAAAAAAAAAATCTATCAACTCCGTCAATGTTAATTTTTTTTCGATTTAGATTTGCTTTTCATAGCTGTTTAAGACAATCTTGATGTATTTTGATACTTTGACAACGATTTCTCCAGTAGCTTAGAAGAAAACGATGTTTTTTTTCTTTGGTCGTTACAGTACGAAAGAAAAAAAATGCTGTTATCTCCGTCAATATTAATTTTTTTGCGATTTAGATTGGCTTTTCATAGCTGTTTTAGACAATCTTGATGTATTTTGATACTTTGACAACGATTTTTCCAGTAGTTTAGAAGAAAACGATGTTTTTTCTTTGGTCGTTACAGTACGAATGAAAAAAAATGCTGTTATCTCCGTCAATATTAATTTTTTTACGATTTAGATTGGCTTTTCATAGCTGTTTAAGACAATCTTGATGTATTTTGATACTTTGACAACGATTTTTCCAGTAGTTTAGAAGAAAACGATGTTTTATTTTTCTTTGGTCGTTACAGTACAATAGAAAAAAAAAGCTGTCAACTCCGTCAATGTTAATTTTTTTTCGATTTAGATTTGCTTTTCATAGCTGTTTAAGACAATCTTGATGTATTTTGATACTTTGACAACGATTTCTCCAGTAGCTTAGAAGAAAACGATGTTTTTTTTCTTTGGTCGTTACAGTACGAAAGAAAAAAAATGCTGTTATCTCCGTCAATATTAATTTTTTTTCGATTTAGATTGGCTTTTCATAGCTGTTTAAGACAATCTTTATGTATTTTGATACTTTGACAACGATTTTTCCAGTAGTTTAGAAGAAAACGATGTTTTTTTTTACTTTGGTCGATACAGTACAAAAAAAAAAAATCTATCAACTCCGTCAATGTTAATTTTTTTTCGATTTAGATTTGCTTTTCATAGCTGTTTAAGACAATCTTGATGTATTTTGATACTTTGACAACGATTTTTCCAGTAGTTTAGAAGAAAACGATGTTTTTTTTTTCTTTGGTCGTTACAGTACGAATGAAAAAAAAATGCTGTTAACTCCGTCAATGTTAATTTTTTTTTCGATTTAGATTGGCTTTTCATAGCTGTTTAAGACAATCTTGATGTATTTTGATTCTTTGACAACGGTTTTTCCAGTAATTTAGAAGAAAACGATGTTTTTTTTTTCTTTGGTCGTTACAGTACGAATGAAAAAAAAATGCTGTTATCTCCGTCAATATTAATTTTTTTTCGATTTAGATTGGCTTTTCATAGCTGTTTAAGACAATCTTGATGTATTTTGATACTTTGACAACGATTTTTCCAGTAGTTTAGAAGAAAACGATGTTTTTTTTTTCTTTGGTCGTTACAGTACGAATGAAAAAAAAATGCTGTTATCTCCGTCAATATTAATTTTTTTTGAATAAGATTTGCTTTTCATAGCTGTTTAAGACAATCTTGATGTATTTTGATACTTTGACAACGATTTTTTCAGTAGTTTAGAAGAAAACAATGTTTTTTTTTTCTTTGGTCGTTACAGTACGAATGAAAAAAAAAATGCTGTTATCTCCGTCAATATTAATTTTTTTTGAATAAGATTTGCTTTTCATAGCTGTTTAAGACAATCTTGATGTATTTTGATACTTTGACAACGATTTTTCCAGTAGTTTAGAAGAAAACGATGTTTTTTTTTTCTTTGGTCGTTACAGTACGAAAGAAAAAAAAAATCTATCAACTCCGTCAATGTTAATTTTTTTTCGATTTAGATTTGCTTTTCATAGCTGTTTAAGACAATCTTGATGTATTTTGATACTTTGACAACGATTTTTCCAGTAGTTTAGAAGAAAACGATGTTTTTTTTTCTTTGGTCGTTACAGTACGAATGAAAAAAAAATGCTGTTAACTCCGTCAATGTTAATTTTTTTTTCGATTTAGATTGGCTTTTCATAGCTGTTTAAGACAATCTTGATGTATTTTGATTCTTTGACAACGGTTTTTCCAGTAATTTAGAAGAAAACGATGTTTTTTTTTCTTTGGTCGTTACAGTACGAATGAAAAAAAAATGCTGTTATCTCCGTCAATATTAATTTTTTTTCGATTTAGAATGGCTTTTCATAGCTGTTTAAGACAATATTGATGTATTTTGATACTTTGACAACGATTTTTCCAGTAGTTTAGAAGAAAACGATGTTTTTTTTTCTTTGGTCGTTACAGTACGAATGAAAAAAAAATGCTGTTATCTCCGTCAATATTAATTTTTTTTGAATAAGATTTGCTTTTCATAGCTGTTTAAGACAATCTTGATGTATTTTGATACTTTGACAACGATTTTTTCAGTAGTTTAGAAGAAAACAATGTTTTTTTTTTCTTTGGTCGTTACAGTACGAATGAAAAAAAAAAATGCTGTTATCTCCGTCAATGTTAATTTTTTTTGAATAAGATTTGCTTTTCATAGCTGTTTAAGACAATCTTGATGTATTTTGATACTTTGACAACGATTTTTCCAGTAGTTTAGAAGAAAACGATGTTTTTTTTCTTTGGTCGTTACAGTACGAAAGAAAAAAAATGCTGTTATCTCCGTCAATATTAATTTTTTTACGATTTAGATTGGCTTTTCATAGCTGTTTAAGACAATCTTGATGTATTTTGATACTTTGACAACGATTTCTCCAGTAGCTTAGAAGAAAACGATGTTTTTTTTCTTTGGTCGTTACAGTACGAAAGAAAAAAAATGCTGTTATCTCCGTCAATATTAATTTTTTTTCGATTTAGATTGGCTTTTCATAGCTGTTTAAGACAATCTTTATGTATTTTGATACTTTGACAACGATTTTTCCAGTAGTTTAGAAGAAAACGATGTTTTTTTTTTCTTTGGTCGATACAGTACAAAAAAAAAAAATCTATCAACTCCGTCAATGTTAATTTTTTTTCGATTTAGATTGGCTTTTCATAGCTGTTTAAGACAATCTTGATGTATTTTGATACTTTGACAACGATTTTTCCAGTAGTTTAGAAGAAAACGATGTTTTTTTTTACTTTGGTCGATACAGTACAAAAAAAAAAAATCTATCAACTCCGTCAATGTTAATTTTTTTTCGATTTAGATTTGCTTTTCATAGCTGTTTAAGACAATCTTGATGTATTTTGATACTTTGACAACGATTTTTCCAGTAGTTTAGAAGAAAACGATGTTTTATTTTTCTTTGGTCGTTACAGTACAATAGAAAAAAAAAGCTGTCAACTCCGTCAATGTTAATTTTTTTTCGATTTAGATTTGCTTTTCATAGCTGTTTAAGACAATCTTGATGTATTTTGATACTTTGACAACGATTTCTCCAGTAGCTTAGAAGAAAACGATGTTTTTTTTCTTTGGTCGTTACAGTACGAAAGAAAAAAAATGCTGTTATCTCCGTCAATATTAATTTTTTTTCGATTTAGATTGGCTTTTCATAGCTGTTTAAGACAATCTTTATGTATTTTGATACTTTGACAACGATTTTTCCAGTAGTTTAGAAGAAAACGATGTTTTTTTTTTCTTTGGTCGATACAGTACAAAAAAAAAAAATCTATCAACTCCGTCAATGTTAATTTTTTTTCGATTTAGATTGGCTTTTCATAGCTGTTTAAGACAATTTTGATGTATTTTGATACTTTGACAACGATTTTTCCAGTAGTTTAGAAGAAAACGATGTTTTTTTTACTTTGGTCGATACAGTACAAAAAAAAAAAATCTATCAACTCCGTCAATGTTAATTTTTTTTCGATTTAGATTTGCTTTTCATAGCTGTTTAAGACAATCTTGATGTATTTTGATACTTTGACAACGATTTTTCCAGTAGTTTAGAAGAAAACGATGTTTTTTTTTTCTTTGGTCGTTACAGTACGAATGAAAAAAAAATGCTGTTAACTCCGTCAATGTTAATTTTTTTTTCGATTTAGATTGGCTTTTCATAGCTGTTTAAGACAATCTTGATGTATTTTGATTCTTTGACAACGGTTTTTCCAGTAATTTAGAAGAAAACGATGTTTTTTTTTTCTTTGGTCGTTACAGTACGAATGAAAAAAAAATGCTGTTATCTCCGTCAATATTAATTTTTTTTCGATTTAGATTGGCTTTTCATAGCTGTTTAAGACAATCTTGATGTATTTTGATACTTTGACAACGATTTCTCCAGAAGCTAAGAAAAAAACGATGTTTTTTTTTTCTTTGGTCGTTACAGTACGAATGAAAAAAAAATGCTGTTATCTCCGTCAATATTAATTTTTTTTGAATAAGATTTGCTTTTCATAGCTGTTTAAGACAATCTTGATGTATTTTGATACTTTGACAACGATTTTTTCAGTAGTTTAGAAGAAAACAATGTTTTTTTTTTCTTTGGTCGTTACAGTACGAATGAAAAAAAAAATGCTGTTATCTCCGTCAATATTAATTTTTTTTGAATAAGATTTGCTTTTCATAGCTGTTTAAGACAATCTTGATGTATTTTGATACTTTGACAACGATTTTTCCAGTAGTTTAGAAGAAAACGATGTTTTTTTTTTCTTTGGTCGTTACAGTACGAAAGAAAAAAAAAAATCTATCAACTCCGTCAATGTTAATTTTTTTTCGATTTAGATTTGCTTTTCATAGCTGTTTAAGACAATCTTGATGTATTTTGATACTTTGACAACGATTTTTCCAGTAGTTTAGAAGAAAACGATGTTTTTTTTTCTTTGGTCGTTACAGTACGAATGAAAAAAAAATGCTGTTAACTCCGTCAATGTTAATTTTTTTTTCGATTTAGATTGGCTTTTCATAGCTGTTTAAGACAATCTTGATGTATTTTGATTCTTTGACAACGGTTTTTCCAGTAATTTAGAAGAAAACGATGTTTTTTTTTCTTTGGTCGTTACAGTACGAATGAAAAAAAAATGCTGTTATCTCCGTCAATATTAATTTTTTTTCGATTTAGAATGGCTTTTCATAGCTGTTTAAGACAATATTGATGTATTTTGATACTTTGACAACGATTTTTCCAGTAGTTTAGAAGAAAACGATGTTTTTTTTTTCTTTGGTCGTTACAGTACGAATGAAAAAAAAATGCTGTTATCTCCGTCAATATTAATTTTTTTTGAATAAGATTTGCTTTTCATAGCTGTTTAAGACAATCTTGATGTATTTTGATACTTTGACAACGATTTTTCCAGTAGTTTAGAAGAAAACGATGTTTTTTTTTTCTTTGGTCGTTACAGTACGAAAGAAAAAAAAAAATCTATCAACTCAGTCAATGTTAATTTTTTTTCGATTTAGATTTGCTTTTCATAGCTGTTTAAGACAATCTTGATGTATTTTGATACTTTGACAACGATTTTTCCAGTAGCTTAGAAGAAAACGATGTTTTTTTTCTTTGGTCGTTACAGTACGAAAGAAAAAAAATGCTGTTATCTCCGTCAATATTAATTTTTTTGCGATTTAGATTGGCTTTTCATAGCTGCTTAAGACAATCTTGATGTATTTTGATACTTTGACAACGATTTTTCTAGTAGTTTAGAAGAAAACGATGTTTTTTTTCTTTGGTCGTTACAGTACGAAAGAAAAAAAAAATGCTGTTATCTCCGTCAATATTAATTTTTTTTGAATAAGATTTGCTTTTCATAGCTGTTTAAGACAATCTTGATGTATTTTGATACTTTGACAACGATTTTTTCAGTAGTTTAGAAGAAAACAATGTTTTTTTTTTCTTTGGTCGTTACAGTACGAATGAAAAAAAAAATGCTGTTATCTCCGTCAATATTAATTTTTTTTGAATAAGATTTGCTTTTCATAGCTGTTTAAGACAATCTTGATGTATTTTGATACTTTGACAACGATTTTTCCAGTAGTTTAGAAGAAAACGATGTTTTTTTTTTCTTTGGTCGTTACAGTACGAAAGAAAAAAAAAAATCTATCAACTCCGTCAATGTTAATTTTTTTTCGATTTAGATTTGCTTTTCATAGCTGTTTAAGACAATCTTGATGTATTTTGATACTTTGACAACGATTTTTCCAGTAGTTTAGAAGAAAACGATGTTTTTTTTTCTTTGGTCGTTACAGTACGAATGAAAAAAAAATGCTGTTAACTCCGTCAATGTTAATTTTTTTTTCGATTTAGATTGGCTTTTCATAGCTGTTTAAGACAATCTTGATGTATTTTGATTCTTTGACAACGGTTTTTCCAGTAATTTAGAAGAAAACGATGTTTTTTTTTCTTTGGTCGTTACAGTACGAATGAAAAAAAAATGCTGTTATCTCCGTCAATATTAATTTTTTTTCGATTTAGAATGGCTTTTCATAGCTGTTTAAGACAATATTGATGTATTTTGATACTTTGACAACGATTTTTCCAGTAGTTTAGAAGAAAACGATGTTTTTTTTTTCTTTGGTCGTTACAGTACGAATGAAAAAAAAATGCTGTTATCTCCGTCAATATTAATTTTTTTTGAATAAGATTTGCTTTTCATAGCTGTTTAAGACAATCTTGATGTATTTTGATACTTTGACAACGATTTTTTCAGTAGTTTAGAAGAAAACAATGTTTTTTTTTTCTTTGGTCGTTACAGTACGAATGAAAAAAAAAATGCTGTTATCTCCGTCAATATTAATTTTTTTTGAATAAGATTTGCTTTTCATAGCTGTTTAAGACAATCTTGATGTATTTTGATACTTTGACAACGATTTTTCCAGTAGTTTAGAAGAAAACGATGTTTTTTTTTTCTTTGGTCGTTACAGTACGAAAGAAAAAAAAAAATCTATCAACTCAGTCAATGTTAATTTTTTTTCGATTTAGATTTGCTTTTCATAGCTGTTTAAGACAATCTTGATGTATTTTGATACTTTGACAACGATTTTTCCAGTAGCTTAGAAGAAAACGATGTTTTTTTTCTTTGGTCGTTACAGTACGAAAGAAAAAAAATGCTGTTATCTCCGTCAATATTAATTTTTTTGCGATTTAGATTGGCTTTTCATAGCTGCTTAAGACAATCTTGATGTATTTTGATACTTTGACAACGATTTTTCTAGTAGTTTAGAAGAAAACGATGTTTTTTTTCTTTGGTCGTTACAGTACGAAAGAAAAAAAAAATGCTGTTATCTCCGTCAATATTAATTTTTTTCGATTTAGATTGGCTTTTCATAGCTGTTTAAGACAATCTTGATGTATTTTGATACTTTGACAACGATTTTTCTTATTTTTTTTCTTTGGTCGATACAGTACAAAAAAAAAAAATCTATCAACTCCGTCAATGTTAATTTTTTTTCGATTTAGATTTGCTTTTCATAGCTGTTTAAGACAATCTTGATGTATTTTGATACTTTGACAACGATTTCTCCAGTAGAAACGATGTTTTTTTTCTTTGGTCGTTACAGTACGAAAGAAAAAAAATGCTGTTATCTCCGTCAATATTAATTTTTTTGCGATTTAGATTGGCATTTCATAGCTGTTTAAGACAATCTTGATGTATTTTAATACTTTGACAACGATTTTTCCAAGAGTTTAGAAAAAAACGATGTTTTTTCTTTGGTCGTTACAGTACGAATGAAAAAAAATGCTGTTATCTCCGTCAATGTTAATTTTTTTTCGATTTAGATTTGCTTTTCATAGCTGTTTAAGACAATCTTGATGTATTTTGATACTTTGACAACGATTTCTCCAGTAGCTTAGAAGAAAACGATGTTTTTTTTCTTTGGTCGTTACAGTACGAAAGAAAAAAAATGCTGTTATCTCCGTCAATATTAATTTTTTTGCGATTTAGATTGGCTTTTCATAGCTGTTTAAGACAATCTTGATGTATTTTGATACTTTGACAACGATTTTTCCAGTAGTTTAGAAGAAAACGATGTTTTTTCTTTGGTCGTTACAGTACGAATGAAAAAAATGCTGTCAACTCCGTCAATGTTAATTTTTTTTCGATTTAGATTTGCTTTTCATAGCTGTTTAAGACAATCTTGATGTATTTTGATACTTTGACAACGATTTCTCCAGTAGCTTAGAAGAAAACGATGTTTTTTTTCTTTGGTCGTTACAGTACGAATGAAAAAAAATGCTGTTATCTCCGTCAATTTTAATTTTTTTTAATAAGATTGGCTTTTCATAGCTGTTTAAGACAATCTTGATGTATTTTGATACTTTGACAACGATTTTTCCAGTAGTTTAGAAGAAAACGATGTTTTTTTTTTCTTTGGTCGATACAGTACAAAAAAAAAAAAATCTATCAACTCCGTCAATGTTAATTTTTTTTCGATTTAGATTTGCTTTTCATAGCTGTTTAAGACAATCTTGATGTATTTTGATACTTTGACAACGATTTTTCCAGTAGCTTAGAAGAAAACGATGTTTTTTTTCTTTGGTCGTTACAGTACGAAAGAAAAAAAATGCTGTTATCTCCGTCAATATTAATTTTTTTGCGATTTAGATTGGCTTTTCATAGCTGTTTAAGACAATCTTGATGTATTTTGATACCTTGACAACGATTTTTCCAGTAGTTTAGAAGAAAACGATGTTTTTTTCTTTGGTCGTTACAGTACGAAAGAAAAAAAAATGCTGTTATCTCCGTCATAATTAATTTTTTTTCGATTTAGATTGGCTTTTCATAGCTGTTTAAGACAATCTTAATGTATTTTGATACTTTGACAACGATTTTTCCAGTAGCTTAGAAGAAAACGATGTTTTTTTTTTCTTTGGTCGATACAGTACAAAAAAAAAAAATCTATCAACTCCGTCAATGTTAATTTTTTTTCGATTTAGATTTGCTTTTCATAGCTGTTTAAGACAATCTTGATGTATTTTGATACTTTGACAACGATTTTTCCAGTAGTTTAGAAGAAAACGATGTTTTATTTTTCTTTGGTCGTTACAGTACAATAGAAAAAAAAGCTATCAACTCCGTCAATATTAATTTTTTTTCGATTTAGATTTGCTTTTCATAACTGTTTAAGACAATCTTGATGTATTTTGATACTTTGACAACGATTTTTCCAGTAGTTTAGAAGAAAACGATGTTTTTTTTCTTTGGTCGTTACAGTATTAAAGAAAAAAAAATTTCGTTACTATTAATTTTTTTTTTAATAAAATTGACTTTTCATAGCTGTTTAAAACAATCTTGATGTATTTTGATACTTTGACAACGATTTTTACAGTAGCTAAGAAGAAAACGATGCTTTTTTTCTTAGGTCGTTACATTATGATAGAAAACAAAATTTCGTTAATTTTAATTTTTTTTTAATAAGATTGGCTTTTCATAGCTGTTTAAGACAATCTTGATGTATTTTGATACTTTGACAACGATTTTTCCAGTAGTTTAGAAGAAAACGATGTTTTTTTTCTTTGGTCGTTACAGTACGAAAGAAAAAAAAATTGCGTTAATATTAATTTTTTTTTAATAAAATTGACTTTTCATAGCTGTTTAAGACAATCTTGATGTATTTTGATACTTTGACAACGATTTTTACAGTAGCTAAGAAGAAAACGATGTTTTTTTTTCTTAGGTCGTTACAGTATGATAGAAAACAAAATTTCGTTAATTTTAATTTTTTTTAATAAGATTGGCTTTTCATAGCTGTTTAAGACATTCTTGATGTATTTTGATACTTTGACAACGATTTTTTTAGTAGTTTAGAAGAAAACGATGTTTTTTTTCTTTGGTCGTTACAGTACGATAGAAAAAAAAAGCTATTAACTCCGTTAATGTTAAATTTTTTTCGATTTAGATTTGCTTTTCATAGCTGTTTAAGACAATCTTGATGTATTTTGACACTTTGACAACGATTTTTCTAGTAGTCTAGAAGAAAACGATGTTTTTTTTTTATTTGGTCGTTACAGTACGAAAGAAAAAAAAAATGTTGTTATTTCCGTCAATATTAATTTTTTTCGATTTAGATTTGCTTTTCATAGCTGTTTAAGACAATCTTGATGTATTTTGACACTTTGACAACGATTTTTCTAGTTGTTTAGAAGAAAACGATGTTTTTTTTCTTTGGTCGTTACTGTATGAAAGATAAAAAAATTTCGTTAATATTAATTTTTTTCTATTTAGATTTGCTGTTCATAGCTGTTTAAGACATTCTTGATGTATTTTGATACTTTGACAACGATTTTTCCAGTAGTTTAGAAGAAAACGATGTTTTTTTTCGTTGGTCGTTACAGTATGAAAGAAAAAAAAATTTCGTTTATATTAATTTTTTTTTAATAAAATTGACTTTTCATAGCTGTTAAAGACAATCTTGATGTATTTTGATACTTTGACAACGATTTTTCCAGTTGTTAAGAAGAAAACGATGTTTTTTTTCTTAGGTCGTTACAGTATGATAGAAAACAAAATTTCGTTAATTTAAATTTTTTTTAATAAGATTGGCTTTTCATAGCTGTTTAAGACAATCTTGATGTATTTTGATACTTTGACAACGATTTTTCTAGTAGTCTAGAAGAAAACGATGTTTTTTTTCTTAGGTCGTTACAGTATGATAGAAAACAAAATTTCGTTAATTTTAATTTTTTTTTAATAAAATTGACTTTTCATAGCTGTTAAAGACAATCTTGATGTATTTTGATACTTTGACAACGATTTTTCCAGTTGTTAAGAAGAAAACGATGTTTTTTTTCTTAGGTCGTTACAGTATGATAGAAAACAAAATTTCGTTAATTTAAATTTTTTTTAACAAGATTGGCTTTTCATAGCTGTTTAAGACAATCTTGATGTATTTTGATACTTTGACAACGATTTTTCCAGTAGTTTAGAAGAAAACGATGTTTTTTTTCTTTGGTCGTTACAGTACGATAGAAAAAAAAAAGCTATTAACTCCGTTAATGTTAATTTTTTTCGATTTAGATTTGCTGCTCATAGCTGTTTAAGACAATCTTGATGTATTTTGATACTTTGACAACGATTTTTCCAGTTGTTTAGAAGAAAACGATGTTTTTTTTCTTTGGTCGTTACAGTATAAAAGATAAAAAAATTTCGTTAATATTAATTTTTTTCTATTTAGATTTGCTGTTCATAGCTGTTTAAGACATTCTTGATGTATTTTGATACTTTGACAACGATTTTTCTAGTAGCTTAGAAGAAAACGATGTTTTTTTTCTTTGGTCGTTACAGTATGATAGAAAAAAAAATTTCGTTAATATTAATTTTTTTTTAATAAAATTGACTTTTCATAGCTGTTTAAGACAATCTTGATGTATTTTGATACTTTGACAACGATTTTTACAGTAGCTAAGAAGAAAACGATGTTTGTTTTCTTTGGTCGTTACAGTATGAAAGATAAAAAAATTTCGTTAATATTAATTTTTTTCTATTTAGATTTGCAGCTCATAGCTGTTTAAGACATTCTTGATGTATTTTGATACTTTGACAACGATTTTTCCAGTAGTTTAGAAGAAAACGATGTTTTTTTTCTTTGGTCGTTACAGTATGAAAGATAAAAAAATTTCGTTAATATTAATTTTTTTCTATTTAGATTTGCTGCTCATAGCTGTTTAAGACATTCTTGATGTATTTTGATACTTTGACAACGATTTTTCCAGTAGTTTAGAAGAAAACGATGTTTTTTTTCTTTGGTCGTTACAGTATGATAGAAAACAAAATTTCGTTAATTTTAATTTTTTTTTAATAAGATTGGCTTTTCATAGCTGTTTAAGACAATCTTGATGTATTTTGATACTTTGACAACGATTTTTCCAGTAGTTTAGAAGAAAACGATGTTTTTTTTCTTTGGTCGTTACAGTATGAAAGATAAAAAAATTTCGTTAATATTAATTTTTTTCTATTTAGATTTGCTGCTCATAGCTGTTTAAGACATTCTTGATGTATTTTGATACTTTGACAACGATTTTTCCAGTAGTTTAGAAGAAAACGATGTTTTTTTTTGTTGGTCGTTACAGTATGAAAGAAAAAAAAATTTCGTTTATATTAATTTTTTTTTAATAAAATTGACTTTTCATAGCTGTTAAAGACAATCTTGATGTATTTTGATACTTTGACAACGATTTTTCCAGTTGTTAAGAAGAAAACGATGTTTTTTTTCTTAGGTCGTTACAGTATGATAGAAAACAAAATTTCGTTAATTTAAATTTTTTTTAATAAGATTGGCTTTTCATAGCTGTTTAAGACAATCTTGATGTATTTTGATACTTTGACAACGATTTTTCTAGTAGTCTAGAAGAAAACGATGTTTTTTTTCTTAGGTCGTTACAGTATCATAGAAAACAAAATTTCGTTAATTTTAATTTTTTTTTAATAAAATTGACTTTTCATAGCTGTTTAAGACAATCTTGATGTATTTTGATACTTTGACAACGATTTTTCCAGTAGTTTAGAAGAAAATGATGTTTTTTTTCTTTGGTCGTTACAGTACGATAGAAAAAAAAAAGCTATTAACTCCGTTAATGTTAATTTTTTTCGATTTAGATTTGCTTTTCATAGCTGTTTAAGACAATCTTGATGTATTTTGATACTTTGACAACGATTTTTCCAGTTGTTTAGAAGAAAACGATGTTTTTTTTCTTTGGTCGTTACAGTATGAAAGATAAAAAAATTTCGTTAATATTAATTTTTTTCTATTTAGATTTGCTGTTCATAGCTGTTTAAGACATTCTTGATGTATTTTGATACTTTGACAACGATTTTTCCAGTAGCTTAGAAGAAAACGATGTTTTTTTTCTTTGGTCGTTACAGTATGAAAGAAAAAAAAATTTCGTTAATATTAATTTTTTTTTAATAAAATTGACTTTTCATAGCTGTTTAAGACAATCTTGATGTATTTTGATACTTTGACAACGATTTTTACAGTAGCTAAGAAGAAAACGATGTTTTTTTTCTTTGGTCGTTACAGTATGATAGAAAACAAAATTTCGTTAATATTAATTTTTTTTAATAAGATTGGCTTTTCATAGCTGTTTAAGACAATCTTGATGTATTTTGATACTTTGACAACGATTTTTCCAGTAGTTTAGAAGAAAACGATGTTTTTTTTCTTTGGTCGTTACAGTATGAAAGATAAAAAAATTTCGTTAATATTAATTTTTTTCTATTTAGATTTGCAGCTCATAGCTGTTTAAGACATTCTTGATGTATTTTGATACTTTGACAACGATTTTTCCAGTAGTTTAGAAGAAAACGATGTTTTTTTTCTTTGGTCGTTACAGTATGAAAGAAAACAAAATTTCGTTAATTTTAATTTTTTTTTAATAAGATTGGCTTTTCATAGCTGTTTAAGACAATCTTGATGTATTTTGATACTTTGACAACGATTTTTCCAGTAGTTTAGAAGAAAACGAAGTTTTTTTTCTTTGGTCGTTACAGTATGAAAGATAAAAAAATTTCGTTAATATTAATTTTTTTCTATTAAGATTTGCTGCTCATAGCTGTTTAAGACATTCTTGATGTATTTTGATACTTTGACAATGATTTTTCCAGTAGTTTAGAAGAAAACGATGTTTTTTTTCT
The DNA here is from genome assembly GCA_961205885.1 of Ptychoptera albimana. Taxonomy (NCBI): domain Eukaryota; kingdom Metazoa; phylum Arthropoda; class Insecta; order Diptera; family Ptychopteridae; genus Ptychoptera; species Ptychoptera albimana. The sequence goes on from OY540806.1 coordinate 7,531,304, forward strand.
TTGGTCGTTACAGTATGAAAGAAAAAAAAATTTCGTTACTATTAATTTTTTTTAAATAAAATTGACTTTTCATAGCTGTTTAAGACAATCTTGATGTATTTTGATACTTTGACAACGATTTTTACAGTAGCTAAGAAGAAAACGATGTTTTTTTTCTTAGGTCGTTACAGTATGATAGAAAACAAAATTTCGTTAATTTTAATTTTTTTTTAATAAGATTGGCTTTACATAGCTGTTTAAGACAATCTTGATGTATTTTGATACTTTGACAACGATTTTTCCAGTAGTTTAGAAGAAAACGATGTTTTTTTTCTTTGGTCGTTACAGTACGAAAGAAAAAAAAATTGCGTTAATATTAATTTTTTTTTAATAAAATTGACTTTTCATAGCTGTTTAAGACAATCTTGATGTATTTTGATACTTTGACAACGATTTTTACAGTAGCTAAGAAGAAAATGATGTTTTTTTTCTTAGGTCGTTACAGTATGATAGAAAACAAAATTTCGTTAATTTTAATTTTTTTTAATAACATCGGCTTTTCATAGCTGTTTAAGACAATCTTGATGTATTTTGATACTTTGACAACGATTTTTCCAGTAGTTTAGAAGAAAACGATGTTTTTTTTCTTTGGTCGTTACAGTACGATAGAAAAAAAAAAGCTATTAACTCCGTTAATGTTAATTTTTTTTCGATTTAGATTTGCTTTTCATAGCTGTTTAAGACAATCTTGATGTATTTTGATATTTTGACAACGATTTTTCCAGTAGTTTAGAAGAAAACGATGTTTGTTTTTTCTTTGGTCGTTACAGTACGAAAGAAAAAAAAACTATTAACTCCGTCAATGTTAATTTTTTTTCGATTTAGATTTGCTTTTCATTGCTGTTTAAGACAATCTTGATGTATTTTGACACTTTGACAACGATTTTTCTAGTAGTCTAGAAGAAAACGATGTTTTTTTTATTTGGTCGTTCCAGTACGAAAGAAAAAAAAACGATTTTTCAAGTAGTTTAAAAGAAAACGATGTTTTTTTTTTCTTTGGTCGTTTTTTTTTTTTTTTTTTTTTTTTATGTTATTGAATTGACATGTTTAGGCTTTATAACTTAAAGTAGACCTATGAATAGCCTAAGCTACCATGTCAATTCGCATTGGAATTTAAAGGATTGTTTTTCAGGTATTTGTGGACATTAGATTTAAAGGATTGTATGTTAAATTTGGAGGGAAACACGACCGATGGTAAGGCGTTCCATTTTATCGCGGTTCTATTGAAAAAGTCGTTTTGATATTTAGCGGTTCTAATTTTATCAATAGTCACAGTTCGGCTGTGAGCAGCTGTTCCAGCCCTTGTAGCGCGTAACCACTTTTCAAGAGGAGGCATGATTTCCGCAACCTCCTTTGAGCAGTGTCCTGAGCTATATTTATAAAAAATAGTAAGATCAGCCACGTCTCGTCGATGTTTTAGCGAATCTAATTTGTTTGTAATTTCAGTATCGTTTATCAACCGCACGGCACGTTTCTGAACCCTATCTAATAAATCTAATGAGCTTTTTGACGCTGCTCCCCATACATGACAACAATATTCCATACACGGGCGTATGAAAGATTTATAAATAAGCCCGAGTTGGTATGGGTTGAAAAATGTCTTGCACCGGTACAAGAAACCTAATTTTTTAGATGCCTGTTTAGCTATACTTAATATATGTTCATGCCATAACAAATTTGACGCAATATTTACTCCGAGAAGGCGGACCGACGGTTTTTTTTCGAGTTTTGTTTGGTTGAACATAATTTCCGTTTCTGAATTGAAGTTCTTAAGTCGCGTTATGTTGCAAAGTTGCGTTTTTGCCGCGTTAAATGTTACAGAATTACAATCACCCCATTTAATGATTCTATTCAAATCCTCATTCAATGACTTCAAAACTGCGTTTCTTTCCTCTTCCCTTTCTTTGAAGTTTAAGGACGAGTAACAGTGTGAAGTATGAAGAGTGCTATCATCAGCAAAACTATGAATCGGATTCGTAGTTGATTTTAAAAGATCATTTATGTATAATGTAAAAAGGGTGGGGGAGAGAACCGAGCCCTGTGGTACTCCAGAATTTGTCCGAAATTCATTTGAAGAAGTACCGTCTACAACGACACGAAAACGTCGATTGCCCAGGTAGTTTTCAAGCCATTTAACGGTTTGTTCGCCTAACCCATACGCTTCCAGTTGTGCAAGAAGATTTTCATGCCATACTTTGTCGAAGGCTTTAGCAATATCTAACGCAACAGCGAATGACTCGCCGTGATTTTCCATTGCGTTATTCCACTTATGGGCGACATTTGCTAAAAGATCTCCAGTGGACCTTTTGGTTCTAAAACCATATTGCTTATCGTCCACTATTTTAAAGTCTTCAATGAATCTCTTGATGTTGTGATTAATGTATTTCTCGAAAACCTTTGCGATGATTGGAATGATAGCAATTGGGCGATAGTTTGAAGGGTCTGAATGGTCACCTTTTTTGGGGATTGGATGGACGTTAGCGGTTTTCCAATTTTCGGGGAAAATTCCGCGTTTATAAGACAGAGCGAATATTTTCGTAATTATAGGAGCCAGTTCTGATGCAAAAGTTTTAAGAATAAAGGATGGTATTCCATCCGGTCCGGTTGATTTTTTTACATCAAGCTCCATTAAATATTTTTTTACAATGCATTTTCTAAATACAATTGCATTCATTGTCTGGTTAGAGAGTGGCAATTTTGTTGGTTTTTCCAACTGAGAGTGAATACTCGTAGAGTTTGCTGCGAAAATTGCTGCAAGAGTATTAGCCTTTTCCTCTGAGTTGACAATTAAAGTGCTGTTGGTTTTAAATGGGGGAAGGGATGATTCCGTGAAATTTACTTTGACAGATTTTGCCATTTGCCAGAATTGTCGTGTGCCCGTTGGGCAATTAGCGAATTTAGCAGCTTTAGCTGCGTTGTTTTTATTTTTTTCCTTGTCAATAATTTCTTTACACGCTTTGCTGGCTGCTTTATACGCTAAGCGGTTCTTTTCGGATTTTGTTTGGAGAAAGATATTAAATGCTTTTTTTTTTGTATGCTTGCAGTTTTAGCACGTTTAGAATACTGCCGCATTTTAGGTGTAATGAGCGAAGACGGAACGAATGCATTCATTCCGTGCTTAATAACTTCGGTGAGGATTATAGCAGCTTGGTTAGGATCGTTGTTTAAACAACTTTTTTCCCATGGATAACAATGGAAAAAATTTTTGAGGCCTTCGCTATCCATTTTTTTAAAATGCCAAATTTGCCTAGGTTGAACTTTCGAGTTTTTACATTTGTGCAACGACACTTTGGAGGTAACGAGTTCATGGTCCGAATTTCCGATTTTGGCTTTAACAGCTACCTTAGTTATGTTAGGCATTGACGTTAAATAAAGGTCAAGTATATGCCCGGTATGACCTGGTGTACGAGGGAAAAATGTTGCATCCTTAACCATTTGCGTAAGGTTAAGTCCGCTTGCAAAAATTTCTGCTCTTTTACCCGATTCTTTTGGTGCGATTTGGGATGAAAAACTTAACCATTCCGGGTTATGGATATTAAAATCTCCGACTATAATAATTTCCGATTTCGCGAAACGTTTAACTAGTTGGTCCATTTTTTCTGACAACTTTTCGAAGAAGTCACAATTATATTTATTATTAGGTGACCGATATAATCCTACGATGATTATATCCTTTGCTGCGAGGGTTATTTTAAAAATTAAAGTATTGTATGCTTCAGAATTGATTTCGAATTTTTTGAGTCGCGCGTATGCGATATTATTATTAATATATGCGCAAACCCCGTGTTTGCGTTCAAACGAATGTTCTAACCTAAAACCGTTTATCAAGTATAAATCCGCGTCACAGTTACGAGTTACCTGTGTTTCTGTTAAAATTAGAACATCCGGTTGTTCTTCTCTAATATGTTGTTCTACGCAATTAAAATTTGATATTAGGCCGCGAATATTCGTACTATTAAGGATAAATGATGGAGTGGGATTCTTACGACGTGCAGCCAATTTAGTTGTAGAACCCTGACCAGGTCTAGGGTTCCCAAATTGGTGCAATGCATTAAAATCTTTGGTATTATTCATATTGTATAATACCAACGAAATTTTACATTAAATTAATAAAAAAATAAAATCATATTTATAATAATAATAAAAAATATAATATGTAATAAAATTATACGATTTAATAATCAGTTCATTCTATACTTGAATTTGTGATAAACTGTTTATTAGTGTTGTGACAGTTTAGAATTATTTGGTGTGGTGTGCTAAAGACGTTGCAGTTGTATGCATAAAATGGATAGTGCTATGTATAATTATTGGGCTTAGTGAAAATTTGAGTTTTATTATGAATATACGCACTTACGAATACAGTGATAATATATATTTAATTTGATTAGATGCAACAACAACACACAACACAAGTATAGCTTAGGAAAAATTAGAATAAAACTTGTCACAATATTAATGAGAGAGAAGATTGAAACTTACTTTTCACAGCAGTAGTAGGGTTGGATTTCGATATTTGTATATATAGTGCTATATACATATAGAAGATGACAGCGCTGAGAAATCGTCAGGTGCAGATGTATGAATTTATGTATACTAATGCGTAACAATGCACTAAACTATTCAATAACACAGATGTTAATGAAGAAAAAAAAAAACGTTACTTTTTAATTTTATTTATTTATTGACAGTTTATTTCTAAATGCAATAAATGGAATTTGATAGAGAAGTACTATGATTTAGAGTAATTGTTTGAGAAATTTTGAATTTAATGTTACTATTTACAATTTATAATTTTAATTTTTATTTTTCTTGTTTTGTTGTGTGTGTGTTTCGCAATCTAATTAAATATATTCTAGGAGCATAGAAAACACGTCCTAGCCTAATGAATTCAGATTGAAAACTGAAGTTACAGTACGAAAGTACGAAAGAAAAAAAAAACTATTAACTCCGTCAATGTTAATTTTTTTTCGATTTAGATTTGCTTTTCATAGCTGTTTAAGACAATCTTGATGTATTTTGACACTTTGACAACGATTTTTCCAGTAGTTTAGAAGAAAACGATGTTTTTTTTCTTTGGTCGTTACAGTACGATAGAAAAAAAAAAGCTATTAACTCCGTTAATGTTAATTTTTTTTCGATTTAGATTTGCTTTTCATAGCTATTTAAGACAATCTTGATGTATTTTGATATTTTGACAACGATTTTTCAAGTAGTTTAAAAGAAAACGATGTTTTTTTTTTCTTTGGTCGTTACAGTACGAAAGAAAAAAAAACTATTAACTCCGTCAATGTTAATTTTTTTTCGATTTAGATTTGCATTTCATTGCTGTTTAAGACAATCTTGATGTATTTTGACACTTTGACAACGATTTTTCTAGTAGTCTAGAAGAAAACGATGTTTTTTTTTTCTTTGGTCGTTCCAGTACGAAAGAAAAAAAAATGCTGTCAACTCCGTCAATGTTAATTTTTTTTCAATTTAGATTTGCTTTTCATAGCTGTTTAAGACAATCTTGATGTATTTTGATACTTTGACAACGATTTTTCCAGTAGTTTAAAAGAAAACGATGTTTTTTTTTTCTTTGGTCGTTACAGTACGAAAGAAAAAAAAAAGCTATTAACTCCGTCAATGTTAATTTTTTTTCGATTTAGATTTGCTTTTCATAGCTGTTTAAGACAATTTTGATGTATTTTGACACTTTGACAACGATTTTTCTAGTAGTCTAGAAGAAAACGATGTTTTTTTTTTCTTTGGTCGTTACAGTACGAAAGAAGAAAAAATGCTGTTATTTCCGTCAATATTAATTTTTTTCGATTTAGATTTGCTTTTCATAGCTGTTTAAGACAATCTTGATGTATTTTGATACTTTGACAACGATTTTTCCAGTAGTTTAGAAGAAAACGATGTTTTTTTTCTTTGGTCGTTACAGTATGAAAGATAAAAAAATTTCGTTAATATTAATTTTTTTCTATTTAGATTTGCAGCTCATAGCTGTTTAAGACATTCTTGATGTATTTTGATACTTTGACAACGATTTTTCCAGTAGTTTAGAAGAAAACGATGTTTTTTTTCTTTGGTCGTTACAGTATGAAAGAAAAAAAAATTTCGTTAATATTAATTTTTTTCTATTTAGATTTGCTGCTCATAGCTGTTTAAGACATTCTTGATGTATTTTGATACTTTGACAACGATTTTTCCAGTAGTTTAGAAGAAAACGATGTTTTTTTTCTTTGGTCGTTACAGTATGAAAGATAAAAAAATTTCGTTAATATTAATTTTTTTCTATTTAGATTTGCTGCTCATAGCTGTTTAAGACATTCTTGATGTATTTTGATACTTTGACAACGATTTTTCCAGTAGTTTAGAAGAAAACGATGTTTTTTTTCTTTGGTCGTTACAGTATGATAGAAAACAAAATTTCGTTAATTTTAATTTTTTTTAATAAGATTGGCTTTTCATAGCTGTTTAAGACAATCTTGATGTATTTTGATACTTTGACAACGATTTTTCCAGTAGTTTAGAAGAAAACGATGTTTTTTTTCTTTGGTCGTTACAGTATGAAAGATAAAAAAATTTCGTTAATATTAATTTTTTTCTATTTAGATTTGCTTTTCATAGCTGTTTAAGACATTCTTGATGTATTTTGATACTTTGACAACGATTTTTCCAGTAGTTTAGAAGAAAACGATGTTTTTTTTCTTTGGTCGTTACAGTATGAAAGAAAAAAAAATTTCGTTAATATTAATTTTTTTTTAATAAAATTGACTTTTCATAGCTGTTTAAGACAATCTTGATGTATTTTGATACTTTGACAACGATTTTTACAGTAGCTAAGAAGAAAACGATGTTTTTTTCTTAGGTCGTTACAGTATGATAGAAAACAAAATTTCGTTAATTTTAATTTTTTTTAATAAGATTGGCTTTTCATAGCTGTTTAAGACAATCTTGATGTATTTTGATACTTTGACAACGATTTTTCCAGTAGTTTAGAAGAAAACGATGTTTTTTTTCTTTGGTCGTTACAGTATGAAAGATAAAAAAATTTCGTTAATATTAATTTTTTTCTATTTAGATTTGCAGCTCATAGCTGTTTAAGACATTCTTGATGTATTTTGATACTTTGACAACGATTTTTCCAGTAGTTTAGAAGAAAACGATGTTTTTTTTCTTTGGTCGTTACAGTATGAAAGAAAAAAAAATTTCGTTAATATTAATTTTTTTCTATTTAGATTTGCTGCTCATAGCTGTTTAAGACATTCTTGATGTATTTTGATACTTTGACAACGATTTTTCCAGTAGTTTAGAAGAAAACGATGTTTTTTTATTTGGTCGTTACAGTACGAAAGAAAAAAAAAACGATTTTTCAAGTAGTTTAAAAGAAAACGATGTTTTTTTTTTCTTTGGTCGTTACAGTACGAAAGAAAAAAAAAAACTATTAACTCCGTCAATGTTAATTTTTTTTCGATTTAGATTTGCTTTTCATAGCTGTTTAAGACAATTTTGATGTATTTTGACACTTTGACAACGATTTTTCTAGTAGTCTAGAAGAAAACGATGTTTTTTTATTTGGTCGTTCCAGTACGAAAGAAAAAAAAATGCTGTCAACTCCGTCAATGTTAATTTTTTTTCAATTTAGATTTGCTTTTCATAGCTGTTTAAGACAATCTTGATGTATTTTGATACTTTGACAACGATTTTTCCAGTAGTTTAAAAGAAAACGATGTTTTTTTTTTCTTTGGTCGTTACAGTACGAAAGAAAAAAAACTATTAACTCCGTCAATGTTAATTTTTTTTCGATTTAGATTTGCTTTTCATTGCTGTTTAAGACAATCTTGATGTATTTTGACACTTTGACAACGATTTTTCTAGTAGTCTAGAAGAAAACGATGTTTTTTTATTTGGTCGTTCCAGTACGAAAGAAAAAAAAATGCTGTCAACTCCGTCAATGTTAATTTTTTTTCAATTTAGATTTGCTTTTTATAGCTGTTTAAGACAATCTTGATGTATTTTGATACTTTGACAACGATTTTTCCAGTAGCTTAGAAGAAAACGATGTTTTTTTTCTTTGGTCGTTACAGTACGAAAGAAAAAAAACTATTAACTCCGTCAATGTTAATTTTTTTTCGATTTAGATTTGCTTTTCATAGCTGTTTAAGAGAATTTTGATGTATTTTGACATTTTGACAACGATTTTTCCAGTAGTTTAGAAGAAAACGATGTTTTTTTTCTTTGGTCGTTACAGTACGATAGAAAAAAAAAAGCTATTAACTCCGTTAATGTTAATTTTTTTTCGATTTAGATTTGCTTTTCATAGCTGTTTAAGACAATCTTGATGTATTTTGACACTTTGACAACGATTTTTCTAGTAGTCTAGAAGAAAACGATGTTTTTTTTTTCTTTGGTCGTTACAGTATGAAAGATAAAAAAATTTCGTTAATATTAATTTTTTTCTATTTAGATTTGCTGTTCATAGCTGTTTAAGACATTCTTGATGTATTTTGATACTTTGACAACGATTTTTCCAGTAGTTTAGAAGAAAACGATGTTTTTTTTTTCTTTGATCGTTACAGTACGAATGAAAAAAAAATGCTGTCAACTCCGTCAATGTTAATTTTTTTTCGATTTAGATTTGCTTTTCATAGCTGTTTAAGACAATCTTGATGTATTTTGATACTTTGACAACGATTTTTCAAGTAGTTTAAAAGAAAACGATGTTTTTTTTTTCTTTGGTCGTTACAGTACGAAAGAGAAAAAAAACTATTAACTCCGTTAATGTTAATTTTTTTTCGATTTAGATTTGCTTTTCATAGCTGTTTAAGACAATCTTGATGTATTTTGACACTTTGACAACGATTTTTCTAGTAGTCTAGAAGAAAACGATGTTTTTTTTTCTTTGGTCGTTACAGTACGAAAGAAAAAAAAATGCTGTCAACTCCGTCAATGTTAATTTTTTTTCGATTTAGATTTGCTTTTCATAGCTGTTTAAGACAATCTTGATGTATTTTGATACTTTGACAACGATTTTTCAAGTAGTTTAAAAGAAAACGATGTTTTTTTTTTCTTTGGTCGTTACAGTACGAAAGAAAAAAAAAACTATTAACTCCGTCAATGTTAATTTTTTTTCGATTTAGATTTGCTTTTCATAGCTGTTTAAGACAATCTTGATGTATTTTGACACTTTGACAACGATTTTGCTAGTAGTCTAGAAGAAAACGATGTTTTTTTTATTTGGTCGTTACAGTACGAAAGAAAAAAAAATGCTGTCAACTCCGTCAATGTGAATTTTTTTTCGATTTAGATTTGCTTTTCATAGCTGTTTAAGACAATCTTGATGTATTTTGACACTTTGACAACGATTTTTCTAGTAGTCTAGAAGAAAACGATGTTTTTTTTTTCTTTGGTCGTTACAGTACGAAAGAAAAAAAAATGCTGTTATTTCCGTCAATATTAATTTTTTTCGATTTAGATTTGCTTTTCATAGCTGTTTAAGACAATCTTGATGTATTTTGATACTTTGACAACGATTTTTCAAGTAGTTTAAAAGAAAACGATGTTTTTTTTTTCTTTGGTCGTTACAGTACGAAAGAAAAAAAAAACTATTAACTCCGTCAATGTTAATTTTTTTTCGATTTAGATTTGCTTTTCATAGCTGTTTAAGACAATCTTGATGTATTTTGACACTTTGACAACGATTTTTCCAGTTGTTTAGAAGAAAACAATGTTTTTTTTCTTTGGTCGTTACAGTATGAAAGATAAAAAAATTTCGTTAATATTAATTTTTTTCTATTTAGATTTGCTGTTCATAGCTGTTTAAGACATTCTTGATGTATTTTGATACTATGACAACGATTTTTCCAGTAGTTTAGAAGAAAACGATGTTTTTTTTTTCTTTGATCGTTACAGTACGAATGAAAAAAAAATGCTGTCAACTCCGTCAATGTTAATTTTTTTTCGATTTAGATTTGCTTTTCATAGCTGTTTAAGACAATCTTGATGTATTTTGATACTTTGACAACGATTTTTCAAGTAGTTTAAAAGAAAACGATGTTTTTTTTTTCTTTGGTCGTTACAGTACGAAAGAGAAAAAAAACTATTAACTCCGTCAATGTTAATTTTTTTTCGATTTAGATTTGCTTTTCATAGCTGTTTAAGACAATCTTGATGTATTTTGACACTTTGACAACGATTTTTCTAGTAGTCTAGAAGAAAACGATGTTTTTTTTTTCTTTGGTCGTTACAGTACGAAAGAGAAAAAAAACTATTAACTCCGTCAATGTTAATTTTTTTTCGATTTAGATTTGCTTTTCATAGCTGTTTAAGACAATCTTGATGTATTTTGACACTTTGACAACGATTTTTCTAGTAGTCTAGAAGAAAACGATGTTTTTTTTTCTTTGGTCGTTACAGTACGAAAGAAAAAAAAATGCTGTCAACTCCGTCAATGTTAATTTTTTTTCGATTTAGATTTGCTTTTCATAGCTGTTTAAGACAATCTTGATGTATTTTGATACTTTGACAACGATTTTTCAAGTAGTTTAAAAGAAAACGATGTTTTTTTTTTCTTTGGTCGTTACAGTACGAAAGAAAAAAAAAACTATTAACTCCGTCAATGTTAATTTTTTTTCGATTTAGATTTGCTTTTCATAGCTGTTTAAGACAATCTTGATGTATTTTGACACTTTGACAACGATTTTTCTAGTAGTCTAGAAGAAAACGATGTTTTTTTTATTTGGTCGTTACAGTACGAAAGAAAAAAAAATGCTGTCAACTCCGTCAATGTGAATTTTTTTTCGATTTAGATTTGCTTTTCATAGCTGTTTAAGACAATCTTGATGTATTTTGACACTTTGACAACGATTTTTCTAGTAGTCTAGAAGAAAACGATGTTTTTTTTTTCTTTGGTCGTTACAGTACGAAAGAAAAAAAAATGCTGTTATTTCCGTCAATATTAATTTTTTTCGATTTAGATTTGCTTTTCATAGCTGTTTAAGACAATCTTGATGTATTTTGATACTTTGACAACGATTTTTCAAGTAGTTTAAAAGAAAACGATGTTTTTTTTTTCTTTGGTCGTTACAGTACGAAAGAAAAAAAAAACTATTAACTCCGTCAATGTTAATTTTTTTTCGATTTAGATTTGCTTTTCATAGCTGTTTAAGACAATCTTGATGTATTTTGACACTTTGACAACGATTTTTCTAGTAGTCTAGAAGAAAACGATGTTTTTTTTTTCTTTGGTCGTTACAGTACGAAAGAAAAAAAAATGCTGTCAACTCCGTCAATGTTAATTTTTTTTCGATTTAGATTTGCTTTTCATAGCTGTTTAAGACAATCTTGATGTATTTTGATACTTTGACAACGATTTTTCAAGTAGTTTAAAAGAAAACGATGTTTTTTTTTTCTTTGGTCATTACAGTACGAAAGAAAAAAAAAACTATTAACTCCGTCAATGTTAATTTTTTTTCGATTTAGATTTGCTTTTCATAGCTGTTTAAGACATTCTTGATGTATTTTGACACTTTGACAACGATTTTTCTAGTAGTCTAGAAGAAAACGATGTTTTTTTTATTTGGTCGTTACAGTACGAAAGAAAAAAAATGCTGTCAACTCCGTCAATGTTAATTTTTTTTCGATTTAGATTTGCTTTTCATAGCTGTTTAAGACAATCTTGATGTATTTTGATACTTTGACAACGATTTTTCCAGTAGTTTAAAAGAAAACGATGTTTTTTTTTTCTTTGGTCGTTACAGTACGAAAGAAAAAAAAAACTATTAACTCCGTCAATGTTAATTTTTTTTCGATTTAGATTTGCTTTTCATAGCTGTTTAAGACAATCTTGATGTATTTTGATACTTTGACAACGATTTTTCAAGTAGTTTAAAAGAAAACGATGTTTTTTTTTTCTTTGGTCGTTACAGTACGAAAGAAAAAAAAAACTATTAACTCCGTCAATGTTAATTTTTTTTCGATTTAGATTTGCTTTTCATAGCTGTTTAAGACATTCTTGATGTATTTTGACACTTTGACAACGATTTTTCTAGTAGTCTAGAAGAAAACGATGTTTTTTTTTTCTTTGGTCGTTACAGTACGAAAGAAAAAAAAATGCTGTCAACTCCGTCAATGTTAATTTTTTTTCGATTTAGATTTGCTTTTCATAGCTGTTTAAGACAATCTTGATGTATTTTGACACTTTGACAACGATTTTTCTAGTAGTCTAGAAGAAAACGATGTTTTTTTTTTCTTTGGTCGTTACAGTACGAAAGAAAAAAAAATGCTGTTATTTCCGTCAATATTAATTTTTTTCGATTTAGATTTGCTTTTCATAGCTGTTTAAGACAATCTTGATGTATTTTGATACTTTGACAACGATTTTTCAAGTAGTTTAAAAGAAAACGATGTTTTTTTTTTCTTTGGTCGTTACAGTACGAAAGAAAAAAAAAACTATTAACTCCGTCAATGTTAATTTTTTTTCGATTTAGATTTGCTTTTCATAGCTGTTTAAGACAATCTTGATGTATTTTGACACTTTGACAACGATTTTTCTAGTAGTCTAGAAGAAAACGATGTTTTTTTTTTCTTTGGTCGTTACAGTACGAAAGAAAAAAAAATGCTGTCAACTCCGTCAATGTTAATTTTTTTTCGATTTAGATTTGCTTTTCATAGCTGTTTAAGACAATCTTGATGTATTTTGATACTTTGACAACGATTTTTCAAGTAGTTTAAAAGAAAACGATGTTTTTTTTTTCTTTGGTCGTTACAGTACGAAAGAAAAAAAAAACTATTAACTCCGTCAATGTTAATTTTTTTTCGATTTAGATTTGCTTTTCATAGCTGTTTAAGACAATCTTGATGTATTTTGATACTTTGACAACGATTTTTCAAGTAGTTTAAAAGAAAACGATGTTTTTTTTTTCTTTGGTCGTTACAGTACGAAAGAAAAAAAAAACTATTAACTCCGTCAATGTTAATTTTTTTTCGATTTAGATTTGCTTTTCATAGCTGTTTAAGACATTCTTGATGTATTTTGACACTTTGACAACGATTTTTCTAGTAGTCTAGAAGAAAACGATGTTTTTTTTTTCTTTGGTCGTTACAGTACGAAAGAAAAAAAAATGCTGTCAACTCCGTCAATGTTAATTTTTTTTCGATTTAGATTTGCTTTTCATAGCTGTTTAAGACATTCTTGATGTATTTTGACACTTTGACAACGATTTTTCTAGTAGTCTAGAAGAAAACGATGTTTTTTTTATTTGGTCATTACAGTACGAAAGAAAAAAAATGCTGTCAACTCCGTCAATGTTAATTTTTTTTCGATTTAGATTTGCTTTTCATAGCTGTTTAAGACAATCTTGATGTATTTTGACACTTTGACAACGATATTTCCAGTAGTTTAAAAGAAAACGATGTTGTTTTTTTCTTTGATCGTTACAGTACGAAAGAAAAAAAAAAGCTATTAACTCCGTCAATGTTAATTTTTTTCTATTTAGATTTGCTTTTCATAGCTGTTTAAGACAATCTTGATGTATTTTGACACTTTGACAACGATTTTTCTAGTAGTCTAGAAGAAAACGATGTTTTTTTTTTCTTTGGTCGTTACAGTACGAAAGAAAAAAAAATGCTGTTATTTCCGTCAATATTAATTTTTTTCGATTTAGATTTGCTTATTATAGACAATCTTGATGTATTTTGACACTTTGACAACGATTTTTCCGTAGCTTAGAAGAAAACGATGTTTTTTTTCGTAGGTCGTTACAGTATGATAGAAAACAAAATTTCGTTCATTTAAATTTTTGTTGAATAAGATTGGCTTTTCATAGCTGTTTAAGACAATCTTGATGTATTTTGATACTTTGACAACGATTTTTCCAGTAGTTTAGAAGAAAACGATGTTTTTTTTCTTTGGTCGTTACAGTACGAAAGAAAAAAAAATTGCGTTAATATTTTTTTTTTTTTAATAAAATTGACTTTTCATAGCTGTTTAAGACAATCTTGATGTATTTTGATACTTTGACAACGATTTTTACAGTAGCTAAGAAGAAAACGATGTTTTTTTCTTAGGTCGTTACAGTATGATAGAAAACAAAATTTCGTTAATTTTAATTTTTTTTTTAATAAGATTGGCTTTTCATAGCTGTTTAAGACAATCTTGATGTATTTTGATACTTTGACAACGATTTTTCCAGTAGTTTAGAAGAAAACGATGTTTTTTTTCTTTGGTCGTTACAGTACGAAAGAAAAAAAAAATGCTGTTATTTCCGTCAATATTAATTTTTTTTGAATTAGATTTGCTTTTCATAGCTGTTTAAGACAATCTTGATGTATTTTGACACTTTGACAACGATTTTTCCAGTTGTTTAGAAGAAAACGATGTTTTTTTTCTTTGGTCGTTACAGTATGAAAGATAAAAAAATTTCGTTAATATTAATTTTTTTCTATTTAGATTTGCTGTTCATAGCTGTTTAAGACATTCTTGATGTATTTTGACACTTTGACAACGATTTTTCTAGTTGTTTAGAAGAAAACGATGTTTTTTTTCTTTGGTCGTTACAGTATGAAAGATAAAAAAATTTCGTTATATTAATTTTTTTCTATTTAGATTTGCTGTTCATAGCTGTTTAAGACATTCTTGATGTATTTTGATACTTTGACAACGATTTTTCCAGTAGTTTAGAAGAAAACGATGTTTTTTTTTTTCTTTGATCGTTACAGTACGAATGAAAAAAAAATACTGTCAACTCCGTCAATGTTAATTTTTTTTCGATTTAGATTTGCTTTTCATAGCTGTTTAAGACAATCTTGATGTATTTTGATACTTTGACAACGATTTTCAAGTAGTTTAAAAGAAAACGATGTTTTTTTTTTCTTTAGTCGTTACAGTACGAAAGAAAAAAAAAACTATTAACTCCGTCAATGTTAATTTTTTTTCGATTTAGATTTGCTTTTCATAGCTGTTTAAGACAATCTTGATGTATTTTGACACTTTGACAACGATTTTTCTAGTAGTCTAGAAGAAAACGATGTTTTTTTTATTTGGTCGTTACAGTACGGAAGAAAAAAAAATGCTGTCAACTCCGTCAATGTGAATTTTTTTTCGATTTAGATTTGCTTTTCATAGCTGTTTAAGACAATCTTGATGTATTTTGATACTTTGACAACGATTTTTCCAGTAGTTTAAAAGAAAACGATGTTTTTTTTTCTTTGGTCGTTACAGTACGAAAGAAAAAAAAAAACTATGAACTCCGTCAATGTTAATTTTTTTTCGATTTAGATTTGCTTTTCATAGCTGTTTAAGACAATTTTGATGTATTTTGACACTTTGACAACGATTTTTCTAGTAGTCTAGAAGAAAACGATGTTTTTTTTTTCTTTGGTCGTTACAGTACGAAAGAAAAAAAAATGCTGTTATTTCCGTCAATATTAATTTTTTTCGATTTAGATTTGCTTTTCATAGCTGTTTAAGACAATCTTGATACTTTGACAACGATTTTTCAAGTAGTTTAAAAGAAAACGATGTTTTTTTTTTATTTGGTCGTTACAGTACGAAAGAAAAAAAAATGCTGTCAACTCCGTCAATGTTAATTTTTTTTCGATTTAGATTTGCTTTTCATAGCTGTTTAAGACAATCTTGATGTATTTTGATACTTTGACAACGATTTTTCAAGTGGTTTAAAAGAAAACGATGTTTTTTTTTTCTTTGGTCGTTACAGTATGAAAGATAAAAAAATTTCGTTAATATTAATTTTTTTCTATTTAGATTTGCTGTTCATAGCTGTTTAAGACATTCTTGATGTATTTTGATACTTTGACAACGATTTTTCCAGTAGTTTAGAAGAAACCGATGTTTTTTTTTCTTTGATCGTTACAGTACGAATGAAAAAAAAATGCTGTCAACTCCGTCAATGTTAATTTTTTTTCGATTTAGATTTGCTTTTCATAGCTGTTTAAGACAATCTTGATGTATTTTGACACTTTGACAACGATTTTTCCAGTAGTTTAGAAGAAAACGATGTTTTTTTTATTTGGTCGTTACAGTACGAAAGAAAAAAAAAATGCTGTTATTTCCGTCAATATTAATTTTTTTCGATTTAGATTTGCTTTTCATAGCTGTTTAAGACAATCTTGATTATTTTGACACTTTGACAACGATTTTTCCAGTTGTTTAGAAGAAAACGATGTTTTTTTTCTTTGGTCGTTACAGTATGAAAGATAAAAAAATTTCGTTAATATTAATTTTTTTCTATTTAGATTTGCTGTTCATAGCTGTTTAAGACATTCTTGATGTATTTTGATACTTTGACAACGATTTTTCCAGTAGTTTAGAAGAAACCGATGTTTTTTTTTTCTTTGATCGTTACAGTACGAATGAAAAAAAAATGCTGTCAACTCCGTCAATGTTAATTTTTTTTCGATTTACATTTGCTTTTCATAGCTGTTTAAGACAATCTTGATGTATTTTGATACTTTGACAACGATTTTTCAAGTAGTTTAAAAGAAAACGATGTTTTTTTTTTCTTTGGTCGTTACAGTACGAAAGAAAAAAAAAAGCTATGAACTCCGTCAATGTTAATTTTTTTTCGATTAAGATTTGCTTTTCATAGCTGTTTAAGACAATTTTGATGTATTTTGACACTTTGACAACGATTTTTCTAGTAGTCTAGAAGAAAACGATGTTTTTTTTTTCTTTGGTCGTTACAGTACGAAAGAAAAAAAAAATGCTGTTATTTCCGTCAATATTAATTTTTTTCGATTTAGATTTGCTTTTCATAACTGTTTAAGACAATCTTGATGTATTTTGACACTTTGACAACGATTTTTCTAGTAGTCTAGAAGACAAGGTTTTTTTTTTATTTGGTCGTTACAGTACGAAAGAAAAAAAAATGCTGTCAACTCCGTCAATGTGAATTTTTTTTCGATTTAGATTTGCTTTTCATAGCTGTTTAAGACAATCTTGATGTATTTTGACACTTTGACAACGATATTTCCAGTAGTTTAAAAGAAAACGATGTTGTTTTTTTCTTTGATCGTTACAGTACGAAAGAAAAAAAAAAGCTATTAACTCCGTCAATGTTAATTTTTTTTCGATTTAGATTTGCTTTTCATAGCTGTTTAAGACAATCTTGATGTATTTTGACACTTTGACAACGATTTTTCTAGTAGTCTAGAAGAAAACGATGTTTTTTTTTCTTTGGTCGTTACAGTACGATAGAAAAAAAAATGCTGTTATTTCCGTCAATATTAATTTTTTTCGATTTAGATTTGCTTTTTATAGACAATCTTGATGTATTTTGACACTTTGACAACGATTTTTCCGTAGCTTAGAAGAAAACGATGTTTTTTTTCGTAGGTCGTTACAGTATGATAGAAAACAAAATTTCGTTCATTTAAATTTTTGTTGAATAAGATTGGCTTTTCATAGCTGTTTAAGACAATCTTGATGTATTTTGATACTTTGACAACGATTTTTCCAGTAGTTTAGAAGAAAACGATGTTTTTTTTATTTGGTCGTTACAGTACGAAAGAAAAAAAAAATGCTGTTATTTCCGTCAATATTAATTTTTTTCGATTTAGATTTGCTTTTCATAGCTGTTTAAGACAATCTTGATTATTTTGACACTTTGACAACGATTTTTCCAGTTGTTTAGAAGAAAACGATGTTTTTTTTCTTTGGTCGTTACAGTATGAAAGATAAAAAAATTTCGTTAATATTAATTTTTTTCTATTTAGATTTGCTGTTCATAGCTGTTTAAGACATTCTTGATGTATTTTGATACTTTGACAACGATTTTTCCAGTAGTTTAGAAGAAACCGATGTTTTTTTTTTCTTTGATCGTTACAGTACGAATGAAAAAAAAATGCTGTCAACTCCGTCAATGTTAATTTTTTTTCGATTTAGATTTGCTTTTCATAGCTGTTTAAGACAATCTTGATGTATTTTGATACTTTGACAACGATTTTTCAAGTAGTTTAAAAGAAAACGATGTTTTTTTTTTCTTTGGTCGTTACAGTACGAAAGAAAAAAAAAAGCTATGAACTCCGTCAATGTTAATTTTTTTTCGATTAAGATTTGCTTTTCATAGCTGTTTAAGACAATTTTGATGTATTTTGACACTTTGACAACGATTTTTCTAGTAGTCTAGAAGAAAACGATGTTTTTTTTTTCTTTGGTCGTTACAGTACGAAAGAAAAAAAAATGCTGTTATTTCCGTCAATATTAATTTTTTTCGATTTAGATTTGCTTTTCATAGCTGTTTAAGACAATCTTGATGTATTTTGATACTTTGACAACGATTTTTCAAGTAGTTTAAAAGAAAACGATGTTTTTTTTTTATTTGGTCGTTACAGTACGAAAGAAAAAAAAAACTATTAACTCCGTCAATGTTAATTTTTTTTCGATTTAGATTTGCTTTTCATAACTGTTTAAGACAATCTTGATGTATTTTGACACTTTGACAACGATTTTTCTAGTAGTCTAGAAGACAAGGTTTTTTTTTTATTTGGTCGTTACAGTACGAAAGAAAAAAAAATGCTGTCAACTCCGTCAATGTGAATTTTTTTTCGATTTAGATTTGCTTTTCATAGCTGTTTAAGACAATCTTGATGTATTTTGACACTTTGACAACGATATTTCCAGTAGTTTAAAAGAAAACGATGTTGTTTTTTTCTTTGATCGTTACAGTACGAAAGAAAAAAAAAAGCTATTAACTCCGTCAATGTTAATTTTTTTTCGATTTAGATTTGCTTTTCATAGCTGTTTAAGACAATCTTGATGTATTTTGACACTTTGACAACGATTTTTCTAGTAGTCTAGAAGAAAACGATGTTTTTTTTTTCTTTGGTCGTTACAGTACGAAAGAAAAAAAAATGCTGTTATTTCCGTCAATATTAATTTTTTTCGATTTAGATTTGCTTTTTATAGACAATCTTGATGTATTTTGACACTTTGACAACGATTTTTCCGTAGCTTAGAAGAAAACAATGTTTTTTTTCGTAGTTCGTTACAGTATGATAGAAAACAAAATTTCGTTCATTTAAATTTTTGTTGAATAAGATTGGCTTTTCATAGCTGTTTAAGACAATCTTGATGTATTTTGATACTTTGACAACGATTTTTCCAGTAGTTTAGAAGAAAACGATGTTTTTTTTCTTTGGTCGTTACAGTACGAAAGAAAAAAAAATTGCGTTAATATTATTTTTTTTTTAATAAAATTGACTTTTCATAGCTGTTTAAGACAATCTTGATGTATTTTGATACTTTGACAACGATTTTTACAATAGCTAAGAAGAAAACGATGTTTTTTTTCTTAGGTCGTTACAGTATGATAGAAAACAAAATTTCGTTAATTTTAATTTTTTTTTCATAAGATTGGCTTTTCATAGCTGTTTAAGACAATCTTGATGTATTTTGATACTTTGACAACGATTTTTCCAGTAGTTTAGAAGAAAACGATGTTTTTTTTATTTGGTCGTTACAGTACGAAAGAAAAAAAAAATGCTGTCAACTCCGTCAATGTTAATTTTTTTTCGATTTAGATTTGCTTTTCATAGCTGTTTAAGACAATCTTGATGTATTTTGATACTTTGACAACGATTTTCAAGTAGTTTAAAAGAAAACGATGTTTTTTTTTTCTTTAGTCGTTACAGTACGAAAGAAAAAAAAAACTATTAACTCCGTCAATGTTAATTTTTTTTCGATTTAGATTTGCTTTTCATAGCTGTTTAAGACAATCTTGATGTATTTTGACACTTTGACAACGATTTTTCTAGTAGTCTAGAAGAAAACGATGTTTTTTTATTTGGTCGTTACAGTACGAAAGAAAAAAAAATGCTGTCAACTCCGTCAATGTGAATTTTTTTTCGATTTAGATTTGCTTTTCATAGCTGTTTAAGACAATCTTGATGTATTTTGATACTTTGACAACGATTTTTCCAGTAGTTTAAAAGAAAACGATGTTTTTTTTTTCTTTGGTCGTTACAGTACGAAAGAAAAAAAAAAACTATGAACTCCGTCAATGTTAATTTTTTTTCGATTTAGATTTGCTTTTCATAGCTGTTTAAGACAATTTTGATGTATTTTGACACTTTGACAACGATTTTTCTAGTAGTCTAGAAGAAAACGATGTTTTTTTTTTCTTTGGTCGTTACAGTACGAAAGAAAAAAAAATGCTGTTATTTCCGTCAATATTAATTTTTTTTCGATTTAGATTTGCTTTTCATAGCTGTTTAAGACAATCTTGATGTATTTTGATACTTTGACAACGATTTTCAAGTAGTTTAAAAGAAAACGATGTTTTTTTTTTCTTTAGTCGTTACAGTACGAAAGAAAAAAAAAACTATTAACTCCGTCAATGTTAATTTTTTTTCGATTTAGATTTGCTTTTCATAGCTGTTTAAGACAATCTTGATGTATTTTGATACTTTGACAACGATTTTTCCAGTAGTTTAAAAGAAAACGATGTTTTTTTTTTCTTTGGTCGTTACAGTACGAAAGAAAAAAAAAAACTATGAACTCCGTCAATGTTAATTTTTTTTCGATTTAGATTTGCTTTTCATAGCTGTTTAAGACAATCTTGATGTATTTTGATACTTTGACAACGATTTTCAAGTAGTTTAAAAGAAAACGATGTTTTTTTTTTCTTTAGTCGTTACAGTACGAAAGAAAAAAAAAACTATTAACTCCGTCAATGTTAATTTTTTTTCGATTTAGATTTGCTTTTCATAGCTGTTTAAGACAATCTTGATGTATTTTGACACTTTGACAACGATTTTTCTAGTAGTCTAGAAGAAAACGATGTTTTTTTTATTTGGTCGTTACAGTACGAAAGAAAAAAAAATGCTGTCAACTCCGTCAATGTGAATTTTTTTTCGATTTAGATTTGCTTTTCATAGCTGTTTAAGACAAACTTGATGTATTTTGATACTTTGACAACGATTTTTCCAGTAGTTTAGAAGAAAACGATGTTTTTTTTTTCTTTGGTCGTTACAGTACGAAAGAAAAAAAAAAACTATGAACTCCGTCAATGTTAATTTTTTTTCGATTTAGATTTGCTTTTCATAGCTGTTTAAGACAATTTTGATGTATTTTGACACTTTGACAACGATTTTTCTAGTAGTCTAGAAGAAAACGATGTTTTTTTTTTCTTTGGTCGTTACAGTACGAAAGAAAAAAAAATGCTGTTATTTCCGTCAATATTAATTTTTTTTCGATTTAGATTTGCTTTTCATAGCTGTTTAAGACAATCTTGATGTATTTTGACACTTTGACAACGATTTTTCTAGTAGTCTAGAAGAAAACGATGTTTTTTTTATTTGGTCGTTACAGTACGAAAGAAAAAAAAATGCTGTCAACTCCGTCAATGTGAATTTTTTTTCGATTTAGATTTGCTTTTCATAGCTGTTTAAGACAATCTTGATGTATTTTGATACTTTGACAACGATTTTTCTAGTAGTTTAAAAGAAAACGATGTTTTTTTTTTCTTTGGTCGTTACAGTACGAAAGAAAAAAAAAAACTATGAACTCCGTCAATGTTAATTTTTTTTCGATTTAGATTTGCTTTTCATAGCTGTTTAAGACAATTTTGATGTATTTTGACACTTTGACAACGATTTTTCTAGTAGTCTAGAAGAAAACGATGTTTTTTTTTTCTTTGGTCGTTACAGTACGAAAGAAAAAAAAATGCTGTTATTTCCGTCAATATTAATTTTTTTTCGATTTAGATTTGCTTTTCATAGCTGTTTAAGACAATCTTGATGTATTTTGACACTTTGACAACGATTTTTCTAGTAGTCTAGAAGAAAACGATGTTTTTTTTATTTGGTCGTTACAGTACGAAAGAAAAAAAAATGCTGTCAACTCCGTCAATGTGAATTTTTTTTCGATTTAGATTTGCTTTTCATAGCTGTTTAAGACAATCTTGATGTATTTTGATACTTTGACAACGATTTTTCTAGTAGTTTAAAAGAAAACGATGTTTTTTTTTTCTTTGGTCGTTACAGTACGAAAGAAAAAAAAAAACTATGAACTCCGTCAATGTTAATTTTTTTTCGATTTAGATTTGCTTTTCATAGCTGTTTAAGACAATTTTGATGTATTTTGACACTTTGACAACGATTTTTCTAGTAGTCTAGAAGAAAACGATGTTTTTTTTTTCTTTGGTCGTTACAGTACGAAAGAAAAAAAAATGCTGTTATTTCCGTCAATATTAATTTTTTTCGATTTAGATTTGCTTTTCATAGCTGTTTAAGACAATCTTGATGTATTTTGATACTTTGACAACGATTTTTCAAGTAGTTTAAAAGAAAACGATGTTTTTTTTTTATTTGGTCGTTACAGTACGAAAGAAAAAAAAATGCTGTCAACTCCGTCAATGTTAATTTTTTTTCGATTTAGATTTGCTTTTCATAGCTGTTTAAGACAATCTTGATGTATTTTGATACTTTGACAACGATTTTTCAAGTAGTTTAAAAGAAAACGATGTTTTTTTTTTCTTTGGTCGTTACAGTATGAAAGATAAAAAAATTTCGTTAATATTAATTTTTTTCTATTTAGATTTGCTGTTCATAGCTGTTTAAGACATTCTTGATGTATTTTGATACTTTGACAACGATTTTTCCAGTAGTTTAGAAGAAACCGATGTTTTTTTTTTCTTTGATCGTTACAGTACGAATGAAAAAAAAATGCTGTCAACTCCGTCAATGTTAATTTTTTTTCGATTTAGATTTGCTTTTCATAGCTGTTTAAGACAATCTTGATGTATTTTGACACTTTGACAACGATTTTTCCAGTTGTTTAGAAGAAAACGATGTTTTTTTTATTTGGTCGTTACAGTACGAAAGAAAAAAAAAATGCTGTTATTTCCGTCAATATTAATTTTTTTCGATTTAGATTTGCTTTTCATAGCTGTTTAAGACAATCTTGATGTATTTTGACACTTTGACAACGATTTTTCCAGTTGTTTAGAAGAAAACGATGTTTTTTTTCTTTGGTCGTTACAGTATGAAAGATAAAAAAATTTCGTTAATATTTATTTTTTTCTATTTAGATTTGCTGTTCATAGCTGTTTAAGACATTCTTGATGTATTTTGATACTTTGACAACGATTTTTCCAGTAGTTTAGAATAAACCGATGTTTTTTTTTTCTTTGATCGTTACAGTACGAATGAAAAAAAAATGCTGTCAACTCCGTCAATGTTAATTTTTTTTCGATTTAGATTTGCTTTTCATAGCTGTTTAAGACAATCTTGATGTATTTTGACACTTTGACAACGATTTTTCCAGTAGTTTAGAAGAAAACGATGTTTTTTTTATTTGGTCGTTACAGTACGAAAGAAAAAAAAAATGCTGTTATTTCCGTCAATATTAATTTTTTTCGATTTAGATTTGCTTTTCATAGCTGTTTAAGACAATCTTGATGTATTTTGACACTTTGACAACGATTTTTCCAGTAGTTTAGAAGAAAACGATGTTTTTTTTATTTGGTCGTTACAGTACGAATGAAAAAAAAATGCTGTTATTTCCGTCAATATTAATTTTTTTCGATTTAGATTTGCTTTACATAGCTGTTTAAGACAATCTTGATGTATTTTGACACTTTGACAACGATTTTTCCAGTAGTTTAGAAGAAACCGATGTTTTTTTTTTCTTTGATCGTTACAGTACGAATGAAAAAAAAATGCTGTCAACTCCGTCAATATTAATTTTTTTTCGATTTAGATTGGCTTTTCATAGCTGTTTAAGACAATCTTGATGTATTTTGATACTTTGACAACGATTTTTCAAGTAGTTTAAAAGAAAACGATGTTTTTTTTTATTTGGTCGTTACAGTACGAAAGAAAAAAAAACTATTAACTCCGTCAATGTTAATTTTTTTTCAATTTAGATTTGCTTTTCATAGCTGTTTAAGACAATCTTGATGTATTTTGACACTTTGACAATGATTTTTCTAGTAGTCTAGAAGAAAACGATGTTTTTTTTTTATTTGGTCGTTACAGTACGAAAGAAAAAAAAATGCTGTCAACTCCGTCAATGTGAATTTTTTTTCGATTTAGATTTGCTTTTCATAGCTGTTTAAGACAATCTTGATGTATTTTGACACTTTGACAACGATATTTCCAGTAGTTTAAAAGAAAACGATGTTGTTTTTTTCTTTGATCGTTACAGTACGAAAGAAAAAAAAAAGCTATTAACTCCGTCAATATTAATTTTTTTCGATTTAGATTTGCTTTTCATAGCTGTTTAAGACAATTTTGATGTATTTTGACACTTTGACAACGATTTTTCTAGTAGTCTAGAAGAAAACGATGTTTTTTTTTTCTTTGGTCGTTACAGTACGAAAGAAAAAAAAATGCTGTTATTTCCGTCAATATTAATTTTTTTCGATTTAGATTTGCTTTTCATAGCTGTTTAAGACAATCTTGATGTATGTTGATACTTTGACAACGATTTTTCAAGTAGTTTAAAAGAAAACGATGTTTTTTTTTATTTGGTCGTTACAGTACGAAAGAAAAAAAAACTATTAACTCCGTCAATGTTAATTTTTTTTCGATTTAGATTTGCTTTTCATAGCTGTTTAAGACAATCTTGATGTATTTTGACACTTTGACAATGATTTTTCTAGTAGTCTAGAAGAAAACGATGTTTTTTTTTTATTTGGTCGTTACAGTACGAAAGAAAAAAAAATTCTGTCAACTCCGTCAATGTTAATTTTTTTTCGATTTAGATTTGCTTTTCATAGCTGTTTAAGACAATCTTGATGTATTTTGACACTTTGACAACGATATTTCCAGTAGTTTAAAAGAAAACGATGTTTTTTTTTTATTTGGTCGTTACAGTACGAAAGAAAAAAAAATTCTGTCAACTCCGTCAATGTGAATTTTTTTTCGATTTAGATTTGCTTTTCATAGCTGTTTAAGACAATCTTGATGTATTTTGACACTTTGACAACGATATTTCCAGTAGTTTAAAAGAAAACGATGTTGTTTTTTTCTTTGATCGTTACAGTACGAAAGAAAAAAAAAAGCTATTTACTCCGTCAATATTAATTTTTTTCGATTTAGATTTGCTTTTCATAGCTGTTTAAGACAATTTTGATGTATTTTGACACTTTGACAACGATTTTTCTAGTAGTCTAGAAGAAAACGATGTTTTTTTTTTCTTTGGTCGTTACAGTACGAAAGAAAAAAAAATGCTGTTATTTCCGTCAATATTAATTTTTTTCGATTTAGATTTGCTTTTCATAGCTGTTTAAGACAATCTTGATGTATGTTGATACTTTGACAACGATTTTTCAAGTAGTTTAAAAGAAAACGATGTTTTTTTTTATTTGGTCGTTACAGTACGAAAGAAAAAAAAAACTATTAACTCCGTCAATGTTAATTTTTTTTCGATTTAGATTTGCTTTTCATAGCTGTTTAAGACAATCTTGATGTATTTTGACACTTTGACAATGATTTTTCTAGTAGTCTAGAAGAAAACGATGTTTTTTTTTTATTTGGTCGTTACAGTACGAAAGAAAAAAAAATTCTGTCAACTCCGTCAATGTGAATTTTTTTTCGATTTAGATTTGCTTTTCATAGCTGTTTAAGACAATCTTGATGTATTTTGACACTTTGACAACGATATTTCCAGTAGTTTAAAAGAAAACGATGTTGTTTTTTTCTTTGATCGTTACAGTACGAAAGAAAAAAAAAAGCTATTAACTCCGTCAATATTAATTTTTTTCGATTTAGATTTGCTTTTTATAGCTGTTTAAGACAATTTTGATGTATTTTGACACTTTGACAACGATTTTTCTAGTAGTCTAGAAGAAAACGATGTTTTTTTTTTCTTTGGTCGTTACAGTACGAAAGAAAAAAAAATGCTGTTATTTCCGTCAATATTAATTTTTTTCGATTTAGATTTGCTTTTCATAGCTGTTTAAGACAATCTTGATGTATTTTGACACTTTGACAACGATTTTTCCAGTTGTTTAGAAGAAAACGATGTTTTTTTTCTTTGGTCGTTACAGTATGAAAGATAAAAAAATTTCGTTAATATTAATTTTTTTCTATTTAGATTTGCTGTTCATAGCTGTTTAAGACATTCTTGATGTATTTTGATACTTTGACAACGATTTTTCCAGTAGTTTAGAAGAAATCGATGTTTTTTTTTTCTTTGATCGTTACAGTACGAATTAAAAAAAATGCTGTCAACTCCGTCAATGTTAATTTTTTTTCGATTTAGATTTGCTTTTCATAGCTGTTTAAGACAATCTTGATGTATTTTGATACTTTGACAACGATTTTTCAAGTAGTTTAAAAGAAAACGATGTTTTTTTTTTCTTTGGTCGTTACAGTACGAAAGAAAAAAAAAACTATTAACTCCGTCAATGTTAATTTTTTTTCTATTTAGATTTGCTTTTCATAGCTGTTTAAGACAATCTTGATGTATTTTGACACTTTGACAACGATTTTTCTAGTAGTCTAGAAGAAAACGATGTTTTTTTTATTTGGTCGTTACAGTACGAAAGAAAAAAAAATGCTGTCAACTCCGTCAATGTGAATTTTTTTTCGATTTAGATTTGCTTTTCATAGCTGTTTAAGACAATCTTGATGTATTTTGATACTTTGACAACGATTTTTCCAGTAGTTTAAAAGAAAACGATGTTTTTTTTTTCTTTGGTCATTACAGTACGAAAGAAAAAAAAAAGCTATGAACTCCGTCAATGTTAATTTTTTTTCGATTTAGATTTGCTTTTCATAGCTGTTTAAGACAATTTTGATGTATTTTGACACTTTGACAACGATTTTTCTAGTAGTCTAGAAGAAAACGATGTTTTTTTTTCTTTGGTTGTTACAGTACGAAAGAAAAAAAAATGCTGTTATTTCCGTCAATATTAATTTTTTTCGATTTAGATTTGCTTTTCATAGCTGTTTAAGACAATCTTGATGTATTTTGATACTTTGACAACAATTTTTTAAGTATTTTAAAAGAAAACGATGTTTTTTTTTTCTTTGGTCGTTACAGTACGAAAGAAAAAAAAAACTATTAACTCCGTCAATGTTAATTTTTTTTCGATTTAGATTTGCTTTTCATAGCTGTTTAAGACAATCTTGATGTATTTTGACACTTTGACAACGATTTTTCTAGTAGTCTAGAAGAAAACGATGTTTTTTTTTTATTTGGTCGTTACAGTACGAAAGAAAAAAAAATGCTGTCAACTCCGTCAATGTGAATTTTTTTTCGATTTAGATTTGATTTTCATAGCTGTTTAAGACAATCTTGATGTATTTTGACACTTTGACAACGATATTTCCAGTAGTTTAAAAGAAAACGATGTTGTTTTTTTCTTTGATCGTTACAGTACGAAAGAAAAAAAAAGCTATTAACTCCGTCAATATTAATTTTTTTTCGATTTAGATTTGCTTTTCATAGCTGTTTAAGACAATCTTGATGTATTTTGACACCTTGACAACGATTTTTCTAGTAGTCTAGAAGAAAACGATGTTTTTTTTTTCTTTGGTCGTTACAGTACGAAAGAAAAAAAAATGCTGTTATTTCCGTCAATATTAATTTTTTTCGATTTAGATTTGCTTCTTATAGACAATCTTGATGTATTTTGACACTTTGACAACGATTTTTCCGTAGCTTAGAAGAAAACGATGTTTTTTTTCGTAGGTCGTTACAGTATGATAGAAAACAAAATTTCGTTCATTTAAATTTTTGTTGAATAAGATTGGCTTTTCATAGCTGTTTAAGACAATCTTGATGTATTTTGATACTTTGACAACGATTTTTCCAGTAGTTTAGAAGAAAACGATGTTTTTTTTCTTTGGTCGTTACAGTACGAAAGAAATAAAAATTGCGTTAATATTATTTTTTTTTTAATAAAATTGACTTTTCATAGCTGTTTAAGACAATCTTGATGTATTTTGATACTTTGACAACGATTTTTACAATAGCTAATAAGAAAACGATGTTTTTTTTCTTAGGTCGTTACAGTATGATAGAAAACAAAATTTCGTTAATTTTAATTTTTTTTTAATAAGATTGGCTTTTCATAGCTGTTTAAGACAATCTTGATGTATTTTGATACTTTGACAACGAGTTTTCCAGTAGTTTAGAAGAAAACGATGTTTTTTTTCTTTGGTCGTTACAGTACGAAAGAAAAAAAAAATGCTGTTATTTCCGTCAATATTAATTTTTTTCGATTTAGATTTGCTTTTCATAGCTGTTTAAGACATTCTTGATGTATTTTGATACTTTGACAACGATTTTTCCAGTAGTTTAGAAGAAACCGATGTTTTTTTTTTCTTTGATCGTTACAGTACGAATGAAAAAAAAATGCTGTCAACTCCGTCAATGTTAATTTTTTTTCGATTTAGATTTGCTTTTCATAGCTGTTTAAGACAATCTTGATGTATTTTGATACTTTGACAACGATTTTTCAAGTAGGTTAAAAGAAAACGATGTTTTTTTTTTCTTTGGTCGTTACAGTACGAAAGAAAAAAAAACTATTAACTCCGTCAATGTTAATTTTTTTTCGATTTAGATTTGCTTTTCATTGCTGTTTAAGACAATCTTGATGTATTTTGACACTTTGACAACGATTTTTCTAGTAGTCTAGAAGAAAACGATGTTTTTTTATTTGGTCGTTACAGTACGAAAGAAAAAAAAAGCTATTAACTCCGTCAATGTTAATTTTTTTTCGATTTAGATTTGCTTTTCATAGCTGTTTAAGACAATCTTGATGTATTTTGACACTTTGACAACGATTTTTCTAGTAGTCTAGAAGAAAACGATGTTTTTTTTTTCTTTGGTCGTTACAGTACGAAAGAAAAAAAAAACTATTAACTCCGTCAATGTTAATTTTTTTTCGATTTAGATTTGCTTTTCATAGCTGTTTAAGACAATCTTGATGTATTTTGATACTTTGACAACGATTTTTCAAGTAGTTTAAAAGAAAACGATGTTTTTTTTTTCTTTGGTCGTTACAGTACGAAAGTAAAAAAAACTATTAACTCCGTCAATGTTAATTTTTTTTCGATTTAGATTTGCTTTTCATTGCTGTTTAAGACAATCTTGATGTATTTTGACACTTTGACAACGATTTTTCTAGTAGTCTAGAAGAAAACGATGTTTTTTTTATTTGGTCGTTACAGTATGAAAGATAAAAAAATTTCGTTAATATTAATTTTTTTCTATTTAGATTTGCTGTTCATAGCTGTTTAAGACATTCTTGATGTATTTTGATACTTTGACAACGATTTTTCTAGTAGTCTAGAAGAAAACGATGTTTTTTTTTTCTTTGGTCGTTACAGTACGAAAGAAAAAAAAAACTATTAACTCCGTCAATGTTAATTTTTTTTCGATTTAGATTTGCTTTTCATAGCTGTTTAAGACAATCTTGATGTATTTTGACACTTTGACAACGATTTTTCTAGTAGTCTAGAAGAAAACGATGTTTTTTTTTTATTTGGTCGTTACAGTACGAAAGAAAAAAAAAATGCTGTTATTTCCGTCAATATTAATTTTTTTCGATTTAGATTTGCTTTTCATAGCTGTTTAAGACAATCTTGATGTATTTTGACACTTTGACAACGATTTTTCCAGTTGTTTAGAAGAAAACGATGTTTTTTTTCTTTGGTCGTTACAGTATGAAAGATAAAAAAATTTCGTTAATATTAATTTTTTTCTATTTAGATTTGCTGTTCATAGCTGTTTA
Organism: Ptychoptera albimana; assembly: GCA_961205885.1. Lineage (NCBI taxonomy): Eukaryota > Metazoa > Arthropoda > Insecta > Diptera > Ptychopteridae > Ptychoptera > Ptychoptera albimana. The sequence goes on from OY540806.1 coordinate 7,561,042, forward strand.
AGACATTCTTGATGTATTTTGATACTTTGACAACGATTTTTCCAGTAGTTTAGAAGAAACCGATGTTTTTTTTTTCTTTGATCGTTACAGTACGAATGAAAAAAAAATGCTGTCAACTCCGTCAATGTTAATTTTTTTTCGATTTAGATTTGCTTTTCATAGCTGTTTAAGACAATCTTGATGTATTTTGATACTTTGACAACGATTTTTCCAGTAGTTTAAAAGAAAACGATGTTTTTTTTTCTTTGGTCGTTACAGTACGAAAGAAAAAAAAAAACTATTAACTCCGTCAATGTTAATTTTTTTTCGATTTAGATTTGCTTTTCATAGCTGTTTAAGACAATCTTGATGTATTTTGACACTTTGACAACGATTTTTCTAGTAGTCTAGAAGAAAACGATGTTTTTTTTATTTGGTCGTTACAGTACGAAAGAAAAAAAAAAGCTATTAACTCCGTCAATGTTAATTTTTTTTCGATTTAGATTTGCTTTTCATAGCTGTTTAAGACAATTTTGATGTATTTTGACACTTTGACAACGATTTTTCTAGTAGTCTAGAAGAAAACGATGTTTTTTTTTCTTTGGTCGTTACAGTACGAAAGAAAAAAAATGCTGTTATTTCCGTCAATATTATTTTTTTTCGATTTAGATTTGCTTTTCATAGCTGTTTCAGACAATCTTGATGTATTTTGATACTTTGACAACGATTTTTACAGTAGTTTAAAAGAAAACGATGTTTTTTTTTTCTTTAGTCGTTACAGTACGAAAGAAAAAAAAAAGCTATTAACTCCGTCAATGTTAATTTTTTTTCGATTTAGATTTGCTTTTCATAGCTGTTTAAGACAATCTTGATGTATTTTGAAACTTTGACAACGATTTTTCTAGTAGTCTAGAAGAAAACGATGTTTTTTTTCTTTGGTCGTTACAGTATGATAGAAAACAAAATTTCGTTCATTTTAATTTTTGTTGAATAAGATTGGCTTTTCATAGCTGTTTAAGACAATCTTGATGTATTTTGATACTTTGACAACGATTTTTCCAGTAGTTTAGAAGAAAACGATGTTTTTTTTATTTGGTCGTTACAGTACGAAAGAAAAAAAAATGCTGTTATCTCAGTCAATATTAATTTTTTTTCGATTTAGATTGGCTTTTCATAGCTGTTTAAGACAATCTTGATGTATTTTGATACTTTGACAACGATTTTTCCAGTAGCTTAGAAGAAAACGATGTTTTTTTCTTTGGTCGTTCCAGTATGATAGAAAAAAAATTTCGTTAATTTTAATTTTTTTTTGAATAAGATTGGCTTTTCATAGCTGTTTAAGACAATCTTGATGTATTTTGACACTTTGACAACGATTTTTCCAGTTGTTTAGAAGAAAACGATGTTTTTTTTCTTTGGTCGTTACAGTATGAAAGATAAAAAAAGTTCGTTAATATTAATTTTTTTTAATAAGATTGGCTTTTCATAGCTGTTTAAGACAATCTTGATATATTTTGATACTTTGACAATGATTTTTCCAGTAGTTTAGAAGAAAACGATGTTTTTTTTCTTTGGTCGTTACAGTATGAAAGAAAAAAAAAATGCCTTTAACTCCGTCAATGTTAATTTTTTTTCGATTTAGATTGGCTTTTCATAGCTGTTTAAGACAATCTTGATGTATTTTGATTCTTTGATAACGATTTTTCCAGTAGTTTAGAAGAAAGCGCTGTTTTTTTCTTTGGTCGTTACAGTATGATAGAAAACAAAATTTCGTTAATTTTAGTTTTTTTTTGAATAAGATTTGCTTTTCATAGCTCTTTAAGACAATCTTCATGTATTTTGATACTTTGACAACGATTTTTCCAGTAGTTTAGAAGAAAACGATGTTTTTTTTTCTTTGGTCGTAACAGTACGAATGAAAAAGAAATGCTGTTATCTCCGTCAATATTAATTTTTTTACGATTTAGATTTGCTTTTCATAGATGTTTAAGACAATCTTGATGTATTTTGATACTTTGACAACGATTTTTCCAGTAGCTTAGAAGAAAACGATGTTTTTTTTCTTTGGTCGTTACAGTATGAAAGAAAAAAAAAATTCGTTAATATTAATTTTTTTTTAATAAGATTGGCTTTTCATAGCTGTTTAAGACAATCTTGATGTATTTTGATACTTTGACAACGATTTTTCCAGTAGTTTAGAAGAAAACGATGTTTTTTTTTTCTTTGGTCGTTACAGTACGAATGAAAAAAAAATGCTGTTATCTCCGTCAATATTAATTTTTTTTCGATTTAGATTGGCTTTTCATAGCTGTTTAAGACAATCTTGATGTATTTTGATACTTTGACAACGAATTTTCTAGTAGTTTAGAAGAAAACAATTTTTTTTTCTTTGGTCGTTACAGTACGAAAGAAAAAAAAATGCTGTTATCTCCGTCAATATTATTTTTTTCGATTTAAATTGGCTTTTCATAGCTGCTTAAGACAATCTTGATGTATTTTGATACTTTGACAACGATTTTTCCAGTAGCTTAGAAGAAAACGATGTTTTTTTTTCTTTGGTCGTTACAGTATGATAGAAAACAAATGCTGTTATCTCCGTCAATATTAATTTTTTTCGATTTAGATTGGCTTTTCATACCTGTTTAAGACAATCTTGATGTATTTTGATACTTTGACAACGATTTTTGCAGTAGCTTAGAAGAAAACGATGTTTTTTTTTTGTCGTTACAGTACGAAAGAAAAAAAAATGCTGTTAACTCCGTCAATGTTAATTTTTTTTTCGATTTAGATTGGCTTTTCATAGCTGTTTAAGACAATCTTGATGTATTTTGATACTTTGACAACGATTTTTCCAGTAGTTTAGAAGAAAACGATGTTTTTTTTTTCTTTGGTCGTTACAGTACGAATGAAAAAAAAATGCTGTTATCTCCGTCAATATTAATTTTTTTTCGATTTAGATTGGCTTTTCATAGCTGTTTAAGACAATCTTGATGTATTTAGATACTTTGACAACGAATTTTCTAGTAGTTTAGAAGAAAACAATTTTTTTTTCTTTGGTCGTTACAGTACGAAAGAAAAAAAAATGCTGTTATCTCCGTCAATATTATTTTTTTCGATTTAAATTGGCTTTTCATAGCTGCTTAAGACAATCTTGATGTATTTTGATACTTTGACAACGATTTTTCCAGTAGCTTAGAAGAAAACGATGTTTTTTTTTCTTTGGTCGTTACAGTACGATAGAAAAACAAATGCTGTTATCTTCGTCAATATTAATTTTTTTTCGTTTAAGATTGGCTTTTCATAGCTGTTTAAGACAATCTTGATGTATTTTGATACTTTGACAACGATTTTTCCAGTAGCTTAGAAGAAAACGATGTTTTTTTTTTGTCGTTACAGTACGAAAGAAAAAAAAATGCTGTTAACTCCGTCAATGTTAATTTTTTTTTCGATTTAGATTGGCTTTTCATAGCTGTTTAAGACAATCTTGATGTATTTTGATACTTTGACAACGATTTTTCCAGTAGTTTAGAAGAAAACGATGTTTTTTTTTTTCTTTGGTCGTTACAGTACGAATGAAAAAAAAAATGCTGTTATCTCCGTCAATATTAATTTTTTTTCGATTTAGATTGGCTTTTCATAGCTGTTTAAGACAATCTTGATGTATTTTGATACTTTGACAACGATTTTTCCAGTAGCTTAGAAGAAAACGATGTTTTTTTCTATGGTCGTTACAGTATGATAGAAAACAAAATTTCGTTGATTTTAATTTTTTTTCGATTTAGAGTTGCTTTTCATAGCTGTTTAAGACAATCTTGATGTATTTTGATACTTTGACAACGATTTTTCCAGTAGCTTAGAAGAAAAGGATATTTCTTTTTTTCTTTGGTCGTTACAGTACGATAGAAAAACAAATGCTGTTATCTCCGTCAATATTAATTTTTTTTTAATAAGATTTGCTTTTCATAGCTGTTTAAGACAATCTTGATGTATTTTGATACTTTGTTAACGATTTTTCAAGTAGTTTAGAAGGAAACGATGTTTTTTTTTTCTTTGGTCGTTACAGTACGAATGAAAAAAAAATGCTGTTATCTCCGTCAATATTAATTTTTTTTCTATTTAGATTGTCTTTTCATAGCTGTTTAAGACAATCTTGATGTATTTTGATACTTTGACAACGATTTTTCCAGTAGTTTAGAAGAAAACGATGTTTTTTTTTTTCTTTGGTCGTTACAGTATGAAAGAAAAAAAAAATTCGTTAATATTAATTTTTTTTAATAAGATTGGCTTTTCATAGCTGTTTAAGACAATCTTGATATATTTTGATACTTTGACAACGATTTTTCCGGTAGTTTAGAAGAAAACGATGTTTTTTTTCTTTGGTCGTTACAGTACGAAAGAAAAAAAAAATGCTGTTAACTCCGTCAATGTTAATTTTTTTGAATAAGATTTGCTTTTCATAGCTCTTTAAGACAACCTTGATGTATTTTGATACTTTGACAACGATTTTTCCAGTAGTTTAGAAGAAAACGATGTTTTTTTTTCTTTGGTCGTAACAGTACGAATGAAAATGAAATGCTGTTATCTCCGTCAATATTAATTTTTTTTGAATAAGATTTGCTTTTCATAGCTGTTTAAGACAATCTTGATGTATTTTGATACTTTGACAACGATTTTTCTAGTAGTTTATAAGAAAACGATGTTTTTTTTCTTTGGTCGTTACAGTATGAAAGAAAAAAAAAATCGTTAATATTAATTTTTTTTTAATAAGATTGGCTTTTCATAGCTGTTTAAGACAATCTTGATATATTTTGATACTTTGACAACGATTATTCCAGTAGTTTAGAAGAAAACGATGTTTTTTTTTCTTTAGTCGTTACAGTACGAATGAAAAAAAAATGCTGTTATCTCCGTCAATATTAATTTTTTTTCGATTTAGATTTGCTTTTCATAGCTGTTTAAGACAATCTTGATGTATTTTGACACTTTGACAACGATTTTTCTAGTAGTCTAGAAGAAAAGGATGTTTCTTTTTTTCTTTGGTCGTTACAGTACGATAGAAAAAAAAAAGCTATTAACTCCGTCAATGTTAATTTTTTTTCGATTTAGATTTGCTTTTCATAGCTGTTTAAGACAATCTTGATGTATTTTGACACTTTGACAACGATTTTTCCAGTAGTCTAGAAGAAAACGATGATTTTTTTTATTTGGTCGTTATAGTTCGAAAGAAAAAAAAATGCTGTCAACTCCGTCAATGTTAATTTTTTTTCGATTTAGATTTGCTTTTCATAGCTGTTTAAGACAATCTTGATGTATTTTGATACTTTGACAACGATTTTTCCAGTAGTTTAGAAGAAAACGCTGTTTTTTTCTTTGGTCGTTACAGTATGATAGAAAACAAAATTTCGTTAATTTTAATTTTTTTTCGATTTAGAGTTGCTTTTCATAGCTGTTTAAGACAATCTTGATGTATTTTGATACTTTGACAACGATTTTTCCAGTAGCTTAGAAGAAAAGGATATTTCTTTTTTTCTTTGGTCGTTACAGTACGATAGAAAAACAAATGCTGTTATCTTCGTCAATATTAATTTTTTTTCGTTTAAGATTGGCTTTTCATAGCTGTTTAAGACAATCTTGATGTATTTTGATACTTTGACAACGATTTTTCCAGTAGCTTAGAAGAAAACGATGTTTTTTTTTTGTCGTTACAGTACGAAAGAAAAAAAAATGCTGTTAACTCCGTCAATGTTAATTTTTTTTTCGATCTAGATTGGCTTTTCATAGCTGTTTAAGACAATCTTGATGTATTTTTGATTCTTTGACAACGATTTTTCCAGTAATTTAGAAGAAAACGATGTTTTTTTTCTTTGGTCGTTACAGTATGATAGAAAACAAAATTTCGTAAATTTTAATTTTTTTTGAATAAGATTTGCTTTTCATAGCTGTTTAAGACAATCTTGATGTATTTTGATACTTTGACAACGATTTTTTCAGTAGTTTAGAAGAAAACGATGTTTTTTTTTTCTTTGGTCGTTACAGTACGAATGAAAAAAAAATGCTGTTATCTTCGTCAATATTAATTTTTTTTCGTTTAAGATTGGCTTTTCATAGCTGTTTAAGACAATCTTGATGTATTTTGATACTTTGACAACGATTTTTCTAGTAGTTTAGAAGAAAACGATGTTTTTTTTCTTTGGTCGTTACAGTATGAAAGAAAAAAAAAATCGTTAATATTAATTTTTTTTTAATAAGATTGGCTTTTCATAGCTGTTTAAGACAATCTTGATATATTTTGATACTTTGACAACGATTATTCCAGTAGTTTAGAAGAAAACGATGTTTTTTTTTCTTTAGTCGTTACAGTACGAATGAAAAAAAAATGCTGTTATCTCCGTCAATATTAATTTTTTTTCGATTTAGATTGGCTTTTCATAGCTGTTTAAGACAATCTTGATGTATTTTGATACTTTGACAACGATTTTTCCAGTAGTTTAGAAGAAAACGCTGTTTTTTTCTTTGGTCGTTACAGTATGATAGAAAACAAAATTTCGTTAATTTTAATTTTTTTTCGATTTAGAGTTGCTTTTCATAGCTGTTTAAGACAATCTTGATGTATTTTGATACTTTGACAACGATTTTTCCAGTAGCTTAGAAGAAAAGGATATTTCTTTTTTTCTTTGGTCGTTACAGTACGATAGAAAAACAAATGCTGTTATCTTCGTCAATATTAATTTTTTTTCGTTTAAGATTGGCTTTTCATAGCTGTTTAAGACAATCTTGATGTATTTTGATACTTTGACAACGATTTTTCCAGTAGCTTAGAAGAAAACGATGTTTTTTTTTTGTCGTTACAGTACGAAAGAAAAAAAAATGCTGTTAACTCCGTCAATGTTAATTTTTTTTTCGATTTAGATTGGCTTTTCATAGCTGTTTAAGACAATCTTGATGTATTTTTGATTCTTTGACAACGATTTTTCCAGTAATTTAGAAGAAAACGATGTTTTTTTTCTTTGGTCGTTACAGTATGATAGAAAACAAAATTTCGTAAATTTTAATTTTTTTTGAATAAGATTTGCTTTTCATAGCTGTTTAAGACAATCTTGATGTATTTTGATACTTTGACAACGATTTTTTCAGTAGTTTAGAAGAAAACGATGTTTTTTTTTTCTTTGGTCGTTACAGTACGAATGAAAAAAAAATGCTGTTATCTCCGTCAATATTAATTTTTTTTGAATAAGATTTGCTTTTCATAGCTGTTTAAGACAATCTTGATGTATTTTGATACTTTGACAACGATTTTTCCAGTAGTTTAGAAGAAAACGATGTTTTTTTTTTTCTTTGGTCGTTACAGTACGAATGAAAAAAAAAATGCTGTTATCTCCGTCAATATTAATTTTTTTTCGATTTAGATTGGCTTTTCATAGCTGTTTAAGACAATCTTGATGTATTTTGATACTTTGACAACGATTTTTCCAGTAGCTTAGAAGAAAACGATGTTTTTTTCTATGGTCGTTAGAGTATGATAGAAAACAAAATTTCGTTGATTTTAATTTTTTTTCGATTTAGAGTTGCTTTTCATAGCTGTTTAAGACAATCTTGATGTATTTTGATACTTTGACAACGATTTTTCCAGTAGCTTAGAAGAAAAGGATATTTCTTTTTTTCTTTGGTCGTTACAGTACGATAGAAAAACAAATGCTGTTATCTCCGTCAATATTAATTTTTTTTTAATAAGATTTGCTTTTCATAGCTGTTTAAGACAATCTTGATGTATTTTGATACTTTGTTAACGATTTTTCAAGTAGTTTAGAAGGAAACGATGTTTTTTTTTTCTTTGGTCGTTACAGTACGAATGAAAAAAAAATGCTGTTATCTCCGTCAATATTAATTTTTTTTCTATTTAGATTGTCTTTTCATAGCTGTTTAAGACAATCTTGATGTATTTTGATACTTTGACAACGATTTTTCCAGTAGTTTAGAAGAAAACGATGTTTTTTTTTTTCTTTGGTCGTTACAGTATGAAAGAAAAAAAAAATTCGTTAATATTAATTTTTTTTAATAAGATTGGCTTTTCATAGCTGTTTAAGACAATCTTGATATATTTTGATACTTTGACAACGATTTTTCCGGTAGTTTAGAAGAAAACGATGTTTTTTTTCTTTGGTCGTTACAGTACGAAAGAAAAAAAAAATGCTGTTAACTCCGTCAATGTTAATTTTTTTGAATAAGATTTGCTTTTCATAGCTCTTTAAGACAACCTTGATGTATTTTGATACTTTGACAACGATTTTTCCAGTAGTTTAGAAGAAAACGATGTTTTTTTTTCTTTGGTCGTAACAGTACGAATGAAAATGAAATGCTGTTATCTCCGTCAATATTAATTTTTTTTGAATAAGATTTGCTTTTCATAGCTGTTTAAGACAATCTTGATGTATTTTGATACTTTGACAACGATTTTTCTAGTAGTTTAGAAGAAAACGATGTTTTTTTTCTTTGGTCGTTACAGTATGAAAGAAAAAAAAAAATCGTTAATATTAATTTTTTTTTAATAAGATTGGCTTTTCATAGCTGTTTAAGACAATCTTGATATATTTTGATACTTTGACAACGATTATTCCAGTAGTTTAGAAGAAAACGATGTTTTTTTTTCTTTAGTCGTTACAGTACGAATGAAAAAAAAAATGCTGTTATCTCCGTCAATATTAATTTTTTTTCGATTTAGATTGGCTTTTCATAGCTGTTTAAGACAATCTTGATGTATTTTGATACTTTGACAACGATTTTTCCAGTAGTTTAGAAGAAAACGCTGTTTTTTTCTTTGGTCGTTACAGTATGATAGAAAACAAAATTTCGTTAATTTTAATTTTTTTTCGATTTAGAGTTGCTTTTCATAGCTGTTTAAGACAATCTTGATGTATTTTGATACTTTGACAACGATTTTTCCAGTAGCTTAGAAGAAAAGGATATTTCTTTTTTTCTTTGGTCGTTACAGTACGATAGAAAAACAAATGCTGTTATCTTCGTCAATATTAATTTTTTTTGAATAAGATTTGCTTTTCATAGCTGTTTAAGACAATCTTGATGTATTTTGATACTTTGACAACGATTTTTCTAGTAGTTTAGAAGAAAACGATGTTTTTTTTCTTTGGTCGTTACAGTATGAAAGAAAAAAAAAATCGTTAATATTAATTTTTTTTTAATAAGATTGGCTTTTCATAGCTGTTTAAGACAATCTTGATATATTTTGATACTTTGACAACGATTATTCCAGTAGTTTAGAAGAAAACGATGTTTTTTTTTCTTTAGTCGTTACAGTACGAATGAAAAAAAAATGCTGTTATCTCCGTCAATATTAATTTTTTTTCGATTTAGATTGGCTTTTCATAGCTGTTTAAGACAATCTTGATGTATTTTGATACTTTGACAACGATTTTTCCAGTAGTTTAGAAGAAAACGCTGTTTTTTTCTTTGGTCGTTACAGTATGATAGAAAACAAAATTTCGTTAATTTTAATTTTTTTTCGATTTAGAGTTGCTTTTCATAGCTGTTTAAGACAATCTTGATGTATTTTGATACTTTGACAACGATTTTTCCAGTAGCTTAGAAGAAAAGGATATTTCTTTTTTTCTTTGGTCGTTACAGTACGATAGAAAAACAAATGCTGTTATCTTCGTCAATATTAATTTTTTTTCGTTTAAGATTGGCTTTTCATAGCTGTTTAAGACAATCTTGATGTATTTTGATACTTTGACAACGATTTTTCCAGTAGCTTAGAAGAAAACTGATGTTTTTTTTTTGTCGTTACAGTACGAAAGAAAAAAAAATGCTGTTAACTCCGTCAATGTTAATTTTTTTTTCGATTTAGATTGGCTTTTCATAGCTGTTTAAGACAATCTTGATGTATTTTTGATTCTTTGACAACGATTTTTCCAGTAATTTAGAAGAAAACGATGTTTTTTTTCTTTGGTCGTTACAGTATGATAGAAAACAAAATTTCGTAAATTTTAATTTTTTTTGAATAAGATTTGCTTTTCATAGCTGTTTAAGACAATCTTGATGTATTTTGATACTTTGTTAACGATTTTTCAAGTAGTTTAGAAGGAAACGATGTTTTTTTTTTCTTTGGTCGTTACAGTACGAATGAAAAAAAAATGCTGTTATCTCCGTCAATATTAATTTTTTTTCTATTTAGATTGTCTTTTCATAGCTGTTTAAGACAATCTTGATGTATTTTGATACTTTGACAACGATTTTTCCAGTAGTTTAGAAGAAAACGATGTTTTTTTTTTTCTTTGGTCGTTACAGTATGAAAGAAAAAAAAAATTCGTTAATATTAATTTTTTTTAATAAGATTGGCTTTTCATAGCTGTTTAAGACAATCTTGATATATTTTGATACTTTGACAACGATTTTTCCGGTAGTTTAGAAGAAAACGATGTTTTTTTTCTTTGGTCGTTACAGTACGAAAGAAAAAAAAAATGCTGTTAACTCCGTCAATGTTAATTTTTTTGAATAAGATTTGCTTTTCATAGCTCTTTAAGACAACCTTGATGTATTTTGATACTTTGACAACGATTTTTCCAGTAGCTTAGAAGAAAACGATGTTTTTTTTCTTTGGTCGTTACAGTATGAAAGAAAAAAAAAATTCGTTAATATTAATTTTTTTTTAATAAGATTGGCTTTTCATAGCTGTTTAAGACAATCTTGATGTATTTTGATACTTTGACAACGATTTTTCCAGTAGCTTAGAAGAAAACGATGTTTTTTTTCTTTGGTCGTTACAGTATGAAAGAAAAAAAAAATTCGTTAATATTAATTTTTTTTTAATAAGATTGGCTTTTCATAGCTGTTTAAGACAATCTTGATGTATTTTGATACTTTGACAACGATTTTTCCAGTAGTTTAGAAGAAAACGATGTTTTTTTTTTCTTTGGTCGTTACAGTACGAATGAAAAAAAAATGCTGTTATCTCCGTCAATATTAATTTTTTTTCGATTTAGATTGGCTTTTCATAGCTGTTTAAGACAATCTTGATGTATTTTGATACTTTGACAACGAATTTTCTAGTAGTTTAGAAGAAAACAATTTTTTTTTCTTTGGTCGTTACAGTACGAAAGAAAAAAAAATGCTGTTATCTCCGTCAATATTATTTTTTTCGATTTAAATTGGCTTTTCATAGCTGCTTAAGACAATCTTGATGTATTTTGATACTTTGACAACGATTTTTCCAGTAGCTTAGAAGAAAACGATGTTTTTTTTTCTTTGGTCGTTACAGTATGATAGAAAACAAATGCTGTTATCTCCGTCAATATTAATTTTTTTCGATTTAGATTGGCTTTTCATACCTGTTTAAGACAATCTTGATGTATTTTGATACTTTGACAACGATTTTTGCAGTAGCTTAGAAGAAAACGATGTTTTTTTCTTTGGTCGTTACAGTATGATAGAAAACAAATTTTCGTTAATTTTAATTTTTTTTCGATTTAGAGTTGCTTTTCATAGCTGTTTAAGACAATATTGATGTATTTTGATACTTTGACAACGATTTTTCCAGTAGCTTAGAAGAAAAGGATATTTCTTTTTTTCTTTGGTCGTTACAGTACGATAGAAAAACAAATGCTGTTATCTTCGTCAATATTAATTTTTTTTCGTTTAAGATTGGCTTTTCATAGCTGTTTAAGACAATCTTGATGTATTTTGATACTTTGACAACGATTTTTCCAGTAGCTTAGAAGAAAACGATGTTTTTTTTTTTGTCGTTACAGTACGAAAGAAAAAAAAATGCTGTTAACTCCGTCAATGTTAATTTTTTTTTCGATTTAGATTGGCTTTTCATAGCTGTTTAAGACAATCTTGATGTATTTTTGATTCTTTGACAACGATTTTTCCAGTAATTTAGAAGAAAACGATGTTTTTTTTCTTTGGTCGTTACAGTATGATAGAAAACAAAATTTCGTAAATTTTAATTTTTTTTGAATAAGATTTGCTTTTCATAGCTGTTTAAGACAATCTTGATGTATTTTGATACTTTGACAACGATTTTTTCAGTAGTTTAGAAGAAAACGATGTTTTTTTTTTCTTTGGTCGTTACAGTACGAATGAAAAAAAAATGCTGTTATCTCCGTCAATATTAATTTTTTTTGAATAAGATTTGCTTTTCATAGCTGTTTAAGACAATCTTGATGTATTTTGATACTTTGACAACGATTTTTCCAGTAGTTTAGAAGAAAACGATGTTTTTTTTTTTCTTTGGTCGTTACAGTACGAATGAAAAAAAAAATGCTGTTATCTCCGTCAATATTAATTTTTTTTCGATTTAGATTGGCTTTTCATAGCTGTTTAAGACAATCTTGATGTATTTTGATACTTTGACAACGATTTTTCCAGTAGCTTAGAAGAAAACGATGTTTTTTTCTATGGTCGTTACAGTATGATAGAAAACAAAATTTCGTTGATTTTAATTTTTTTTCGATTTAGAGTTGCTTTTCATAGCTGTTTAAGACAATCTTGATGTATTTTGATACTTTGACAACGATTTTTCCAGTAGCTTAGAAGAAAAGGATATTTCTTTTTTTCTTTGGTCGTTACAGTACGATAGAAAAACAAATGCTGTTATCTCCGTCAATATTAATTTTTTTTTAATAAGATTTGCTTTTCATAGCTGTTTAAGACAATCTTGATGTATTTTGATACTTTGTTAACGATTTTTCAAGTAGTTTAGAAGGAAACGATGTTTTTTTTTTCTTTGGTCGTTACAGTACGAATGAAAAAAAAATGCTGTTATCTCCGTCAATATTAATTTTTTTTCTATTTAGATTGTCTTTTCATAGCTGTTTAAGACAATCTTGATGTATTTTGATACTTTGACAACGATTTTTCCAGTAGTTTAGAAGAAAACGATGTTTTTTTTTTTCTTTGGTCGTTACAGTATGAAAGAAAAAAAAAATTCGTTAATATTAATTTTTTTTAATAAGATTGGCTTTTCATAGCTGTTTAAGACAATCTTGATATATTTTGATACTTTGACAACGATTTTTCCGGTAGTTTAGAAGAAAACGATGTTTTTTTTCTTTGGTCGTTACAGTACGAAAGAAAAAAAAAATGCTGTTAACTCCGTCAATGTTAATTTTTTTGAATAAGATTTGCTTTTCATAGCTCTTTAAGACAACCTTGATGTATTTTGATACTTTGACAACGATTTTACCAGTAGTTTAGAAGAAAACGATGTTTTTTTTTCTTTGGTCGTAACAGTACGAATGAAAATGAAATGCTGTTATCTCCGTCAATATTAATTTTTTTTGAATAAGATTTGCTTTTCATAGCTGTTTAAGACAATCTTGATGTATTTTGATACTTTGACAACGATTTTTCTAGTAGTTTAGAAGAAAACGATGTTTTTTTTCTTTGGTCGTTACAGTATGAAAGAAAAAAAAAAATCGTTAATATTAATTTTTTTTTAATAAGATTGGCTTTTCATAGCTGTTTAAGACAATCTTGATATATTTTGATACTTTGACAACGATTATTCCAGTAGTTTAGAAGAAAACGATGTTTTTTTTTCTTTAGTCGTTACAGTACGAATGAAAAAAAAATGCTGTTATCTCCGTCAATATTAATTTTTTTTCGATTTAGATTGGCTTTTCATAGCTGTTTAAGACAATCTTGATGTATTTTGATACTTTGACAACGATTTTTCCAGTAGTTTAGAAGAAAACGCTGTTTTTTTCTTTGGTCGTTACAGTATGATAGAAAACAAAATTTCGTTAATTTTAATTTTTTTTCGATTTAGAGTTGCTTTTCATAGCTGTTTAAGACAATCTTGATGTATTTTGATACTTTGACAACGATTTTTCCAGTAGCTTAGAAGAAAAGGATATTTCTTTTTTTCTTTGGTCGTTACAGTACGATAGAAAAACAAATGCTGTTATCTTCGTCAATATTAATTTTTTTTGAATAAGATTTGCTTTTCATAGCTGTTTAAGACAATCTTGATGTATTTTGATACTTTGACAACGATTTTTCTAGTAGTTTAGAAGAAAACGATGTTTTTTTTCTTTGGTCGTTACAGTATGAAAGAAAAAAAAAAATCGTTAATATTAATTTTTTTTTAATAAGATTGGCTTTTCATAGCTGTTTAAGACAATCTTGATATATTTTGATACTTTGACAACGATTATTCCAGTAGTTTAGAAGAAAACGATGTTTTTTTTTCTTTAGTCGTTACAGTACGAATGAAAAAAAAATGCTGTTATCTCCGTCAATATTAATTTTTTTCGATTTAGATTGGCTTTTCATAGCTGTTTAAGACAATCTTGATGTATTTTGATACTTTGACAACGATTTTTCAAGTAGTTTAAAAGAAAACGATGTTTTTTTCTTTGGTCGTTACAGTTTGATAGAAAACAAAATTTCGTTAATTTTAATTTTTTTTCGATTTAGAGTTGCTTTTCATAGCTGTTTAAGACAATCTTGATGTATTTTGATACTTTGACAACGATTTTTCCAGTAGCTTAGAAGAAAAGGATATTTCTTTTTTTCTTTGGTCGTTACAGTACGATAGAAAAACAAATGCTGTTATCTTCGTCAATATTAATTTTTTTTGAATAAGATTTGCTTTTCATAGCTGTTTAAGACAATCTTGATGTATTTTGATACTTTGACAACGATTTTTCCAGTAGTTTAGAAGAAAACGATGTTTTTTTTCTTTGGTCGTTACAGTATGAAAGAAAAAAAAAATTCGTTAATATTAATTTTTTTTTAATAAGATTGGCTTTTCATAGCTGTTTAAGACAATCTTGATATATTTTGATACTTTGACAACGATTTTTCCAGTAGTTTAGAAGAAAACGATGTTTTTTTTTTCTTTGGTCGTAACAGTACGAACGAAAAAGAAATGCTGTTATCTCCGTCAATATTAATTTTTTTTTGAATAAAATTTGCTTTTCATAGCTGTTTAAGAAAATCTTGATGTATTTTGATACTTTGACAACGATTTTTCCAGTAGTTTAGAAGAAAACGATGTTTTTTTTTTCTTTGGTCGTTACAGTACGAATGAAAAAAAAATGCTGTTATCTCCGTCAATATTAATTTTTTTTCGATTTAGATTGGCTTTTCATAGCTGTTTAAGACAATCTTGATGTATTTTGATACTTTGACAACGATTTTTCCAGTAGTTTTGAAGAAAACGATGTTTTTTTTCTTTGGTCGTTACAGTATGAAAGAAAAAAAAAAATCGTTAATATTAATTTTTTTTAATAAGATTGGCTTTTCATAGCTGTTTAGGACAATCTTGATATATTTTGATACTTTGACAACGATTTTTCCAGTAGCTTAGAAGAAAAGGATATTTCTTTTTTTTTTGGTCGTTACAGTACGATAGAAAAACAAATGCTGTTATCTTCGTCAATATTAATTTTTTTTCGTTTAAGATTGGCTTTTCATAGCTGTTTAAGACAATCTTGATGTATTTTGATACTTTGACAACGATTTTTCCAGTAGCTTAGAAGAAAACGATGTTTTTTTTTTTGGTCGTTACAGTACGAAAGAAAAAAAAATGCTGTCAACTCCGTCAATGTTAATTTTTTTTTCGATTTAGATTGGCTTTTCATAGCTGTTTAAGACAATCTTGATGTATTTTGATTCTTTGACAACGGTTTTTCCAGTAATTTAGAAGAAAACGATGTTTTTTTTTCTTTGGTCGTTACAGTATGATAGAAAACAAAATTTCGTTAATTTTAATTTTTTTTTAATAAGATTTGCTTTTCATAGCTGTTTAAGACAATCTTGATATATTTTGATACTTTGACAACGATTTTTTCAGTAGTTTAGAAGAAAACGATGTTTTTTTTTTCTTTGGTCGTTACAGTACGAATGAAAAAAAAAATGCTGTTATCTCCGTCAATATTAATTTTTTTTGAATAAGATTTGCTTTTCATAGCTGTTTAAGACAATCTTGATGTATTTTGATACTTTGACAACGATTTTTCCAGTAGTTTAGAAGAAAACGATGTTTTTTTTTCTTTGGTCGTTACAGTACGAATGAAAAAAAAATGCTGTTATCTCCGTCAATGTTAATTTTTTTTTCGATTTAGATTGGCTTTTCATAGCTGTTTAAGACAATCTTGATGTATTTTGATTCTTTGACAACGGTTTTTCCAGTAATTTAGAAGAAAACGATGTTTTTTTTTCTTTGGTCGTTACAGTATGATAGAAAACAAAATTTCGTTAATTTTAATTTTTTTTGAATAAGATTTGCTTTTCATAGCTGTTTAAGACAATCTTGATGTATTTTGATACTTTGACAACGATTTTTTCAGTAGTTTAGAAGAAAACGATGTTTTTTTTTTCTTTGGTCGTTACAGTACGAATGAAAAAAAAAAATGCTGTTATCTCCGTCAATATTAATTTTTTTTGAATAAGATTTGCTTTTCATAGCTGTTTAAGACAATCTTGATGTATTTTGATACTTTGACAACGATTTTTCCAGTAGTTTAGAAGAAAACGATGTTTTTTTTTTCTTTGGTCGTTACAGTACGAATGAAAAAAAAATGCTGTTATCTCCGTCAATATTAATTTTTTTTCGATTTAGATTGGCTTTTCATAGCTGTTTAAGACAATCTTGATGTATTTTGATACTTTGACAACGATTTTTCCAGTAGTTTAGAAGAAAACGATGTTTTTTTTTTCTTTGGTCGTTACAGTATGAAAGAAAAAAAAATGCTGTTATCTCCGTCAATATTAATTTTTTTTGAATAAGATTTGCTTTTCATAGCTGTTTAAGACAATCTTGATGTATTTTGATACTTTGACAACGATTTTTTCAGTAGTTTAGAAGAAAACAATGTTTATTTTTTCTTTGGTCATTACAGTACGAATGAAAAAAAAAATGCTGTTATCTCCGTCAATATTAATTTTTTTTGAATAAGATTTGCTTTTCATAGCTGTTTAAGACAATCTTGATGTATTTTGATACTTTGACAACGATTTTTCCAGTAGTTTAGAAGAAAACGCTGTTTTTTTCTTTGGTCGTTACAGTATGATAGAAAAAAAAATGCTGTTAACTCCGTCAATGTTAATTTTTTTCGATTTAGATTTGCTTTTCATAGCTGTTTAAGACAATCTTGATGTATTTTCATACTTTGACAACGATTTTTCCAGTAGCTTAGAAGAAAACGATGTTTTTTTTTTTAGGTCGTTACAGTACGAAAGAAAAAAAAAAATTCGTCAATTATAATTTGTTTTCGATTTAGATTTGCTTTTCATAGCTGTTTAAGACAATCTTGATGTATTTTGATACTTTGACAACGATTTTTCCAGTAGTTTAGAAGAAAACGATGTTTTTTTTTTTCTTTGGTCGTAACAGTACGAATGAAGAAGAAATGCTGTTATCTCCGTCAATATTAATTTTTTTTCGATTTAGATTTGCTTTTCATAGCTGTTTAAGACAATCTTGATGTATTTTGATACTTTGACAACGATTTTTCCAGTAGTTTAGAAGAAAACGATGTTTTTTTTTTTCTTTGGTCGTAACAGTACGAATGAAGAAGAAATGCTGTTATCTCCGTCAATATTAATTTTTTTTGCATAAGATTTGCTTTTCATAGCTGTTTAAGACAATCTTGATGTATTTTGATACTTTGACAACGATTTTTCCAGTAGTTTAGAAGAAAACGATGTTTTTTTTTTCTTTGGTCGTTACAGTACGAATGAAAAAAAAATGCTGTTAACTCCGTCAATGTTAATTTTTTTTTCGATTTAGATTGGCTTTTCATAGCTTTTTAAGACAATCTTGATGTATTTTGATTCTTTGACAACGGTTTTTCCAGTAATTTAGAAGAAAACGATGTTTTTTTTTTCTTTGGTCGTTACAGTACGAATGAAAAAAAAATGCTGTTATCTCCGTCAATATTAATTTTTTTTCGATTTAGATTGGCTTTTCATAGCTGTTTAAGACAATCTTGATGTATTTTGATACTTTGACAACGATTTTTCCAGTAGTTTAGAAGAAAACGATGTTTTTTTTTTCTTTGGTCGTTACAGTACGAATGAAAAAAAAATGCTGTTATCTCCGTCAATATTAATTTTTTTTGAATAAGATTTGCTTTTCATAGCTGTTTAAGACAATCTTGATGTATTTTGATACTTTGACAACGATTTTTTCAGTAGTTTAGAAGAAAACAATGTTTTTTTTTTCTTTGGTCGTTACAGTACGAATGAAAAAAAAAAATGCTGTTATCTCCGTCAATATTAATTTTTTTTGAATAAGATTTGCTTTTCATAGCTGTTTAAGACAATCTTGATGTATTTTGATACTTTGACAACGATTTTTCCAGTAGTTTAGAAGAAAACGATGTTTTTTTTTTCTTTGGTCGTTACAGTATGAAAGAAAAAAAAATGCTGTTAACTCCGTCAATGTTAATTTTTTTTCGATTTAGATTGGCTTTTCATAGCTGTTTAAGACAATCTTGATGTATTTTGATTCTTTGACAACGATTTTTCCAGTAAATTAGAAGAAAACGCTGTTTTTTTCTTTGGTCGTTACAGTATGATAGAAAAAAAAAATGCTGTTAACTCCGTCAATCATAATTTTTTTCGATTTAGATTTGCTTATCATAGCTGTTTAAGACAATCTTGATGTATTTTGATACTTTGACTACGATTTTTCCAGTAGCTTAGAAGAAAACAATGTTTTTTTTTTTAGGTCGTTACAGTACGAAAGAAAAAAAAAATTCGTCAATTATAATTTGTTTTCGATTTAGATTTGCTTTTCATAGCTGTTTAAGACAATCTTGATGTATTTTGATACTTTGACAACGATTTTTCCAGTAATTTAGAAGAAAACGATGTTTTTTTTTTCTTTGGTCGTAACAGTACGAATGAAGAAGAAATGCTGTTATCTCCGTCAATATTAATTTTTTTTGCATAAGATTTGCTTTTCATAGCTGTTTAAGACAATCTTGATGTATTTTGATACTTTGACAACGATTTTTCCAGTAGTTTAGAAGAAAACGATGTTTTTTTTTTCTTTGGTCGTTACAGTACGAATGAAAAAAAAATGCTGTTAACTCCGTCAATGTTAATTTTTTTTTCGATTTAGATTGGCTTTTCATAGCTGTTTAAGACAATCTTGATGTATTTTGATACTTTGACAACGATTTTTCCAGTAGTTTAGAAGAAAACGATGTTTTTTTTTTCTTTGGTCGTTACAGTACGAATGAAAAAAAAATGCTGTTATCTCCGTCAATATTAATTTTTTTTGAATAAGATTTGCTTTTCATAGCTGTTTAAGACAATCTTGATGTATTTTGATACTTTGACAACGATTTTTTCAGTAGTTTAGAAGAAAACAATGTTTTTTTTTTCTTTGGTCGTTACAGTACGAATGAAAAAAAAAAATGCTGTTATCTCCGTCAATATTAATTTTTTTTGAATAAGATTTGCTTTTCATAGCTGTTTAAGACAATCTTGATGTATTTTGATACTTTGACAACGATTTTTCCAGTAGTTTAGAAGAAAACGATGTTTTTTTTTTCTTTGGTCGTTACAGTATGAAAGAAAAAAAAATGCTGTTAACTCCGTCAATGTTAATTTTTTTTCGATTTAGATTGGCTTTTCATAGCTGTTTAAGACAATCTTGATGTATTTTGATTCTTTGACAACGATTTTTCCAGTAATTTAGAAGAAAACGATGTTTTTTTTTTCTTTGGTCGTAACAGTACGAATGAAGAAGAAATGCTGTTATCTCCGTCAATATTAATTTTTTTTGCATAAGATTTGCTTTTCATAGCTGTTTAAGACAATCTTGATGTATTTTGATACTTTGACAACGATTTTTCCAGTAGTTTAGAAGAAAACGATGTTTTTTTTTTCTTTGGTCGTTACAGTACGAATGAAAAAAAAATGCTGTTAACTCCGTCAATGTTAATTTTTTTTTCGATTTAGATTGGCTTTTCATAGCTTTTTAAGACAATCTTGATGTATTTTGATTCTTTGACAACGGTTTTTCCAGTAATTTAGAAGAAAACGATGTTTTTTTTTTCTTTGGTCGTTACAGTACGAATGAAAAAAAAATGCTGTTATCTCCGTCAATATTAATTTTTTTTCGATTTAGATTGGCTTTTCATAGCTGTTTAAGACAATCTTGATGTATTTTGATACTTTGACAACGATTTTTCCAGTAGTTTAGAAGAAAACGATGTTTTTTTTTTCTTTGGTCGTTACAGTACGAATGAAAAAAAAATGCTGTTATCTCCGTCAATATTAATTTTTTTTGAATAAGATTTGCTTTTCATAGCTGTTTAAGACAATCTTGATGTATTTTGATACTTTGACAACGATTTTTTCAGTAGTTTAGAAGAAAACAATGTTTTTTTTTTCTTTGGTCGTTACAGTACGAATGAAAAAAAAAAATGCTGTTATCTCCGTCAATATTAATTTTTTTTTAATAAGATTTGCTTTTCATAGCTGTTTAAGACAATCTTGATGTATTTTGATACTTTGACAACGATTTTTCCAGTAGCTTAGAAGAAAACGATGTTTTTTTTTTTAGGTCGTTACAGTACGAAAGAAAAAAAAAAATTCGTCAATTATAATTTGTTTTCGATTTAGATTTGCTTTTCATAGCTGTTTAAGACAATCTTGATGTATTTTGATACTTTGACAACGATTTTTCCAGTAGTTTAGAAGAAAACGATGTTTTTTTTTTTCTTTGGTCGTAACAGTACGAATGAAGAAGAAATGCTGTTATCTCCGTCAATATTAATTTTTTTTCGATTTAGATTTGCTTTTCATAGCTGTTTAAGACAATCTTGATGTATTTTGATACTTTGACAACGATTTTTCCAGTAGTTTAGAAGAAAACGATGTTTTTTTTTTTCTTTGGTCGTAACAGTACGAATGAAGAAGAAATGCTGTTATCTCCGTCAATATTAATTTTTTTTGCATAAGATTTGCTTTTCATAGCTGTTTAAGACAATCTTGATGTATTTTGATACTTTGACAACGATTTTTCCAGTAGTTTAGAAGAAAACGATGTTTTTTTTTTCTTTGGTCGTTACAGTACGAATGAAAAAAAAATGCTGTTAACTCCGTCAATGTTAATTTTTTTTTCGATTTAGATTGGCTTTTCATAGCTTTTTAAGACAATCTTGATGTATTTTGATTCTTTGACAACGGTTTTTCCAGTAATTTAGAAGAAAACGATGTTTTTTTTTTCTTTGGTCGTTACAGTACGAATGAAAAAAAAATGCTGTTATCTCCGTCAATATTAATTTTTTTTCGATTTAGATTGGCTTTTCATAGCTGTTTAAGACAATCTTGATGTATTTTGATACTTTGACAACGATTTTTCCAGTAGTTTAGAAGAAAACGATGTTTTTTTTTTCTTTGGTCGTTACAGTACGAATGAAAAAAAAATGCTGTTATCTCCGTCAATATTAATTTTTTTTGAATAAGATTTGCTTTTCATAGCTGTTTAAGACAATCTTGATGTATTTTGATACTTTGACAACGATTTTTTCAGTAGTTTAGAAGAAAACAATGTTTTTTTTTTCTTTGGTCGTTACAGTACGAATGAAAAAAAAAAATGCTGTTATCTCCGTCAATATTAATTTTTTTTGAATAAGATTTGCTTTTCATAGCTGTTTAAGACAATCTTGATGTATTTTGATACTTTGACAACGATTTTTCCAGTAGTTTAGAAGAAAACGATGTTTTTTTTTTCTTTGGTCGTTACAGTATGAAAGAAAAAAAAATGCTGTTAACTCCGTCAATGTTAATTTTTTTTCGATTTAGATTGGCTTTTCATAGCTGTTTAAGACAATCTTGATGTATTTTGATTCTTTGACAACGATTTTTCCAGTAAATTAGAAGAAAACGCTGTTTTTTTCTTTGGTCGTTACAGTATGATAGAAAAAAAAAATGCTGTTAACTCCGTCAATCATAATTTTTTTCGATTTAGATTTGCTTATCATAGCTGTTTAAGACAATCTTGATGTATTTTGATACTTTGACTACGATTTTTCCAGTAGCTTAGAAGAAAACAATGTTTTTTTTTTTAGGTCGTTACAGTACGAAAGAAAAAAAAAATTCGTCAATTATAATTTGTTTTCGATTTAGATTTGCTTTTCATAGCTGTTTAAGACAATCTTGATGTATTTTGATACTTTGACAACGATTTTTCCAGTAATTTAGAAGAAAACGATGTTTTTTTTTTCTTTGGTCGTAACAGTACGAATGAAGAAGAAATGCTGTTATCTCCGTCAATATTAATTTTTTTTGCATAAGATTTGCTTTTCATAGCTGTTTAAGACAATCTTGATGTATTTTGATACTTTGACAACGATTTTTCCAGTAGTTTAGAAGAAAACGATGTTTTTTTTTTCTTTGGTCGTTACAGTACGAATGAAAAAAAAATGCTGTTATCTCCGTCAATATTAATTTTTTTTCGATTTAGATTGGCTTTTCATAGCTGTTTAAGACAATCTTGATGTATTTTGATACTTTGACAACGATTTTTCCAGTAGTTTAGAAGAAAACGATGTTTTTTTTTTCTTTGGTCGTTACAGTACGAATGAAAAAAAAATGCTGTTATCTCCGTCAATATTAATTTTTTTTGAATAAGATTTGCTTTTCATAGCTGTTTAAGACAATCTTGATGTATTTTGATACTTTGACAACGATTTTTTCAGTAGTTTAGAAGAAAACAATGTTTTTTTTTTCTTTGGTCGTTACAGTACGAATGAAAAAAAAAAATGCTGTTATCTCCGTCAATATTAATTTTTTTTTAATAAGATTTGCTTTTCATAGCTGTTTAAGACAATCTTGATGTATTTTGATACTTTGACAACGATTTTTCCAGTAGTTTAGAAGAAAACGATGTTTTTTTTTTCTTTGGTCGTTACAGTATGAAAGAAAAAAAAATGCTGTTAACTCCGTCAATGTTAATTTTTTTTCGATTTAGATTGGCTTTTCATAGCTGTTTAAGACAATCTTGATGTATTTTGATTCTTTGACAACGATTTTTCCAGTAATTTAGAAGAAAACGCTGTTTTTTTTTCTTTGGTCGTAACAGTACGAATGAAGAAGAAATGCTGTTATCTCCGTCAATATTAATTTTTTTTGCATAAGATTTGCTTTTCATAGCTGTTTAAGACAATCTTGATGTATTTTGATACTTTGACAACGATTTTTCCAGTAGTTTAGAAGAAAACGATGTTTTTTTTTTCTTTGGTCGTTACAGTACGAATGAAAAAAAAATGCTGTTAACTCCGTCAATGTTAATTTTTTTTTCGATTTAGATTGGCTTTTCATAGCTTTTTAAGACAATCTTGATGTATTTTGATTCTTTGACAACGGTTTTTCCAGTAATTTAGAAGAAAACGATGTTTTTTTTTTCTTTGGTCGTTACAGTACGAATGAAAAAAAAATGCTGTTATCTCCGTCAATATTAATTTTTTTTCGATTTAGATTGGCTTTTCATAGCTGTTTAAGACAATCTTGATGTATTTTGATACTTTGACAACGATTTTTCCAGTAGTTTAGAAGAAAACGATGTTTTTTTTTTCTTTGGTCGTTACAGTACGAATGAAAAAAAAATGCTGTTATCTCCGTCAATATTAATTTTTTTTGAATAAGATTTGCTTTTCATAGCTGTTTAAGACAATCTTGATGTATTTTGATACTTTGACAACGATTTTTTCAGTAGTTTAGAAGAAAACAATGTTTTTTTTTTCTTTGGTCGTTACAGTACGAATGAAAAAAAAAAATGCTGTTATCTCCGTCAATATTAATTTTTTTTGAATAAGATTTGCTTTTCATAGCTGTTTAAGACAATCTTGATGTATTTTGATACTTTGACAACGATTTTTCCAGTAGTTTAGAAGAAAACGATGTTTTTTTTTTCTTTGGTCGTTACAGTATGAAAGAAAAAAAAATGCTGTTAACTCCGTCAATGTTAATTTTTTTTCGATTTAGATTGGCTTTTCATAGCTGTTTAAGACAATCTTGATGTATTTTGATTCTTTGACAACGATTTTTCCAGTAAATTAGAAGAAAACGCTGTTTTTTTCTTTGGTCGTTACACTATGATAGAAAAAAAAAATGCTGTTAACTCCGTCAATCATAATTTTTTTCGATTTAGATTTGCTTTTCATAGCTGTTTAAGACAATCTTGATGTATTTTGATACTTTGACTACGATTTTTCCAGTAGCTTAGAAGAAAACAATGTTTTTTTTTTTAGGTCGTTACAGTACGAAAGAAAAAAAAAATTCGTCAATTATAATTTGTTTTCGATTTAGATTTGCTTTTCATAGCTGTTTAAGACAATCTTGATGTATTTTGATACTTTGACAACGATTTTTCCAGTAATTTAGAAGAAAACGATGTTTTTTTTTTCTTTGATCGTTACAGTATGATAGAAAACAAATGCTGTTATCTCCGTCAATATTATTTTTTTTTGAATAAGATTTGCTTTTCATAGCTGTTTAAGACAATCTTGATGTATTTTTATACTTTGACAACGATTTTTCCAGTAGTTTAGAAGAAAACGATGTTTCTTTTTTTCTTTGGTCGTAACAGTACGAATGAAGAAGAAATGCTGTTATCTCCGTCAATATTAATTTTTTTTCGTTTAAGATTGGCTTTTCATAGCTGTTTAAGACAATCTTGATGTATTTTTATACTTTGACAACGATTTTTCCAGTAGTTTAGAAGAAAACGATGTTTTTTTTTTCTTTGGTCGTTACAGTACGAATGAAAAAAAAATGCTGTTATCTCCGTCAATATTAATTTTTTTTTAATAAGAATTGCTTTTCATAGCTGTTTAAGACAATCTTGATGTATTTTGACACTTTGACAACGATTTTTCCAGTAGCTTAGAAGAAAACGATGTTTTTTTTCTTTGGTCGTTACAGTACGAAAGAAAAAAAAAATTCGTCAATTATAATTTGTTTTCGATTTAGATTTGCTTTTCATAGCTGTTTAAGAAAATCTTGATGTATTTTGATACTTTGACAACGATTTTTCCAGTAGTTAAGAAGAAAACGATGTTTTTTTTTTCTTTGGTCGTTACAGTACGAATGAAAAAAAAATGCTGTTATCTCCGTCAATATTAATTTTTTTTCGATTTAGATTGGCTTTTCATAGCTGTTTAAGACAATCTTGATGTATTTTGATACTTTGACAACGATTTTTCCAGTAGTTTAGAAGAAAACGATGTTTTTTTTCTTTGGTCGTTACAGTATGAAAGAAAAAAAAAATCGTTAATATTAATTTTTTTTTAATAAGATTGGCTTTTCATAGCTGTTTAAGACAATCTTGATATATTTTGATACTTTGACAACGATTTTTCCAGTAGTTTAGAAGAAAACGATGTTTTTTTTCTTTGGTCGTTACTGTACGAATGAAGAAGAAATGCTGTTAACTCCGTCAATGATAATTTTTTTTCGATTTAGATTGGCTTTTCATAGCTGTTTAAGACAATCTTGATGTATTTTGATACTTTGACAACGATTTTTCCAGTAGTTAAGAAGAAAACGATGTTTTTTTTTTCTTTGGTCGTTACAGTACGAATGAAAAAAAAATGCTGTTATCTCCGTCAATATTAATTTTTTTTCGATTTAGATTGGCTTTTCATAGCTGTTTAAGACAATCTTGATGTATTTTGATACTTTGACAACGATTTTTCCAGTAGTTTAGAAGAAAACGATGTTTTTTTTCTTTGGTCGTTACAGTATGAAAGAAAAAAAAAATCGTTAATATTAATTTTTTTTTAATAAGATTGGCTTTTCATAGCTGTTTAAGACAATCTTGATATATTTTGATACTTTGACAACGATTTTTCCAGTAGTTTAGAAGAAAACGATGTTTTTTTTCTTTGGTCGTTACTGTACGAATGAAGAAGAAATGCTGTTAACTCCGTCAATGATAATTTTTTTTCGATTTAGATTGGCTTTTCATAGCTGTTTAAGACAATCTTGATGTATTTTGATTCTTTGACAACGATTTTTCCAGTAAATTAGAAGAAAACGCTGTTTTTTTCTTTGGTCGTTACAGTATGATAGAAAAAAAAAATGCTGTTAACTCCGTCAATCATAATTTTTTTCGATTTAGATTTGCTTCTCATAGCTGTTTAAGACAATCTTGATGTATTTTGATACTTTGACTACGATTTTTCCAGTAGCTTAGAAGAAAACAATGTTTTTTTTTTTAGGTCGTTACAGTACGAAAGAAAAAAAAAATTCGTCAATTATAATTTGTTTTCGATTTAGATTTGCTTTTCATAGCTGTTTAAGACAATCTTGATGTATTTTGATACTTTGACAACGATTTTTCCAGTAATTTAGAAGAAAACGATGTTTTTTTTTTCTTTGGTCGTAACAGTACGAATGAAGAAGAAATGCTGTTATCTCCGTCAATATTAATTTTTTTTGCATAAGATTTGCTTTTCATAGCTGTTTAAGACAATCTTGATGTATTTTGATACTTTGACAACGATTTTTCCAGTAGTTTAGAAGAAAACGATGTTTTTTTTTTCTTTGGTCGTTACAGTACGAATGAAAAAAAAATGCTGTTATCTCCGTCAATATTAATTTTTTTTCGATTTAGATTGGCTTTTCATAGCTGTTTAAGACAATCTTGATGTATTTTGATACTTTGACAACGATTTTTCCAGTAGTTTAGAAGAAAACGATGTTTTTTTTTTCTTTGGTCGTTACAGTACGAATGAAAAAAAAATGCTGTTATCTCCGTCAATATTAATTTTTTTTGAATAAGATTTGCTTTTCATAGCTGTTTAAGACAATCTTGATGTATTTTGATACTTTGACAACGATTTTTTCAGTAGTTTAGAAGAAAACAATGTTTTTTTTTTCTTTGGTCGTTACAGTACGAATGAAAAAAAAAAATGCTGTTATCTCCGTCAATATTAATTTTTTTTTAATAAGATTTGCTTTTCATAGCTGTTTAAGACAATCTTGATGTATTTTGATACTTTGACAACGATTTTTCCAGTAGTTTAGAAGAAAACGATGTTTTTTTTTTCTTTGGTCGTTACAGTATGAAAGAAAAAAAAATGCTGTTAACTCCGTCAATGTTAATTTTTTTTCGATTTAGATTGGCTTTTCATAGCTGTTTAAGACAATCTTGATGTATTTTGATTCTTTGACAACGATTTTTCCAGTAATTTAGAAGAAAACGCTGTTTTTTTTTCTTTGGTCGTAACAGTACGAATGAAGAAGAAATGCTGTTATCTCCGTCAATATTAATTTTTTTTGCATAAGATTTGCTTTTCATAGCTGTTTAAGACAATCTTGATGTATTTTGATACTTTGACAACGATTTTTCCAGTAGTTTAGAAGAAAACGATGTTTTTTTTTTCTTTGGTCGTTACAGTACGAATGAAAAAAAAATGCTGTTAACTCCGTCAATGTTAATTTTTTTTTCGATTTAGATTGGCTTTTCATAGCTTTTTAAGACAATCTTGATGTATTTTGATTCTTTGACAACGGTTTTTCCAGTAATTTAGAAGAAAACGATGTTTTTTTTTTCTTTGGTCGTTACAGTACGAATGAAAAAAAAATGCTGTTATCTCCGTCAATATTAATTTTTTTTCGATTTAGATTGGCTTTTCATAGCTGTTTAAGACAATCTTGATGTATTTTGATACTTTGACAACGATTTTTCCAGTAGTTTAGAAGAAAACGATGTTTTTTTTTTCTTTGGTCGTTACAGTACGAATGAAAAAAAAATGCTGTTATCTCCGTCAATATTAATTTTTTTTGAATAAGATTTGCTTTTCATAGCTGTTTAAGACAATCTTGATGTATTTTGATACTTTGACAACGATTTTTTCAGTAGTTTAGAAGAAAACAATGTTTTTTTTTTCTTTGGTCGTTACAGTACGAATGAAAAAAAAAAATGCTGTTATCTCCGTCAATATTAATTTTTTTTGAATAAGATTTGCTTTTCATAGCTGTTTAAGACAATCTTGATGTATTTTGATACTTTGACAACGATTTTTCCAGTAGTTTAGAAGAAAACGATGTTTTTTTTTTCTTTGGTCGTTACAGTATGAAAGAAAAAAAAATGCTGTTAACTCCGTCAATGTTAATTTTTTTTCGATTTAGATTGGCTTTTCATAGCTGTTTAAGACAATCTTGATGTATTTTGATTCTTTGACAACGATTTTTCCAGTAAATTAGAAGAAAACGCTGTTTTTTTCTTTGGTCGTTACACTATGATAGAAAAAAAAAATGCTGTTAACTCCGTCAATCATAATTTTTTTCGATTTAGATTTGCTTTTCATAGCTGTTTAAGACAATCTTGATGTATTTTGATACTTTGACTACGATTTTTCCAGTAGCTTAGAAGAAAACAATGTTTTTTTTTTTAGGTCGTTACAGTACGAAAGAAAAAAAAAATTCGTCAATTATAATTTGTTTTCGATTTAGATTTGCTTTTCATAGCTGTTTAAGACAATCTTGATGTATTTTGATACTTTGACAACGATTTTTCCAGTAATTTAGAAGAAAACGATGTTTTTTTTTTCTTTGATCGTTACAGTATGATAGAAAACAAATGCTGTTATCTCCGTCAATATTATTTTTTTTTGAATAAGATTTGCTTTTCATAGCTGTTTAAGACAATCTTGATGTATTTTTATACTTTGACAACGATTTTTCCAGTAGTTTAAAAGAAAACGATGTTTCTTTTTTTCTTTGGTCGTAACAGTACGAATGAAGAAGAAATGCTGTTATCTCCGTCAATATTAATTTTTTTTCGTTTAAGATTGGCTTTTCATAGCTGTTTAAGACAATCTTGATGTATTTTTATACTTTGACAACGATTTTTCCAGTAGTTTAGAAGAAAACGATGTTTTTTTTTTCTTTGGTCGTTACAGTACGAATGAAAAAAAAATGCTGTTATCTCCGTCAATATTAATTTTTTTTTAATAAGAATTGCTTTTCATAGCTGTTTAAGACAATCTTGATGTATTTTGACACTTTGACAACGATTTTTCCAGTAGCTTAGAAGAAAACGATGTTTTTTTTCTTTGGTCGTTACAGTACGAAAGAAAAAAAAAATTCGTCAATTATAATTTGTTTTCGATTTAGATTTGCTTTTCATAGCTGTTTAAGAAAATCTTGATGTATTTTGATACTTTGACAACGATTTTTCCAGTAGTTAAGAAGAAAACGATGTTTTTTTTTTCTTTGGTCGTTACAGTACGAATGAAAAAAAAATGCTGTTATCTCCGTCAATATTAATTTTTTTTCGATTTAGATTGGCTTTTCATAGCTGTTTAAGACAATCTTGATGTATTTTGATACTTTGACAACGATTTTTCCAGTAGTTTAGAAGAAAACGATGTTTTTTTTCTTTGGTCGTTACAGTATGAAAGAAAAAAAAAATCGTTAATATTAATTTTTTTTTAATAAGATTGGCTTTTCATAGCTGTTTAAGACAATCTTGATATATTTTGATACTTTGACAACGATTTTTCCAGTAGTTTAGAAGAAAACGATGTTTTTTTTCTTTGGTCGTTACTGTACGAATGAAGAAGAAATGCTGTTAACTCCGTCAATGATAATTTTTTTTCGATTTAGATTGGCTTTTCATAGCTGTTTAAGACAATCTTGATGTATTTTGATACTTTGACAACGATTTTTCCAGTAGCTTAGAAGAAAAGGATATTTCTTTTTTTCTTTGGTCGTAACAGTACGATAGAAAAACAAATGCTGTTATCTTCGTCAATATTAATTTTTTTTCGTTTAAGATTGGCTTTTCATAGCTGTTTAAGACAATCTTGATGTATTTTGATACTTTGACAACGATTTTTCCAGTAGCTTAGAAGAAAACGATGTTTTTTTTTTCTTTGGTCGTTACAGTACGAATGAAAAAAAAAATGCTGTTATCTCCGTCAATATTAATTTTTTTTGAATAAAATTTGCTTTTCATAGCTGTTTAAGACAATCTTGATGTATTTTGATACTTTGACAACGATTTTTCCAGTAGTTTAGAAGAAAACGATGTTTTTTTTTTCTTTGGTCGTTACAGTACGAATGAAAAAAAAATGCTGTTATCTCCGTCAATATTAATTTTTTTTGAATAAGATTTGCTTTTCATAGCTGTTTAAGACAATCTTGATGTATTTTGATACTTTGACAACGATTTTTCCAGTAGTTTAGAAGAAAACGATGTTTTTTTTTTCTTTGGTCGTTACAGTACGAATGAAAAAAAAATGCTGTTAACTCCGTCAATGTTAATTTTTTTTTCGATTTAGATTGGCTTTTCATAGCTGTTTAAGACAATCTTGATGTATTTTGATTCTTTGACAACGGTTTTTCCAGTTATTTAGAAGAAAACGATTTTTTATTTCTTTGGTCGTTACAGTATGATAGAAAACAAAATTTCGTTAATTTTAATTTTTTTTGAATAAGATTTGCTTTTCATAGCTGTTTAAGACAATCTTGATGTATTTTGATACTTTGACAACGATTTTTTCAGTAGTTTAGAAGAAAACGATGTTTTTTTTTTCTTTGGTCGTTACAGTACGAATGAAAAAAAAAATGCTGTTATCTCCGTCAATATTAATTTTTTTTGAATAAGATTTGCTTTTCATAGCTGTTTAAGACAATCTTGATGTATTTTGATACTTTGACAACGATTTTTCCAGTAGTTTAGAAGAAAACGATGTTTTTTTTTTCTTTGGTCGTTACAGTACGAATGAAAAAAAAATGCTGTTATCTCCGTCAATATTAATTTTTTTTGAATAATATTTGCTTTTCATAGCTGTTTAAGACAATCTTGATGTATTTTGATACTTTGACAACGATTTTTCCAGTAGTTTAGAAGAAAACGATGTTTTTTTTTTCTTTGGTCGTTACAGTACGAATGAAAAAAAAATGCTGTTATCTCCGTCAATATTAATTTTTTTTGAATAAGATTTGCTTTTCATAGCTGTTTAAGACAATCTTGATGTATTTTGATACTTTGACAACGATTTTTTCAGTAGTTTAGAAGAAAACAATGTTTTTTTTTTCTTTGGTCGTTACAGTACGAATGAAAAAAAAAATGCTGTTATCTCCGTCAATATTAATTTTTTTTGAATAAAATTTGCTTTTCATAGCTGTTTAAGACAATCTTGATGTATTTTGATACTTTGACAACGATTTTTCCAGTAGTTTAGAAAAAACGATGTTTTTTTTTTCTTTGGTCGTTACAGTACGAAAGAAAAAAAAATGCTGTTAACTCCGTCAATGTTAATTTTTTTTCGATTTAGATTGGCTTTTCATAGCTGTTTAAGACAATCTTGATGTATTTTGATTCTTTGACAACGATTTTTCCAGTAAATTAGAAGAAAACGCTGTTTTTTTCTTTGGTCGTTACAGTATGATAGAAAAAAAAAATGCTGTTAACTCCGTCAATGTTAATTTTTTTCGATTTAGATTTGCTTTTCATAGCTGTTTAAGACAATCTTGATGTATTTTGATACTTTGACAACGATTTTTCCAGTAGCTTAGAAGAAAACGCTGTTTTTTTTTTTAGGTCGTTACAGTATGAAAGAAAAAAAAAAATCGTCAATTATAATTTGTTTTCGATTTAGATTTGCTTTTCATAGCTGTTTAAGACAATCTTGATGTATTTTGATACTTTGACAACGATTTTTCCAGTAGTTTAGAAGAAAACGATGTTTTTTTTTTCTTTGGTCGTAACAGTACGAATGAAGAAGAAATGCTGTTATCTCCGTCAATATTAATTTTTTTTGAATAAGATTTGCTTTTCATAGCTGTTTAAGACAATCTTGATGTATTTTGATTCTTTGACAACGATTTTTCCAGTAGTTTAGAAGAAAACGATGTTTTTTTTTTTCTTTGGTCGTAACAGTACGAATGAAGAAGAAATGCTGTTATCTCCGTCAATATTAATTTTTTTTGAATAAGATTTGCTTTTCATAGCTGTTTAAGACAATCTTGATGTATTTTGATACTTTGACAACGATTTTTCCAGTAGTTTAGAAGAAAACGATGTTTTTTTTCTTTGGTCGTTACAGTATAATAGAAAACAAAATTCGTTAATATTAATTTTTTTTAATAAGATTGGCTTTTCATAGCAGTTTAAGACAATCTTGATATATTTTGATACTTTGACAACGATTTTTCCAGTAGTTGAGAAGAAAACGATGTTTTTTTTTTCTTTGGTCGTTACAGTACGAATGAAAAAAAAATGCTGTTATCTTCGTCAATATTAATTTTTTTTCGATTTAGATTGGCTTTTCATAGCTGTTTAAGACAATCTTGATGTATTTTGATACTTTGACAACGATTTTTCCAGTAGTTTAGAAGAAAACGATGTTTTTTTTTTCTTTGGTCGTAACAGTACGAATGAAGAAGAAATGCTGTTATCTCCGTCAATATTAATTTTTTTTGAATAAGATTTGCTTTTCATAGCTGTTTAAGACAATCTTGATGTATTTTGATACTTTGACAACGATTTTTCAAGTAGTTTAGAAGAAAACGATGTTTTTTTTCTTTGGTCGTTACAGTATAATAGAAAACAAAATTCGTTAATATTATTTTTTTTTTAATAAGATTGGCTTTTCATAGCTGTTTAAGACAATCTTGATATATTTTGATACTTTGACAACGATTTTTCCAGTAGTTTAGAAGAAAACGATGTTTTTTTTTTCTTTGGTCGTTACAGTACGAATGAAAAAAAAATGCTGTTATCTCCGTCAATATTAATTTTTTTTCGATTTAGATTGGCTTTTCATAGCTGTTTAAGACAATCTTGATGTATTTTGATTCTTTGACAACGATTTTTCCAGTAATTTAGATGAAAACGCTGTTTTTTTCATTGGTCGTTACAGTATAATAGAAAACAAAATTTCGTTAATTTTAATTTTTTTTAATAAGATTTACTTTTCATAGCTCTTTAAGACAATCTTGATGTATTTTGATACTTTGACAATGATTTTTCCAGTAGTTTAGAATAAAACGATGTTTTTTTTTTCTTTGGTCGTAACAGTACGAATGAAAAAGAAATGCTGTTATCTCCGTCAATATTAATTTTTTTTGAAAAAGATTTGCTTTTTATAGCTGTTTAAGACAATCTTGATGTATTTTGATACTTTGACAACGATTTTTCCAGTAGTTTAGAAGAAAACGATGTTTTTTTTTTCTTTGGTCGTAACAGTACGAATGAAGAAGAAATGCTGTTATCTCCGTCAATATTAATTTTTTTTGAATAAGATTTGCTTTTCATAGCTGTTTAAGACAATCTTGATGTATTTTGATACTTTGACAACGATTTTTCAAGTAGTTTAGAAGAAAACGATGTTTTTTTTCTTTGGTCGTTACAGTATAATAGAAAACAAAATTCGTTAATATTATTTTTTTTTTAATAAGATTGGCTTTTCATAGCTGTTTAAGACAATCTTGATATATTTTGATACTTTGACAACGATTTTTCCAGTAGTTTAGAAGAAAACGATGTTTTTTTTTTCTTTGGTCGTTACAGTACGAATGAAAAAAAAATGCTGTTATCTCCGTCAATATTAATTTTTTTTCGATTTAGATTGGCTTTTCATAGCTGTTTAAGACAATCTTGATGTATTTTGATTCTTTGACAACGATTTTTCCAGTAATTTAGAAGAAAACGCTGTTTTTTTCATTGGTCGTTACAGTATAATAGAAAACAAAATTTCGTTAATTTTAATTTTTTTTAATAAGATTTGCTTTTCATAGCTCTTTAAGACAATCTTGATGTATTTTGATACTTTGACAACGATTTTTCCAGTAGTTTAGAATAAAACGATGTTTTTTTTTTCTTTGGTCGTAACAGTACGAATGAAAAAGAAATGCTGTTATCTCCGTCAATATTAATTTTTTTTGAAAAAGATTTGCTTTTTATAGCTGTTTAAGACAATCTTGATGTATTTTGATACTTTGACAACGATTTTTCCAGTAGTTTAGAAGAAAACGATGTTTTTTTTCTTTGGTCGTTACAGTATGAAAGAAAAAAAAAATTCGTTAATATTAATTTTTTTTTAATAAGATTGGCTTTTCATAGCTGTTTAAGACAATCTTGATGTATTTTGATACTTTGACAACGATTATTCCAGTAGTTTAGAAGAAAACGATGTTTTTTTTTCTTTGGTCGTTACAGTACGAATGAAAAAAAAATGCTGTTATCTCCGTCAATATTAATTTTTTTTCGATTTAGATTGGCTTTTCATAGCTGTTTAAGACAATCTTGATGTATTTTGATACTTTGACAACGATTTTTCCAGTAGCTTAGAAGAAAACGATGTTTTTTTCTTTGGTCGTTACAGTATGATAGAAAACAAAATTTCGTTAATTTTAATTTTTTTTCGATTTAGAGTTGCTTTTCATAGCTGTTTAAGACAATCTTGATGTATTTTGATACTTTGACAACGATTTTTCCAGTAGCTTAGAAGAAAAGGATATTTCTTTTTTTCTTTGGTCGTTACAGTACGATAGAAAAACAAATGCTGTTATCTTCGTCAATATTAATTTTTTTTCGTTTAAGATTGGCTTTTCATAGCTGTTTAAGACAATCTTGATGTATTTTGATACTTTGACAACGATTTTTTCAGTAGCTTAGAAGAAAACGATGTGTTTTTTTTTGGTCGTTACAGTACGAAAGAAAAAAAAATGCTGTTAA
The DNA here is from genome assembly GCA_961205885.1 of Ptychoptera albimana. Classification (NCBI taxonomy): domain Eukaryota; kingdom Metazoa; phylum Arthropoda; class Insecta; order Diptera; family Ptychopteridae; genus Ptychoptera; species Ptychoptera albimana. Next base: position 7,595,702 of record OY540806.1, read on the forward strand.
CTCCGTCAATGTTAATTTTTTTTTCGATTTTGATTGGCTTTTCATAGCTGTTTAAGACAATCTTGAAGTATTTTGATTCTTTGACAACGGTTTTTCCAGTAATTTAGAAGAAAACGATGTTTTTTTTCTTTGGTCGTTACAGTATGATAGAAAACAAAATTTCGTTAATTTTAATTTTTTTTGAATAAGATTTGCTTTTCATAGCTGTTTAAGACAATCTTGATGTATTTTGATACTTTGACAACGATTTTTTCAGTAGTTTAGAAGAAAACGATGTTTTTTTTTTCTTTGGTCGTTACAGTACGAATGAAAAAAAAATGCTGTTATCTCCGTCAATATTAATTTTTTTTGAATAAGATTTGCTTTTCATAGCTGTTTAAGACAATCTTGATGTATTTTGATACTTTGACAACGATTTTTCCAGTAGTTTAGAAGAAAACGATGTTTTTTTTTTCTTTGGTCGTTACAGTACGAATGAAAAAAAAATGCTGTTATCTCCGTCAATATTAATTTTTTTTGAATAAGATTTGCTTTTCATAGCTGTTTAAGACAATCTTGATGTATTTTGATACTTTGACAACGATTTTTCCAGTAGTTTAGAAGAAAACGATGTTTTTTTTTTCTTTGGTCGTTACAGTACGAATGGAAAAAAAATGCTGTTATCTCCGTCAATATTAATTTTTTTTCGATTTAGATTGGCTTTTCATAGCTGTTTAAGACAATCTTGATGTCTTTTGATACTTTGACAACGATTTTTCCAGTAGTTTAGAAGAAAACGATGTTTTTTTTCTTTGGTCGTTACAGTATGAAAGAAAAAAAAAATTCGTTAATATTAAATTTTTTTAATAAGATTGGCTTTTCATAGCTGTTTAAGACAATTTTGATATATTTTGATACTTTGACAACGATTTTTCCAGTAGTTTAAAAGAAAACGATGTTTTTTTTCTTTGGTCGTTACAGTACGAAAGAAAAAAAAAATGCTGTTAACTTCGTCAATGTTAATTTTTTTTCGAATTAGATTGGCTTTTCATAGCTGTTTAAGACAATCTTGATGTATTTTGATTCTTTGAAAACGATTTTTCCAGTAGTTTAGAAGAAAACGCTGTTTTTTTCTTTGGTCGTTACAGTATGATAGAAAACAAAATTTCGTCAATATTAATTTTTTTTGAATAAGATTTGCTTTTCATAGCTGTTTAAGACAATCTTGATGTATTTTGATACTTTGACAACGATTTTTCCAGTAGTTTAGAAGAAAACGATGTTTTTTTTCTTTGGTCGTTACAGTATGAAAGAAAAAAAAAATTCGTTAATATTAATTTTTTTTAATAAGATTGGCTTTTCATAGCTGTTTAAGACAATCTTGATATATTTTGATACTTTGACAACGATTTTTCCAGTAGTTTAGAAGAAAACGATGTTTTTTTTTTCTTTGGTCGTTACAGTACGAATGAAAAAAAAATGCTGTTAACTCCATCAATGTTAATTTTTTTTCAATTTAGATTGGCTTTTCATAGCTGTTTAAGACAATCTTGATGTATTTTGATACTTTGACAACGATTTTTCCAGTAGCTTAGAAGAAAACGATGTTTTTTTCTTTGGTCGTTACAGTATGATAGAAAACAAAATTTCGTTAATTTTAATTTTTTTTCGATTTAGATTGGCTTTTCATAGCTGTTTAAGACAATCTTGATGTATTTTGATACTTTGACAACAATTTTTTCAGTAGCTTAGAAGAAAACGATGTGTTTTTTTTTGGTCGTTACAGTACGAAAGAAAAAAAAATGCTGTTAACTCCGTCAATGTTAATTTTTTTTTCGATTTAGATTGGCTTTTCATAGCTGTTTAAGACAATCTTGATGTATTTTGATTCTTTGACAACGGTTTTTGCCAGTAATTTAGAAGAAAACGATGTTTTTTTTCTTTGGTCGTTACAGTATGATAGAAAACAAAATTTTGTTAATTTTAATTTTTTTTGAATAAGATTTGCTTTTCATAGCTGTTTAAGACAATCTTGATGTATTTTGATACTTTGACAACGATTTTTTCAGTAGTTTAGAAGAAAACGATGTTTTTTTTTCTTTGGTCGTTACAGTACGAATGAAAAAAAAATGCTGTTATCTCCGTCAATATTAATTTTTTTTCGATTTAGATTGGCTTTTCATAGCTGTTTAAGACAATCTTGATGTATTTTGATACTTTGACAACGATTTTTCCAGTAGTTTAGAAGAAAACGATGTTTTTTTTTTCTTTGGTCGTTACAGTACGAATGAAAAAAAAATGCTGTTATCTCCGTCAATATTATTTTTTTTGAATAAGATTTGCTTTTCATAGCTGTTTAAGACAATCTTGATGTATTTTGATACTTTGACAACGATTTTTCCAGTAGTTTAGAAGAAAACGATGTTTTTTTTTTTCTTTGGTCGTTACAGTACGAATGAAAAAAAAATGCTGTTAACTCCGTCAATGTTAATTTTTTTCGATTTAGATTTGCTTTTCATAGCTGTTTAAGACAATCTTGATGTATTTTGATACTTTGACAACGATTTTTCCAGTAGCTTAGAAGAAAACGATGTTTTTTTTTTTAGGTCGTTACAGTATGAAAGAAAAAAAAAATCGTCAATTATAATTTGTTTTCGATTTAGATTTGCTTTTCATAGCTGTTTAAGACAATCTTGATGTATTTTGATACTTTGACAACGATTTTTCCAGTAGTTTAGAAGAAAACGATGTTTTTTTTTTTCTTTGGTCGTAACAGTACGAATGAAGAAGAAATGCTGTTATCTCCGTCAATATTAATTTTTTTTGAATAAGATTTGCTTTTCATAGCTGTTTAAGACAATCTTGATGTATTTTGATTCTTTGACAACGATTTTTCCAGTAGTTTAGAAGAAAACGATGTTTTTTTTTTTCTTTGGTCGTAACAGTACGAATGAAGAAGAAATGCTGTTATCTCCGTCAATATTAATTTTTTTTGAATAAGATTTGCTTTTCATAGCTGTTTAAGACAATCTTGATGTATTTTGATACTTTGACAACGATTTCTCCAGTAGTTTAGAAGAAAACGATGTTTTTTTTCTTTGGTCGTTACAGTATAATAGAAAACAAAATTCGTTAATATTAATTTTTTTTAATAAGATTGGCTTTTCATAGCTGTTTAAGACAATCTTGATATATTTTGATACTTTGACAACGATTTTTCCAGTAGTTGAGAAGAAAACGATGTTTTTTTTTTCTTTGGTCGTTACAGTACGAATGAAAAAAAAATGCTGTTATCTTCGTCAATATTAATTTTTTTTCGATTTAGATTGGCTTTTCATAGCTGTTTAAGACAATCTTGATGTATTTTGATACTTTGACAACGATTTTTCAAGTAGTTTAGAAGAAAACGATGTTTTTTTTCTTTGGTCGTTACAGTATAATAGAAAACAAAATTCGTTAATATTATTTTTTTTTAATAAGATTGGCTTTTCATAGCTGTTTAAGACAATCTTGCTATATTTTGATACTTTGACAACGATTTTTCCAGTAGTTTAGAAGAAAACGATGTTTTTTTTTCTTTGGTCGTTACAGTACGAATGAAAAAAAAATGCTGTTATCTCCGTCAATATTAATTTTTTTTCGATTTAGATTGGCTTTTCATAGCTGTTTAAGACAATCTTGATGTATTTTGATTCTTTGACAACGATTTTTAAGTAATTTAGAAGAAAACGCTGTTTTTTTCATTGGTCGTTACAGTATAATAGAAAACAAAATTTCGTTAATTTTAATTTTTTTTAATATTATTTGCTTTTCATAGCTCTTTAAGACAATCTTGATGTATTTTGATACTTTGACAACGATTTTTCCAGTAGTTTAGAATAAAACGATGTTTTTTTTTTCTTTGGTCGTAACAGTACGAATGAAAAATAAATGCTGTTATCTCCGTCAATATTAATTTTTTTTGAAAAAGATTTGCTTTTTATAGCTGTTTAAGACAATCTTGATGTATTTTGATACTTTGACAACGATTTTTCCAGTAGTTTAGAAGAAAACGATGTTTTTTTTCTTTGGTCGTTACAGTATGATAGAAAAAAAAAATTCGTTAATATTAATTTTTTTTTAATAAGATTGGCTTTTCATAGCTGTTTAAGACAATCTTGATGTATTTTGATACTTTGACAACGATTATTCCAGTAGTTTAGAAGAAAACGATGTTTTTTTTTCTTTGGTCGTTACAGTACGAATGAAAAAAAAATGCTGTTATCTCCGTCAATATTAATTTTTTTTCAATTTAGATTGGCTTTTCATAGCTGTTTAAGACAATCTTGATGTATTTTGATACTTTGACAACGATTTTTCCAGTAGCTTAGAAGAAAACGATGTTTTTTTCTTTGGTCGTTACAGTATGATAGAAAACAAAATTTCGTTAATTTTAATTTTTTTTCGCTTTAGAGTTGCTTTTCATAGCTGTTTAAGACAATCTTGATGTATTTTGATACTTTGACAACGATTTTTCCAGTAGCTTAGAAGAAAAGGATATTTCTTTTTTTCTTTGGTCGTTACAGTACGATAGAAAAACAAATGCTGTTATCTTCGTCAATATTAATTTTTTTTCGTTTAAGATTGGCTTTTCATAGCTGTTTAAGACAATCTTGATGTATTTTGATACTTTGACAACGATTTTTCCAGTAGTTTAGAAGAAAACGATGTTTTTTTTCTTTGGTCGTTACAGTATGAAAGAAAAAAAAAATTCGTTAATATTAATTTTTTTTAATAAGATTGGCTTTTCATAGCTGTTTAAGACAATCTTGATATATTTTGATACTTTGACAACGATTTTTCCAGTAGTTTAAAAGAAAACGATGTTTTTTTTCTTTGGTCGTTACAGTACGAAAGAAAAAAAAAATGCTGTTAACTTCGTCAATGTTAATTTTTTTTCGATTTAGATTGGCTTTTCATAGCTGTTTAAGACAATCTTGATGTATTTTGATTCTTTGAAAACGATTTTTCCAGTAGTTTAGAAGAAAACGCTGTTTTTTTCTTTGGTCGTTACAGTATGATAGAAAACAAAATTTCGTCAATATTAATTTTTTTTGAATAAGATTTGCTTTTCATAGCTGTTTAAGACAATCTTGATGTATTTTGATACTTTGACAACGATTTTTCCAGTAGTTTAGAAGAAAACGATGTTTTTTTTCTTTGGTCGTTACAGTATGAAAGAAAAAAAAAATTCGTTAATATTAATTTTTTTTTAATAAGATTGGCTTTTCATAGCTGTTTAAGACAATCTTGATATATTTTGATACTTTGACAACGATTTTTCCAGTAGTTTAGAAGAAAACGATGTTTTTTTTTTCTTTGGTCGTTACAGTACGAATGAAAAAAAAATGCTGTTAACTCCGTCAATGTTAATTTTTTTTCAATTTAGATTGGCTTTTCATAGCTGTTTAAGACAATCTTGATGTATTTTGATACTTTGACAACGATTTTTCCAGTAGCTTAGAAGAAAACGATGTTTTTTTCTTTGGTCGTTACAGTATGATAGAAAACAAAATTTCGTTAATTTTAATTTTTTTTCGATTTAGATTGGCTTTTCATAGCTGTTTAAGACAATCTTGATGTATTTTGATACTTTGACAACGATTTTTTCAGTAGCTTAGAAGAAAACGATGTGTTTTTTTTTGGTCGTTACAGTACGAAAGAAAAAAAAATGCTGTTAACTCCGTCAATATTATTTTTTTTGAATAAGATTTGCTTTTCATAGCTGTTTAAGACAATCTTGATGTATTTTGATACTTTGACAACGATTTTTCCAGTAGTTTAGAAGAAAACGGTGTTTTTTTTTTTCTTTGGTCGTTACAGTACGAATGAAAAAAAAATGCTGTTATCTCCGTCAATATTAATTTTTTTTCGATTTAGATTGGCTTTTCATAGCTGTTTAAGACAATCTTGATGTCTTTTGATACTTTGACAACGATTTTTCCAGTAGTTTAGAAGAAAACGATGTTTTTTTTCTTTGGTCGTTACAGTATGAAAGAAAAAAAAAATTCGTTAATATTAATTTTTTTTAATAAGATTGGCTTTTCATAGCTGTTTAAGACAATCTTGATGTATTTTGATACTTTGACAACGATTTTTCCAGTAGTTTAGAAGAAAACGATGTTTTTTTTTTTCTTTGGTCGTAACAGTACGAATGAAGAAGAAATGCTGTTATCTCCGTCAATATTAATTTTTTTTGAATAAGATTTGCTTTTCATAGCTGTTTAAGACAATCTTGATGTATTTTGATTCTTTGACAACGATTTTTCCAGTAGTTTAGAAGAAAACGATGTTTTTTTTTTTCTTTGGTCGTAACAGTACGAATGAAGAAGAAATGCTGTTATCTCCGTCAATATTAATTTTTTTTGAATAAGATTTGCTTTTCATAGCTGTTTAAGACAATCTTGATGTATTTTGATACTTTGACAACGATTTCTCCAGTAGTTTAGAAGAAAACGATGTTTTTTTTCTTTGGTCGTTACAGTATAATAGAAAACAAAATTCGTTAATATTAATTTTTTTTAATAAGATTGGCTTTTCATAGCTGTTTAAGACAATCTTGATATATTTTGATACTTTGACAACGATTTTTCCAGTAGTTGAGAAGAAAACGATGTTTTTTTTTTCTTTGGTCGTTACAGTACGAATGAAAAAAAAATGCTGTTATCTTCGTCAATATTAATTTTTTTTCGATTTAGATTGGCTTTTCATAGCTGTTTAAGACAATCTTGATGTATTTTGATACTTTGACAACGATTTTTCAAGTAGTTTAGAAGAAAACGATGTTTTTTTTCTTTGGTCGTTACAGTATAATAGAAAACAAAATTCGTTAATATTATTTTTTTTTTAATAAGATTGGCTTTTCATAGCTGTTTAAGACAATCTTGCTATATTTTGATACTTTGACAACGATTTTTCCAGTAGTTTAGAAGAAAACGATGTTTTTTTTTCTTTGGTCGTTACAGTACGAATGAAAAAAAAATGCTGTTATCTCCGTCAATATTAATTTTTTTTCGATTTAGATTGGCTTTTCATAGCTGTTTAAGACAATCTTGATGTATTTTGATTCTTTGACAACGATTTTTAAGTAATTTAGAAGAAAACGCTGTTTTTTTCATTGGTCGTTACAGTATAATAGAAAACAAAATTTCGTTAATTTTAATTTTTTTTAATATTATTTGCTTTTCATAGCTCTTTAAGACAATCTTGATGTATTTTGATACTTTGACAACGATTTTTCCAGTAGTTTAGAATAAAACGATGTTTTTTTTTTCTTTGGTCGTAACAGTACGAATGAAAAATAAATGCTGTTATCTCCGTCAATATTAATTTTTTTTGAAAAAGATTTGCTTTTTATAGCTGTTTAAGACAATCTTGATGTATTTTGATACTTTGACAACGATTTTTCCAGTAGTTTAGAAGAAAACGATGTTTTTTTTCTTTGGTCGTTACAGTATGATAGAAAAAAAAAATTCGTTAATATTAATTTTTTTTTAATAAGATTGGCTTTTCATAGCTGTTTAAGACAATCTTGATGTATTTTGATACTTTGACAACGATTATTCCAGTAGTTTAGAAGAAAACGATGTTTTTTTTTCTTTGGTCGTTACAGTACGAATGAAAAAAAAATGCTGTTATCTCCGTCAATATTAATTTTTTTTCAATTTAGATTGGCTTTTCATAGCTGTTTAAGACAATCTTGATGTATTTTGATACTTTGACAACGATTTTTCCAGTAGCTTAGAAGAAAACGATGTTTTTTTCTTTGGTCGTTACAGTATGATAGAAAACAAAATTTCGTTAATTTTAATTTTTTTTCGCTTTAGAGTTGCTTTTCATAGCTGTTTAAGACAATCTTGATGTATTTTGATACTTTGACAACGATTTTTCCAGTAGCTTAGAAGAAAAGGATATTTCTTTTTTTCTTTGGTCGTTACAGTACGATAGAAAAACAAATGCTGTTATCTTCGTCAATATTAATTTTTTTTCGTTTAAGATTGGCTTTTCATAGCTGTTTAAGACAATCTTGATGTATTTTGATACTTTGACAACGATTTTTCCAGTAGTTTAGAAGAAAACGATGTTTTTTTTCTTTGGTCGTTACAGTATGAAAGAAAAAAAAAATTCGTTAATATTAATTTTTTTTAATAAGATTGGCTTTTCATAGCTGTTTAAGACAATCTTGATATATTTTGATACTTTGACAACGATTTTTCCAGTAGTTTAAAAGAAAACGATGTTTTTTTTCTTTGGTCGTTACAGTACGAAAGAAAAAAAAAATGCTGTTAACTTCGTCAATGTTAATTTTTTTTCGATTTAGATTGGCTTTTCATAGCTGTTTAAGACAATCTTGATGTATTTTGATTCTTTGAAAACGATTTTTCCAGTAGTTTAGAAGAAAACGCTGTTTTTTTCTTTGGTCGTTACAGTATGATAGAAAACAAAATTTCGTCAATATTAATTTTTTTTGAATAAGATTTGCTTTTCATAGCTGTTTAAGACAATCTTGATGTATTTTGATACTTTGACAACGATTTTTCCAGTAGTTTAGAAGAAAACGATGTTTTTTTTCTTTGGTCGTTACAGTATGAAAGAAAAAAAAAATTCGTTAATATTAATTTTTTTTTAATAAGATTGGCTTTTCATAGCTGTTTAAGACAATCTTGATATATTTTGATACTTTGACAACGATTTTTCCAGTAGTTTAGAAGAAAACGATGTTTTTTTTTTCTTTGGTCGTTACAGTACGAATGAAAAAAAAATGCTGTTAACTCCGTCAATGTTAATTTTTTTTCAATTTAGATTGGCTTTTCATAGCTGTTTAAGACAATCTTGATGTATTTTGATACTTTGACAACGATTTTTCCAGTAGCTTAGAAGAAAACGATGTTTTTTTCTTTGGTCGTTACAGTATGATAGAAAACAAAATTTCGTTAATTTTAATTTTTTTTCGATTTAGATTGGCTTTTCATAGCTGTTTAAGACAATCTTGATGTATTTTGATACTTTGACAACGATTTTTTCAGTAGCTTAGAAGAAAACGATGTGTTTTTTTTTGGTCGTTACAGTACGAAAGAAAAAAAAATGCTGTTAACTCCGTCAATATTATTTTTTTTGAATAAGATTTGCTTTTCATAGCTGTTTAAGACAATCTTGATGTATTTTGATACTTTGACAACGATTTTTCCAGTAGTTTAGAAGAAAACGGTGTTTTTTTTTTTCTTTGGTCGTTACAGTACGAATGAAAAAAAAATGCTGTTATCTCCGTCAATATTAATTTTTTTTCGATTTAGATTGGCTTTTCATAGCTGTTTAAGACAATCTTGATGTCTTTTGATACTTTGACAACGATTTTTCCAGTAGTTTAGAAGAAAACGATGTTTTTTTTCTTTGGTCGTTACAGTATGAAAGAAAAAAAAAATTCGTTAATATTAATTTTTTTTAATAAGATTGGCTTTTCATAGCTGTTTAAGACAATCTTGATATATTTTGATACTTTGACAACGATTTTTCCAGTAGTTTAAAAGAAAACGATGTTTTTTTTCTTTGGTCGTTACAGTACGAAAGAAAAAAAAAATGCTGTTAACTCCGTCAATGTTAATTTTTTTTCGATTTAGATTGGCTTTTCATAGCTGTTTAAGACAATCTTGATGTATTTTGATTCTTTGAAAACGATTTTTCCAGTAGTTTAGAAGAAAACGCTGTTTTTTTCTTTGGTCGTTACAGTATGATAGAAAACAAAATTTCGTCAATACTAATTTTTTTTGAATAAGATTTGCTTTTCATAGCTGTTTAAGACAATCTTGATGTATTTTGATACTTTGACAACGATTTTTCCAGTAGTTTAGAAGAAAACGATGTTTTTTTTCTTTGGTCGTTACAGTATGAAAGAAAAAAAAAATTCGTTAATATTAATTTTTTTTTAATAAGATTGGCTTTTCATAGCTGTTTAAGACAATCTTGATATATTTTGATACTTTGACAACGATTTTTCCAGTAGTTTAGAAGAAAACGATGTTTTTTTTTTCTTTGGTCGTTACAGTACGAATGAAAAAAAAATGCTGTTATCTCCGTCAATATTAATTTTTTTTCGATTTAGATTGGCTTTTCATAGCTGTTTAAGACAATCTTGATGTATTTTGATACATTGACAACGATTTTTCCAGTAGCTTAGAAGAAAACGATGTTTTTTTCTTTGGTCGTTACAGTATGATAGAAAACAAAATTTCGTTAATTTTAATTTTTTTTCGATTTAGATTGGCTTTTCATAGCTGTTTAAGACAATCTTGATGTATTTTGATTCTTTGACAACGATTTTTCCAGTAGTTTAGAAGAAAACGCTGTTTTTTTCTTTGGTCGTTACAGTATGATAGAAAACAAAATTTCGTTAATTTTAATTTTTTTTGAATAAGATTTGCTTTTCATAGCTGTTTAAGACAATCTTGATGTATTTTGATATTTTGAGAACGATTTTTCCAGTAGTTTAGAAGAAAACGATGTTTTTTTTTTCTTTGGTCGTAACAGTACGAAAGAAAAAAAAATGCTGTTATCTCCGTCAATATTAATTTTTTTTCGATTTAGATTGGCTTTTCATAGCTGTTTAAGACAATCTTGATGTATTTTGATTCTTTGACAACGATTTTTCCAGTAATTTAGAAGAAAACGATGTTTTTTTTCTTTGGTCGTGACAGTATGAAAGAAAAAAAAATTCGTTAATATTAATTTTTTTAATAAGATTGGCTTTTCATAGCTGTTTAAGACAATCTTGATATATTTTGATACTTTGACAACGATTTTTCCAGTAGTTTAGAAGAAAACGATGTTTTTTTTCTTTGGTCGTTACAGTACGAAAGAAAAAAAAAATGCTGTTAACTACGTCAATGTTAATTTTTTTTCGATTTAGATTGGCTTTTCATAGCTGTTTAAGACAATCTTGATGTATTTTGATTCTTTGACAACGATTTTTCCAGTAGTTTAGAAGAAAACGCTGTTTTTTTCTTTGGTCGTTACAGTATGATAGAAAACAAAATTTCGTCAATATTAATTTTTTTTGAATAAGATTTGCTTTTCATAGCTGTTTAAGACAATCTTGATGTATTTTGATATTTTGAGAACGATTTTTCCAGTAGTTTAGAAGAAAACGATGTTTTTTTTTTCTTTGGTCGTTACAGTATGAAAGAAAAAAAAAATTCGTTAATATTAATTTTTTTGAATAAGATTGGCTTTTCATAGTTGTTTAAGACAATCTTGATATATTTTGATACTTTGACAACGATTTTTCCAGTAGTTTAGAAGAAAACGATGTTTTTTTTTTCTTTGGTCGTTACAGTACGAATGAAAAAAAAATGCTGTTATCTCCGTCAATATTAATTTTTTTTCGATTTAGATTGGCTTTTCATAGCTGTTTAAGACAATCTTGATGTATTTTGATACTTTGACAACGATTTTTCCAGTAGCTTAGAAGAAAACGATGTTTTTTTCTTTGGTCGTTACAGTATGATAGAAAACAAAATTTCGTTAATTTTAATTTTTTTCGATTTAGATTGGCTTTTCATAGCTGTTTAAGACAATCTTGATGTATTTTGATTCTTTGACAACGAATTTTCCAGTAGTTTAGAAGAAAACGCTGTTTTTTTCTTTGGTCGTTACAGTATGATAGAAAACAAAATTTCGTTAATTTTAATTTTTTTTGAATAATATTTGCTTTTCATAGCTGTTTAAGACAATCTTGATGTATTTTGATACTTTGACAACGATTTATCCAGTAGTTTAGAAGAAAACGATGTTTTTTTTCTTTGGTCGTTACAGTATGAAAGAAAAAAAAAATTCGTTAATATTAATTTTTTTTTAATAAGATTGGCTTTTCATAGCTGTTTAAGACAATCTTGATATATTTTGATACTTTGACAACGATTTTTCCAGTAGTTTAGAAGAAAACGATGTTTTTTTTTTCTTTGGTCGTTACAGTACGAATGAAAAAAAAATGCTGTTATCTCCGTCAATATTAATTTTTTTTCGATTTAGATTGGCTTTTCATAGCTGAAAACGTACGAATGAAAAGTACGAATGAAAAAAAAATGCTGTTATCTCCGTCAATATTAATTTTTTTTCGATTTAGATTTGCTTTTCATAGCTGTTTAAGACAATCTTGATGTATTTTGATACTTTGACAACGATTTTTCCAGTAGCTTAGAAGAAAACGATGTTTTTTTCTTTGGTCGTTACAGTATGATAGAAAACAAAATTTCGTTAATTTTAATTTTTTTTCGATTTAGATTGGCTTTTCATAGCTGTTTAAGACAATCTTGATGTATTTTGATTCTTTGACAACGATTTTTCCAGTAGTTTAGAAGAAAACGCTGTTTTTTTCTTTGGTCGTTACAGTATGATAGAAAACAAAATTTCGTTAATTTTAATTTTTTTTGAATAAGATTTGCTTTTCATAGCTCTTTAAGACAATCTTGATGTATTTTGATACTTTGACAACGATTTTTCCAGTAGTTTAGAAGAAAACGATGTTTTTTTTTTCTTTGGTCGTTACAGTACGAAAGAAAAAAAAATGCTGTTATCTCCGTCAATATTAATTTTTTTTCGATTTAGATTTGCTTTTCATAGCTGTTTAAGACAATCTTGATGTATTTTGATTCTTTGACAACGATTTTTCCAGTAATTTAGAAGAAAACGATGTTTTTTTTCTTTGGTCGTTACAGTATGAAAGAAAAAAAAATTCGTTAATATTAATTTTTTTAATAAGATTGGCTTTTCATAGCTGTTTAAGACAATCTTGATATATTTTGATACTTTGACAACGATTTCTCCAGTAGTTTAGAAGAAAACGATGTTTTTTTTCTTTGGTCGTTACAGTATGAAAGAAAAAAAAAATGCTGTTAACTACGTCAATGTTAATTTTTTTTCGATTTAGATTGGCTTTTCATAGCTGTTTAAGACAATCTTGATGTATTTTGATTCTTTGACAACGATTTTTCCAATAGTTTAGAAGAAAACGCTGTTTTTTTCTTTGGTCGTTACAGTATGATAGAAAACAAAATTTCGTCAATATTAATTTTTTTTGAATAAGATTTGCTTTTCATAGCTGTTTAAGACAATCTTGATGTATTTTGATATTTTGACAACGATTTTTCCAGTAGTTTAGAAGAAAACGATGTTTTTTTTTTCTTTGGTCGTTACAGTATGAAAGAAAAAAAAAATTCATTAATATTAATTTTTTTTTAATAAGATTGGCTTTTCATAGCTGTTTAAGACAATCTTGATATATTTTGATACTTTGACAACGATTTTTCCAGTAGTTTAGAAGAAAACGATGTTTTTTTTTTCTTTGGTCGTTACAGTACGAATGAAAAAAAAATGCTGTTATCTCCGTCAATATTAATTTTTTTTCGATTTAGATTGGCTTTTCATAGCTGTTTAAGACAATCTTGATGTATTTTGATACTTTGACAACGATTTTTCCAGTAGCTTAGAAGAAAACGATGTTTTTTTCTTTGGTCGTTACAGTATGATAGAAAACAAAATTTCGTTAATTTTAATTTTTTTCGATTTAGATTGGCTTTTCATAGCTGTTTAAGACAATCTTGATGTATTTTGATTCTTTGACAACGATTTTTCCAGTAATTTAGAAGAAAACGATGTTTTTTTTCTTTGGTCGTTACAGTATGAAAGAAAAAAAAATTCGTTAATATTAATTTTTTTAATAAGATTGGCTTTTCATAGCTGTTTAAGACAATCTTGATATATTTTGATACTTTGACAACGATTTCTCCAGTAGTTTAGAAGAAAACGATGTTTTTTTTCTTTGGTCGTTACAGTACGAAAGAAAAAAAAAATGCTGTTAACTACGTCAATGTTAATTTTTTTTCGATTTAGATTGGCTTTTCATAGCTGTTTAAGACAATCTTGATGTATTTTGATTCTTTGACAACGATTTTTCCAGTAGTTTAGAAGAAAACGCTGTTTTTTTCTTTGGTCGTTACAGTATGATAGAAAACAAAATTTCGTCAATATTAATTTTTTTTGAATAAGATTTGCTTTTCATAGCTGTTTAAGACAATCTTGATGTATTTTGATATTTTGACAACGATTTTTCTAGTAGTTTAGAAGAAAACGATGTTTTTTTTTTCTTTGGTCGTTACAGTATGAAAGAAAAAAAAAATTCATTAATATTAATTTTTTTTTAATAAGATTGGCTTTTCATAGCTGTTTAAGACAATCTTGATATATTTTGATACTTTGACAACGATTTTTCCAGTAGTTTAGAAGAAAACGATGTTTTTTTTTTCTTTGGTCGTTACAGTACGAATGAAAAAAAAATGCTGTTATCTCCGTCAATATTAATTTTTTTTCGATTTAGATTGGCTTTTCATAGCTGTTTAAGACAATCTTGATGTATTTTGATACTTTGACAACGATTTTTCCAGTAGCTTAGAAGAAAACGATGTTTTTTTCTTTGGTCGTTACAGTATGATAGAAAACAAAATTTCGTTAATTTTAATTTTTTTCGATTTAGATTGGCTTTTCATAGCTGTTTAAGACAATCTTGATGTATTTTGATTCTTTGACAACGAATTTTCCAGTAGTTTAGAAGAAAACGCTGTTTTTTTCTTTGGTCGTTACAGTATGATAGAAAACAAAATTTCGTTAATTTTAATTTTTTTTGAATAAGATTTGCTTTTCATAGCTGTTTAAGACAATCTTGATGTATTTTGATACTTTGACAACGATTTTTCCAGTAGCTTAGAAGAAAACGATGTTTTTTTCTTTGGTCGTTACAGTATGATAGAAAACAAAATTTCGTTAATTTTAATTTTTTTTCGATTTAGATTGGCTTTTCATAGCTGTTTAAGACAATCTTGATGTATTTTGATTCTTTGACAACGATTTTTCCAGTAGTTTAGAAGAAAACGCTGTTTTTTTCTTTGGTCGTTACAGTATGATAGAAAACAAAATTTCGTTAATTTTAATTTTTTTTGAATAAGATTTGCTTTTCATAGCTCTTTAAGACAATCTTGATGTATTTTGATACTTTGACAACGATTTTTCCAGTAGTTTAGAAGAAAACGATGTTTTTTTTTTCTTTGGTCGTTACAGTACGAAAGAAAAAAAAATGCTGTTATCTCCGTCAATATTAATTTTTTTTCGATTTAGATTGGCTTTTCATAGCTGTTTAAGACAATCTTGATGTATTTTGATTCTTTGACAACGATTTTTCCAGTAATTTAGAAGAAAACGATGTTTTTTTTCTTTGGTCGTTACAGTATGAAAGAAAAAAAAATTCGTTAATATTAATTTTTTTAATAAGATTGGCTTTTCATAGCTGTTTAAGACAATCTTGATATATTTTGATACTTTGACAACGATTTCTCCAGTAGTTTAGAAGAAAACGATGTTTTTTTTCTTTGGTCGTTACAGTATGAAAGAAAAAAAAAATGCTGTTAACTACGTCAATGTTAATTTTTTTTCGATTTAGATTGGCTTTTCATAGCTGTTTAAGACAATCTTGATGTATTTTGATACTTTGACAACGATTTTTCCAGTAGCTTAGAAGAAAACGATGTTTTTTTCTTTGGTCGTTACAGTATGATAGAAAACAAAATTTCGTTAATTTTAATTTTTTTTGAATAAGATTTGCTTTTCATAGCTGTTTAAGACAATCTTGATGTATTTTGATATTTTGACAACGATTTTTCCAGTAGTTTAGAAGAAAACGATGTTTTTTTTTTCTTTGGTCGTTACAGTATGAAAGAAAAAAAAAATTCATTAATATTAATTTTTTTTTAATAAGATTGGCTTTTCATAGCTGTTTAAGACAATCTTGATATATTTTGATACTTTGACAACGATTTTTCCAGTAGTTTAGAAGAAAACGATGTTTTTTTTTTCTTTGGTCGTTACAGTACGAATGAAAAAAAAATGCTGTTATCTCCGTCAATATTAATTTTTTTTCGATTTAGATTGGCTTTTCATAGCTGTTTAAGACAATCTTGATGTATTTTGATACTTTGACAACGATTTTTCCAGTAGCTTAGAAGAAAACGATGTTTTTTTCTTTGGTCGTTACAGTATGATAGAAAACAAAATTTCGTTAATTTTAATTTTTTTCGATTTAGATTGGCTTTTCATAGCTGTTTAAGACAATCTTGATGTATTTTGATTCTTTGACAACGATTTTTCCAGTAATTTAGAAGAAAACGATGTTTTTTTTCTTTGGTCGTTACAGTATGAAAGAAAAAAAAATTCGTTAATATTAATTTTTTTAATAAGATTGGCTTTTCATAGCTGTTTAAGACAATCTTGATATATTTTGACACTTTGACAACGATTTCTCCAGTAGTTTAGAAGAAAACGATGTTTTTTTTCTTTGGTCGTTACAGTACGAAAGAAAAAAAAAATGCTGTTAACTACGTCAATGTTAATTTTTTTTCGATTTAGATTGGCTTTTCATAGCTGTTTAAGACAATCTTGATGTATTTTGATTCTTTGACAACGATTTTTCCAGTAGTTTAGAAGAAAACGCTGTTTTTTTCTTTGGTCGTTACAGTATGATAGAAAACAAAATTTCGTCAATTTTAATTTTTTTCGATTTAGATTGGCTTTTCATAGCTGTTTAAGACAATCTTGATGTATTTTGATACTTTGACAACGATTTTTCCAGTAGCTTAGAAGAAAACGATGTTTTTTTCTTTGGTCGTTACAGTATGATAGAAAACAAAATTTCGTTAATTTTAATTTTTTTCGATTTAGATTGGCTTTTCATAGCTGTTTAAGACAATCTTGATGTATTTTGATTCTTTGACAACGATTTTTCCAGTAATTTAGAAGAAAACGATGTTTTTTTTCTTTGGTCGTTACAGTATGAAAGAAAAAAAAATTCGTTAATATTAATTTTTTTAATAAGATTGGCTTTTCATAGCTGCTTAAGACAATCTTGATATATTTTGATTCTTTGACAACGATTTTTCCAGTAATTTAGAAGAAAACGATGTTTTTTTTCTTTGGTCGTTACAGTATGAAAGAAAACAAAATTTCGTTAATTTGAATTTTTTTTGAATAAGATTTGCTTTTCATAGCTGTTTAAGACAATCTTGATGTATTTTGATACTTTGACAACGATTTTTTCAGTAGTTTAGAAGAAAACGATGTTTTTTTCTTTGGTCGTTACAGTATGAAAGAAAAAAAAATTCGTTAATATTAATTTTTATAATAAGATTGGCTTTTCATAGCTGTTTAAGACAATCTTGATATATTTTGATACTTTGACAACGATTTCTCCAGTAGTTTAGAAGAAAACGATGTTTTTTTTCTTTGGTCGTTACAGTACGAATGAAAAAAAAATGCTGTTATCTCCGTCAATATTAATTTTTTTTCGATTTAGATTGGCTTTTCATAGCTGTTTAAGACAATCTTGATGTATTTTGATACTTTGACAACGATTTTTCCAGTAGCTTAGAAGAAAACGATGTTTTTTTCTTTGGTCGTTACAGTATGATAGAAAACAAAATTTCGTTAATTTTAATTTTTTTCGATTTAGATTGGCTTTTCATAGCTGTTTAAGACAATCTTGATGTATTTTGATACTTTGACAACGATTTTTCCAGTAGCTTAGAAGAAAACGATGTTTTTTTCTTTGGTCGTTACAGTATGATAGAAAACAAAATTTCGTTAATTTTAATTTTTTTCGATTTAGATTGGCTTTTCATAGCTGTTTAAGACAATCTTGATGTATTTTGATTCTTTGACAACGATTTTTCCAGTAATTTAGAAGAAAACGATGTTTTTTTTCTTTGGTCGTTACAGTATGAAAGAAAAAAAAATTCGTTAATATTAATTTTTTTAATAAGATTGGCTTTTCATAGCTGTTTAAGACAATCTTGATATATTTTGATTCTTTGACAACGATTTTTCCAGTAATTTAGAAGAAAACGATGTTTTTTTTCTTTGGTCGTTACAGTATGAAAGAAAACAAAATTTCGTTAATTTGAATTTTTTTTGAATAAGATTTGCTTTTCATAGCTGTTTTAGACAATCTTGATGTATTTTGATACTTTGACAACGATTTTTCCAGTAGTTTAGAAGAAAACGATGTTTTTTTTCTTTGGTCGTTACAGTATGAAAGAAAAAAAAATTCGTTAATATTAATTTTTTTAATAAGATTGGCTTTTCATAGCTGTTTAAGACAATCTTGATATATTTTGATACTTTGACAACGATTTCTCCAGTAGTTTAGAAGAAAACGATGTTTTTTTTCTTCGGTCGTTACAGTACGAAAGAAAAAAAAAATGCTGTTAACTACGTCAATGTTAATTTTTTTTCGATTTAGATTGGCTTTTCATAGCTGTTTAAGACAATCTTGATGTATTTTGATTCTTTGACAACGATTTTTCCAGTAGTTTAGAAGAAAACGCTGTTTTTTTCTTTGGTCGTTACAGTATGATAGAAAACAAAATTTCGTCAATATTAATTTTTTTTGAATAAGATTTGCTTTTCATAGCTGTTTAAGACAATCTTGATATATTTTGATACTTTGACAACGATTTTTCCAGTAGTTTAGAAGAAAACGATGTTTTTTTTTTCTTTGGTCGTTACAGTACGAATGAAAAAAAAATGCTGTTATCTCCGTCAATATTAATTTTTTTTCGATTTAGATTGGCTTTTCATAGCTGTTTAAGACAATCTTGATGTATTTTGATACTTTGACAACGATTTTTCCAGTAGCTTAGAAGAAAACGATGTTTTTTTCTTTGGTCGTTACAGTATGATAGAAAACAAAATTTCGTTAATTTTAATTTTTTTCGATTTAGATTGGCTTTTCATAGCTGTTTAAGACAATCTTGATGTATTTTGATTCTTTGACAACGAATTTTCCAGTAGTTTAGAAGAAAACGCTGTTTTTTTCTTTGGTCGTTACAGTATGATAGAAAACAAAATTTCGTTAATTTTAATTTTTTTTGAATAAGATTTGCTTTTCATAGCTCTTTAAGACAATCTTGATGTATTTTGATACTTTGACAACAATTTTTCCAGTAGTTTAGAAGAAAACGATGTTTTTTTTTTCTTTGGTCGTAACAGTACGAATGAAAAAGAAATGCTGTTATCTCCGTCAATATTAATTTTTTTTGAATAAGATTTGCTTTTCATAGCTGTTTAAGACAATCTTGATGTATTTTGATACTTTGACAACGATTTTTCCAGTAGTTTAGAAGAAAACGATGTTTTTTTTTTTGGTCGTTACAGTATGAAAGAAAAATAAAATTCGTTAATATTAATTTTTTTTTATAAGATTGGCTTTTCATAGCTGTTTAAGACAATCTTGATATATTTTGATACTTTGACAACGATTTTTCCAGTAGTTTAGAAGAAAACGATGTTTTTTTTTTCTTTGGTCGTTACAGTACGAATGAAAAAAAAATGCTGTTATCTCCGTCAATATTAATTTTTTTTCGATTTAGATTGGCTTTTCATAGCTGTTTAAGACAATCTTGATGTATTTTGATTCTTTGACAACGATTTTTCCAGTAATTTAGAAGAAAACGATGTTTTTTTTCTTTGGTAGTTACAGTATGATAGAAAACAAAATTTCGTTAATTTGAATTTTTTTTGAATAAGATTTGCTTTTCATAGCTGTTTAAGACAATCTTGATGTATTTTGATACTTTGACAACGATTTTTTCAGTAGTTTAGAAGAAAACGATGTTTTTTTTTTTTTTTTGGTCGTTACAGTACGAATGAAAAAAAAATGCTGTTATCTCCGTCAATATTAATTTTTTTTGAATAAGATTTGCTTTTCATAGCTGTTTTAGACAATCTTGATGTATTTTGATACTTTGACAACGATTTTTCCAGTAGTTTAGAAGAAAACGATGTTTTTTTTCTTTGGTCGTTACAGTACGAAAGAAAAAAAAATGCTGTTAACTCCGTCAATGTTAATTTTTTTTCGATTTAGATTGGCTTTTCATAGCTGTTTAAGACAATCTTTATGTATTTTGATTCTTTGACAACGATTTTTCCAGTAGTTTAGAAGAAAACGCTGTTTTTTTCTTTGGTCGTTACAGTATGATAGAAAACAAAATTTCGTCAATATTAATTTTTTTTGAATAAGATTTGCTTTTCATAGCTGTTTAAGACAATCTTGATGTATTTTGATATTTTGACAACGATTTTTCCAGTAGTTTAGAAGAAAACGATGTTTTTTTTTTCTTTGGTCGTTACAGTATGAAAGAAAAAAAAAATTGGTTAATATTAATTTTTTTTAATAAGATTGGCTTTTCATAGCTGTTTAAGACAATCTTGATATATTTTGATACTTTGACAACGATTTTTCCAGTAGTTTAGAAGAAAACGATGTTTTTTTTTTCTTTGGTCGTTACAGTACGAATGAAAAAAAAAAGCTGTTATCTCCGTCAATATTAGTTTTTTTTCGATTTAGATTGGCTTTTCATAGCTGCTTAAGACAATCTTGATGTATTTTGATACTTTGACAACGATTTTTCCAGTAGCTTAGAAGAAAACGATGTTTTTTTCTTTGGTCGTTACAGTATGATAGAAAACAAAATTTCGTTAATTTAAATTTTTTTCGATTTAGATTGGCTTTTCATAGCTGTTTAAGACAATCTTGATGTATTTTGATTCTTTGACAACGAATTTTCCAGTAGTTTAGAAGAAAACGCTGTTTTTTTCTTTGGTCGTTACAGTATGATAGAAAACAAAATTTCGTTAATTTTAATTTTTTTTGAATAAAATTTGCTTTTCATAGCTCTTTAAGACAATCTTGATGTATTTTGATACTTTGACAACGATTTTTCCAGTAGTTGAGAAGAAAACGATGTTTTTTTTTTCTTTGGTCGTTACAGTACGAATGAAAGAAAAAAGCTGTTATCTCCGTCAATATTAATTTTTTTTCGATTTAGATTGGCTTTTCATAGCTGTTTAAGACAATCTTGATGTATTTTGATACTTTGACAACGATTTTTCCAGTAGCTTAGAAGAAAACGATGTTTTTTTCTTTGGTCGTTACAGTATGATAGAAAACAAAATTTCGTTAATTTAAATTTTTTTCGATTTAGATTGGCTTTTCATAGCTCTTTAAGACAATCTTGATGTATTTTGATACTTTGACAACGATTTTTCCAGTAGTTGAGAAGAAAACGATGTTTTTTTTTTCTTTGGTCGTAACAGTACGAATGAAAAAGAAATGCTGTTATCTCCGTCAATATTAATTTTTTTTCGATTTAGATTGGCTTTTCATAGCTGTTTAAGACAATCTTGATGTATTTTGATTCTTTGACAACGATTTTTCCAGTAATTTAGAAGAAAACGATGTTTTTTTTCTTTGGTCGTTACAGTATGATAGAAAACAAAATTTCGTTAATTTGAATTTTTTTTGAATAAGATTTGCTTTTCATAGCTGTTTAAGACAATCTTGATGTATTTTGATACTTTGACAACGATTTTTCCAGTAGTTTAGAAGAAAACGATGTTTTTTTTCTTTGGTCGTTACAGTATGAAAGAAAAAAAAAATTCGTTAATATTAATTTTTTTAATAAGATTGGCTTTTCATAGCTGTTTAAGACAATCTTGATATATTTTGATACTTTGACAACGATTTTTCCAGTAGTTTAGAAGAAAACGATGTTTTTTTTTTCTTTGGTCGTTACAGTACGAATGAAAAAAAAATGCTGTTATCTCCGTCAATATTAATTTTTTTTCGATTTAGATTGGCTTTTCATAGCTGTTTAAGATAATCTTGATGTATTTTGATACTTTGACAACGATTTTTCCAGTAGCTTAGAAGAAAACGATGTTTTTTTCTTTGGTCGTTACAGTATGATAGAAAACAAAATTTCGTTAATTTTAATTTTTTTCGATTAAGATTGGCTTTTCATAGCTGTTTAAGACAATCTTGATGTATTTTGATTCTATGACAACGAATTTTCCAGTAGTTTAGAAGAAAACGCTGTTTTTTTCTTTGGTCGTTACAGTATGATAGAAAACAAAATTTCGTCAATATTAATTTTTTTTGAATAAGATTTGCTTTTCATAGCTGTTTAAGACAATCTTGATGTATTTTGATGTTTTGACAACGATTTTTCCAGTAGTTTAGAAGAAAACGATGTTTTTTTTTTCTTTGGTCGTTACAGTATGAAAGAAAAAAAAAATTCGTTAATATTAATTTTTTTTTAATAAGATTGGCTTTTCATAGCTGTTTAAGACAATCTTGATATATTTTGATACTTTGACAACGATTTTTCCAGTAGTTTAGAAGAAAACGATGTTTTTTTTTTCTTTGGTCGTTACAGTACGAATGAAAAAAAAATGCTGTTATCTCCGTCAATATTAATTTTTTTTCGATTTAGATTGGCTTTTCATAGCTGTTTAAGATAATCTTGATGTATTTTGATACTTTGACAACGATTTTTCCAGTAGCTTAGAAGAAAACGATGTTTTTTTCTTTGGTCGTTACAGTATGATAGAAAACAAAATTTCGTTAATTTTAATTTTTTTCGATTAAGATTGGCTTTTCATAGCTGTTTAAGACAATCTTGATGTATTTTGATTCTATGACAACGAATTTTCCAGTAGTTTAGAAGAAAACGCTGTTTTTTTCTTTGGTCGTTACAGTATGATAGAAAACAAAATTTCGTTAATTTTAATTTTTTTTGAATAACATTTGCTTTTCATAGCTCTTTAAGACAATCTTGATGTATTTTGATACTTTGACAACGATTTTTCCAGTAGCTTAGAAGAAAACGATGTTTTTTTTTAGTCGTTACAGTACGAAAGAAAAAAAAATGCTGTTAACTCCGTCAATGTTAATTTTTTTTTCGATTTAGATTGGCTTTTCATAGCTGTTTAAGACAATCTTGATGTATTTTGATACTTTGACAACGATTTTTCCAGTAGCTTAGAAGAAAACGATGTTTTTTTCTTTGGTCGTTACAGTATGATAGAAAACAAAATTTCGTTAATTTTAATTTTTTTTCGATTTAGAGTTGCTTTTCATAGTTGTTTAAGACAATCTTGATGTATTTTGATACTTTGACAACGATTTTTCCAGTAGCTTAGAAGAAAAGGATATTTCTTTTTTTCTTTGGTCGTTACAGTACGATAGAAAAACAAATGCTGTTATCTTCGTCAATATTAATTTTTTTTCGTTTAAGATTGGCTTTTCATAGCTGTTTAAGACAATCTTGATGTATTTTGATACTTTGACAACGATTTTACCAGTAGCTTAGAAGAAAAGGATATTTCTTTTTTGGTCGTTACAGTACGAAAGAAAAAAAAAATGCTGTTAACTCCGACAATGTTAATTTTTTTTTCGATTTAGATTGGCTTTTCATAGCTGTTTAAGACAATCTTGATGTATTTTGATTCTTTGACAACGATTTTTTCAGTAGTTTAGAAGAAAACGATGTTTTTTTTTTCTTTGGTCGTTACAGTACGAATGAAAAAAAAATGCTGTTATCTCCGTCAATATTAATTTTTTTTGAATAAGATTTGCTTTTCATAGCTGTTTAGGACAATCTTGATGTATTTTGATACTTTGACAACGATTTTTCCAGTAGTTTAGAAGAAAACGATGTTTTTTTTTTCTTTGGTCGTTACAGTACGAATGAAAAAAAAATGCTGTTATCTCCGTCAATATTAATTTTTTTTGAATAAGATTGGCTTTTCATAGCTGTTTAAGACAATCTTGATGTATTTTGATACTTTGACAACGATTTTTCCAGTAGTTTAGAAGAAAACGATGTTTTTTTTTTTGGTCGTTACAGTATGTAAGAAAAAAAAAATTCGTTAATATTAATTTTTTTTTATAAGATTGGCTTTTCATAGCTGTTTAAGACAATCTTGATATATTTTGATACTTTGACAACGATTTTTCCAGTAGTTTAGAAGAAAACGATGTTTTTTTTTTCTTTGGTCGTTACAGTACGAATGAAAAAAAAATGCTGTTATCTCCGTCAATATTAATTTTTTTTCGATTTAGATTGGCTTTTCATAGCTGTTTAAGACAATCTTGATGTATTTTGATTCTTTGACAACGATTTTTCCAGTAATTTAGAAGAAAACGATGTTTTTTTTCTTTGGTCGTTACAGTATGATAGAAAACAAAATTTCGTTAATTTGAAATTTTTTTGAATAAGATTTGCTTTTCATAGCTGTTTAAGACAATCTTGATGTATTTTGATACTTTGACAACGATTTTTTCAGTAGTTTAGAAGAAAACGATGTTTTTTTTTTTTTTTGGTCGTTACAGTACGAATGAAAAAAAAATGCTGTTATCTCCGTCAATATTAATTTTTTTTGAATAAGATTTGCTTTTCATAGCTGTTTTAGACAATCTTGATGTATTTTGATACTTTGACAACGATTTTTCCAGTAGTTTAGAAGAAAACGATGTTTTTTTTCTTTGGTCGTTACAGTACGAAAGAAAAAAAAATGCTGTTAACTCCGTCAATGTTAATTTTTTTTCGATTTAGATTGGCTTTTCATAGCTGTTTAAGACAATCTTTATGTATTTTGATTCTTTGACAACGATTTTTCCAGTAGCTTAGAAGAAAAGGATATTTCTTTTTTTCTTTGGTCGTTACAGTACGATAGAAAAACAAATGCTGTTATCTTCGTCAATATTAATTTTTTTTCGTTTAAGATTGGCTTTTCATAGCTGTTTAAGACAATCTTGATGTATTTTGATACTTTGACAACGATTTTCCAGTAGCTTAGAAGAAAAGGATATTTCTTTTTTGGTCGTTACAGTACGAAAGAAAAAAAAAATGCTGTTAACTCCGTCAATGTTAATTTTTTTTTCGATTTAGATTGGCTTTTCATAGCTGTTTAAGACAATCTTGATGTATTTTGATTCTTTGACAACGATTTTTCCAGTAATTTAGAAGAAAACGATGTTTTTTTTCTTTGGTCGTTACAGTATGATAGAAAACAAAATTTCGTTAATTTGAATTTTTTTTGAATAAGATTTGCTTTTCATAGCTGTTTAAGACAATCTTGATGTATTTTGATACTTTGACAACGATTTTTTCAGTAGTTTAGAAGAAAACGATGTTTTTTTTTTTTTTTGGTCGTTACAGTACGAATGAAAAAAAAATGCTGTTATCTCCGTCAATATTAATTTTTTTTGAATAAGATTTGCTTTTCATAGCTGTTTTAGACAATCTTGATGTATTTTGATACTTTGACAACGATTTTTCCAGTAGTTTAGAAGAAAACGATGTTTTTTTTCTTTGGTCGTTACAGTACGAAAGAAAAAAAAATGCTGTTAACTCCGTCAATGTTAATTTTTTTTCGATTTAGATTGGCTTTTCATAGCTGTTTAAGACAATCTTTATGTATTTTGATTCTTTGACAACGATTTTTCCAGTAGTTTAGAAGAAAACGCTGTTTTTTTCTTTGGTCGTTACAGTATGATAGAAAACAAAATTTCGTCAATATTAATTTTTTTTGAATAAGATTTGCTTTTCATAGCTGTTTAAGACAATCTTGATGTATTTTGATATTTTGACAACGATTTTTCCAGTAGTTTAGAAGAAAACGATGTTTTTTTTTTCTTTGGTCGTTACAGTATGAAAGAAAAAAAAAATTCGTTAATATTAATTTTTTTTAATAAGATTGGCTTTTCATAGCTGTTTAAGACAATCTTGATATATTTTGATACTTTGACAACGATTTTTCCAGTAGTTTAGAAGAAAACGATGTTTTTTTTTTCTTTGGTCGTTACAGTATGATAGAAAACAAAATTTCGTTAATTTTAATTTTTTTTGAATAAAATTTGCTTTTCATAGCTCTTTAAGACAATCTTGATGTATTTTGATACTTTGACAACGATTTTTCCAGTAGTTGAGAAGAAAACGATGTTTTTTTTTTCTTTGGTCGTTACAGTACGAATGAAAGAAAAAAGCTGTTATCTCCGTCAATATTAATTTTTTTTCGATTTAGATTGGCTTTTCATAGCTGTTTAAGACAATCTTGATGTATTTTGATACTTTGACAACGATTTTTCCAGTAGCTTAGAAGAAAACGATGTTTTTTTCTTTGGTCGTTACAGTATGATAGAAAACAAAATTTCGTTAATTTAAATTTTTTTCGATTTAGATTGGCTTTTCATAGCTGTTTAAGACAATCTTGATGTATTTTGATTCTTTGACAACGAATTTTCCAGTAGTTTAGAAGAAAACGCTGTTTTTTTCTTTGGTCGTTACAGTATGATAGAAAACAAAATTTCGTTAATTTTAATTTTTTTTGAATAAAATTTGCTTTTCATAGCTCTTTAAGACAATCTTGATGTATTTTGATACTTTGACAACGATTTTTCCAGTAGTTGAGAAGAAAACGATGTTTTTTTTTTCTTTGGTCGTTACAGTACGAATGAAAGAAAAAAGCTGTTATCTCCGTCAATATTAATTTTTTTTCGATTTAGATTGGCTTTTCATAGCTGTTTAAGACAATCTTGATGTATTTTGATACTTTGACAACGATTTTTCCAGTAGCTTAGAAGAAAACGATGTTTTTTTCTTTGGTCGTTACAGTATGATAGAAAACAAAATTTCGTTAATTTTAATTTTTTTCGATTTAGATTGGCTTTTCATAGCTCTTTAAGACAATCTTGATGTATTTTGATACTTTGACAACGATTTTTCCAGTAGTTGAGAAGAAAACGATGTTTTTTTTTTCTTTGGTCGTAACAGTACGAATGAAAAAGAAATGCTGTTATCTCCGTCAATATTAATTTTTTTTCGATTTAGATTGGCTTTTCATAGCTGTTTAAGACAATCTTGATGTATTTTGATTCTTTGACAACGATTTTTCCAGTAATTTAGAAGAAAACGATGTTTTTTTTCTTTGGTCGTTACAGTATGATAGAAAACAAAATTTCGTTAATTTGAATTTTTTTTGAATAAGATTTGCTTTTCATAGCTGTTTTAGACAATCTTGATGTATTTTGATACTTTGACAACGATTTTTCCAGTAGTTTAGAAGAAAACGATGTTTTTTTTCTTTGGTCGTTACAGTATGAAAGAAAAAAAAAATTCGTTAATATTAATTTTTTTAATAAGATTGGCTTTTCATAGCTGTTTAAGACAATCTTGATATATTTTGATACTTTGACAACGATTTTTCCAGTAGTTTAGAAGAAAACGATGTTTTTTTTTTCTTTGGTCGTTACAGTACGAATGAAAAAAAAATGCTGTTATCTCCGTCAATATTAATTTTTTTTCGATTTAGATTGGCTTTTCATAGCTGTTTAAGACAATCTTGATGTATTTTGATACTTTGACAACGATTTTTCCAGTAGCTTAGAAGAAAACTATGTTTTTTTCTTTGGTCGTTACAGTATGATAGAAAACAAAATTTCGTTAATTTTAATTTTTTTCGATTTAGATTGGCTTTTCATAGCTGTTTAAGACAATCTTGATGTATTTTGATTCTATGACAACGAATTTTCCAGTAGTTTAGAAGAAAACGCTGTTTTTTTCTTTGGTCGTTACAGTATGATAGAAAACAAAATTTCGTCAATATTAATTTTTTTTGAATAAGATTTGCTTTTCATAGCTGTTTAAGACAATCTTGATGTATTTTGATGTTTTGACAACGATTTTTCCAGTAGTTTAGAAGAAAACGATGTTTTTTTTTTCTTTGGTCGTTACAGTATGAAAGAAAAAAAAAATTCGTTAATATTAATTTTTTTTTAATAAGATTGGCTTTTCATAGCTGTTTAAGACAATCTTGATATATTTTGATACTTTGACAACGATTTTTCCAGTAGTTTAGAAGAAAACGATGTTTTTTTTTTCTTTGGTCGTTACAGTACGAATGAAAAAAAAATGCTGTTATCTCCGTCAATATTAATTTTTTTTCGATTTAGATTGGCTTTTCATAGCTGTTTAAGATAATCTTGATGTATTTTGATACTTTGACAACGATTTTTCCAGTAGCTTAGAAGAAAACGATGTTTTTTTCTTTGGTCGTTACAGTATGATAGAAAACAAAATTTCGTTAATTTTAATTTTTTTCGATTAAGATTGGCTTTTCATAGCTGTTTAAGACAATCTTGATGTATTTTGATTCTATGACAACGAATTTTCCAGTAGTTTAGAAGAAAACGCTGTTTTTTTCTTTGGTCGTTACAGTATGATAGAAAACAAAATTTCGTTAATTTTAATTTTTTTTGAATAAGATTTGCTTTTCATAGCTCTTTAAGACAATCTTGATGTATTTTGATACTTTGACAACGATTTTTCCAGTAGCTTAGAAGAAAACGATGTTTTTTTTTAGTCGTTACAGTACGAAAGAAAAAAAAATGCTGTTAACTCCGTCAATGTTAATTTTTTTTTCGATTTAGATTGGCTTTTCATAGCTGTTTAAGACAATCTTGATGTATTTTGATACTTTGACAACGATTTTTCCAGTAGCTTAGAAGAAAACGATATTTTTTTCTTTGGTCGTTACAGTATGATAGAAAACAAAATTTCGTTAATTTTAATTTTTTTTCGATTTAGAGTTGCTTTTCATAGTTGTTTAAGACAATCTTGATGTATTTTGATACTTTGACAACGATTTTTCCAGTAGCTTAGAAGAAAAGGATATTTCTTTTTTTCTTTGGTCGTTACAGTACGATAGAAAAACAAATGCTGTTATCTTCGTCAATATTAATTTTTTTTCGTTTAAGATTGGCTTTTCATAGCTGTTTAAGACAATCTTGATGTATTTTGATACTTTGACAACGATTTTACCAGTAGCTTAGAAGAAAAGGATATTTCTTTTTTGGTCGTTACAGTACGAAAGAAAAAAAAATGCTGTTAACTCCGTCAATGTTAATTTTTTTTTCGATTTAGATTGGCTTTTCAAAGCTGTTTAAGACAATCTTGATGTATTTTGATACTTTGACAACGATTTTTCCAGTAGCTTAGAAGAAAACGATGTTTTTTTCTTTGGTCGTTACAGTATGATAGAAAACAAAATTTCGTTAATTTTAATTTTTTTTCGATTTAGAGTTGCTTTTCATAGTTGTTTAAGACAATCTTGATGTATTTTGATACTTTGACAACGATTTTTCCAGTAGCTTAGAAGAAAAGGATATTTCTTTTTTTCTTTGGTCGTTACAGTACGATAGAAAAACAAATGCTGTTATCTTCGTCAATATTAATTTTTTTTCGTTTAAGATTGGCTTTTCATAGCTGTTTAAGACAATCTTGATGTATTTTGATACTTTGACAACGATTTTACCAGTAGCTTAGAAGAAAAGGATATTTCTTTTTTGGTCGTTACAGTACGAAAGAAAAAAAAAATGCTGTTAACTCCGTCAATGTTAATTTTTTTTTCGATTTAGATTGGCTTTTCATAGCTGTTTAAGACAATCTTGATGTATTTTGATTCTTTGACAACGATTTTTTCAGTAGTTTAGAAGAAAACGATGTTTTTTTTTTCTTTGGTCGTTACAGTACGAATGAAAAAAAAATGCTGTTATCTCCGTCAATATTAATTTTTTTTCGATTTAGATTGGCTTTTCATAGCTGTTTAAGATAATCTTGATGTATTTTGATACTTTGACAACGATTTTTCCAGTAGCTTAGAAGAAAACGATGTTTTTTTCTTTGGTCGTTACAGTATGATAGAAAACAAAATTTCGTTAATTTTAATTTTTTTCGATTAAGATTGGCTTTTCATAGCTGTTTAAGACAATCTTGATGTATTTTGATTCTATGACAACGAATTTTCCAGTAGTTTAGAAGAAAACGCTGTTTTTTTCTTTGGTCGTTACAGTATGATAGAAAACAAAATTTCGTTAATTTTAATTTTTTTTGAATAAGATTTGCTTTTCATAGCTCTTTAAGACAATCTTGATGTATTTTGATACTTTGACAACGATTTTTTCAGTAGCTTAGAAGAAAACGATGTTTTTTTTTAGTCGTTACAGTACGAAAGAAAAAAAAATGCTGTTAACTCCGTCAATGTTAATTTTTTTTTCGATTTAGATTGGCTTTTCATAGCTGTTTAAGACAATCTTGATGTATTTTGATACTTTGACAACGATTTTTCCAGTAGCTTAGAAGAAAACGATATTTTTTTCTTTGGTCGTTACAGTATGATAGAAAACAAAATTTCGTTAATTTTAATTTTTTTTCGATTTAGAGTTGCTTTTCATAGTTGTTTAAGACAATCTTGATGTATTTTGATACTTTGACAACGATTTTTCCAGTAGCTTAGAAGAAAAGGATATTTCTTTTTTTCTTTGGTCGTTACAGTACGATAGAAAAACAAATGCTGTTATCTTCGTCAATATTAATTTTTTTTCGTTTAAGATTGGCTTTTCATAGCTGTTTAAGACAATCTTGATGTATTTTGATACTTTGACAACGATTTTACCAGTAGCTTAGAAGAAAAGGATATTTCTTTTTTGGTCGTTACAGTACGAAAGAAAAAAAAATGCTGTTAACTCCGTCAATGTTAATTTTTTTTTCGATTTAGATTGGCTTTTCAAAGCTGTTTAAGACAATCTTGATGTATTTTGATACTTTGACAACGATTTTTCCAGTAGCTTAGAAGAAAACGATGTTTTTTTCTTTGGTCGTTACAGTATGATAGAAAACAAAATTTCGTTAATTTTAATTTTTTTTCGATTTAGAGTTGCTTTTCATAGTTGTTTAAGACAATCTTGATGTATTTTGATACTTTGACAACGATTTTTCCAGTAGCTTAGAAGAAAAGGATATTTCTTTTTTTCTTTGGTCGTTACAGTACGATAGAAAAACAAATGCTGTTATCTTCGTCAATATTAATTTTTTTTCGTTTAAGATTGGCTTTTCATAGCTGTTTAAGACAATCTTGATGTATTTTGATACTTTGACAACGATTTTACCAGTAGCTTAGAAGAAAAGGATATTTCTTTTTTGGTCGTTACAGTACGAAAGAAAAAAAAAATGCTGTTAACTCCGTCAATGTTAATTTTTTTTTCGATTTAGATTGGCTTTTCATAGCTGTTTAAGACAATCTTGATGTATTTTGATTCTTTGACAACGATTTTTTCAGTAGTTTAGAAGAAAACGATGTTTTTTTTTTCTTTGGTCGTTACAGTACGAATGAAAAAAAAATGCTGTTATCTCCGTCAATATTAATTTTTTTTGAATAAGATTGGCTTTTCATAGCTGTTTAAGACAATCTTGATGTATTTTGATACTTTGACAACGATTTTTCCAGTAGTTTAGAAGAAAACGATGTTTTTTTTTTTGGTCGTTACAGTATGTAAGAAAAAAAAAATTCGTTAATATTAATTTTTTTTTATAAGATTGGCTTTTCATAGCTGTTTAAGACAATCTTGATATATTTTGATACTTTGACAACGATTTTTCC
Organism: Ptychoptera albimana; assembly: GCA_961205885.1. Lineage (NCBI taxonomy): Eukaryota > Metazoa > Arthropoda > Insecta > Diptera > Ptychopteridae > Ptychoptera > Ptychoptera albimana. The sequence continues at coordinate 7,627,094 of OY540806.1, forward strand.
AGTAGTTTAGAAGAAAACGATGTTTTTTTTTTCTTTGGTCGTTACAGTACGAATGAAAAAAAAATGCTGTTATCTCCGTCAATATTAATTTTTTTTCGATTTAGATTGGCTTTTCATAGCTGTTTAAGACAATCTTGATGTATTTTGATTCTTTGACAACGATTTTTCCAGTAATTTAGAAGAAAACGATGTTTTTTTTCTTTGGTCGTTACAGTATGATAGAAAACAAAATTTCGTCAATATTAATTTTTTTTGAATAAGATTTGCTTTTCATAGCTGTTTAAGACAATCTTGATGTATTTTGATGTTTTGACAACGATTTTTCCAGTAGTTTAGAAGAAAACGATGTTTTTTTTTTCTTTGGTCGTTACAGTATGAAAGAAAAAAAAAATTCGTTAATATTAATTTTTTTTTAATAAGATTGGCTTTTCATAGCTGTTTAAGACAATCTTGATATATTTTGATACTTTGACAACGATTTTTCCAGTAGTTTAGAAGAAAACGATGTTTTTTTTTTCTTTGGTCGTTACAGTACGAATGAAAAAAAAATGCTGTTATCTCCGTCAATATTAATTTTTTTTCGATTTAGATTGGCTTTTCATAGCTGTTTAAGATAATCTTGATGTATTTTGATACTTTGACAACGATTTTTCCAGTAGCTTAGAAGAAAACGATGTTTTTTTCTTTGGTCGTTACAGTATGATAGAAAACAAAATTTCGTTAATTTTAATTTTTTTCGATTAAGATTGGCTTTTCATAGCTGTTTAAGACAATCTTGATGTATTTTGATTCTATGACAACGAATTTTCCAGTAGTTTAGAAGAAAACGCTGTTTTTTTCTTTGGTCGTTACAGTATGATAGAAAACAAAATTTCGTTAATTTTAATTTTTTTTGAATAAGATTTGCTTTTCATAGCTCTTTAAGACAATCTTGATGTATTTTGATACTTTGACAACGATTTTTCCAGTAGCTTAGAAGAAAACGATGTTTTTTTTTAGTCGTTACAGTACGAAAGAAAAAAAAATGCTGTTAACTCCGTCAATGTTAATTTTTTTTTCGATTTAGATTGGCTTTTCATAGCTGTTTAAGACAATCTTGATGTATTTTGATACTTTGACAACGATTTTTCCAGTAGCTTAGAAGAAAACGATGTTTTTTTCTTTGGTCGTTACAGTATGATAGAAAACAAAATTTCGTAAATTTTAATTTTTTTTCGATTTAGAGTTGCTTTTCATAGTTGTTTAAGACAATCTTGATGTATTTTGATACTTTGACAACGATTTTTCCAGTAGCTTAGAAGAAAAGGATATTTCTTTTTTTCTTTGGTCGTTACAGTACGATAGAAAAACAAATGCTGTTATCTTCGTCAATATTAATTTTTTTTCGTTTAAGATTGGCTTTTCATAGCTGTTTAAGACAATCTTGATGTATTTTGATACTTTGACAACGATTTTACCAGTAGCTTAGAAGAAAAGGATATTTCTTTTTTGGTCGTTACAGTACGAAAGAAAAAAAAATGCTGTTAACTCCGTCAATGTTAATTTTTTTTTCGATTTAGATTGGCTTTTCATAGCTGTTTAAGACAATCTTGATGTATTTTGATACTTTGACAACGATTTTTCCAGTAGCTTAGAATAAAACGATGTTTTTTTCTTTGGTCGTTACAGTATGATAGAAAACAAAATTTCGTTAATTTTAATTTTTTTTCGATTTAGAGTTGCTTTTCATAGTTGTTTAAGACAATCTTGATGTATTTTGATACTTTGACAACGATTTTTCCAGTAGCTTAGAAGAAAAGGATATTTCTTTTTTTCTTTGGTCGTTACAGTACGATAGAAAAACAAATGCTGTTATCTTCGTCAATATTAATTTTTTTTCGTTTAAGATTGGCTTTTCATAGCTGTTTAAGACAATCTTGATGTATTTTGATACTTTGACAACGATTTTACCAGTAGCTTAGAAGAAAAGGATATTTCTTTTTTGGTCGTTACAGTACGAAAGAAAAAAAAAATGCTGTTAACTCCGTCAATGTTAATTTTTTTTTCGATTTAGATTGGCTTTTCATAGCTGTTTAAGACAATCTTGATGTATTTTGATTCTTTGACAACGATTTTTTCAGTAGTTTAGAAGAAAACGATGTTTTTTTTTTCTTTGGTCGTTACAGTACGAATGAAAAAAAAATGCTGTTATCTCCGTCAATATTAATTTTTTTTCGATTTAGATTGGCTTTTCATAGCTGTTTAAGACAATCTTGATGTATTTTGATACTTTGACAACGATTTTTCCAGTAGTTTAGAAGAAAACGATGTTTTTTTTTTTGGTCGTTACAGTATGTAAGAAAAAAAAAATTCGTTAATATTAATTTTTTTTTATAAGATTGGCTTTTCATAGCTGTTTAAGACAATCTTGATATATTTTGATACTTTGACAACGATTTTTCCAGTAGTTTAGAAGAAAACGATGTTTTTTTTTTCTTTGGTCGTTACAGTACGAATGAAAAAAAAATGCTGTTATCTCCGTCAATATTAATTTTTTTTCGATTTAGATTGGCTTTTCATAGCTGTTTAAGACAATCTTGATGTATTTTGATACTTTGACAACGATTTTTCTAGTAGTTTAGAAGAAAACGCTGTTTTTTCTTTGGTCGTTACAGTATGATAGAAAACAAAATTTCGTCAATATTAATTTTTTTTGAATAAGATTTGCTTTTCATAGCTGTTTAAGACAATCTTGATGTATTTTGATGTTTTGACAACGATTTTTCTAGTAGTTTAGAAGAAAACGATGTTTTTTTTTTCTTTGGTCGTTACAGTATGAAAGAAAAAAAAAATTCGTTAATATTAATTTTTTTTTAATAAGATTGGCTTTTCATAGCTGTTTAAGACAATCTTGATATATTTTGATACTTTGACAACGATTTTTCCAGTAGCTTAGAAGAAAAGGATATTTCTTTTTTTCTTTGGTCGTTACAGTACGATAGAAAAACAAATGCTGTTATCTTCGTCAATATTAATTTTTTTTCGTTTAAGATTGGCTTTTCATAGCTGTTTAAGACAATCTTGATGTATTTTGATACTTTGACAACGATTTTACCAGTAGCTTAGAAGAAAAGGATATTTCTTTTTTGGTCGTTACAGTACGAAAGAAAAAAAAAATGCTGTTAACTCCGTCAATGTTAATTTTTTTTTCGATTTAGATTGGCTTTTCATAGCTGTTTAAGACAATCTTGATGTATTTTGATTCTTTGACAACGATTTTTTCAGTAGTTTAGAAGAAAACGATGTTTTTTTTTTCTTTGGTCGTTACAGTACGAATGAAAAAAAAATGCTGTTATCTCCGTCAATATTAATTTTTTTTGAATAAGATTGGCTTTTCATAGCTGTTTAAGACAATCTTGATGTATTTTTATACTTTGACAACGATTTTTCCAGTAGTTTAGAAGAAAACGATGTTTTTTTTTTTGGTCGTTACAGTATGTAAGAAAAAAAAAATTCGTTAATATTAATTTTTTTTTATAAGATTGGCTTTTCATAGCTGTTTAAGACAATCTTGATGTATTTTGATTCTTTGACAACGATTTTTCCAGTAATTTAGAAGAAAACGATGTTTTTTTTCTTTGGTCGTTACAGTATGATAGAAAACAAAATTTCGTTAATTTGAAATTTTTTTGAATAAGATTTGCTTTTCATAGCTGTTTAAGACAATCTTGATGTATTTTGATACTTTGACAACGATTTTTTCAGTAGTTTAGAAGAAAACGATGTTTTTTTTTTTTTTTGGTCGTTACAGTACGAATGAAAAAAAAATGCTGTTATCTCCGTCAATATTAATTTTTTTTTGAATAAGATTTGCTTTTCATAGCTGTTTTAGACAATCTTGATGTATTTTGATACTTTGACAACGATTTTTCCAGTAGTTTAGAAGAAAACGATGTTTTTTTTCTTTGGTCGTTACAGTACGAAAGAAAAAAAAATGCTGTTAACTCCGTCAATGTTAATTTTTTTTCGATTTAGATTGGCTTTTCATAGCTGTTTAAGACAATCTTTATGTATTTTGATTCTTTGACAACGATTTTTCCAGTAGTTTAGAAGAAAACGATGTTTTTTTTTTCTTTGGTCGTTACAGTACGAATGAAAAAAAAATGCTGTTATCTCCGTCAATATTAATTTTTTTTCGATTTAGATTGGCTTTTCATAGCTGTTTAAGACAATCTTGATGTATTTTGATACTTTGACAACGATTTTTCCAGTAGCTTAGAAGAAAACTATGTTTTTTTCTTTGGTCGTTACAGTATGATAGAAAACAAAATTTCGTTAATTTTAATTTTTTTCGATTTAGATTGGCTTTTCATAGCTGTTTAAGACAATCTTGATGTATTTTGATTCTATGACAACGAATTTTCCAGTAGTTTAGAAGAAAACGCTGTTTTTTTCTTTGGTCGTTACAGTATGATAGAAAACAAAATTTCGTCAATATTAATTTTTTTTGAATAAGATTTGCTTTTCATAGCTGTTTAAGACAATCTTGATGTATTTTGATGTTTTGACAACGATTTTTCCAGTAGTTTAGAAGAAAACGATGTTTTTTTTTTCTTTGGTCGTTACAGTATGAAAGAAAAAAAAAATTCGTTAATATTAATTTTTTTTTAATAAGATTGGCTTTTCATAGCTGTTTAAGACAATCTTGATATATTTTGATACTTTGACAACGATTTTTCCAGTAGTTTAGAAGAAAACGATGTTTTTTTTTTCTTTGGTCGTTACAGTACGAATGAAAAAAAAATGCTGTTATCTCCGTCAATATTAATTTTTTTTCGATTTAGATTGGCTTTTCATAGCTGTTTAAGATAATCTTGATGTATTTTGATACTTTGACAACGATTTTTCCAGTAGCTTAGAAGAAAACGATGTTTTTTTCTTTGGTCGTTACAGTATGATAGAAAACAAAATTTCGTTAATTTTAATTTTTTTCGATTAAGATTGGCTTTTCATAGCTGTTTAAGACAATCTTGATGTATTTTGATTCTATGACAACGAATTTTCCAGTAGTTTCGAAGAAAACGCTGTTTTTTTCTTTGGTCGTTACAGTATGATAGAAAACAAAATTTCGTTAATTTTAATTTTTTTTGAATAAGATTTGCTTTTCATAGCTCTTTAAGACAATCTTGATGTATTTTGATACTTTGACAACGATTTTTCCAGTAGCTTAGAAGAAAACGATGTTTTTTTTTAGTCGTTACAGTACGAAAGAAAAAAAAATGCTGTTAACTCCGTCAATGTTAATTTTTTTTTCGATTTAGATTGGCTTTTCATAGCTGTTTAAGACAATCTTGATGTATTTTGATACTTTGACAACGATTTTTCCAGTAGCTTAGAAGAAAACGATGTTTTTTTCTTTGGTCGTTACAGTATGATAGAAAACAAAATTTCGTTAATTTTAATTTTTTTTCGATTTAGAGTTGCTTTTCATAGTTGTTTAAGACAATCTTGATGTATTTTGATACTTTGACAACGATTTTTCCAGTAGCTTAGAAGAAAAGGATATTTCTTTTTTTCTTTGGTCGTTACAGTACGATAGAAAAACAAATGCTGTTATCTTCGTCAATATTAATTTTTTTTCGTTTAAGATTGGCTTTTCATAGCTGTTTAAGACAATCTTGATGTATTTTGATACTTTGACAACGATTTTACCAGTAGCTTAGAAGAAAAGGATATTTCTTTTTTGGTCGTTACAGTACGAAAGAAAAAAAAATGCTGTTAACTCCGTCAATGTTAATTTTTTTTTCGATTTAGATTGGCTTTTCATAGCTGTTTAAGACAATCTTGATGTATTTTGATACTTTGACAACGATTTTTCCAGTAGCTTAGAAGAAAACGATGTTTTTTTCTTTGGTCGTTACAGTATGATAGAAAACAAAATTTCGTTAATATTAATTTTTTTTCGATTTAGAGTTGCTTTTCATAGTTGTTTAAGACAATCTTGATGTATTTTGATACTTTGACAACGATTTTTCCAGTAGCTTAGAAGAAAAGGATATTTCTTTTTTTCTTTGGTCGTTACAGTACGATAGAAAAACAAATGCTGTTATCTTCGTCAATATTAATTTTTTTTCGTTTAAGATTGGCTTTTCATAGCTGTTTAAGACAATCTTGATGTATTTTGATACTTTGACAACGATTTTACCAGTAGCTTAGAAGAAAAGGATATTTCTTTTTTGGTCGTTACAGTACGAAAGAAAAAAAAAATGCTGTTAACTCCGTCAATGTTAATTTTTTTTTCGATTTAGATTGGCTTTTCATAGCTGTTTAAGACAATCTTGATGTATTTTGATTCTTTGACAACGATTTTTTCAGTAGTTTAGAAGAAAACGATGTTTTTTTTTTCTTTGGTCGTTACAGTACGAATGAAAAAAAAATGCTGTTATCTCCGTCAATATTAATTTTTTTTGAATAAGATTGGCTTTTCATAGCTGTTTAAGACAATCTTGATGTATTTTGATACTTTGACAACGATTTTTCCAGTAGTTTAGAAGAAAACGATGTTTTTTTTTTTGGTCGTTACAGTATGTAAGAAAAAAAAAATTCGTTAATATTAATTTTTTTTTATAAGATTGGCTTTTCATAGCTGTTTAAGACAATCTTGATATATTTTGATACTTTGACAACGATTTTTCCAGTAGTTTAGAAGAAAACGATGTTTTTTTTTTCTTTGGTCGTTACAGTACGAATGAAAAAAAAATGCTGTTATCTCCGTCAATATTAATTTTTTTTCGATTTAGATTGGCTTTTCATAGCTGTTTAAGACAATCTTGATGTATTTTGATTCTTTGACAACGATTTTTCCAGTAATTTAGAAGAAAACGATGTTTTTTTTCTTTGGTCGTTACAGTATGATAGAAAACAAAATTTCGTTAATTTGAAATTTTTTTGAATAAGATTTGCTTTTCATAGCTGTTTAAGACAATCTTGATGTATTTTGATACTTTGACAACGATTTTTTCAGTAGTTTAGAAGAAAACGATGTTTTTTTTGGTCGTTACAGTACGAATGAAAAAAAAATGCTGTTATCTCCGTCAATATTAATTTTTTTTGAATAAGATTTGCTTTTCATAGCTGTTTTAGACAATCTTGATGTATTTTGATACTTTGACAACGATTTTTCCAGTAGTTTAGAAGAAAACGATGTTTTTTTTCTTTGGTCGTTACAGTACGAAAGAAAAAAAAATGCTGTTAACTCCGTCAATGTTAATTTTTTTTCGATTTAGATTGGCTTTTCATAGCTGTTTAAGACAATCTTTATGTATTTTGATTCTTTGACAACGATTTTTCCAGTAGTTTAGAAGAAAACGCTGTTTTTTTCTTTGGTCGTTACAGTATGATAGAAAACAAAATTTCGTCAATATTAATTTTTTTTGAATAAGATTTGCTTTTCATAGCTGTTTAAGACAATCTTGATGTATTTTGATATTTTGACAACGATTTTTCCAGTAGTTTAGAAGAAAACGATGTTTTTTTTTTCTTTGGTCGTTACAGTATGAAAGAAAAAAAAAATTCGTTAATATTAATTTTTTTTTAATAAGGTTGGCTTTTCATAGCTGTTTAAGACAATCTTGATATATTTTGATACTTTGACAACGATTTTTCCAGTAGTTTAGAAGAAAACGATGTTTTTTTTTTCTTTGGTCGTTACAGTACGAATGAAAAAAAAATGCTGTTATCTCCGTCAATATTAATTTTTTTTCGATTTAGATTGGCTTTTCATAGCTGTTTAAGACAATCTTGATGTATTTTGATACTTTGACAACGATTTTTCCAGTAGCTTAGAAGAAAACGATGTTTTTTTCTTTGGTCGTTACAGTATGATAGAAAACAAAATTTCGTTAATTTTAATTTTTTTCGATTTAGATTGGCTTTTCATAGCTGTTTAAGACAATCTTGATGTATTTTGATTCTTTGACAACGAATTTTCCAGTAGTTTAGAAGAAAACGCTGTTTTTTTCTTTGGTCGTTACAGTATGATAGAAAACAAAATTTCGTTAATTTTAATTTTTTTTGAATAAAATTTGCTTTTCATAGCTCTTTAAGACAATCTTGATGTATTTTGATACTTTGACAACGATTTTTCCAGTAGTTTAGAAGAAAACGATGTTTTTTTTTTCTTTGGTCGTAACAGTACGAATGAAAAAGAAATGCTGTTATCTCCGTCAATATTAATTTTTTTTCGATTTAGATTGGCTTTTCATAGCTGTTTAGGACAATCTTGATGTATTTTGATATTTTGACAACGATTTTTCCAGTAGTTTAGAAGAAAACGATGTTTTTTTTTTCTTTGGTCGTTACAGTACGAATGAAAAAAAAATGCTGTTATCTCCGTCAATATTAATTTTTTTGAATAAGATTGGCTTTTCATAGCTGTTTAAGACAATCTTGATGTATTTTGATACTTTGACAACGATTTTTCCAGTAGTTTAGAAGAAAACGATGTTTTTTTTTTCTTTGGTCGTTACAGTACGAATGAAAAAAAAATGCTGTTATCTCCGTCAATATTAATTTTTTTTCGATTTAGATTGGCTTTTCATAGCTGTTTAAGACAATCTTGATGTATTTTGATACTTTGACAACGATTTTTCCAGTAGCTTAGAAGAAAACGATGTTTTTTTCTTTGGTCGTTACAGTATGATAGAAAACAAAATTTCGTTAATTTTAATTTTTTTCGATTTAGATTTGCTTTTCATAGCTGTTTAAGACAATCTTGATGTATTTTGATATTTTGACAACGATTTTTCCAGTAGTTTAGAAGAAAACGATGTTTTTTTTTTCTTTGGTCGTTACAGTATGAAAGAAAAAAAAAATTCGTTAATATTAATTTTTTTTTAATAAGATTGGCTTTTCATAGCTGTTTAAGACAATCTTGATATATTTTGATACTTTGACAACGATTTTTCCAGTAGTTTAGAAGAAAACGATGTTTTTTTTTTCTTTGGTCGTTACAGTACGAATGAAAAAAAAATGCTGTTATCTCCGTCAATATTAATTTTTTTTCGATTTAGATTGGCTTTTCATAGCTGTTTAAGACAATCTTGATGTATTTTGATACTTTGACAACGATTTTTCCAGTAGCTTAGAAGAAAACGATGTTTTTTTCTTTGGTCGTTACAGTATGATAGAAAACAAAATTTCGTTAATTTTAATTTTTTTCGATTTAGATTGGCTTTTCATAGCTGTTTAAGACAATCTTGATGTATTTTGATTCTTTGACAACGAATTTTCCAGTAGTTTAGAAGAAAACGCTGTTTTTTTCTTTGGTCGTTACAGTATGATAGAAAACAAAATTTCGTTAATTTTAATTTTTTTTGAATAAAAGTTGCTTTTCATAGCTCTTTAAGACAATCTTGATGTATTTTGATACTTTGACAACGATTTTTCCAGTAGTTTAGAAGAAAACGATGTTTTTTTTTTTCTTTGGTCGTAACAGTACGAATGAAAAAGAAATGCTGTTATCTCCGTCAATATTAATTTTTTTTCGATTTAGATTGGCTTTTCATAGCTGTTTAGGACAATCTTGATGTATTTTGATACTTTGACAACGATTTTTCCAGTAGTTTAGAAGAAAACGATGTTTTTTTTTTCTTTGGTCGTTACAGTATGAAAGAAAAAAAAAATTCGTTAATATTAATTTTTTTTTAATAAGATTGGCTTTTCATAGCTGTTTAAGACAATCTTGATATATTTTGATACTTTGACAACGATTTTTCCAGTAGTTTAGAAGAAAACGATGTTTTTTTTTTCTTTGGTCGTTACAGTACGAATGAAAAAAAAATGCTGTTATCTCCGTCAATATTAATTTTTTTTCGATTTAGATTGGCTTTTCATAGCTGTTTAAGACAATCTTGATGTATTTTGATACTTTGACAACGATTTTTCCAGTAGCTTAGAAGAAAACGATGTTTTTTTCTTTGGTCGTTACAGTATGATAGAAAACAAAATTTCGTTAATTTTAATTTTTTTCGATTTAGATTGGCTTTTCATAGCTGTTTAAGACAATCTTGATGTATTTTGATTCTTTGACAACGAATTTTCCAGTAGTTTAGAAGAAAACGCTGTTTTTTTCTTTGGTCGTTACAGTATGATAGAAAACAAAATTTCGTTAATTTTAATTTTTTTTGAATAAAAGTTGCTTTTCATAGCTCTTTAAGACAATCTTGATGTATTTTGATACTTTGACAACGATTTTTCCAGTAGTTTAGAAGAAAACGATGTTTTTTTTTTTCTTTGGTCGTAACAGTACGAATGAAAAAGAAATGCTGTTATCTCCGTCAATATTAATTTTTTTTCGATTTAGATTGGCTTTTCATAGCTGTTTAGGACAATCTTGATGTATTTTGATACTTTGACAACGATTTTTCCAGTAGTTTAGAAGAAAACGATGTTTTTTTTTTCTTAGGTCGTTACAGTACGAATGAAAAAAAAATGCTGTTATCTCCGTCAATATTAATTTTTTTGAATAAGATTGGCTTTTCATAGCTGTTTAAGACAATCTTGATGTATTTTGATACTTTGACAACGATTTTTCCAGTAGTTTAGAAGAAAACGATGTTTTTTTTTTCTTTGGTCGTTACAGTACGAATGAAAAAAAAATGCTGTTATCTCCGTCAATATTAATTTTTTTTCGATTTAGATTGGCTTTTCATAGCTGTTTAAGACAATCTTGATGTATTTTGATACTTTGACAACGATTTTTCCAGTAGCTTAGAAGAAAACGATGTTTTTTTCTTTGGTCGTTACAGTATGATAGAAAACAAAATTTCGTTAATTTTAATTTTTTTCGATTTAGATTGGCTTTTCATAGCTGTTTAAGACAATCTTGATATATTTTGATACTTTGACAACGATTTTTCCAGTAGTTTAGAAGAAAACGATGTTTTTTTTTTCTTTGGTCGTTACAGTATGAAAGAAAAAAAAAATTCGTTAATATTAATTTTTTTTTAATAAGATTGGCTTTTCATAGCTGTTTAAGACAATCTTGATATATTTTGATACTTTGACAACGATTTTTCCAGTAGTTTAGAAGAAAACGATGTTTTTTTTTTCTTTGGTCGTTACAGTACGAATGAAAAAAAAATGCTGTTATCTCCGTCAATATTAATTTTTTTTCGATTTAGATTGGCTTTTCATAGCTGTTTAAGACAATCTTGATGTATTTTGATACTTTGACAACGATTTTTCCAGTAGCTTAGAAGAAAACGATGTTTTTTTCTTTGGTCGTTACAGTATGATAGAAAACAAAATTTCGTTAATTTTAATTTTTTTCGATTTAGATTGGCTTTTCATAGCTGTTTAAGACAATCTTGATGTATTTTGATTCTTTGACAACGAATTTTCCAGTAGTTTAGAAGAAAACGCTGTTTTTTTCTTTGGTCGTTACAGTATGATAGAAAACAAAATTTCGTTAATTTTAATTTTTTTTGAATAAAATTTGCTTTTCATAGCTCTTTAAGACAATCTTGATGTATTTTGATACTTTGACAACGATTTTTCCAGTAGTTTAGAAGAAAACGATGTTTTTTTTTTCTTTGGTCGTAACAGTACGAATGAAAAAGAAATGCTGTTATCTCCGTCAATATTAATTTTTTTTCGATTTAGATTGGCTTTTCATAGCTGTTTAGGACAATCTTGATGTATTTTGATACTTTGACAACGATTTTTCCAGTAGTTTAGAAGAAAACGATGTTTTTTTTTTCTTTGGTCGTTACAGTACGAATGAAAAAAAAATGCTGTTATCTCCGTCAATATTAATTTTTTTGAATAAGATTGGCTTTTCATAGCTGTTTAAGACAATCTTGATGTATTTTGATACTTTGACAACGATTTTTCCAGTAGTTTAGAAGAAAACGATGTTTTTTTTTTTGGTCGTTACAGTATGTAAGAAAAAAAAAATTCGTTAATATTAATTTTTTTTTATAAGATTGGCTTTTCATAGCTGTTTAAGACAATCTTGATGTATTTTGATACTTTGACAACGATTTTTTCAGTAGTTTAGAAGAAAACGATGTTTTTTTTTTTTTTGGTCGTTACAGTACGAATGAAAAAAAAATGCTGTTATCTCCGTCAATATTAATTTTTTTTGAATAAGATTTGCTTTTCATAGCTGTTTTAGACAATCTTGATGTATTTTGATACTTTGACAACGATTTTTCCAGTAGTTTAGAAGAAAACGATGTTTTTTTTTTTTGGTCGTTACAGTACGAATGAAAAAAAAATGCTGTTATCTCCGTCAATATTAATTTTTTTTGAATAAGATTTGCTTTTCATAGCTGTTTTAGACAATCTTGATGTATTTTGATACTTTGACAACGATTTTTTCAGTAGTTTAGAAGAAAACGATGTTTTTTTTTTTTTTTGGTCGTTACAGTACGAATGAAAAAAAAATGCTGTTATCTCCGTCAATATTAATTTTTTTTGAATAAGATTTGCTTTTCATAGCTGTTTTAGACAATCTTGATGTATTTTGATACTTTGACAACGATTTTTCCAGTAGTTTAGAAGAAAACGATGTTTTTTTTCTTTGGTCGTTACAGTACGAAAGAAAAAAAAATGCTGTTAACTCCGTCAATGTTAATTTTTTTTCGATTTAGATTGGCTTTTCATAGCTGTTTAAGACAATCTTTATGTATTTTGATTCTTTGACAACGATTTTTCCAGTAGTTTAGAAGAAAACGCTGTTTTTTTCTTTGGTCGTTACAGTATGATAGAAAACAAAATTTCGTCAATATTAATTTTTTTTGAATAAGATTTGCTTTTCATAGCTGTTTAAGACAATCTTGATGTATTTTGATATTTTGACAACGATTTTTCCAGTAGTTTAGAAGAAAACGATGTTTTTTTTTTCTTTGGTCGTTACAGTATGAAAGAAAAAAAAAATTCGTTAATATTAATTTTTTTTTAATAAGATTGGCTTTTCATAGCTGTTTAAGACAATCTTGATATATTTTGATACTTTGACAACGATTTTTCCAGTAGTTTAGAAGAAAACGATGTTTTTTTTTTCTTTGGTCGTTACAGTACGAATGAAAAAAAAATGCTGTTATCTCCGTCAATATTAATTTTTTTTCGATTTAGATTGGCTTTTCATAGCTGTTTAAGACAATCTTGATGTATTTTGATACTTTGACAACGATTTTTCCAGTAGCTTAGAAGAAAACGATGTTTTTTTCTTTGGTCGTTACAGTATGATAGAAAACAAAATTTCGTTAATTTTAATTTTTTTCGATTTAGATTGGCTTTTCATAGCTGTTTAAGACAATCTTGATATATTTTGATACTTTGACAACGATTTTTCCAGTAGTTTAGAAGAAAACGATGTTTTTTTTCTTTGGTCGTTACAGTATGAAAGAAAAAAAAAATTCGTTAATATTAATTTTTTTAATAAGATTGGCTTTTCATAGCTGTTTAAGACAATCTTGATATATTTTGATACTTTGACAACGATTTTTCCAGTAGTTTAGAAGAAAACGATGTTTTTTTTCTTTGGTCGTTACAGTACGAAAGAAAAAAAAATGCTGTTAACTCAGTCAATGTTAATTTTTTTTCGATTTAGATTGGCTTTTCATAGCTCTTTAAGACAATCTTGATGTATTTTGATACTTTGACAACGATTTTTCCAGTAGTTTAGAAGAAAACGATGTTTTTTTTTTCTTTGGTCGTTACAGTACGAATGAAAAAAAAATGCTGTTATCTCCGTCAATATTAATTTTTTTTGAATAAGATTGGCTTTTCATAGCTGTTTAAGACAATCTTGATGTATTTTGATACTTTGACAACGATTTTTCCAGTAGTTTAGAAGAAAACGATGTTTTTTTTTTTGGTCGTTACAGTATGTAAGAAAAAAAAAATTCGTTAATATTAATTTTTTTTTATAAGATTGGCTTTTCATAGCTGTTTAAGACAATCTTGATATATTTTGATACTTTGACAACGATTTTTCCAGTAGTTTAGAAGAAAACGATGTTTTTTTTTTCTTTGGTCGTTACAGTACGAATGAAAAAAAAATGCTGTTATCTCCGTCAATATTAATTTTTTTTCGATTTAGATTGGCTTTTCATAGCTGTTTAAGACAATCTTGATGTATTTTGATTCTTTGACAACGATTTTTCCAGTAATTTAGAAGAAAACGATGTTTTTTTTCTTTGGTCGTTACAGTATGATAGAAAACAAAATTTCGTTAATTTGAATTTTTTTAATAAGATTGGCTTTTCATAGCTGTTTAAGACAATCTTGATGTATTTTGATACTTTGACAACGATTTTTCCAGTAGCTTAGAAGAAAACGATGTTTTTTTCTTTGGTCGTTACAGTATGATAGAAAACAAAATTTCGTTAATTTTAATTTTTTTCGATTTAGATTGGCTTTTCATAGCTGTTTAAGACAATCTTGATGTATTTTGATTCTTTGACAACGAATTTTCCAGTAGTTTAGAAGAAAACGCTGTTTTTTTCTTTGGTCGTTACAGTATGATAGAAAACAAAATTTCGTTAATTTTAATTTTTTTTGAATAAAATTTGCTTTTCATAGCTGTTTAAGACAATCTTGATGTATTTTGATTCTTTGACAACGATTTTTCCAGTAGTTTAGAAGAAAACGATGTTTTTTTTTTCTTTGGTCGTAACAGTACGAATGAAAAAGAAATGCTGTTATCTCCGTCAATATTAATTTTTTTTCGATTTAGATTGGCTTTTCATAGCTGTTTAAGACAATCTTGATGTATTTTGATTCTTTGACAACGATTTTTCCAGTAATTTAGAAGAAAACGATGTTTTTTTTCTTTGGTCGTTACAGTATGATAGAAAACAAAATTTCGTTAATTTGAATTTTTTTTGAATAAGATTTGCTTTTCATAGCTGTTTAAGACAATCTTGATGTATTTTGATACTTTGACAACGATTTTTCCAGTAGTTTAGAAGAAAACGATGTTTTTTTTCTTTGGTCGTTACAGTATGAAAGAAAAAAAAAATTCGTTAATATTAATTTTTTTAATAAGATTGGCTTTTCATAGCTGTTTAAGACAATCTTGATATATTTTGATACTTTGACAACGATTTTTCCAGTAGTTTAGAAGAAAACGATGTTTTTTTTCTTTGGTCGTTACAGTACGAAAGAAAAAAAAATGCTGTTAACTCAGTCAATGTTAATTTTTTTTCGATTTAGATTGGCTTTTCATAGCTGTTTAAGACAATCTTTATGTATTTTGATTCTTTGACAACGATTTTTCCAGTAGTTTAGAAGAAAACGCTGTTTTTTCTTTGGTCGTTACAGTATGATAGAAAACAAAATTTCGTCAATATTAATTTTTTTTGAATAAGATTTGCTTTTCATAGCTGTTTAAGACAATCTTGATGTATTTTGATGTTTTGACAACGATTTTTCTAGTAGTTTAGAAGAAAACGATGTTTTTTTTTTCTTTGGTCGTTACAGTATGAAAGAAAAAAAAAATTCGTTAATATTAATTTTTTTTTAATAAGATTGGCTTTTCATAGCTGTTTAAGACAATCTTGATATATTTTGATACTTTGACAACGATTTTTCCAGTAGTTTAGAAGAAAACGATGTTTTTTTTTTCTTTGGTCGTTACAGTACGAATGAAAAAGAAATGCTGTTATCTCCGTCAATATTAATTTTTTTTCGATTTAGATTGGCTTTTCATAGCTGTTTAAGACAATCTTGATGTATTTTGATACTTTGACAACGATTTTTCCAGTAGCTTAGAAGAAAACGATGTTTTTTTCTTTGGTCGTTACAGTATGATAGAAAACAAAATTTCGTTAATTTTAATTTTTTTCGATTTAGATTGGCTTTTCATATCTGTTTAAGACAATCTTGATGTATTTTGATTCTATGACAACGAATTTTCCAGTAGTTTAGAAGAAAACGCTGTTTTTTTCTTTGGTCGTTACAGTATGATAGAAAACAAAATTTCGTTAATTTTAATTTTTTTTGAATAAGATTTGCTTTTCATAGCTCTTTAAGACAATCTTGATGTATTTTGATACTTTGACAACGATTTTTCCAGTAGTTTAGAAGAAAACGATGTTTTTTTTTTCTTTGGTCGTAACAGTACGAATGAAAAAGAAATGCTGTTATCTCCGTCAATATTAATTTTTTTTCGATTTAGATTGGCTTTTCATAGCTGTTTAAGACAATCTTGATGTATTTTGATACTTTGACAACGATTTTTCCAGTAGCTTAGAAGAAAACGATGTTTTTTTCTTTGGTCGTTACAGTATGATAGAAAACAAAATTTCGTTAATTTTAATTTTTTTTCGATTTAGAGTTGCTTTTCATAGTTGTTTAAGACAATCTTGATGTATTTTGATACTTTGACAACGATTTTTCCAGTAGCTTAGAAGAAAAGGATATTTCTTTTTTTCTTTGGTCGTTACAGTACGAATGAAAAACAAATGCTGTTATCTTCGTCAATATTAATTTTTTTTCGTTTAAGATTGGCTTTTCATAGCTGTTTAAGACAATCTTGATGTATTTTGATACTTTGACAACGATTTTACCAGTAGCTTAGAAGAAAAGGATATTTCTTTTTTGGTCGTTACAGTACGAAAGAAAAAAAAAATGCTGTTAACTCCGTCAATGTTAATTTTTTTTTCGATTTAGATTGGCTTTTCATAGCTGTTTAAGACAATCTTGATGTATTTTGATTCTTTGACAACGATTTTTCCAGTAATTTAGAAGAAAACGATGTTTTTTTCTTTGGTCGTTACAGTATGATAGAAAACAAAATTTCGTTAATTTTAATTTTTTTTGAATAAGATTTGCTTTTCATAGCTGTTTAAGACAATCTTGATGTATTTTGATACTTTGACAACGATTTTTTCAGTAGTTTAGAAGAAAACGATGTTTTTTTTTTCTTTGGTCGTTACAGTACGAATGAAAAATAAATGCTGTTATCTCCGTCAATATTAATTTTTTTTGAATAAGATTTGCTTTTCATAGCTGTTTAGGACAATCTTGATGTATTTTGATACTTTGACAACGATTTTTCCAGTAGTTTAGAAGAAAACGATGTTTTTTTTTTCTTTGGTCGTTACAGTACGAATGAAAAAAAAATGCTGTTATCTCCGTCAATATTAATTTTTTTTTGAATAAGATTGGCTTTTCATAGCTGTTTTAGACAATCTTGATGTATTTTGATACTTTGACAACGATTTTTCCAGTCGTTTAGAAGAAAACGATGTTTTTTTTTTCTTTGGTCGTTACAGTATGATAGAAAACAAAATTTCGTTAATTTTAATTTTTTTTGAATAAGATTGGCTTTTCATAGCTGTTTAAGACAATCTTGATGTATTTTGATACTTTGACAACGATTTTACCAGTAGCTTAGAAGAAAAGGATATTTCTTTTTTGGTCGTTACAGTACGAAAGAAAAAAAAAATGCTGTTAACTCCGTCAATGTTAATTTTTTTTTCGATTTAGATTGGCTTTTCATAGCTGTTTAAGACAATCTTGATGTATTTTGATTCTTTGACAACGATTTTTCCAGTAATTTAGAAGAAAACGATGTTTTTTTTCTTTGGTCGTTACAGTATGATAGAAAACAAAATTTCGTTAATTTTAATTTTTTTTGAATAAGATTTGCTTTTCATAGCTGTTTAAGACAATCTTGATGTATTTTGATACTTTGACAACGATTTTTTCAGTAGTTTAGAAGAAAACGATGTTTTTTTTTTCTTTGGTCGTTACAGTACGAAAGAAAAAAAAATGCTGTTAACTCAGTCAATGTTAATTTTTTTTCGATTTAGATTGGCTTTTCATAGCTGTTTAAGACAATCTTTATGTATTTTGATTCTTTGACAACGATTTTTCCAGTAGTTTAGAAGAAAACGCTGTTTTTTTCTTTGGTCGTTACAGTATGATAGAAAACAAAATTTCGTCAATATTAATTTTTTTTGAATAAGATTTGCTTTTCATAGCTGTTTAAGATAATCTTGATGTATTTTGATGTTTTGACAACGATTTTTCCAGTAGTTTAGAAGAAAACGATGTTTTTTTTTTCTTTGGTCGTTACAGTATGAAAGAAAAAAAAAATTCGTTAATATTAATTTTTTTTTAATAAGATTGGCTTTTCATAGCTGTTTAAGACAATCTTGATATATTTTGATACTTTGACAACGATTTTTCCAGTAGTTTAGAAGAAAACGATGTTTTTTTTTTCTTTGGTCGTTACAGTACGAATGAAAAAAAAATGCTGTTATCTCCGTCAATATTAATTTTTTTTCGATTTAGATTGGCTTTTCATAGCTGTTTAAGACAATCTTGATGTATTTTGATACTTTGACAACGATTTTTCCAGTAGCTTAGAAGAAAACGATGTTTTTTTCTTTGGTCGTTACAGTATGATAGAAAACAAAATTTCGTTAATTTTAATTTTTTTCGATTTAGATTGGCTTTTCATAGCTGTTTAAGACAATCTTGATGTATTTTGATTCTATGACAACGAATTTTCCAGTAGTTTAGAAGAAAACGCTGTTTTTTTCTTTGGTCGTTACAGTATGATAGAAAACAAAATTTCGTTAATTTTAATTTTTTTTGAATAAGATTTGCTTTTCATAGCTCTTTAAGACAATCTTGATGTATTTTGATACTTTGACAACGATTTTTCCAGTAGTTTAGAAGAAAACGATGTTTTTTTTTTCTTTGGTCGTAACAGTACGAATGAAAAAGAAATGCTGTTATCTCCGTCAATATTAATTTTTTTTCGATTTAGATTGGCTTTTCATAGCTGTTTAAGACAATCTTGATGTATTTTGATACTTTGACAACGATTTTTCCAGTAGCTTAGAAGAAAACGATGTTTTTTTCTTTGGTCGTTACAGTATGATAGAAAACAAAATTTCGTTAATTTTAATTTTTTTTCGATTTAGAGTTGCTTTTCATAGTTGTTTAAGACAATCTTGATGTATTTTGATACTTTGACAACGATTTTTCCAGTAGCTTAGAAGAAAAGGATATTTCTTTTTTTCTTTGGTCGTTACAGTACGATAGAAAAACAAATGCTGTTATCTTCGTCAATATTAATTTTTTTTCGTTTAAGATTGGCTTTTCATAGCTGTTTAAGACAATCTTGATGTATTTTGATACTTTGACAACGATTTTACCAGTAGCTTAGAAGAAAAGGATATTTCTTTTTTGGTCGTTACAGTACGAACGAAAAAAAAAATGCTGTTAACTCCGTCAATGTTAATTTTTTTTTCGATTTAGATTGGCTTTTCATAGCTGTTTAAGACAATCTTGATGTATTTTGATTCTTTGACAACGATTTTTCCAGTAATTTAGAAGAAAACGATGTTTTTTTTCTTTGGTCGTTACAGTATGATAAAAAACAAAATTTCGTTAATTTTAATTTTTTTTGAATAAGATTTGCTTTTCATAGCTGTTTAAGACAATCTTGATGTATTTTGATACTTTGACAACGATTTTTTCAGTAGTTTAGAAGAAAACGATGTTTTTTTTTTCTTTGGTCGTTACAGTACGAATGAAAAAAAAATGCTGTTATCTCCGTCAATATTAATTTTTTTTCAATAAGATTTGCTTTTCATAGCTGTTTAGGACAATCTTGATGTATTTTGATACTTTGACAACGATTTTTCCAGTAGTTTAGAAGAAAACGATGTTTTTTTTTTCTTTGGTCGTTACAGTACGAATGAAAAAAAAATGCTGTTATCTCCGTCAATATTAATTTTTTTTGAATAAGATTGGCTTTTCATAGCTGTTTAAGACAATCTTGATGTATTTTGATACTTTGACAACGATTTTTCCAGTCGTTTAGAAGAAAACGATGTTTTTTTTTTCTTTGGTCGTTACAGTATGATAGAAAACAAAATTTCGTTAATTTTAATTTTTTTTCGATTTAGAGTTGGTTTTCATAGCTGTTTAAGACAATCTTGATGTATTTTGATACTTTGACAACGATTTTTCCAGTAGCTTAGAAGAAAAGGATATTTCTTTTTTTCTTTGGTCGTTACAGTACGAATGAAAAAAAAATGCTGTTATCTCCGTCAATATTAATTTTTTTTCGATTTAGATTGGCTTTTCATAGCTGTTTAAGACAATCTTGATGTATTTTGATACTTTGACAACGATTTTTCCAGTAGCTTAGAAGAAAACGATTTTTTTTTCTTTGGTCGTTACAGTATGATAGAAAACAAAATTTCGTTAATTTTAATTTTTTTTCGATTTAGAGTTGGTTTTCATAGCTGTTTAAGACAATCTTGATGTATTTTGATACTTTGACAACGATTTTTCCAGTAGCTTAGAAGAAAAGGATATTTCTTTTTTTCTTTGGTCGTTACAGTACGATAGAAAAACAAATGCTATCAACTCCGGGAATATTAATTTTTTTCGTTTAAGATTGGCTTTTCATAGCTGTTTAAGACAATCTTGATGTATTTTGATACTTTGACAACGATTTTTCCAGTAGCTTAGAAGAAAACGATGTTTTTTTTTGGTCGTTACAGTACGAAAGAAAAAAAAATGCTGTTAACTCCGTCAATGTTAATTTTTTTTTCGATTTAGATTGGCTTTTCATAGCTGTTTAAGACAATCTTGATGTATTTTGATACTTTGACAACGATTTTTCCAGTAGCTTAGAAGAAAAGGATATTTCTTTTTTTCTTTGGTCGTTACAGTACGATAGAAAAACAAATGCTGTTATCTTCGTCAATATTAATTTTTTTTCGTTTAAGATTGGCTTTTCATAGCTGTTTAAGACAATCTTGATGTATTTTGATTCTTTGCCAACGATTTTTCCAGTAATTTAGAAGAAAACGATGTTTTTTTTCTTTGGTCGTTACAGTATGATTGAAAACAAAATTTTGTTAATTTTAATATTTTTTGAATAAGATTTGCTTTTCATAGCTGTTTAAGACAATCTTGATGTATTTTGATACTTTGACAACGATTTTTTCAGTAGTTTAGAAGAAAACGATGTTTTTTTTTTCTTTGGTCGTTACAGTACGAATGAAAAAAAAATGCTGTTATATCCGTCAATATTAATTTTTTTTGAATAAGATTTGCTTTTCATAGCTGTTTAAGACAATCTTGATGTATTTTGATACTTTGACAACGATTTATCCAGTAGTTTAGAAGAAAACGATGTTTTTTTTTTCTTTGGTCGTTACAGTACGAATGAAAAAAAAATGCTGTTATCTCCGTCAATATTAATTTTTTTTGAATAAGATTGGCTTTTCATAGCTGTTTAAGACAATCTTGATGTATTTTGATACTTTGACAACGATTTTTCCAGTAGTTTAGAAGAAAACGATGTTTTTTTTTTTTTTGGTCGTTAGAGTACGAATGAAAAAAAAATGCTGTTATCTCCGTCAATATTAATTTTTTTTCGATTTAGATTGGCTTTTCATAGCTGTTTAAGACAATCTTGATGTATTTTGATACTTTGACAACGATTTTTCCAGTAGTTTAGAAGAAAACGATGTTTTTTTTCTTTGGTCGTTACAGTACGAATGAAAAAAAACTGCTGTTATCTCCGTCAATATTAATTTTTTTTGAATAAGATTTGCTTTTCATAGCTGTTTAAGACAATCTTGATGTATTTTGATACTTTGACAACGATTTTTCCAGTAGCTTAGAAGAAAAGGATATTTCTTTTTTTCTTTGGTCGTTACAGTACGATAGAAAAACAAATGCTGTTATCTTCGTCAATATTAATTT
Organism: Ptychoptera albimana; assembly: GCA_961205885.1. Classification (NCBI taxonomy): domain Eukaryota; kingdom Metazoa; phylum Arthropoda; class Insecta; order Diptera; family Ptychopteridae; genus Ptychoptera; species Ptychoptera albimana. Next base: position 7,648,829 of record OY540806.1, read on the forward strand.
TTTTTCGTTTAAGATTGGCTTTTCATAGCTGTTTAAGACAATCTTGATGTATTTTGATACTTTGACAACGATTTTTCCAGTAGTTTAGAAGAAAACGATGTTTTTTTTCTTTGGTCGTTACAGTACGAATGAAAAAAAACTGCTGTTATCTCCGTCAATATTAATTTTTTTTGAATAAGATTGGCTTTTCATAGCTGTTTAAGACAATCTTGATGTATTTTGATACTTTGACAACGATTTTTCCAGTAGCTTAGAAGAAAAGGATATTTCTTTTTTTCTTTGGTCGTTACAGTACGATAGAAAAACAAATGCTGTTATCTTCGTCAATATTAATTTTTTTTCGTTTAAGATTGGCTTTTCGTAGCTGTTTAAGACAATCTTGATGTATTTTGATTCTTTGCCAACGATTTTTCCAGTAATTTAGAAGAAAACGATGTTTTTTTTCTTTGGTCGTTACAGTATGATTGAAAACAAAATTTTGTTAATTTTAATTTTTTTTGAATAAGATTTGCTTTTCATAGCTGTTTAAGACAATCTTGATGTATTTTGATACTTTGACAACGATTTTTTCAGTAGTTTAGAAGAAAACGATGTTTTTTTTCTTTGGTCGTTACAGTACGAATGAAAAAAAACTGCTGTTATCTCCGTCAATATTAATTTTTTTTGAATAAGATTTGCTTTTCATAGCTGTTTAAGACAATCTTGATGTATTTTGATACTTTGACAACGATTTTTCCAGTAGCTTAGAAGAAAAGGATATTTCTTTTTTTCTTTGGTCGTTACAGTACGATAGAAAAACAAATGCTGTTATCTTCGTCAATATTAATTTTTTTTCGTTTAAGATTGGCTTTTCATAGCTGTTTAAGACAATCTTGATGTATTTTGATACTTTGACAACGATTTTTCCAGTAGTTTAGAAGAAAACGATGTTTTTTTTCTTTGGTCGTTACAGTACGAATGAAAAAAAACTGCTGTTATCTCCGTCAATATTAATTTTTTTTGAATAAGATTGGCTTTTCATAGCTGTTTAAGACAATCTTGATGTATTTTGATACTTTGACAACGATTTTTCCAGTAGCTTAGAAGAAAAGGATATTTCTTTTTTTCTTTGGTCGTTACAGTACGATAGAAAAACAAATGCTGTTATCTTCGTCAATATTAATTTTTTTTCGTTTAAGATTGGCTTTTCGTAGCTGATTAAGACAATCTTGATGTATTTTGATTCTTTGCCAACGATTTTTCCAGTAATTTAGAAGAAAACGATGTTTTTTTTCTTTGGTCGTTACAGTATGATTGAAAACAAAATTTTGTTAATTTTAATTTTTTTTGAATAAGATTTGCTTTTCATAGCTGTTTAAGACAATCTTGATGTATTTTGATACTTTGACAACGATTTTTTCAGTAGTTTAGAAGAAAACGATGTTTTTTTTTTCTTTGGTCGTTACAGTACGAATGAAAAAAAAATGCTGTTATATCCGTCAATATTAATTTTTTTTGAATAAGATTTGCTTTTCATAGCTGTTTAAGACAATCTTGATGTATTTTGATACTTTGACAACGATTTATCCAGTAGTTTAGAAGAAAACGATGTTTTTTTTTTCTTTGGTCGTTACAGTACGAATGAAAAAAAAATGCTGTTATCTCCGTCAATATTAATTTTTTTTGAATAAGATTGGCTTTTCATAGCTGTTTAAGACAATCTTGATGTATTTTGATACTTTGACAACGATTTTTCCAGTAGTTTAGAAGAAAATGATGTTTTTTTTTCTTTGGTCGTTACAGTACGAATGAAAAAAAAATGCTGTTATCTCCGTCAATATTAATTTTTTTTGAATAAGATTTGCTTTTCATAGCTGTTTAAGACAATCTTGATGTATTTTGATACTTTGACAACGATTTTTCCAGTAGTTTAGAAGAAAACGATGTTTTTTTGTTTCTTTTGTCGTTACAGTATGATAGAAAACAAAATTTCGTTAATTTTAATTTTTTTTGAATAAGATTGGCTTTTCATAGCTGTTTAAGAAAATCTTGATGTATTTTGATACTTTGACAACGATTTTTTCAGTAGTTTAGAAGAAAACGATGTTTTTTTTTCTTTGGTCGTTACAGTACGAATGAAAAAAAAATGCTGTTATCTCCGTCAATATTAATTTTTTTTTAATAAGATTTGCTTTTCATAGCTGTTTAAGACAATCTTGATGTATTTTGATACTTTGACAACGATTTTTCCAGTAGTTTAGAAGAAAACGATGTTTTTTTTTCTTTGGTCGTTACAGTACGAATGAAAAAAAAATGCTGTTATCTCCGTCAATATTAATTTTTTTTGAATAAGATTGGCTTTTCATAGCTGTTTAAGACAATCCTGATGTATTTTGATACTTTGACAACGATTTTTCTAGTAGTTTAGAAGAAAACGATGTTTTTTTTCTTTGGTCGTTACAGTATGAAAGAAAAAAAAGTTCGTTAATATTAATTTTTTTTAATAAGATTGGCTTTTCATAGCTGTTTAAGACAATCTTGATATATTTTGATACTTTGACAACGATTTTTCCAGTAGTTTAGAAGAAAACGATGTTTTTTTTTTCTTTGGTCGTTACAGTACGAATGAAAAAAAAATGCTGTTATCTCCGTCAATATTAATTTTTTTTCGATTTAGATTGGCTTTTCATAGCTGTTTAAGACAATCTTGATGTATTTTGATACTTTGACAACGAATTTTCTAGTAGTTTAGAAGAAAACAATTTTTTTTTCTTTGGTCGTTACAGTACGAAAGAAAAAAAAATGCTGTTATCTCCGTCAATATTATTTTTTTCGATTTAAATTGGCTTTTCATAGCTGCTTAAGACAATCTTGATGTATTTTGATACTTTGACAACGATTTTTCCAGTAGCTTAGAAGAAAACGATGTTTTTTTTTCTTTGGTCGTTACAGTATGATAGGAAACAAATGCTGTTATCTCCGTCAATATTAATTTTTTTTCGATTTAGATTGGCTTTTCATAGCTGTTTAAGACAATCTTGATGTATTTTGATACTTTGACAAAGATTTTTCCAGTAGCTTAGAAGAAAACGATGTTTTTTTCTTTGGTCGTTACAGTATGATAGAAAACAAATTTTCGTTAATTTTAATTTTTTTTCGATTTAGAAATGCTTTTCATAGCTGTGTAAGACAATCTTGATGTATTTTGATACTTTGACAACGATTTTTCCAGTAGCTTAGAAGAAAAGGATATTTCTTTTTTTCTTTGGTCGTTACAGTACGATAGAAAAACAAATGCTGTTATCTTCGTCAATATTAATTTTTTTTCGTTTAAGATTGGCTTTTCATAGCTGTTTAAGACAATCTTGATGTATTTTGATACTTTGACAACGATTTTTCCAGTAGCTTAGAAGAAAACGATGTTTTTTTTTCTTTGGTTGTTACAGTACGAATGAAAAAAAAATGCTGTTATCTCCGTCAATATTAATTTTTTTTAATAAGATTGGCTTTTCATAGCTGTTTAAGACAATCTTGATATATTTTGATACTTTGACAACGATTTTTCCAGTAGTTTAGAAGAAAACGATGTTTTTTTTTTCTTTGGTCGTTACAGTACGAATGAAAAAAAAATGCTGTTATCTCCGTCAATATTAATTTTTTTTCGATTTAGATTGGCTTTTCATAGCTGTTTAAGACAATCTTGATGTATTTTGATACTTTGACAACGAATTTTCTAGTAGTTTAGAAGAAAACAATTTTTTTTTCTTTGGTCGTTACAGTACGAAAGAAAAAAAAATGCTGTTATCTCCGTCAATATTATTTTTTTCGATTTAAATTGGCTTTTCATAGCTGCTTAAGACAATCTTGATGTATTTTGATACTTTGACAACGATTTTTTCAGTAGCTTAGAAGAAAACGATGTTTTTTTTTCTTTGGTCGTTACAGTATGATAGAAAACAAATGCTGTTATCTCCGTCAATATTAATTTTTTTTCGATTTAGATTGGCTTTTCATAGCTGTTTAAGACAATCTTGATGTATTTTGATACTTTGACAACGATTTTTCCAGTAGCTTAGAAGAAAACGATGTTTTTTTCTTTGGTCGTTACAGTATGATAGAAAACAAATTTTCGTTAATTTTAATTTTTTTTCGATTTAGAAATGCTTTTCATAGCTGTTTAAGACAATCTTGATGTATTTTGATACTTTGACAACGATTTTTCCAGTAGCTTAGAAGAAAAGGATATTTCTTTTTTTCTTTGGTCGTTACAGTACGAAAGAAAAAAAAATGCTGTTAACTCCGTCAATGTTAATTTTTTTTCGATTTAGATTGGCTTTTCATAGCTGTTTAAGACAATCTTGATGTATTTTGATTCTTTGACAACGATTTTTCCAGTAATTTAGAAGAAAACGATGTTTTTTTTCTTTGGTCGTTACAGTATGATAGAAAACAAAATTTCGTTAATTTTAATTTTTTTGAATAACATTTGCTTTTCATAGCTGTTTAAGACAATCTTGATGTATTTTGATACTTTGACAACGATTTTTTCAGTATTTTAGAAGAAAACGATGTTTTTTTTTCTTTGGTCGTTACAGTACGAATGAAAAAAAAAATGCTGTTATCTCCGTCAATATTAATTTTTTTTGAATAAGATTTGCTTTTCATAGCTGTTTAAGACAATCTTGATGTATTTTGATACTTTGACAACGATTTTTCCAGTAGTTTAGAAGAAAACGATGTTTTTTTTTTCTTTGGTCGTTACAGTACGAATGAAAAAAAAATGCTGTTATCTCCGTCAATATTAATTTTTTTTGAATAAGATTTGCTTTTCATAGCTGTTTAAGACAATCTTGATGTATTTTGATACTTTGACAACGATTTTTCCAGTAGTTTAGAAGAAAACGATGTTTTTTTTTTCTTTGGTCGTTACAGTACGAATGAAAAAAAAATGCTGTTATCTCCGTCAATATTAATTTTTTTTCGATTTAGATTGGCTTTTCATAGCTGTTTAAGACAATCTTGATGTATTTTGATACTTTGACAACGATTTTTCCAGTAGCTTAGAAGAAAACGATGTTTTTTTCTATGGTCGTTACAGTATGATAGAAAACAAAATTTCGTTAATTTTAATTTTTTTTCGATTTAGAGTTGCTTTTCATAGCTGTTTAAGACAATCTTGATGTATTTTGATACTTTGACAACGATTTTTCCAGTAGCTTAGAAGAAAAGGATATTTCTTTTTTTCTTTGGTCGTTACAGTACGATAGAAAAACAAATGCTGTTATCTCCGTCAATATTAATTTTTTTTTAATAAGATTTGCTTTTCATAGCTGTTTAAGACAATCTTGATGTATTTTGATACTTTGACAACGATTTTTCCAGTAGTTTAGAAGAAAACGATGTTTTTTTTTTCTTTGGTCGTTACAGTACGATAGAAAAACAAATGCTGTTATCTCCGTCAATATTAATTTTTTTTGAATAAGATTTGCTTTTCATAGCTGTTTAAGACAATCTTGATGTATTTTGATACTTTGACAACGATTTTTCCAGTAGTTTAGAAGGAAACGATTTTTTTTTTCTTTGGTCGTTACAGTACGAATGAAAAAAAAATGCTGTTATCTCCGTCAATATTAATTTTTTTTGATTTAGATTGGCTTTTCATAGCTTTTTAAGACAATCTTGATGTATTTTGATACTTTGACAACGATTTTTCGAATAGCTTCGAAGAAAACGATGTTTTTTTCTTTGGTCGTTACAGTATGATATGAAACAAAATGACGTTAATTTTAATTTATTTGAATATGATTGAGTTTTCATAGCTGTTTAAGACAATCTTGATGTTTTTTGATACTTTGACAACGATTTTTCCAGTAGCTTAGAAGAAAACGATGTTTTTTTTCTTTGGTCGTTACAGTACGAAAGAAAACAAAATTTCGTTAATATTAATTTTTTTTTAATAAGATTGGCTTTTCATAGCTGTTTAAGACAATCTTGATGTATTTTGATACTTTGACAACGATTTTTCCAGTAATTTAGAAGAAAACGATGTTTTTTTTCTTTGTTCGTTACAGTATGATAGAAAAAAAATGCTGTTATCTACGTCAATATTAATTTTTTTTCGATTTAGATTGGCTTTTCATAGCTGTTTAAGACAATCTTGATGTATTTTGATACTTTGACAACGATTTTTCCAGTAGTTTAGAAGAAAACGATGTTTTTTTTCTTTGGTCGTTAAAGTATGATAGAAAAAAAATGCTGTTATCTCCGTCAATATTAATTTTTTTTCGATTTAGATTGGCTTTTCATAGCTGTTTAAGACAATCTTGATGTATTTTGATACTTTGACAACGATTTTTCTAGCAGCTTAGAAGAAAACGATGTTTTTTCTTTGGTCGTTACAGTATGATAGAAAACAAAATTTCATTAATTTTAATTTTTTTTAATAAGATTGGCTTTTCATAGCTGTTTAAGACAATCTTGATGTATTTTGATACTTTGACAACGATTTTTCCAGTAGCTTAGAAGAAAACGATGTTTTTTTTTTGGTCGTTACAGTACGAATGAAAAAAAAATGCTGTTATCTCCGTCAATATTAATTTTTTTTGAATAAGATTTGCTTTTCATAGCTGTTTAAGACAATCTTGATGTATTTTGATACTTTGACAACGATTTTTCCAGTAGTTTAGAAGGAAACGATGTTTTTTTTTTTTTTGGTCGTTACAGTACGAAAGAAAAAAAAATGCTGTTATCTCCGTCAATATTAATTTTTTTTGAATAAGATTTGCTTTTCATAGCTGTTTAAGACAATCTTGATGTATTTTGATACTTTGACAACGATTTTTCCAGTAATTTAGAAGAAAACGATGTTTTTTTTCTTTGGTCGTTACAGTATGATAGAAAACAAATGCTGTTATCTCCGTCAATATTAATTTTTTTTCGATTTAGATTGGCTTTTCATAGCTGTTTAAGACAATCTTGACGAATTTTGATACTTTGACAACGATTTTTCTAGCAGCTTAGAAGAAAACGATGTTTTTTCTTTGGTCGTTACAGTATGATAGAAAACAAAATTTCATTAATTTTAATTTTTTTTTAATAAGATTGGCTTTTCATAGCTGTTTAAGACAATCTTGATGTATTTTGATACTTTGACAACGATTTTTCCAGTAGTTTCGAAGAAAACGATGTTTTTTTCTTTGGTCGTTGCAGTATGATAGAAAACAAATTTTCGTTAATTTTAATTTTTTTTCGATTTAGAGTTGCTTTTCATAGCTGTTTAAGACAATCTTGATGTATTTTGATACTTTGACAACGATTTTTCCAGTAGCTTAGAAGAAAAGGATATTTCTTTTTTTCTTTGGTCGTTACAGTACGATAGAAAAACAAATGCTGTTATCTTCGTCATTATTAATTTTTTTTCGTTTAAGATTGGCTTTTCATAGCTGTTTAAGACAATCTTAATGTATTTTGATACTTTGACAACGATTTCTCCAGTAGCTTAGAAGAAAACGATGTTTTTTTTTTTGGTCGTTACAGTACGAAAGAAAAAAAAATGCTGTTAACTCCGTCAATGTTTATTTTTTTTTCGATTTAGATTGGCTTTTCATAGCTGTTTAAGACAATCTTGATGTATTTTGATTCTTTGACAACGATTTTTCCAGTAATTTAGAAGAAAACGATGTTTTTTTTCTTTGGTCGTTACAGTATGATAGAAAACAAAATTTCGTTAATTTTAATTTTTTTTAATAAGATTTGCTTTTCATAGCTGTTTAAGACAATCTTGATGTATTTTGATACTTTGACAACGATTTTTTCAGTAGTTTAGAAGAAAACGATGTTTTTTTTTTCTTTGGTCGTTACAGTACGAATGAAAAAAAAGTGCTGTTATCTCCGTCAATATTAATTTTTTTTGAATAAGATTTGCTTTTCATAGCTGTTTAAGACAATCTTGATGTATTTTGATACTTTGACAACGATTTTTCCAGTAGTTTAGAAGGAAACGATGTTTTTTTTTTCTTTGGTCGTTACAGTACGAAAGAAAAAAAAATTCTGTTATCTCTGTCAATATTAATTTTTTTTTGAATAAGATTTGCTTTTCATAGCTTTTTAAGACAATCTTGATGTATTTTGATACTTTGACAACGATTTTTCCAGTAGTTTAGAAGGAAACGATGTTTTTTTTTCTTTGGTTGTTACAGTACGAATGAAAAAAAAATGCTGTTATCTCCGTCAATATTAATTTTTTTTTGATTTAGATTGGCTTTTCATAGCTGTTTAAGACAATCTTAATGTATTTTGATACTTTGACAACGATTTCTCCAGTAGCTTAGAAGAAAACGATGTTTTTTTTTTTGGTCGTTACAGTACGAAAGAAAAAAAAATGCTGTTAACTCCGTCAATGTTTATTTTTTTTTCGATTTAGATTGGCTTTTCATAGCTGTTTAAGACAATCTTGATGTATTTTGATTCTTTGACAACGATTTTTCCAGTAATTTAGAAGAAAACGATGTTTTTTTTCTTTGGTCGTTACAGTACGAAAGAAAACAAAATTTCGTTAATATTAATTTTTTTTGAATAAGATTGGCTTTTCATAGCTGTTTAAGACAATCTTGATGTATTTTGATACTTTGACAACGATTTTTCCAGTAATTTAGAAGAAAACGATGTTTTTTTTCTTTGTTCGTTACAGTATGATAGAAAAAAAATGCTGTTATCTACGTCAATATTAATTTTTTTTCGATTTAGATTGGCTTTTCATATCTGTTTAAGACAATCTTGATGTATTTTGATACTTTGACAACGATTTTTCCAGTAGTTTAGAAGAAAACGATGTTTTTTTTCTTTGGTCGTTACAGTATGATAGAAAACAAATGCTGTTATCTCCGTCAATATTAATTTTTTTTTGATTTAGATTGGCTTTTCATAGCTGTTTAAGACAATCTTGATGTATTTTGATACTTTGACAACGATTTTTCGAGTAGTTTAGAAGAAAACGATGTTTTTTTTCTTTGGTCGTTAAAGTATGATAGAAAAAAAATGCTGTTATCTCCGTCAATATTAATTTTTTTTCGATTTAGATTGGCTTTTCATAGCTGTTTAAGACAATCTTGATGTATTTTGATACTTTGACAACGATTTTTCTAGCAGCTTAGAAGAAAACGATGTTTTTTCTTTGGTCGTTACAGTATGATAGAAAACAAAATTTCATTAATTTTAATTTTTTTTAATAAGATTGGCTTTTCATAGCTGTTTAAGACAATCTTGATGTATTTTGATACTTTGACAACGATTTTTCCAGTAGCTTAGAAGAAAACGATGTTTTTTTTTTGGTCGTTACAGTACGAATGAAAAAAAAATGCTGTTATCTCCGTCAATATTAATTTTTTTTGAATAAGATTTGCTTTTCATAGCTGTTTAAGACAATCTTGATGTATTTTGATACTTTGACAACGATTTTTCCAGTAGTTTAGAAGGAAACGATGTTTTTTTTTTTTTGGTCGTTACAGTACGAAAGAAAAAAAAATGCTGTTATCTCCGTCAATATTAATTTTTTTTGAATAAGATTTGCTTTTCATAGCTGTTTAAGACAATCTTGATGTATTTTGATACTTTGACAACGATTTTTCCAGTAATTTAGAAGAAAACGATGTTTTTTTTCTTTGGTCGTTACAGTATGATAGAAAACAAATGCTGTTATCTCCGTCAATATTAATTTTTTTTCGATTTAGATTGGCTTTTCATAGCTGTTTAAGACAATCTTGACGAATTTTGATACTTTGACAACGATTTTTCTAGCAGCTTAGAAGAAAACGATGTTTTTTCTTTGGTCGTTACAGTATGATAGAAAACAAAATTTCATTAATTTTAATTTTTTTTAAATAAGATTGGCTTTTCATAGCTGTTTAAGACAATCTTGATGTATTTTGATACTTTGACAACGATTTTTCCAGTAGTTTCGAAGAAAACGATGTTTTTTTCTTTGGTCGTTGCAGTATGATAGAAAACAAATTTTCGTTAATTTTAATTTTTTTTCGATTTAGAGTTGCTTTTCATAGCTGTTTAAGACAATCTTGATGTATTTTGATACTTTGACAACGATTTTTCCAGTAGCTTAGAAGAAAAGGATATTTCTTTTTTTCTTTGGTCGTTACAGTACGATAGAAAAACAAATGCTGTTATCTTCGTCATTATTAATTTTTTTTCGTTTAAGATTGGCTTTTCATAGCTGTTTAAGACAATCTTAATGTATTTTGATACTTTGACAACGATTTCTCCAGTAGCTTAGAAGAAAACGATGTTTTTTTTTTTGGTCGTTACAGTACGAAAGAAAAAAAAATTCTGTTATCTCCGTCAATATTAATTTTTTTTGAATAAGATTTGCTTTTCATAGCTTTTTAAGACAATCTTGATGTATTTTGATACTTTGACAACGATTTTTCCAGTAGTTTAGAAGGAAACGATGTTTTTTTTTCTTTGGTTGTTACAGTACGAATGAAAAAAAAATGCTGTTATCTCCGTCAATATTAATTTTTTTTTGATTTAGATTGGCTTTTCATAGCTTTTTAAGAAAATCTTGATGTATTTTGATACTTTGACAACGATTTTTCGAATAGCTTCGAAGAAAACGATGTTTTTTTCTTTGGTCGTTACAGTATGATATGAAACAAAATGTCGTTAATTTTAATTTATTTGAATATGATTGGGTTTTCATAGCTGTTTAAGACAATCTTGATGTTTTTTGATACTTTGACAACGATTTTTCCAGTAGCTTAGAAGAAAACGATGTTTTTTTTCTTTGGTCGTTACAGTACGAAAGAAAAAAAAATGCTGTTATCTCCGTCAATATTAATTTTTTCGATTTAGATTGGCTTTTCATAGCTGTTTAAGACAATCTTGATGTATTTTGATACTTTGACAACGATTTTTCCAGTAATTTAGAAGAAAACGATGTTTTTTTTCTTTGGTCGTTACAGTATGATAGAAAACAAATGCTGTTATCTCCGTCAATATTAATTTTTTTTCGATTTAGATTGGCTTTTCATAGCTGTTTAAGACAATCTTGACGAATTTTGATACTTTGACAACGATTTTTCTAGCAGCTTAGAAGAAAACGATGTTTTTTCTTTGGTCGTTACAGTATGATAGAAAACAAAATTTCATTAATTTTAATTTTTTTTTAATAAGATTGGCTTTTCATAGCTGTTTAAGACAATCTTGATGTATTTTGATACTTTGACAACGATTTTTCCAGTAGTTTCGAAGAAAACGATGTTTTTTTCTTTGGTCGTTACAGTATGATAGAAAACAAAATTTCGTTAATTTTAATTTTTTTTCGATTTAGAGTTGCTTTTCATAGCTGTTTAAGACAATCTTGATGTATTTTGATTCTTTGACAACGATTTTTCCAGTAGTTTAGAAGAAAACGCTGTTTTTTTCTTTGGTCGTTACAGTATGATAGAAAACAAAATTTCGTCAATATTAATTTTTTTTGAATAAGATTTGCTTTTCATAGCTGTTTAAGACAATCTTGATGTATTTTGATACTTTGACATCGATTTTTCCAGTAGTTTAGAAGAAAACGATGTTTTTTTTCTTTGGTCGTTACAGTATGAAAGAAAAAAAAAATTCGTTAATATTAATTTTTTTTGAATAAGATTTGCTTTTCATAGCTGTTTAAGACAATCTTGATATATTTTGATACTTTGACAACGATTTTTCCAGTAGTTTAGAAGAAAACGATGTTTTTTTTTTCTTTGGTCGTTACAGTACGAATGAAAAAAAAATGCTGTTATCTCCGTCAATATTAATTTTTTTTCGATTTAGATTGGCTTTTCATAGCTGTTTAAGACAATCTTGATGTATTTTGATACTTTGACAACGATTTTTCCAGTAGCTTAGAAGAAAACGATGTTTTTTTCTTTGGTCGTTACAGTATGATAGAAAACAAAATTTCGTTAATTTTAATTTTTTTTTTATAAGATTTGCTTTTCATAGCTGTTTAAGACAATCTTGATGTATTTTGATACTTTGACAACGATTTTTTCAGTAGTTTAGAAGAAAACGATGTTTTTTTTTTCTTTGGTCGTTACAGTACGAATGAAAAAAAAATGCTGTTATCTCCGTCAATATTAATTTTTTTTGAATAAGATTTGCTTTTCATAGCTGTTTAAGACAATCTTGATGTATTTTGATACTTTGACAACGATTTTTTCAGTAGTTTAGAAGAAAACGATGTTTTTTTTTTCTTTGGTCGTAACAGTACGATAGAAAAACAAATGCTGTTATCTTCGTCATTATTAATTTTTTTTCGTTTAAGATTGGCTTTTCATAGCTGTTTAAGACAATCTTGATGTATTTTGATACTTTGACAACAATTTTTCCAGTAGCTTAGAAGAAAACGATGTTTTTTTTTTTGGTCGTTACAGTACGAAAGAAAAAAAAATGCTGTTAACTCCGTCAATGTTAATTTTTTTTTCGATTTAGATTGGCTTTTCATAGCTGTTTAAGACAATCTTGATGTATTTTGATTCTTTGACAACGATTTTTCCAGTAATTTAGAAGAAAACGATGTTTTTTGTCTTTGGTCGTTACAGTATGATAGAAAACAAAATTTCGTTAATTTTAATTTTTTTTAATAAGATTTGCTTTTCATAGCTGTTTAAGACAATCTTGATGTATTTTGATACTTTGACAACGATTTTTTCAGTAGTTTAGAAGAAAACGATGTTTTTTTTTTCTTTGGTCGTTACAGTACGAATGAAAAAAAAATGCTGTTATCTCCGTCAATATTAATTTTTTTTGAATAAGATTTGCTTTTCATAGCTGTTTAAGACAATCTTGATGTATTTTGATACTTTGACAACGATTTTTCCAGTAGTTTAGAAGGAAACGATGTTTTTTTTTCTTTGGTCGTTACAGTACGAATGAAAAAAAAATGCTGTTATCTCCGTCAATATTAATTTTTTTTTTGATTTAGATTGGCTTTTCATAGCTTTTTAAGACAATCTTGATGTATTTTGATACTTTGACAACGATTTTTCCAGTAGTTTAGAAGAAAACGATGTTTTTTTTCTTTGGTCGTTACAGTATGAAAGAAAAAAAAGTTCGTTAATATTAATTTTTTTTGAATAAGATTGGCTTTTCATAGCTGTTTAAGACAATCTTGATATATTTTGATACTTTGACAATGATTTTTCCAGTAGTTTAGAAGAAAACGATGTTTTTTTTCTTTGGTCGTTACAGTATGAAAGAAAAAAAAAATGCCGTTAACTCCGTCAATGTTAATTTTTTTTCGATTTAGATTGGCTTTTCATAGCTGTTTAAGACAATCTTGATGTATTTTGATTCTTTGACAACGATTTTTCCAGTAGTTTAGAAGAAAGCGCTGTTTTTTTTTTTGGTCGTTACAGTATGATAGAAAACAAAATTTCGTTAATTTTAGTTTTTTTTGAATAAGATTTGCTTTTCATAGCTCTTTAAGACAATCTTCATGTATTTTGATACTTTGACAACGATTTTTCCAGTAGCTTAGAAGAAAACGATGTTTTTTTTCTTTGGTCGTTACAGTATGAATGAAAAAAAAATGCTGTTATCTCCGTCAATATTAATTTTTTTTTGATTTAGATTGGCTTTTCATAGCTTTTTAAGACAATCTTGATGTATTTTGATACTTTGACAACGATTTTTCCAGTAGTTTAGAAGAAAACGATGTTTTTTTTCTTTGGTCGTTACAGTATGATAGAAAACAAAATTTCATTAATTTTAATTTTTTTTTAATAAGATTGGCTTTTCATAGCTGTTTAAGACAATCTTGATGTATTTTGATACTTTGACAACGATTTTTCCAGTAGTTTCGAAGAAAACGATGTTTTTTTCTTTGGTCGTTGCAGTATGATAGAAAACAAATTTTCGTTAATTTTAATTTTTTTTCGATTTAGAGTTGCTTTTCATAGCTGTTTAAGACAATCTTGATGTATTTTGATACTTTGACAACGATTTTTCCAGTAGCTTAGAAGAAAAGGATATTTCTTTTTTTCTTTGGTCGTAACAGTACGATAGAAAAACAAATGCTGTTATCTTCGTCATTATTAATTTTTTTTCGTTTAAGATTGGCTTTTCATAGCTGTTTAAGACAATCTTGATGTATTTTGATACTTTGACAACAATTTTTCCAGTAGCTTAGAAGAAAACGATGTTTTTTTCTTTGGTCGTTACAGTATGATAGAAAACAAAATTTCGTTAATTTTAATTTTTTTTCGATTTAGAGTTGCTTTTCATAGCTGTTTAAGACAATCTTGATGTATTTTGATTCTTTGACAACGATTTTTCCAGTAGTTTAGAAGAAAACGCTGTTTTTTTCTTTGGTCGTTACAGTATGATAGAAAACAAAATTTCGTCAATATTAATTTTTTTTGAATAAGATTTGCTTTTCATAGCTGTTTAAGACAATCTTGATGTATTTTGATACTTTGACATCGATTTTTCCAGTAGTTTAGAAGAAAACGATGTTTTTTTTCTTTGGTCGTTACAGTATGAAAGAAAAAAAAAATTCGTTAATTTTAATTTTTTTTAATAAGATTGGCTTTTCATAGCTGTTTAAGACAATCTTGATATATTTTGATACTTTGACAACGATTTTTCCAGTAGTTTAGAAGAAAACGATGTTTTTTTTTTTCTTTGGTCGTTACAGTACGAATGAAAAAAAAATGCTGTTATCTCCGTCAATATTAATTTTTTTTCGATTTAGATTGGCTTTTCATAGCTGTTTAAGACAATCTTGATGTATTTTGATACTTTGACAACGATTTTTCCAGTAGCTTAGAAGAAAACGATGTTTTTTTCTTTGGTCGTTACAGTATGATAGAAAACAAAATTTCGTTAATTTTAATTTTTTTTAATAAGATTTGCTTTTCATAGCTGTTTAAGACAATCTTGATGTATTTTGATACTTTGACAACGATTTTTTCAGTAGTTTAGAAGAAAACGATGTTTTTTTTTTCTTTGGTCGTTACAGTACGAATGAAAAAAAAATGCTGTTATCTCCGTCAATATTAATTTTTTTTGAATAAGATTTGCTTTTCATAGCTGTTTAAGACAATCTTGATGTATTTTGATACTTTGACAACGATTTTTTCAGTAGTTTAGAAGAAAACGATGTTTTTTTTTTCTTTGGTCGTAACAGTACGATAGAAAAACAAATGCTGTTATCTTCGTCATTATTAATTTTTTTTCGTTTAAGATTGGCTTTTCATAGCTGTTTAAGACAATCTTGATGTATTTTGATACTTTGACAACAATTTTTCCAGTAGCTTAGAAGAAAACGATGTTTTTTTTTTTGGTCGTTACAGTACGAAAGAAAAAAAAATGCTGTTAACTCCGTCAATGTTAATTTTTTTTTCGATTTAGATTGGCTTTTCATAGCTGTTTAAGACAATCTTGATGTATTTTGATTCTTTGACAACGATTTTTCCAGTAATTTAGAAGAAAACGATGTTTTTTTTCTTTGGTCGTTACAGTATGATAGAAAACAAAATTTCGTTAATTTTAATTTTTTTTAATAAGATTTGCTTTTCATAGCTGTTTAAGACAATCTTGATGTATTTTGATACTTTGACAACGATTTTTTCAGTAGTTTAGAAGAAAACGATGTTTTTTTTTTCTTTGGTCGTTACAGTACGAATGAAAAAAAAATGCTGTTATCTCCGTCAATATTAATTTTTTTTGAATAAGATTTGCTTTTCATAGCTGTTTAAGACAATCTTGATGTATTTTGATACTTTGACAACGATTTTTCCAGTAGTTTAGAAGGAAACGATGTTTTTTTTTCTTTGGTCGTTACAGTACGAATGAAAAAAAAATGCTGTTATCTCCGTCAATATTAATTTTTTTTTTGATTTAGATTGGCTTTTCATAGCTTTTTAAGACAATCTTGATGTATTTTGATACTTTGACAACGATTTTTCCAGTAGTTTAGAAGAAAACGATGTTTTTTTTCTTTGGTCGTTACAGTATGAAAGAAAAAAAAGTTCGTTAATATTAATTTTTTTTGAATAAGATTGGCTTTTCATAGCTGTTTAAGACAATCTTGATATATTTTGATACTTTGACAATGATTTTTCCAGTAGTTTAGAAGAAAACGATGTTTTTTTTCTTTGGTCGTTACAGTATGAAAGAAAAAAAAAATGCCGTTAACTCCGTCAATGTTAATTTTTTTTCGATTTAGATTGGCTTTTCATAGCTGTTTAAGACAATCTTGATGTATTTTGATTCTTTGACAACGATTTTTCCAGTAGTTTAGAAGAAAGCGCTGTTTTTTTTTTTGGTCGTTACAGTATGATAGAAAACAAAATTTCGTTAATTTTAGTTTTTTTTGAATAAGATTTGCTTTTCATAGCTCTTTAAGACAATCTTCATGTATTTTGATACTTTGACAACGATTTTTCCAGTAGCTTAGAAGAAAACGATGTTTTTTTTCTTTGGTCGTTACAGTATGAATGAAAAAAAAATGCTGTTATCTCCGTCAATATTAATTTTTTTTTGATTTAGATTGGCTTTTCATAGCTTTTTAAGACAATCTTGATGTATTTTGATACTTTGACAACGATTTTTCCAGTAGTTTAGAAGAAAACGATGTTTTTTTTCTTTGGTCGTTACAGTATGAAAGAAAAAAAAGTTCGTTAATATTAATTTTTTTTAATAAGATTGGCTTTTCATAGATGTTTAAGACAATCTTGATGTATTTTGATACTTTGACAACGATTTTTCCAGTAGCTTAGAAGAAAACGATGTTTTTTTTCTTTGGTCGTTACAGTATGAATGAAAAAAAAAATTCGTTAATATTAATTTTTTTTAATAAGATTGGCTTTTCATAGCTGTTTAAGACAATCTTGATGTATTTTGATACTTTGACAACGATTTTTCCAGTAGTTTAGAAGAAAACGATGTTTTTTTTTTCTTTGGTCGTTACAGTACGAATGAAAAAAAAATGCTGTTATCTCCGTCAATATTAATTTTTTTTCGATTTAGATTGGCTTTTCATAGCTGTTTAAGACAATCTTGATGTATTTTGATACTTTGACAACGAATTTTCTAGTAGTTTAGAAGAAAACAATTTTTTTTTCTTTGGTCGTTACAGTACGAAAGAAAAAAAAATGCTGTTATTTCCGTCAATATTATTTTTTTCGATTTAAATTGGCTTTTCATAGCTGCTTAAGACAATCTTGATGTATTTTGATACTTTGACAACGATTTTTCCAGTAGCTTAGAAGAAAACGATGTTTTTTTTTCTTTGGTCGTTACAGTATGATAGAAAACAAATGCTGTTATCTCCGTCAATATTAATTTTTTTTCGATTTAGATTGGCTTTTCATAGCTGTTTAAGACAATCTTGATGTATTTTGATACTTTGACAACGATTTTTCAAGCAGCTTAGAAGAAAACGATCTTTTTTCTTTGGTCGTTACAGTATGATAGAAAACAAAATTTCATTAATTTTAATTTTTTTTTAATAAGATTGGCTTTTCATAGCTGTTTAAGACAATCTTGATGTATTTTGATACTTTGACAACGATTTTTCCAGTAGCTTAGAAGAAAACGATGTTTTTTTCTTTGGTCGTTACAGTATGATAGAAAACAAATTTTCGTTAATTTTAATTTTTTTTCGATTTAGAGTTGCTTTTCATAGCTGTTTAAGACAATCTTGATGTATTTTGATACTTTGACAACGATTTTTCCAGTAGCTTAGAAGAAAAGGATATTTCTTTTTTTCTTTGGTCGTTACAGTACGATAGAAAAACAAATGCTGTTATCTTCGTCAATATTAATTTTTTTTCGTTTAAGATTGGCTTTTCATAGCTGTTTAAGACAATCTTGATGTATTTTGATACTTTGACAACGATTTTTCCAGTAGCTTAGAAGAAAACGATGTTTTTTGTTTCTTTGGTCGTTACAGTACGAATGAAAAAAAAATGCTGTTATCTCCGTCAATATAAATTTTTTTTGAATAAGATTTGCTTTTTATAGCTGTTTAAGACAATCTTGATGTATTTTCATACTTTGACAACGATTTTTCCAGTAGTTTAGAAGAAAACGATATTTTTTTTTTTCTTTGGTCGTTACAGTACGAATGAAAAAAAAATGCTGTTATCTCCGTCAATATTAATTTTTTTTCGATTTAGATTGGCTTTTCATAGCTGTTTAAGACAATCTTGATGTATTTTGATACTTTGACAACGATTTTTCCAGTAGCTTAGAAGAAAACGCTGTTTTTTTCTTTGGTCGTTACAGTATGATAGAAAACAAAATTTCGTTAATTTTAATTTTTTTTCGATTTAGAGTTGCTTTTCATAGCTGTTTAAGACAATCTTGATGTATTTTGATACTTTGACAACGATTTTTCCAGTAGCTTAGAAGAAAAGGATATTTCTTTTTTTCTTTGGTCGTTACAGTACGATAGAAAAACAAATGCTGTTATCTTCGTCAATATTAATTTTTTTTCGTTTAAGATTGGCTTTTCATAGCTGTTTAAGACAATATTGATGTATTTTGATACTTTGACAACGATTTTTCCAGTAGCTTAGAAGAAAACGATGTTTTTTTTTAGTCGTTACAGTACGAAAGAAAAAAAAATGCTGTTAACTCCGTCAATGTTAATTTTTTTTTTCGATTTAGATTGGCTTTTCATAGCTGTTTAAGACAATCTTGATGTACTTTGATACTATGACAACGATTTTTCCAGTAATTTAGAAGAAAACGATGTTTTTATTTTCTTTGGTCGTTACAGTACGAATGAAAAAAAAATGCTGTTATCTCCGTCAATATTAATTTATTTTGAATAAGATTTGCTTTTCATAGCTGTTTAAGACAATCTTTATGTATTTTGATACTTTGACAACGATTTTTCCAGTAGTTTAGAAGAAAACGATGTTTTTTGTTTCTTTGGTCGTTACAGTACGAATGAAAAAAAAATGCTGTTATCTCCGTCAATATAAATTTTTTTTGAATAAGATTTGCTATTTATAGTTGTTTAAGACAATCTTGATGTATTTTCATACTTTGACAACGATTTTTCCAGTAGTTTAGAAGAAAACGATGTTTTTTTTTTTCTTTGGTCGTTACAGTACGAATGAAAAAAAAATGCTGTTATCTCCGTCAATATTAATTTTTTTTGAATAAGATTTGCTTTTCATAGCTGTTTAAGACAATCTTTATGTATTTTGATACTTTGACAACGATTTTTCCAGTAGTTTAGAAGAAAACGATGTTTTTTGTTTCTTTGGTCGTTACAGTACGAATGAAAAAAAAATGCTGTTATCTCCGTCAATATTAATTTTTTTTGAATAAGATTGGCTTTTCATAGCTGTTTAAGACAATCTTGATGTATTTTCATACTTTGACAACGATTTTTCCAGTAGTTTAGAAGAAAACGATGTTTTTTTTTTTCTTTGGTCGTTACAGTACGAATGAAAAAAAAATGCTGTTATCTCCGTCAATATTAATTTTTTTTCGATTTAGATTGGCTTTTCATAGCTGTTTAAGACAATCTTGATGTATTTTGATACTTTGACAACGATTTTTCCAGTAGCTTAGAAGAAAACGCTGTTTTTTTCTTTGGTCGTTACAGTATGATAGAAAACAAAATTTCGTTAATTTTAATTTTTTTTCGATTTAGAGTTGCTTTTCATAGCTGTTTAAGACAATCTTGATGTATTTTGATACTTTGACAACGATTTTTCCAGTAGTTTAGAAGAAAACGATGTTTTTTTTCTTTGGTCGTTACAGTATGAAAGAAAAAAAAAATTCGTTAATATTAATTTTTTTTAATAAGATTGGCTTTTCATAGCTGTTTAAGACAATCTTGATATATTTTGATACTTTGACAACGATTTTTCCAGTAGTTTAGAAGAAAACGATGTTTTTTTTCTTTGGTCGTTACAGTACGAAAGAAAAAAAAAATGCTGTTAACTCCGTCAATGTTAATTTTTTTTTAAATAGATTGACTTTTCATAGCTGTTTAAGACAATCTTGATATATTTTGATACTTTGACAACGATTTTTCCAGTAGCTTAGAAGAAAACGCTGTTTTTTTCTTTGGTCGTTACAGTATGATAGAAAACAAAATTTCGTTAATTTTAATTTTTTTTCGATTAAGAGTTGCTTTTCATAGCTGTTTAAGACAATCTTGATGTATTTTGATACTTTGACAACGATTTTTCCAGTAGTTTAGAAGAAAACGATGTTTTTTTTCTTTGGTCGTTACAGTATGAAAGAAAAAAAAAATTCGTTAATATTAATTTTTTTTTAATAAGATTGACTTTTCATAGCTGTTTAAGACAATCTTGATGTATTTTGATACTTTGACAACGATTTTTCCAGTAGTTTAGAAGAAAACGATGTTTTTTTTTTCTTTGGTCGTTACAGTACGAATGAAAAAAAAATGCTGTTATCTCCGTCAATATTAATTTTTTTTCGATTTAGATTGGCTTTTCATAGCTGTTTAAGACAATCTTGATGTATTTTGATACTTTGACAACGATTTTTCCAGTAGCTTAGAAGAAAACGATGTTTTTTTCTTTGGTCGTTACAGTATGATAGAAAACAAAATTTCGTTAATTTTAATTTTTTTTCGATTTAGAGTTGCTTTTCATAGCTGTTTAAGACAATCTTGATGTATTTTGATACTTTGACAACGATTTTTCCAGTAGCTTAGAAGAATAGGATATTTCTTTTTTTCTTTGGTCGTTACAGTACGATAGAAAAACAAATGCTGTTATCTTCGTCAATATTAATGTTTTTTCGTTTAGGATTGGTTTTTCATAGCTGTTTAAGACAATCTTGATGTATTTTGATACTTTGACAACGATTTTTTCAGTAGTTTAGAAGAAAACGATGTTTTTTTTTTCGTTGGTCGTTACAGTACGAATGAAAAAAAAATGCTGTTATCTCCGTCAATATTAATTTTTTTTGAATAAGATTTGCTTTTCATAGCTGTTTAAGAAAATCTTGATGTATTTTGATACTTTGACAACGATTTTTCCAGTAGTTTAGAAGAAAACGATGTTTTTTTTTTCTTTGGTCGTTACAGTACGAATGAAAAAAAAATGCTGTTATCTCCGTCAATATTAATTTTTTTTCGATTTAGATTGGCTTTTCATAGCTGTTTAAGACAATCTTGATGTATTTTGATACTTTGACAACGATTTTTTCAGTAGTTTAGAAGAAAACGATGTTTTTTTTTTCTTTGGTCGTTACAGTACGAATGAAAAAAAAATGCTGTTATCTCCGTCAATATTAATTTTTTTTGAATAAGATTTGCTTTTCATAGCTGTTTAAGAAAATCTTGATGTATTTTGATACTTGACAACGATTTTTCCAGTAGTTTCGAAGAAAACGATGTTTTTTTTTCTTTGGTCGTTACAGTACGAATGAAAAAAAAATGCTGTTATCTCCGTCAATATTAATTTTTTTTCGATTTAGATTGGCTTTTCATAGCTGTTTAAGACAATCTTGATGTATTTTGATACTTTGACAACGATTTTTCCAGTAGTTTAGAAGAAAACGATGTTTTTTTTCTTTGGTCGTTACAGTATGAAAGAAAAAAAAAATCGTTAATATTAATTTTTTTTAATAAGATTGGCTTTTCATAGCTGTTTAAGACAATCTTGATATATTTTGATACTTTGACAACGATTTTTCCAGTAGCTTAGAAGAAAACGATGTTTTTTTTTTTGGTCGTTACAGTACGTAAGAAAAAAAAATGCTGTTAACTCCGTCAATGTTAATTTTTTTTTCGATTTAGATTGGCTTTTCATAGCTGTTTAAGACAATCTTGATGTATTTTGATTCTTTGACAACGGTTTTTCCAGTAATTTAGAAGAAAACGATGTTTTTTTTTCTTTGGTCGTTACAGTATGATAGAAAACAAAATTTCGTTAATTTTAATTTTTTTTGAATAAGATTTGCTTTTCATAGCTGTTTAAGACAATCTTGATGTATTTTGATACTTTGACAACGATTTTTTCAGTAGTTTAGAAGAAAACGATGTTTTTTTTTTCTTTGGTCGTTACAGTACGAATGAAAAAAAAAATGCTGTTATCTCCGTCAATATTAATTTTTTTTGAATAAGATTTGCTTTTCATAGCTGTTTAAGACAATCTTGATGTATTTTGATACTTTGACAACGATTTTTTCAGTAGTTTAGAAGAAAACGATGTTTTTTTTTTCTTTGGTCGTTACAGTACGAATGAAAAAAAAATGCTGTTATCTCCGTCAATATTAATTTTTTTTCGATTTAGATTGGCTTTTCATAGCTGTTTAAGACAATCTTGATGTATTTTGATACTTTGACAACGATTTTTTCAGTAGTTTAGAAGAAAACGATGTTTTTTTTTTCTTTGGTCGTTACAGTACGAATGAAAAAAAAATGCTGTTATCTCCGTCAATATTAATTTTTTTTGAATAAGATTTGCTTTTCATAGCTGTTTAAGAAAATCTTGATGTATTTTGATACTTTGACAACGATTTTTCCAGTAGTTTAGAAGAAAACGATGTTTTTTTTTCTTTGGTCGTTACAGTACGAATGAAAAAAAAATGCTGTTATCTCCGTCAATATTAATTTTTTTTCGATTTAGATTGGCTTTTCATAGCTGTTTAAGACAATCTTGATGTATTTTGATACTTTGACAACGATTTTTCCAGTAGTTTAGAAGAAAACGATGTTTTTTTTCTTTGGTCGTTACAGTATGAAAGAAAAAAAAAATCGTTAATATTAATTTTTTTTAATAAGATTGGCTTTTCATAGCTGTTTAAGACAATCTTGATATATTTTGATACTTTGACAACGATTTTTCCAGTAGCTTAGAAGAAAACGATGTTTTTTTTTTTGGTCGTTACAGTACGTAAGAAAAAAAAATGCTGTTAACTCCGTCAATGTTAATTTTTTTTTCGATTTAGATTGGCTTTTCATAGCTGTTTAAGACAATCTTGATGTATTTTGATTCTTTGACAACGGTTTTTCCAGTAATTTAGAAGAAAACGATGTTTTTTTTTCTTTGGTCGTTACAGTATGATAGAAAACAAAATTTCGTTAATTTTAATTTTTTTTGAATAAGATTTGCTTTTCATAGCTGTTTAAGACAATCTTGATGTATTTTGATACTTTGACAACGATTTTTTCAGTAGTTTAGAAGAAAACGATGTTTTTTTTTTCTTTGGTCGTTACAGTACGAATGAAAAAAAAAATGCTGTTATCTCCGTCAATATTAATTTTTTTTGAATAAGATTTGCTTTTCATAGCTGTTTAAGACAATCTTGATGTATTTTGATACTTTGACAACGATTTTTTCAGTAGTTTAGAAGAAAACGATGTTTTTTTTTTCTTTGGTCGTTACAGTACGAATGAAAAAAAATGCTGTTATCTCCGTCAATATTAATTTTTTTTGCATAAGATTTGCTTTTCATAGCTGTTTAAGACAATCTTGATGTATTTTGATACTTTGACAACGATTTTTCCAGTAATTTAGTAGAAAACGATGTTTTTTTTTTCTTTGGTCGTTACAGTACGAATGAAAAAAAAATGCTGTTAACTCCGTCAATGTTAATTTTTTTTTCGATTTAGATTGGCTTTTCATAGCTGTTTAAGACAATCTTGATGTATTTT
Organism: Ptychoptera albimana; assembly: GCA_961205885.1. Taxonomy (NCBI): domain Eukaryota; kingdom Metazoa; phylum Arthropoda; class Insecta; order Diptera; family Ptychopteridae; genus Ptychoptera; species Ptychoptera albimana. The sequence goes on from OY540806.1 coordinate 7,672,464, forward strand.
GATTCTTTGACAACGGTTTTTCCAGTAATTTAGAAGAAAACGATGTTTTTTTTTCTTTGGTCGTTACAGTATGATAGAAAACAAAATTTCGTTAATTTTAATTTTTTTTGAATAAGATTTGCTTTTCATAGCTGTTTAAGACAATCTTGATGTATTTTGATACTTTGACAACGATTTTTTCAGTAGTTTAGAAGAAAACGATGTTTTTTTTTTCTTTGGTCGTTACAATACGAATGAAAAAAAAAATGCTGTTATCTCCGTCAATATTAATTTTTTTTGAATAAGATTTGCTTTTCATAGCTGTTTAAGACAATCTTGATGTATTTTGATACTTTGACAACGATTTTTCCAGTAGTTTAGAAGAAAACGATGTTTTTTTTTTCTTTGGTCGTTACAGTACGAATGAAAAAAAAATGCTGTTATCTCCGTCAATATTAATTTTTTTTCGATTTAGATTGGCTTTTCATAGCTGTTTAAGACAATCTTGATGTATTTTTATACTTTGACAACGATTTTTCCAGTAGTTTAGAAGAAAACGATGTTTGTTTTTTCTTTGGTCGTTACAGTACGAATGAAAAAAAAATGCTGTTATCTCCGTCAATATTAATTTTTTTTGAATAAGATTTGCTTTTCATAGCTGTTTAAGACAATCTTGATGTATTTTGATACTTTGACAACGATTTTTCCAATAGCTTAAAAGAAAACGATGTTTTTTTTCTTTGGTCGTTACAGTACGAAAGAAAAAAAAATGCTGTTATCTCCGTCAATGTTAATTTTTTTCGATTTAGATTGGCTTTTCATAGCTGTTTAAGACAATCTTGATGTATTTTGATACTTTGACAACGATTTTTCCAGTAGCTTAGAAGAAAACGCTGTTTTTTTCTTTGGTCGTTACAGTACGAAAGAAAAAAAAAATTCGTCAATTATAATTTGTTTTCGATTTAGATTTGCTTTTCATAGCTGTTTAAGACAATCTTGATGTATTTTGATACTTTGACAACGATTTTTCCAGTAGTTTAGAAGAAAACGATGTTTTTTTTTTCTTTGGTCGTAACAGTACGAATGAAAAAAAAAATGCTGTTATCTCCGTCAATATTAATTTTTTTTGAATAAGATTTGCTTTTCATAGCTGTTTAAGACAATCTTGATGTATTTTGATGCTTTGACAACGATTTTTTCAGTAGTTTAGAAGAAAACAATGTTTTTTTTTTCTTTGGTCGTTACAGTACGAATGAAAAAAAAAATGCTGTTATCTCCGTCAATATTAATTTTTTTTGAATAAGATTTGCTTTTCATAGCTGTTTAAGACAATCTTGATGTATTTTGATACTTTGACAACGATTTTTTCAGTAGTTTAGAAGAAAACAATGTTTTTTTTTTTGGTCGTTACAGTACGAAAGAAAAAAAAAATTCGTCAATTATAATTTGTTTTCGATTTAGATTTGCTTTTCATAGCTGTTTAAGACAATCTTGATGTATTTTGATACTTTGACAACGATTTTTCCAGTAGTTTAGAAGAAAACGATGTTTTTTTTTTCTTTGGTCGTAACAGTACGAATGAAAAAAAAAATGCTGTTATCTCCGTCAATATTAATTTTTTTTGAATAAGATTTGCTTTTCATAGCTGTTTAAGACAATCTTGATGTATTTTGATACTTTGACAACGATTTTTTCAGTAGTTTAGAAGAAAACAATGTTTTTTTTTTCTTTGGTCGTTACAGTACGAATGAAAAAAAAAATGCTGTTAACTCCGTCAATGTTAATTTTTTTCGATTTAGATTTGCTTTTCATAGCTGTTTAAGACAATCTTGATGTATTTTGATACTTTGACAACGATTTTTCCAGTAGTTTAGAAGAAAACGATGTTTTTTTTTTCTTTGGTCGTAACAGTACGAATGAAAAAAAAAATGCTGTTATCTCCGTCAATATTAATTTTTTTTGAATAAGATTTGCTTTTCATAGCTGTTTAAGACAATCTTGATGTATTTTGATACTTTGACAACGATTTTTTCAGTAGTTTAGAAGAAAACGATGTTTTTTTTTTCTTTGGTCGTAACAGTACGAATGAAAAAAAAAATGCTGTTATCTCCGTCAATATTAATTTTTTTTGAATAAGATTTGCTTTTCATAGCTGTTTAAGACAATCTTGATGTATTTTGATGCTTTGACAACGATTTTTTCAGTAGTTTAGAAGAAAACAATGTTTTTTTTTTCTTTGGTCGTTACAGTACGAATGAAAAAAAAAATGCTGTTATCTCCGTCAATATTAATTTTTTTTGAATAAGATTTGCTTTTCATAGCTGTTTAAGACAATCTTGATGTATTTTGATACTTTGACAACGATTTTTTCAGTAGTTTAGAAGAAAACAATGTTTTTTTTTTCTTTGGTCGTTACAGTACGAATGAAAAAAAAAATGCTGTTAACTCCGTCAATGTTAATTTTTTTCGATTTAGATTTGCTTTTCATAGCTGTTTAAGACAATCTTGATGTATTTTCATACTTTGACAACGATTTTTCTAGTAGCTTAGAAGAAAACGATGTTTTTTTTTTTAGGTCGTTACAGTACGAAAGAAAAAAAAAATTCGTCAATTATAATTTGTTTTCGATTTAGATTTGCTTTTCATAGCTGTTTAAGACAATCTTGATGTATTTTGATACTTTGACAACGATTTTTCCAGTAGTTTAGAAGAAAACGATGTTTTTTTTTTCTTTGGTCGTAACAGTACGAATGAAGAAGAAATGCTGTTATCTCCGTCAATATTAATTTTTTTTCGATTTAGATTTGCTTTTCATAGCTGTTTAAGACAATCTTGATGTATTTTGATACTTTGACAACGATTTTTCCAGTAGTTTAGAAGAAAACGATGTTTTTTTTTTTCTTTGGTCGTAACAGTACGAATGAAGAAGAAATGCTGTTATCTCCGTCAATATTAATTTTTTTTGAATAAGATTTGCTTTTCATAGCTGTTTAAGACAATCTTGATGTATTTTGATACTTTGACAACGATTTTTCTAGTAGTTTAGAAGAAAACGATGTTTTTTTTTTCTTTGGTCGTTACAGTACGAATGAAAAAAAAATGCTGTTATCTCCGTCAATATTAATTTTTTTTTAATAAGATTTGCTTTTCATAGCTGTTTAAGACAATCTTGATGTATTTTGATACTTTGACAACGATTTTTCCAGTAGCTTAGAAGAAAACGATTTTTTTTTTTTAGGTCGTTACAGTACGAAAGAAAAAAAAAATTCGTCAATTATAATTTGTTTTCGATTTAGATTTGCTTTTCATAGCTGTTTAAGAAAATCTTGATGTATTTTGATACTTTGACAACGATTTTTCCAGTAGTTTAGAAGAAAACGATGTTTTTTTTTTCTTTGGTCGTTACAGTACGAATGAAAAAAAAATGCTGTTATCTCCGTCAATATTAATTTTTTTTCGATTTAGATTGGCTTTTCATAGCTGTTTAAGACAATCTTGATGTATTTTGATACTTTGACAACGATTTTTCCAGTAGTTTAGAAGAAAACGATGTTTTTTTTCTTTGGTCGTTACAGTATGAAAGAAAAAAAAAAATCGTTAATATTAATTTTTTTTTAATAAGATTGGCTTTTCATAGCTGTTTAAGACAATCTTGATATATTTTGATACTTTGACAACGATTTTTCCAGTAGTTTAGAAGAAAACGATGTTTTTTTTCTTTGGTCGTTACTGTACGAATGAAGAAGAAATGCTGTTAACTCCGTCAATGATAATTTTTTTTCGATTTAGATTGGCTTTTCATAGCTGTTTAAGACAATCTTGATGTATTTTGATACTTTGACAACGATTTTTCCAGTAGCTTAGAAGAAAAGGATATTTCTTTTTTTCTTTGGTCGTTACAGTACGATAGAAAAACAAATGCAGTTATCTTCGTCAATATTAATTTTTTTTCGTTTAAGATTGGCTTTTCATAGCTGTTTAAGACAATCTTGATGTATTTTGATACTTTGACAACGATTTTTCCAGTAGCTTAGAAGAAAACGATGTTTTTTTTTTTGGTCGTTACAGTACGAAAGAAAAAAAAATGCTGTTAACTCCGTCAATGTTAATTTTTTTTTCGATTTAGATTGGCTTTTCATAGCAGTTTAAGACAATCTTGATGTATTTTGATTCTTTGACAACGGTTTTTCCAGTAATTTAGAAGAAAACGATGTTTTTTTTCTTTGGTCGTTACAGTATGATAGAAAACAAAATTTCGTTAATTTTAATTTTTTTTGAATAAGATTTGCTTTTCATAGCTGTTTAAGACAATCTTGATGTATTTTGATACTTTGACAACGATTTTTCCAGTAGTTTAGAAGAAAACGATGTTTTTTTTCTTTGGTCGTTACAGTATGAAAGAAAAAAAAAATTCGTTAATATTAATTTTTTTTTAATAAGATTGGCTTTTCATAGCTTTTTAAGACAATCTTGATATATTTTGATACTTTGACAACGATTTTTCCAGTAGTTTAGAAGAAAACGATGTTTTTTTTTTCTTTGGTCGTAACAGTACGAATGAAAAAGAAATGCTGTTATCTCCGTCAATATTAATTTTTTTTGAATAAGATTTGCTTTTCATAGCTGTTTAAGACAATCTTGATGTATTTTGATACTTTGACAACGATTTTTCCAGTAGTTTAGAAGAAAACGATGTTTTTTTTCTTTGGTCGTTACAGTATGAAAGAAAAAACAAATTCGTTAATATTAATTTTTTTAAATAAGATTGACTTTTCATAGCTGTTTAAGACAATCTTGATGTATTTTGATACTTTGACAACGATTTTTCCAGTAGTTTAGAAGAAAACGATGTTTTTTTTCTTTGGTCGTTACAGTATGAAAGAAAAAAAAAATCGTTAATATTAATTTTTTTTAAATAAGATTGGCTTTTCATAGCTGTTTAAGACAATCTTGATATATTTTGATACTTTGACAACGATTTTTCCAGTAGCTTAGAAGAAAACGATGTTTTTTTTTTTGGTCGTTACAGTACGTAAGAAAAAAAAATGCTGTTAACTCCGTCAATATTAATTTTTTTTTCGATTTAGATTGGCTTTTAATAGCTGTTTAAGACAATCTTGATGTATTTTGATTCTTTGACAACGGTTTTTCCAGTAATTTAGAGGAAACGATGTTTTTTTTTCTTTGGTCGTTACAGTATGATAGAAAACAAAATTTCGTTAATTTTTTTTTTTTTTGAATAAGATTTGCTTTTCATAGCTGTTTAAGACAATCTTGATGTATTTTGATACTTTGACAACGATTTTTTCAGTAGTTTAGAAGAAAACGATGTTTTTTTTTTCTTTGGTCGTTACAGTACGAATGAAAAAAAAAATGCTGTTATCTCCGTCAATATTAATTTTTTTTTAATACGATTTGCTTTTCATAGCTGTTTAAGACAATCTTGATGTATTTTGATACTTTCACAACGATTTTTCCAGTAGTTTAGAAGAAAACGATGTTTTTTTTTTCTTTGGTCGTTACAGTACGAATGAAAAAAAAATGCTGTTATCTCCGTCAATATTAATTTTTTTTGCATAAGATTTGCTTTTCATAGCTGTTTAAGACAATCTTGATGTATTTTGATACTTTGACAACGATTTTTCCAGTAATTTAGTAGAAAACGATGTTTTTTTTTTCTTTGGTCGTTACAGTATGATAGAAAACAATATTTCGTTAATTTTAATTTTTTTTGAATAAGATTTGCTTTTCATAGCTGTTTAAGACAATCTTGATGTATTTTGATACTTTGACAACGATTTTTTCAGTAGTTTAGAAGAAAACGATGTTTTTTTTTCTTTGGTCGTTACAGTACGAATGAAAAAAAAAATGCTGTTATCTCCGTCAATATTAATTTTTTTTTGAATAAGATTTGCTTTTAATAGCTGTTTAAGACAATCTTGATGTATTTTGATTCTTTGACAACGGTTTTTCCAGTAAATTAGAGGAAACGATGTTTTTTTTTCTTTGGTCGTTACAGTATGATAGAAAACAAAATTTCGTTAATTTTTTTTTTTTTGAATAAGATTTGCTTTTCATAGCTGTTTAAGACAATCTTGATGTATTTTGATACTTTGACAACGATTTTTTCAGTAGTTTAGAAGAAAACGATGTTTTTTTTTTCTTTGGTCGTTACAGTACGAATGAAAAAAAAAATGCTGTTATCTCCGTCAATATTAATTTTTTTTGCATAAGATTTGCTTTTCATAGCTGTTTAAGACAATCTTGATGTATTTTGATACTTTGACAACGATTTTTCCAGTAATTTAGTAGAAAACGATGTTTTTTTTTTCTTTGGTCGTTACAGTACGAATGAAAAAAAAATGCTTTTAACTCCGTCAATGTTAATTTTTTTTTCGATTTAGATTAGCTTTTCATAGCTGTTTAAGACAATCTTGATGTATTTTGATTCTTTGACAACGGTTTTTCCAGTAATTTAGAAGAAAACGATGTTTTTTTTTCTTTGGTCGTTACAGTATGATAGAAAACAATATTTCGTTAATTTTAATTTTTTTTGAATAAGATTTGCTTTTCATAGCTGTTTAAGACAATCTTGATGTATTTTGATACTTTGACAACGATTTTTTCAGTAGTTTAGAAGAAAACGATGTTTTTTTTTCTTTGGTCGTTACAGTACGAATGAAAAAAAAAATGCTGTTATCTCCGTCAATATTAATTTTTTTTTGAATAAGATTTGCTTTTCATAGCTGTTTAAGACAATCTTGATGTATTTTGATACTTTGACAACGATTTTTCCAGTAGTTTAGAAGAAAACGATGTTTTTTTTTTCTTTGGTCGTTACAGTACGAATGAGAAAAAAATGCTGTTATCTCCGTCAATATTAATTTTTTTTCGATTTAGATTGGCTTTTCATAGCTGTTTAAGACAATCTTGATGTATTTTGATACTTTGACAACGATTTTTCCAGTAGTTTAGAAGAAAACGATGTTTGTTTTTTCTTTGGTCGTTACAGTACGAATGAAAAAAAAATGCTGTTATCTCCGTCAATAGTAATTTTTTTTGAATAAGATTTGCTTTTCATAGCTGTTTAAGACAATCTTGATGTATTTTGATACTTTGACAACGATTTTTTCAGTAGTTTAGAAGAAAACAATGTTTTTTTTTTCTTTGGTCGTTACAGTACGAATGAAAAAAAAAATGCTGTTATCTCCGTCAATATTAATTTTTTTTTAATAAAATTTGCTTTTCATAGCTGTTTAAGACAATCTTGATGTATTTTGATACTTTGACAACGATTTTTCCAGTAGTTTAGAAGAAAACGATGTTTTTTTTTTCTTTGGTCGTTACAGTACGAAAGAAAAAAAAAATGCTGTTAACTCCGTCAATTTTAATTTTTTTTCGATTTAGATTGGCTTTTCATAGCTGTTTAAGACAATCTTGATGTATTTTGATTCTTTGACAACGATTTTTCCAGTAAATTAGAAGAAAACGCTGTTTTTTTCTTTGGTCGTTACAGTATGATAGAAAAAAAAATGCTGTTAACTCCGTCAATGTTAATTTTTTTCGATTAAGATTTGCTTTTCATAGCTGTTTAAGACAATCTTGATGTATTTTCATACTTTGACAACGATTTTTCCAGTAGCTTAGAAGAAAACGATGTTTTTTTTTTTAGGTCGTTACAGTACGAAAGAAAAAAAAAATTCGTCAATTATAATTTGTTTTCTATTTAGATTTGCTTTTCATAGCTGTTTAAGACAATCTTGATGTATTTTGATACTTTGACAACGATTTTTCCAGTAGTTTAGAAGAAAACGATGTTTTTTTTTTCTTTGGTCGTAACAGTACGAATGAAGAAGAAATGCTGTTATCTCCGTCAATATTAATTTTTTTTCGATTTAGATTTGCTTTTCATAGCTGTTTAAGACAATCTTGATGTATTTTGATACTTTGACAACGATTTTTCCAGTAGCTTAGAAGAAAACGATGTTTTTTTTTTTAGGTCGTTACAGTACGAAAGAAAAAAAAAATTCGTCAATTATAATTTGTTTTCGATTTAGATTTGCTTTTCATAGCTGTTTAAGACAATCTTGATGTATTTTGATACTTTGACAACGATTTTTCCAGTAGTTTAGAAGAAAACGATGTTTTTTTTTTTCTTTGGTCGTTACAGTACGAATGAAAAAAAAATGCTGTTATCTCCGTCAATATTAATTTTTTTTGAATAAGATTTGCTTTTCATAGCTGTTTAAGACAATCTTGATGTATTTTGATACTTTGACAACGATTTTTCCAGTAGTTTAGAAGAAAACGCTGTTTTTTTTTTCTTTGGTCGTTACAGTACGAATGAAAAAAAAATGCTGTTATCTCCGTCAATATTAATTTTTTTTTAATAAGATTTGCTTTTCATAGCTGTTTAAGACAATCTTGATGTATTTTGATACTTTGACAACGATTTTTCCAGTAGCTTAGAAGAAAACGATGTTTTTTTTTTAGGTCGTTACAGTACGAAAGAAAAAAAAAATTCGTCAATTATAATTTGTTTTCGATTTAGATTTGCTTTTCATAGCTGTTTAAGAAAATCTTGATGTATTTTGATACTTTGACAACGATTTTTCCAGTAGTTTAGAAGAAAACGATGTTTTTTTTCTTTGGTCGTTACAGTATGAAAGAAAAAAAAAAATCGTTAATATTAATTTTTTTTTAATAAGATTGGCTTTTCATAGCTGTTTAAGACAATCTTGATATATTTTGATACTTTGACAACGATTTTTCCAGTAGTTTAGAAGAAAACGATGTTTTTTTTCTTTGGTCGTTACAGTATGAAAGAAAAAAAAAAATCGTTAATATTAATTTTTTTTTAATAAGATTGGCTTTTCATAGCTGTTTAAGACAATCTTGATATATTTTGATACTTTGACAACGATTTTTCCAGTAGTTTAGAAGAAAACGATGTTTTTTTTCTTTGGTCGTTACTGTACGAATGAAGAAGAAATGCTGTTAACTCCGTCAATGATAATTTTTTTTCGATTTAGATTGGCTTTTCATAGCTGTTTAAGACAATCTTGATGTATTTTGATACTTTGACAACGATTTTTCCAGTAGTTTAGAAGAAAACGATGTTTTTTTTTTCTTTGGTCGTTACAGTACGAATGAAAAAAAAATGCTGTTATCTCCGTCAATATTAATTTTTTTTCGATTTAGATTGGCTTTTCATAGCTGTTTAAGACAATCTTGATGTATTTTGATACTTTGACAACGATTTTTCCAGTAGTTTAGAAGAAAACGATGTTTTTTTTCTTTGGTCGTTACAGTATGAAAGAAAAAAAAAAATCGTTAATATTAATTTTTTTTTAATAAGATTGGCTTTTCATAGCTGTTTAAGACAATCTTGATATATTTTGATACTTTGACAACGATTTTTCCAGTAGTTTAGAAGAAAACGATGTTTTTTTTCTTTGGTCGTTACTGTACGAATGAAGAAGAAATGCTGTTAACTCCGTCAATGATAATTTTTTTTCGATTTAGATTGGCTTTTCATAGCTGTTTAAGACAATCTTGATGTATTTTGATACTTTGACAACGATTTTTCCAGTAGCTTAGAAGAAAAGGATATTTCTTTTTTTCTTTGGTCGTTACAGTACGATAGAAAAACAAATGCTGTTATCTTCGTCAATATTAATTTTTTTTCGTTTAAGATTGGCTTTTCATAGCTGTTTAAGACAATCTTGATGTATTTTGATACTTTGACAACGATTTTTCCAGTAGCTTAGAAGAAAACGATGTTTTTTTTTTTGGTCGTTACAGTACGAAAGAAAAAAAAATGCTGTTAACTCCGTCAATGTTAATTTTTTTTTCGATTTAGATTGGCTTTTCATAGCTGTTTAAGACAATCTTGATGTATTTTGATTCTTTGACAACGGTTTTTCCAGTAATTTAGAAGAAAACGATGTTTTTTTTTCTTTGGTCGTTACAGTATGATAGAAAACAAAATTTCGTTAATTTTAATTTTTTTTGAATAAGATTTGCTTTTCATAGCTGTTTAAGACAATCTTGATGTATTTTGATACTTTGACAACGATTTTTCCAGTAGTTTAGAAGAAAACGATGTTTTTTTTCTTTGGTCGTTACAGTATGAAAGAAAAAAAAAATTCGTTAATATTAATTTTTTTTTAATAAGATTGGCTTTTCATAGCTTTTTAAGACAATCTTGATATATTTTGATACTTTGACAACGATTTTTCCAGTAGTTTAGAAGAAAACGATGTTTTTTTTTTCTTTGGTCGTAACAGTACGAATGAAAAAGAAATGCTGTTATCTCCGTCAATATTAATTTTTTTTGAATAAGATTTGCTTTTCATAGCTGTTTAAGACAATCTTGATGTATTTTGATACTTTGACAACGATTTTTCCAGTAGTTTAGAAGAAAACGATGTTTTTTTTCTTTGGTCGTTACAGTATGAAAGAAAAAAAAAATTCGTTAATATTAATTTTTTTAAATAAGATTGACTTTTCATAGCTGTTTAAGACAATCTTGATGTATTTTGATACTTTGACAACGATTTTTCCAGTAGTTTAGAAGAAAACGATGTTTTTTTTTTCTTTGGTCGTAACAGTACGAATGAAAAAGAAATGCTGTTATCTCCGTCAATATTAATTTTTTTTGAATAAGATTTGCTTTTCATAGCTGTTTAAGACAATCTTGATGTATTTTGATACTTTGACAACGATTTTTCCAGTAGTTTAGAAGAAAACGATGTTTTTTTTCTTTGGTCGTTACAGTATGAAAGAAAAAAAAAATTCGTTAATATTAATTTTTTTTTAATAAGATTGGCTTTTCATAGCTTTTTAAGACAATCTTGATATATTTTGATACTTTGACAACGATTTTTCCAGTAGTTTAGAAGAAAACGATGTTTTTTTTTTCTTTGGTCGTAACAGTACGAATGAAAAAGAAATGCTGTTATCTCCGTCAATATTAATTTTTTTTGAATAAGATTTGCTTTTCATAGCTGTTTAAGACAATCTTGATGTATTTTGATACTTTGACAACGATTTTTCCAGTAGTTTAGAAGAAAACGATGTTTTTTTTCTTTGGTCGTTACAGTATGATAGAAAACAAAATTTCGTTAATTTTAATTTTTTTTGAATAAGATTTGCTTTTCATAGCTGTTTAAGACAATCTTGATGTATTTTGATACTTTGACAACGATTTTTCCAGTAGTTTAGAAGAAAACGATGTTTTTTTTCTTTGGTCGTTACAGTATGATAGAAAACAAAATTTCGTTAATTTTAATTTTTTTTGAATAAGATTTGCTTTTCATAGCTGTTTAAGACAATCTTGATGTATTTTGATACTTTGACAACGATTTTTCCAGTAGTTTAGAAGAAAACGATGTTTTTTTTTCTTTGGTCGTTACAGTATGATAGAAAACAAAATTTCGTTAATTTTAATTTTTTTTGAATAAGATTTGCTTTTCATAGCTGTTTAAGACAATCTTGATGTATTTTGATACTTTGACAACGATTTTTCCAGTAGTTTAGAAGAAAACGATGTTTTTTTTCTTTGGTCGTTACAGTATGAAAGAAAAAAAAAATTCGTTAATATTAATTTTTTTTTAATAAGATTGGCTTTTCATAGCTTTTTAAGACAATCTTGATATATTTTGATACTTTGACAACGATTTTTCCAGTAGTTTAGAAGAAAACGATGTTTTTTTTTTCTTTGGTCGTAACAGTACGAATGAAAAAGAAATGCTGTTATCTCCGTCAATATTAATTTTTTTTGAATAAGATTTGCTTTTCATAGCTGTTTAAGACAATCTTGATGTATTTTGATACTTTGACAACGATTTTTCCAGTAGTTTAGAAGAAAACGATGTTTTTTTTCTTTGGTCGTTACAGTATGATAGAAAACAAAATTTCGTTAATTTTAATTTTTTTTGAATAAGATTTGCTTTTCATAGCTGTTTAAGACAATCTTGATGTATTTTGATACTTTGACAACGATTTTTCCAGTAGTTTAGAAGAAAACGATGTTTTTTTTCTTTGGTCGTTACAGTATGAAAGAAAAAAAAAATTCGTTAATATTAATTTTTTTTTAATAAGATTGGCTTTTCATAGCTTTTTAAGACAATCTTGATATATTTTGATACTTTGACAACGATTTTTCCAGTAGTTTAGAAGAAAACGATGTTTTTTTTTTCTTTGGTCGTAACAGTACGAATGAAAAAGAAATGCTGTTATCTCCGTCAATATTAATTTTTTTTGAATAAGATTTGCTTTTCATAGCTGTTTAAGACAATCTTGATGTATTTTGATACTTTGACAACGATTTTTCCAGTAGTTTAGAAGAAAACGATGTTTTTTTTCTTTGGTCGTTACAGTATGAAAGAAAAAAAAAATTCGTTAATATTAATTTTTTTAAATAAGATTGACTTTTCATAGCTGTTTAAGACAATCTTGATGTATTTTGATACTTTGACAACGATTTTTCCAGTAGTTTAGAAGAAAACGATGTTTTTTTTCTTTGGTCGTTACAGTATGAAAGAAAAAAAAAATCGTTAATATTAATTTTTTTTAAATAAGATTGGCTTTTCATAGCTGTTTAAGACAATCTTGATATATTTTGATACTTTGACAACGATTTTTCCAGTAGCTTAGAAGAAAACGATGTTTTTTTTTTTGGTCGTTACAGTACGTAAGAAAAAAAAATGCTGTTAACTCCGTCAATATTAATTTTTTTTTCGATTTAGATTGGCTTTTAATAGCTGTTTAAGACAATCTTGATGTATTTTGATTCTTTGACAACGGTTTTTCCAGTAATTTAGAGGAAACGATGTTTTTTTTTCTTTGGTCGTTACAGTATGATAGAAAACAAAATTTCGTTAATTTTTTTTTTTTTTTGAATAAGATTTGCTTTTCATAGCTGTTTAAGACAATCTTGATGTATTTTGATACTTTGACAACGATTTTTTCAGTAGTTTAGAAGAAAACGATTTTTTTTTTTTCTTTGGTCGTTACAGTACGAATGAAAAAAAAAATGCTGTTATCTCCGTCAATATTAATTTTTTTTGAATAAGATTTGCTTTTCATAGCTGTTTAAGACAATCTTGATGTATTTTGATACTTTGACAACGATTTTTCCAGTAGTTTAGAAGAAAACGATGTTTTTTTTTTCTTTGGTCGTTACAGTACGAATGAAAAAAAATGCTGTTATCTCCGTCAATATTATTTTTTTTTGCATAAGATTTGCTTTTCATAGCTGTTTAAGACAATCTTGATGTATTTTGATACTTTGACAACGATTTTTCCAGTAATTTAGTAGAAAACGATGTTTTTTTTTTCTTTGGTCGTTACAGTACGAATGAAAAAAAAATGCTTTTAACTCCGTCAATGTTAATTTTTTTTTCGATTTAGATTAGCTTTTCATAGCTGTTTAAGACAATCTTGATGTATTTTGATTCTTTGACAACGGTTTTTCCAGTAATTTAGAAGAAAACGATGTTTTTTTTTCTTTGGTCGTTACAGTATGATAGAAAACAATATTTCGTTAATTTTAATTTTTTTTGAATAAGATTTGCTTTTCATAGCTGTTTAAGACAATCTTGATGTATTTTGATACTTTGACAACGATTTTTTCAGTAGTTTAGAAGAAAACGATGTTTTTTTTTCTTTGGTCGTTACAGTACGAATGAAAAAAAAAATGCTGTTATCTCCGTCAATATTAATTTTTTTTTTAATAAGATTTGCTTTTCATAGCTGTTTAAGACAATCTTGATGTATTTTGATACTTTGACAACGATTTTTCCAGTAGTTTAGAAGAAAACGATGTTTTTTTTTTCTTTGGTCGTTACAGTACGAATGAGAAAAAAATGCTGTTATCTCCGTCAATATTAATTTTTTTTCGATTAAGATTGGCTTTTCATAGCTGTTTAAGACAATCTTGATGTATTTTGATACTTTGACAACGATTTTTCCAGTAGTTTAGAAGAAAACGATGTTTGTTTTTTCTTTGGTCGTTACAGTACGAATGAAAAAAAAATGCTGTTATCTCCGTCAATATTAATTTTTTTTGAATAAGATTTGCTTTTCATAGCTGTTTAAGACAATCTTGATGTATTTTGATACTTTGACAACGATTTTTTCAGTAGTTTAGAAGAAAACAATGTTTTTTTTTTCTTTGGTCGTTACAGTACGAATGAAAAAAAAAATGCTGTTATCTCCGTCAATAATAATTTTTTTTTAATAAAATTTGCTTTTCATAGCTGTTTAAGACAATCTTGATGTATTTTGATACTTTGACAACGATTTTTCCAGTAGTTTAGAAGAAAACGATGTTTTTTTTTTCTTTGGTCGTTACAGTACGAAAGAAAAAAAAAATGCTGTTAACTCCGTCAATTTTAATTTTTTTTCGATTTAGATTGGCTTTTCATAGCTGTTTAAGACAATCTTGATGTATTTTGATTCTTTGACAACGATTTTTCCAGTAAATTAGAAGAAAACGCTGTTTTTTTCTTTGGTCGTTACAGTATGATAGAAAAAAAAATGCTGTTAACTCCGTCAATGTTAATTTTTTTCGATTTAGATTTGCTTTTCATAGCTGTTTAAGACAATCTTGATGTATTTTCATACTTTGACAACGATTTTTCCAGTAGCTTAGAAGAAAACGATGTTTTTTTTTTTAGGTCGTTACAGTACGAAAGAAAAAAAAAATTCGTCAATTATAATTTGTTTTCTATTTAGATTTGCTTTTCATAGCTGTTTAAGACAATCTTGATGTATTTTGATACTTTGACAACGATTTTTCCAGTAGTTTAGAAGAAAACGATGTTTTTTTTTTCTTTGGTCGTAACAGTACGAATGAAGAAGAAATGCTGTTATCTCCGTCAATATTAATTTTTTTTCGATTTAGATTTGCTTTTCATAGCTGTTTAAGACAATCTTGATGTATTTTGATACTTTGACAACGATTTTTCCAGTAGCTTAGAAGAAAACGATGTTTTTTTTTTTAGGTCGTTACAGTACGAAAGAAAAAAAAAATTCGTCAATTATAATTTGTTTTCGATTTAGATTTGCTTTTCATAGCTGTTTAAGACAATCTTGATGTATTTTGATACTTTGACAACGATTTTTCCAGTAGTTTAGAAGAAAACGATGTTTTTTTTTTTCTTTGGTCGTTACAGTACGAATGAAAAAAAAATGCTGTTATCTCCGTCAATATTAATTTTTTTTGAATAAGATTTGCTTTTCATAGCTGTTTAAGACAATCTTGATGTATTTTGATACTTTGACAACGATTTTTCCAGTAGTTTAGAAGAAAACGATGTTTTTTTTTTCTTTGGTCGTAACAGTACGAATGAAGAAGAAATGCTGTTATCTCCGTCAATATTAATTTTTTTTCGATTTAGATTTGCTTTTCATAGCTGTTTAAGACAATCTTGATGTATTTTGATACTTTGACAACGATTTTTCCAGTAGCTTAGAAGAAAACGATGTTTTTTTTTTTAGGTCGTTACAGTACGAAAGAAAAAAAAAATTCGTCAATTATAATTTGTTTTCGATTTAGATTTGCTTTTCATAGCTGTTTAAGACAATCTTGATGTATTTTGATACTTTGACAACGATTTTTCCAGTAGTTTAGAAGAAAACGATGTTTTTTTTTTTCTTTGGTCGTTACAGTACGAATGAAAAAAAAATGCTGTTATCTCCGTCAATATTAATTTTTTTTGAATAAGATTTGCTTTTCATAGCTGTTTAAGACAATCTTGATGTATTTTGATACTTTGACAACGATTTTTCCAGTAGTTTAGAAGAAAACGATGTTTTTTTTTTCTTTGGTCGTTACAGTACGAAAGAAAAAAAAAATGCTGTTAACTCCGTCAATTTTAATTTTTTTTCGATTTAGATTGGCTTTTCATAGCTGTTTAAGACAATCTTGATGTATTTTGATTCTTTGACAACGATGTTTCCAGTAAATTAGAAGAAAACGCTGTTTTTTTCTTTGGTCGTTACAGTATGATAGAAAAAAAAATGCTGTTAACTCCGTCAATGTTAATTTTTTTCGATTTAGATTTGCTTTTCATAGCTGTTTAAGACAATCTTGATGTATTTTCATACTTTGACAACGATTTTTCCAGTAGCTTAGAAGAAAACGATGTTTTTTTTTTTAGGTCGTTACAGTACGAAAGAAAAAAAAAATTCGTCAATTATAATTTGTTTTCTATTTAGATTTGCTTTTCATAGCTGTTTAAGACAATCTTGATGTATTTTGATACTTTGACAACGATTTTTCCAGTAGTTTAGAAGAAAACGATGTTTTTTTTTTCTTTGGTCGTAACAGTACGAATGAAGAAGAAATGCTGTTATCTCCGTCAATATTAATTTTTTTTCGATTTAGATTTGCTTTTCATAGCTGTTTAAGACAATCTTGATGTATTTTGATACTTTGACAACGATTTTTCCAGTAGCTTAGAAGAAAACGATGTTTTTTTTTTTAGGTCGTTACAGTACGAAAGAAAAAAAAAATTCGTCAATTATAATTTGTTTTCGATTTAGATTTGCTTTTCATAGCTGTTTAAGACAATCTTGATGTATTTTGATATTTTGACAACGATTTTTCCAGTAGTTTAGAAGAAAACGATGTTTTTTTTTTTCTTTGGTCGTTACAGTACGAATGAAAAAAAAATGCTGTTATCTCCGTCAATATTAATTTTTTTTGAATAAGATTTGCTTTTCATAGCTGTTTAAGACAATCTTGATGTTTTTTGATACTTTGACAACGATTTTTCCAGTAGTTTAGAAGAAAACGATGTTTTTTTTTTCTTTGGTCGTTACAGTACGAATGAAAAAAAAATGCTGTTATCTCCGTCAATATTAATTTTTTTTTAATAAGATTTGCTTTTCATAGCTGTTTAAGACAATCTTGATGTATTTTGATACTTTGACAACGATTTTTCCAGTAGCTTAGAAGAAAACGATGTTTTTTTTTTAGGTCGTTACAGTACGAAAGAAAAAAAAAATTCGTCAATTATAATTTGTTTTCGATTTAGATTTGCTTTTCATAGCTGTTTAAGAAAATCTTGATGTATTTTGATACTTTGACAACGATTTTTCCAGTAGTTTAGAAGAAAACGATGTTTTTTTTTTCTTTGGTCGTAACAGTACGAATGAAGAAGAAATGCTGTTATCTCCGTCAATATTAATTTTTTTTCGATTTAGATTTGCTTTTCATAGCTGTTTAAGACAATCTTGATGTATTTTGATACTTTGACAACGATTTTTCCAGTAGCTTAGAAGAAAACGATGTTTTTTTTTTTAGGTCGTTACAGTACGAAAGAAAAAAAAAATTCGTCAATTATAATTTGTTTTCGATTTAGATTTGCTTTTCATAGCTGTTTAAGACAATCTTGATGTATTTTGATATTTTGACAACGATTTTTCCAGTAGTTTAGAAGAAAACGATGTTTTTTTTTTTCTTTGGTCGTTACAGTACGAATGAAAAAAAAATGCTGTTATCTCCGTCAATATTAATTTTTTTTGAATAAGATTTGCTTTTCATAGCTGTTTAAGACAATCTTGATGTTTTTTGATACTTTGACAACGATTTTTTCCAGTAGTTTAGAAGAAAACGATGTTTTTTTTTTCTTTGGTCGTTACAGTACGAATGAAAAAAAAATGCTGTTATCTCCGTCAATATTAATTTTTTTTTAATAAGATTTGCTTTTCATAGCTGTTTAAGACAATCTTGATGTATTTTGATACTTTGACAACGATTTTTCCAGTAGCTTAGAAGAAAACGATGTTTTTTTTTTAGGTCGTTACAGTACGAAAGAAAAAAAAAATTCGTCAATTATAATTTGTTTTCGATTTAGATTTGCTTTTCATAGCTGTTTAAGAAAATCTTGATGTATTTTGATACTTTGACAACGATTTTTCCAGTAGTTTAGAAGATAACGATGTTTTTTTTCTTTGGTCGTTACAGTATGAAAGAAAAAAAAAATCGTTAATATTAATTTTTTTTTAATAAGATTGGCTTTTCATAGCTGTTTAAGACAATCTTGATATATTTTGATACTTTGACAACGATTTTTCCAGTAGTTTAGAAGAAAACGATGTTTTTTTTCTTTGGTCGTTACTGTACGAATGAAGAAGAAATGCTGTTAACTCCGTCAATGATAATTTTTTTTCGATTTAGATTGGCTTTTCATAGCTGTTTAAGACAATCTTGATGTATTTTGATACTTTGACAACGATTTTTCCAGTAGCTTAGAAGAAAGGGATATTTCTTTTTTTCTTTGGTCGTTACAGTACGATAGAAAAACAAATGCTGTTATCTTCGTCAATATTAATTTTTTTTCGTTTAAGATTGGCTTTTCATAGCTGTTTAAGACAATCTTGATGTATTTTGATACTTTGACAACGATTTTTCCAGTAGCTTAGAAGAAAACGATGTTTTTTTTTTTGGTCGTTACAGTACGAAAGAAAAAAAAATGCTGTTAACTCCTTCAATGTTAATTTTTTTTTCGATTTAGATTGGCTTTTCATAGCTGTTTAAGACAATCTTGATGTATTTTGATTCTTTGACAACGGTTTTTCCAGTAATTTAGAAGAAAACGATGTTTTTTTTTCTTTGGTCGTTACAGTATGATAGAAAACAAAATTTCGTTAATTTTAATTTTTTTTTAATAAGATTTGCTTTTCATAGCTGTTTAAGACAATCTTGATGTATTTTGATACTTTGACAACGATTTTTCCAGTAGTTTAGAAGAAAACGATGTTTTTTTTTTCTTTGGTCGTTACAGTATGATAGAAAACAAAATTTCGTTAATTTTAATTTTTTTTGAATAAGATTTGCTTTTCATAGCTGTTTAAGACAATTTTGATGTATTTTGATACTTTGACAACGATTTTTTCAGTAGTTTAGAAGAAAACGATGTTTTTTTTTTCTTTGGTCGTTACAGTACGAATGAAAAAAAAAATGCTGTTATCTCCGTCAATATTAATTTTTTTTGAATAAGATTTGCTTTTCATAGCTGTTTAAGACAATCTTGATGTATTTTGATACTTTAACAACGATTTTTCCAGTAGTTTAGAAGAAAACGATGTTTTTTTTTTCTTTGGTCGTTACAGTACGAATGAAAAAAAAATGCTGTTATCTCCGTCAATATTAATTCTTTTTCGATTTAGATTGTCTTTTCATAGCTGTTTAAGACAATCTTGATGTATTTTGATACTTTGACAACGATTTTTCCAGTAGTTTAGAAGAAAACGATGTTTTTTTTTCTTTGGTCGTTACAGTACGAATGAAAAAAAAATGCTGTTATCTCCGTCAATATTAATTTTTTTGAATAAGATTTGCTTTTCATAGCTGTTTAAGACAATCTTGATGTATTTTGATACTTTGACAACGATTTTTTCAGTAGTTTAGAAGAAAACAATGTACAAACAGTACGAATGAAAAAAAAATGCTGTTAACTCCGTCAATGTTAATTTTTTTTTCGATTTAGATTGGCTTTTCATAGCTGTTTAAGACAATCTTGATGTATTTTGATTCTTTGACAACGGTTTTTCCAGTAATTTAGAAGAAAACGATGTTTTTTTTTTTTTTGTCGTTACAGTATGATAGAAAACAAAATTTCGTTAATTTTAATTTTTTTTGAATAAGATTTGCTTTTCATAGCTGTTTAAGACAATTTTGATGTATTTTGATACTTTGACAACGATTTTTTCAGTAGTTTAGAAGAAAACGATGTTTTTTTTTTCTTTGGTCGTTACAGTACGAATGAAAAAAAAAATGCTGTTATCTCCGTCAATATTAATTTTTTTTGAATAAGATTTGCTTTTCATAGCTGTTTAAGACAATCTTGATGTATTTTGATACTTTGACAACGATTTTTCCAGTAGTTTAGAAGAAAACGATGTTTTTTTTTTCTGTGGTCGTTACAGTACGAATGAAAAAAAAATGCTGTTATCTCCGTCAATATTAATTCTTTTTCGATTTAGATTGTCTTTTCATAGCTGTTTAAGACAATCTTGATGTATTTTGATACTTTGACAACGATTTTTCCAGTAGTTTAGAAGAAAACGATGTTTTTTTTTCTTTGGTCGTTACAGTACGAATGAAAAAAAAATGCTGTTATCTCCGTCAATATTAATTTTTTTGAATAAGATTTGCTTTTCATAGCTGTTTAAGACAATCTTGATGTATTTTGATACTTTGACAACGATTTTTTCAGTAGTTTAGAAGAAAACAATGTTTTTTTTTTCTTTGGTCGTTACAGTACGAATGAAAAAAAAAATGCTGTTATCTCCGTCAATATTAATTTTTTTTGAATAAGATTTGCTTTTCATAGCTGTTTAAGACAATCTTGATGTATTTTGATACTTTGACAACGATTTTTCTAGTAGTTTAGAAGAAAACGATGTTTTTTTTTTCTTTGGTCGTTACAGTACGAATGAAAAAAAAAATGCTGTTAACTCCGTCAATGTTAATTTTTTTTCGATTTAGATTGGCTTTTCATAGCTGTTTAAGACAATCTTGATGTATTTTGATTCTCTGACAACGATTTTTCCAGTAAATTAGAAGAAAACGCTGTTTTTTTCTTTGGTCGTTACAGTATGATAGAAAAAAAAATGCTGTTAACTCCGTCAATGTTAATTTTTTTCGATTTAGATTTGCTTTTCATAGCTGTTTAAGACAATCTTGATGTATTTTGATACTTTGACAACGATTTTTCCAGTAGCTTAGAAGAAAACGATGTTTTTTTTTTTAGGTCGTTACAGTACGAAAGAAAAAAAAAATTCGTCAATTATAATTTGTTTTCGATTTAGATTTGCTTTTCATAGCTGTTTAAGACAATCTTGATGTATTTTGATACTTTGACAACGATTTTTCCAGTAGCTTAGAAGAAAACGATGTTTTTTTTTCTTTGGTCGTTACAGTACGAATGAAAAAAAAATGCTGTTATCTCCGTCAATATTAATTTTTTTTGAATAAGATTTGCTTTTCATAGCTGTTTAAGACAATCTTGATGTATTTTGATACTTTGACAACGATTTTTCCAGTAGCTTAGAAGAAAAGGATATTTCTTTTTTTCTTTGGTCGTTACAGTACGATAGAAAAACAAATGCTGTTATCTTCGTCAATATTAATTTTTTTTCGTTTAAGATTGGCTTTTCATAGCTGCTTAAGACAATCTTGATGTATTTTGATACTTTGACAACGATTTTTCCAGTAGCTTAGAAGAAAACGATGTTTTTTTTTTTGGTCGTTACAGTACGAAAGAAAAAAAAATGCTGTTAACTCCGTCAATGTTAATTTTTTTTTCGATTTAGATTGGCTTTTCATAGCTGTTTAAGACAATCTTGATGTATTTTGATTCTTTGACAACGGTTTTTCCAGTAATTTAGAAGAAAACGATGTTTTTTTTTCTTTGGTCGTTACAGTATGATAGAAAACAAAATTTCGTTAATTTTAATTTTTTTTGAATAAGATTTGCTTTTCATAGCTGTTTAAGACAATCTTGATGTATTTTGATACTTTGACAACGATTTTTTCAGTATTTTAGAAGAAAACGATGTTTTTTTTTTCTTTGGTCGTTACAGTACGAATGAAAAAAAAAATGCTGTTATCTCCGTCAATATTAATTTTTTTTGAATAAGATTTGCTTTTCATAGCTGTTTAAGACAATCTTGATGTATTTTGATACTTTGACAACGATTTTTCCAGTAGTTTAGAAGAAAACGATGTTTTTTTTTTCTTTGGTCGTTACAGTACGAATGAAAAAAAAATGCTGTTAACTCCGTCAATGTTAATTTTTTTTTCGATTTAGATTGGCTTTTCATAGCTGTTTAAGACAATCTTGATGTATTTTGATTCTTTGACAACGGTTTTTCCAGTAATTTAGAAGAAAACGATGTTTTTTTTTCTTTGGTCGTTACAGTATGATAGAAAACAAAATTTCGTTAATTTTAATTTTTTTTCAATAAGATTTGCTTTTCATAGCTGTTTAAGACAATCTTGATGTATTTTGATACTTTGACAACGATTTTTTCAGTAGTTTAGAAGAAAACGATGTTTTTTTTTTCTTTGGTCGTTACAGTACGAATGAAAAAAAAAATGCTGTTATCTCCGTCAATATTAATTTTTTTTGAATAAGATTTGCTTTTCATAGCTGTTTAAGACAATCTTGATGTATTTTGATACTTTGACAACGATTTTTTCAGTAGTTTAGAAGAAAACAATGTTTTTTTTTTCTTTGGTCGTTACAGTACGAATGAAAAAAAAAATGCTGTTATCTCCGTCAATTATAATTTTTTTTGAATAAGATTTGCTTTTCATAGCTGTTTAAGACAATCTTGATGTATTTTGATACTTTGACAACGATTTTTCCAGTAAATTAGAAGAAAACGCTGTTTTTTTCTTTGGTCGTTACAGTATGATAGAAAAAAAAATGCTGTTAACTCCGTCAATGTTAATTTTTTTCGATTTAGATTTGCTTTTCATAGCTGTTTAAGACAATCTTGATGTATTTTGATACTTTGACAACGATTTTTCCAGTAGTTTAGAAGAAAACGATGTTTTTTTTTTTCTTTGGTCGTAACAGTACGAATGAAGAAGAAATGCTGTTATCTCCGTCAATATTAATTTTTTTTGAATAAGATTTGCTTTTCATAGCTGTTTAAGACAATCTTGATGTATTTTGATACTTTGACAACGATTTTTCCAGTAGTTTAGAAGAAAACGATGTTTTTTTTTTCTTTGGTCGTTACAGTACGAAAGAAAAAAAAAATGCTGTTAACTCCGTCAATGTTAATTTTTTTTCGATTTAGATTTGCTTTTCATAGCTGTTTAAGACAATCTTGATGTATTTTGATACTTTGACAACGATTTTTTCAGTAGTTTAGAAGAAAACAATGTTTTTTTTTTCTTTGGTCGTTACAGTACGAATGAAAAAAAAAATGCTGTTAACTCCGTCAATGTTAATTTTTTTCGATTTAGATTTGCTTTTCATAGCTGTTTAAGACAATCTTGATGTATTTTGATACTTTGACAACGATTTTTCTAGTAGTTTAGAAGAAAACGATGTTTTTTTTTTCTTTGGTCGTTACAGTACGAAAGAAAAAAAAAATGCTGTTATCTCCGTCAATTATAATTTTTTTTGAATAAGATTTGCTTTTCATAGCTGTTTAAGACAATCTTGATGTATTTTGATACTTTGACAACGATTTTTCCAGTAAATTAGAAGAAAACGCTGTTTTTTTCTTTGGTCGTAACAGTACGAATGAAGAAGAAATGCTGTTATCTCCGTCAATATTAATTTTTTTTGAATAAGATTTGCTTTTCATAGCTGTTTAAGACAATCTTGATGTATTTTGATACTTTGACAACGATTTTTCTAGTAGTTTAGAAGAAAACGATGTTTTTTTTTTCTTTGGTCGTTACAGTACGAAAGAAAAAAAAAATGCTGTTAACTCCGTCAATGTTAATTTTTTTTCGATTTAGATTTGCTTTTCATAGCTGTTTAAGACAATCTTGATGTATTTTGATACTTTGACAACGATTTTTTCAGTAGTTTAGAAGAAAACAATGTTTTTTTTTTCTTTGGTCGTTACAGTACGAATGAAAAAAAATATGCTGTTATCTCCGTCAATTATAATTTTTTTTGAATAAGATTTGCTTTTCATAGCTGTTTAAGACAATCTTGATGTATTTTGATACTTTGACAACGATTTTTCCAGTAAATTAGAAGAAAACGCTGTTTTTTTCTTTGGTCGTTACAGTATGATAGAAAAAAAAATGCTGTTAACTCCGTCAATGTTAATTTTTTTCGATTTAGATTTGCTTTTCATAGCTGTTTAAGACAATCTTGATGTATTTTGATACTTTGACAACGATTTTTCCAGTAGTTTAGAAGAAAACGATGTTTTTTTTTTTCTTTGGTCGTAACAGTACGAATGAAGAAGAAATGCTGTTATCTCCGTCAATATTAATTTTTTTTGAATAAGATTTGCTTTTCATAGCTGTTTAAGACAATCTTGATGTATTTTGATACTTTGACAACGATTTTTCCAGTAGTTTAGAAGAAAACGATGTTTTTTTTTTTCTTTGGTCGTAACAGTACGAATGAAGAAGAAATGCTGTTATCTCCGTCAATATTAATTTTTTTTGAATAAGATTTGCTTTTCATAGCTGTTTAAGACAATCTTGATGTATTTTGATACTTTAACAACGATTTTTCCAGTAAATTAGAAGAAAACGCTGTTTTTTTCTTTGGTCGTTACAGTATGATAGAAAAAAAAATGCTGTTAACTCCATCAATGTTAATTTTTTTCGATTTAGATTTGCTTTTCATAGCTGTTTAAGACAATCTTGATGTATTTTGATACTTTGACAACGATTTTTTCAGTAGTTTAGAAGAAAACAATGTTTTTTTTTTCTTTGGTCGTTACAGTACGAATGAAAAAAAAAATGCTGTTATCTCCGTCAATTATAATTTTTTTTGAATAAGATTTGCTTTTCATAGCTGTTTAAGACAATCTTGATGTATTTTGATACTTTGACAACGATTTTTCCAGTAAATTAGAAGAAAACGCTGTTTTTTTCTTTGGTCGTTACAGTATGATAGAAAAAAAAATGCTGTTAACTCCGTCAATGTTAATTTTTTTCGATTTAGATTTGCTTTTCATAGCTGTTTAAGACAATCTTGATGTATTTTGATACTTTGACAACGATTTTTCCAGTAGTTTAGAAGAAAACGATGTTTTTTTTTTCTTTGGTCGTTACAGTATAATAGAAAACAAAATTCGTTAATATTAATTTTTTTTAATAAGATTGGCTTTTCATAGCTGTTTAAGACAATCTTGATATATTTTGATACTTTGTCAACGATTTTTCCAGTAGTTTAGAAGAAAACGATGTTTTTTTTTTCTTTGGTCGTTACAGTACGAATGAAAAAAAAAATGCTGTTATCTCCGTCAATATTAATTTTTTTTGAATAAGATTTGCTTTTCATAGCTGTTTAAGACAATCTTGATGTATTTTGATACTTTGACAACGATTTTTTCAGTAGTTTAGAAGAAAACAATGTTTTTTTTTTCTTTGGTCGTTACAGTACGAATGAAAAAAAAAATGCTGTTATCTCCGTCAATATTAATTTTTTTTGAATAAGATTTGCTTTTCATAGCTGTTTAAGACAATCTTGATGTATTTTGATACTTTGACAACGATTTTTCTAGTTGTTTAGAAGAAAACGATGTTTTTTTTTTCTTTGGTCGTTACAGTACGAAAGAAAAAAAAAATGCTGTTAACTCCGTCAATGTTAATTTTTTTTCGATTTAGATTTGCTTTTCATAGCTGTTTAAGACAATCTTGATGTATTTTGATTCTTTGACAACGATTTTTCCAGTAAATTAGAAGAAAACGCTGTTTTTTTCTTTGGTCGTTACAGTATGATAGAAAAAAAAATGCTGTTAACTCCGTCAATGTTAATTTTTTTCGATTTAGATTTGCTTTTCATAGCTGTTTAAGACAATCTTGATGTATTTTGATACTTTGACAACGATTTTTCCAGTAGTTTAGAAGAAAACGATGTTTTTTTTTTTCTTTGATCGTAACAGTACGAATGAAGAAGAAATGCTGTTATCTCCGTCAATATTAATTTTTTTTGAATAAGATTTGCTTTTCATAGCTGTTTAAGACAATCTTGATGTATTTTGATTCTTTGACAACGATTTTTCCAGTAGTTTAGAAGAAAACGATGTTTTTTTTTTCTTTGGTCGTAACAGTACGAATGAAGAAGAAATGCTGTTATCTCCGTCAATATTAATTTTTTTTGAATAAGATTTGCTTTTCATAGCTGTTTAAGACAATCTTGATGTATTTTGATACTTTGACAACGATTTTTCCAGTAGTTTAGAAGAAAACGATGTTTTTTTTCTTTGGTCGTTACAGTATAATAGAAAACAAAATTCGTTAATATTAATTTTTTTTTAATAAGACTGGCTTTTCATAGCAGTTTAAGACAATCTTGATATATTTTGATACTTTGACAACGATTTTTACAGTAGTTTAGAAGAAAACGATGTTTTTTTTTTCTTTGGTCGTTACAGTACGAATGAAAAAAAAATGCTGTTATCTTCGTCAATATTAATTTTTTTTCGATTTAGATTGGCTTTTCATAGCTGTTTAAGACAATCTTGATGTATTTTGATACTTTGACAACGATTTTTCCAGTAGTTTAGAAGAAAACGATGTTTTTTTTTTTTCTTTGGTCGTAACAGTACGAATGAAGAAGAAATGCTGTTATCTCCGTCAATATTAATTTTTTTTGAATAAGATTTGCTTTTCATAGCTGTTTAAGACAATCTTGATGTATTTTGATACTTTGACAACGATTTTTTCAGTAGTTTAGAAGAAAACGATGTTTTTTTTCTTTGGTCGTTACAGTATAATAGAAAACAAAATTCGTCAATATTAATTTTTTTTTAATAAGATTGGCTTTTCATAGCAGTTTAAGACAATCTTGATATATTTTGATACTTTGACAACAATTTTTCCAGTAGTTTAGAAGAAAACGATGTTTTTTTTTTCTTTGGTCGTTACAGTACGAATGAAAAAAAAATGCTGTTAACTCCGTCAATGTTAATTTTTTTTTCGATTTAGATTGGCTTTTCATAGCTGTTTAAGACAATCTTGATGTATTTTGATTCTTTGACAACGGTTTTTCCAGTAATTTAGAAGAAAACGATGTTTTTTTTTCTTTGGTCGTTACAGTATGATAGAAAACAAAATTTCGTTAATTTTAATTTTTTTTGAATAAGATTTGCTTTTCATAGCTGTTTAAGACAATCTTGATGTATTTTGATACTTTGACAACGATTTTTTCAGTAGTTTAGAAGAAAACGATGTTTTTTTTTTTCTTTGGTCGTTACAGTACGAATGAAAAAAAAAATGCTGTTATCTCCGTCAATATTAATTTTTTTTGAATAAGATTTGCTTTTCATAGCTGTTTAAGACAATCTTGATGTATTTTGATACTTTGACAACGATTTTTCCAGTAGTTTAGAAGAAAACGATGTTTTTTTTCTTTGGTCGTTACAGTACGAATGAAAAAAAAATGCTGTTATCTCCGTCAATATTAATTTTTTTTCGATTTAGATTGGCTTTTCATAGCTGTTTAAGACAATCTTGATGTATTTTGATACTTTGACAACGATTTTTCTAGTAGTTTAGAAGAAAACGATGTTTTTTTTTTCTTTGGTCGTTACAGTACGAAAGAAAAAAAAATGCTGTTAACTCCGTCAATGTTAATTTTTTTTCGATTTAGATTGGCTTTTCATAGCTGTTTAAGACAATCTTGATGTATTTTGATTCTTTGACAACGATTTTTCCAGTAAATTAGAAGAAAACGCTGTTTTTTTCCTTGGTCGTTACAGTATGATAGAAAAAAAAATGCTGTTAACTCCGTCAATGTTAATTTTTTTCGATTTAGATTTGCTTTTCATAGCTGTTTAAGACAATCTTGATGTATTTTAATACTTTGACAACGATTTTTCCAGTAGCTTAGAAGAAAACGATGTTTTTTTTTTTAGGTCGTTACAGTACGAAAGAAAAAAAAAATTCGTCAATTATAATTTGTTTTCGATTTAGATTTGCTTTTCATAGCTGTTTAAGACAATCTTGATGTATTTTGATACTTTGACAACGATTTTTCCAGTAGTTTAGAAGAAAACGATGTTTTTTTTTTCTTTGGTCGTAACAGTACGAATGAAGAAGAAATGCTGTTATCTCCGTCAATATTAATTTTTTTTGAATAAGATTTGCTTTTCATAGCTGTTTAAGACAATCTTGATGTATTTTGATACTTTGACAACGATTTTTCCAGTAGTTTAGAAGAAAACGATGTTTTTTTTTTTCTTTGGTCGTAACAGTACGAATGAAGAAGAAATGCTGTTATCTCCGTCAATATTAATTTTTTTTGAATAAGATTTGCTTTTCATAGCTGTTTAAGACAATCTTGATGTATTTTGATACTTTGACAACGATTTTTTCAGTAGTTTAGAAGAAAACGATGTTTTTTTTCTTTGGTCGTTACAGTATAATAGAAAACAAAATTCGTTAATATTAATTTTTTTTTAATAAGATTGGCTTTTCATAGCAGTTTAAGACAATCTTGATATATTTTGATACTTTGACAACGATTTTTCCAGTAGTTTAGAAGAAAACGATGTTTTTTTTTTCTTTGGTCGTTACAGTACGAATGAAAAAAAAATGCTGTCAACTCCGTCAATGTTAATTTTTTTTCGATTTAGATTTGCTTTTCATAGCTGTTTAAGACAATCTTGATGTATTTTGATACTTTGACAACGATTTTTCCAGTAGTTTAGAAGAAAACGATGTTTTTTTTTTTCTTTGGTCGTAACAGTACGAATGAAGAAGAAATGCTGTTATCTCCGTCAATATTATTTTTTTTTGAATAAGATTTGCTTTTCATAGCTGTTTAAGACAATCTTGATGTATTTTGATACTTTGACAACGATTTTTCCAGTAGTTTAGAAGAAAACGATGTTTTTTTTCTTTGGTCGTTACAGTATAATAGAAAACAAAATTCGTTAATATTAATTTTTTTTTAATAAGATTGGCTTTTCATAGCTGTTTAAGACAATCTTGATATATTTTGATACTTTGACAACGGTTTTTCCAGTAGTTTAGAAGAAAACGATGTTTTTTTTTTCTTTGGTCGTTACAGTACGAATGAAAAAAAAATGCTGTTATCTCCGTCAATATTAATTTTTTTTCGATTTAGATTGGCTTTTCATAGCTGTTTAAGACAATCTTGATGTATTTTTATTCTTTGACAACGATTTTTCCAGTAGTTTAGAAGAAAACGCTGTTTTTTTCATTGGTCGTTACAGTATAATAGAAAACAAAATTTCGTTAATTTTAATTTTTTTTAATAAGATTTGCTTTTCATAGCTCTTTAAGACAATCTTGATGTATTTTGATACTTTGACAACGATTTTTCCAGTAGTTTAGAATAAAACGATGTTTTTTTTTTCTTTGGTCGTTACAGTATAATAGAAAACAAAATTCGTTAATATTAATTTTTTTTAATAAGATTGGCTTTTCATAGCAGTTTAAGACAATCTTGATATATTTTGATACTTTGACAACGATTTTTCCAGTAGTTTAGAAGAAAACGATGTTTTTTTTTCTTTGGTCGTTACAGTACGAATGAAAAAAAAAATGCTGTTATCTCCGTCAATATTAATTTTTTTTGAATAAGATTTGCTTTTCATAGCTGTTTAAGACAATCTTGATGTATTTTGATACTTTGACAACGATTTTTTCAGTAGTTTAGAAGAAAACAATGTTTTTTTTTTCTTTGGTCGTTACAGTACGAATGAAAAAAAAAATGCTGTTATCTCCGTCAATATTAATTTTTTTTTAATAAGATTTGCTTTTCATAGCTGTTTAAGACAATCTTGATGTATTTTGATACTTTGACAACGATTTTTCTAGTAGTTTAGAAGAAAACGATGTTTTTTTTTTCTTTGGTCGTTACAGTACGAAAAAAAAAAAAAATGCTGTTAACTCCGTCAATGTTAATTTTTTTTCGATTTAGATTTGCTTTTCATAGCTGTTTAAGACAATCTTGATGTATTTTGATTCTTTGACAACGATTTTTCCAGTAAATTAGAAGAAAACGCTGTTTTTTTCTTTGGTCGTTACAGTATGATAGAAAAAAAAATGCTGTTAACTCCGTCAATGTTAATTTTTTTCGATTTAGATTTGCTTTTCATAGCTGTTTAAGACAATCTTGATGTATTTTGATACTTTGACAACGATTTTTCCAGTAGTTTAGAAGAAAACGATGTTTTTTTTTTTCTTTGGTCGTAACAGTACGAATGAAGAAGAAATGCTGTTATCTCCGTCAATATTAATTTTTTTTGAATAAGATTTGCTTTTCATAGCTGTTTAAGACAATCTTGATGTATTTTGATTCTTTGACAACGATTTTTCCAGTAGTTTAGAAGAAAACGATGTTTTTTTTTTCTTTGGTCGTAACAGTACGAATGAAGAAGAAATGCTGTTATCTCCGTCAATATTAATTTTTTTTGAATAAGATTTGCTTTTCATAGCTGTTTAAGACAATCTTGATGTATTTTGATACTTTGACAACGATTTTTCCAGTAGTTTAGAAGAAAACGATGTTTTTTTTCTTTGGTCGTTACAGTATAATAGAAAACAAAATTCGTTAATATTAATTTTTTTTTAATAAGACTGGCTTTTCATAGCAGTTTAAGACAATCTTGATATATTTTGATACTTTGACAACGATTTTTACAGTAGTTTAGAAGAAAACGATGTTTTTTTTTTCTTTGGTCGTTACAGTACGAATGAAAAAAAAATGCTGTTATCTTCGTCAATATTAATTTTTTTTCGATTTAGATTGGCTTTTCATAGCTGTTTAAGACAATCTTGATGTATTTTGATACTTTGACAACGATTTTTCCAGTAGTTTAGAAGAAAACGATGTTTTTTTTTTTTCTTTGGTCGTAACAGTACGAATGAAGAAGAAATGCTGTTATCTCCGTCAATATTAATTTTTTTTGAATAAGATTTGCTTTTCATAGCTGTTTAAGACAATCTTGATGTATTTTGATACTTTGACAACGATTTTTTCAGTAGTTTAGAAGAAAACGATGTTTTTTTTCTTTGGTCGTTACAGTATAATAGAAAACAAAATTCGTTAATATTAATTTTTTTTTAATAAGATTGGCTTTTCATAGCAGTTTAAGACAATCTTGATATATTTTGATACTTTGACAACGATTTTTCCAGTAGTTTAGAAGAAAACGATGTTTTTTTTTTCTTTGGTCGTTACAGTACGAATGAAAAAAAAATGCTGTCAACTCCGTCAATGTTAATTTTTTTTCGATTTAGATTTGCTTTTCATAGCTGTTTAAGACAATCTTGATGTATTTTGATACTTTGACAACGATTTTTCCAGTAGTTTAGAAGAAAACGATGTTTTTTTTTTTCTTTGGTCGTAACAGTACGAATGAAGAAGAAATGCTGTTATCTCCGTCAATATTATTTTTTTTTAAATAAGATTTGCTTTTCATAGCTGTTTAAGACAATCTTGATGTATTTTGATACTTTGACAACGATTTTTCCAGTAGTTTAGAAGAAAACGATGTTTTTTTTCTTTGGTCGTTACAGTATAATAGAAAACAAAATTCGTTAATATTAATTTTTTTTTAATAAGATTGGCTTTTCATAGCTGTTTAAGACAATCTTGATATATTTTGATACTTTGACAACGGTTTTTCCAGTAGTTTAGAAGAAAACGATGTTTTTTTTTTCTTTGGTCGTTACAGTACGAATGAAAAAAAAATGCTGTTATCTCCGTCAATATTAATTTTTTTTCGATTTAGATTGGCTTTTCATAGCTGTTTAAGACAATCTTGATGTATTTTTATTCTTTGACAACGATTTTTCCAGTAGTTTAGAAGAAAACGCTGTTTTTTTCATTGGTCGTTACAGTATAATAGAAAACAAAATTTCGTTAATTTTAATTTTTTTTAATAAGATTTGCTTTTCATAGCTCTTTAAGACAATCTTGATGTATTTTGATACTTTGACAACGATTTTTCCAGTAGTTTAGAATAAAACGATGTTTTTTTTTTCTTTGGTCGTTACAGTATAATAGAAAACAAAATTCGTTAATATTAATTTTTTTTAATAAGATTGGCTTTTCATAGCAGTTTAAGACAATCTTGATATATTTTGATACTTTGACAACGATTTTTCCAGTAGTTTAGAAGAAAACGATGTTTTTTTTTCTTTGGTCGTTACAGTACGAATGAAAAAAAAAATGCTGTTATCTCCGTCAATATTAATTTTTTTTGAATAAGATTTGCTTTTCATAGCTGTTTAAGACAATCTTGATGTATTTTGATACTTTGACAACGATTTTTTCAGTAGTTTAGAAGAAAACAATGTTTTTTTTTTCTTTGGTCGTTACAGTACGAATGAAAAAAAAAATGCTGTTATCTCCGTCAATATTAATTTTTTTTGAATAAGATTTGCTTTTCATAGCTGTTTAAGACAATCTTGATGTATTTTGATACTTTGACAACGATTTTTCTAGTAGTTTAGAAGAAAACGATGTTTTTTTTTTCTTTGGTCGTTACAGTACGAAAAAAAAAAAAATGCTGTTAACTCCGTCAATGTTAATTTTTTTTCGATTTAGATTTGCTTTTCATAGCTGTTTAAGACAATCTTGATGTATTTTGATTCTTTGACAACGATTTTTCCAGTAAATTAGAAGAAAACGCTGTTTTTTTCTTTGGTCGTTACAGTATGATAGAAAAAAAAATGCTGTTAACTCCGTCAATGTTAATTTTTTTCGATTTAGATTTGCTTTTCATAGCTGTTTAAGACAATCTTGATGTATTTTGATACTTTGACAACGATTTTTCCAGTAGTTTAGAAGAAAACGATGTTTTTTTTTTTCTTTGGTCGTAACAGTACGAATGAAGAAGAAATGCTGTTATCTCCGTCAATATTAATTTTTTTTGAATAAGATTTGCTTTTCATAGCTGTTTAAGACAATCTTGATGTATTTTGATTCTTTGACAACGATTTTTCCAGTAGTTTAGAAGAAAACGATGTTTTTTTTTTCTTTGGTCGTAACAGTACGAATGAAGAAGAAATGCTGTTATCTCCGTCAATATTAATTTTTTTTGAATAAGATTTGCTTTTCATAGCTGTTTAAGACAATCTTGATGTATTTTGATACTTTGACAACGATTTTTCCAGTAGTTTAGAAGAAAACGATGTTTTTTTTCTTTGGTCGTTACAGTATAATAGAAAACAAAATTCGTTAATATTAATTTTTTTTTAATAAGACTGGCTTTTCATAGCAGTTTAAGACAATCTTGATATATTTTGATACTTTGACAACGATTTTTACAGTAGTTTAGAAGAAAACGATGTTTTTTTTTTCTTTGGTCGTTACAGTACGAATGAAAAAAAAATGCTGTTATCTTCGTCAATATTAATTTTTTTTCGATTTAGATTGGCTTTTCATAG
Source organism: Ptychoptera albimana (assembly GCA_961205885.1). Taxonomy (NCBI): domain Eukaryota; kingdom Metazoa; phylum Arthropoda; class Insecta; order Diptera; family Ptychopteridae; genus Ptychoptera; species Ptychoptera albimana. The sequence goes on from OY540806.1 coordinate 7,705,543, forward strand.
CTGTTTAAGACAATCTTGATGTATTTTGATACTTTGACAACGATTTTTCCAGTAGTTTAGAAGAAAACGATGTTTTTTTTTTTTCTTTGGTCGTAACAGTACGAATGAAGAAGAAATGCTGTTATCTCCGTCAATATTAATTTTTTTTGAATAAGATTTGCTTTTCATAGCTGTTTAAGACAATCTTGATGTATTTTGATACTTTGACAACGATTTTTTCAGTAGTTTAGAAGAAAACGATGTTTTTTTTCTTTGGTCGTTACAGTATAATAGAAAACAAAATTCGTCAATATTAATTTTTTTTTAATAAGATTGGCTTTTCATAGCAGTTTAAGACAATCTTGATATATTTTGATACTTTGACAACAATTTTTCCAGTAGTTTAGAAGAAAACGATGTTTTTTTTTTCTTTGGTCGTTACAGTACGAATGAAAAAAAAATGCTGTTAACTCCGTCAATGTTAATTTTTTTTTCGATTTAGATTGGCTTTTCATAGCTGTTTAAGACAATCTTGATGTATTTTGATTCTTTGACAACGGTTTTTCCAGTAATTTAGAAGAAAACGATGTTTTTTTTTCTTTGGTCGTTACAGTATGATAGAAAACAAAATTTCGTTAATTTTAATTTTTTTTGAATAAGATTTGCTTTTCATAGCTGTTTAAGACAATCTTGATGTATTTTGATACTTTGACAACGATTTTTTCAGTAGTTTAGAAGAAAACGATGTTTTTTTTTTCTTTGGTCGTTACAGTACGAATGAAAAAAAAAATGCTGTTATCTCCGTCAATATTAATTTTTTTTGAATAAGATTTGCTTTTCATAGCTGTTTAAGACAATCTTGATGTATTTTGATACTTTGACAACGATTTTTCCAGTAGTTTAGAAGAAAACGATGTTTTTTTTCTTTGGTCGTTACAGTACGAATGAAAAAAAAATGCTGTTATCTCCGTCAATATTAATTTTTTTTCGATTTAGATTGGCTTTTCATAGCTGTTTAAGACAATCTTGATGTATTTTGATACTTTGACAACGATTTTTCTAGTAGTTTAGAAGAAAACGATGTTTTTTTTTTCTTTGGTCGTTACAGTACGAAAGAAAAAAAAATGCTGTTAACTCCGTCAATGTTAATTTTTTTTCGATTTAGATTGGCTTTTCATAGCTGTTTAAGACAATCTTGATGTATTTTGATTCTTTGACAACGATTTTTCCAGTAAATTAGAAGAAAACGCTGTTTTTTTCCTTGGTCGTTACAGTATGATAGAAAAAAAAATGCTGTTAACTCCGTCAATGTTAATTTTTTTCGATTTAGATTTGCTTTTCATAGCTGTTTAAGACAATCTTGATGTATTTTGATACTTTGACAACGATTTTTCCAGTAGCTTAGAAGAAAACGATGTTTTTTTTTTTAGGTCGTTACAGTACGAAAGAAAAAAAAAATTCGTCAATTATAATTTGTTTTCGATTTAGATTTGCTTTTCATAGCTGTTTAAGACAATCTTGATGTATTTTGATACTTTGACAACGATTTTTCCAGTAGTTTAGAAGAAAACGATGTTTTTTTTTTCTTTGGTCGTAACAGTACGAATGAAGAAGAAATGCTGTTATCTCCGTCAATATTAATTTTTTTTGAATAAGATTTGCTTTTCATAGCTGTTTAAGACAATCTTGATGTATTTTGATACTTTGACAACGATTTTTCCAGTAGTTTAGAAGAAAACGATGTTTTTTTTTTTCTTTGGTCGTAACAGTACGAATGAAGAAGAAATGCTGTTATCTCCGTCAATATTAATTTTTTTTGAATAAGATTTGCTTTTCATAGCTGTTTAAGACAATCTTGATGTATTTTGATACTTTGACAACGATTTTTCCAGTAGTTTAGAAGAAAACGATGTTTTTTTTCTTTGGTCGTTACAGTATAATAGAAAACAAAATTCGTTAATATTAATTTTTTTTTAATAAGATTGGCTTTTCATAGCAGTTTAAGACAATCTTGATATATTTTGATACTTTGACAACGATTTTTCCAGTAGTTTAGAAGAAAACGATGTTTTTTTTTTCTTTGGTCGTTACAGTACGAATGAAAAAAAAATGCTGTCAACTCCGTCAATGTTAATTTTTTTTCGATTTAGATTTGCTTTTCATAGCTGTTTAAGACAATCTTGATGTATTTTGATACTTTGACAACGATTTTTCCAGTAGTTTAGAAGAAAACGATGTTTTTTTTTTTCTTTGGTCGTAACAGTACGAATGAAGAAGAAATGCTGTTATCTCCGTCAATATTAATTTTTTTTGAATAAGATTTGCTTTTCATAGCTGTTTAAGACAATCTTGATGTATTTTGATACTTTGACAACGATTTTTCCAGTAGTTTAGAAGAAAACGATGTTTTTTTTCTTTGGTCGTTACAGTATAATAGAAAACAAAATTCGTTAATATTAATTTTTTTTTAATAAGATTGGCTTTTCATAGCTGTTTAAGACAATCTTGATATATTTTGATACTTTGACAACGGTTTTTCCAGTAGTATAGAAGAAAACGATGTTTTTTTTTTCTTTGGTCGTTACAGTACGAATGAAAAAAAAATGCTGTTATCTCCGTCAATATTAATTTTTTTTCGATTTAGATTGGCTTTTCATAGCTGTTTAAGACAATCTTGATGTATTTTTATTCTTTGACAACGATTTTTCCAGTAGTTTAGAAGAAAACGCTGATTTTTTCATTGGTCGTTACAGTATAATAGAAAACAAAATTTCGTTAATTTTAAATTTTTTTAATAAGATTTGCTTTTCATAGCTCTTTAAGACAATCTTGATGTATTTTGATACTTTGACAACGATTTTTCCAGTAGTTTAGAATAAAACGATGTTTTTTTTTTCTTTGGTCGTAACAGTACGAATAAAAAAGAAATGCTGTTATCTCCGTCAATATTAATTTTTTTTGAAAAAGATTTGCTTTTTATAGCTGTTTAAGACAATCTTGATGTATTTTGATACTTTGACAACGATTTTTCCAGTAGTTTAGAAGAAAACGATGTTTTTTTTCTTTGGTCGTTACAGTACGAATGAAAAAAAAATGCTGTTATCTCCGTCAATATTAATTTTTTTTCGATTTAGATTGGCTTTTCATAGCTGTTTAAGACAATCTTGATGTATTTTGATTCTTTGACAACGGTTTTTCCAGTAATTTAGAAGAAAACGATGTTTTTTTTTCTTTGGTCGTTACAGTATGATAGAAAACAAAATTTCGTTAATTTTAATTTTTTTTTGAATAAGATTTGCTTTTCATAGCTGTTTAAGACAATCTTGATGTATTTTGATACTTTGACAACGATTTTTTCAGTAGTTTAGAAGAAAACGATGTTTTTTTTTTCTTTGGTCGTTACAGTACGAATGAAAAAAAAAATGCTGTTATCTCCGTCAATATTAATTTTTTTTGAATAAGATTTGCTTTTCATAGCTGTTTAAGACAATCTTGATGTATTTTGATACTTTGACAACGATTTTTCCAGTAGTTTAGAAGAAAACGATGTTTTTTTTCTTTGGTCGTTACAGTACGAATGAAAAAAAAATGCTGTTATCTCCGTCAATATTAATTTTTTTTCGATTTAGATTGGCTTTTCATAGCTGTTTAAGACAATCTTGATGTATTTTGATACTTTGACAACGATTTTTCTAGTAGTTTAGAAGAAAACGATGTTTTTTTTTTCTTTGGTCGTTACAGTACGAAAGAAAAAAAAAATGCTGTTAACTCCGTCAATGTTAATTTTTTTTTGATTTAGATTGGCTTTTCATAGCTGTTTAAGACAATCTTGATGTATTTTGATTCTTTGACAACGATTTTTCCAGTAAATTAGAAGAAAACGCTGTTTTTTTCTTTGGTCGTTACAGTATGATAGAAAAAAAAATGCTGTTAACTCCGTCAATGTTAATTTTTTTCGATTTAGATTTGCTTTTCATAGCTGTTTAAGACAATCTTGATGTATTTTGATACTTTGACAACGATTTTTCCAGTAGCTTAGAAGAAAACGATGTTTTTTTTTTTAGGTCGTTACAGTACGAAAGAAAAAAAAAATTCGTCAATTATAATTTGTTTTCGATTTAGATTTGCTTTTCATAGCTGTTTAAGACAATCTTGATGTATTTTGATACTTTGACAACGATTTTTCCAGTAGTTTAGAAGAAAACGATGTTTTTTTTTTTCTTTTGTCGTAACAGTACGAATGAAGAAGAAATGCTGTTATCTCCGTCAATATTAATTTTTTTTGAATAAGATTTGCTTTTCATAGCTGTTTAAGACAATCTTGATGTATTTTGATACTTTGACAACGATTTTTCCAGTAGTTTAGAAGAAAACGATGTTTTTTTTTTTCTTTGGTCGTAACAGTACGAATGAAGAAGAAATGCTGTTATCTCCGTCAATATTAATTTTTTTTGAATAAGATTTGCTTTTCATAGCTGTTTAAGACAATCTTGATGTATTTTGATACTTTGACAACGATTTTTCCAGTAGTTTAGAAGAAAACGATGTTTTTTTTCTTTGGTCGTTACAGTATAATAGAAAACAAAATTCGTTAATATTAATTTTTTTTTAATAAGATTGGCTTTTCATAGCAGTTTAAGACAATCTTGATATATTTTGATACTTTGACAACGATTTTTCCAGTAGTTTAGAAGAAAACGATGTTTTTTTTTTCTTTGGTCGTTACAGTACGAATGAAAAAAAAATGCTGTTATCTTCGTCAATATTAATTTTTTTTCGATTTAGATTGGCTTTTCATAGCTGTTTAAGACAATCTTGATGTATTTTGATACTTTGACAACGATTTTTCCAGTAGTTTAGAAGAAAACGATGTATTTTTTTTCTTTTGTCGATACAGTACAAAAAAAAAATCTATCAACTCCGTCAATGTTAATTTTTTTTCGATTTAGATTTGCTTTTCATAGCTGTTTAAGACAATCTTGATGTATTTTGATACTTTGACAACGATTTCTCCAGTAGCTTAGAAGAAAACGATGTTTTTTTTTTTCTTTGGTCGTAACAGTACGAATGAAGAAGAAATGCTGTTATCTCCGTCAATATTAATTTTTTTTGAATAAGATTTGCTTTTCATAGCTGTTTAAGACAATCTTGATGTATTTTGATACTTTGACAACGATTTTTCCAGTAGTTTAGAAGAAAACGATGTTTTTTTTCTTTGGTCGTTACAGTATAATAGAAAACAAAATTCGTTAATATTAATTTTTTTTTAATAAGATTGGCTTTTCATAGCTGTTTAAGACAATCTTGATGTATTTTGATACTTTGACAACGATTTTTCCAGTAGTTTAGAAGAAAACGATGTATTTTTTTTCTTTTGTCGATACAGTACAAAAAAAAAATCTATCAACTCCGTCAATGTTAATTTTTTTTCGATTTAGATTTGCTTTTCATAGCTGTTTAAGACAATCTTGATGTATTTTGATACTTTGACAACGATTTTTCCAGTAGTTTAGAAGAAAACGATGTTTTTTTTTTCTTTGGTCGTAACAGTACGAATGAAGAAGAAATGCTGTTATCTCCGTCAATATTAATTTTTTTTGAATAAGATTTGCTTTTCATAGCTGTTTAAGACAATCTTGATGTATTTTGATACTTTGACAACGATTTTTCCAGTAGTTTAGAAGAAAACGATGTTTTTTTTTTCTTTGGTCGTTACAGTACGAATGAAAAAAAAATGCTGTTATCTTCGTCAATATTAATTTTTTTTCGATTTAGATTGGCTTTTCATAGCTGTTTAAGACAATCTTGATGTATTTTGATACTTTGACAACGATTTTTCCAGTAGCTTAGAAGAAAACGATGTTTTTTTTTTTAGGTCGTTACAGTACGAAAGAAAAAAAAAATTCGTCAATTATAATTTGTTTTCGATTTAGATTTGCTTTTCATAGCTGTTTAAGACAATCTTGATGTATTTTGATACTTTGACAACGATTTTTCCAGTAGTTTAGAAGAAAACGATGTTTTTTTTTTTCTTTGGTCGTAACAGTACGAATGAAGAAGAAATGCTGTTATCTCCGTCAATATTAATTTTTTTTGAATAAGATTTGCTTTTCATAGCTGTTTAAGACAATCTTGATGTATTTTGATACTTTGACAACGATTTTTCCAGTAGTTTAGAAGAAAACGATGTTTTTTTTTTTCTTTGGTCGTAACAGTACGAATGAAGAAGAAATGCTGTTATCTCCGTCAATATTAATTTTTTTTGAATAAGATTTGCTTTTCATAGCTGTTTAAGACAATCTTGATGTATTTTGATACTTTGACAACGATTTTTCCAGTAGTTTAGAAGAAAACGATGTTTTTTTTCTTTGGTCGTTACAGTATAATAGAAAACAAAATTCGTTAATATTAATTTTTTTTTTAATAAGATTGGCTTTTCATAGCTGTTTAAGACAATCTTGATATATTTTGATACTTTGACAACGATTTTTCCAGTAGTTTAGAAGAAAACGATGTTTTTTTTTTCTTTGGTCGTTACAGTACGAATGAAAAAAAAATGCTGTTATCTCCGTCAATATTAATTTTTTTTGAAAAAGATTTGCTTTTTATAGCTGTTTAAGACAATCTTGATGTATTTTGATACTTTGACAACGATTTTTCCAGTAGTTTAGAAGAAAACGATGTTTTTTTTCTTTGGTCGTTACAGTATGAAAGAAAAAAAAAATTCGTTAATATTAATTTTTTTTTAATAAGATTGGCTTTTCATAGCTGTTTAAGACAATCTTGATGTATTTTGATACTTTGACAACGATTATTCCAGTAGTTTAGAAGAAAACGATGTTTTTTTTTTCTTTGGTCGTTACAGTACGAATGAAAAAAAAATGCTGTTATCTCCGTCAATATTAATTTTTTTTCGATTTAGATTGGCTTTTCATAGCTGTTTAAGACAATCTTGATGTATTTTGATACTTTGACAACGATTTTTCCAGTAGCTTAGAAGAAAACGATGTTTTTTTCTTTGGTCGTTACAGTATGATAGAAAACAAAATTTCGTTAATTTTAATTTTTTTTCGATTTAGAGTTGCTTTTCATAGCTGTTTAAGACAATCTTGATGTATTTTGATACTTTGACAACGATTTTTCCAGTAGCTTAGAAGAAAAGGATATTTCTTTTTTTCTTTGGTCGTTACAGTACGATAGAAAAACAAATGCTGTTATCTTCGCCAATATTAATTTTTTTTGAAAAAGATTTGCTTTTCATAGCTGTTTAAGACAATCTTGATGTATTTTGATACTTTGACAACGATTTTTCCAGTAGTTTAGAAGAAAACGATGTTTTTTTTCTTTGGTCGTTACAGTATGAAAGAAAAAAAAAATTCGTTAATATTAATTTTTTTTTAATAAGATTGGCTTTTCATAGCTGTTTAAGACAATCTTGATGTATTTTGATACTTTGACAACGATTTTTCCAGTAGTTTAGAAGAAAACGATGTTTTTTTTCTTTGGTCGTTACAGTATAATAGAAAACAAAATTCGTTAATATTAATTTTTTTTTAATAAGATTGGCTTTTCATAGCTGTTTAAGACAATCTTGATATATTTTGATACTTTGACAACGATTTTTCCAGTAGTTTAGAAGAAAACGATGTTTTTTTTTTCTTTGGTCGTTACAGTACGAATGAAAAAAAAATGCTGTTATCTCCGTCAATATTAATTTTTTTTGAAAAAGATTTGCTTTTTATAGCTGTTTAAGACAATCTTGATGTATTTTGATACTTTGACAACGATTTTTCCAGTAGTTTAGAAGAAAACGATGTTTTTTTTCTTTGGTCGTTACAGTATGAAAGAAAAAAAAAATTCGTTAATATTAATTTTTTTTTAATAAGATTGGCTTTTCATAGCTGTTTAAGACAATCTTGATGTATTTTGATACTTTGGCAACGATTATTCCAGTAGTTTAGAAGAAAACGATGTTTTTTTTTTCTTTGGTCGTTACAGTACGAATGAAAAAAAAATGCTGTTATCTCCGTCAATATTAATTTTTTTTCGATTTAGATTGGCTTTTCATAGCTGTTTAAGACAATCTTGATGTATTTTTATTCTTTGACAACGATTTTTCCAGTAGTTTAGAAGAAAACGCTGTTTTTTTCATTGGTCGTTACAGTATAATAGAAAACAAAATTTCGTTAATTTTAATTTTTTTTAATAAGATTTGCTTTTCATAGCTCTTTAAGACAATCTTGATGTATTTTGATACTTTGACAACGATTTTTCCAGTAGTTTAGAATAAAACGATGTTTTTTTTTTATTTGGTCGTAACAGTACGAATGAAAAAGAAATGCTGTTATCTCCGTCAATATTAATTTTTTTTGAAAAAGATTTGCTTTTTATAGCTGTTTAAGACAATCTTGATGTATTTTGATACTTTGACAACGATTTTTCCAGTAGTTTAGAAGAAAACGATGTTTTTTTTCTTTGGTCGTTACAGTATGAAAGAAAAAAAAAATTCGTTAATATTAATTTTTTTTTAATAAGATTGGCTTTTCATAGCTGTTTAAGACAATCTTGATATATTTTGATACTTTGACAACGATTATTCCAGTAGTTTAGAAGAAAACGATGTTTTTTTTTTCTTTGGTCGTTACAGTACGAATGAAAAAAAAATGCTGTTATCTCCGTCAATATTAATTTTTTTTCGATTTAGATTGGCTTTTCATAGCTGTTTAAGACAATCTTGATGTATTTTGATACTTTGACAACGATTTTTCCAGTAGCTTAGAAGAAAACGATGTTTTTTTCTTTGGTCGTTACAGTATGATAGAAAACAAAATTTCGTTAATTTTAATTTTTTTTCGATTTAGAGTTGCTTTTCATAGCTGTTTAAGACAATCTTGATGTATTTTGATACTTTGACAACGATTTTTCCAGTAGCTTAGAAGAAAAGGATATTTCTTTTTTTCTTTGGTCGTTACAGTACGATAGAAAAACAAATGCTGTTATCTTCGCCAATATTAATTTTTTTTCGTTTAAGATTGGCTTTTCATAGCTGTTTAAGACAATCTTGATGTATTTTGATACTTTGACAACGATTTTTTCAGTAGCTTAGAAGAAAACGATGTGTTTTTTTTTGGTCGTTACAGTACGAAAGAAAAAAAAATGCTGTTAACTCCGTCAATGTTAATTTTTTTTTCGATTTAGATTGGCTTTTCATAGCTGTTTAAGACAATCTTGATGTATTTTGATTCTTTGACAACGGTTTTTCCAGTAATTTAGAAGAAAACGATGTTTTTTTTCTTTGGTCGTTACAGTATGATAGAAAACAAAATTTCGTTAATTTTAATTTTTTTTGCATAAGATTTGCTTTTCATAGCTGTTTAAAACAATCTTGATGTATTTTGATACTTTGACAACGATTTTTCAGTAGTTTAGAAGAAAACGATGTTTTTTTTTCTTTTGTCGTTACAGTACGAATGAAAAAAAAATGCTGTTATCTCCGTCAATATTAATTTTTTTTGAATAAGATTTGCTTTTCATAGCTGTTTAAGATAATCTTGATGTATTTTGATACTTTGACAACGATTTTTCCAGTAGTTTAGAAGAAAACGATGTTTTTTTTTTTTCTTTGGTCGTAACAGTACGAATGAAGAAGAAATGCTGTTATCTCCGTCAATATTAATTTTTTTTGAATAAGATTTGCTTTTCATAGCTGTTTAAGACAATCTTGATGTATTTTGATACTTTGACAACGATTTTTTCAGTAGTTTAGAAGAAAACGATGTTTTTTTTCTTTGGTCGTTACAGTATAATAGAAAACAAAATTCGTTAATATTAATTTTTTTTTAATAAGATTGGCTTTTCATAGCAGTTTAAGACAATCTTGATATATTTTGATACTTTGACAACAATTTTTCCAGTAGTTTAGAAGAAAACGATGTTTTTTTTTCTTTGGTCGTTACAGTACGAATGAAAAAAAAATGCTGTTAACTCCGTCAATGTTAATTTTTTTTTCGATTTAGATTGGCTTTTCATAGCTGTTTAAGACAATCTTGATGTATTTTGATTCTTTGACAACGGTTTTTCCAGTAGTTTAGAAGAAAACGATGTTTTTTTTTCTTTGGTCGTTACAGTATGATAGAAAACAAAATTACGTTAATTTTAATTTTTTTTGAATAAGATTTGCTTTTCATAGCTGTTTAAGACAATCTTGATGTATTTTGATACTTTGACAACGATTTTTCCAGTAGTTTAGAAGAAAACGATGTTTTTTTTTTCTTTGGTCGTTACAGTACGAATGAAAAAAAAAATGCTGTTATCTCCGTCAATATTAATTTTTTTTGAATAAGATTTGCTTTTCATAGCTGTTTAAGACAATCTTGATGTATTTTGATACTTTGACAACGATTTTTCCAGTAGTTTAGAAGAAAACGATGTTTTTTTTCTTTGGTCGTTACAGTACGAATGAAAAAAAAATGCTGTTATCTCCGTCAATATTAATTTTTTTTCGATTTAGATTGGCTTTTCATAGCTGTTTAAGACAATCTTGATGTATTTTGATACTTTGACAACGATTTTTCTAGTAGTTTAGAAGAAAACGATGTTTTTTTTTTCTTTGGTCGTTACAGTACGAAAGAAAAAAAAAATGCTGTTAACTCCGTCAATGTTAATTTTTTTTCGATTTAGATTGGCTTTTCATAGCTGTTTAAGACAATCTTGATGTATTTTGATTCTTTGACAACGATTTTTCCAGTAAATTAGAAGAAAACGCTGTTTTTTTCTTTGGTCGTTACAGTATGAATGAAAAAAAAATGCTGTTAACTCCGTCAATGTTAATTTTTTTCGATTTAGATTTGCTTTTCATAGCTGTTTAAGACAATCTTGATGTATTTTGATACTTTGACAACGATTTTTCCAGTAGCTTAGAAGAAAACGATGTTTTTTTTTTTAGGTCGTTACAGTACGAAAGAAAAAAAAAATTCGTCAATTATAATTTGTTTTCGATTTAGATTTGCTTTTCATAGCTGTTTAAGACAATCTTGATGTATTTTGATACTTTGACAACGATTTTTCCAGTAGTTTAGAAGAAAACGATGTTTTTTTTTTCTTTGGTCGTAACAGTACGAATGAAGAAGAAATGCTGTTATCTCCGTCAATATTAATTTTTTTTGAATAAGATTTGCTTTTCATAGCTGTTTAAGACAATCTTGATGTATTTTGATACTTTGACAACGATTTTTCCAGTAGTTTAGAAGAAAACGATGTTTTTTTTTTTCTTTGGTCGTAACAGTACGAATGAAGAAGAAATGCTGTTATCTCCGTCAATATTAATTTTTTTTGAATAAGATTTGCTTTTCATAGCTGTTTAAGACAATCTTGATGTATTTTGATACTTTGACAACGATTTTTCCAGTAGTTTAGAAGAAAACGATGTTTTTTTTCTTTGGTCGTTACAGTATAATAGAAAACAAAATTCGTTAATATTAATTTTTTTTTAATAAGATTGGCTTTTCAAAGCTGTTTAAGACAATCTTGATATATTTTGATACTTTGACAACGATTTTTCCAGTAGTTTAGAAGAAAACGATGTTTTTTTTTTCTTTGGTCGTTACAGTACGAATGAAAAAAAAATGCTGTTATCTCCGTCAATATTAATTTTTTTTCGATTTAGATTGGCTTTTCATAGCTGTTTAAGACAATCTTGATGTATTTTGATTCTTTGACAACGATTTTTCCAGTAGTTTAGAAGAAAACGCTGTTTTTTTCATTGGTCGTTACAGTATAATAGAAAACAAAATTTCGTTAATTTTAATTTTTTTTAATAAGATTGGCTTTTCATAGCAGTTTAAGACAATCTTGATATATTTTGATACTTTGACATCGATATTTCCAGTAGTTTAGAAGAAAACGATGTTTTTTTTTTCTTTGGTCGTTACAGTACGAATGAAAAAAAAATGCTGTTATCTTCGTCAATATTAATTTTTTTTCTATTTAGATTGGCTTTTCATAGCTGTTTAAGACAATCTTGATGTATTTTGATACTTTGACAACGATTTTTCCAGTAGTTTAGAAGAAAACGATGTTTTTTTTTTTTCTTTGGTCGTAACAGTACGAATGAAGAAGAAATGCTGTTATCTCCGTCAATATTAATTTTTTTTGAATAAGATTTGCTTTTCATAGCTGTTTAAGACAATCTTGATGTATTTTGATACTTTGACAACGATTTTTCCAGTAGTTTAGAAGAAAACGATGTTTTTTTTCTTTGGTCGTTACAGTATAATAGAAAACAAAATTCGTTAATATTAATTTTTTTTTAATAAGATTGGCTTTTCATAGCTGTTTAAGACAATCTTGATATATTTTGATACTTTGACAACGATTTTTCCAGTAGTTTAGAAGAAAACGATGTTTTTTTTTTCTTTGGTCGTTACAGTACGAATGAAAAAAAAATGCTGTTATCTCCGTCAATATAAATTTTTTTTCGATTTAGATTGGCTTTTCATAGCTGTTTAAGACAATCTTGATGTATTTTGATTCTTTGACAACGATTTTTCCAGTAGTTTAGAAGAAAACGCTGTTTTTTTCATTGGTCGTTACAGTATAATAGAAAACAAAATTTCGTCAATATTAATTTTTTTTCGATTTAGATTGGCTTTTCATAGCTGTTTAAGACAATCTTGATGTATTTTGATTCTTTGACAACGATTTTTCCAGTAGTTTAGAAGAAAACGATGTTTTTTTTCTTTGGTCGTTACAGTATGAAAGAAAAAAAAAATTCGTTAATATTAATTTTTTTTTAATAAGATTGGCTTTTCATAGCTGTTTAAGACAATCTTGATGTATTTTGATACTTTGACAACGATTATTCCAGTAGTTTAGAAGAAAACGATGTTTTTTTTTTCTTTGGTCGTTACAGTACGAATGAAAAAAAAATGCTGTTATCTCCGTCAATATTAATTTTTTTTCGATTTAGATTGGCTTTTCATAGCTGTTTAAGACAATCTTGATGTATTTTGATACTTTGACAACGATTTTTCCAGTAGCTTAGAAGAAAACGATGTTTTTTTCTTTGGTCGTTACAGTATGATAGAAAACAAAATTTCGTTAATTTTAATTTTTTTTCGATTTAGAGTTGCTTTTCATAGCTGTTTAAGACAATCTTGATGTATTTTGATACTTTGACAACGATTTTTCCAGTAGCTTAGAAGAAAAGGATATTTCTTTTTTTCTTTGGTCGTTACAGTACGATAGAAAAACAAATGCTGTTATCTTCGTCAATATTAATTTTTTTTTCGATTTAGATTGGCTTTTCATAGCTGTTTAAGACAATCTTGATGTATTTTGATTCTTTGACAACGGTTTTTCCAGTAATTTAGAAGAAAACGATGTTTTTTTTCTTTGGTCGTTACAGTATGATAGAAAACAAAATTTCGTTAATTTTAATTTTTTTTGCATAAGATTTGCTTTTCATAGCTGCTTAAAACAATCTTGATGTATTTTGATACTTTGACAACGATTTTTTCAGTAGTTTAGAAAAAAACGATGTTTTTTTTTCTTTTGTCGTTACAGTACGAATGAAAAAAAAATGCTGTTATCTCCGTCAATATTAATTTTTTTTGAATAAGATTTGCTTTTCATAGCTGTTTAAGATAATCTTGATGTATTTTGATACTTTGACAACGATTTTTCCAGTAGTTTAGAAGAAAACGATGTTTTTTTTTTCTTTGGTCGTTACAGTACGAATGAAAAAAAAATGCTGTTATCTCCGTCAATATTAATTTTTTTTGAATAAGATTTGCTTTTCATAGCTGTTTAAGACAATCTTGATGTACTTTGATACTATGACAACGATTTTTTTAGTAGTTTAGAAGAAAACGATGTTTTTTTTTTCTTTGGTCGTTACAGTACGAATGAAAAAAAAATGCTGTTATCTCCGTCAATATTAATTTTTTTTCGATTTAGATTGGCTTTTCATAGCTGTTTAAGACAATCTTGATGTCTTTTGATACTTTGACAACGATTTTTCCAGTAGTTTAGAAGAAAACGATGTTTTTTTTCTTTGGTCGTTACAGTATGAAAGAAAAAAAAAATTCGTTAATATTAATTTTTTTTAATAAGATTGGCTTTTCATAGCTGTTTAAGACAATCTTGATATATTTTGATACTTTGACAACGATTTTTCCAGTAGTTTAGAAGAAAACGATGTTTTTTTTCTTTGGTCGTTACAGTACGAAAGAAAAAAAATGCTGTTAACTCCGTCAATGTTAATTTTTTTTCGATTTAGATTGGCTTTTCATAGCTGTTTAAGACAATCTTGATGTATTTTGATACTTTGACAACGATTTTTCCAGTAGTTTAGAAGAAAACGCTGTTTTTTTCTTTGGTCGTTACAGTATGATAGAAAACAAAATTTCGTCAATATTAATTTTTTTTGAATAAGATTTGCTTTTCATAGCTGTTTAAGACAATCTTGATGTATTTTGATACTTTGACATCGATTTTTCCAGTAGTTTAGAAGAAAACGATGTTTTTTTTTTCTTTGGTCGTTACAGTATGAAAGAAAAAAAAAATTCGTTAATATTAATTTTTTTTAATAAGATTGGCTTTTCATAGCTGTTTAAGACAATCTTGATATATTTTGATACTTTGACAACGATTTTTCCAGTAGTTTAGAAGAAAACGATGTTTTTTTTTTCTTTGGTCGTTACAGTACGAATGAAAAAAAAATGCTGTTATCTCCGTCAATATTAATTTTTTTTCGATTTAGATTGGCTTTTCACAGCTGTTTAAGACAATCTTGATGTATTTTGATACTTTGACAACGATTTTTCCAGTAGCTTAGAAGAAAACGATGTTTTTTTCTTTGGTCGTTACAGTATGATAGAAAACAAAATTTCGTTAATTTTAATTTTTTTTCGATTTAGATTGGCTTTTCATAGCTGTTTAAGACAATCTTGATGTATTTTGATACTTTGACAACGATTTTTCCAGTAGTTTAGAAGAAAACGATGTTTTTTTTTCTTTGGTCGTAACAGTACGAAAGAAAAAAAATGCTGTTATCTCCGTAAATATTAATTTTTTTTGAATAAGATTTGCTTTTCATAGCTGTTTAAGACAATCTTGATGTATTTTGATACTTTGACAACGATTTTTCCAGTAGTTTAGAAGAAAACGATGTTTTTTTTCTTTAGTCGTTACAGTATGAAAGAAAAAAAAAATTCGTTAATATTAATTTTTTTTCGATTTAGATTGGCTTTTCATAGCTGTTTAAGACAATCTTGATATATTTTGATACTTTGACAACGATTTTTCCAGTAGTTTAGAAGAAAACGATGTTTTTTTTTTCTTTGGTCGTTACAGTACGAATGAAAAAAAAATGCTGTTATCTCCGTCAATATTAATTTTTTTTCGATTTAGATTGGCTTTTCATAGCTGTTTAAGACAATCTTGATGTATTTTGATACTTTGACAACAATTTTTCCAGTAGCTTAGAAGAAAACGATGTTTTTTTCTTTGGTCGTTACAGTATGATAGAAAACAAAATTTCGTTAATTTTAATTTTTTTTCGATTTAGAGTTTCTTTTCATAGCTGTTTAAGACAATCTTGATGTATTTTGATACTTTGACAACGATTTTTCCAGTAGCTTAGAAGAAAAGGATATTTCTTTTTTTCTTTGGTCGTTACAGTACGATAGAAAAACAATTGCTGTTATCTTCGTCAATATTAATTTTTTTTCGTTTAAGATTGGCTTTTCATAGCTGTTTAAGACAATCTTGATATATTTTGATACTTTGACAACGATTTTTCCAGTAGCTTAGAAGAAAACGATGTTTTTTTTTTGGTCGTTACAGTACGAAAGAAAAAAAAAATGCTGGTAACTCCGTCAATGTTAATTTTTTTTTCGATTTAGATTGGATTTTCATAGCTGTTTAAGACAATCTTGATGTATTTTGATACTTTGACAACGATTTTTCCAGTAGTTTAGAAGAAAACGATGTTTTTTTTCTTTAGTCGTTACAGTATGAAAGAAAAAAAAAATTCGTTAATATTAATTTTTTTTTTAATAAGATTGGCTTTTCATAGCTGTTTAAGACAATCTTGATGTATTTTGATACTTTGACAACAATTTTTCCAGTAGCTTAGAAGAAAACGATGTTTTTTTCTTTGGTCGTTACAGTATGATAGAAAACAAAATTTCGTTAATTTTAATTTTTTTTCGATTTAGAGTTGCTTTTCATAGCTGTTTAAGACAATCTTGATGTATTTTGATACTTTGACAACGATTTTTCCAGTAGTTTAGAAGAAAACGATGTTTTTTTTTTCTTTGGTCGTTACAGTACGAATGAAAAAAAAATGCTGTTATCTCCGTCAATATTAATTTTTTTTCGATTTAGATTGGCTTTTCATAGCTGTTTAAGACAATCTTGATGTATTTTGATACTTTGACAACAATTTTTCCAGTAGCTTAGAAGAAAACGATGTTTTTTTCTTTGGTCGTTACAATATGATAGAAAACAAAATTTCGTTAATTTTAATTTTTTTTCGATTTAGAGTTGCTTTTCATAGCTGTTTAAGACAATCTTGATGTATTTTGATTCTTTGACAACGATTTTTCCAGTAGTTTAGAAGAAAACGCTGTTTTTTTCTTTGGTCGTTACAGTATGATAGAAAACAAAATTTCGTCAATATTAATTTTTTTTGAATAAGATTTGCTTTTCATAGCTGTTTAAGACAATCTTGATGTATTTTGATACTTTGACATCGATTTTTCCAGTAGTTTAGAAGAAAACGATGTTTTTTTTCTTTGGTCGTTACAGTATGAAAGAAAAAAAAAATTCGTTAATATTAATTTTTTTTTTAATAAGATTGGTTTTTCATAGCTGTTTAAGACAATCTTGATATATTTTGATACTTTGACAACGATTTTTCCAGTAGTTTAGAAGAAAACGATGTTTTTTTTTTCTTTGGTCGTTACAGTACGAATGAAAAAAAAATGCTGTTATCTCCGTCAATATTAATTTTTTTTCGATTTAGATTGGCTTTTCATAGCTGTTTAAGACAATCTTGATGTATTTTGATACTTTGACAACAATTTTTCCAGTAGCTTAGAAGAAAACGATGTTTTTTTCTTTGGTCGTTACAGTATGATAGAAAACAAAATTTCGTTAATTTTAATTTTTTTTCGATTTAGAGTTGCTTTTCATAGCTGTTTAAGACAATCTTGATGTATTTTGATACTTTGACAACGATTTTTCCAGTAGCTTAGAAGAAAAGGATATTTCTTTTTTTCTTTGGTCGTTACAGTACGATAGAAAAACAATTGCTGTTATCTTCGTCAATATTAATTTTTTTTCGTTTAAGATTGGCTTTTCATAGCTGTTTAAGACAATCTTGATATATTTTGATACTTTGACAACGATTTTTCCAGTAGCTTAGAAGAAAACGATGTTTTTTTTTTGGTCGTTACAGTACGAAAGAAAAAAAAAATGCTGTTAACTCCGTCAATGTTAATTTTTTTTTCGATTTAGATTGGCTTTTCATAGCTGTTTAAGACAATCTTGATGTATTTTGATTCTTTGACAACGATTTTTCCAGTAATTTAGAAGAAAACGATGTTTTTTTTCTTTGGTCGTTACAGTACGATAGAAAAAAAAATTTCGTTAATTTTAATTTTTTTTGAATAAGATTTGCTTTTCATAGCCGTTTAAGACAATCTTGATGTATTTTGATACTTTGACAACGATTTTTCCAGTAGTTTAGAAGAAAACGATGTTTTTTTTCTTTGGTCGTTACAGTATGAAAGAAAAAAAAAATTCGTTAATATTAATTTTTTTAATAAGATTGGCTTTTCATAGCTGTTTAAGACAATCTTGATATATTTTGATACTTTGACAACGATTTTTTCAGTAGTTTAGAAGAAAACGATGTTTTTTTTCCTTGGTCGTTACAGTACGAAAGAAAAAAAAAATGCTGTTAACTCCGTCAATGTTAATTTTTTTTCGATTTAGATTGGCTTTTCATAGCTGTTTAAGACAATCTTGATGTATTTTGATTCTTTGACAATGATTTTTCTAGTAGTTTAGAAGAAAACGCTGTTTTTTTCTTTGGTCGTTACAGTATGATAGAAAACAAAATTTCGTCAATATTAATTTTTTTTGAATAAGATTTGCTTTTCATAGCTGTTTAAGACAATCTTGATGTATTTTGATATTTTGACAACGATTTTTCCAGTAGTTTAGAAGAAAACGATGTTTTTTTTTTCTTTGGTCGTTACAGTATGAAAGAAAAAAAATTCGCTAATATTAATTTTTTTTTAATAAGATTGGCTTTTCATAGCTGTTTAAGACAATCTTGATATATTTTGATACTTTGACAACGATTTTTCCAGTAGTTTAGAAGAAAACGATTTTTTTTTTTCTTTGGTCGTTACAGTACGAATGAAAAAAAAATGCTGTTATCTCCGTCAATATTAATTTTTTTTCGATTTAGATTGGCTTTTCATAGCTGTTTAAGACAATCTTGATGTATTTTGATACTTTGACAACGATTTTTCCAGTAGCTTAGAAGAAAACGATGTTTTTTTCTTTGGTCGTTACAGTATGATAGAAAACAAAATTTCGTTAATATTAATTTTTTTCGATTTAGATTGGCTTTTCATAGCTGTTTAAGACAATCTTGATGTATTTTGATTCTTTGACAACGAATTTTCCAGTAGTTTAGAAGAAAACGCTGTTTTTTTCTTTGGTCGTACAGTATGATAGAAAACAAAATTTCGTTAATTTTAATTTTTTTTGAATAAGATTTGCTTTTCATAGCTGTTTAAGACAATCTTGATGTATTTTGATACTTTGACAACGATTTTTCCAGTAGTTTAGAAGAAAACGATGTTTTTTTTTCTTTGGTCGTAACAGTACGAATGAAAAAGAAATGCTGTTATCTCCGTCAATATTAATTTTTTTTGAATAAGATTTGCTTTTCATAGCTGTTTAAGACAATCTTGATGTATTTTGATACTTTGACAACGATTTTTCCAGTAGTTTAGAAGAAAACGATGTTTTTTTTTTTTGGTCGTTACAGTATGAAAGAAAAAAAAAATTCGTAAATATTAATTTTTTTTTAATAAGATTGGCTTTTCATAGCTGTTTAAGACAATCTTGATATATTTTGATACTTTGACAACGATTTTTCCAGTAGTTTAGAAGAAAACGATGTTTTTTTTTTCTTTGGTCGTTACAGTACGAATGAAAAAAAAATGCTGTTATCTCCGTCAATATTAATTTTTTTTCGATTTAGATTGGCTTTTCATTGCTGTTTAAGACAATCTTGATGTATTTTGATACTTTGACAACGATTTTTCCAGTAGCTTAGAAGAAAACGATGTTTTTTTCTTTGGTCGTTACAGTATGATAGAAAACAAAATTTCGTTAATTTTAATTTTATTTCGATTTAGAGTTGCTTTTCATAGTTGTTTAAGACAATCTTGATGTATTTTGATACTTTGACAACGATTTTTCCAGTAGCTTAGAAGAAAAGGATATTTCTTTTTTTCTTTGGTCGTTACAGTACGATAGAAAAACAAATGCTGTTATCTTCGTCAATATTAATTTTTTTTCGTTTAAGATTGGCTTTTCATAGCTGTTTAAGACAATCTTGATATATTTTGATACTTTGACAACGATTTTACCAGTAGCTTAGAAGAAAAGGATATTTCTTTTCTTTGGTCGTTACAGTACGAAAGAAAAAAAAAATGCTGTTAACTCCGTCAATGTTAATTTTTTTTTCGATTTAGATTGGCTTTTCATAGCTGTTTAAGAAAATCTTGATGTATTTTGATACTTTGACAACGATTTTTCCAGTAATTTAGAAGAAAACGATGTTTTTTTTCTTTGGTCGTTACAGTATGATAGAAAACAAAATTTCGTTAATTTTAATTTTTTTTGAATAAGATTTGCTTTTCATAGCTGTTTAAGACAATCTTGATGTATTTTGATACTTTGACAACGATTTTTTCAGTAGTTTAGAAGAAAACGATGTTTTTTTTTTCTTTGGTCGTTACAGTACGAATGAAAAAAAAATGCTGTTATCTCCGTCAATATTAATTTTTTTTGAATAAGATTTGCTTTTCATAGCTGTTTAAGACAATCTTGATGTATTTTGATACTTTGACAACGATTTTTCTAGTAGTTTAGAAGAAAACGATGTTTTTTTTTTCTTTGGTCGTTACAGTACGAATGAAAAAAAAATGCTGTTATCTCCGTCAATATTAATTTTTTTTGAATAAGATTGGCTTTTCATAGCTGTTTAAGACAATCTTGATGTATTTTGATACTTTGACAATGATTTTTCTAGTCGTTTAGAAGAAAACGATGTTTTTTTTTTCTTTGGTCGTTACAGTATGATAGAAAACAAAATTTCGTTAATTTTAATTTTTTTTTAATAAAATTTGCTTTTCATAGCTGTTTAAGACAATCTTGATGTATTTTGATACTTTGACAACGATTTTTTCAGTAGTTTAGAAGAAAACGATGTTTTTTTTTTTTTTGGTCGTTACAGTACGAATGAAAAAAAAATGCTGTTATATCCGTCAATATTAATTTTTTTTGAATAAGATTTGCTTTTCATAGCTGTTTAAGACAATCTTGATGTATTTTGATACTTTGACAACGATTTTTCCAGTAGTTTAGAAGAAAACGATGTTTTTTTTCTTTGGTCGTTACAGTATGATAGAAAACAAAATTTCGTTAATTTTAATTTTTTTTCGATTAAGAGTTGGTTTTCATAGCTGTTTAAGACAATCTTGATGTATTTTGATACTTTGACAACGATTTTTCCAGTAGCTTAGAAGAAAAGGATATTTCTTTTTTTCTTTGGTCGTTACAGTACGATAGAAAAACAAATGCTATCAACTCCGGCAATATTAATTTTTTTTCGTTTAAGATTGGCTTTTCATAGCTGTTTAAGACAATCTTGATGTATTTTGATACTTTGACAACGATTTTTCCAGTAGCTTAGAAGAAAAGGATATTTCTTTTTTTCTTTGGTCGTTACAGTACGATAGAAAAACAAATGCTGTTATCTTCGTCAATATTAATTTTTTTTCGTTTAAGATTGGCTTTTCATAGCTGTTTAAGACAATCTTGATGTATTTTGATTCTTTGACAACGATTTTTCCAGTAATTTAGAAGAAAACGATGTTTTTTTTCTTTGGTCGTTACAGTATGATTGAAAACAAAATTTTGTTATTTTTAATTTTTTTTGAATAAGATTTGCTTTTCATAGCTGTTTAAGACAATCTTGATGTATTTTGATACTTTGACAACGATTTTTTCTGTAGTTTAGAAGAAAACGATGTTTTTTTTTTCTTTGGTCGTTACAGTACGAATGAAAAAAAAATGCTGTTATATCCGTCAATATTAATTTTTTTTGAATAAGATTTGCTTTTCATAGCTGTTTAAGACAATCTTGATGTATTTTGATACTTTGACAACGATTTTTCCAGTAGTTTAGAAGAAAACGATGTTTTTTTTTTCTTTGGTCGTTACAGTACGAATGAAAAAAAAATGCTGTTATCTCCGTCAATATTAATTTTTTTTGAATAAGATTTGCTTTTCATAGCTGTTTAAGACAATCTTGATGTATTTTGATACTTTGACAACGATTTTTCCAGTAGCTTAGAAGAAAAGGATATTTCTTTTTTTCTTTGGTCGTTACAGTACGATAGAAAAACAAATGCTGTTATCTTCGTCAATATTAATTTTTTTTCGTTTAAGATTGGCTTTTCATAGCTGTTTAAGACAATCTTGATGTATTTTGATTCTTTGACAACGATTTTTCCAGTAATTTAGAAGAAAACGATGTTTTTTTTCTTTGGTCGTTACAGTACGATAGAAAAACAAATGCTGTTATCTTCGTCAATATTAATTTTTTTTCGTTTAAGATTGGCTTTTCATAGCTGCTTAAGACAATCTTGATGTATTTTGATACTTTGACAACGATTTTTCCAGTAGTTTAGAAGAAAACGATGTTTTTTTTTTCTTTGGTCGTTAGAGTACGAATGAAAAAAAAATGCTGTTATCTCCGTCAATATTAATTTTTTTTCGATTTAGATTGGCTTTTCATAGCTGTTTAAGACAATCTTGATGTATTTTGATACTTTGACAACGATTTTTCCAGTAGTTTAGAAGAAAACGATGTTTTTTTTCTTTGGTCATTACAGTACGAATGAAAAAAAAATGCTGTTATCTCCGTCAATATTAATTTTTTTTGAATAAGATTTGCTTTTCATAGCTGTTTAAGACAATCTTGATGTATTTTGATACTTTGACAACGATTTTTCCAGTAGTTTAGAAGAAAACGATGTTTTTTTTTTCTTTGGTCGTTACAGTACGAATGAAAAAAAAATGCTGTTATCTCCGTCAATATTAATTTTTTTTGAATAAGATTGGCTTTTCATAGCTGTTTAAGACAATCTTGATGTATTTTGATACTTTGACAACGATTTTTCTAGTAGTTTAGAAGAAAACGATGTTTTTTTTCTTAGGTCGTTACAGTATGATAGAAAACAAAATTTCGTTAATTTTAATTTTTTTTGAATAAGATTTGCTTTTCATAGCTGTTTAAGAAAATCTTGATGTATTTTGATACTTTGATAACGATTTTTTCAGTAGTTTAGAAGAAAACGATGTTTTTTTTTTTCTTTGGTTGTTACAGTACGAATGAAAAAAAAAATGCTGTTATCTCCGTCAATATTAATTTTTTTGAATAAGATTTGCTTTTCATAGCTGTTTAAGACAATCTTGATGTATTTTGATACTTTGACAACGATTTTTCCAGTAGTTTAGAAGAAAACGATGTTTTTTTTTCTTTGGTCGTTACAGTACGAATGAAAAAAAAATGCTGTTATCTCCGTCAATATTAATTTTTTTTGAATAAGATTTGCTTTTCATAGCTGTTTAAGACAATCTTGATGTATTTTGATACTTTGACAACGATTTTTCCACTAGTTTAGAAAAAAACGATGTTTTTTTTCTTTGGTCGTTACAGTATGAAAGAAAAAAAAAATTCGTTAATATTCATTTTTTTTTAAAAAGATTGGCTTTTCATAGCTGTTTAAGACAATCTTTATGTATTTTGATACTATGACAACGATTTTTCCAGTAGTTTAGAAGAAAACGATGTTTTTTTTTCTTTGGTCGTAACAGTACGAATGAAAAAGAAATGCTGTTAACTCCGTCGATGTTAATTTTTTTTTCGATTTAGATTGGCTTTTCATAGCTGTTTAAGACAATCTTGATGTATTTTGATTCTTTGACAACGATTTTTCCAGTAGTTTAGAAGAAAACGCTGTTTTTTTCTTTGGTCGTTACAGTATGATAGAAAACAAAATTTCGATAATTTTAATTTTTTTCGATTTAGATTGGCTTTTCATAGCTGTTTAAGACAATCTTGATGTATTTTGATACTTTGACAACGATTTTTCCAGTAGTTTAGAAGAAAACGCTGTTTTTTTCTTTGGTCGTTACAGTATGATAGAAAACAAAATTTCGTTAATTTCAATTTTTTTTGAATAAGATTTGCTTTTCATAGCTGTTTAAGACAATCTTGATGTATTTTGATACTTTGACAACGATTTTTCCAGTAGTTTAGAAAAAAACGATGTTTTTTTTTCTTTGGTCGTAACAGTACGAATGAAAAAGAAATGCTGTTAACTCCGTCGATGTTAATTTTTTTTTCGATTTAGATTGGCTTTTCATAGCTGTTTAAGACAATCTTGATGTATTTTGATTCTTTGACAACGATTTTTCCAGTAGTTTAGAAGAAAACGCTGTTTTTTTCTTTGGTCGTTACAGTATGATAGAAAACAAAATTTCGTTAATTTCAATTTTTTTTGAATAAGATTTGCTTTTCATAGCTGTTTAAGACAATCTTGATGTATTTTGATACTTTGACAACGATTTTTCCAGTAGTTTAGAAAAAAACGATGTTTTTTTTTCTTTGGTCGTAACAGTACGAATGAAAAAGAAATGCTGTTAACTCCGTCGATGTTAATTTTTTTTTCGATTTAGATTGGCTTTTCATAGCTGTTTAAGACAATCTTGATGTATTTTGATACTTTGACAACGATTTTTCCAGTAGTTTAGAAGAAAACGCTGTTTTTTTCTTTGGTCGTTACAGTATGATAGAAAACAAAATTTCGATAATTTTAATTTTTTTTGAATAAGATTTGCTTTTCATAGCTGTTTAAGACAATCTTGATGTATTTTGATACTTTGACAACGATTTTTTCAGTAGTTTAGAAGAAAACGATGTTTTTTTTTTTTTTGGTCGTTACAGTACGAATGAAAAAAAAATGCTGTTATATCCGTCAATATTAATTTTTTTTGAATAAGATTTGCTTTTCATAGCTGTTTAAGACAATCTTGATGTATTTTGATACTTTGACAACGATTTTTCCAGTAGTTAAGAAGAAAACGATGTTTTTTTTCTTTGGTCGTTACAGTATGATAGAAAACAAAATTTCGTTAATTTTAATTTTTTTTCGATTAAGAGTTGGTTTTCATAGCTGTTTAAGACAATCTTGATGTATTTTGATACTTTGACAACGATTTTTCCAGTAGCTTAGAAGAAAAGGATATTTCTTTTTTTCTTTGGTCGTTACAGTACGATAGAAAAACAAATGCTATCAACTCCGGCAATATTAATTTTTTTTCGTTTAAGATTGGCTTTTCATAGCTGTTTAAGACAATCTTGATGTATTTTGATACTTTGACAACGATTTTTCCAGTAGCTTAGAAGAAAAGGATATTTCTTTTTTTCTTTGGTCGTTACAGTACGATAGAAAAACAAATGCTGTTATCTTCGTCAATATTAATTTTTTTTCGTTTAAGATTGGCTTTTCATAGCTGTTTAAGACAATCTTGATGTATTTTGATTCTTTGACAACGATTTTTCCAGTAATTTAGAAGAAAACGATGTTTTTTTTCTTTGGTCGTTACAGTATGATTGAAAACAAAATTTTGTTATTTTTAATTTTTTTTGAATAAGATTTGCTTTTCATAGCTGTTTAAGACAATCTTGATGTATTTTGATACTTTGACAACGATTTTTTCTGTAGTTTAGAAGAAAACGATGTTTTTTTTTTCTTTGGTCGTTACAGTACGAATGAAAAAAAAATGCTGTTATATCCGTCAATATTAATTTTTTTTGAATAAGATTTGCTTTTCATAGCTGTTTAAGACAATCTTGATGTATTTTGATACTTTGACAACGATTTTTCCAGTAGTTTAGAAGAAAACGATGTTTTTTTTTTCTTTGGTCGTTACAGTACGAATGAAAAAAAAATGCTGTTATCTCCGTCAATATTAATTTTTTTTGAATAAGATTGGCTTTTCATAGCTGCTTAAGACAATCTTGATGTATTTTGATACTTTGACAACGATTTTTCCAGTAGTTTAGAAGAAAACGATGTTTTTTTTTCTTTGGTCGTTAGAGTACGAATGAAAAAAAAATGCTGTTATCTCCGTCAATATTAATTTTTTTTCGATTTAGATTGGCTTTTCATAGCTGTTTAAGACAATCTTGATGTATTTTGATACTTTGACAACGATTTTTCCAGTAGTTTAGAAGAAAACGATGTTTTTTTTCTTTGGTCATTACAGTACGAATGAAAAAAAAATGCTGTTATCTCCGTCAATATTAATTTTTTTTGAATAAGATTTGCTTTTCATAGCTGTTTAAGACAATCTTGATGTATTTTGATACTTTGACAACGATTTTTCCAGTAGTTTAGAAGAAAACGATGTTTTTTTTTTCTTTGGTCGTTACAGTACGAATGAAAAAAAAATGCTGTTATCTCCGTCAATATTAATTTTTTTTGAATAAGATTGGCTTTTCATAGCTGTTTAAGACAATCTTGATGTATTTTGATACTTTGACAACGATTTTTCTAGTAGTTTAGAAGAAAACGATGTTTTTTTTCTTAGGTCGTTACAGTATGATAGAAAACAAAATTTCGTTAATTTTAATTTTTTTTGAATAAGATTTGCTTTTCATAGCTGTTTAAGAAAATCTTGATGTATTTTGATACTTTGATAACGATTTTTTCAGTAGTTTAGAAGAAAACGATGTTTTTTTTTTTCTTTGGTTGTTACAGTACGAATGAAAAAAAAAATGCTGTTATCTCCGTCAATATTAATTTTTTTGAATAAGATTTGCTTTTCATAGCTGTTTAAGACAATCTTGATGTATTTTGATACTTTGACAACGATTTTTCCAGTAGTTTAGAAGAAAACGATGTTTTTTTTTCTTTGGTCGTTACAGTACGAATGAAAAAAAAATGCTGTTATCTCCGTCAATATTAATTTTTTTTGAATAAGATTTGCTTTTCATAGCTGTTTAAGACAATCTTGATGTATTTTGATACTTTGACAACGATTTTTCCACTAGTTTAGAAAAAAACGATGTTTTTTTTCTTTGGTCGTTACAGTATGAAAGAAAAAAAAAATTCGTTAATATTCATTTTTTTTTAAAAAGATTGGCTTTTCATAGCTGTTTAAGACAATCTTTATGTATTTTGATACTATGACAACGATTTTTCCAGTAGTTTAGAAGAAAACGATGTTTTTTTTTCTTTGGTCGTAACAGTACGAATGAAAAAGAAATGCTGTTAACTCCGTCGATGTTAATTTTTTTTTCGATTTAGATTGGCTTTTCATAGCTGTTTAAGACAATCTTGATGTATTTTGATTCTTTGACAACGATTTTTCCAGTAGTTTAGAAGAAAACGCTGTTTTTTTCTTTGGTCGTTACAGTATGATAGAAAACAAAATTTCGATAATTTTAATTTTTTTCGATTTAGATTGGCTTTTCATAGCTGTTTAAGACAATCTTGATGTATTTTGATACTTTGACAACGATTTTTCCAGTAGTTTAGAAGAAAACGCTGTTTTTTTCTTTGGTCGTTACAGTATGATAGAAAACAAAATTTCGTTAATTTCAATTTTTTTTGAATAAGATTTGCTTTTCATAGCTGTTTAAGACAATCTTGATGTATTTTGATACTTTGACAACGATTTTTCCAGTAGTTTAGAAAAAAACGATGTTTTTTTTTCTTTGGTCGTAACAGTACGAATGAAAAAGAAATGCTGTTAACTCCGTCGATGTTAATTTTTTTTTCGATTTAGATTGGCTTTTCATAGCTGTTTAAGACAATCTTGATGTATTTTGATTCTTTGACAACGATTTTTCCAGTAGTTTAGAAGAAAACGCTGTTTTTTTCTTTGGTCGTTACAGTATGATAGAAAACAAAATTTCGATAATTTTAATTTTTTTTGAATAAGATTTGCTTTTCATAGCTGTTTAAGACAATCTTGATGTATTTTGATACTTTGACAATGATTTTTTCAGTAGTTTAGAAGAAAATGATGTTTTTTTTCTTTGGTCGTAACAGTACGAATGAAAAAGAAATGCTGTTAACTCCGTCGATGTTAATTTTTTTTTCGATTTAGATTGGCTTTTCATAGCTGTTTAAGACAATCTTGATGTATTTTGATTCTTTGACAACGATTTTTCCAGTAGTTTAGAAGAAAACGCTGTTTTTTTCTTTGGTCGTTACAGTATGATAGAAAACAAAATTTCGATAATTTTAATTTTTTTTGAATAAGATTTGCTTTTCATAGCTGTTTAAGACAATCTTGATGTATTTTGATACTTTGACAATGATTTTTTCAGTAGTTTAGAAGAAAATGATGTTTTTTTTTCTTTGGTCGTAACAGTACGAATGAAAAAGAAATGCTGTTAACTCCGTCAATGTTAATTTTTTTTTCGATTAAGATTGGCTTTTCATAGCTGTTTAAGACAATCTTGATGTATTTTGATACTTTGACAACGATTTTTTCTGTAGTTTAGAAGAAAACGATGTTTTTTTTTCTTTGGTCGTTACAGTACGAATGAAAAAAAAATGCTGTTATATCCGTCAATATTAATTTTTTTTGAATAAGATTTGCTTTTTATAGCTGTTTAAGACAATCTTGATGTATTTTGATACTTTGACAACGATTTTTCCAGTAGTTTAGAA
Source organism: Ptychoptera albimana (assembly GCA_961205885.1). Classification (NCBI taxonomy): domain Eukaryota; kingdom Metazoa; phylum Arthropoda; class Insecta; order Diptera; family Ptychopteridae; genus Ptychoptera; species Ptychoptera albimana. The sequence continues at coordinate 7,733,592 of OY540806.1, forward strand.
GAAAACGATGTTTTTTTTTTCTTTGGTCGTTACAGTACGAATGAAAAAAAAATGCTGTTATCTCCGTCAATATTAATTTTTTTTGAATAAGATTGGCTTTTCATAGCTGGTTAAGACAATCTTGATGTATTTTGATACTTTGACAACGATTTTTCCAGTAGTTTAGAAGAAAACGATGTTTTTTTTTTCTTTGGTCGTTAGAGTACGAATGAAAAAAAAATGCTGTTATCTCCGTCAATATTAATTTTTTTTCGATTTAGATTGGCTATTCATAGCTGTTTAAGACAATCTTGATGTATTTTGATACTTTGACAACGATTTTTCCAGTAGTTTAGAAGAAAACGATGTTTTTTTTCTTTGGTCGTTACAGTACGAATGAAAAAAAAATGCTGTTATCTCCGTCAATATTAATTTTTTTTGAATAAGATTTGCTTTTCATAGCTGTTTAAGACAATCTTGATGTATTTTGATACTTTGACAACGATTTTTCCAGTAGTTTAGAAGAAAACGATGTTTTTTTTTTCTTTGGTCGTTACAGTACGAATGAAAAAAAAATGCTGTTATCTCCGTCAATATTAATTTTTTTTGAATAAGATTGGCTTTTCATAGCTGTTTAAGACAATCTTGATGTATTTTGATACTTTGACAACGATTTTTCTAGTAGTTTAGAAGAAAACGATGTTTTTTTTCTTAGGTCGTTACAGTATGATAGAAAACAAAATTTCGTTAATTTTAATTTTTTTTGAATAAGATTTGCTTTTCATAGCTGTTTAAGAAAATCTTGATGTATTTTGATACTTTGATAACGATTTTTTCAGTAGTTTAGAAGAAAACGATGTTTTTTTTTTTCTTTGGTTGTTACAGTACGAATGAAAAAAAAAATGCTGTTATCTCCGTCAATATTAATTTTTTTGAATAAGATTTGCTTTTCATAGCTGTTTAAGACAATCTTGATGTATTTTGATACTTTGACAACGATTTTTTCAGTAGTTTAGAAGAAAACGATGTTTTTTTTTCTTTGGTCGTTACAGTACGAATGAAAAAAAAATGCTGTTATCTCCGTCAATATTAATTTTTTTTGAATAAGATTGGCTTTTCATAGCTGTTTAAGACAATCTTGATGTATTTTGATACTTTGACAACTATTTTTCAAGTAGTTTAGAAGAAAACGATGTTTTTTTCTTTGGTCGTTACAGTATGAAAGAAAAAAAAATTCGTTAATATTAATTTTTTTTTAATAAGATTTGCTTTTCATAGCTGTTTAAGACAATCTTGATGTATTTTGATACTTTGACAACGATTTTTCCAGTAGTTTAGAAGAAAATGATGTTTTTTTTCTTTGGTCGTTACAGTACGAATGAAAAAAAAATGCTGTTATCTCCGTCAATGTTAATTTTTTTTCGATTTAGATTTACTTTTCATAGCTGTTTAAGACAATCTTGATGTATTTTGATTCTTTGACAACGATTTTTCCAGTAGTTTAGAAGAAAACGCTGTTTTTTTCTTTGGTCGTTACAGTATGATAGAAAACAAAATTTCGTTAATTTCAATTTTTTTTGAATAAGATTTGCTTTTCATAGCTGTTTAAGACAATCTTGATGTATTTTGATACTTTGACAACGATTTTTCCAGTAGTTTAGAAGAAAATGATGTTTTTTTTTCTTTGGTCGTAACAGTACGAATGAAAAAGAAATGCTGTTAACTCCGTCAATGTTAATTTTTTTTTCGATTTAGATTGGCTTTTCATAGCTGTTTAAGACAATCTTGATGTATTTTGATTCTTTGACAACGATTTTTCCAGTAGTTTAGAAGAAAACGCTGTTTTTTTCTTTGGTCGTTACAGTATGATAGAAAACCAAATTTCGATAATTTTAATTTTTTTTGAATAAGATTTGCTTTTCATAGCTGTTTAAGACAATCTTGATGTATTTTGATACTTTGACAATGATTTTTTCAGTAGTTTAGAAGAAAACGATGTTTTTTTTTCTTTGGTCGTTACAGTACGAATGAAAAAAAAATGCTGTTATCTCCGTCAATATTAATTTTTTTTGAATAAGATTTGCTTTTCATAGCTGTTTAAGACAATCTTGATGTATTTTGATACTTTGACAACGATTTTTCCAGTAGTTTAGAAAAAAACGATGTTTTTTTTCTTTGGTCGTTACAGTATGAAAGAAAAAAAAAATTCGTTAATATTCATTTTTTTTTAAAAAGATTGGCTTTTCATAGCTGTTTAAGACAATCTTTATGTATTTTGATACTATGACAACGATTTTTCCAGTAGTTTAGAAGAAAACGATGTTTTTTTTTCTTTGGTCGTAACAGTACGAATGAAAAAGAAATGCTGTTAACTCCGTCGATGTTAATTTTTTTTTCGATTTAGATTGGCTTTTCATAGCTGTTTAAGACAATCTTGATGTATTTTGATTCTTTGACAACGATTTTTCTAGTAGTTTAGAAGAAAACGCTGTTTTTTTCTTTGGTCGTTACAGTATGATAGAAAACAAAATTTCGATAATTTTAATTTTTTTCGATTTAGATTGGCTTTTCATAGCTGTTTAAGACAATCTTGATGTATTTTGATACTTTGACAACGATTTTTCCAGTAGTTTAGAAGAAAACGCTGTTTTTTTCTTTGGTCGTTACAGTATGATAGAAAACAAAATTTCGTTAATTTCAATTTTTTTTGAATAAGATTTGCTTTTCATAGCTGTTTAAGACAATCTTGATGTATTTTGATACTTTGACAACGATTTTTCCAGTAGTTTAGAAAAAAACGATGTTTTTTTTTCTTTGGTCGTAACAGTACGAATGAAAAAGAAATGCTGTTAACTCCGTCGATGTTAATTTTTTTTTCGATTTAGATTGGCTTTTCATAGCTGTTTAAGACAATCTTGATGTATTTTGATTCTTTGACAACGATTTTTCCAGTAGTTTAGAAGAAAACGCTGTTTTTTTCTTTGGTCGTTACAGTATGATAGAAAACAAAATTTCGATAATTTTAATTTTTTTTGAATAAGATTTGCTTTTCATAGCTGTTTAAGACAATCTTGATGTATTTTGATACTTTGACAATGATTTTTTCAGTAGTTTAGAAGAAAATGATGTTTTTTTTTCTTTGGTCGTAACAGTACGAATGAAAAAGAAATGCTGTTAACTCCGTCAATGTTAATTTTTTTTTCGATTAAGATTGGCTTTTCATAGCTGTTTAAGACAATCTTGATGTATTTTGATTCTTTGACAACGATTTTTCCAGTAGTTTAGAAGAAAACGCTGTTTTTTTCTTTGGTCGTTACAGTATGATAGAAAACAAAATTTCGATACTTTTAATTTTTTTTGAATAAGATTTGCTTTTCATAGCTGTTTAAGACAATCTTGATGTATTTTGATACTTTGACAACGATTTTTCCAGTAGTTTAGAAGAAAACGATGTTTTTTTTTTCTTTGGTCGTTACAGTACGAATGAAAAAAAAATGCTGTTATCTCCGTCAATATTAATTTTTTTTGAATAAGATTGGCTTTTCATAGCTGTTTAAGACAATCTTGATGTATTTTGATACTTTGACAACGATTTTTCCAGTAGTTTAGAAGAAAACGATGTTTTTTTTTTCTTTGGTCGTTAGAGTACGAATGAAAAAAAAATGCTGTTATCTCCGTCAATATTAATTTTTTTTCGATTTAGATTGGCTTTTCATAGCTGTTTAAGACAATCTTAATGTATTTTGATACTTTGACAACGATTTTTCCAGTAGTTTAGAAGAAAACGATGTTTTTTTTCTTTGGTCGTTACAGTACGAATGAAAAAAAAATGCTGTTATCTCCGTCAATATTAATTTTTTTTGAATAAGATTTGCTTTTCATAGCTGTTTAAGACAATCTTGATGTATTTTGATACTTTGACAACGATTTTTCCAGTAGTTTAGAAGAAAACGATGTTTTTTTTTTCTTTGGTCGTTACAGTACGAATGAAAAAAAAATGCTGTTATCTCCGTCAATATTAATTTTTTTTGAATAAGATTGGCTTTTCATAGCTGTTTAAGACAATCTTGATGTATTTTGATACTTTGACAACGATTTTTCTAGTAGTTTAGAAGAAAACGATGTTTTTTTTCTTAGGTCGTTACAGTATGATAGAAAACAAAATTTCGTTAATTTTAATTTTTTTTGAATAAGATTTGCTTTTCATAGCTGTTTAAGAAAATCTTGATGTATTTTGATACTTTGATAACGATTTTTTCAGTAGTTTAGAAGAAAACGATGTTTTTTTTTTTCTTTGGTTGTTACAGTACGAATGAAAAAAAAAATGCTGTTATCTCCGTCAATATTAATTTTTTTGAATAAGATTTGCTTTTCATAGCTGTTTAAGACAATCTTGATGTATTTTGATACTTTGACAACGATTTTTCCAGTAGTTTAGAAGAAAACGATGTTTTTTTTTCTTTGGTCGTTACAGTACGAATGAAAAAAAAATGCTGTTATCTCCGTCAATATTAATTTTTTTTGAATAAGATTGGCTTTTCATAGCTGTTTAAGACAATCTTGATGTATTTTGATACTTTGACAACTATTTTTCAAGTAGTTTAGAAGAAAACGATGTTTTTTTCTTTGGTCGTTACAGTATGAAAGAAAAAAAAATTCGTTAATATTAATTTTTTTTTAATAAGATTTGCTTTTCATAGCTGTTTAAGACAATCTTGATGTATTTTGATACTTTGACAACGATTTTTCCAGTAGTTTAGAAGAAAATGATGTTTTTTTTCTTTGGTCGTTACAGTACGAATGAAAAAAAAATTTCGGTAATTTTAATTTTTTTTCGATTTAGAGTTGCTTTTCATAGCTGTTTAAGACAATCTTGATGTATTTTGATACTTTGACAACGATTTTTCCAGTAGCTTAGAAGAAAAGGATATTTCTTTTTTTCTTTGGTCGTTACAGTACGAAAGAAAAAAAAAATGCTGTTAACTCCGTCAATGTTATTTTTTTTGAATAAGATTTGCTTTTCATAGCTGTTTAAGACAATCTTGATGTATTTTGATACTTTGACAACGATTTTTCCAGTAGTTTAGAAGAAAACGATGTTTTTTTCTTTGGTCGTTACAGTATGATAGAAAACAAAATTTCGTTAATTTTAATTTTTTTTCGATTTAGAGTTGCTTTTCATAGCTGTTTAAGACAATCTTGATGTATTTTGATACTTTGACAACGATTTTTCCAGTAGCTTAGAAGAAAAGGATATTTCTTTTTTTCTTTGGTCGTTACAGTACGAAAAAAAAACAAATGCTATCAATTCCGGCAATATTAATTTTTTTTCGTTTAAGATTGGCTTTTCATAGCTGTTTAAGACAATCTTGATGTATTTTGATACTTTGACAACGATTTTTCCAGTAGCTTAGAAGAAAAGGATATTTCTTTTTTTCTTTGGTCGTTACAGTACGATAGAAAAACAAATGCTGTTATCTTCGTCAATATTAATTTTTTTTCGTTTAAGATTGGCTTTTCATAGCTGTTTAAGACAATCTTGATGTATTTTGATTCTTTGACAACGATTTTTCCAGTAATTTAGAAGAAAACGATGTTTTTTTTCTTTGGTCGTTACAGTATGATTGAAAACAAAATTTTGTTATTTTTAATTTTTTTTGAATAAGATTTGCTTTTCATAGCTGTTTAAGACAATCTTGATGTATTTTGATACTTTGACAACGATTTTTTCTGTAGTTTAGAAGAAAACGATGTTTTTTTTTTCTTTGGTCGTTACAGTACGAATGAAAAAAAAATGCTGTTATATCCGTCAATATTAATTTTTTTTGAATAAGATTTGCTTTTCATAGCTGTTTAAGACAATCTTGATGTATTTTGATACTTTGACAACTATTTTTCAAGTAGTTTAGAAGAAAACGATGTTTTTTTCTTTGGTCGTTACAGTATGAAAGAAAAAAAAATTCGTTAATATTAATTTTTTTTTAATAAGATTTGCTTTTCATAGCTGTTTAAGACAATCTTGATGTATTTTGATACTTTGACAACGATTTTTCCAGTAGTTTAGAAGAAAATGATGTTTTTTTTCTTTGGTCGTTACAGTACGAATGAAAAAAAAATTTCGGTAATTTTAATTTTTTTTCGATTTAGAGTTGCTTTTCATAGCTGTTTAAGACAATCTTGATGTATTTTGATACTTTGACAACGATTTTTCCAGTAGCTTAGAAGAAAAGGATATTTCTTTTTTTCTTTGGTCGTTACAGTACGAAAGAAAAAAAAAATGCTGTTAACTCCGTCAATGTTAATTTTTTTGAATAAGATTTGCTTTTCATAGCTGTTTAAGACAATCTTGATGTATTTTGATACTTTGACAACGATTTTTCCAGTAGTTTAGAAGAAAACGATGTTTTTTTTCTTTGGTCGTTACAGTATGATAGAAAACAAAATTTCGATAATTTTAATTTTTTTCGATTTAGATTGGCTTTTCATAGCTGTTTAAGACAATCTTGATGTATTTTGATACTTTGACAACGATTTTTCCAGTAGTTTAGAAGAAAACGCTGTTTTTTTCTTTGGTCGTTACAGTATGATAGAAAACAAAATTTCGTTAATTTCAATTTTTTTTGAATAAGATTTGCTTTTCATAGCTGTTTAAGACAATCTTGATGTATTTTGATACTTTGACAACGATTTTTCCAGTAGTTTAGAAAAAAACGATGTTTTTTTTTCTTTGGTCGTAACAGTACGAATGAAAAAGAAATGCTGTTAACTCCGTCGATGTTAATTTTTTTTTCGATTTAGATTGGCTTTTCATAGCTGTTTAAGACAATCTTGATGTATTTTGATTCTTTGACAACGATTTTTCCAGTAGTTTAGAAGAAAACGCTGTTTTTTTCTTTGGTCGTTACAGTATGATAGAAAACAAAATTTCGATAATTTTAATTTTTTTTGAATAAGATTTGCTTTTCATAGCTGTTTAAGACAATCTTGATGTATTTTGATACTTTGACAATGATTTTTTCAGTAGTTTAGAAGAAAATGATGTTTTTTTTTCTTTGGTCGTAACAGTACGAATGAAAAAGAAATGCTGTTAACTCCGTCAATGTTAATTTTTTTTTCGATTAAGATTGGCTTTTCATAGCTGTTTAAGACAATCTTGATGTATTTTGATTCTTTGACAACGATTTTTCCAGTAGTTTAGAAGAAAACGCTGTTTTTTTCTTTGGTCGTTACAGTATGATAGAAAACAAAATTTCGATAATTTTAATTTTTTTTGAATAAGATTTGCTTTTCATAGCTGTTTAAGACAATCTTGATGTATTTTGATACTTTGACAATGATTTTTTCAGTAGTTTAGAAGAAAATGATGTTTTTTTTTCTTTGGTCGTAACAGTACGAATGAAAAAGAAATGCTGTTAACTCCGTCAATGTTAATTTTTTTTTCGATTAAGATTGGCTTTTCATAGCTGTTTAAGACAATCTTGATGTATTTTGATACTTTGACAACGATTTTTTCTGTAGTTTAGAAGAAAACGATGTTTTTTTTTCTTTGGTCGTTACAGTACGAATGAAAAAAAAATGCTGTTATATCCGTCAATATTAATTTTTTTTGAATAAGATTTGCTTTTTATAGCTGTTTAAGACAATCTTGATGTATTTTGATACTTTGACAACGATTTTTCCAGTAGTTTAGAAGAAAACGATGTTTTTTTTTTCTTTGGTCGTTACAGTACGAATGAAAAAAAAATGCTGTTATCTCCGTCAATATTAATTTTTTTTGAATAAGATTGGCTTTTCATAGCTGTTTAAGACAATCTTGATGTATTTTGATACTTTGACAACGATTTTTCCAGTAGTTTAGAAGAAAACGATGTTTTTTTTTTCTTTGGTCGTTAGAGTACGAATGAAAAAAAAATGCTGTTATCTCCGTCAATATTAATTTTTTTTCGATTTAGATTGGCTTTTCATAGCTGTTTAAGACAATCTTGATGTATTTTGATACTTTGACAACGATTTTTCCAGTAGTTTAGAAGAAAACGATGTTTTTTTTCTTTGGTCGTTACAGTACGAATGAAAAAAAAATGCTGTTATCTCCGTCAATATTAATTTTTTTAGAATAAGATTTGCTTTTCATAGCTGTTTAAGACAATCTTGATGTATTTTGATACTTTGACAACGATTTTTCCAGTAGTTTAGAAGAAAACGATGTTTTTTTTTTCTTTGGTCGTTACAGTACGAATGAAAAAAAAATGCTGTTATCTCCGTCAATATTAATTTTTTTTGAATAAGATTGGCTTTTCATAGCTGTTTAAGACAATCTTGATGTATTTTGATACTTTGACAACGATTTTTCTAGTAGTTTAGAAGAAAACGATGTTTTTTTTCTTAGGTCGTTACAGTATGATAGAAAACAAAATTTCGTTAATTTTAATTTTTTTTGAATAAGATTTGCTTTTCATAGCTGTTTAAGAAAATCTTGATGTATTTTGATACTTTGATAACGATTTTTTCAGTAGTTTAGAAGAAAACGATGTTTTTTTTTTTCTTTGGTTGTTACAGTACGAATGAAAAAAAAAATGCTGTTATCTCCGTCAATATTAATTTTTTTGAATAAGATTTGCTTTTCATAGCTGTTTAAGACAATCTTGATGTATTTTGATACTTTGACAACGATTTTTCCAGTAGTTTAGAAGAAAACGATGTTTTTTTTTCTTTGGTCGTTACAGTACGAATGAAAAAAAAATGCTGTTATCTCCGTCAATATTAATTTTTTTTGAATAAGATTGGCTTTTCATAGCTGTTTAAGACAATCTTGATGTATTTTGATACTTTGACAACTATTTTTCAAGTAGTTTAGAAGAAAACGATGTTTTTTTCTTTGGTCGTTACAGTATGAAAGAAAAAAAAATTCGTTAATATTAATTTTTTTTTAATAAGATTTGCTTTTCATAGCTGTTTAAGACAATCTTGATGTATTTTGATACTTTGACAACGATTTTTCCAGTAGTTTAGAAGAAAATGATGTTTTTTTTCTTTGGTCGTTACAGTACGAATGAAAAAAAAATTTCGTTAATTTTAATTTTTTTTCGATTTAGAGTTGCTTTTCATAGCTGTTTAAGACAATCTTGATGTATTTTGATACTTTGACAACGATTTTTCCAGTAGCTTAGAAGAAAAGGATATTTCTTTTTTTCTTTGGTCGTTACAGTACGAAAAAAAAAAAAAATGCTGTTAACTCCGTCAATGTTAATTTTTTTGAATAAGATTTGCTTTTCATAGCTGTTTAAGACAATCTTGATGTATTTTGATACTTTGACAACGATTTTTCCAGTAGTTTAGAAGAAAACGATGTTTTTTTCTTTGGTCGTTACAGTATGATAGAAAACAAAATTTCGTTAATTTTAATTTTTTTTCGATTTAGAGTTGCTTTTCATAGCTGTTTAAGACAATCTTGATGTATTTTGATACTTTGACAACGATTTTTCCAGTAGCTTAGAAGAAAAGGATATTTCTTTTTTTCTTTGGTCGTTACAGTACGATAGAAAAACAAATGCTATCAACTCCGGCAATATTAATTTTTTTTCGTTTAAGATTGGCTTTTCATAGCTGTTTAAGACAATCTTGATGTATTTTGATACTTTGACAACGATTTTTCCAGTAGCTTAGAAGAAAAGGATATTTCTTTTTTTCTTTGGTCGTTACAGTACGATAGAAAAACAAATGCTGTTATCTTCGTCAATATTAATTTTTTTTCGTTTAAGATTGGCTTTTCATAGCTGTTTAAGACAATCTTGATGTATTTTGATTCTTTGACAACGATTTTTCCAGTAGTTTAGAAGAAAACGATGTTTTTTTTCTTTGGTCGTTACAGTATGATTGAAAACAAAATTTTGTTATTTTTAATTTTTTTTGAATAAGATTTGCTTTTCATAGCTGTTTAAGACAATCTTGATGTATTTTGATACTTTGACAACGATTTTTTCTGTAGTTTAGAAGAAAACGATGTTTTTTTTTTCTTTGGTCGTTACAGTACGAATGAAAAAAAAATGCTGTTATATCCGTCAATATTAATTTTTTTTGAATAAGATTTGCTTTTCATAGCTGTTTAAGACAATCTTGATGTATTTTGATACTTTGACAACTATTTTTCAAGTAGTTTAGAAGAAAACGATGTTTTTTTCTTTGGTCGTTACAGTATGAAAGAAAAAAAAATTCGTTAATATTAATTTTTTTTTAATAAGATTTGCTTTTCATAGCTGTTTAAGACAATCTTGATGTATTTTGATACTTTGACAACGATTTTTCCAGTAGTTTAGAAGAAAATGATGTTTTTTTTCTTTGGTCGTTACAGTACGAATGAAAAAAAAATTTCGGTAATTTTAATTTTTTTTCGATTTAGAGTTGCTTTTCATAGCTGTTTAAGACAATCTTGATGTATTTTGATACTTTGACAACGATTTTTCCAGTAGCTTAGAAGAAAAGGATATTTCTTTTTTTCTTTGGTCGTTACAGTACGAAAGAAAAAAAAAATGCTGTTAACTCCGTCAATGTTAATTTTTTTGAATAAGATTTGCTTTTCATAGCTGTTTAAGACAATCTTGATGTATTTTGATACTTTGACAACGATTTTTCCAGTAGTTTAGAAGAAAACGATGTTTTTTTTCTTTGGTCGTTACAGTATGATAGAAAACAAAATTTCGATAATTTTAATTTTTTTCGATTTAGATTGGCTTTTCATAGCTGTTTAAGACAATCTTGATGTATTTTGATACTTTGACAACGATTTTTCCAGTAGTTTAGAAGAAAACGCTGTTTTTTTCTTTGGTCGTTACAGTATGATAGAAAACAAAATTTCGTTAATTTCAATTTTTTTTGAATAAGATTTGCTTTTCATAGCTGTTTAAGACAATCTTGATGTATTTTGATACTTTGACAACGATTTTTCCAGTAGTTTAGAAAAAAACGATGTTTTTTTTTCTTTGGTCGTAACAGTACGAATGAAAAAGAAATGCTGTTAACTCCGTCGATGTTAATTTTTTTTTCGATTTAGATTGGCTTTTCATAGCTGTTTAAGACAATCTTGATGTATTTTGATTCTTTGACAACGATTTTTCCAGTAGTTTAGAAGAAAACGCTGTTTTTTTCTTTGGTCGTTACAGTATGATAGAAAACAAAATTTCGATAATTTTAATTTTTTTTGAATAAGATTTGCTTTTCATAGCTGTTTAAGACAATCTTGATGTATTTTGATACTTTGACAATGATTTTTTCAGTAGTTTAGAAGAAAATGATGTTTTTTTTTCTTTGGTCGTAACAGTACGAATGAAAAAGAAATGCTGTTAACTCCGTCAATGTTAATTTTTTTTTCGATTAAGATTGGCTTTTCATAGCTGTTTAAGACAATCTTGATGTATTTTGATTCTTTGACAACGATTTTTCCAGTAGTTTAGAAGAAAACGCTGTTTTTTTCTTTGGTCGTTACAGTATGATAGAAAACAAAATTTCGATTTTTTTAATTTTTTTTGAATAAGATTTGCTTTTCATAGCTGTTTAAGACAATCTTGATGTATTTTGATACTTTGACAATGATTTTTTCAGTAGTTTAGAAGAAAATGATGTTTTTTTTTCTTTGGTCGTAACAGTACGAATGAAAAAGAAATGCTGTTAACTCCGTCAATGTTAATTTTTTTTTCGATTAAGATTGGCTTTTCATAGCTGTTTAAGACAATCTTGATGTATTTTGATACTTTGACAACGATTTTTTCTGTAGTTTAGAAGAAAACGATGTTTTTTTTTCTTTGGTCGTTACAGTACGAATGAAAAAAAAATGCTGTTATATCCGTCAATATTAATTTTTTTTGAATAAGATTTGCTTTTTATAGCTGTTTAAGACAATCTTGATGTATTTTGATACTTTGACAACGATTTTTCCAGTAGTTTAGAAGAAAACGATGTTTTTTTTTTCTTTGGTCGTTACAGTACGAATGAAAAAAAAATGCTGTTATCTCCGTCAATATTAATTTTTTTTGAATAAGATTGGCTTTTCATAGCTGTTTAAGACAATCTTGATGTATTTTGATACTTTGACAACGATTTTTCCAGTAGTTTAGAAGAAAACGATGTTTTTTTTTTCTTTGGTCGTTAGAGTACGAATGAAAAAAAAATGCTGTTATCTCCGTCAATATTAATTTTTTTTCGATTTAGATTGGCTTTTCATAGCTGTTTAAGACAATCTTGATGTATTTTGATACTTTGACAACGATTTTTCCAGTAGTTTAGAAGAAAACGATGTTTTTTTTCTTTGGTCGTTACAGTACGAATGAAAAAAAAATGCTGTTATCTCCGTCAATATTAATTTTTTTTGAATAAGATTTGCTTTTCATAGCTGTTTAAGACAATCTTGATGTATTTTGATACTTTGACAACGATTTTTCCAGTAGTTTAGAAGAAAACGATGTTTTTTTTTTCTTTGGTCGTTACAGTACGAATGAAAAAAAAATGCTGTTATCTCCGTCAATATTAATTTTTTTTGAATAAGATTGGCTTTTCATAGCTGTTTAAGACAATCTTGATGTATTTTGATACTTTGACAACGATTTTTCTAGTAGTTTAGAAGAAAACGATGTTTTTTTTCTTAGGTCGTTACAGTATGATAGAAAACAAAATTTCGTTAATTTTAATTTTTTTTTAATAAGATTTGCTTTTCATAGCTGTTTAAGAAAATCTTGATGTATTTTGATACTTTGATAACGATTTTTTCAGTAGTTTAGAAGAAAACGATGTTTTTTTTTTTCTTTGGTTGTTACAGTACGAATGAAAAAAAAAATGCTGTTATCTCCGTCAATATTAATTTTTTTGAATAAGATTTGCTTTTCATAGCTGTTTAAGACAATCTTGATGTATTTTGATACTTTGACAACGATTTTTCCAGTAGTTTAGAAGAAAACGATGTTTTTTTTTCTTTGGTCGTTACAGTACGAATGAAAAAAAAATGCTGTTATCTCCGTCAATATTAATTTTTTTTGAATAAGATTGGCTTTTCATAGCTGTTTAAGACAATCTTGATGTATTTTGATACTTTGACAACTATTTTTCAAGTAGTTTAGAAGAAAACGATGTTTTTTTCTTTGGTCGTTACAGTATGAAAGAAAAAAAAATTCGTTAATATTAATTTTTTTTTAATAAGATTTGCTTTTCATAGCTGTTTAAGACAATCTTGATGTATTTTGATACTTTGACAACGATTTTTCCAGTAGTTTAGAAGAAAATGATGTTTTTTTTCTTTGGTCGTTACAGTACGAATGAAAAAAAAATTTCGGTAATTTTAATTTTTTTTCGATTTAGAGTTGCTTTTCATAGCTGTTTAAGACAATCTTGATGTATTTTGATACTTTGACAACGATTTTTCCAGTAGCTTAGAAGAAAAGGATATTTCTTTTTTTCTTTGGTCGTTACAGTACGAAAGAAAAAAAAAATGCTGTTAACTCCGTCAATGTTAATTTTTTTGAATAAGATTTGCTTTTCATAGCTGTTTAAGACAATCTTGATGTATTTTGATACTTTGACAACGATTTTTCCAGTAGTTTAGAAGAAAACGATGTTTTTTTCTTTGGTCGTTACAGTATGATAGAAAACAAAATTTCGTTAATTTTAATTTTTTTTCGATTCAGAGTTGCTTTTCATAGCTGTTTAAGACAATCTTGATGTATTTTGATACTTTGACAACGATTTTTCCAGTAGCTTAGAAGAAAAGGATATTTCTTTTTTTCTTTGGTCGTTATAGTACGATAGAAAAACAAATGCTGTTATCTTCGTCAATATTAATTTTTTTTCGTTTAAGATTGGCTTTTCATAGCTGTTTAAGACAATCTTGATGTATTTTGATTCTTTGACAACGATTTTTCCAGTAATTTAGAAGAAAACGATGTTTTTTTTCTTTGGTCGTTACAGTATGATTGAAAACAAAATTTTGTTATTTTTAATTTTTTTTGAATAAGATTTGCTTTTCATAGCTGTTTAAGACAATCTTGATGTATTTTGATACTTTGACAACGATTTTTTCTGTAGTTTAGAAGAAAACGATGTTTTTTTTTTCTTTGGTCGTTACAGTACGAATGAAAAAAAAATGCTGTTATATCCGTCAATATTAATTTTTTTTGAATAAGATTTGCTTTTCATAGCTGTTTAAGACAATCTTGATGTATTTTGATACTTTGACAACTATTTTTCAAGTAGTTTAGAAGAAAACGATGTTTTTTTCTTTGGTCGTTACAGTATGAAAGAAAAAAAAATTCGTTAATATTAATTTTTTTTTAATAAGATTTGCTTTTCATAGCTGTTTAAGACAATCTTGATGTATTTTGATACTTTGACAACGATTTTTCCAGTAGTTTAGAAGAAAATGATGTTTTTTTTCTTTGGTCGTTACAGTACGAATGAAAAAAAAATTTCGGTAATTTTAATTTTTTTTCGATTTAGAGTTGCTTTTCATAGCTGTTTAAGACAATCTTGATGTATTTTGATACTTTGACAACGATTTTTCCAGTAGCTTAGAAGAAAAGGATATTTCTTTTTTTCTTTGGTCGTTACAGTACGAAAGAAAAAAAAAATGCTGTTAACTCCGTCAATGTTAATTTTTTTGAATAAGATTTGCTTTTCATAGCTGTTTAAGACAATCTTGATGTATTTTGATACTTTGACAACGATTTTTCCAGTAGTTTAGAAGAAAACGATGTTTTTTTTCTTTGGTCGTTACAGTATGATAGAAAACAAAATTTCGATAATTTTAATTTTTTTCGATTTAGATTGGCTTTTCATAGCTGTTTAAGACAATCTTGATGTATTTTGATACTTTGACAACGATTTTTCCAGTAGTTTAGAAGAAAACGCTGTTTTTTTCTTTGGTCGTTACAGTATGATAGAAAACAAAATTTCGTTAATTTTAATTTTTTTTGAATAAGATTTGCTTTTCATAGCTGTTTAAGACAATCTTGATGTATTTTGATACTTTGACAACGATTTTTCCAGTAGTTTAGAAAAAAACGATGTTTTTTTTTCTTTGGTCGTAACAGTACGAATGAAAAAGAAATGCTGTTAACTCCGTCGATGTTAATTTTTTTTTCGATTTAGATTGGCTTTTCATAGCTGTTTAAGACAATCTTGATGTATTTTGATTCTTTGACAACGATTTTTCCAGTAGTTTAGAAGAAAACGCTGTTTTTTTCTTTGGTCGTTACAGTATGATAGAAAACAAAATTTCGATAATTTTAATTTTTTTTGAATAAGATTTGCTTTTCATAGCTGTTTAAGACAATCTTGATGTATTTTGATACTTTGACAATGATTTTTTCAGTAGTTTAGAAGAAAATGATGTTTTTTTTTCTTTGGTCGTAACAGTACGAATGAAAAAGAAATGCTGTTAACTCCGTCAATGTTAATTTTTTTTTCGATTAAGATTGGCTTTTCATAGCTGTTTAAGACAATCTTGATGTATTTTGATACTTTGACAACGATTTTTTCTGTAGTTTAGAAGAAAACGATGTTTTTTTTTCTTTGGTCGTTACAGTACGAATGAAAAAAAAATGCTGTTATATCCGTCAATATTAATTTTTTTTGAATAAGATTTGCTTTTTATAGCTGTTTAAGACAATCTTGATGTATTTTGATACTTTGACAACGATTTTTCCAGTAGTTTAGAAGAAAACGATGTTTTTTTTTTCTTTGGTCGTTACAGTACGAATGAAAAAAAAATGCTGTTATCTCCGTCAATATTAATTTTTTTTGAATAAGATTGGCTTTTCATAGCTGTTTAAGACAATCTTGATGTATTTTGATACTTTGACAACGATTTTTCCAGTAGTTTAGAAGAAAACGATGTTTTTTTTTTCTTTGGTCGTTAGAGTACGAATGAAAAAAAAATGCTGTTATCTCCGTCAATATTAATTTTTTTTCGATTTAGATTGGCTTTTCATAGCTGTTTAAGACAATCTTGATGTATTTTGATACTTTGACAACGATTTTTCCAGTAGTTTAGAAGAAAACGATGTTTTTTTTCTTTGGTCGTTACAGTACGAATGAAAAAAAAATGCTGTTATCTCCGTCAATATTAATTTTTTTTGAATAAGATTTGCTTTTCATAGCTGTTTAAGACAATCTTGATGTATTTTGATACTTTGACAACGATTTTTCCAGTAGTTTAGAAGAAAACGATGTTTTTTTTTTCTTTGGTCGTTACAGTACGAATGAAAAAAAAATGCTGTTATCTCCGTCAATATTAATTTTTTTTGAATAAGATTGGCTTTTCATAGCTGTTTAAGACAATCTTGATGTATTTTGATACTTTGACAACGATTTTTCTAGTAGTTTAGAAGAAAACGATGTTTTTTTTCTTAGGTCGTTACAGTATGATAGAAAACAAAATTTCGTTAATTTTAATTTTTTTTGAATAAGATTTGCTTTTCATAGCTGTTTAAGAAAATCTTGATGTATTTTGATACTTTGATAACGATTTTTTCAGTAGTTTAGAAGAAAACGATGTTTTTTTTTTTCTTTGGTTGTTACAGTACGAATGAAAAAAAAAATGCTGTTATCTCCGTCAATATTAATTTTTTTGAATAAGATTTGCTTTTCATAGCTGTTTAAGACAATCTTGATGTATTTTGATACTTTGACAACGATTTTTCCAGTAGTTTAGAAGAAAACGATGTTTTTTTTTCTTTGGTCGTTACAGTACGAATGAAAAAAAAATGCTGTTATCTCCGTCAATATTAATTTTTTTTGAATAAGATTGGCCTTTCATAGCTGTTTAAGACAATCTTGATGTATTTTGATACTTTGACAACTATTTTTCAAGTAGTTTAGAAGAAAACGATGTTTTTTTCTTTGGTCGTTACAGTATGAAAGAAAAAAAAATTCGTTAATATTAATTTTTTTTTAATAAGATTTGCTTTTCATAGCTGTTTAAGACAATCTTGATGTATTTTGATACTTTGACAACGATTTTTCCAGTAGTTTAGAAGAAAATGATGTTTTTTTTCTTTGGTCGTTACAGTACGAATGAAAAAAAAATTTCGGTAATTTTAATTTTTTTTCGATTTAGAGTTGCTTTTCATAGCTGTTTAAGACAATCTTGATGTATTTTGATACTTTGACAACGATTTTTCCAGTAGCTTAGAAGAAAAGGATATTTCTTTTTTTCTTTGGTCGTTACAGTACGAAAGAAAAAAAAAATGCTGTTAACTCCGTCAATGTTAATTTTTTTGAATAAGATTTGCTTTTCATAGCTGTTTAAGACAATCTTGATGTATTTTGATACTTTGACAACGATTTTTCCAGTAGCTTAGAAGAAAAGGATATTTCTTTTTTTCTTTGGTCGTTACAGTACGATAGAAAAACAAATGCTATCAACTCCGGCAATATTAATTTTTTTTCGTTTAAGATTGGCTTTTCATAGCTGTTTAAGACAATCTTGATGTATTTTGATACTTTGACAACGATTTTTCCAGTAGCTTAGAAGAAAAGGATATTTCTTTTTTTCTTTGGTCGTTACAGTACGATAGAAAAACAAATGCTGTTATCTTCGTCAATATTAATTTTTTTTCGTTTAAGATTGGCTTTTCATAGCTGTTTAAGACAATCTTGATGTATTTTGATTCTTTGACAACGATTTTTCCAGTAATTTAGAAGAAAACGATGTTTTTTTTCTTTGGTCGTTACAGTATGATTGAAAACAAAATTTTGTTATTTTTAATTTTTTTTGAATAAGATTTGCTTTTCATAGCTGTTTAAGACAATCTTGATGTATTTTGATACTTTGACAACGATTTTTTCTGTAGTTTAGAAGAAAACGATGTTTTTTTTTTCTTTGGTCGTTACAGTACGAATGAAAAAAAAATGCTGTTATATCCGTCAATATTAATTTTTTTTGAATAAGATTTGCTTTTCATAGCTGTTTAAGACAATCTTGATGTATTTTGATACTTTGACAACGATTTTTCCAGTAGTTTAGAAGAAAACGATGTTTTTTTTTCTTTGGTCGTTACAGTACGAATGAAAAAAAAATGCTGTTATCTCCGTCAATATTAATTTTTTTTGAATAAGATTGGCTTTTCATAGCTGTTTAAGACAATCTTGATGTATTTTGATACTTTGACAACTATTTTTCAAGTAGTTTAGAAGAAAATGATGTTTTTTTCTTTGGTCGTTACAGTATGAAAGAAAAAAAAATTCGTTAATATTAATTTTTTTTAATAAGATTTGCTTTTCATAGCTGTTTAAGACAATCTTGATGTATTTTGATACTTTGACAACGATTTTTCCAGTAGTTTAGAAGAAAATGATGTTTTTTTTCTTTGGTCGTTACAGTACGAATGAAAAAAAAATTTCGGTAATTTTAATTTTTTTTCGATTTAGAGTTGCTTTTCATAGCTGTTTAAGACAATCTTGATGTATTTTGATACTTTGACAACGATTTTTCCAGTAGCTTAGAAGAAAAGGATATTTCTTTTTTTCTTTGGTCGTTACAGTACGAAAGAAAAAAAAAATGCTGTTAACTCCGTCAATGTTAATTTTTTTGAATAAGATTTGCTTTTCATAGCTGTTTAAGACAATCTTGATGTATTTTGATACTTTGACAACGATTTTTCCAGTAGTTTAGAAGAAAACGATGTTTTTTTTCTTTGGTCGTTACAGTATGATAGAAAACAAAATTTCGTTAATTTTAATTTTTTTTCGATTAAGAGTTGGTTTTCATAGCTGTTTAAGACAATCTTGATGTATTTTGATACTTTGACAACGATTTTTCCAGTAGCTTAGAAGAAAAGGATATTTCTTTTTTTCTTTGGTCGTTACAGTACGATAGAAAAACAAATGCTATCAACTCCGGCAATATTAATTTTTTTTCGTTTAAGATTGGCTTTTCATAGCTGTTTAAGACAATCTTGATGTATTTTGATACTTTGACAACGATTTTTCCAGTAGCTTAGAAGAAAAGGATATTTCTTTTTTTCTTTGGTCGTTACAGTACGATAGTAAAACAAATGCTGTTATCTTCGTCAATATTAATTTTTTTTCGTTTAAGATTGGCTTTTCATAGCTGTTTAAGACAATCTTGATGTATTTTGATTCTTTGACAACGATTTTTCCAGTAATTTAGAAGAAAACGATGTTTTTTTTCTTTGGTCGTTACAGTATGATTGAAAACAAAATTTTGTTATTTTTAATTTTTTTTGAATAAGATTTGCTTTTCATAGCTGTTTAAGACAATCTTGATGTATTTTGATACTTTGACAACGATTTTTCCAGTAGTTTAGAAGAAAACGATGTTTTTTTTCTTTGGTCGTTACAGTACGAATGAAAAAAAAATGCTGTTATCTCCGTCAATATTAATTTTTTTTGAATAAGATTTGCTTTTCATAGCTGTTTAAGACAATCTTGATGTATTTTGATACTTTGACAACGATTTTTCCAGTAGTTTAGAAGAAAACGATGTTTTTTTTTCTTTGGTCGTTACAGTACGAATGAAAAAAAAATGCTGTTATCTCCGTCAATATTAATTTTTTTTGAATAAGATTGGCTTTTCATAGCTGTTTAAGACAATCTTGATGTATTTTGATACTTTGACAACGATTTTTCTAGTAGTTTAGAAGAAAACGATGTTTTTTTTTTCTTTGGTCGTTAGAGTACGAATGAAAAAAAAATGCTGTTATCTCCGTCAATATTAATTTTTTTTCGATTTAGATTGGCTTTTCATAGCTGTTTAAGACAATCTTGATGTATTTTGATACTTTGACAACGATTTTTCCAGTAGTTTAGAAGAAAACGATGTTTTTTTTTTCTTTGGTCGTTACAGTACGAATGAAAAAAAAATGCTGTTATCTCCGTCAATATTAATTTTTTTTGAATAAGATTGGCTTTTCATAGCTGTTTAAGACAATCTTGATGTATTTTGATACTTTGACAACGATTTTTCTAGTAGTTTAGAAGAAAACGATGTTTTTTTTCTTAGGTCGTTACAGTATGATAGAAAACAAAATTTCGTTAATTTTAATTTTTTTTGAATAAGATTTGCTTTTCATAGCTGTTTAAGAAAATCTTGATGTATTTTGATACTTTGATAACGATTTTTTCAGTAGTTTAGAAGAAAACGATGTTTTTTTTTTCTTTGGTTGTTACAGTACGAATGAAAAAAAAAATGCTGTTATCTCCGTCAATATTAATTTTTTTGAATAAGATTTGCTTTTCATAGCTGTTTAAGACAATCTTGATGTATTTTGATACTTTGACAACGATTTTTCCAGTAGTTTAGAAGAAAACGATGTTTTTTTTTCTTTGGTCGTTACAGTACGAATGAAAAAAAAATGCTGTTATCTCCGTCAATATTAATTTTTTTTGATTAAGATTTGCTTTTCATAGCTGTTTAAGACAATCTTGATGTATTTTGATACTTTGACAACGATTTTTCCACTAGTTTAGAAAAAAACGATGTTTTTTTTCTTTGGTCGTTACAGTATGAAAGAAAAAAAAAATTCGTTAATATTCATTTTTTTTTAAAAAGATTGGCTTTTCATAGCTGTTTAAGACAATCTTTATGTATTTTGATACTATGACAACGATTTTTCCAGTAGTTTAGAAGAAAACGATGTTTTTTTTTCTTTGGTCGTAACAGTACGAATGAAAAAGAAATGCTGTTAACTCCGTCGATGTTAATTTTTTTTTCGATTTAGATTGGCTTTTCATAGCTGTTTAAGACAATCTTGATGTATTTTGATTCTTTGACAACGATTTTTCCAGTAGTTTAGAAGAAAACGCTGTTTTTTTCTTTGGTCGTTACAGTATGATAGAAAACAAAATTTCGATAATTTTAATTTTTTTCGATTTAGATTGGCTTTTCATAGCTGTTTAAGACAATCTTGATGTATTTTGATACTTTGACAACGATTTTTCCAGTAGTTTAGAAGAAAACGCTGTTTTTTTCTTTGGTCGTTACAGTATGATAGAAAACAAAATTTCGTTAATTTCAATTTTTTTTGAATAAGATTTGCTTTTCATAGCTGTTTAAGACAATCTTGATGTATTTTGATACTTTGACAACGATTTTTCCAGTAGTTTAGAAAAAAACGATGTTTTTTTTTCTTTGGTCGTAACAGTACGAATGAAAAAGAAATGCTGTTAACTCCGTCGATGTTAATTTTTTTTTCGATTTAGATTGGCTTTTCATAGCTGTTTAAGACAATCTTGATGTATTTTGATTCTTTGACAACGATTTTTCCAGTAGTTTAGAAGAAAACGCTGTTTTTTTCTTTGGTCGTTACAGTATGATAGAAAACAAAATTTCGATAATTTTAATTTTTTTTGAATAAGATTTGCTTTTCATAGCTGTTTAAGACAATCTTGATGTATTTTGATACTTTGACAATGATTTTTTCAGTAGTTTAGAAGAAAATGATGTTTTTTTTTCTTTGGTCGTAACAGTACGAATGAAAAAGAAATGCTGTTAACTCCGTCAATGTTAATTTTTTTTTCGATTAAGATTGGCTTTTCATAGCTGTTTAAGACAATCTTGATGTATTTTGATTCTTTGACAACGATTTTTCCAGTAGTTTAGAAGAAAATGATGTTTTTTTTCTTTGGTCGTTACAGTACGAATGAAAAAAAAATTTCGGTAATTTTAATTTTTTTTCGATTTAGAGTTGCTTTTCATAGCTGTTTAAGACAATCTTGATGTATTTTGATACTTTGACAACGATTTTTCCAGTAGCTTAGAAGAAAAGGATATTTCTTTTTTTCTTTGGTCGTTAGAGTACGAATGAAAAAAAAATGCTGTTAACTCCGTCAATGTTAATTTTTTTGAATAAGATTTGCTTTTCATAGCTGTTTAAGACAATCTTGATGTATTTTGATACTTTGACAACGATTTTTCCAGTAGCTTAGAAGAAAAGGATATTTCTTTTTTTCTTTGGTCGTTACAGTACGATAGAAAAACAAATGCTATCAACTCCGGCAATATTAATTTTTTTTCGTTTAAGATTGGCTTTTCATAGCTGTTTAAGACAATCTTGATGTATTTTGATACTTTGACAATGATTTTTCCAGTAGCTTAGAAGAAAAGGATATTTCTTTTTTTCTTTGGTCGTTACAGTACGATAGAAAAACAAATGCTGTTATCTTCGTCAATATTAATTTTTTTTCGTTTAAGATTGGCTTTTCATAGCTGTTTAAGACAATCTTGATGTATTTTGATTCTTTGACAACGATTTTTCCAGTAATTTAGAAGAAAACGATGTTTTTTTTCTTTGGTCGTTACAGTATGATTGAAAACAAAATTTTGTTATTTTTAATTTTTTTTGAATAAGATTTGCTTTTCATAGCTGTTTAAGACAATCTTGATGTATTTTGATACTTTGACAACGATTTTTTCTGTAGTTTAGAAGAAAACGATGTTTTTTTTTTCTTTGGTCGTTACAGTACGAATGAAAAAAAAATGCTGTTATATCCGTCAATATTAATTTTTTTTGAATAAGATTTGCTTTTCATAGCTGTTTAAGACAATCTTGATGTATTTTGATTCTTTGACAACGATTTTTCCAGTAGTTTAGAAGAAAACGATGTTTTTTTTTCTTTGGTCGTTACAGTACGAATGAAAAAAAAATGCTGTTATCTCCGTCAATATTAATTTTTTTTGAATAAGATTGGCTTTTCATAGCTGTTTAAGACAATCTTGATGTATTTTGATACTTTGACAACTATTTTTCAAGTAGTTTAGAAGAAAACGATGTTTTTTTCTTTGGTCGTTACAGTATGAAAGAAAAAAAAATTCGTTAATATTAATTTTTTTTTAATAAGATTTGCTTTTCATAGCTGTTTAAGACAATCTTGATGTATTTTGATACTTTGACAACGATTTTTCCAGTAGTTTAGAAGAAAATGATGTTTTTTTTCTTTGGTCGTTACAGTACGAATGAAAAAAAAATTTCGGTAATTTTAATTTTTTTTCGATTTAGAGTTGCTTTTCATAGCTGTTTAAGACAATCTTGATGTATTTTGATACTTTGACAACGATTTTTCCAGTAGCTTAGAAGAAAAGGATATTTCTTTTTTTCTTTGGTCGTTACAGTACGAAAGAAAAAAAAAATGCTGTTAACTCCGTCAATGTTAATTTTTTTGAATAAGATTTGCTTTTCATAGCTGTTTAAGACAATCTTGATGTATTTTGATACTTTGACAACGATTTTTCCAGTAGTTTAGAAGAAAACGATGTTTTTTTTCTTTGGTCGTTACAGTATGATAGAAAACAAAATTTCGTTAATTTTAATTTTTTTTCGATTAAGAGTTGGTTTTCATAGCTGTTTAAGACAATCTTGATGTATTTTGATACTTTGACAACGATTTTTCCAGTAGCTTAGAAGAAAAGGATATTTCTTTTTTTCTTTGGTCGTTACAGTACGATAGAAAAACAAATGCTATCAACTCCGGCAATATTAATTTTTTTTCGTTTAAGATTGGCTTTTCATAGCTGTTTAAGACAATCTTGATGTATTTTGATACTTTGACAACGATTTTTCCAGTAGCTTAGAAGAAAAGGATATTTCTTTTTTTCTTTGGTCGTTACAGTACGATAGAAAAACAAATGCTGTTATCTTCGTCAATATTAATTTTTTTTCGTTTAAGATTGGCTTTTCATAGCTGTTTAAGACAATCTTGATGTATTTTGATTCTTTGACAACGATTTTTCCAGTAATTTAGAAGAAAACGATGTTTTTTTTCTTTGGTCGTTACAGTATGATTGAAAACAAAATTTTGTTATTTTTAATTTTTTTTGAATAAGATTTGCTTTTCATAGCTGTTTAAGACAATCTTGATGTATTTTGATACTTTGACAACGATTTTTTCTGTAGTTTAGAAGAAAACGATGTTTTTTTTTTCTTTGGTCGTTACAGTACGAATGAAAAAAAAATGCTGTTATATCCGTCAATATTAATTTTTTTTGAATAAGATTTGCTTTTCATAGCTGTTTAAGACAATCTTGATGTATTTTGATACTTTGACAACGATTTTTCCAGTAGTTTAGAAGAAAACGATGTTTTTTTTTTCTTTGGTCGTTACAGTGCGAATGAAAAAAAAATGCTGTTATCTCCGTCAATATTAATTTTTTTTGAATAAGATTGGCTTTTCATAGCTGCTTAAGACAATCTTGATGTATTTTGATACTTTGACAACGATTTTTCCAGTAGTTTAGAAGAAAACGATGTTTTTTTTTTCTTTGGTCGTTAGAGTACGAATGAAAAAAAAATGCTGTTATCTCCGTCAATATTAATTTTTTTTCGATTTAGATTGGCTTTTCATAGCTGTTTAAGACAATCTTGATGTATTTTGATACTTTGACAACGATTTTTCCAGTAGTTTAGAAGAAAACGATGTTTTTTTTCTTTGGTCATTACAGTACGAATGAAAAAAAAATGCTGTTATCTCCGTCAATATTAATTTTTTTTGAATAAGATTTGCTTTTCATAGCTGTTTAAGACAATCTTGATGTATTTTGATACTTTGACAACGATTTTTCCAGTAGTTTAGAAGAAAACGATGTTTTTTTTTTCTTTGGTCGTTACAGTACGAATGAAAAAAAAATGCTGTTATCTCCGTCAATATTAATTTTTTTTGAATAAGATTGGCTTTTCATAGCTGTTTAAGACAATCTTGATGTATTTTGATACTTTGACAACGATTTTTCTAGTAGTTTAGAAGAAAACGATGTTTTTTTTCTTAGGTCGTTACAGTATGATAGAAAACAAAATTTCGTTAATTTTAATTTTTTTTGAATAAGATTTGCTTTTCATAGCTGTTTAAGAAAATCTTGATGTATTTTGATACTTTGATAACGATTTTTTCAGTAGTTTAGAAGAAAACGATGTTTTTTTTTTTCTTTGGTTGTTACAGTACGAATGAAAAAAAAAATGCTGTTATCTCCGTCAATATTAATTTTTTTGAATAAGACTTGCTTTTCATAGCTGTTTAAGACAATCTTGATGTATTTTGATACTTTGACAACGATTTTTCCAGTAGTTTAGAAGAAAACGATGTTTTTTTTTCTTTGGTCGTTACAGTACGAATGAAAAAAAAATGCTGTTATCTCCGTCAATATTAATTTTTTTTGAATAAGATTTGCTTTTCATAGCTGTTTAAGACAATCTTGATGTATTTTGATACTTTGACAACGATTTTTCCACTAGTTTAGAAAAAAACGATGTTTTTTTTCTTTGGTCGTTACAGTATGAAAGAAAAAAAAAATTCGTTAATATTCATTTTTTTTTAAAAAGATTGGCTTTTCATAGCTGTTTAAGACAATCTTTATGTATTTTGATACTATGACAACGATTTTTCCAGTAGTTTAGAAGAAAACGATGTTTTTTTTTCTTTGGTCGTAACAGTACGAATGAAAAAGAAATGCTGTTAACTCCGTCGATGTTAATTTTTTTTTCGATTTAGATTGGCTTTTCATAGCTGTTTAAGACAATCTTGATGTATTTTGATTCTTTGACAACGATTTTTCCAGTAGTTTAGAAGAAAACGCTGTTTTTTTCTTTGGTCGTTACAGTATGATAGAAAACAAAATTTCGATAATTTTAATTTTTTTCGATTTAGATTGGCTTTTCATAGCTGTTTAAGACAATCTTGATGTATTTTGATACTTTGACAACGATTTTTCCAGTAGTTTAGAAGAAAACGCTGTTTTTTTCTTTGGTCGTTACAGTATGATAGAAAACAAAATTTCGTTAATTTCAATTTTTTTTGAATAAGATTTGCTTTTCATAGCTGTTTAAGACAATCTTGATGTATTTTGATACTTTGACAACGATTTTTCCAGTAGTTTAGAAAAAAACGATGTTTTTTTTTCTTTGGTCGTAACAGTACGAATGAAAAAGAAATGCTGTTAACTCCGTCGATGTTAATTTTTTTTTCGATTTAGATTGGCTTTTCATAGCTGTTTAAGACAATCTTGATGTATTTTGATTCTTTGACAACGATTTTTCCAGTAGTTTAGAAGAAAACGCTGTTTTTTTCTTTGGTCGTTACAGTATGATAGAAAACAAAATTTCGATAATTTTAATTTTTTTTGAATAAGATTTGCTTTTCATAGCTGTTTAAGACAATCTTGATGTATTTTGATACTTTGACAATGATTTTTTCAGTAGTTTAGAAGAAAATGATGTTTTTTTTTCTTTGGTCGTAACAGTACGAATGAAAAAGAAATGCTGTTAACTCCGTCAATGTTAATTTTTTTTTCGATTAAGATTGGCTTTTCATAGCTGTTTAAGACAATCTTGATGTATTTTGATTCTTTGACAACGATTTTTCCAGTAGTTTAGAAGAAAACGCTGTTTTTTTCTTTGGTCGTTACAGTATGATAGAAAACAAAATTTCGATAATTTTAATTTTTTTTGAATAAGATTTGCTTTTCATAGCTGTTTAAGACAATCTTGATGTATTTTGATACTTTGACAATGATTTTTTCAGTAGTTTAGAAGAAAATGATGTTTTTTTTTCTTTGGTCGTAACAGTACGAATGAAAAAGAAATGCTTTTAACTCCGTCAATGTTAATTTTTTTTTCGATTAAGATTGGCTTTTCATAGCTGTTTAAGACAATCTTGATGTATTTTGATACTTTGACAACGATTTTTTCTGTAGTTTAGAAGAAAACGATGTTTTTTTTTCTTTGGTCGTTACAGTACGAATGAAAAAAAAATGCTGTTATATCCGTCAATATTAATTTTTTTTGAATAAGATTTGCTTTTTATAGCTGTTTAAGACAATCTTGATGTATTTTGATACTTTGACAACGATTTTTCCAGTAGTTTAGAAGAAAACGATGTTTTTTTTTTCTTTGGTCGTTACAGTACGAATGAAAAAAAAATGCTGTTATCTCCGTCAATATTAATTTTTTTTGAATAAGATTGGCTTTTCATAGCTGTTTAAGACAATCTTGATGTATTTTGATACTTTGACAACGATTTTTCCAGTAGTTTAGAAGAAAACGATGTTTTTTTTTTCTTTGGTCGTTAGAGTACGAATGAAAAAAAAATGCTGTTATCTCCGTCAATATTAATTTTTTTTCGATTTAGATTGGCTTTTCATAGCTGTTTAAGACAATCTTGATGTATTTTGATACTTTGACAACGATTTTTCCAGTAGTTTAGAAGAAAACGATGTTTTTTTTCTTTGGTCGTTACAGTACGAATGAAAAAAAAATGCTGTTATCTCCGTCAATATTAATTTTTTTTGAATAAGATTTGCTTTTCATAGCTGTTTAAGACAATCTTGATGTATTTTGATACTTTGACAACGATTTTTCCAGTAGTTTAGAAGAAAACGATGTTTTTTTTTTCTTTGGTCGTTACAGTACGAATGAAAAAAAAATGCTGTTATCTCCGTCAATATTAATTTTTTTTGAATAAGATTGGCTTTTCATAGCTGTTTAAGACAATCTTGATGTATTTTGATACTTTGACAACGATTTTTCTAGTAGTTTAGAAGAAAACGATGTTTTTTTTCTTAGGTCGTTACAGTATGATAGAAAACAAAATTTCGTTAATTTTAATTTTTTTTGAATAAGATTTGCTTTTCATAGCTGTTTAAGAAAATCTTGATGTATTTTGATACTTTGATAACGATTTTTTCAGTAGTTTAGAAGAAAACGATGTTTTTTTTTTTCTTTGGTTGTTACAGTACGAATGAAAAAAAAAATGCTGTTATCTCCGTCAATATTAATTTTTTTGAATAAGATTTGCTTTTCATAGCTGTTTAAGACAATCTTGATGTATTTTGATACTTTGACAACGATTTTTCCAGTAGTTTAGAAGAAAACGATGTTTTTTTTTCTTTGGTCGTTACAGTACGAATGAAAAAAAAATGCTGTTATCTCCGTCAATATTAATTTTTTTTGAATAAGATTGGCTTTTCATAGCTGTTTAAGACAATCTTGATGTATTTTGATACTTTGACAACTATTTTTCAAGTAGTTTAGAAGAAAACGATGTTTTTTTCTTTGGTCGTTACAGTATGAAAGAAAAAAAAATTCGTTAATATTAATTTTTTTTTAATAAGATTTGCTTTTCATAGCTGTTTAAGACAATCTTGATGTATTTTGATACTTTGACAACGATTTTTCCAGTAGTTTAGAAGAAAATGATGTTTTTTTTCTTTGGTCGTTACAGTACGAATGAAAAAAAAATGCTGTTATCTCCGTCAATGTTAATTTATTTTCGATTTAGATTTACTTTTCATAGCTGTTTAAGACAATCTTGATGTATTTTGATTCTTTGACAACGATTTTTCCAGTAGTTTAGAAGAAAACGCTGTTTTTTTCTTTGGTCGTTACAGTATGATAGAAAACAAAATTTCGTTAATTTCAATTTTTTTTTAATAAGATTTGCTTTTCATAGCTGTTTAAGACAATCTTGATGTATTTTGATACTTTGACAACGATTTTTCCAGTAGTTTAGAAGAAAATGATGTTTTTTTTTCTTTGGTCGTAACCGTACGAATGAAAAAGAAATGCTGTTAACTCCGTCAATGTTAATTTTTTTTTCGATTTAGATTGGCTTTTCATAGCTGTTTAAGACAATCTTGATGTATTTTGATTCTTTGACAACGATTTTTCCAGTAGTTTAGAAGAAAACGCTGTTTTTTTCTTTGGTCGTTACAGTATGATAGAAAACCAAATTTCGATAATTTTAATTTTTTTTGAATAAGATTTGCTTTTCATAGCTGTTTAAGACAATCTTGATGTATTTTGATACTTTGACAATGATTTTTTCAGTAGTTTAGAAGAAAACGATGATTTTTTTTTCTTTGGTCGTTACAGTACGAATGAAAAAAAAATGCTGTTATCTCCGTCAATATTAATTTTTTTTGAATAAGATTTGCTTTTCATAGCTGTTTAAGACAATCTTGATGTATTTTGATACTTTGACAACGATTTTTCCAGTAGTTTAGAAAAAAACGATGTTTTTTTTCTTTGGTCGTTACAGTATGAAAGAAAAAAAAAATTCGTTAATATTCATTTTTTTTTAAAAAGATTGGCTTTTCATAGCTGTTTAAGACAATCTTTATGTATTTTGATACTATGACAACGATTTTTCCAGTAGTTTAGAAGAAAACGATGTTTTTTTTTCTTTGGTCGTAACAGTACGAATGAAAAAGAAATGCTGTTAACTCCGTCGATGTTAATTTTTTTTTCGATTTAGATTGGCTTTTCATAGCTGTTTAAGACAATCTTGATGTATTTTGATTCTTTGACAACGATTTTTCCAGTAGTTTAGAAGAAAACGCTGTTTTTTTCTTTGGTCGTTACAGTATGATAGAAAACAAAATTTCGATAATTTTAATTTTTTTCGATTTAGATTGGCTTTTCATAGCTGTTTAAGACAATCTTGATGTATTTTGATACTTTGACAACGATTTTTCCAGTAGTTTAGAAGAAAACGCTGTTTTTTTCTTTGGTCGTTACAGTATGATAGAAAACAAAATTTCGTTAATTTCAATTTTTTTTGAATAAGATTTGCTTTTCATAGCTGTTTAAGACAATCTTGATGTATTTTGATACTTTGACAACGATTTTTCCAGTAGTTTAGAAAAAAACGATGTTTTTTTTTCTTTGGTCGTAACAGTACGAATGAAAAAGAAATGCTGTTAACTCCGTCGATGTTAATTTTTTTTTCGATTTAGATTGGCTTTTCATAGCTGTTTAAGACAATCTTGATGTATTTTGATTCTTTGACAACGATTTTTCCAGTAGTTTAGAAGAAAACGCTGTTTTTTTCTTTGGTCGTTACTGTATGATAGAAAACAAAATTTCGATAATTTTAATTTTTTTTGAATAAGATTTGCTTTTCATAGCTGTTTAAGACAATCTTGATGTATTTTGATACTTTGACAATGATTTTTTCAGTAGTTTAGAAGAAAATGATGTTTTTTTTTCTTTGGTCGTAACAGTACGAATGAAAAAGAAATGCTGTTAACTCCGTCAATGTTAATTTTTTTTTCGATTAAGATTGGCTTTTCATAGCTGTTTAAGACAATCTTGATGTATTTTGATTCTTTGACAACGATTTTTCCAGTAGTTTAGAAGAAAACGCTGTTTTTTTCTTTGGTCGTTACAGTATGATAGAAAACAAAATTTCGATAATTTTAATTTTTTTTGAATAAGATTTGCTTTTCATAGCTGTTTAAGACAATCTTGATGTATTTTGATACTTTGACAATGATTTTTTCAGTAGTTTAGAAGAAAATGATGTTTTTTTTTCTTTGGTCGTAACAGTACGAATGAAAAAGAAATGCTGTTAACTCCGTCAATGTTAATTTTTTTTTCGATTAAGATTGGCTTTTCATAGCTGTTTAAGACAATCTTGATGTATTTTGATACTTTGACAACGATTTTTTCTGTAGTTTAGAAGAAAACGATGTTTTTTTTTCTTTGGTCGTTACAGTACGAATGAAAAAAAAATGCTGTTATATCCGTCAATATTAATTTTTTTTGAATAAGATTTGCTTTTTATAGCTGTTTAAGACAATCTTGATGTATTTTGATACTTTGACAACGATTTTTCCAGTAGTTTAGAAGAAAACGATGTTTTTTTTTTCTTTGGTCGTTACAGTACGAATGAAAAAAAAATGCTGTTATCTCCGTCAATATTAATTTTTTTTGAATAAGATTGGCTTTTCATAGCTGTTTAAGACAATCTTGATGTATTTTGATACTTTGACAACGATTTTTCCAGTAGTTTAGAAGAAAACGATGTTTTTTTTTTCTTTGGTCGTTAGAGTACGAATGAAAAAAAAATGCTGTTATCTCCGTCAATATTAATTTTTTTTCGATTTAGATTGGCTTTTCATAGCTGTTTAAGACAATCTTGATGTATTTTGATACTTTGACAACGATTTTTCCAGTAGTTTAGAAGAAAACGATGTTTTTTTTCTTTAGTCGTTACAGTACGAATGAAAAAAAAATGCTGTTATCTCCGTCAATATTAATTTTTTTTGAATAAGATTTGCTTTTCATAGCTGTTTAAGACAATCTTGATGTATTTTGATACTTTGACAACGATTTTTCCAGTAGTTTAGAAGAAAACGATGTTTTTTTTTTCTTTGGTCGTTACAGTACGAATGAAAAAAAAATGCTGTTATCTCCGTCAATATTAATTTTTTTTGAATAAGATTGGCTTTTCATAGCTGTTTAAGACAATCTTGATGTATTTTGATACTTTGACAACGATTTTTCTAGTAGTTTAGAAGAAAACGATGTTTTTTTTCTTAGGTCGTTACAGTATGATAGAAAACAAAATTTCGTTAATTTTAATTTTTTTTTAATAAGATTTGCTTTTCATAGCTGTTTAAGAAAATCTTGATGTATTTTGATACTTTGATAACGATTTTTTCAGTAGTTTAGAAGAAAACGATGTTTTTTTTTCTTTGGTCGTAACAGTACGAATGAAAAAAAAAATGCTGTTAACTCCGTCGATGTTAATTTTTTTTTCGATTTAGATTGGCTTTTCATAGCTGTTTAAGACAATCTTGATGTATTTTGATACTTTGACAACGATTTTTCCCGTAGTTTAGAAGAAAACGCTGTTTTTTTCTTTGGTCGTTACAGTATGATAGAAAACAAAATTTCGATAATTTTAATTTTTTTTGAATAAGATTTGCTTTTCATAGCTGTTTAAGACAATCTTGATGTATTTTGATACTTTGACAACGATTTTTCCAGTAGTTTAGAAGAAAACGCTGTTTTTTTCTTTGGTCGTTACAGTATGATAGAAAACAAAATTTCGTTAATTTCAATTTTTTTTGAATAAGATTTGCTTTTCATAGCTGTTTAAGACAATCTTGATGTATTTTGATACTTTGACAACGATTTTTCCAGTAGTTTAGAAGAAAATGATGTTTTTTTTTCTTTGGTCGTAACAGTACGAATGAAAAAGAAATGCTGTTAACTCCGTCAATGTTAATTTTTATTTCGATTAAGATTGGCTTTTCATAGCTGTTTAAGACAATCTTGATGTATTTTGATTCTTTGACAACGATTTTTCCAGTAGTTTAGAAGAAAACGCTGTTTTTTTCTTTGGTCGTTACAGTATGATAGAAAACAAAATTTCGATAATTTTAATTTTTTTTGAATAAGATTTGCTTTTCATAGCTGTTTAAGACAATCTTGATGTATTTTGATTCTTTGACAACGATTTTTCCAGTAGTTTAGAAAAAAACGATGTTTTTTTTCTTTGGTCGTTACAGTATGAAAGAAAAAAAAAATTCGTTAATATTAATTTTTTTTTAAAAAGATTGGCTTTTCATAGCTGTTTAAGACAATCTTTATGTATTTTGATACTTTGACAACGATTTTTCCAGTAGTTTAGAAGAAAACGATGTTTTTTTTTTCTTTGGTCGTTACAGTACGAATGAAAAAAAAATGCTGTTATCTCCGTCAATATTAATTTTTTTTGAATAAGATTTGCTTTTCATAGCTGTTTAAGACAATCTTGATGTATTTTGATTCTTTGACAACGATTTTTCCAGTAGTTTAGAAGAAAACGCTGTTTTTTTCTTTGGTCGTTACAGTATGATAGAAAACAAAATTTCGATAATTTTAATTTTTTTTGAATAAGATTTGCTTTTCATAGCTGTTTAAGACAATCTTGATGTATTTTGATACTTTGACAATGATTTTTTCAGTAGTTTAGAAGAAAACGATGATTTTTTTTTCTTTGGTCGTTACAGTACGAATGAAAAAAAAATGCTGTTATCTCCGTCAATATTAATTTTTTTTGAATAAGATTTGCTTTTCATAGCTGTTTAAGAAAATCTTGATGTATTTTGATACTTTGACAACGATTTTTTCAGTAGTTTAGAAGAAAACGATGTTTTTTTTTTCTTTGGTCGTTACAGTACGAATGAAAAAAAAATGCTGTTATCTCCGTCAATATTAATTTTTTTTGAATAAGATTTGCTTTTCATAGCTGTTTAAGACAATCTTGATGTATTTTGATACTTTGACAACGATTTTTCTAGTAGTTTAGAAGAAAACGATGTTTTTTTTCTTAGGTCGTTACAGTATGATAGAAAACAAAATTTCGTTAATTTTAATTTTTTTTCGATTTAGAGTTGCTTTTCATAGTTGTTTAAGACAATCTTGATGTATTTTGATACTTTGACAACGATTTTTCCAGTAGCTTAGAAGAAAAGGATATTTCTTTTTTTCTTTGGTCGTTACAGTACGATAGAAAAACAAATGCTGTTATCTCCGTCAATATTAATTTTTTTTGAATAAGATTTGCTTTTCATAGCTGTTTAAGACAATCTTGATGTATTTTGATACTTTGACAACGATTTTTTCTGTAGTTTAGAAGAAAACGATGTTTTTTTTTTCTTTGGTCGTTACAGTACGAATGAAAAAAAAATTCGTTAATATTAATTTTTTTTTAATAAGATTGGCTTTTCATAGCTGTTTAAGACAATCTTGATATATTTTGATACTTTGACAACGATTTTTCCAGTAGCTTAGAAGAAAAGGATATTTCTTTTTTTCTTTGGTCGTTACAGTACGATAGAAAAACAAATGCTGTTATCTCCGTCAATGTTAATTTTTTTTTCGATTTAGATTGGCTTTTCATAGCTGTTTAAGACAATCTTGATGTATTTTGATTCTTTGACAACGATTTTTCCAGTAATTTAGAAGAAAACGATGTTTTTTTTCTTTGGTCGTTACAGTATGATAGAAAACAAAATTTCGTTAATTTTAATTTTTTTGAATAAGATTTGCTTTTCATAGCTGTTTAAGACAATCTTGATGTATTTTGATACTTTGACAACGATTTTTCCAGTAGTTTAGAAGAAAATGATGTTTTTTTTTCTTTGGTCGTAACAGTACGAATGAAAAAGAAATGCTGTTAACTCCGTCAATGTTAATTTTTTTTTCGATTTAGATTGGCTTTTCATAGCTGTTTAAGACAATCTTGATGTATTTTGATTCTTTGACAACGATTTTTCCAGTAGTTTCGAAGAAAACGCTGTTTTTTTCTTTGGTCGTTACAGTATGATAGAAAACAAAATTTCGATAATTTTAATTTTTTTTGAATAAGATTTGCTTTTCATAGCTGTTTAAGACAATCTTGATGTATTTTGATACTTTGACAACGATTTTTCCAGTAGTTTAGAAGAAAACGATGTTTTTTTTTTCTTTGGTCGTTACAGTACGAATGAAAAAAAAATGCTGTTATCTCCGTCAATATTAATTTTTTTTGAATAAGATTGGCTTTTCATAGCTGTTTAAGACAATCTTGATATATTTTGATACTTTGACAACGATTTTTCCAGTAGCTTAGAAGAAAACGCTGTTTTTTTCTTTGGTCGTTACAGTATGATAGAAAACAAAATTTCGTTAATTTTAATTTTTTTTCGATTTAGAGTTGCTTTTCATAGCTGTTTAAGACAATCTTGATGTATTTTGATACTTTGACAACGATTTTTCCAGTAGTTTAGAAGAAAACGCTGTTTTTTTCTTTGGTCGTTACAGTATGATAGAAAACAAAATTTCGATAATTTTAATTTTTTTTGAATAAGATTTGCTTTTCATAGCTGTTTAAGACAATCTTGATGTATTTTGATACTTTGACAACGATTTTTCTAGTAGTTTAGAAGAAAACGATGTTTTTTTTCTTAGGTCGTTACAGTATGATAGAAAACAAAATTTCGTTAATTTTAATTTTTTTTGAATAAGATTTGCTTTTCATAGCTGTTTAAGACAATCTTGATGTATTTTGATACTTTGACAACGATTTTTCCAGTAGCTTAGAAGAAAACGATGTTTTTTTCTTTGGTCGTTACAGTATGATAGAAAACAAAATTTCGTTAATTTTAATTTTTTTTCGATTTAGAGTTGCTTTTCATAGTTGTTTAAGACAATCTTGATGTATTTTGATACTTTGACAACGATTTTTCCAGTAGCTTAGAAGAAAAGGATATTTCTTTTTTTCTTTGGTCGTTACAGTACGATAGAAAAACAAATGCTGTTATCTTCGTCAATATTAATTTTTTTTCATTTAAGATTGGCTTTTCATAGCTGTTTAAGACAATCTTGATATATTTTGATACTTTGACAACGATTTTACCAGTAGCTTAGAAGAAAAGGATATTTCTTTTTTGGTCGTTACAGTACGAAAGAAAAAAAAAATGCTGTTAACTCCGTCAATGTTAATTTTTTTTTCGATTTAGATTGGCTTTTCATAGCTGTTTAAGACAATCTTGATGTATTTTGATTCTTTGACAACGATTTTTCCAGTAATTTAGAAGAATACGATGTTTTTTTTCTTTGGTCGTTACAGTATGATAGAAAAAAAATTTCGTTAATTTTAATTTTTTTTGAATAAGATTTGCTTTTCATAGCTGTTTAAGACAATCTTGATGTATTTTGATACTTTGACAACGATTTTTTCAGTAGTTTAGAAGAAAACGATGTTTTTTTTTTCTTTGGTCGTTACAGTACGAATGAAAAAAAAATGCTGTTATCTCCGTCAATATTAAATTTTTTTGAATAAGATTTGCTTTTCATAGCTGTTTAAGACAATCTTGATGTATTTTGATACTTTGACAACGATTTTTCCAGTAGTTTAGAAGAAAACGATGTTTTTTTTTTCTTTGGTCGTTACAGTACGAATGAAAAAAAATGCTGTTATCTCCGTCAATATTAATTTTTTTTGAATAAGATTGGCTTTTCATAGCTGTTTAAGACAATCTTGATGTATTTTGATACTTTGACAACGATTTTTCCAGTAGTTTAGAAAAAAACGATGTTTTTTTTCTTTGGTCGTTACAGTATGAAAGAAAAAAAAAATTCGTTAATATTAATTTTTTTTAAAAAGATTGGCTTTTCATAGCTGTTTAAGACAATCTTGATGTATTTTGATACTTTGACAACGATTTTTCCAGTAGTTTAGAAGAAAACGATGTTTTTTTTTTCTTTGGTCGTTACCAGTACGAATGAAAAAAAAATGCTGTTATCTCCGTTCATGTTAATTTTTTTTCGATTTAGATTTGCTTTTCATAGCTGTTTAAGACAATCTTGATGTATTTTGATTCTTTGACAACGATTTTTCCAGTAGTTTAGAAGAAAACGCTGTTTTTTTCTTTGGTTGTTACAGTATGATAGAAAACAAAATTTCGTTAATTTCAATTTTTTTTGAATAAGATTTGCTTTTCATAGCTGTTTAAGACAATCTTGATGTATTTTGATACTTTGACAACGATTTTTCCAGTAGTTTAGAAGAAAATGATGTTTTTTTTTCTTTGGTCGTAACAGTACGAATGAAAAAGAAATGCTGTTAACTCCGTCAATGTTAATTTTTTTTTCGATTTAGATTTGCTTTTCATAGCTGTTTAAGACAATCTTGATGTATTTTGATACTTTGACAACGATTTTTCCAGTAGTTTAGAAGAAAACGCTGTTTTTTTCTTTGGTCGTTACAGTATGATAGAAAACAAAATTTCGATAATTTTAATTTTTTTTGAATAAGATTTGCTTTTCATAGCTGTTTAAGACAATCTTGATGTATTTTGATACTTTGACAATGATTTTTTCAGTAGTTTAGAAGAAAACGATGATTTTCTTTTCTTTGGTCGTTACAGTACGAATGAAAAAAAAATGCTGTTATCTCCGTCAATATTAATTTTTTTTGAATAAGATTTGCTTTTCATAGCTGTTTAAGACAATCTTGATGTATTTTGATACTTTGACAACGATTTTTCCAGTAGTTTAGAAAAAAACGATGTTTTTTTTCTTTGTTCGTTACAGTATGAAAGAAAAAAAAAATTCGTTAATATTAATTTTTTTTTAAAAAGATTGGCTTTTTATAGCTGTTTAAGACAATCTTTATGTATTTTGATACTATGACAACGATTTTTCCAGTAGTTTAGAAGAAAACGATGTTTTTTTTTCTTTGGTCGTAACAGTACGAATGAAAAAGAAATGCTGTTAACTCCGTCGATGTTAATTTTTTTTTCGATTTAGATTGGCTTTTCATAGCTGTTTAAGACAATCTTGATGTATTTTGATTCTTTGACAACGATTTTTCCAGTAGTTTAGAAGAAAACGCTGTTTTTTTCTTTGGTCGTTACAGTATGATAGAAAACAAAATTTCGATAATTTTAATTTTTTTTGAATAAGATTTGCTTTTCATAGCTGTTTAAGACAATCTTGATGTATTTTGATACTTTGACAACGATTTTTCCAGTAGTTTAGAAGAAAACGCTGTTTTTTTCTTTGGTCGTTACAGTATGATAGAAAACAAAATTTCGTTAATTTCAATTTTTTTTGAATAAGATTTGCTTTTCATAGCTGTTTAAGACAATCTTGATGTATTTTGATACTTTGACAACGATTTTTCCAGTAGTTTAGAAAAAAACGATGTTTTTTTTCTTTGGTCGTTACAGTATGAAAGAAAAAAAAAATTCGTTAATATTAATTTTTTTTGAATAAGATTTGCTTTTCATAGCTGTTTAAGACAATCTTTATGTATTTTGATACTATGACAACGATTTTTCCAGTAGTTTAGAAGAAAACGATGTTTTTTTTTCTTTGGTCGTAACAGTACGAATGAAAAAGAAATGCTGTTAACTCCGTCGATGTAAATTTTTTTTCGATTTAGATTGGCTTTTCATAGCTGTTTAAGACAATCTTGATGTATTTTGATTCTTTGACAACGATTTTTCCAGTAGTTTAGAAGAAAACGCTGTTTTTTTCTTTGGTCGTTACAGTATGATAGAAAACAAAATTTCGTTAATTTCAATTTTTTTTGAATAAGATTTGCTTTTCATAGCTGTTTAAGACAATCTTGATGTATTTTGATACTTTGACAACGATTTTTCCAGTAGTTTAGAAGAAAATGATGTTTTTTTTTCTTTGGTCGTAACAGTACGAATGAAAAAGAAATGCTGTTAACTCCGTCAATGTTAATTTTTTTTTCGATTAAGATTGGCTTTTC
The DNA here is from genome assembly GCA_961205885.1 of Ptychoptera albimana. NCBI lineage: Eukaryota > Metazoa > Arthropoda > Insecta > Diptera > Ptychopteridae > Ptychoptera > Ptychoptera albimana. Next base: position 7,771,593 of record OY540806.1, read on the forward strand.
ATAGCTGTTTAAGACAATCTTGATGTATTTTGATTCTTTGACAACGATTTTTCCAGTAGTTTAGAAGAAAACGCTGTTTTTTTCTTTGGTCGTTACAGTATGATAGAAAACAAAATTTTGATAATTTTAATTTTTTTTGAATAAGATTTGCTTTTCATAGCTGTTTAAGACAATTTTGATGTATTTTGATACTTCGACAACGATTTTGCCAGTAGTTTAGAAGGAAACGATGTTTTTTTTCTTTGGTCGTTACAGTATGAAAGAAAAAAAAAATTCGTTAATATTAATTTTTTTTTAATAAGATTGGCTTTTCATAGCTGTTTAAGACAATCTTTATGTATTTTGATACTTTGACAACGATTTTTCCAGTAGTTTAGAAGAAAACGATGTTTTTTTTATCTTTGGTCGTTACAGTACGAATGAAAAAAAAATGCTGTTATCTCCGTCAATATTAATTTTTTTTGAATAAGATTTGCTTTTCATAGCTGTTTAAGACAATCTTGATGTATTTTGATTCTTTGACAACGATTTTTCCAGTAGTTTAGAAAAAAACGATGTTTTTTTTCTTTGGTCGTTACAGTATGAAAGAAAAAAAAAATTCGTTAATATTAATTTTTTTTTAAAAAGATTGGCTTTTCATAGCTGTTTAAGACAATCTTTATGTATTTTGATACTTTGACAACGATTTTTCCAGTAGTTTAGAAGAAAACGATGTTTTTTTTTTCTTTGGTCGTTACAGTACGAATGAAAAAAAAAATGCTGTTATCTCCGTCAATATTAATTTTTTTTGAATAAGATTTGCTTTTCATAGCTGTTTAAGACAATCTTGATGTATTTTGATTCTTTGACAACGATTTTTCCAGTAGTTTAGAAGAAAACGCTGTTTTTTTCTTTGGTCGTTACAGTATGATAGAAAACAAAATTTCGATAATTTTAATTTTTTTTGAATAAGATTTGCTTTTCATAGCTGTTTAAGACAATCTTGATGTATTTTGATACTTTGACAATGATTTTTTCAGTAGTTTAGAAGAAAACGATGATTTTTTTTTCTTTGGTCGTTACAGTACGAATGAAAAAAAAATGCTGTTATCTCCGTCAATATTAATTTTTTTTTAATAAGATTTGCTTTTCATAGCTGTTTAAGACAATCTTGATGTATTTTGATACTTTGACAACGATTTTTCCAGTAGTTTAGAAAAAAACGATGTTTTTTTTCTTTGGTCGTTACAGTATGAAAGAAAAAAAAAATTCGTTAATATTAATTTTTTTTTAAAAAGATTGGCTTTTCATAGCTGTTTAAGACAATCTTTATGTATTTTGATACTATGACAACGATTTTTCCAGTAGTTTAGAAGAAAATGATGATTTTTTTTCTTTGGTCGTAACAGTACGAATGAAAAAGAAATGCTGTTAACTACGTCAATGTTAATTTTTTTTCGATTTAGATTTGCTTTTCATAGCTGTTTAAGACAATCTTGATGTATTTTGATTCTTTGACAACGATTTTTCCAGTAGTTTAGAAGAAAACGATGTTTTTTTTTTCTTTGGTAGTTATAGTATGATAGAAAACAAAATTTCGTTAATTTCAATTTTTTTTGAATAAGATTTGCTTTTCATAGCTGTTTAAGACAATCTTGATGTATTTTGATACTTTGACAACGATTTTTCCAGTAGTTTAGAAGAAAATGATGTTTTTTTTTCTTTGGTCGTAACAGTACGAATGAAAAAGAAATGCTGTTAACTCCGTCAATGTTAATTTTTTTTTCGATTTAGATTGGCTTTTCATAGCTGTTTAAGACAATCTTGATGTATTTTGATTCTTTGACAACGATTTTTCCAGTAGTTTAGAAGAAAACGCTGTTTTTTTCTTTGGTCGTTACAGTATGATAGAAAACAAAATTTCGATAATTTTAATTTTTTTTGAATAAGATTTGCTTTTCATAGCTGTTTAAGACAATCTTGATGTATTTTGATACTTTGACAACGATTTTTCCAGTAGTTTAGAAGAAAACGATGTTTTTTTTTTCTTTGGTCCTTACAGTACGAATGAAAAAAAAATGCTGTTATCTCCGTCAATATTAATTTTTTTTGAATAAGATTGGCTTTTCATAGCTGTTTAAGACAATCTTGATGTATTTTGATACTTTGACAACGATTTTTCTAGTAGTTTAGAAGAAAACGATGTTTTTTTTTTCTTAGGTCGTTACAGTATGATAGAAAACAAAATTTCGTTAATTTTAATTTTTTTTGAATAAGATTTGCTTTTCATAGCTGTTTAAGAAAATCTTGATGTATTTTGATACTTTGACAACGATTTTTTCAGTAGTTTAGAAGAAAACGATGTTTTTTTTTTCTTTGGTCGTTACAGTACGAATGAAAAAAAAATGCTGTTATCTCCGTCAATATTAATTTTTTTTGAATAAGATTTGCTTTTCATAGCTGTTTAAGACAATCTTGATGTATTTTGATACTTTGACAACGATTTTTCTAGTAGTTTAGAAGAAAACGATGTTTTTTTTCTTAGGTCGTTACAGTATGATAGAAAACAAAATTTCGTTAATTTTAATTTTTTTCGATTTAGAGTTGCTTTTCATAGTTGTTTAAGACAATCTTGATGTATTTTGATACTTTGACAACGATTTTTCCAGTAGCTTAGAAGAAGAGGATATTTCTTTTTTTCTTTGGTCGTTACAGTACGATAGAAAAACAAATGCTGTTATCTTCGTCAATATTAATTTTTTTCGTTTAAGATTGGCTTTTCATAGCTGTTTAAGACAATCTTGATATATTTTGATACTTTGACAACGATTTTACCATTAGCTTAGAAGAAAAGGATATTTCTTTTTTGGTCGTTACAGTACGAAAGAAAAAAAAATGCTGTTAACTCCGTCAATATTAATTTTTTTTGAATAAGATTTGCTTTTCATAGCTGTTTAAGTTAATCTTGATGTATTTTGATACTTTGACAACGATTTTTCCAGTAGTTTAGAAGAAAACGATGTTTTTTTTCTTTGGTCGTTACAGTATGAAAGAAAAAAAAAATTCGTTAATATTAATTTTTTTTTAATAAGATTTGCTTTTCATAGCTGTTTAAGACAATCTTGATGTATTTTGATACTTTGACAACGATTTTTCCAGTAGTTTAGAAGAAAATGATGTTTTTTTTTCTTTGGTCGTAACAGTACGAATGAAAAAGAAATGCTGTTAACTCCGTCAATGTTAATTTTTTTTTCGATTTAGATTGGCTTTTCATAGCTGTTTAAGACAATCTTGATGTATTTTGATTCTTTGACAACGATTTTTCCAGTAGTTTAGAAGAAAACGCTGTTTTTTTTTTGGTCGTTACAGTATGATAGAAAACAAAATTTCGATAATTTTAATTTTTTTTGAATAAGATTTGCTTTTCATAGCTGTTTAAGACAATCTTGATGTATTTTGATACTTTGACAACGATTTTTCCAGTAGTTTAGAAGAAAACGATGTTTTTTTTTTCTTTGGTCGTTACAGTACGAATGAAAAAAAAATGCTGTTATCTCCGTCAATATTAATTTTTTTTGAATAAGATTGGCTTTTCATAGCTGTTTAAGACAATCTTGATGTATTTTGATACTTTGACAACGATTTTTCTAGTAGTTTAGAAGAAAACGATGTTTTTTTTCTTAGGTCGTTACAGTATGATAGAAAACAAAATTTCGTTAATTTTAATTTTTTTTGAATAAGATTTGCTTTTCATAGCTGTTTAAGACAATCTTGATGTATTTTGATACTTTGACAACGATTTTTCCAGTAGCTTAGAAGAAAACGATGTTTTTTTCTTTGGTCGTTACAGTATGATAGAAAACAAAATTTCGTTAATTTTAATTTTTTTTCGATTTAGAGTTGCTTTTCATAGTTGTTTAAGACAATCTTGATGTATTTTGATACTTTGACAACGATTTTTCCAGTAGCTTAGAAGAAAAGGATATTTCTTTTTTTCTTTGGTCGTTACAGTACGATAGAAAAACAAATGCTGTTATCTTCGTCAATATTAATTTTTTTTCATTTAAGATTGGCTTTTCATAGCTGTTTAAGACAATCTTGATATATTTTGATACTTTGACAACGATTTTACCAGTAGCTTAGAAGAAAAGGATATTTCTTTTTTGGTCGTTACAGTACGAAAGAAAAAAAAAATGCTGTTAACTCCGTCAATGTTAATTTTTTTTTCGATTTAGATTGGCTTTTCATAGCTGTTTAAGACAATCTTGATGTATTTTGATTCTTTGACAACGATTTTTCCAGTAATTTAGAAGAAAACGATGTTTTTTTTCTTTGGTCGTTACAGTATGATAGAAAACAAAATTTCGTTAATTTTAATTTTTTTTGAATAAGATTTGCTTTTCATAGCTGTTTAAGACAATCTTGATGTATTTTGATACTTTGACAACGATTTTTTCAGTAGTTTAGAAGAAAACGATGTTTTTTTTTTCTTTGGTCGTTACAGTACGAATGAAAAAAAAATGCTGTTATCTCCGTCAATATTAAATTTTTTTGAATAAGATTTGCTTTTCATAGCTGTTTAAGACAATCTTGATGTATTTTGATACTTTGACAACGATTTTTCCAGTAGTTTAGAAGAAAACGATGTTTTTTTTTTCTTTGGTCGTTACAGTACGAATGAAAAAAAATGCTGTTATCTCCGTCAATATTAATTTTTTTTGAATAAGATTGGCTTTTCATAGCTGTTTAAGACAATCTTGATGTATTTTGATACTTTGACAACGATTTTTCCAGTAGTTTAGAAAAAAACGATGTTTTTTTTCTTTGGTCGTTACAGTATGAAAGAAAAAAAAAATTCGTTAATATTAATTTTTTTTAAAAAGATTGGCTTTTCATAGCTGTTTAAGACAATCTTTATGTATTTTGATACTATGACAACGATTTTTCCAGTAGTTTAGAAGAAAATGATGATTTTTTTTCTTTGGTCGTAACAGTACGAATGAAAAAGAAATGCTGTTAACTACGTCAATGTTAATTTTTTTTCTATTTAGATTTGCTTTTCATAGCTGTTTAAGACAATCTTGATGTATTTTGATTCTTTGACAACGATTTTTCCAGTAGTTTAGAAGAAAACTATGTTTTTTTTTTCTTTGGTCGTTATAGTATGATAGAAAACAAAATTTCGTTAATTTCAATTTTTTTTGAATAAGATTTGCTTTTCATAGCTGTTTAAGACAATCTTGATGTATTTTGATACTTTGACAACGATTTTTCCAGTAGTTTAGAAGAAAATGATTTTATTTTTTTCTTTGGTCGTAACAGTACGAATGAAAAAGAAATGCTGTAAACTCCGTCAATATTAATTTTTTTTGAATAAGATTGGCTTTTCATAGCTGTTTAAGACAATCTTGATGTATTTTGATACTTTGACAACGATTTTTCTAGTAGTTTAGAAGAAAACGATGTTTTTTTTCTTAGGTCGTTACAGTATGATAGAAAACAAAATTTCGTTAATTTTAATTTTTTTTGAATAAGATTTGCTTTTCATAGCTGTTTAAGAAAATCTTGATGTATTTTGATACTTTGACAACGATTTTTCCAGTAGTTTAGAAGAAAACGATGTTTTTTTTTTCTTTGGTCGTTACAGTACGAATGAAAAAAAAATGCTGTTATCTCCGTCAATATTAATTTTTTTTGAATAAGATTTGCTTTTCATAGCTGTTTAAGACAATCTTGATGTATTTTGATACTTTGACAACGATTTTTCTAGTAGTTTAGAAGAAAACGATGTTTTTTTTCTTAGGTCGTTACAGTATGATAGAAAACAAAATTTCGTTAATTTTAATTTTTTTTCGATTTAGAGTTGCTTTTCATAGTTGTTTAAGACAATCTTGATGTATTTTGATACTTTGACAACGATTTTTCCAGTAGCTTAGAAGAAAAGGATATTTCTTTTTTTCTTTGGTCGTTACAGTACGATAGAAAAACAAATGCTGTTATCTCCGTCAATATTAATTTTTTTTCGTTTAAGATTGGCTTTTCATAGCTGTTTAAGACAATCTTGATATATTTTGATACTTTGACAACGATTTTACCAGTAGCTTAGAAGAAAAGGATATTTCTTTTTTGGTCGTTACAGTACGAAAGAAAAAAAAAATGCTGTTAACTCCGTCAATATTAATTTTTTTTGAATAAGATTTGCTTTTCATAGCTATTTAAGACAATCTTGATGTATTTTGATACTTTGACAACTATTTTTCTAGTTGTTTAGAAGAAAACGATGTTTTTTTTCTTTGGTCGTTACAGTATGAAAGAAAAAAAAAATTCGTTAATATTAATTTTTTTTAATAAGATTGGCTTTTCATAGCTGTTTAAGACAATCTTGATATATTCTGATACTTTGACAACGATTTTTCCAGTAGCTTAGAAGAAAAGGATATTTCTTTTTTTCTTTGGTCGTTACAGTACGATAGAAAAACAAATGCTGTTATCTTCGTCAATATTAATTTTTTTTCGTTTAAGATTGGCTTTTCATAGCTGTTTAAGACAATCTTGATATATTTTGATACTTTGACAACGATTTTACCAGTAGCTTAGAAGAAAAGGATATTTCTTTTTTGGTCGTTACAGTACGAAAGAAAAAGAAAATGCTGTTAACTCCGTCAATGTTAATTTTTTTTTCGATTTAGATTGGCTTTTCATAGCTGTTTAAGACAATCTTGATGTATTTTGATTCTTTGACAACGATTTTTCCAGTAATTTAGAAGAAAACGATGTTTTTTTTCTTTGGTCGTTACAGTATGATAGAAAACAAAATTTCGTTAATTTTAATTTTTTTTGAATAAGATTTGCTTTTCATAGCTGTTTAAGACAATCTTGATGTATTTTGATACTTTGACAACGATTTTTTCAGTAGTTTAGAAGAAAACGATGTTTTTTTTTTCTTTGGTCGTTACAGTACGAATGAAAAAAAAATGCTGTTATCTCCGTCAATATTAATTTTTTTTGAATAAGATTTGCTTTTCATAGCTGTTTAAGACAATCTTGATGTATTTTGATACTTTGACAACGATTTTTCCAGTAGTTTAGAAGAAAACGATGTTTTTTTTTTCTTTGGTCGTTACAGTACGAATGAAAAAAAAATGCTGTTATCTCCGTCAATATTAATTTTTTTTGAATAAGATTGGCTTTTCATAGCTGTTTAAGACAATCTTGATGTATTTTGATACTTTGACAACGATTTTTCCAGTAGCTTAGAAGAAAACGATGTTTTTTTCTTTGGTCGTTACAGTATGATAGAAAACAAAATTTCGTTAATTTTAATTTTTTTTCGATTTAGAGTTGCTTTTCATAGTTGTTTAAGACAATCTTGATGTATTTTGATACTTTGACAACGATTTTTCCAGTAGCTTAGAAGAAAAGGATATTTCTTTTTTTCTTTGGTCGTTACAGTACGATAGAAAAACAAATGCTGTTATCTTCGTCAATATTAATTTTTTTTCATTTAAGATTGGCTTTTCATAGCTGTTTAAGACAATCTTGATATATTTTGATACTTTGACAACGATTTTACCAGTAGCTTAGAAGAAAAGGATATTTCTTTTTTGGTCGTTACAGTACGAAAGAAAAAAAAAATGCTGTTAACTCCGTCAATGTTAATTTTTTTTTCGATTTAGATTGGCTTTTCATAGCTGTTTAAGACAATCTTGATGTATTTTGATTCTTTGACAACGATTTTTCCAGTAATTTAGAAGAAAACGATGTTTTTTTTCTTTGGTCGTTACAGTATGATAGAAAACAAAATTTCGTTAATTTTAATTTTTTTTTGAATAAGATTTGCTTTTCATAGCTGTTTAAGACAATCTTGATGTATTTTGATACTTTGACAACGATTTTTTCAGTAGTTTAGAAGAAAACGATGTTTTTTTTTTCTTTGGTCGTTACAGTACGAATGAAAAAAAAATGCTGTTATCTCCGTCAATATTAATTTTTTTTGAATAAGATTTGCTTTTCATAGCTGTTTAAGACAATCTTGATGTATTTTGATACTTTGACAACGATTTTTCCAGTAGTTTAGAAGAAAACGATGTTTTTTTTTTCTTTGGTCGTTACAGTACGAATGAAAAAAAAATGCTGTTATCTCCGTCAATATTAATTTTTTTTGAATAAGATTGGCTTTTCATAGCTGTTTAAGACAATCTTGATGTATTTTGATACTTTGACAACGATTTTTCCAGTCGTTTAGAAGAAAACGATGTTTTTTTTTTCTTTGGTCGTTACAGTATGATAGAAAACAAAATTTTGTTAATTTTAATTTTTTTTGAATAAAATTTGCTTTTCATAGCTGTTTAAGACAATCTTGATGTATTTTGATACTTTGACAACGATTTTTTCAGTAGTTTAGAAGAAAACGATGTTTTTTTTTTTTTTTGGTCGTTACAGTACGAATGAAAAAAAAATGCTGTTATATCCGTCAATATTAATTTTTTTTGAATAAGATTTGCTTTTCATAGCTGTTTAAGACAATCTTGATGTATTTTGATACTTTGACAACGATTTTTCCAGTAGTTTAGAAGAAAACGATGTTTTTTTTCTTTGGTCGTTACAGTATGATAGAAAACAAAATTTCGTTAATTTTAATTTTTTTTCGATTTAGAGTTGGTTTTCATAGCTGTTTAAGACAATCTTGATGTATTTTGATACTTTGACAACGATTTTTCCAGTAGCTTAGAAGAAAAGGATATTTCTTTTTTTCTTTGGTCGTTACAGTACGATAGAAAAACAAATGCTATCAACTCCGGCAATATTAATTTTTTTTCGTTTAAGATTGGCTTTTCATAGCTGTTTAAGACAATCTTGATGTATTTTGATACTTTGACAACGATTTTTCCACTAGCTTAGAAGAAAAGGATATTTCTTTTTTTCTTTGGTCGTTACAGTACGATAGAAAAACAAATGCTGTTATCTTCGTCAATATTAATTTTTTTTCGTTTAAGATTGGCTTTTCATAGCTGTTTAAGACAATCTTGATGTATTTTGATTCTTTGACAACGATTTTTCCAGTAATTTAGAAGAAAACGATGTTTTTTTTCTTTGGTCGTTACAGTATGATTGAAAACAAAATTTTGTTAATTTCAATTTTTTTTGAATAAGATTTGCTTTTCATAGCTGTTTAAGACAATCTTGATGTATTTTGATACTTTGACAACGATTTTTCCAGTAGTTTAGAAGAAAATGATGTTTTTTTTTCTTTGGTCGTAACAGTACGAATGAAAAAGAAATGCTGTTAACTCCGTCAATGTTAATTTTTTTTTCGATTTAGATTGGCTTTTCATAGCTGTTTAAGACAATCTTGATGTATTTTGATTCTTTGACAACGATTTTTCCAGTAGTTTAGAAGAAAACGCTGTTTTTTTCTTTGGTCGTTACAGTATGATAGAAAACAAAATTTCGATAATTTTAATTTTTTTTGAATAAGATTTGCTTTTCATAGCTGTTTAAGACAATCTTGATGTATTTTGATACTTTGACAACGATTTTTCCAGTAGTTTAGAAGAAAACGATGTTTTTTTTTTCTTTGGTCGTTACAGTACGAATGAAAAAAAAATGCTGTTATCTCCGTCAATATTAATTTTTTTTAAATAAGATTGGCTTTTCATAGCTGTTTAAGACAATCTTGATGTATTTTGATACTTTGACAACGATTTTTCTAGTAGTTTAGAAGAAAACGATGTTTATTTTCTTAGGTCGTTACAGTATGATAGAAAACAAAATTTCGTTAATTTTAATTTTTTTTGAATAAGATTTGCTTTTCATAGCTGTTTAAGAAAATCTTGATGTATTTTGATACTTTGACAACGATTTTTTCAGTAGTTTAGAAGAAAACGATGTTTTTTTTTTCTTTGGTCGTTACAATACGAATGAAAAAAAAAATGCTGTTATCTCCGTCAATATTAATTTTTTTTTAATAAGATTTGCTTTTCATAGCTGTTTAAGACAATCTTGATGTATTTTGATGTATTTTGATACTTTGACAACGATTTTTCTAGTAGTTTAGAAGAAAACGATGTTTTTTTTTTAGGTCGTTACAGTATGATAGAAAACAAAATTTCGTTAATTTTAATTTTTTTTCGATTTAGAGTTGCTTTTCATAGTTGTTTAAGACAATCTTGATGTATTTTGATACTTTGACAACAATTTTTCCAGTAGCTTAGAAGAAAAGGATATTTCTTTTTTTCTTTGGTCGTTACAGTACGATAGAAAAACAAATGCTGTTATCTTCGTCAATATTAATTTTTTTTCGTTTAAGATTGGCTTTTCATAGCTGTTTAAGACAATCTTGATATATTTTGATACTTTGACAACGATTTTACCAGTAGCTTAGAAGAAAAGGATATTTCTTTTTTGGTCGTTACAGTACGAAAGAAAAAAAAAATGCTGTTAACTCCGTCAATATTAATTTTTTTTGAATAAGATTTGCTTTTCATAGCTGTTTAAGACAATCTTGATGTATTTTGATACTTTGACAACTATTTTTCTAGTAGTTTAGAAGAAAACGATGTTTTTTTTCTTTGGTCGTTACAGTATGAAAGAAAAAAAAAATTCGTTAATATTAATTTTTTTTAATAAGATTGGCTTTTCATAGCTGTTTAAGACAATCTTGATATATTCTGATACTTTGACAACGATTTTTCCAGTAGCTTAGAAGAAAAGGATATTTCTTTTTTTCTTTGGTCGTTACAGTACGATAGAAAAACAAATGCTGTTATCTTCGTCAATATTAATTTTTTTTCGTTTAAGATTGGCTTTTCATAGCTGTTTAAGACAATCTTGATATATTTTGATACTTTGACAACGATTTTACCAGTAGCTTAGAAGAAAAGGATATTTCTTTTTTGGTCGTTACAGTACGAAAGAAAAAGAAAATGCTGTTAACTCCGTCAATGTTAATTTTTTTTTCGATTTAGATTGGCTTTTCATAGCTGTTTAAGACAATCTTGATGTATTTTGATTCTTTGACAACGATTTTTCCAGTAATTTAGAAGAAAACGATGTTTTTTTTCTTTGGTCGTTACAGTATGATAGAAAACAAAATTTCGTTAATTTTAATTTTTTTTGAATAAGATTTGCTTTTCATAGCTGTTTAAGACAATCTTGATGTATTTTGATACTTTGACAACGATTTTTTCAGTAGTTTAGAAGAAAACGATGTTTTTTTTTTCTTTGGTCGTTACAGTACGAATGAAAAAAAAATGCTGTTATCTCCGTCAATATTAATTTTTTTTGAATAAGATTTGCTTTTCATAGCTGTTTAAGACAATCTTGATGTATTTTGATACTTTGACAACGATTTTTCCAGTAGTTTAGAAGAAAACGATGTTTTTTTTTTCTTTGGTCGTTACAGTACGAATGAAAAAAAAATGCTGTTATCTCCGTCAATATTAATTTTTTTTGAATAAGATTGGCTTTTCATAGCTGTTTAAGACAATCTTGATGTATTTTGATACTTTGACAACGATTTTTCCAGTAGCTTAGAAGAAAACGATGTTTTTTTCTTTGGTCGTTACAGTATGATAGAAAACAAAATTTCGTTAATTTTAATTTTTTTTCGATTTAGAGTTGCTTTTCATAGTTGTTTAAGACAATCTTGATGTATTTTGATACTTTGACAACGATTTTTCCAGTAGCTTAGAAGAAAAGGATATTTCTTTTTTTCTTTGGTCGTTACAGTACGATAGAAAAACAAATGCTGTTATCTTCGTCAATATTAATTTTTTTTCATTTAAGATTGGCTTTTCATAGCTGTTTAAGACAATCTTGATATATTTTGATACTTTGACAACGATTTTACCAGTAGCTTAGAAGAAAAGGATATTTCTTTTTTGGTCGTTACAGTACGAAAGAAAAAAAAAATGCTGTTAACTCCGTCAATGTTAATTTTTTTTTCGATTTAGATTGGCTTTTCATAGCTGTTTAAGACAATCTTGATGTATTTTGATTCTTTGACAACGATTTTTCCAGTAATTTAGAAGAAAACGATGTTTTTTTTCTTTGGTCGTTACAGTATGATAGAAAACAAAATTTCGTTAATTTTAATTTTTTTTTGAATAAGATTTGCTTTTCATAGCTGTTTAAGACAATCTTGATGTATTTTGATACTTTGACAACGATTTTTTCAGTAGTTTAGAAGAAAACGATGTTTTTTTTTTCTTTGGTCGTTACAGTACGAATGAAAAAAAAATGCTGTTATCTCCGTCAATATTAATTTTTTTTGAATAAGATTTGCTTTTCATAGCTGTTTAAGACAATCTTGATGTATTTTGATACTTTGACAACGATTTTTCCAGTAGTTTAGAAGAAAACGATGTTTTTTTTTTCTTTGGTCGTTACAGTACGAATGAAAAAAAAATGCTGTTATCTCCGTCAATATTAATTTTTTTTGAATAAGATTGGCTTTTCATAGCTGTTTAAGACAATCTTGATGTATTTTGATACTTTGACAACGATTTTTCCAGTCGTTTAGAAGAAAACGATGTTTTTTTTTTCTTTGGTCGTTACAGTACGATAGAAAAACAAATGCTATCAACTCCGGCAATGTTAATTTTTTTTCGTTTAAGATTGGCTTTTCATAGCTGTTTAAGACAATCTTGATGTATTTTGATACTTTGACAACGATTTTTCCACTAGCTTAGAAGAAAAGGATATTTCTTTTTTTCTTTGGTCGTTACAGTACGATAGAAAAACAAATGCTGTTATCTTCGTCAATATTAATTTTTTTTCGTTTAGGATTGGCTTTTCATAGCTGTTTAAGACAATCTTGATGTATTTTGATTCTTTGACAACGATTTTTCCAGTAATTTAGAAGAAAACGATGTTTTTTTTCTTTGGTCGTTACAGTATGATTGAAAACAAAATTTTGTTAATTTCAATTTTTTTTGAATAAGATTTGCTTTTCATAGCTGTTTAAGACAATCTTGATGTATTTTGATACTTTGACAACGATTTTTCCAGTAGTTTAGAAGAAAATGATGTTTTTTTTTCTTTGGTCGTAACAGTACGAATGAAAAAGAAATGCTGTTAACTCCGTCAATGTTAATTTTTTTTTCGATTTAGATTGGCTTTTCATAGCTGTTTAAGACAATCTTGATGTATTTTGATTCTTTGACAACGATTTTTCCAGTAGTTTAGAAGAAAACGCTGTTTTTTTCTTTGGTCGTTACAGTATGATAGAAAACAAAATTTCGATAATTTTAATTTTTTTTGAATAAGATTTGCTTTTCATAGCTGTTTAAGACAATCTTGATGTATTTTGATACTTTGACAACGATTTTTCCAGTAGTTTAGAAGAAAACGATGTTTTTTTTTTCTTTGGTCGTTACAGTACGAATGAAAAAAAAATGCTGTTATCTCCGTCAATATTAATTTTTTTTGAATAAGATTGGCTTTTCATAGCTGTTTAAGACAATCTTGATGTATTTTGATACTTTGACAACGATTTTTCTAGTAGTTTAGAAGAAAACGATGTTTATTTTCTTAGGTCGTTACAGTATGATAGAAAACAAAATTTCGTTAATTTTAATTTTTTTTGAATAAGATTTGCTTTTCATAGCTGTTTAAGAAAATCTTGATGTATTTTGATACTTTGACAACGATTTTTTCAGTAGTTTAGAAGAAAACGATGTTTTTTTTTTCTTTGGTCGTTACAATACGAATGAAAAAAAAAATGCTGTTATCTCCGTCAATATTAATTTTTTTTTAATAAGATTTGCTTTTCATAGCTGTTTAAGACAATCTTGATGTATTTTGATACTTTGACAACGATTTTTCTAGTAGTTTAGAAGAAAACGATGTTTTTTTTTTAGGTCGTTACAGTATGATAGAAAACAAAATTTCGTTAATTTTAATTTTTTTTCGATTTAGAGTTGCTTTTCATAGTTGTTTAAGACAATCTTGATGTATTTTGATACTTTGACAACAATTTTTCCAGTAGCTTAGAAGAAAAGGATATTTCTTTTTTTCTTTGGTCGTTACAGTACGATAGAAAAACAAATGCTGTTATCTTCGTCAATATTAATTTTTTTTCGTTTAAGATTGGCTTTTCATAGCTGTTTAAGACAATCTTGATATATTTTGATACTTTGACAACGATTTTACCAGTAGCTTAGAAGAAAAGGATATTTCTTTTTTGGTCGTTACAGTACGAAAGAAAAAAAAAATGCTGTTAACTCCGTCAATATTAATTTTTTTTGAATAAGATTTGCTTTTCATAGCTGTTTAAGACAATCTTGATGTATTTTGATACTTTGACAACTATTTTTCTAGTAGTTTAGAAGAAAACGATGTTTTTTTTCTTTGGTCGTTACAGTATGAAAGAAAAAAAAAATTCGTTAATATTAATTTTTTTTTAATAAGATTGGCTTTTCATAGCTGTTTAAGACAATCTTGATATATTTTGATACTTTGACAACGATTTTTCCAGTAGCTTAGAAGAAAAGGATATTTCTTTTTTTCTTTGGTCGTTACAGTACGATAGAAAAACAAATGCTGTTATCTTCGTCAATATTAATTTTTTTTCGTTTAAGATTGGCTTTTCATAGCTGTTTAAGACAATCTTGATATATTTTGATACTTTGACAACGATTTTACCAGTAGCTTAGAAGAAAAGGATATTTCTTTTTTGGTCGTTACAGTACGAAAGAAAAAGAAAATGCTGTTAACTCCGTCAATGTTAATTTTTTTTTCGATTAAGATTGGCTTTTCATAGCTGTTTAAGACAATCTTGATGTATTTTGATTCTTTGACAACGATTTTTCCAGTAATTTAGAAGAAAACGATGTTTTTTTTCTTTGGTCGTTACAGTATGATAGAAAACAAAATTTCGTTAATTTTAATTTTTTTTGAATAAGATTTTCTTTTCATAGCTGTTTAAGACAATCTTGATGTATTTTGATACTTTGACAACGATTTTTTCAGTAGTTTAGAAGAAAACGATGTTTTTTTTTTCTTTGGTCGTTACAGTACGAATGAAAAAAAAATGCTGTTATCTCCGTCAATATTAATTTTTTTTTAATAAGATTTGCTTTTCATAGCTGTTTAAGACAATCTTGATGTATTTTGATACTTTGACAACGATTTTTCCAGTAGTTTAGAAGAAAACGATGTTTTTTTTTTCTTTGGTCGTTACAGTACGAATGAAAAAAAAATGCTGTTATCTCCGTCAATATTAATTTTTTTTGAATAAGATTTGCTTTTCATAGCTGTTTAAGACAATCTTGATGTATTTTGATACTTTGACAACGATTTTTCCAGTAGCTTAGAAGAAAACGATGTTTTTTTCTTTGGTCGTTACAGTATGATAGAAAACAAAATTTCGTTAATTTTAATTTTTTTTCGATTTAGAGTTGCTTTTCATAGTTGTTTAAGACAATCTTGATGTATTTTGATACTTTGACAACGATTTTTCCAGTAGCTTAGAAGAAAAGGATATTTCTTTTTTTCTTTGGTCGTTACAGTACGATAGAAAAAAAAATGCTGTTATCTCCGTCAATGTTAATTTTTTTTCGATTTAGATTGGCTTTTCATAGCTGTTTAAGACAATCTTGATATATTTTGATACTTTGACAACGATTTTACCAGTAGCTTAGAAGAAAAGGATATTTCTTTTTTGGTCGTTACAGTACGATAGAAAAAAAAAATGCTGTTAACTCCGTCAATGTTAATTTTTTTTTCGATTTAGATTGGCTTTTCATAGCTGTTTAAGACAATCTTGATAAATTTTTGATTCTTTGACAACGATTTTTCCAGTAATTTAGAAGAAAACGATGTTTTTTTTCTTTGGTCGTTACAGTATGATAGAAAACAAAATTTCGTTAATTTTAATTTTTTTTGAATAAGATTTGCTTTTCATAGCTGTTTAAGACAATCTTGATGTATTTTGATACTTTGACAATGATTTTTTCAGTAGTTTAGAAGAAAACGATGATTTTTTTTTTCTTTGGTCGTTACAGTACGAATGAAAAAAAAATGCTGTTATCTCCGTCAATATTAATTTTTTTTGAATAAGATTTGCTTTTCATAGCTGTCTAAGACAATCTTGATGTATTTTGATACTTTGACAACGATTTTTCCAGTAGTTTAGAAGAAAACGATGTTTTTTTTTTCTTTGGTCGTTACAGTACGAATGAAAAAAAAATGCTGTTATCTCCGTCAATATTAATTTTTTTTGAATAAGATTGGCTTTTCATAGCTGTTTAAGACAATCTTGATGTATTTTGATACTTTGACAACGATTTTTCCAGTCGTTTAGAAGAAAACGATGTTTTTTTTTTCTTTGGTCGTTACAGTATGATAGAAAACAAAATTTCGTTAATTTTAATTTTTTTTGAATAAAATTTACTTTTCATAGCTGTTTAAGACAATCTTGATGTATTTTGATACTTTGACAACGATTTTTTCAGTAGTTTAGAAGAAAACGATGTTTTTTTTTTTTTTGGTCGTTACAGTACGAATGAAAAAAAAATGCTGTTATATCCGTCAATATTAATTTTTTTTGAATAAGATTTGCTTTTCATAGCTGTTTAAGACAATCTTGATGTATTTTGATACTTTGACAACGATTTTTCCAGTAGTTTAGAAGAAAACGATGTTTTTTTTCTTTGGTCGTTACAGTATGATAGAAAACAAAATTTCGTTAATTTTAATTTTTTTTCGATTTAGAGTTGGTTTTCATAGCTGTTTAAGACAATCTTGATGTATTTTGATACTTTGACAACGATTTTTCCAGTAGCTTAGAAGAAAAGGATATTTCTTTTTTGGTCGTTACAGTACGATAGAAAAAAAAAATGCTGTTAACTCCGTCAATGTTAATTTTTTTTTCGATTTAGATTGGCTTTTCATAGCTGTTTAAGACAATCTTGATGTATTTTGATTCTTTGACAACGATTTTTCCAGTAATTTAGAAGAAAACGATGTTTTTTTTCTTTGGTCGTTACAGTATGATAGAAAACAAAATTTCGTTAATTTTAATTTTTTTTGAATAAGATTTGCTTTTCATAGCTGTTTAAGACAATCTTGATGTATTTTGATACTTTGACAATGATTTTTTCAGTAGTTTAGAAGAAAACGATGATTTTTTTTTTCTTTGGTCGTTACAGTACGAATGAAAAAAAAATGCTGTTATCTCCGTCAATATTAATTTTTTTTGAATAAGATTTGCTTTTCATAGCTGTCTAAGACAATCTTGATGTATTTTGATACTTTGACAACGATTTTTCCAGTAGTTTAGAAGAAAACGATGTTTTTTTTTTCTTTGGTCGTTACAGTACGAATGAAAAAAAAATGCTGTTATCTCCGTCAATATTAATTTTTTTTGAATAAGATTGGCTTTTCATAGCTGTTTAAGACAATCTTGATGTATTTTGATACTTTGACAACGATTTTTCCAGTCGTTTAGAAGAAAACGATGTTTTTTTTTTCTTTGGTCGTTACAGTATGATAGAAAACAAAATTTCGTTAATTTAAATTTTTTTTGAATAAAATTTACTTTTCATAGCTGTTTAAGACAATCTTGATGTATTTTGATACTTTGACAACGATTTTTTCAGTAGTTTAGAAGAAAACGATGTTTTTTTTTTTTTTGGTCGTTACAGTACGAATGAAAAAAAAATGCTGTTATATCCGTCAATATTAATTTTTTTTGAATAAGATTTGCTTTTCATAGCTGTTTAAGACAATCTTGATGTATTTTGATACTTTGACAACGATTTTTCCAGTAGTTTAGAAGAAAACGATGTTTTTTTTCTTTGGTCGTTACAGTATGATAGAAAACAAAATTTCGTTAATTTTAATTTTTTTTCGATTTAGAGTTGGTTTTCATAGCTGTTTAAGACAATCTTGATGTATTTTGATACTTTGACAACGATTTTTCCAGTAGCTTAGAAGAAAAGGATATTTCTTTTTTTCTTTGGTCGTTACAGTACGATAGAAAAACAAATGCTATCAACTCCGGCAATATTAATTTTTTTTCGTTTAAGATTGGCTTTTCATAGCTGTTTAAGACAATCTTGATGTATTTTGATTCTTTGACAACGATTTTTCCAGTAATTTAGAAGAAAACGATGTTTTTTTTCTTTGGTCGTTACAGTATGATTGAAAACAAAATTTTGTTATTTTTAATTTTTTTTGAATAAGATTTGCTTTTTATAGCTGTTTAAGACAATCTTGATGTATTTTGATACTTTGACAACGATTTTTTCAGTAGTTTAGAAGAAAACGATGTTTTTTTTTTCTTTGGTCGTTACAGTACGAATGAAAAAAAAATGCTGTTATCTCCGTCAATATTAATTTTTTTTGAATAAGATTTGCTTTTCATAGCTGTTTAAGACAATCTTGATGTATTTTGATACTTTGACAACGATTTTTCCAGTAGTTTAGAAGAAAACGATGTTTTTTTTTTCTTTGGTCGTTACAGTACGAATGAAAAAAAAATGCTGTTATCTCCGTCAATATTAATTTTTTTTGAATAAGATTGGCTTTTCATAGCTGTTTAAGACAATCTTGATGTATTTTGATACTTTGACAACGATTTTTCCAGTCGTTTAGAAGAAAACGATGTTTTTTTTTTCTTTGGTCGTTACAGTATGATAGAAAACAAAATTTCGTTAATTTTAATTTTTTTTTAATAAAATTTGCTTTTCATAGCTGTCTAAGACAATCTTGATGTATTTTGATACTTTGACAACGATTTTTTCAGTAGTTTAGAAGAAAACGATGTTTTTTTTTTTTTTTGGTCGTTACAGTACGAATGAAAAAAAAATGCTGTTATATCCGTCAATATTAATTTTTTTTGAATAAGATTTGCTTTTCATAGCTGTTTAAGACAATCTTGATGTATTTTGATACTTTGACAACGATTTTTCCAGTAGTTTAGAAGAAAACGATGTTTTTTTTCTTTGGTCGTTACAGTATGATAGAAAACAAAATTTCGTTAATTTTAATTTTTTTTCGATTTAGAGTTGGTTTTCATAGCTGTTTAAGACAATCTTGATGTATTTTGATACTTTGACAACGATTTTTCCAGTAGCTTAGAAGAAAAGGATATTTCTTTTTTTCTTTGGTCGTTACAGTACGATAGAAAAACAAATGCTATCAACTCCGGCAATATTAATTTTTTTTTGTTTAAGATTGGCTTTTCATAGCTGTTTAAGACAATCTTGATGTATTTTGATTCTTTGACAACGATTTTTCCAGTAATTTAGAAGAAAACGATGTTTTTTTTCTTTGGTCGTTACAGTATGATTGAAAACAAAATTTTGTTATTTTTAATTTTTTTTGAATAAGATTTGCTTTTTATAGCTGTTTAAGACAATCTTGATGTATTTTGATACTTTGACAACGATTTTTTCTGTAGTTTAGAAGAAAACGATGTTTTTTTTTTTTTGGTCGTTACAGTACGAATGAAAAAAAAATGCTGTTATCTCCGTCAATATTAATTTTTTTTGAATAAGATTTGCTTTTCATAGCTGTTTAAGACAATCTTGATGTATTTTGATACTTTGACAACGATTTTTCCAGTAGTTTAGAAGAAAACGATGTTTTTTTTTTCTTTGGTCGTTACAGTACGAATGAAAAAAAAATGCTGTTATCTCCGTCAATATTAATTTTTTTTGAATAAGATTGGCTTTTCATAGCTGTTTAAGACAATCTTGATGTATTTTGATACTTTGACAACGATTTTTCCAGTAGTTTAGAAGAAAACGATGTTTTTTTTTTCTTTGGTCGTTAGAGTACGAATGAAAAAAAAATGCTGTTATCTCCGTCAATATTAATTTTTTTTCGATTTAGATTGGCTTTTCATAGCTGTTTAAGACAATCTTGATGTATTTTGATACTTTGACAACGATTTTTCCAGTAGTTTAGAAGAAAACGATGTTTTTTTTCTTTGGTCGTTACAGTACGAATGAAAAAAAAATGCTGTTATCTACGTCAATATTAATTTTTTTTGAATAAGATTTGCTTTTCATAGCTGTTTAAGACAATCTTGATGTGTTTTGATACTTTGACAACGATTTTTCCAGTAGTTTAGAAGAAAACGATGTTTTTTTTTCTTTGGTCGTTACAGTACGAATGAAAAAAAAATGCTGTTATCTCCGTCAATATTAATTTTTTTTGAATAAGATTGGCTTTTCATAGCTGTTTAAGACAATCTTGATGTATTTTGATACTTTGACAACGATTTTTCTAGTAGTTTAGAAGAAAACGATGTTTTTTTTCTTAGGTCGTTACAGTATGATAGAAAACAAAATTTCGTTAATTTTAATTTTTTTGAATAAGATTTGCTTTTCATAGCTGTTTAAGAAAATCTTGATGTATTTTGATACTTTGACAACGATTTTTTCAGTAGTTTAGAAGAAAACGATGTTTTTTTTTTCTTTGGTCGTTACAGTACGAATGAAAAAAAAATGCTGTTATCTCCGTCAATATTAATTTTTTTGAATAAGATTTGCTTTCCATAGTTTCAGTAGTTACAGTAGTTACAGTATGATAGAAAACAAAATTTCGTTAATTTTAATTTTTTTTGAATAAGATTTGCTTTTCATAGCTGTTTAAGACAATCTTGATGTATTTTGATACTTTGACAACGATTTTTCTAGTAGTTTAGAAGAAAACGATGTTTTTTTTCTTAGGTCGTTACAGTATGATAGAAAACAAAATTTCGTTAATTTTAATTTTTTTTGAATAAGATTGGCTTTTCATAGCTGTTTAAGACAATCTTGATGTATTTTGATACTTTGACAACGATTTTTCTAGTAGTTTAGAAGAAAACGATGTTTTTTTTCTTAGGTCGTTACAGTATGATGGAAAAAAAAAATTCGTTAATATTAATTTTTTTTTAATAAGATTGGCTTTTCATAGCTGTTTAAGACAATCTTGATATATTTTGATACTTTGACAACGATTTTTCCAGTAGTTTAGAAGAAAACGATGTTTTTTTTCTTTGGTCGTTACAGTACGAATGAAAAAAAAATGCTGTTATCTCCGTCAATGTTAATTTTTTTTCGATTTAGATTTGCTTTTCATAGCTGTTTAAGACAATCTTGATGTATTTTGATTCTTTGACAACGATTTTTCCAGTAGTTTAGAAGAAAACGCTGTTTTTTTCTTTGGTCGTTACAGTATGATAGAAAACAAAATTTCGATAATTTTAATTTTTTTTGAATAAGATTTGCTTTTCATAGCTGTTTAAGACAATCTTGATGTATTTTGATACTTTGACAATGATTTTTTCAGTAGTTTAGAAGAAAACGATGATTTTTTTTTCTTTGGTCGTTACAGTACGAATGAAAAAAAAATGCTGTTATCTCCGTCAATATTAATTTTTTTTGAATAAGATTTGCTTTTCATAGCTGTTTAAGACAATCTTGATGTATTTTGATACTTTGACAACGATTTTTCCAGTAGTTTAGAAAAAAACGATGTTTTTTTTCTTTGGTCGTTACAGTATGAAAGAAAAAAAAAAATTCGTTAATATTAATTTTTTTTTAAAAAGATTGGCTTTTCATAGCTGTTTAAGACAATCTTTATGTATTTTGATACTATGACAACGATTTTTCCAGTAGTTTAGAAGAAAACGATGTTTTTTTTTCTTTGGTCGTAACAGTACGAATGAAAAAGAAATGCTGTTAACTCCGTCGATGTTAATTTTTTTTTCGATTTAGATTGGCTTTTCATAGCTGTTTAAGACAATCTTGATGTATTTTGATTCTTTGACAACGATTTTTCCAGTAGTTTAGAAGAAAACGCTGTTTTTTTCTTTGGTCGTTACAGTATGATAGAAAACAAAATTTCGATAATTTTAATTTTTTTTGAATAAGATTTGCTTTTCATAGCTGTTTAAGACAATCTTGATGTATTTTGATACTTTGACAACGATTTTTCCAGTAGTTTAGAAGAAAACGCTGTTTTTTTCTTTGGTCGTTACAGTATGATAGAAAACAAAATTTCGTTAATTTCAATTTTTTTTGAATAAGATTTGCTTTTCATAGCTGTTTAAGACAATCTTGATGTATTTTGATACATTGACAACGATTTTTCCAGTAGTTTAGAAGAAAATGATGTTTTTTTTTCTTTGGTCGTAACAGTACGAATGAAAAAGAAATGCTGTTAACTCCGTCAAATTTAATTTTTTTTTCGATTTAGATTGGCTTTTCATAGCTGTTTAAGACAATCTTGATGTATTTTGATTCTTTGACAACGATTTTTCCAGTAGTTTAGAAGAAAACGCTGTTTTTTTCTTTGGTCGTTACAGTATGATAGAAAACAAAATTTCGATAATTTTAATTTTTTTTGAATAAGATTTGCTTTTCATAGCTGTTTAAGACAATTTTGATGTATTTTGATACTTCGACAACGATTTTGCCAGTAGTTTAGAAGGAAACGATGTTTTTTTTCTTTGGTCGTTACAGTATGAAAGAAAAAAAAAATTCGTTAATATTAATTTTTTTTTAAAAAGATTGGCTTTTCAAAGCTGTTTAAGACAATCTTTATGTATTTTGATACTTTGACAACGATTTTTCCAGTAGTTTAGAAGAAAACGATGTTTTTTTTTTCTTTGGTCGTTACAGTACGAATGAAAAAAAAATGCTGTTATCTCCGTCAATATTAATTTTTTTTGAATAAGATTTGCTTTTCATAGCTGTTTAAGACAATCTTGATGTATTTTGATTCTTTGACAACGATTTTTCCAGTAGTTTAGAAGAAAACGCTGTTTTTTTCTTTGGTCGTTACAGTATGATAGAAAACAAAATTTCGTTAATTTCAATTTTTTTTTAATAAGATTTGCTTTTCATAGCTGTTTAAGACAATCTTGATGTATTTTGATACTTTGACAACGATTTTTCCAGTAGTTTAGAAGAAAATGATGTTTTTTTTTCTTAGGTCGTAACAGTACGAATGAAAAAGAAATGCTGTTAACTTCGTCAATGTTAATTTTTTTTTCGATTTAGATTGGCTTTTCATAGCTGTTTAAGACAATCTTGATGTATTTTGATTCTTTGACAACGATTTTTCCAGTAGTTTAGAAGAAAACGCTGTTTTTTTCTTTGGTCGTTACAGTATGATAAAAAACAAAATTTCGATAATTTTAATTTTTTTTGAATAAGATTTGCTTTACATAGCTGTTTAAGACAATCTTGATGTATTTTGATACTTTGACAATGATTTTTTCAGTAGTTTAGAAGAAAACGATGATTTTTTTTTCTTTGGTCGTTACAGTACGAATGAAAAAAAAATGCTGTTATCTCCGTCAATATTAATTTTTTTTGAATAAGATTTGCTTTTCATAGCTGTTTAAGACAATCTTGATGTATTTTGATACTTTGACAACGATTTTTCCAGTAGTTTAGTAAAAAACGATGTTTTTTTTCTTTGGTCGTTACAGTATGAAAGAAAAAAAAAATTCGTTAATATTAATTTTTTTTGAATAAGATTGGCTTTTCATAGCTGTTTAAGACAATCTTTATGTATTTTGATACTATGACAACGATTTTTCCAGTAGTTTAGAAGAAAATGATGATTTTTTTTCTTTGGTCGTAACAGTACGAATGAAAAAGAAATGCTATTAACTCCGTCAATGTTAATTTTTTTTTGATTTAGATTTGCTTTTCATAGCTGTTTAAGACAATCTTGATGTATTTTGATTCTTTGACAACGATTTTTCCAGTAGTTTAAAAGAAAACGATGTTTTTTTTTTCTTTGGTCGTTACAGTATGATAGAAAACAAAATTTCGTTAATTTCAATTTTTTTTGAATAAGATTTGCTTTTCATAGCTGTTTAAGACAATCTTGATGTATTTTGATACTTTGACAACGATTTTTCCAGTAGTTTAGAAGAAAATGATGTTTTTTTTTCTTTGGTCGTAACAGTACGAATGAAAAAGAAATGCTGTTAACTCCGTCAATGTTAATTTTTTTTTCGATTTAGATTGGCTTTTCATAGCTGTTTAAGACAATCTTGATGTATTTTGATTCTTTGACAACGATTTTTCCAGTAGTTTAGAAGAAAACGATGTTTTTTTTTTATTTGGTCGTTACAGTACGAAAGAAAAAAAAATGCTGTTATCTCCGTCAATATTAATTTTTTTTCGTATTAGATTGGCTTTTCATAGCTGTTTAAGACAAACTTGATGTATTTTGATACTTTGACAACGATTTTTCCAGTAGTTTAGAAGAAAACGATGTTTTTTTTTATATGGTCGTTACAGTACGAAAGAAAAAAAAATGCTGTTAACTCCGTCAATGTTAATTTTTTTTCGATTTAGATTTGCTTTTCATAGCTGTTTAAGACAATCTTGATGTATTTTGATTCTTTGACAACGATTTTTCCAGTAGTTTAAAAGAAAACGATGTTTTTTTTTTCTTTGGTCGTTACAGTATGATAGAAAACAAAATTTCGTTAATTTCAATTTTTTTTGAATAAGATTTGCTTTTCATAGCTGTTTAAGACAATCTTGATGTATTTTGATACTTTGACAACGATTTTTCCAGTAGTTTAGAAGAAAATGATGTTTTTTTTTCTTTGGTCGTAACAGTACGAATGAAAAAGAAATGCTGTTAACTCCGTCAATGTTAATTTTTTTTCGATTTAGATTTGCTTTTCATAGCTGTTTAAGACAATCTTGATGTA
The DNA here is from genome assembly GCA_961205885.1 of Ptychoptera albimana. Lineage (NCBI taxonomy): Eukaryota > Metazoa > Arthropoda > Insecta > Diptera > Ptychopteridae > Ptychoptera > Ptychoptera albimana. The sequence continues at coordinate 7,796,254 of OY540806.1, forward strand.
TTTTGATTCTTTGACAACGATTTTTCCAGTAGTTTAAAAGAAAACGATGTTTTTTTTTTCTTTGGTCGTTACAGTATGATAGAAAACAAAATTTCGTTAATTTCAATTTTTTTTGAATAAGATTTGCTTTACATAGCTGTTTAAGACAATCTTGATGTATTTTGATACTTTGACAATGATTTTTTCAGTAGTTTAGAAGAAAACGATGATTTTTTTTTCTTTGGTCGTTACAGTACGAATGAAAAAAAAATGCTGTTATCTCCGTCAATATTAATTTTTTTTGAATAAGATTTGCTTTTCATAGCTGTTTAAGACAATCTTGATGTATTTTGATACTTTGACAACGATTTTTCCAGTAGTTTAGTAAAAAACGATGTTTTTTTTCTTTGGTCGTTACAGTATGAAAGAAAAAAAAAATTCGTTAATATTAATTTTTTTTGAATAAGATTGGCTTTTCATAGCTGTTTAAGACAATCTTTATGTATTTTGATACTATGACAACGATTTTTCCAGTAGTTTAGAAGAAAATGATGATTTTTTTTCTTTGGTCGTAACAGTACGAATGAAAAAGAAATGCTATTAACTCCGTCAATGTTAATTTTTTTTTGATTTAGATTTGCTTTTCATAGCTGTTTAAGACAATCTTGATGTATTTTGATTCTTTGACAACGATTTTTCCAGTAGTTTAAAAGAAAACGATGTTTTTTTTTTCTTTGGTCGTTACAGTATGATAGAAAACAAAATTTCGTTAATTTCAATTTTTTTTGAATAAGATTTGCTTTTCATAGCTGTTTAAGACAATCTTGATGTATTTTGATACTTTGACAACGATTTTTCCAGTAGTTTAGAAGAAAATGATGTTTTTTTTTCTTTGGTCGTAACAGTACGAATGAAAAAGAAATGCTGTTAACTCCGTCAATGTTAATTTTTTTTTCGATTTAGATTGGCTTTTCATAGCTGTTTAAGACAATCTTGATGTATTTTGATTCTTTGACAACGATTTTTCCAGTAGTTTAGAAGAAAACGATGTTTTTTTTTTATTTGGTCGTTACAGTACGAAAGAAAAAAAAATGCTGTTATCTCCGTCAATATTAATTTTTTTTCGATTTAGATTGGCTTTTCATAGCTGTTTAAGACAAACTTGATGTATTTTGATACTTTGACAACGATTTTTCCAGTAGTTTAGAAGAAAACGATGTTTTTTTTTATATGGTCGTTACAGTACGAAAGAAAAAAAAATGCTGTTAACTCCGTCAATGTTAATTTTTTTTCGATTTAGATTTGCTTTTCATAGCTGTTTAAGACAATCTTGATGTATTTTGATTCTTTGACAACGATTTTTCCAGTAGTTTAAAAGAAAACGATGTTTTTTTTTTCTTTGGTCGTTACAGTATGATAGAAAACAAAATTTCGTTAATTTCAATTTTTTTTGAATAAGATTTGCTTTTCATAGCTGTTTAAGACAATCTTGATGTATTTTGATACTTTGACAACGATTTTTCCAGTAGTTTAGAAGAAAATGATGTTTTTTTTTCTTTGGTCGTAACAGTACGAATGAAAAAGAAATGCTGTTAACTCCGTCAATGTTAATTTTTTTTCGATTTAGATTTGCTTTTCATAGCTGTTTAAGACAATCTTGATGTATTTTGATTCTTTGACAACGATTTTTCCAGTAGTTTAAAAGAAAACGATGTTTTTTTTTTCTTTGGTCGTTACAGTATGATAGAAAACAAAATTTCGTTAATTTCAATTTTTTTTGAATAAGATTTGCTTTTCATAGCTGTTTAAGACAATCTTGATGTATTTTGATACTTTGACAACGATTTTTCCAGTAGTTTAGAAGAAAATGATGTTTTTTTTTCTTTGGTCGTAACAGTACGAATGAAAAAGAAATGCTGTTAACTCCGTCAATGTTAATTTTTTTTCGATTTAGATTGGCTTTTCATAGCTGTTTAAGACAATCTTGATGTATTTTGATTCTTTGACAACGATTTTTCCAGTAGTTTAGAAGAAAACGCTGTTTTTTTCTTTGGTCGTTACAGTATGATAGAAAACAAAATTTCGATAATTTTAATTTTTTTTGAATAAGATTTGCTTTTCATAGCTGTTTAAGACAATTTTGATGTATTTTGATACTTCGACAACGATTTTGCCAGTAGTTTAGAAGGAAACGATGTTTTTTTTCTTTGGTCGTTACAGTATGAAAGAAAAAAAAAATTCGTTAATATTAATTTTTTTTAATAAGATTGGCTTTTCATAGCTGTTTAAGACAATCTTTATGTATTTTGATACTTTGACAACGATTTTTCCAGTAGTTTAGAAGAAAACGATGTTTTTTTTTTCTTTGGTCGTTACAGTACGAATGAAAAAAAAATGCTGTTATCTCCGTCAATATTAATTTTTTTTGAATAAGATTTGCTTTTCATAGCTGTTTAAGACAATCTTGATGTATTTTGATTCTTTGACAACGATTTTTCCAGTAGTTTAGAAAAAAACGATGTTTTTTTTCTTTGGTCGTTACAGTATGAAAGAAAAAAAAAATTCGTTAATATTAATTTTTTTTTAAAAAGATTGGCTTTTCATAGCTGTTTAAGACAATCTTTATGTATTTTGATACTTTGACAACGATTTTTCCAGTAGTTTAGAAGAAAACGATGATTTTTTTTTCTTTGGTCGTTACAGTACGAATGAAAAAAAAATGCTGTTATCTCCGTCAATATTAATTTTTTTTGAATAAGATTTGCTTTTCATAGCTGTTTAAGACAATCTTGATGTATTTTGATACTTTGACAACGATTTTTCCAGTAGTTTAGTAAAAAACGATGTTTTTTTTCTTTGGTCGTTACAGTATGAAAGAAAAAAAAAATTCGTTAATATTAATTTTTTTTGAATAAGATTGGCTTTTCATAGCTGTTTAAGACAATCTTTATGTATTTTGATACTATGACAACGATTTTTCCAGTAGTTTAGAAGAAAATGATGATTTTTTTTCTTTGGTCGTAACAGTACGAATGAAAAAGAAATGCTGTTAACTCCGTCAATGTTAATTTTTTTTCGATTTAGATTTGCTTTTCATAGCTGTTTAAGACAATCTTGATGTATTTTGATTCTTTGACAACGATTTTTCCAGTAGTTTAAAAGAAAACGATGTTTTTTTTTTCTTTGGTCGTTACAGTATGATAGAAAACAAAATTTCGTTAATTTCAATTTTTTTTGAATAAGATTTGCTTTTCATAGCTGTTTAAGACAATCTTGATGTATTTTGATACTTTGACAACGATTTTTCCAGTAGTTTAGAAGAAAATGATGTTTTTTTTTCTTTGGTCGTAACAGTACGAATGAAAAAGAAATGCTGTTAACTCCGTCAATGTTAATTTTTTTTTCGATTTAGATTGGCTTTTCATAGCTGTTTAAGACAATCTTGATGTATTTTGATTCTTTGACAACGATTTTTCCAGTAGTTTAGAAGAAAACGCTGTTTTTTTCTTTGGTCGTTACAGTATGATAGAAAACAAAATTTCGATAATTTTAATTTTTTTTGAATAAGATTTGCTTTTCATAGCTGTTTAAGACAATTTTGATGTATTTTGATACTTCGACAACGATTTTGCCAGTAGTTTAGAAGGAAACGATGTTTTTTTTCTTTGGTCGTTACAGTATGAAAGAAAAAAAAAATTCGTTAATATTAATTTTTTTTAATAAGATTGGCTTTTCATAGCTGTTTAAGACAATCTTTATGTATTTTGATACTTTGACAACGATTTTTCCAGTAGTTTAGAAGAAAACGATGTTTTTTTTTTCTTTGGTCGTTACAGTACGAATGAAAAAAAAATGCTGTTATCTCCGTCAATATTAATTTTTTTTGAATAAGATTTGCTTTTCATAGCTGTTTAAGACAATCTTGATGTATTTTGATTCTTTGACAACGATTTTTCCAGTAGTTTAGAAAAAAACGATGTTTTTTTTCTTTGGTCGTTACAGTATGAAAGAAAAAAAAAATTCGTTAATATTAATTTTTTTTTAAAAAGATTGGCTTTTCATAGCTGTTTAAGACAATCTTTATGTATTTTGATACTTTGACAACGATTTTTCCAGTAGTTTAGAAGAAAACGATGTTTTTTTTTTCTTTGGTCGTTACAGTACGAATGAAAAAAAAATGCTGTTATCTCCGTCAATATTAATTTTTTTTGAATAAGATTTGCTTTTCATAGCTGTTTAAGACAATCTTGATGTATTTTGATTCTTTGACAACGATTTTTCCAGTAGTTTAGAAGAAAACGCTGTTTTTTTCTTTGGTCGTTACAGTATGATAGAAAACAAAATTTCGTTAATTTCAATTTTTTTTGAATAAGATTTGCTTTTCATAGCTGTTTAAGACAATCTTGATGTATTTTGATACTTTGACAACGATTTTTCCAGTAGTTTAGAAGAAAATGATGTTTTTTTTTCTTTGGTCGTAACAGTACGAATGAAAAAGAAATGCTGTTAACTCCGTCAATGTTAATTTTTTTTTCGATTTAGATTGGCTTTTCATAGCTGTTTAAGACAATCTTGATGTATTTTGATTCTTTGACAACGATTTTTCCAGTAGTTTAGAAGAAAACGCTGTTTTTTTCTTTGGTCGTTACAGTATGATAGAAAACAAAATTTCGATAATTTTAATTTTTTTTGAATAAGATTTGCTTTACATAGCTGTTTAAGACAATCTTGATGTATTTTGATACTTTGACAATGATTTTTTCAGTAGTTTAGAAGAAAACGATGATTTTTTTTTCTTTGGTCGTTACAGTACGAATGAAAAAAAAATGCTGTTATCTCCGTCAATATTAATTTTTTTTGAATAAGATTTGCTTTTCATAGCTGTTTAAGACAATCTTGATGTATTTTGATACTTTGACAACGATTTTTCCAGTAGTTTAGTAAAAAACGATGTTTTTTTTCTTTGGTCGTTACAGTATGAAAGAAAAAAAAAATTCGTTAATATTAATTTTTTTTGAATAAGATTGGCTTTTCATAGCTGTTTAAGACAATCTTTATGTATTTTGATACTATGACAACGATTTTTCCAGTAGTTTAGAAGAAAATGATGATTTTTTTTCTTTGGTCGTAACAGTACGAATGAAAAAGAAATGCTGTTAACTCCGTCAATGTTAATTTTTTTTCGATTTAGATTTGCTTTTCATAGCTGTTTAAGACAATCTTGATGTATTTTGATTCTTTGACAACGATTTTTCCAGTAGTTTAAAAGAAAACGATGTTTTTTTTTTCTTTGGTCGTTACAGTATGATAGAAAACAAAATTTCGTTAATTTCAATTTTTTTTTAATAAGATTTGCTTTTCATAGCTGTTTAAGACAATCTTGATGTATTTTGATACTTTGACAACGATTTTTCCAGTAGTTTAGAAGAAAATGATGTTTTTTTTTCTTTGGTCGTAACAGTACGAATGAAAAAGAAATGCTGTTAACTCCGTCAATGTTAATTTTTTTTTCGATTTAGATTGGCTTTTCATAGCTGTTTAAGACAATCTTGATGTATTTTGATTCTTTGACAACGATTTTTCCAGTAGTTTAGAAGAAAACGCTGTTTTTTTCTTTGGTCGTTACAGTATGATAGAAAACAAAATTTCGATAATTTTAATTTTTTTTGAATAAGATTTGCTTTTCATAGCTGTTTAAGACAATCTTGATGTATTTTGATACTTTGACAACGATTTTTCCAGTAGTTTAGAAGAAAACGATGTTTTTTTTTTCTTTGGTCGTTACAGTACGAATGAAAAAAAAATGCTGTTATCTCCGTCAATATTAATTTTTTTTGAATAAGATTGGCTTTTCATAGCTGTTTAAGACAATCTTGATGTATTTTGATACTTTGACAACGATTTTTCTAGTAGTTTAGAAGAAAACGATGTTTTTTTTCTTAGGTCGTTACAGTATGATAGAAAACAAAATTTCGTTAATTTTAATTTTTTTTGAATAAGATTTGCTTTTCATAGCTGTTTAAGAAAATCTTGATGTATTTTGATACTTTGACAACGATTTTTTCAGCAGTTTAGAAGAAAACGATGTTTTTTTTTTCTTTGGTCGTTACAGTACAAATGAAAAAAAAATGCTGTTATCTCCGTCAATATTAATTTTTTTTGAATAAGATTTGCTTTTCATAGCTGTTTAAGACAATCTTGATGTATTTTGATACTTTGACAACGATTTTTCTAGTAGTTTAGAAGAAAACGATGTTTTTTTTCTTAGGTCATTACAGTATGATAGAAAACAAAATTTCGTTAATTTTAATTTTTTTTGAATAAGATTTGCTTTTCATAGCTGTTTAAGAAAATCTTGATGTATTTTGATACTTTGACAACGATTTTTTCAGTAGTTTAGAAGAAAACGATGTTTTTTTTTTCTTTGGTCGTTACAGTACGAATGAAAAAAAAATGCTGTTATCTCCGTCAATATTAATTTTTTTTGAATAAGATTTGCTTTTCATAGCTGTTTAAGACAATCTTGATGTATTTTGATACTTTGACAACGATTTTTCCAGTAGTTTAGAAGAAAACGATGTTTTTTTTTCTTTGGTCGTTACAGTACGAATGAAAAAAAAATGCTGTTATCTCCGTCAATATTAATTTTTTTTGAATAAGATTGGCTTTTCATAGCTGTTTAAGACAATCTTGATGTATTTTGATACTTTGACAACTATTTTTCTAGTAGTTTAGAAGAAAACGATGTTTTTTTTCTTTGGTCGTTACAGTATGAAAGAAAAAAAAAATTCGTTAATATTAATTTTTTTTTAATAAGATTGGCTTTTCATAGCTGTTTAAGACAATCTTGATATATTTAGATACTTTGACAACGATTTTTCCAGTAGTTTAGAAGAAAACGATGTTTTTTTTCTTTGGTCGTTACAGTACGAAAGAAAAAGAAATGCTGTTAACTCCGTCAATGTTAATTTTTTTTTCGATTTAGATTGGCTTTTCATAGCTGTTTAAGACAATCTTGATGTATTTTGATTCTTTGACAACGATTTTTCCAGTAGTTTAGAAGAAAACGCTGTTTTTTTCTTTGGTCGTTACAGTATGATAGAAAACAAAATTTCGATAATTTTAATTTTTTTTGAATAAGATTTGCTTTTCATAGCTGTTTAAGACAATCTTGATGTATTTTGATACTTTGACAATGATTTTTTCAGTAGTTTAGAAGAAAACGATGATTTTTTTTTCTTTGGTCGTTACAGTACGAATGAAAAAAAAATGCTGTTATCTCCGTCAATATTAATTTTTTTTGAATAAGATTTGCTTTTCATAGCTGTTTAAGACAATCTTGATGTATTTTGATACTTTGACAACGATTTTTCCAGTAGTTTAGAAGAAAACGCTGTTTTTTTCTTTGGTCGTTACAGTATGATAGAAAACAAAATTTCGATAATTTTAATTTTTTTTGAATAAGATTTGCTTTTCATAGCTGTTTAAGACAATCTTGATGTATTTTGATACTTTGACAATGATTATTTCAGTAGTTTAGAAGAAAACGATGTTTTTTTTCTTTGGTCGTTACAGTATGAAAGAAAAAAAAAATTCGTTAATATTAATTTTTTTTTAAAAAGATTGGCTTTTCATAGCTGTTTAAGACAATCTTTATGTATTTTGATACTATGACAACGATTTTTCCAGTAGTTTAGAAGAAAATGATGTTTTTTTTTCTTTGGTCGTAACAGTACGAATGAAAAAGAAATGCTGTTAACTCCGTCAATGTTAATTTTTTTTTCGATTTAGATTGGCTTTTCATAGCTGTTTAAGACAATCTTGATGTATTTTGATTCTTTGACAACGATTTTTCCAGTAGTTTAGAAGAAAACGCTGTTTTTTTCTTTGGTCGTTACAGTATGATAGAAATCAAATTTCGATAATTTTAATTTTTTTTTTAATAAGATTTGCTTTTCATAGCTGTTTAAGACAATCTTGATGTATTTTGATACTTTGACAATGATTTTTTCAGTAGTTTAGAAGAAAACGATGATTTTTTTTTCTTTGGTCGTTACAGTACGAATGAAAAAAAAATGCTGTTATCTCCGTCAATATTATTTTTTTTTGAATAAGATTGGCTTTTCATAGCTGTTTAAGACAATCTTGATGTATTTTGATACTTTGACAACGATTTTTCCAGTAGTTTAGAAAAAAACGATGTTTTTTTTCTTTGGTCGTTACAGTATGAAAGAAAAAAAAAATTCGTTAATATTAATTTTTTTTTAAAAAGATTGGCTTTTCATAGCTGTTTAAGACAATCTTTATGTATTTTGATACTTTGACAACGATTTTTCCAGTAGTTTAGAAGAAAACGATGTTTTTTTTTTCTTTGGTCGTTACAGTACGAATGAAAAAAAAAATGCTGTTATCTCCGTCAATATTAATTTTTTTTGAATAAGATTGGCTTTTCATAGCTGTTTAAGACAATCTTTATGTATTTTGATACTTTGACAACGATTTTTCCAGTAGTTTAGAAGAAAACGATGTTTTTTTTTTCTTTGGTCGTTACAGTACGAATGAAAAAAAAATGCTGTTATCTCCGTCAATATTAATTTTTTTTGAATAAGATTTGCTTTTCATAGCTGTTTAAGACAATCTTGATGTATTTTGATTCTTTGACAACGATTTTTCCAGTAGTTTAGAAGAAAACGCTGTTTTTTTCTTTGGTCGTTACAGTATGACAGAAAACAAAATTCGTTAATATTAATTTTTTTTTTAAAAGATTGGCTTTTCATAGCTGTTTAAGACAATCTTTATGTATTTTGATACTATGACAACGATTTTTCCAGTAGTTTAGAAGAAAATGATGTTTTTTTTTCTTTGGTCGTAACTGTACGAATGAAAAAGAAATGCTGTTAACTCCGTCAATGTTAATTTTTTTTTCGATTTAGATTGGCTTTTCATAGCTGTTTAAGACAATCTTGATGTATTTTGATTCTTTGACAACGATTTTTCCAGTAGTTTAGAAGAAAACGCTGTTTTTTTCTTTGGTCGTTACAGTATGATAGAAAACAAATTTCGATAATTTTAATTTTTTTTGAATAAGATTTGCTTTTCATAGCTGTTTAAGACAATCTTGATGTATTTTGATACTTTGACAATGATTTTTTCAGTAGTTTAGAAGAAAACGATGATTTTTTTTTCTTTGGTCGTTACAGTACGAATGAAATAAAAATGCTGTTATCTCCGTCAATATTAATTTTTTTTGAATAAGATTTGCTTTTCATAGCTGTTTAAGACAATCTTGATGTATTTTGATACTTTGACAACGATTTTTCCAGTAGTTTAGAAAAAAACGATGTTTTTTTTCTTTGGTCGTTACAGTATGAAAGAAAAAAAAAATTCGTTAATATTAATTTTTTTTAAAAAGATTGGCTTTTCATAGCTGTTTAAGACAATCTTTATGTATTTTGATACTTTGACAACGATTTTTCCAGTAGTTTAGAAGAAAACGATGTTTTTTTTTTCTTTGGTCGTTACAGTACGAATGAAAAAAAAATGCTGTTATCTCCGTCAATATTAATTTTTTTTGAATAAGATTGGCTTTTCATAGCTGTTTAAGACAATCTTTATGTATTTTGATACTTTGACAACGATTTTTCCAGTAGTTTAGAAGAAAACGATGTTTTTTTTTTCTTTGGTCGTTACAGTACGAATGAAAAAAAAATGCTGTTATCTCCGTCAATATTAATTTTTTTTAATAAGATTTGCTTTTCATAGCTGTTTAAGACAATCTTGATGTATTTTGATTCTTTGACAACGATTTTTCCAGTAGTTTAGAAGAAAACGCTGTTTTTTTCTTTGGTCGTTACAGTATGATAGAAAACAAAATTTCGTTAATTTCAATTTTTTTTGAATAAGATTTGCTTTTCATAGCTGTTTAAGACAATCTTGATGTATTTTGATACTTTGACAACGATTTTTTCAGTAGTTTAGAAGAAAACGATGTTTTTTTTTCTTTGGTCGTTACAGTACGAATGAAAAAAAAATGCTGTTATATCCGTCAATATTAATTTTTTTTGAATAAGATTTGCTTTTCATAGCTGTTTAAGACAATCTTGATGTATTTTGATACTTTGACAACGATTTTTCTAGTAGTTTAGAAGAAAACGATGTTTTTTTTTTCTTTGGTCGTTACAGTACGAATGAAAAAAAAATGCTGTTATCTCCGTCAATATTAATTTTTTTTGAATAAGATTAGCTTTTCATAGCTGTTTAAGACAATCTTGATGTATTTTGATACTTTGACAACGATTTTTCCAGTAGTTTAGAAAAAAACGATGTTTTTTTTCTTTGGTCGTTACAGTATGAAAGAAAAAAAAAATTCGTTAATATTAATTTTTTTTAAAAAGATTGGCTTTTCATAGCTGTTTAAGACAATCTTGATATATTTTGATACTTTGACAACGATTTTTCCAGTAGTTTAGAAGAAAACGATGTTTTTTTTTTCTTTGGTCGTTACAGTACGAATGAAAAAAAAATGCTGTTATCTCCGTCAATATTAATTTTTTTTGAATAAGATTGGCTTTTCATAGCTGTTTAAGACAATCTTTATGTATTTTGATACTTTGACAACGATTTTTCCAGTAGTTTAGAAGAAAACGATGTTTTTTTTTCTTTGGTCGTTATAGTACGAATGAAAAAAAAATGCTGTTATCTCCGTCAATATTAATTTTTTTTCGATTTAGATTGGCTTTTCATAGCTGTTTAAGACAATCTTGATGTATTTTGATACTTTGACAACGATTTTTCCAGTAGTTTAGAAGAAAACGATGTTTTTTTCTTTGGTCGTTACAGTACGAATGAAAAAAAAATGCTGTTATATCCGTCAATATTAATTTTTTTTTAATAAGATTTGCTTTTCATTGCTGTTTAAGACAATCTTGATGTATTTTGATACTTTGACAACGATTTTTCCAGTAGTTTAGAAAAAAACGATGTTTTTTTTCTTTTGTCGTTATAGTATGAAAGAAAAAAAAATGCTGTTATATCCGTCAATATTAATTTTTTTTGAATAAGATTTGCTTTTCATAGCTGTTTAAGACAATCTTGATGTATTTTGATACTTTGACAACGATTTTTCCAGTAGTTTAGAAAAAAACGATGTTTTTTTTCTTTGGTCGTTACAGTATGAAAGAAAAAAAAAATTCGTTAATATTAATTTTTTTTAAAAAGATTGGCTTTTCATAGCTGTTTAAGACAATCTTTATGTATTTTGATACTTTGACAACGATTTTTCCAGTAGTTTAGAAGAAAACGATGTTTTTTTTTTCTTTGGTCGTTACAGTACGAATGAAAAAAAAATGGTGTTATCTCCGTCAATATTAATTTTTTTTGAATAAGATTGGCTTTTCATAGCTGTTTAAGACAATCTTTATGTATTTTGATACTTTGACAACGATTTTTCCAGTAGTTTAGAAGAAAACGATGTTTTTTTTTCTTTGGTCGTTATAGTACGAATGAAAAAAAAATGCTGTTATCTCCGTCAATATTAATTTTTTTTCGATTTAGATTGGCTTTTCATAGCTGTTTAAGACAATCTTGATGTATTTTGATACTTTGACAACGATTTTTCCAGTAGTTTAGAAGAAAACGAAGTTTTTTTTCTTTGGTCGTTACAGTACGAATGAAAAAAAAATGCTGTTATCTCCGTCAATATTAATTTTTTTTGAATAGGATTTGCTTTTCATAGCTGTTTAAGACAATCTTGATGTATTTTGATACTTTGACAACGATTTTTTCAGTAGTTTAGAAGAAAACGATGTTTTTTTCTTTGGTCGTTACAGTATGATAGAAAACAAAATTTCGTTAATTTCAATTTTTTTTGAATAAGATTTGCTTTTCATAGCTGTTTAAGACAATCTTGATGTATTTTGATACTTTGACAACGATTTTTTCAGTAGTTTAGAAGAAAACGATGTTTTTTTTTCTTTGGTCGTTACAGTACGAATGAAAAAAAAATGCTGTTATATCCGTCAATATTAATTTTTTTTGAATAAGATTTGCTTTTCATAGCTGTTTAAGACAATCTTGATGTATTTTGATACTTTGACAACGATTTTTCCAGTAGTTTAGAAAAAAACGATGTTTTTTTTCTTTGGTCGTTACAGTATGAAAGAAAAAAAAAATTCGTTAATATTAATTTTTTTTAAAAAGATTGGCTTTTCATAGCTGTTTAAGACAATCTTTATGTATTTTGATACTTTGACAACGATTTTTCCAGTAGTTTAGAAGAAAACGATGTTTTTTTTTTCTTTGGTCGTTACAGTACGAATGAAAAAAAAATGCTGTTATCTCCGTCAATATTAATTTTTTTTGAATAAGATTGGCTTTTCATAGCTGTTTAAGACAATCTTTATGTATTTTGATACTTTGACAACGATTTTTCCAGTAGTTTAGAAGAAAACGATGTTTTTTTTTCTTTGGTCGTTATAGTACGAATGAAAAAAAAATGCTGTTATCTCCGTCAATATTAATTTTTTTTCGATTTAGATTGGCTTTTCATAGCTGTTTAAGACAATCTTGATGTATTTTGATACTTTGACAACGATTTTTCCAGTAGTTTAGAAGAAAACGAAGTTTTTTTTCTTTGGTCGTTACAGTACGAATGAAAAAAAAATGCTGTTATCTCCGTCAATATTAATTTTTTTTGAATAGGATTTGCTTTTCATAGCTGTTTAAGACAATCTTGATGTATTTTGATACTTTGACAACGATTTTTCCAGTAGTTTAGAAGAAAACGATGTTTTTTTTTTCTTTGGTCGTTACAGTACGAATGAAAAAAAAATGCTGTTATCTCCGTCAATATTAATTTTTTTTGAATAAGATTGGCTTTTCATAGCTGTTTAAGACAATCTTGATGTATTTTGATACTTTGACAACGATTTTTCTAGTAGTTTAGAAGAAAACGATGTTTTTTTCTTAGGTCGTTACAGTATGATAGAAAACAAAATTTCGTTAATTTTAATTTTTTTTGAATAAGATTTGCTTTTCATAGCTGTTTAAGAAAATCTTGATGTATTTTGATACTTTGACAACGATTTTTTCAGTAGTTTAGAAGAAAACGATGTTTTTTTTTCTTTGGTCGTTACAGTACGAATGAAAAAAAAATGCTGTTATCTCCGTCAATATTAATTTTTTTTGAATAAGATTTGCTTTTCATAGCTGTTTAAGACAATCTTGATGTATTTTGATACTTTGACAACGATTTTTCCAGTAGTTTAGAAGAAAACGATGTTTTTTTTTCTTTGGTCGTTACAGTACGAATGAAAAAAAAATGCTGTTATCTCCGTCAATATTAATTTTTTTTGAATAAGATTTGCTTTTCATAGCTGTTTAAGACAATCTTGATGTATTTTGATACTTTGACAACGATTTTTCTAGTAGTTTAGAAGAAAACGATGTTTTTTTTCTTTGGTCGTTACAGTATGAAAGAAAAAAAAGTTCGTTAATATTAATTTTTTTTAATAAGATTGGCTTTTCATAGCTGTTTAAGACAATCTTGATATATTTTGATACTTTGACAACGATTTTTCCAGTAGTTTAGAAGAAAACGATGTTTTTTTTTCTTTGGTCGTTACAGTACGAATGAAAAAAAAATGCTGTTATCTCCGTCAATATTAATTTTTTTTCGATTTAGATTGGCTTTTCATAGCTGTTTAAGACAATCTTGATGTATTTTGATACTTTGACAACGAATTTTCTAGTAGTTTAGAAGAAAACAATTTTTTTTTCTTTGGTCGTTACAGTACGAATGAAAAAAAAATGCTGTTATCTCCGTCAATATTAATTTTTTTTCGATTTAGATTGACTTTTCATAACTGTTTAAGACAATCTTGATGTATTTTGATACTTTGACAACGATTTTTCCAGTAGCTTAGAAGAAAACGATGTTTTTTTCTATGGTCGTTACAGTATGATAGAAAACAAAATTTCGTTAATTTTAATTTTTTTTCGATTTAGAGTTGCTTTTCATAGCTGTTTAAGACAATCTTGATGTATTTTGATACTTTGACAACGATTTTTCCAGTAGCTTAGAAGAAAAGGATATTTCTTTTTTTCTTTGGTCGTTACAGTACGATAGAAAAACAAATGCTGTTATCTCCGTCAATATTAATTTTTTTTGAATAAGATTTGCTTTTCATAGCTGTTTAAGACAATCTTGATGTATTTTGATACTTTGACAACGATTTTTCCAGTAGTTTAGAAGAAAACGATGTTTTTTTTTTCTTTGGTCGTTACAGTACGAATGAAAAAAAAATGCTGTTATCTCCGTGAATATTAATTTTTTTTCGATTAAGATTGTCTTTTCATAGCTGTTTAAGACAATCTTGATGTATTTTGATACTTTGACAACGATTTTTCCAGTAGTTTAGAAGAAAACGATGTATTTTTTTTCTTTGGTCGTTACAGTATGAAAGAAAAAAAAAATTCGTTAATATTAATTTTTTTTAATAAGATTGGCTTTTCATAGCTGTTTAAGACAATCTTGATATATTTTGATACTTTGACAACGATTTTTCCAGTAGTTTAGAAGAAAACGATGTTTTTTTTCTTTGGTCGTTACAGTACGAAAGAAAACAAAATTTCGTTAATATTAATTTTTTTTGAATAAGATTGGCTTTTCATAGCTGTTTAAGACAATCTTGATGTATTTTGATACTTTGACAACGATTTTTCCAGTAATTTAGAAGAAAACGATGTTTTTTTTCTTTGTTCGTTACAGTATGATAGAAAACAAATGCTGTTATCTCCGTCAATATTTATTTTTTTTCGATTTAGATTGGCTTTTCATAGCTGTTTAAGACAATCTTGATGTATTTTGATACTTTGACAACGATTTTTCCAGTAATTTAGAAGAAAACGATGTTTTTTTTCTTTGTTCGTTACAGTATGATAGAAAACAAATGCTGTTATCTCCGTCAATATTAATTTTTTTTCGATTTAGATTGGCTTTTCATAGCTGTTTAAGACAATCTTGATGTATTTTGATACTTTGACAACGATTTTTCCAGTAGTTTAGAAGAAAACGATGTTTTTTTTTCTTTGGTCGTTACAGTACGAATGAAAAAAAAATGCTGTTATCTCCGTCAATATTAATTTTTTTTGAATAAGATTTGCTTTTCATAGCTGTTTAAGACAATCTTGATGTATTTTGATACTTTGACAACGATTTTTCTAGTAGTTTAGAAGAAAACGATGTTTTTTTTCTTTGGTCGTTACAGTATGAAAGAAAAAAAAGTTCGTTAATATTAATTTTTTTTAATAAGATTGGCTTTTCATAGCTGTTTAAGACAATCTTGATATATTTTGATACTTTGACAACGATTTTTCCAGTAGTTTAGAAGAAAACGATGTTTTTTTTTTCTTTGGTCGTTACAGTACGAATGAAAAAAAAATGCTGTTATCTCCGTCAATATTAATTTTTTTTCGATTTAGATTGGCTTTTCATAGCTGTTTAAGACAATCTTGATGTATTTTGATACTTTGACAACGAATTTTCTAGTAGTTTAGAAGAAAACAATTTTTTTTTCTTTGGTCGTTACAGTACGAATGAAAAAAAAATGCTGTTATCTCCGTCAATATTAATTTTTTTTCGATTTAGATTGACTTTTCATAACTGTTTAAGACAATCTTGATGTATTTTGATACTTTGACAACGATTTTTCCAGTAGCTTAGAAGAAAACGATGTTTTTTTCTATGGTCGTTACAGTATGATAGAAAACAAAATTTCGTTAATTTTAATTTTTTTTCGATTTAGAGTTGCTTTTCATAGCTGTTTAAGACAATCTTGATGTATTTTGATACTTTGACAACGATTTTTCCAGTAGCTTAGAAGAAAAGGATATTTCTTTTTTTCTTTGGTCGTTACAGTACGATAGAAAAACAAATGCTGTTATCTCCGTCAATATTAATTTTTTTTGAATAAGATTTGCTTTTCATAGCTGTTTAAGACAATCTTGATGTATTTTGATACTTTGACAACGATTTTTCCAGTAGTTTAGAAGAAAACGATGTTTTTTTTTTCTTTGGTCGTTACAGTACGAATGAAAAAAAAATGCTGTTATCTCCGTGAATATTAATTTTTTTTCGATTAAGATTGTCTTTTCATAGCTGTTTAAGACAATCTTGATGTATTTTGATACTTTGACAACGATTTTTCCAGTAGTTTAGAAGAAAACGATGTATTTTTTTTCTTTGGTCGTTACAGTATGAAAGAAAAAAAAAATTCGTTAATATTAATTTTTTTTAATAAGATTGGCTTTTCATAGCTGTTTAAGACAATCTTGATATATTTTGATACTTTGACAACGATTTTTCCAGTAGTTTAGAAGAAAACGATGTTTTTTTTCTTTGGTCGTTACAGTACGAAAGAAAACAAAATTTCGTTAATATTAATTTTTTTTGAATAAGATTGGCTTTTCATAGCTGTTTAAGACAATCTTGATGTATTTTGATACTTTGACAACGATTTTTCCAGTAATTTAGAAGAAAACGATGTTTTTTTTCTTTGTTCGTTACAGTATGATAGAAAACAAATGCTGTTATCTCCGTCAATATTAATTTTTTTTCGATTTAGATTGGCTTTTCATAGCTGTTTAAGACAATCTTGATGTATTTTGATACTTTGACAACGATTTTTCCAGTAATTTAGAAGAAAACGATGTTTTTTTTCTTTGGTCGTTACAGTATGATAGAAAACAAATGCTGTTATCTCCGTCAATATTAATTTTTTTCGATTTAGATTGGCTTTTCATAGCTGTTTAAGACAATCTTGATGTATTTTGATACTTTGACAACGATTTTTCTAGCAGCTTAGAAGAAAACGATGTTTTTTCTTTGGTCGTTACAGTATGATAGAAAACAAAATTTCATTAATTTAAATTTTTTTTTAATAAGATTGGCTTTTCATAGCTGTTTAAGACAATCTTGATGTATTTTGATACTTTGACAACGATTTTTCCAGTAGTTTCGAAGAAAACGATGTTTTTTTCTTTGGTCGTTGCAGTATGATAGAAAACAAATTTTCGTTAATTTTAATTTTTTTCGATTTAGAGTTGCTTTTCATAGCTGTTTAAGACAATCTTGATGTATTTTGATACTTTGACAACGATTTTTCCAGTAGTTTAGAAGGAAACGATGTTTTTTTTTCTTTGGTCGTTACAGTACGAATGAAAAAAAAATGCTGTTATCTCCGTCAATATTAATTTTTTTTTTATTTAGATTGGCTTTTCATAGCTTTTTAAGACAATCTTGATGTATTTTGATACTTTGATAACGATTTTTCCAGTAGTTTAGAAGAAAACGATGTTTTTTTTCATTGGTCGTTACAGTATGAAAGAAAAAAAAGTTCGTTAATATTAATTTTTTTTAATAAGATTGGCTTTTCATAGCTGTTTAAGACAATCTTGATATATTTTGATACTTTGACAACGATTTTTCCAGTAGTTTAAAAGAAAACGATGTTTTTTTTTTCTTTGGTCGTTACAGTACGAATGAAAAAAAAATGCTGTTATCTCCGTCAATATTAATTTTTTTTCGATTTAGATTGGCTTTTCATAGCTGTTTAAGACAATCTTGATGTATTTTGATTCTTTGACAACGATTTTTCCAGTAGTTTAGAAGAAAGCGCTGTTTTTTTCTTTGGTCGTTACAGTATGATAGAAAAAAAAATTTCGTTAATTTTAGTTTTTTTTGAATAAGATTTGCTTTTCATAGCTCTTTAAGACAATCTTCATGTATTTTGATACTTTGACAACGATTTTTCCAGTAGTTTAGAAGAAAACGATGTTTTTTTTTCTTTGGTCGTAACAGTACGAATGAAAAAGAAATGCTGTTATCTCCGTCAATATTAATTTTTTTACGATTTAGATTTGCTTTTCATAGATGTTTAAGACAATCTTGATGTATTTTGATACTTTGACAACTATTTTTCAAGTAGTTTAGAAGAAAACGATGTTTTTTTTCTTTGGTCGTTACAGTATGAAAGAAAAAAAAAATTCGTTAATATTAATTTTTTTTAATAAGATTGGCTTTTCATAGCTGTTTAAGACAATCTTGATGTATTTTGATACTTTGACAACGATTTTTCCAGTAGTTTAGAAGAAAACGATGTTTTTTTTTTCTTTGGTCGTTACAGTACGAATGAAAAAAAAATGCTGTTATCTCCGTCAATATTAATTTTTTTTCGATTTAGATTGGCTTTTCATAGCTGTTTAAGACAATCTTGATGTATTTTGATACTTTGACAACGAATTTTCTAGTAGTTTAGAAGAAAACAATTTTTTTTCTTTGGTCGTTACAGTACGAAAGAAAAAAAAATGCTGTTATCTCCGTCAATATTATTTTTTTCGATTTAAATTGGCTTTTCATAGCTGCTTAAGACAATCTTGATGTATTTTGATACTTTGACAACGAGTTTTCCAGTAGCTTAGAAGAAAACGATGTTTTTTTTTCTTTGGTCGTTACAGTATGATAGAAAACAAATGCTGTTATCTCCGTCAATATTAATTTTTTTTCGATTTAGATTGGCTTTTCATAGCTGTTTAAGACAATCTTGATGTATTTTGATACTTTGACAACGATTTTTCAAGCAGCTTAGAAGAAAACGATGTTTTTTCTTTGGTCGTTACAGTATGATAGAAAACAAAATTTCATTAATTAATTTTTTTTTAATAAGATTGGCTTTTCATAGCTGTTTAAGACAATCTTGATGTATTTTGATACTTTGACAACGATTTTTCCAGTAGCTTAGAAGAAAACGATGTTTTTTTCTTTGGTCGTTAGAGTATGATAGAAAACAAATTTTCGTTAATTTTAATTTTTTTTCGATTTAGAGTTGCTTTTCATAGCTGTTTAAGACAATCTTGATGTATTTTGATACTTTGACAACGATTTTTCCAGTTGCTTAGAAGAAAAGGATATTTCTTTTTTTCTTTGGTCGTTACAGTACGATAGAAAAACAAATGCTGTTATCTTCGTCAATATTAATTTTTTTTCGTTTAAGATTGGCTTTTCATAGGTGTTTAAGACAATCTTGATGTATTTTGATACTTTGACAACGATTTTTCCAGTAGCTTAGAAGAAAACGATGTTTTTTTTTTGTCGTTACAGTACGAAAGAAAAAAAAATGCTGTTAACTCCGTCAATGTTAATTTTTTTTCGATTTAGATTGGCTTTTCATAGCTGTTTAAGACAATCTTGATGTATTTTTGATTCTTTGACAACGATTTTTCCAGTAATTTAGAAGAAAACGATGTTTTTTTTTTATTTGGTCGTTACAGTACGAATGAAAAAAAAATGCTGTTATCTCCGTCAATATTAATTTTTTTTTAATAAGATTTGCTTTTCATAGCTGTTTAAGACAATCTTGATGTATTTTGATTCTTTGACAACGATTTTTCCAGTAGTTTAGAAGAAAACGCTGTTTTTTTCTTTGGTCGTTACAGTATGATAGAAAACAAAATTTCGTTAATTTCAATTTTTTTTGAATAAGATTTGCTTTTCATAGCTGTTTAAGACAATCTTGATGTATTTTGATACTTTGACAACGATTTTTCCAGTAGTTTAGAAGAAAATGATGTTTTTTTTTCTTTGGTCGTAACAGTACGAATGAAAAAGAAATGCTGTTAACTCCGTCAATGTTAATTTTTTTTTCGATTTAGATTGGCTTTTCATAGCTGTTTAAGACAATCTTGATGTATTTTGATTCTTTGACAACGATTTTTCCAGTAGTTTAGAAGGAAACGATGTTTTTTTTTCTTTGGTCGTTACAGTACGAATGAAAAAAAAATGCTGTTATCTCCGTCAATATTAATTTTTTTTCGATTTAGATTGGCTTTTCATAGCTGTTTAAGACAATCTTGATGTATTTTGATACTTTGACAACGATTTTTCCAGTAGCTTAGAAGAAAACGATGTTTTTTTCTTTGGTCGTTACAGTATGATAGAAAACAAAATTTCGTTAATTTTAATTTTTTTTCGATTTAGATTGTCTTTTCATAGCTGTTTAAGACAATCTTGATGTATTTTGATACTTTGACAACGATTTTTCCAGTAGTTTAGAAGAAAACGATGTTTTTTTTCTTTGGTCGTTACAGTATGAAAGAAAAAAAAAATTCGTTAATATTAATGTTTTTTAATAAGATTGGCTTTTCATAGCTGTTTAAGACAATCTTGATATATTTTGATACTTTGACAACGATTTTTCCAGTAGTTTAGAAGAAAACGATGTTTTTTTTCTTTGGTCGTTACAGTACGAAAGAAAAAAAAAATGCTGTTAACTCCGTCAATGTTAATTTTTTTGAATAAGATTTGCTTTTCATAGCTGTTTAAGACAATCTTGATGTATTTTGATACTTTGACAACGATTTTTCTAGTAGTTTAGAAGAAAACGATGTTTTTTTTCTTTGGTCGTTACAGTATGAAAGAAAAAAAAAATTCGTTAATATTAATTTTTTTTTAATAAGATTGGCTTTTCATAGCTGTTTAAGACAATCTTGATATATTTTGATACTTTGACAACGATTATTCCAGTAGTTTAGAAGAAAACGATGTTTTTTTTTTCTTTGGTCGTTACAGTACGAATGAAAAAAAAATGCTGTTATCTCCGTCAATATTAATTTTTTTTCGATTTATATTGGCTTTTCATAGCTGTTTAAGACAATCTTGATGTATTTTGATACTTTGACAACGATTTTTCCAGTAGTTTAGAAGAAAACGCTGTTTTTTTCTTTGGTCGTTACAGTATGATAGAAAACAAAATTTCGTTAATTTTAATTTTTTTTCGATTTAGAGTTGCTTTTCATAGCTGTTTAAGACAATCTTGATGTATTTTGATACTTTGACAACGATTTTTCCAGTAGTTTAGAAGAAAAGGATATTTCTTTTTTTCTTTGGTCGTTACAGTACGATAGAAAAACAAATGCTGTTATCTTCGTCAATATTAATTTTTTTTTAATAAGATTTGCTTTTCATAGCTGTTTAAGACAATCTTGATGTATTTTGATACTTTGACAACGATTTTTCCAGTAGTTTAGAAGAAAACGATGTTTTTTTTCTTTGGTCGTTACAGTATGAAAGAAAAAAAAAATTCGTTAATATTAATTTTTTTTAATAAGATTGGCTTTTCATAGCTGTTTAAGACAATCTTGATATATTTTGATACTTTGACAACGATTTTTCCAGTAGTTTAGAAGAAAACGATGTTTTTTTTTTCTTTGGTCGTAACAGTACGAATGAAAAAGAAATGCTGTTATCTCCGTCAATATTAATTTTTTTTGAATAAGATTTGCTTTTCATAGCTGTTTAAGACAATCTTGATGTATTTTGATACTTTGACAACGATTTTTCCAGTAGTTTAGAAGAAAACGATGTTTTTTTTCTTTGGTCGTTACAGTATGAAAGAAAAAAAAAATTCGTTAATATTAATTTTTTTTTAATAAGATTGGCTTTTCATAGCTGTTTAAGACAATCTTGATGTATTTTGATACTTTGACAACGATTTTTCCAGTAGTTTAGAAGAAAACGATGTTTTTTTTTTTCTTTGGTCGTTACAGTACGAATGAAAAAAAAATGCTGTTATCTCCGTCAATATTAATTTTTTTTCGATTTAGATTGGCTTTTCATAGCTGTTTAAGACAATCTTGATGTATTTTGATACTTTGACAACGATTTTTCCAGTAGCTTAGAAGAAAACGATGTTTTTTTCTTTGGTCGTTACAGTATGATAGAAAACAAAATTTCGTTAATTTTTTTTCGATTTAGAGTTGCTTTTCATAGCTGTTTAAGACAATCTTGATGTATTTTGATACTTTGACAACGATTTTTCCAGTAGCTTAGAAGAAAAGGATATTTCTTTTTTTCTTTGGTCGTTACAGTACGATAGAAAAACAAATGCTGTTATCTTCGTCAATATTAATTTCTTTTCGTTTAGGATTGGTTTTTCATAGCTGTTTAAGACAATCTTGATGTATTTTGATACTTTGACAACGATTTTTTCAGTAGTTTAGAAGAAAACGATGTTTTTTTTTTCTTTGGTCGTTACAGTACGAATGAAAAAAAAATGCTGTTATCTCCGCCAATATTAATTTTTTTTTGAATAAGATTTGCTTTTCATAGCTGTTTAAGAAAATCTTGATGTATTTTGATACTTTGACAACGATTTTTCCAGTAGTTTAGAAGAAAACGATGTTTTTTTTTTCTTAGGTCGTTACAGTACGAATGAAAAAAAAATGCTGTTATCTCCGTCAATATTAATTTTTTTTCGATTTAGATTGGCTTTTCATAGCTGTTTAAGACAATCTTGATGTATTTTGATACTTTGACAACGATTTTTCCAGTAGTTTAGAAGAAAACGATGTTTTTTTTCTTTGGTCGTTACAGTATGAAAGAAAAAAAAAATCGTTAATATTAATTTTTTTTTAATAAGATTGGCTTTTCATAGCTGTTTAAGACAATCTTGATATATTTTGATACTTTGACAACGATTTTTCCAGTAGTTTAGAAGAAAACGATGTTTTTTTTCTTTGGTCGTTACTGTACGAATGAAGAAGAAATGCTGTTAACTCCGTCAATGATAATTTTTTTTCGATTTAGATTGGCTTTTCATAGCTGTTTAAGACAATCTTGATGTATTTTGATACTTTGACAACGATTTTTCCAATAGCTTAGAAGAAAAGGATATTTCTTTTTTTCTTTGGTCGTTGCAGTACGATAGAAAAACAAATGCTGTTAACTCCGTCAATGTTAATTTTTTTTTCGATTTAGATTGGCTTTTCATAGCTGTTTAAGACAATCTTGATGTATTTTGATTCTTTGACAACGATTTTTCCAGTAATTTAGAAGAAAACGATGTTTTTTTTCTTTGGTCGTTACAGTATGATAGAAAACAAAATTTCGTTAATTTTAATTTTTTTTAATAAGATTTGCTTTTCATAGCTGTTTAAGACAATCTTGATGTATTTTGATACTTTGACAACGATTTTTTCAGTAGTTTAGAAGAAAACGATGTTTTTTTTTTCTTTGGTCGTTACAGTACGAATGAAAAAAAAATGCTGTTATCTCCGTCAATATTAATTTTTTTTTAATAAGATTTGCTTTTCATAGCTGTTTAAGACAATCTTGATGTATTTTGATACTTTGACAACGATTTTTCCAGTAGTTTAGAAGGAAACGATGTTTTTTTTTTCTTTGGTCGTTACAGTACGAATGAAAAAAAAATGCTGTTATCTCCGTCAATATTAATTTTTTTTGAATAAGATTTGCTTTTCATAGCTGTTTAAGACAATCTTGATGTATTTTGATACTTTGACAACGATTTTTCCAGTAGTTTAGAAGGAAACGATGTTTTTTTTTTCTTTGGTCGTTACAGTACGAATGAAAAAAAAATGCTGTTATCTCCGTCAATATTAATTTTTTTTTGATTTAGATTGGCTTTTCATAGCTTTTTAAGACAATCTTGATGTATTTTGATACTTTGACAACGATTTTTCCAGTAGTTTAGAAGAAAACGATATTTTTTTTCATTGGTCGTTACAGTATGAAAGAAAAAAAAGTTCGTTAATATTAATTTTTTTTAATAAGATTGGCTTTTCATAGCTGTTTAAGACAATCTTGATATATTTTGATACTTTGACAACGATTTTTCCAGTAGTTTAGAAGAAAACGATGTTTTTTTTTTCTTTAATCGTTACAGTACGAAAGAAAAAAAAATGCTGTTATCTCCGTCAATATTAATTTTTTTTCGATTTAGATTGGCTTTTCATAGCTGTTTAAGACAATCTTGATGTATTTTGATTCTTTGACAACGATTTTTCCAGTAATTTAGAAGAAAGCGCTGTTTTTTTCTTTGGTCGTTACAGTATGATAGAAAAAAAAATTTCGTTAATTTTAGTTTTTTTTGAATAAGATTTGCTTTTCATAGCTCTTTAAGACAATCTTCATGTATTTTGATACTTTGACAACGATTTTTCCAGTAGTTTAGAAGAAAACGATGTTTTTTTTTCTTTGGTCGTAACAGTACGAATGAAAAAGAAATGCTGTTATCTCCGTCAATATTAATTTTTTTACGATTTAGATTTGCTTTTCATAGATGTTGAAGACAATCTTGATGTATTTTGATACTTTGACAACGATTTTTCCAGTAGCTTAGAAGAAAACGATGTTTTTTTTCTTTGGTCGTTACAGTATGAAAGAAAAAAAAAATTCGTTAATATTAATTTTTTTAAATAAGATTGGCTTTTCATAGCTGTTTAAGACAATCTTGATGTATTTTGATACTTTGACAACGATTATTCCAGTAGTTTAGAAGAAAACGATGTTTTTTTTCTTTGGTCGTTACTGTACGAATGAAGAAGAAATGCTGTTAACTCCGTCAATGATAATTTTTTTTCGATTTAGATTGGCTTTTCATAGCTGTTTAAGACAATCTTGATGTATTTTGATACTTTGACAACGATTTTTCCAGTAGCTTAGAAGAAAAGGATATTTCTTTTTTTCTTTGGTCGTTGCAGTACGATAGGAAAACAAATGCTGTTAACTCCGTCAATGTTAATTTTTTTTTCGATTTAGATTGGCTTTTCATAGCTGTTTAAGACAATCTTGATGTATTTTGATTCTTTGACAACGATTTTTCCAGTAATTTAGAAGAAAACGATGTTTTTTTTCTTTGGTCGTTACAGTATGATAGAAAACAAAATTTCTTTAATTTTAATTTTTTTTAATAAGATTTGCTTTTCATAGCTGTTTAAGACAATCTTGATGTATTTTGATACTTTGACAACGATTTTTTCAGTAGTTTAGAAGAAAACGATGTTTTTTTTTTCTTTGGTCGTTACAGTACGAATGAAAAAAAAATGCTGTTATCTCCGTCAATATTAATTTTTTTTTAATAAGATTTGCTTTTCATAGCTGTTTAAGACAATCTTGATGTATTTTGATACTTTGACAACGATTTTTCCAGTAGTTTAGAAGGAAACGATGTTTTTTTTTTCTTTGGTCGTTACAGTACGAATGAAAAAAATATGCTGTTATCTCCGTCAATATTAATTTTTTTTGAATAAGATTTGCTTTTCATAGCTGTTTAAGACAATCTTGATGTATTTTGATACTTTGACAACGATTTTTCCAGTAGTTTAGAAGGAAACGATGTTTTTTTTTCTTTGGTCGTTACAGTACGAATGAAAAAAAAATGCTGTTATCTCCGTCAATATTAATTTTTTTTTGATTTAGATTGGCTTTTCATAGCTTTTTAAGACAATCTTGATGTATTTTGATACTTTGACAACGATTTTTCCAGTAGTTTAGAAGAAAACGATGTTTTTTTTCATTGGTCGTTACAGTATGATAGAAAAAAAAGTTCGTTAATATTAATTTTTTTTAATAAGATTGGCTTTTCATAGCTGTTTAAGACAATCTTGATATATTTTGATACTTTGACAACGATTTTTCCAGTAGTTTAGAAGAAAACGATGTTTTTTTTTTCTTTAATCGTTACAGTACGAAAGAAAAAAAAATGCTGTTATCTCCTTCAATATTAATTTTTTTTCGATTTAGATTGGCTTTTCATAGCTGTTTAAGACAATCTTGATGTATTTTGATTCTTTGACAACGATTTTTCCAGTAATTTAGAAGAAAGCGCTGTTTTTTTCTTTGGTCGTTACAGTATGATAGAAAAAAAAATTTCGTTAATTTTAGTTTTTTTTTAATAAGATTTGCTTTTCATAGCTCTTTAAGACAATCTTCATGTATTTTGATACTTTGACAACGATTTTTCCAGTAGTTTAGAAGAAAACGATGTTTTTTTTTCTTTGGTCGTTACAGTACGAATGAAAAAAAAATGCTGTTATCTCCGTCAATATTAATTTTTTTTTAATAAGATTTGCTTTTCATAGCTGTTTAAGACAATCTTGATGTATTTTGATACTTTGACAACGATTTTTCCAGTAGTTTAGAAGGAAACGATGTTTTTTTTTTCTTTGGTCGTTACAGTACGAATGAAAAAAAAATGCTGTTATCTCCGTCAATATTAATTTTTTTTGAATAAGATTTGCTTTTCATAGCTGTTTAAGACAATCTTGATGTATTTTGATACTTTGACAACGATTTTTCCAGTAGTTTAGAAGGAAACGATGTTTTTTTTTTCTTTGGTCGTTACAGTACGAATGAAAAAAAAATGCTGTTATCTCCGTCAATATTAATTTTTTTTTGATTTAGATTGGCTTTTCATAGCTTTTTAAGACAATCTTGATGTATTTTGATACTTTGACAACGATTTTTCCAGTAGTTTAGAAGAAAACGATATTTTTTTTCATTGGTCGTTACAGTATGAAAGAAAAAAAAGTTCGTTAATATTAATTTTTTTTAATAAGATTGGCTTTTCATAGCTGTTTAAGACAATCTTGATATATTTTGATACTTTGACAACGATTTTTCCAGTAGTTTAGAAGAAAACGATGTTTTTTTTTTCTTTAATCGTTACAGTACGAAAGAAAAAAAAATGCTGTTATCTCCGTCAATATTAATTTTTTTTCGATTTAGATTGGCTTTTCATAGCTGTTTAAGACAATCTTGATGTATTTTGATTCTTTGACAACGATTTTTCCAGTAATTTAGAAGAAAGCGCTGTTTTTTTCTTTGGTCGTTACAGTATGATAGAAAAAAAAATTTCGTTAATTTTAGTTTTTTTTGAATAAGATTTGCTTTTCATAGCTCTTTAAGACAATCTTCATGTATTTTGATACTTTGACAACGATTTTTCCAGTAGTTTAGAAGAAAACGATGTTTTTTTTTCTTTGGTCGTAACAGTACGAATGAAAAAGAAATGCTGTTATCTCCGTCAATATTAATTTTTTTACGATTTAGATTTGCTTTTCATAGATGTTGAAGACAATCTTGATGTATTTTGATACTTTGACAACGATTTTTCCAGTAGCTTAGAAGAAAACGATGTTTTTTTTCTTTGGTCGTTACAGTATGAAAGAAAAAAAAAATTCGTTAATATTAATTTTTTTAAATAAGATTGGCTTTTCATAGCTGTTTAAGACAATCTTGATGTATTTTGATACTTTGACAACGATTATTCCAGTAGTTTAGAAGAAAACGATGTTTTTTTTCTTTGGTCGTTACTGTACGAATGAAGAAGAAATGCTGTTAACTCCGTCAATGATAATTTTTTTTCGATTTAGATTGGCTTTTCATAGCTGTTTAAGACAATCTTGATGTATTTTGATACTTTGACAACGATTTTTCCAGTAGCTTAGAAGAAAAGGATATTTCTTTTTTTCTTTGGTCGTTGCAGTACGATAGAAAAACAAATGCTGTTAACTCCGTCAATGTTAATTTTTTTTTCGATTTAGATTGGCTTTTCATAGCTGTTTAAGACAATCTTGATGTATTTTGATTCTTTGACAACGATTTTTCCAGTAATTTAGAAGAAAACGATGTTTTTTTTCTTTGGTCGTTACAGTATGATAGAAAACAAAATTTCTTTAATTTTAATTTTTTTTAATAAGATTTGCTTTTCATAGCTGTTTAAGACAATCTTGATGTATTTTGATACTTTGACAACGATTTTTTCAGTAGTTTAGAAGAAAACGATGTTTTTTTTTTCTTTGGTCGTTACAGTACGAATGAAAAAAAAATGCTGTTATCTCCGTCAATATTAATTTTTTTTTAATAAGATTTGCTTTTCATAGCTGTTTAAGACAATCTTGATGTATTTTGATACTTTGACAACGATTTTTCCAGTAGTTTAGAAGGAAACGATGTTTTTTTTTTCTTTGGTCGTTACAGTACGAATGAAAAAAATATGCTGTTATCTCCGTCAATATTAATTTTTTTTGAATAAGATTTGCTTTTCATAGCTGTTTAAGACAATCTTGATGTATTTTGATACTTTGACAACGATTTTTCCAGTAGTTTAGAAGGAAACGATGTTTTTTTTTCTTTGGTCGTTACAGTACGAATGAAAAAAAAATGCTGTTATCTCCGTCAATATTAATTTTTTTTTGATTTAGATTGGCTTTTCATAGCTTTTTAAGACAATCTTGATGTATTTTGATACTTTGACAACGATTTTTCCAGTAGTTTAGAAGAAAACGATGTTTTTTTTCATTGGTCGTTACAGTATGATAGAAAAAAAAGTTCGTTAATATTAATTTTTTTTAATAAGATTGGCTTTTCATAGCTGTTTAAGACAATCTTGATATATTTTGATACTTTGACAACGATTTTTCCAGTAGTTTAGAAGAAAACGATGTTTTTTTTTTCTTTAATCGTTACAGTACGAAAGAAAAAAAAATGCTGTTATCTCCTTCAATATTAATTTTTTTTCGATTTAGATTGGCTTTTCATAGCTGTTTAAGACAATCTTGATGTATTTTGATTCTTTGACAACGATTTTTCCAGTAATTTAGAAGAAAGCGCTGTTTTTTTCTTTGGTCGTTACAGTATGATAGAAAAAAAAATTTCGTTAATTTTAGTTTTTTTTTAATAAGATTTGCTTTTCATAGCTCTTTAAGACAATCTTCATGTATTTTGATACTTTGACAACGATTTTTCCAGTAGTTTAGAAGAAAACGATGTTTTTTTTTCTTTGGTCGTAACAGTACGAATGAAAAAGAAATGCTGTTATCTCCGTCAATATTAATTTTTTTACGATTTAGATTTGCTTTTCATAGATGTTTAAGACAATCTTGATGTATTTTGATACTTTGACAACGATTTTTCCAGTAGCTTAGAAGAAAACGATGTTTTTTTTCTTTGGTCGTTACAGTATGAAAGAAAAAAAAAAATTCGTTAATATTAATTTTTTTTAATAAGATTGGCTTTTCATAGCTGTTTAAGACAATCTTGATGTATTTTGATACTTTGACAACGATTTTTCCAGTAGTTTAGAAGAAAACGATGTTTTTTTTTTCTTTGGTCGTTACAGTACGAATGAAAAAAAAATGCTGTTATCTCCGTCAATATTAATTTTTTTTGAATAAGATTTGCTTTTCATAGCTGTTTAAGACAATCTTGATATATTTTGATACTTTGACAACGATTTTTCCAGTAGTTTAGAAGGAAACGATGTTTTTTTTTCTTTGGTCGTTACAGTACGAATGAAAAAAAAATGCTGTTATCTCCGTCAATATTAATTTTTTTTTGATTTAGATTGGCTTTTCATAGCTTTTTAAGACAATCTTGATGTATTTTGATACTTTGACAACGATTTTTCCAGTAGTTTAGAAGAAAACGATGTTTTTTTTCATTGGTCGTTACAGTATGAAAGAAAAAAAAGTTCGTTAATATTAATTTTTTTTAATAAGATTGGCTTTTCATAGCTGTTTAAGACAATCTTGATATATTTTGATACTTTGACAACGATTTTTCCAGTAGTTTAGAAGAAAACGATGTTTTTTTTTTCTTTGGTCGTTACAGTACGAATGAAAAAAAAATGCTGTTATCTCCGTCAATATTAATTTTTTTGTCGATTTAGATTGGCTTTTCATAGCTGTTTAAGACAATCTTGATGTATTTTGATTCTTTGACAACGATTTTTCCAGTAGTTTAGAAGAAAGCGCTGTTTTTTTCTTTGGTCGTTACAGTATGATAGAAAAAAAAATTTCGTTAATTTTAGTTTTTTTTGAATAAGATTTGCTTTTCATAGCTCTTTAAGACAATCTTCATGTATTTTGATACTTTGACAACGATTTTTCCAGTAGTTTAGAAGAAAACGATGTTTTTTTTTCTTTGGTCGTAACAGTACGAATGAAAAAGAAATGCTGTTATCTCCGTCAATATTAATTTTTTACGATTTAGATTTGCTTTTCATAGATGTTTAAGACAATCTTGATGTATTTTGATACTTTGACAACGATTTTTCCAGTAGCTTAGAAGAAAACGATGTTTTTTTTCTTTGGTCGTTACAGTATGAAAGAAAAAAAAAATTCGTTAATATTAATTTTTTTTAATAATATTGGCTTTTCATAGCTGTTTAAGACAATCTTGATGTATTTTGATACTTTGACAACGATTTTTCCAGTAGTTTAGAAGAAAACGATGTTTTTTTTTTCTTTGGTCGTTACAGTACGAATGAAAAAAAAATGCTGTTATCTCCGTCAATATTAATTTTTTTTCGATTTAGATTGGCTTTTCATAGCTGTTTAAGACAATCTTGATGTATTTTGATACTTTGACAACGAATTTTCTAGTAGTTTAGAAGAAAACAATTTTTTTTCTTTGGTCGTTACAGTACGAAAGAAAAAAAAATGCTGTTATCTCCGTCAATATTATTTTTTTCGATTTAAATTGGCTTTTCATAGCTGCTTAAGACAATCTTGATGTATTTTGATACTTTGACAACGATTTTTCCAGTAGCTTAGAAGAAAACGATGTTTTTTTTTCTTTGGTCGTTACAGTATGATAGAAAACAAATGCTGTTATCTCCGTCAATGTTAATTTTTTTTCGATTTAGATTGGCTTTTCATAGCTGTTTAAGACAATCTTGATGTATTTTGATACTTTGACAACGATTTTTCAAGCAGCTTAGAAGAAAACGATGTTTTTTCTTTGGTCGTTACAGTATGATAGAAAACAAAATTTCATTAATTTTAATTTTTTTTTAATAAGATTGGCTTTTCATAGCTGTTTAAGACAATCTTGATGTATTTTGATACTTTGACAACGATTTTTCCAGTAGCTTAGAAGAAAACGATGTTTTTTTCTTTGGTCGTTAGAGTATGATAGATAACAAATTTTCGTTAATTTTATTTTTTTTACGATTTAAAGTTGCTTTTCATAGCTGTTTAAGACAATCTTGATGTATTTTGATACTTTGACAACGATTTTTCCAGTTGCTTAGAAGAAAAGGATATTTCTTTTTTTCTTTGGTCGTTACAGTACGATAGAAAAACAAATGCTGTTATCTTCGTCAATATTAATTTTTTTTCGTTTAAGATTGGCGTTTCATAGCTGTTTAAGACAATCTTGATGTATTTTGATACTTTGACAACGATTTTTCCAGTAGCTTAGAAGAAAACGATGTTTTTTTTTTGTCGTTACAGTACGAAAGAAAAAAAAATGCTGTTAACTCCGTCAATGTTAATTTTTTTTTCGATTTAGATTGGCTTTTCATAGCTGTTTAAGACAATCTTGATGTATTTTTGATACTTTGACAACGATTTTTCCAGTAGCTTAGAAGAAAACGATGTTTTTTTTCTTTGGTCGTTACAGTATGAAAGAAAAAAAAAATTCGTTAATATTAATTTTTTTTAATAAGATTGGCTTTTCATAGCTGTTTAAGACAATCTTGATGTATTTTGATTCTTTGACAACGATTTTTCCAGTAGTTTAGAAGAAAGCGCTGTTTTTTTCTTTGGTCGTTACAGTATGATAGAAAAAAAAATTTCGTTAATTTTAGTTTTTTTTGAATAAGATTTGCTTTTCATAGCTGTTTAAGACAATCTTGATGTATTTTGATACTTTGACAACGATTTTTCCAGTTGCTTAGAAGAAAAGGATATTTCTTTTTTTCTTTGGTCGTTACAGTACGATAGAAAAACAAATGCTGTTATCTTCGTCAATATTAATTTTTTTTCGTTTAAGATTGGCGTTTCATAGCTGTTTAAGACAATCTTGATGTATTTTGATACTTTGACAACGATTTTTCCAGTAGCTTAGAAGAAAACGATGTTTTTTTTTTGTCGTTACAGTACGAAAGAAAAAAAAATGCTGTTAACTCCGTCAATGTTAATTTTTTTTTCGATTTAGATTGGCTTTTCATAGCTGTTTAAGACAATCTTGATGTATTTTTGATACTTTGACAACGATTTTTCCAGTAGCTTAGAAGAAAACGATGTTTTTTTTCTTTGGTCGTTACAGTATGAAAGAAAAAAAAAATTCGTTAATATTAATTTTTTTTAATAAGATTGGCTTTTCATAGCTGTTTAAGACAATCTTGATGTATTTTGATTCTTTGACAACGATTTTTCCAGTAGTTTAGAAGAAAACGATGTTTTTTTTTCTTTGGTCGTAACAGTACGAATGAAAAAGAAATGCTGTTATCTCCGTCAATATTAATTTTTTTACGATTTAGATTTGCTTTTCATAGATGTTTAAGACAATCTTGATGTATTTTGATACTTTGACAACGATTTTTCCAGTAGCTTAGAAGAAAACGATGTTTTTTTTCTTTGGTCGTGACAGTATAAAGGAAAAAAAAATTCGTTAATATTAATTTTTTTTAATAATATTGGCTTTTCATAGCTGTTTAAGACAATCTTGATGTATTTTGATACTTTGACAACGATTTTTCCAGTAGTTTAGAAGAAAACGATGTTTTTTTTTTTTTCTTTGGTCGTTACAGTACGAATGAAAAAAAAATGCTGTTATCTCCGTCAATATTAATTTTTTTTCGATTTAGATTGGCTTTTCATAGCTGTTTAAGACAATCTTGATGTATTTTGATACTTTGACAACGAATTTTCTAGTAGTTTAGAAGAAAACAATTTTTTTTCTTTGGTCGTTACAGTACGAAAGAAAAAAAAATGCTGTTATCTCCGTCAATATTATTTTTTTCGATTTAAATTGGCTTTTCATAGCTGCTTAAGACAATCTTGATGTATTTTGATACTTTGACAACGATTTTTCCAGTAGCTTAGAAGAAAACGATGTTTTTTTTTCTTTGGTCGTTACAGTATGATAGAAAACAAATGCTGTTATCTCCGTCAATATTAATTTTTTTTCGATTTAGATTGGCTTTTCATAGCTGTTTAAGACAATCTTGATGTATTTTGATACTTTGACAACGATTTTTCAAGCAGCTTAGAAGAAAACGATGTTTTTTCTTTGGTCGTTACAGTATGATAGAAAACAAAATTTCATTAATTTTAATTTTTTTTTAATAAGATTGGCTTTTCATAGCTGTTTAAGACAATCTTGATGTATTTTGATACTTTGACAACGATTTTTCTAGTAGCTTAGAAGAAAACGATGTTTTTTTCTTTGGTCGTTAGAGTATGATAGAAAACAAATTTTCGTTAATTTTAATTTTTTTTCGATTTAAAGTTGCTTTTCATAGCTGTTTAAGACAATCTTGATGTATTTTGATACTTTGACAACGATTTTTCCAGTTGCTTAGAAGAAAAGGATATTTCTTTTTTTCTTTGGTCGTTACAGTACGATAGAAAAACAAATGCTGTTATCTTCGTCAATATTAATTTTTTTTCGTTTAAGATTGGCGTTTCATAGCTGTTTAAGACAATCTTGATGTATTTTGATACTTTGACAACGATTTTTCCAGTAGCTTAGAAGAAAACGATGTTTTTTTTTTGTCGTTACAGTACGAAAGAAAAAAAAATGCTGTTAACTCCGTCAATGTTAATTTTTTTTTCGATTTAGATTGGCTTTTCATAGCTGTTTAAGACAATCTTGATGTATTTTTGATTCTTTGACAACGATTTTTCCAGTAATTTAGAAGAAAACGATGTTTTTTTTTTCTTTGGTCGTTACAGTACGAATGAAAAAAAAATGCTGTTATCTCCGTCAATATTAATTTTTTTTGAATAAGATTTGCTTTTCATAGCTGTTTAAGACAATCTTGATGTATTTTGATACTTTGACAACGATTTTTCCAGTAGTTTAGAAGAAAACGATGTTTTTTTTTTCTTTGGTCGTTACAGTACGAATGAAAAAAAAATGCTGTTTAGACAATCTTGATGTATTTTGATACTTTGACAACGATTTTTCCAGTAGTTTAGAAGGAAACGATGTTTTTTTTTTCTTTGGTCGTTACAGTACGAATGAAAAAAAAATGCTGTTATCTTCGTCAATATTAATTTTTTTCGATTTAGATTGGCTTTTCATAGCTGTTTAAGACAATCTTGATGTATTTTGATACTTTGACAACGATTTTTCCAGTAGCTTAGAAGAAAACGATGTTTTTTTCTTTGGTCGTTACAGTATGATAGAAAACAAAATTTCGTTAATTTTAATTTTTTTTCGATTTAGAGTTGCTTTTCATAGCTGTTTAAGACAATCTTGATGTATTTTGAAACTTTGACAACGATTTTTCCAGTAGCTTAGAAGAAAAGGATATTTCTTTTTTTCTTTGGTCGTTACAGTACGATAGAAAAACAAATGCTGTTATCTCCGTCAATATTAATTTTTTTGAATAAGATTTGCTTTTCATAGCTGTTTAAGACAATCTTGATGTATTTTGATACTTTGACAACGATTTTTCCAGTAGCTTAGAAGAAAACGATGTTTTTTTTTTTAGGTCGTTACAGTACGAAAGAAAAAAAAAATGCTGTTATCTCCGTCAATATTAATTTTTTTTCGATTTAGATTGTCTTTTCATAGCTGTTTAAGACAATCTTGATGTATTTTGATACTTTGACAACGATTTTTCCAGTAGTTTAGAAGAAAACGATGTTTTTAATCTTTGGTCGTTACAGTATGAAAGAAAAAAAAAATTCGTTAATATTAATGTTTTTTAATAAGATTGGCTTTTCATAGCTGTTTAAGACAATCTTGATATATTTTGATACTTTGACAACGATTTTTCCAGTAGTTTAGAAGAAAACGATGTTTTTTTCCTTTGGTCGTTACAGTACGAAAGAAAAAAAAAATGCTGTTAACTCCGTCAATGTTAATTTTTTTGAATAAGATTTGCTTTTCATAGCTGTTTAAGACAATCTTGATGTATTTTGATACTTTGACAATGATTTTTCTAGTAGTTTAGAAGAAAACGATGTTTTTTTTCTTTGGTCGTTACAGTATGAAAGAAAAAAAAAATTCGTTAATATTAATTTTTTTTTAATAAGATTGGCTTTTCATAGCTGTTTAAGACAATCTTGATATATTTTGATACTTTGACAACGATTATTCCAGTAGTTTAGAAGAAAACGATGTTTTTTTTTTCTTTGGTCGTTACAGTACGAATGAAAAAAAAATGCTGTTATCTCCGTCAATATTAATTTTTTTTCGATTTAGATTGGCTTTTCATAGCTGTTTAAGACAATCTTGATGTATTTTGATACTTTGACAACGATTTTTCCAGTAGTTTAGAAGAAAACGCTGTTTTTTTCTTTGGTCGTTACAGTATGATAGAAAACAAAATTTCGGTAATTTTAATTTTTTTTCGATTTAGAGTTGCTTTTCATAGCTGTTTAAGACAATCTTGATGTATTTTGATACTTTGACAACGATTTTTCCAGTAGCTTAGAAGAAAAGGATATTTCTTTTTTTCTTTGGTCGTTACAGTACGAAAGAAAAAAAAAATGCTGTTAACTCCGTCAATGTTAATTTTTTTGAATAAGATTTGCTTTTCATAGCTGTTTAAGACAATCTTGATGTATTTTGATACTTTGACAACGATTTTTCCAGTAGTTTAGAAGAAAACGATGTTTTTTTTCTTTGGTCGTTACAGTATGAAAGAAAAAAAAAATTCGTTAATATTAATTTTTTTTAATAAGATTGGCTTTTCATAGCTGTTTAAGACAATCTTGATATATTTTGATACTTTGACAACGATTATTCCAGTAGTTTAGAAGAAAACAATGTTTTTTTTTTTCTTTGGTCGTTACAGTACGAATGAAAAAAAAATGCTGTTATCTCCGTCAATATTAATTTTTTTTCGATTTAGATTGGCTTTTCATAGCTGTTTAAGACAATCTTGATGTATTTTGATACTTTGACAACGATTTTTCCAGTAGTTTAGAAGAAAACGATGTTTTTTTTCTTTGGTCGTTACAGTATGAAAGAAAAAAAAAATTCGTTAATATTAATTTTTTTTTAATAAGATTGGCTTTTCATAGCTGCTTAAGACAATCTTGATGTATTTTGATACTTTGACAACGATTTTTCCAGTAGCTTAGAAGAAAACGATGTTTTTTTCTTTGGTCGTTACAGTATGATAGAAAACAATATTTCGTTAATTTTAATTTTTTTTTAATAAGATTGGCTTTTCATAGCTGTTTAAGACAATCTTGATGTATTTTGATACTTTGACAACGATTTTTCCAGTAGTTTCGAAGAAAACGATGTTTTTTTCTTTGGTCGTTGCAGTATGATAGAAAACAAATTTTCGTTAATTTTAATTTTTTTCGATTTAGAGTTGCTTTTCATAGCTGTTTAAGACAATCTTGATGTATTTTGATACTTTGACAACGATTTTTCCAGTAGTTTAGAAGGAAACGATGTTTTTTTTTCTTTGGTCGTTACAGTACGAATGAAAAAAAAATGCTGTTATCTCCGTCAATATTAATTTTTTTTCGATTTAGATTGTCTTTTCATAGCTGTTTAAGACAATCTTGATGTATTTTGATACTTTGACAACGATTTTTCCAGTAGTTTAGAAGAAAACGATGTTTTTTTTCTTTGGTCGTTACAGTATGAAAGAAAAAAAAAATTCGTTAATATTAATTTTTTTTAATAAGATTGGCTTTTCATAGCTGTTTAAGACAATCTTGATATATTTTGATACTTTGACAACGATTTTTCCAGTAGTTTAGAAGAAAATGATGTTTTTTTTCTTTGGTCGTTACAGTACGAAAGAAAAAAAAAATGCTGTTATCTCCGTCAATATTAATTTTTTTTCGATTTAGATTGTCTTTTCATAGCTGTTTAAGACAATCTTGATGTATTTTGATACTTTGACAACGATTTTTCCAGTAGTTTAGAAGAAAACGATGTTTTTAATCTTTGGTCGTTACAGTATGAAAGAAAAAAAAAATTCGTTAATATTAATGTTTTTTAATAAGATTGGCTTTTCATAGCTGTTTAAGACAATCTTGATATATTTTGATACTTTGACAACGATTTTTCCAGTAGTTTAGAAGAAAACGATGTTTTTTTTCTTTGGTCGTTACAGTACGAAAGAAAAAAAAAATGCTGTTAACTCCGTCAATGTTAATTTTTTTGAATAAGATTTGCTTTTCATAGCTGTTTAAGACAATCTTGATGTATTTTGATACTTTGACAACGATTTTTCTAGTAGTTTAGAAGAAAACGATGTTTTTTTTCTTTGGTCGTTACAGTATGAAAGAAAAAAAAAATTCGTTAATATTAATTTTTTTTAATAAGATTGGCTTTTCATAGCTGTTTAAGACAATCTTGATATATTTTGATACTTTGACAACGATTATTCCAGTAGTTTAGAAGAAAACGATGTTTTTTTTTTCTTTGGTCGTTGCAGTACGAAAGAAAAAAAAAATGCTGGTAACTCCGTCAATGTTAATTTTTTTGAATAAGATTTGCTTTTCATAGCTGTTTAAGACAATCTTGATGTATTTTGATACTTTGACAACGATTTTTCCAGTAGTTTAGAAGAAAACGATGTTTTTTTTCTTTGGTCGTTACAGTATGAAAGAAAAAAAAAATTCGTTAATATTAATTTTTTTTAATAAGATTGGCTTTTCATAGCTGTTTAAGACAATCTTGATATATTTTGATACTTTGACAACGATTTTTCCAGTAGTTTAGAAGAAAACGATGTTTTTTTTCTTTGGTCGTTACAGTACGAAAGAAAAAAAAAATGCTGTTAACTCCGTCAATGTTAATTTTTTTGAATAAGATTTGCTTTTCATAGCTGTTTAGGACAATCTTGATGTATTTTGATACTTTGACAACGATTTTTCTAGTAGTTTAGAAGAAAACGATGTTTTTTTTCTTTGGTCGTTACAGTATGAAAGAAAAAAAAAATTCGTTAATATTAATTTTTTTTTAATAAGATTGGCTTTTCATAGCTGTTTAAGACAATCTTGATATATTTTGATACTTTGACAACGATTATTCCAGTAGTTTAGAAGAAAACGATGTTTTTTTTTTCTTTGGTCGTTACAGTACGAATGAAAAAAAAATGCTGTTATCTCCGTCAATATTAATTTTTTTTCGATTAAGATTGGCTTTTCATAGCTGTTTAAGACAATCTTGATGTATTTTGATACTTTGACAACGATTTTTCCAGTAGTTTAGAAGAAAACGCTGTTTTTTTCTTTGGTCGTTACAGTATGATAGAAAACAAAATTTCGGTAATTTTAATTTTTTTTCGATTTAGAGTTGCTTTTCATAGCTGTTTAAGACAATCTTGATGTATTTTGATACTTTGACAACGATTTTTCCAGTAGCTTAGAAGAAAAGGATATTTCTTTTTTTCTTTGGTCGTTACAGTACGAAAGAAAAAAAAAATGCTGTTAACTCCGTCAATGTTAATTTTTTTGAATAAGATTTGCTTTTCATAGATGTTTAAGACAATCTTGATGTATTTTGATACTTTGACAACGATTTTTCCAGTAGTTTAGAAGAAAACGATGTTTTTTTTCTTTGGTCGTTACAGTATGAAAGAAAAAAAAATTCGTTAATATTAATTTTTTTTAATAAGATTGGCTTTTCATAGCTGTTTAAGACAATCTTGATATATTTTGATACTTTGACAACGATTATTCCAGTAGTTTAGAAGAAAACGATGTTTTTTTTTTCTTTGGTCGTTACAGTACGAATGAAAAAAAAATGCTGTTATCTCCGTCAATATTAATTTTTTTTCGATTTAGATTGGCTTTTCATAGCTGTTTAAGACAATCTTGATGTATTTTGATACTTTGACAACGATTTTTCCAGTAGTTTAGAAGAAAACGATGTTTTTTTTCTTTGGTCGTTACAGTATGAAAGAAAAAAAAAATTCGTTAATATTAATTTTTTTTTAATAAGATTGGCTTTTCATAGCTGTTTAAGACAATCTTGATGTATTTTGATACTTTGACAACGATTTTTCCAGTAGCTTAGAAGAAAACGATGTTTTTTTCTTTGGTCGTTACAGTATGATAGAAAACAATATTTCGTTAATTTTAATTTTTTTTCGATTTAGAGTTGCTTTTCATAGCTGTTTAAGACAATCTTGATGTATTTTGAAACTTTGACAACGATTTTTCCAGTAGCTTAGAAGAAAAGGATATTTATTTTTTTCTTTGGTCGTTACAGTACGATAGAAAAACAAATGCTGTTATCTCCGTCAATATTAATTTTTTTTGAATAAGATTTGCTTTTCATAGCTGTTTAAGACAATCTTGATGTATTTTGATACTTTGTTAACGATTTTTCCAGTAGTTTAGAAGGAAACGATGTTTTTTTTTTCTTTGGTCGTTACAGTACGAATGAAAAAAAAAATGCTGTTATCTCCGTCAATATTAATTTTTTTTCGATTTAGATTGTCTTTTCATAGCTGTTTAAGACAATCTTGATGTATTTTGATACTTTGACAACGATTTTTCCAGTAGTTTAGAAGAAAACGATGTTTTTTTTCTTTGGTCGTTACAGTATGAAAGAAAAAAAAAATTCGTTAATATTAATTTTTTTTAATAAGATTGGCTTTTCATAGCTGTTTAAGACAATCTTGATATATTTTGATACTTTGACAACGATTTTTCCAGTAGTTTAGAAGAAAATGATGTTTTTTTTCTTTGGTCGTTACAGTACGAAAGAAAAAAAAAATGCTGTTATCTCCGTCAATATTAATTTGTTTTCGATTTAGATTGTCTTTTCATAGCTGTTTAAGACAATCTTGATGTATTTTGATACTTTGACAACGATTTTTCCAGTAGTTTAGAAGAAAACGATGTTTTTAATCTTTGGTCGTTACAGTATGAAAGAAAAAAAAAATTCGTTAATATTAATGTTTTTTAATAAGATTGGCTTTTCATAGCTGTTTAAGACAATCTTGATATATTTTGATACTTTGACAACGATTTTTCCAGTAGTTTAGAAGAAAACGATGTTTTTTTTCTTTGGTCGTTACAGTACGAAAGAAAAAAAATGCTGTTAACTCCGTCAATGTTAATTTTTTTGAATAAGATTTGCTTTTCATAGCTGTTTAAGACAATCTTGATGTATTTTGATACTTTGACAACGATTTTTCTAGTAGTTTAGAAGAAAACGATGTTTTTTTTCTTTGGTCGTTACAGTATGAAAGAAAAAAAAAATTCGTTAATATTAATTTTTTTTTAATAAGATTGGCTTTTCATAGCTGTTTAAGACAATCTTGATATATTTTGATACTTTGACAACGATTATTCCAGTAGTTTAGAAGAAAACGATGTTTTTTTTTTCTTTGGTCGTACCAGTACGAATGAAAAAAAAATACTGTTATCTCCGTCAATATTAATTTTTTTTCGATTTAGATTGGCTTTTCATAGCTGTTTAAGACAATCTTGATGTATTTTGATACTTTGACAACGATTTTTCCAGTAGTTTAGAAGAAAACGCTGTTTTTTTCTTTGGTCGTTACAGTATGATAGAAAACAAAATTTCGGTAATTTTAATTTTTTTTCGATTTAGAGTTGCTTTTCATAGCTGTTTAAGACAATCTTGATGTATTTTGATACTTTGACAACGATTTTTCCAGTAGCTTAGAAGAAAAGGATATTTCTATTTTTCTTTGGTCGTTACAGTACGAAAGAAAAAAAAAATGCTGTTAACTCCGTCAATGTTAATTTTTTTGAATAAGATTTGCTTTTCATAGCTGTTTAAGACAATCTTGATGTATTTTGATACTTTGACAACGATTTTTCTAGTAGTTTAGAAGAAAACGATGTTTGTTTTCTTTGGTCGTTACAGTATGAAAGAAAAAAAAAATTCGTTAATATTAATTTTTTTTTAATAAGATTGGCTTTTCATAGCTGTTTAAGACAATCTTGATATATTTTGATACTTTGACAACGATTATTCCAGTAGTTTAGAAGAAAACGATGTTTTTTTTTCTTTGGTCGTTACAGTACGAAAGAAAAAAAAAATGCTGTTAACTCCGTCAATATTAATTTTTTTTCGATTTAGATTGGCTTTTCATAGCTGTTTAAGACAATCTTGATGTATTTTGATACTTTGACAACGATTTTTCCAGTAGTTTAGAAGAAAACGCTGTTTTTTTCTTTGGTCGTTACAGTATGATAGAAAACAAAATTTCGGTAATTTTAATTTTTTTTCGATTTAGAGTTGCTTTTCATAGCTGTTTAAGACAATCTTGATGTATTTTGATACTTTGACAACGATTTTTCCAGTAGCTTAGAAGAAAAGGATATTTCTTTTTTTCTTTGGTCGTTACAGTACGATAGAAAAACAAATGCTGTTATCTTCGTCAATATTAATTTTTTTTTAATAAGATTTGCTTTTCATAGCTGTTTAAGACAATCTTGATGTATTTTGATACTTTGACAACGATTTTTCCAGTAGTTTAGAAGAAAACGATGTTTTTTTTCTTTGGTCGTTACAGTATGAAAGAAAAAAAAAATTCGTTAATATTAATTTTTTTTAATAAGATTGGCTTTTCATAGCTGTTTAAGACAATCTTGATATATTTTGATACTTTGACAACGATTTTTCCAGTAGTTTAGAAGAAAACGATGTTTTTTTCTTTGGTCGTTACAGTATGATAGAAAACAAAATTTCGGTAATTTTAATTTTTTTTCGATTTAGAGTTGCTTTTCATAGCTGTTTAAGACAATCTTGATGTATTTTGATACTTTGACAACGATTTTTCCAGTAGCTTAGAAGAAAAGGATATTTCTTTTTTTCTTTGGTCGTTACAGTACGAAAGAAAAAAAAAATGCTGTTAACTCCGTCAATGTTAATTTTTTTGAATAAGATTTGCTTTTCATAGCTGTTTAAGACAATCTTGATGTATTTTGATACTTTGACAACGATTTTTCCAGTAGTTTAGAAGAAAACGATGTTTTTTTTCTTTGGTCGTTACAGTATGAAAGAAAAAAAAAATTCGTTAATATTAATTTTTTTTAATAAGATTGGCTTTTCATAGCTGTTTAAGACAATCTTGATATATTTTGATACTTTGACAACGATTATTCCAGTAGTTTAGAAGAAAACAATGTTTTTTTTTTCTTTGGTCGTTACAGTACGAATGAAAAAAAAATGCTGTTATCTCCGTCAATATTAATTTTTTTTCGATTTAGATTGGCTTTTCATAGCTGTTTAAGACAATCTTGATGTATTTTGATACTTTGACAACGATTTTTCCAGTAGTTTAGAAGAAAACGATGTTTTTTTTCTTTGGTCGTTACAGTATGAAAGAAAAAAAAAATTCGTTAATATTAATTTTTTTTTAATAAGATTGGCTTTTCATAGCTGTTTAAGACAATCTTGATACTTTGACAACGATTTTTCCAGTAGCTTAGAAGAAAACGATGTTTTTTTCTTTGGTCGTTACAGTATGATAGAAAACAATATTTCGTTAATTTTAATTTTTTTTCGATTTAGAGTTGCTTTTCATAGCTGTTTAAGACAATCTTGATGTATTTTGAAACTTTGACAACGATTTTTCCAGTAGCTTAGAAGAAAAGGATATTTCTTTTTTTCTTTGGTCGTTACAGTACGATAGAAAAACAAATGCTGTTATCTCCGTCAATATTAATTTTTTTTGAATAAGATTTGCTTTTCATAGCTGTTTAAGACAATCTTGATGTATTTTGATACTTTGTTAACGATTTTTCCAGTAGTTTAGAAGGAAACGATGTTTTTTTTTTCTTTGGTCGTTACAGTACGAATGAAAAAAAAAAATGCTGTTATCTCCGTCAATATTAATTTTTTTTCGATTTAGATTGTCTTTTCATAGCTGTTTAAGACAATCTTGATGTATTTTGATACTTTGACAACGATTTTTCCAGTAGTTTAGAAGAAAACGATGTTTTTTTTCTTTGGTCGTTACAGTATGAAAGAAAAAAAAAATTCGTTAATATTAATTTTTTTTAATAAGATTGGCTTTTCATAGCTGTTTAAGACAATCTTGATATATTTTGATACTTTGACAACGATTTTTCCAGTAGTTTAGAAGAAAATGATGTTTTTTTTCTTTGGTCGTTACAGTACGAAAGAAAAAAAAAATGCTGTTATCTCCGTCAATATTAATTTTTTTTCGATTTAGATTGTCTTTTCATAGCTGTTTAAGACAATCTTGATGTATTTTGATACTTTGACAACGATTTTTCCAGTAGTTTAGAAGAAAACGATGTTTTTAATCTTTGGTCGTTACAGTATGAAAGAAAAAAAAAATTCGTTAATATTAATGTTTTTTAATAAGATTGGCTTTTCATAGCTGTTTAAGACAATCTTGATATATTTTGATACTTTGACAACGATTTTTCCAGTAGTTTAGAAGAAAACGATGTTTTTTTTCTTTG
Organism: Ptychoptera albimana; assembly: GCA_961205885.1. Classification (NCBI taxonomy): domain Eukaryota; kingdom Metazoa; phylum Arthropoda; class Insecta; order Diptera; family Ptychopteridae; genus Ptychoptera; species Ptychoptera albimana. The sequence goes on from OY540806.1 coordinate 7,839,442, forward strand.
GTCGTTACAGTACGAAAGAAAAAAAAAATGCTGTTAACTCCGTCAATGTTAATTTTTTTGAATAAGATTTGCTTTTCATAGCTGTTTAAGACAATCTTGATGTATTTTGATACTTTGACAACGATTTTTCTAGTAGTTTAGAAGAAAACGATGTTTTTTTTCTTTGGTCGTTACAGTATGAAAGAAAAAAAAAATTCGTTAATATTAATTTTTTTTAATAAGATTGGCTTTTCATAGCTGTTTAAGACAATCTTGATATATTTTGATACTTTGACAACGATTATTCCAGTAGTTTAGAAGAAAACGATGTTTTTTTTTTCTTTGGTCGTACCAGTACGAATGAAAAAAAAATGCTGTTATCTCCGTCAATATTAATTTTTTTTCGATTTAGATTGGCTTTTCATAGCTGTTTAAGACAATCTTGATGTATTTTGATACTTTGACAACGATTTTTCCAGTAGTTTAGAAGAAAAGGATGTTTCTTTTTTTCTTTGGTCGTTACAGTACGAAAGAAAAAAAAAATGCTGTTATCTCCGTCAATATTAATTTTTTTTCGATTTAGATTGTCTTTTCATAGCTGTTTAAGACAATCTTGATGTATTTTGATACTTTGACAACGATTTTTCCAGTAGTTTAGAAGAAAACGATGTTTTTAATCTTTGGTCGTTACAGTATGAAAGAAAAAAAAAATTCGTTAATATTAATGTTTTTTAATAAGATTGGCTTTTCATAGCTGTTTAAGACAATCTTGATATATTTTGATACTTTGACAACGATTTTTCCAGTAGTTTAGAAGAAAACGATGTTTTTTTTCTTTGGTCGTTGCAGTACGAAAGAAAAAAAAAATGCTGTTAACTCCGTCAATGTTAATTTTTTTGAATAAGATTTGCTTTTCATAGCTGTTTAAGACAATCTTGATGTATTTTGATACTTTGACAACGATTTTTCCAGTAGTTTAGAAGAAAACGATGTTTTTTTTCTTTGGTCGTTACAGTATGAAAGAAAAAAAAAATTCGTTAATATTAATTTTTTTTAATAAGATTGGCTTTTCATAGCTGTTTAAGATAATCTTGATATATTTTGATACTTTGACAACGATTTTTCCAGTAGTTTAGAAGAAAATGATGTTTTTTTTCTTTGGTCGTTACAGTACGAAAGAAAAAAAAAAATGCTGTTATCTCCGTCAATATTAATTTTTTTTCGATTTAGATTGTCTTTTCATAGCTGTTTAAGACAATCTTGATGTATTTTGATACTTTGACAACGATTTTTCCAGTAGTTTAGAAGAAAACGATGTTTTTAATCTTTGGTCGTTACAGTATGAAAGAAAAAAAAAATTCGTTAATATTAATGTTTTTTAATAAGATTGGCTTTTCATAGCTGTTTAAGACAATCTTGATATATTTTGATACTTTGACAACGATTTTTCCAGTAGTTTAGAAGAAAACGATGTTTTTTTTCTTTGGTCGTTACAGTACGAAAGAAAAAAAAAATGCTGTTAACTCCGTCAATGTTAATTTTTTTGAATAAGATTTGCTTTTCATAGCTGTTTAAGACAATCTTGATGTATTTTGATACTTTGACAACGATTTTTCTAGTAGTTTAGAAGAAAACGATGTTTTTTTTCTTTGGTCGTTACAGTATGAAAGAAAAAAAAAATTCGTTAATATTAATTTTTTTTTAATAAGATTGGCTTTTCATAGCTGTTTAAGACAATCTTGATATATTTTGATACTTTGACAACGATTATTCCAGTAGTTTAGAAGAAAACGATGTTTTTTTTTTCTTTGGTCGTTACAGTACGAATGAAAAAAAAATGCTGTTATCTCCGTCAATATTAATTTTTTTTCGATTAAGATTGGCTTTTCATAGCTGTTTAAGACAATCTTGATGTATTTTGATACTTTGACAACGATTTTTCCAGTAGTTTAGAAGAAAACGCTGTTTTTTTCTTTGGTCGTTACAGTATGATAGAAAACAAAATTTCGGTAATTTTAATTTTTTTTCGATTTAGAGTTGCTTTTCATAGCTGTTTAAGACAATCTTGATGTATTTTGATACTTTGACAACGATTTTTCCAGTAGCTTAGAAGAAAAGGATATTTCTTTTTTTCTTTGGTCGTTACAGTACGAAAGAAAAAAAAAATGCTGTTAACTCCGTCAATGTTAATTTTTTTGAATAAGATTTGCTTTTCATAGATGTTTAAGACAATCTTGATGTATTTTGATACTTTGACAACGATTTTTCCAGTAGTTTAGAAGAAAACGATGTTTTTTTTCTTTGGTCGTTACAGTATGAAAGAAAAAAAAAATGCTGTTATCTCCGTCAATATTAATTTTTTTTCGATTTAGATTGTCTTTTCATAGCTGTTTAAGACAATCTTGATGTATTTTGATACTTTGACAACGATTTTTCCAGTAGTTTAGAAGAAAACGATGTTTTTAATCTTTGGTCGTTACAGTATGAAAGAAAAAAAAAATTCGTTAATATTAATTTTTTTTAATAAGATTGGCTTTTCATAGCTGTTTAAGACAATCTTGATATATTTTGATACTTTGACAACGATTTTTCCAGTAGTTTAGAAGAAAATGATGTTTTTTTTCTTTGGTCGTTACAGTACGAAAGAAAAAAAAAATGCTGTTATCTCCGTCAATATTAATTTTTTTTCGATTTAGATTGTCTTTTCATAGCTGTTTAAGACAATCTTGATGTATTTTGATACTTTGACAACGATTTTTCCAGTAGTTTAGAAGAAAACGATGTTTTTAATCTTTGGTCGTTACAGTATGAAAGAAAAAAAAAATTCGTTAATATTAATGTTTTTTAATAAGATTGGCTTTTCATAGCTGTTTAAGACAATCTTGATATATTTTGATACTTTGACAACGATTTTTCCAGTAGTTTAGAAGAAAACGATGTTTTTTTTCTTTGGTCGTTACAGTACGAAAGAAAAAAAAAATGCTGTTAACTCCGTCAATGTTAATTTTTTTGAATAAGATTTGCTTTTCATAGCTGTTTAAGACAATCTTGATGTATTTTGATACTTTGACAACGATTTTTCCAGTAGTTTAGAAGAAAACGATGTTTTTTTTCTTTGGTCGTTACAGTATGAAAGAAAAAAAAAATTCGTTAATATTAATTTTTTTTAATAAGATTGGCTTTTCATAGCTGTTTAAGACAATCTTGATATATTTTGATACTTTGACAACGATTATTCCAGTAGTTTAGAAGAAAACGATGTTTTTTTTTTCTTTGGTCGTACCAGTACGAATGAAAAAAAAATGCTGTTATCTCCGTCAATATTAATTTTTTTTCGATTTAGATTGGCTTTTCATAGCTGTTTAAGACAATCTTGATGTATTTTGATACTTTGACAACGATTTTTCCAGTAGTTTAGAAGAAAATGATGTTTTTTTCTTTGGTCGTTACAGTACGAAAGAAAAAAAAAATGCTGTTATCTCCGTCAATATTAATTTTTTTTCGATTTAGATTGTCTTTTCATAGCTGTTTAAGACAATCTTGATGTATTTTGATACTTTGACAACGATTTTTCCAGTAGTTTAGAAGAAAACGATGTTTTTAATCTTTGGTCGTTACAGTATGAAAGAAAAAAAAAATTCGTTAATATTAATGTTTTTTAATAAGATTGGCTTTTCATAGCTGTTTAAGACAATCTTGATATATTTTGATACTTTGACAACGATTTTTCCAGTAGTTTAGAAGAAAACGATGTTTTTTTTCTTTGGTCGTTGCAGTACGAAAGAAAAAAAAAATGCTGTTAACTCCGTCAATGTTAATTTTTTTGAATAAGATTTGCTTTTCATAGCTGTTTAAGACAATCTTGATGTATTTTGATACTTTGACAACGATTTTTCCAGTAGTTTAGAAGAAAACGATGTTTTTTTTCTTTGGTCGTTACAGTATGAAAGAAAAAAAAAATTCGTTAATATTAATTTTTTTTAATAAGATTGGCTTTTCATAGCTGTTTAAGATAATCTTGATATATTTTGATACTTTGACAACGATTTTTCCAGTAGTTTAGAAGAAAATGATGTTTTTTTTCTTTGGTCGTTACAGTACGAAAGAAAAAAAAAAATGCTGTTATCTCCGTCAATATTAATTTTTTTTCGATTTAGATTGTCTTTTCATAGCTGTTTAAGACAATCTTGATGTATTTTGATACTTTGACAACGATTTTTCCAGTAGTTTAGAAGAAAACGATGTTTTTAATCTTTGGTCGTTACAGTATGAAAGAAAAAAAAAATTCGTTAATATTAATGTTTTTTAATAAGATTGGCTTTTCATAGCTGTTTAAGACAATCTTGATGTATTTTGATACTTTGACAACGATTTTTCCAGTAGTTTAGAAGAAAACGATGTTTTTAATCTTTGGTCGTTACAGTATGAAAGAAAAAAAAAATTCGTTAATATTAATTTTTTTTAATAAGATTGGCTTTTCATAGCTGTTTAAGACAATCTTGATATATTTTGATACTTTGACAACGATTTTTCCAGTAGTTTAGAAGAAAATGATGTTTTTTTTCTTTGGTCGTTACAGTACGAAAGAAAAAAAAAATGCTGTTATCTCCGTCAATATTAATTTTTTTTCGATTTAGATTGTCTTTTCATAGCTGTTTAAGACAATCTTGATGTATTTTGATACTTTGACAACGATTTTTCCAGTAGTTTAGAAGAAAACGATGTTTTTTTTCTTTGGTCGTTACAGTACGAAAGAAAAAAAAAATGCTGTTAACTCCGTCAATGTTAATTTTTTTGAATAAGATTTGCTTTTCATAGCTGTTTAAGACAATCTTGATATATTTTGATACTTTGACAACGATTTTTCTAGTAGTTTAGAAGAAAACGATGTTTTTTTTCTTTGGTCGTTACAGTATGAAAGAAAAAAAAAATTCGTTAATATTAATTTTTTTTTAATAAGATTGGCTTTTCATAGCTGTTTAAGACAATCTTGATATATTTTGATACTTTGACAACGATTATTCCAGTAGTTTAGAAGAAAACGATGTTTTTTTTTTCTTTGGTCGTTACAGTACGAATGAAAAAAAAATGCTGTTATCTCCGTCAATATTAATTTTTTTTCGATTAAGATTGGCTTTTCATAGCTGTTTAAGACAATCTTGATGTATTTTGATACTTTGACAACGATTTTTCCAGTAGTTTAGAAGAAAACGCTGTTTTTTTCTTTGGTCGTTACAGTATGATAGAAAACAAAATTTCGGTAATTTTAATTTTTTTTCGATTTAGAGTTGCTTTTCATAGCTGTTTAAGACAATCTTGATGTATTTTGATACTTTGACAACGATTTTTCCAGTAGCTTAGAAGAAAAGGATATTTCTTTTTTTCTTTGGTCGTTACAGTACGAAAGAAAAAAAAAATGCTGTTAACTCCGTCAATGTTAATTTTTTTGAATAAGATTTGCTTTTCATAGATGTTTAAGACAATCTTGATGTATTTTGATACTTTGACAACGATTTTTCCAGTAGTTTAGAAGAAAACGATGTTTTTTTTCTTTGGTCGTTACAGTATGAAAGAAAAAAAAATTCGTTAATATTAATTTTTTTTAATAAGATTGGCTTTTCATAGCTGTTTAAGACAATCTTGATATATTTTGATACTTTGACAACGATTATTCCAGTAGTTTAGAAGAAAACGATGTTTTTTTTTTCTTTGGTCGTTACAGTACGAATGAAAAAAAAATGCTGTTATCTCCGTCAATATTAATTTTTTTTCGATTTAGATTGGCTTTTCATAGCTGTTTAAGACAATCTTGATGTATTTTGATACTTTGACAACGATTTTTCCAGTAGTTTAGAAGAAAACGATGTTTTTTTTCTTTGGTCGTTACAGTATGAAAGAAAAAAAAAATTCGTTAATATTAATTTTTTTTTAATAAGATTGGCTTTTCATAGCTGTTTAAGACAATCTTGATGTATTTTGATACTTTGACAACGATTTTTCCAGTAGCTTAGAAGAAAACGATGTTTTTTTCTTTGGTCGTTACAGTATGATAGAAAACAATATTTCGTTAATTTTAATTTTTTTTCGATTTAGAGTTGCTTTTCATAGCTGTTTAAGACAATCTTGATGTATTTTGAAACTTTGACAACGATTTTTCCAGTAGCTTAGAAGAAAAGGATATTTATTTTTTTCTTTGGTCGTTACAGTACGATAGAAAAACAAATGCTGTTATCTCCGTCAATATTAATTTTTTTTGAATAAGATTTGCTTTTCATAGCTGTTTAAGACAATCTTGATGTATTTTGATACTTTGTTAACGATTTTTCCAGTAGTTTAGAAGGAAACGATGTTTTTTTTTTCTTTGGTCGTTACAGTACGAATGAAAAAAAAAATGCTGTTATCTCCGTCAATATTAATTTTTTTTCGATTTAGATTGTCTTTTCATAGCTGTTTAAGACAATCTTGATGTATTTTGATACTTTGACAACGATTTTTCCAGTAGTTTAGAAGAAAACGATGTTTTTTTTCTTTGGTCGTTACAGTATGAAAGAAAAAAAAAATTCGTTAATATTAATTTTTTTTAATAAGATTGGCTTTTCATAGCTGTTTAAGACAATCTTGATATATTTTGATACTTTGACAACGATTTTTCCAGTAGTTTAGAAGAAAATGATGTTTTTTTTCTTTGGTCGTTACAGTACGAAAGAAAAAAAAAATGCTGTTATCTCCGTCAATATTAATTTTTTTTCGATTTAGATTGTCTTTTCATAGCTGTTTAAGACAATCTTGATGTATTTTGATACTTTGACAACGATTTTTCCAGTAGTTTAGAAGAAAACGATGTTTTTAATCTTTGGTCGTTACAGTATGAAAGAAAAAAAAAATTCGTTAATATTAATGTTTTTAAATAATATTGGCTTTTCATAGCTGTTTAAGACAATCTTGATATATTTTGATACTTTGACAACGATTTTTCCAGTAGTTTAGAAGAAAACGATGTTTTTTTTCTTTGGTCGTTACAGTACGAAAGAAAAAAAATGCTGTTAACTCCGTCAATGTTAATTTTTTTGAATAAGATTTGCTTTTCATAGCTGTTTAAGACAATCTTGATGTATTTTGATACTTTGACAACGATTTTTCTAGTAGTTTAGAAGAAAACGATGTTTTTTTTCTTTGGTCGTTACAGTATGAAAGAAAAAAAAAATTCGTTAATATTAATTTTTTTTTAATAAGATTGGCTTTTCATAGCTGTTTAAGACAATCTTGATATATTTTGATACTTTGACAACGATTATTCCAGTAGTTTAGAAGAAAACGATGTTTTTTTTTTCTTTGGTCGTACCAGTACGAATGAAAAAAAAATACTGTTATCTCCGTCAATATTAATTTTTTTTCGATTTAGATTGGCTTTTCATAGCTGTTTAAGACAATCTTGATGTATTTTGATACTTTGACAACGATTTTTCCAGTAGTTTAGAAGAAAACGCTGTTTTTTTCTTTGGTCGTTACAGTATGATAGAAAACAAAATTTCGGTAATTTTAATTTTTTTTCGATTTAGAGTTGCTTTTCATAGCTGTTTAAGACAATCTTGATGTATTTTGATACTTTGACAACGATTTTTCCAGTAGCTTAGAAGAAAAGGATATTTCTATTTTTCTTTGGTCGTTACAGTACGAAAGAAAAAAAAAATGCTGTTAACTCCGTCAATGTTAATTTTTTTGAATAAGATTTGCTTTTCATAGCTGTTTAAGACAATCTTGATGTATTTTGATACTTTGACAACGATTTTTCTAGTAGTTTAGAAGAAAACGATGTTTGTTTTCTTTGGTCGTTACAGTATGAAAGAAAAAAAAAATTCGTTAATATTAATTTTTTTTTAATAAGATTGGCTTTTCATAGCTGTTTAAGACAATCTTGATATATTTTGATACTTTGACAACGATTATTCCAGTAGTTTAGAAGAAAACGATGTTTTTTTTTCTTTGGTCGTTACAGTACGAATGAAAAAAAAATGCTGTTATCTCCGTCAATATTAATTTTTTTTCGATTTAGATTGGCTTTTCATAGCTGTTTAAGACAATCTTGATGTATTTTGATACTTTGACAACGATTTTTCCAGTAGTTTAGAAGAAAACGCTGTTTTTTTCTTTGGTCGTTACAGTATGATAGAAAACAAAATTTCGGTAATTTTAATTTTTTTTCGATTTAGAGTTGCTTTTCATAGCTGTTTAAGACAATCTTGATGTATTTTGATACTTTGACAACGATTTTTCCAGTAGCTTAGAAGAAAAGGATATTTCTTTTTTTCTTTGGTCGTTACAGTACGATAGAAAAACAAATGCTGTTATCTTCGTCAATATTAATTTTTTTTTAATAAGATTTGCTTTTCATAGCTGTTTAAGACAATCTTGATGTATTTTGATACTTTGACAACGATTTTTCCAGTAGTTTAGAAGAAAACGATGTTTTTTTTCTTTGGTCGTTACAGTATGAAAGAAAAAAAAAATTCGTTAATATTAATTTTTTTTAATAAGATTGGCTTTTCATAGCTGTTTAAGACAATCTTGATATATTTTGATACTTTGACAACGATTTTTCCAGTAGTTTAGAAGAAAACGATGTTTTTTTTTTCTTTGGTCGTAACAGTACGAATGAAAAAGAAATGCTGTTATCTCCGTCAATATTAATTTTTTTTGAATAAGATTTGCTTTTCATAGCTGTTTAAGACAATCTTGATGTATTTTGATACTTTGACAACGATTTTTCCAGTAGTTTAGAAGAAAACGATGTTTTTTTTTTCTTTGGTCGATACAGTACAAAAAAAAAAAAATCTATCAACTCCGTCAATATTAATTTTTTTTCGATTTAGATTTGCTTTTCATAGCTGTTTAAGAAAATCTTGATGTATTTTGATACTTTGACAACGATTTTTCCAGTAGTTTAGAAGAAAACGATGTTTTTTTTTTCTTTGGTCGTTTCAGTACGAATGAAAAAAAAATGCTGTTATCTCCGTCAATATTAATTTTTTTTCGATTTAGATTGGCTTTTCATAGCTGTTTAAGACAATCTTGATGTATTTTGATACTTTGACAACGATTTTTCCAGTAGTTTAGAAGAAAACGATGTTTTTAATCTTTGGTCGTTACAGTATGAAAGAAAAAAAAAATTCGTTAATATTAATGTTTTTTAATAAGATTGGCTTTTCATTGCTGTTTAAGACAATCTTGATATATTTTGATACTTTGACAATGATTGTTCCAGTAGTTTAGAAGAAAACGATGTTTTTTTTCTTTGGTCGTTACAGTATGTAAGAAAAAAAAAATCGTTAATATTAATTTTTTTTTAATAAGATTGGCTTTTCATAGCTGTTTAAGACAATCTTGATATATTTTGATACTTTGACAACGATTTTTCCAGTAGTTTAGAAGAAAACGATGTTTTTTTTCTTTGGTCGTTACTGTACGAATGAAGAAGAAATGCTGTTAACTCCGTCAATGATAATTTTTTTTCGATTTAGATTGGCTTTTCATAGCTGTTTAAGACAATCTTGATGTATTTTGATACTTTGACAACGATTTTTCCAGTAGCTTAGAAGAAAAGGATATTTCTTTTTTTCTTTGGTCGTTACAGTACGATAGAAAAACAAATGCTGTTAACTTATTCAATATTAATTTTTTTTCGTTTAAGATTGGCTTTTCATAGCTGTTTAAGACAATCTTGATGTATTTTGATACTTTGACAACGATTTTTCCAGTAGCTTAGAAGAAAACGATGTTTTTTTTTTGGTCGTTACAGTACGAAAGAAAAAAAAATGCTGTTAACTCCGTCAATGTTAATTTTTTTTTCGATTTAGATTGGATTTTCATAGCTGTTTAAGACAATCTTGATGTATTTTGATTCTTTGACAATGGTTTTTCCAGTAATTTAGAAGAAAACGATGTTTTTTTCTTTGGTCGTTACAGTATGATAGAAAACAAAATTTCGATAATTTTAATTTTTTTTGAATAAGATTTGCTTTTCATAGCTGTTTAAGACAATCTTGATGTATTTTGATACTTTGACAACGATTTTTCCAGTAGTTTAGAAGAAAACGATGTTTTTTTTTTCTTTGGTCGTTACAGTACGAATGAAAAAAAAATGCTGTTATCTCCGTCAATATTAATTTTTTTTGCATAAGATTTGCTTTTCATAGCTGTTTAAGACAATCTTGATGTATTTTGATACTTTGACAACGATTTTTCCAGTAATTTAGAAGAAAACGATGTTTTTTTTTCTTTGGTCGTTACAGTACGAATGAAAAAAAAATTCTGTTAACTCCGTCAATGTTAATTTTTTTTTCGATTTAGATTGGCTTTTCATAGCTGTTTAAGACAATCTTGATGTATTTTGATACTTTGACAACGATTTTTCCAGTAGCTTAGAAGAAAACGATGTTTTTTTTTTGGTCGTTACAGTACGAAAGAAAAAAAAATGCTGTTAACTCCGTCAATGTTAATTTTTTTTTCGATTTAGATTGGATTTTCATAGCTGTTTAAGACAATCTTGATGTATTTTGATTCTTTGACAATGGTTTTTCCAGTAATTTAGAAGAAAACGATGTTTTTTTTTCTTTGGTCGTTACAGTATGATAAAAAACAAAATTTCGTTAATTTTAATTTTTTTTGAATAAGATTTGCTTTTCATAGCTGTTTAAGACAATCTTGATGTATTTTGATACTTTGACAACGATTTTTCCAGTAGTTTAGAAGAAAACGATGTTTTTTTTTTCTTTGGTCGTTACAGTACGAATGAAAAAAAAATGCTGTTATCTCCGTCAATATTAATTTTTTTTCTATTTAGATTGGCTTTTCATAGCTGTTTAAGACAATCTTGATGTATTTTGATACTTTGACAACGATTTTTCCAGTAGTTTAGAAGAAAACGATGTTTGTTTTTTCTTTGGTCGTTACAGTACGAATGAAAAAAAAATGCTGTTATCTCCGTCAATATTAATTTTTTTTGAATAAGATTTGCTTTTCATAGCTGTTTAAGACAATCTTGATGTATTTTGATACTTTGACAACGATTTTTTCAGTAGTTTAGAAGAAAACAATGTTTTTTTTTTCTTTGGTCGTTACAGTACGAATGAAAAAAAAAATGCTGTTATCTCCGTCAATATTAATTTTTTTTTAAATAAGATTTGCTTTTCATAGCTGTTTAAGACAATCTTGATGTATTTTGATACTTTGACAACGATTTTTCCAGTAGTTTAGAAGAAAACGATGTTTTTTTTTTTCTTTGGTCGTTACAGTACGAATGAAAAAAAAATGCTGTTATCTCCGTCAATATTAATTTTTTTTCGATTTAGATTGGCTTTTCATAGCTGTTTAAGACAATCTTGATGTATTTTGATACTTTGACAACGATTTTTCCAGTAGCTTAGAAGAAAACGATGTTTTTTTCTTTGGTCGTTACAGTATGATAGAAAACAAAATTTCGTTAATTTTAATTTTTTTTCGATTTAGAGTTGCTTTTCATAGCTGTTTAAGACAATCTTGATGTATTTTGATACTTTGACAACGATTTTTCCAGTAGCTTAGAAGAAAAGGATATTTCTTTGGTCGTTACAGTACGATAGAAAAACAAATGCTGTTATCTTCGTCAATATTAATTTTTTTTCGTTTAAGATTGGTTTTTCATAGCTGTTTAAGACAATCTTGATGTATTTTGATACTTTGACAACGATTTTTTCAGTAGTTTAGAAGAAAACGATGTTTTTTTTTTCTTTGGTCGTTACAGTACGAATGAAAAAAAAATGCTGTTATCTCCGTCAATATTAATTTTTTTTTGAATAAGATTTGCTTTTCATAGCTGTTTAAGAAAATCTTGATGTATTTTGATACTTTGACAACGATTTTTCCAGTAGTTTAGAAGAAAACGATGTTTTTTTTTTCTTTGGTCGTTACAGTACGAATGAAAAAAAAATGCTGTTATCTCCGTCAATATTAATTTTTTTTCTATTTAGATTGGCTTTTCATAGCTGTTTAAGACAATCTTGATGTATTTTGATACTTTGACAACGATTTTTCCAGTAGTTTAGAAGAAAACGATGTTTGTTTTTTCTTTGGTCGTTACAGTACGAATGAAAAAAAAATGCTGTTATCTCCGTCAATATTAATTTTTTTTGAATAAGATTTGCTTTTCATAGCTGTTTAAGACAATCTTGATGTATTTTGATACTTTGACAACGATTTTTTCAGTAGTTTAGAAGAAAACAATGTTTTTTTTTTCTTTGGTCGTTACAGTACGAATGAAAAAAAAAATGCTGTTATCTCCGTCAATATTAATTTTTTTTTAAATAAGATTTGCTTTTCATAGCTGTTTAAGACAATCTTGATGTATTTTGATACTTTGACAACGATTTTTCCAGTAGCTTAGAAGAAAACGATGTTTTTTTCTTTGGTCGTTACAGTATGATAGAAAACAAAATTTCGTTAATTTTAATTTTTTTTCGATTTAGAGTTGCTTTTCATAGCTGTTTAAGACAATCTTGATGTATTTTGATACTTTGACAACGATTTTTCCAGTAGCTTAGAAGAAAAGGATATTTCTTTGGTCGTTACAGTACGATAGAAAAACAAATGCTGTTATCTTCGTCAATATTAATTTTTTTTCGTTTAAGATTGGTTTTTCATAGCTGTTTAAGACAATCTTGATGTATTTTGATACTTTGACAACGATTTTTTCAGTAGTTTAGAAGAAAACGATGTTTTTTTTCTTTGGTCGTTACTGTACGAATGAAGAAGAAATGCTGTTAACTCCGTCAATGATAATTTTTTTTCGATTTAGATTGGCTTTTCATAGCTGTTTAAGACAATCTTGATGTATTTTGATACTTTGACAACGATTTTTCCAGTAGCTTAGAAGAAAAGGATATTTCTTTTTTTCTTTGGTCGTTACAGTACGATAGAAAAACAAATGCTGTTAACTTATTCAATATTAATTTTTTTTCGTTTAAGATTGGCTTTTCATAGCTGTTTAAGACAATCTTGATGTATTTTGATACTTTGACAACGATTTTTCCAGTAGCTTAGAAGAAAACGATGTTTTTTTTTTGGTCGTTACAGTACGAAAGAAAAAAAAATGCTGTTAACTCCGTCAATGTTAATTTTTTTTTCGATTTAGATTGGATTTTCATAGCTGTTTAAGACAATCTTGATGTATTTTGATTCTTTGACAATGGTTTTTCCAGTAATTTAGAAGAAAACGATGTTTTTTTCTTTGGTCGTTACAGTATGATAGAAAACAAAATTTCGATAATTTTAATTTTTTTTGAATAAGATTTGCTTTTCATAGCTGTTTAAGACAATCTTGATGTATTTTGATACTTTGACAACGATTTTTCCAGTAGTTTAGAAGAAAACGATGTTTTTTTTTTCTTTGGTCGTTACAGTACGAATGAAAAAAAAATGCTGTTATCTCCGTCAATATTAATTTTTTTTGCATAAGATTTGCTTTTCATAGCTGTTTAAGACAATCTTGATGTATTTTGATACTTTGACAACGATTTTTCCAGTAATTTAGAAGAAAACGATGTTTTTTTTTCTTTGGTCGTTACAGTACGAATGAAAAAAAAATTCTGTTAACTCCGTCAATGTTAATTTTTTTTTCGATTTAGATTGGCTTTTCATAGCTGTTTAAGACAATCTTGATGTATTTTGATACTTTGACAACGATTTTTCCAGTAGCTTAGAAGAAAACGATGTTTTTTTTTTGGTCGTTACAGTACGAAAGAAAAAAAAATGCTGTTAACTCCGTCAATGTTAATTTTTTTTTCGATTTAGATTGGATTTTCATAGCTGTTTAAGACAATCTTGATGTATTTTGATTCTTTGACAATGGTTTTTCCAGTAATTTAGAAGAAAACGATGTTTTTTTTTCTTTGGTCGTTACAGTATGATAAAAAACAAAATTTCGTTAATTTTAATTTTTTTTGAATAAGATTTGCTTTTCATAGCTGTTTAAGACAATCTTGATGTATTTTGATACTTTGACAACGATTTTTCCAGTAGTTTAGAAGAAAACGATGTTTTTTTTTTCTTTGGTCGTTACAGTACGAATGAAAAAAAAATGCTGTTATCTCCGTCAATATTAATTTTTTTTCTATTTAGATTGGCTTTTCATAGCTGTTTAAGACAATCTTGATGTATTTTGATACTTTGACAACGATTTTTCCAGTAGTTTAGAAGAAAACGATGTTTGTTTTTTCTTTGGTCGTTACAGTACGAATGAAAAAAAAATGCTGTTATCTCCGTCAATATTAATTTTTTTTGAATAAGATTTGCTTTTCATAGCTGTTTAAGACAATCTTGATGTATTTTGATACTTTGACAACGATTTTTTCAGTAGTTTAGAAGAAAACAATGTTTTTTTTTTCTTTGGTCGTTACAGTACGAATGAAAAAAAAAATGCTGTTATCTCCGTCAATATTAATTTTTTTTTAAATAAGATTTGCTTTTCATAGCTGTTTAAGACAATCTTGATGTATTTTGATACTTTGACAACGATTTTTCCAGTAGTTTAGAAGAAAACGATGTTTTTTTTTTTCTTTGGTCGTTACAGTACGAATGAAAAAAAAATGCTGTTATCTCCGTCAATATTAATTTTTTTTCGATTTAGATTGGCTTTTCATAGCTGTTTAAGACAATCTTGATGTATTTTGATACTTTGACAACGATTTTTCCAGTAGCTTAGAAGAAAACGATGTTTTTTTCTTTGGTCGTTACAGTATGATAGAAAACAAAATTTCGTTAATTTTAATTTTTTTTCGATTTAGAGTTGCTTTTCATAGCTGTTTAAGACAATCTTGATGTATTTTGATACTTTGACAACGATTTTTCCAGTAGCTTAGAAGAAAAGGATATTTCTTTGGTCGTTACAGTACGATAGAAAAACAAATGCTGTTATCTTCGTCAATATTAATTTTTTTTCGTTTAAGATTGGTTTTTCATAGCTGTTTAAGACAATCTTGATGTATTTTGATACTTTGACAACGATTTTTTCAGTAGTTTAGAAGAAAACGATGTTTTTTTTTTCTTTGGTCGTTACAGTACGAATGAAAAAAAAATGCTGTTATCTCCGTCAATATTAATTTTTTTTTGAATAAGATTTGCTTTTCATAGCTGTTTAAGAAAATCTTGATGTATTTTGATACTTTGACAACGATTTTTCCAGTAGTTTAGAAGAAAACGATGTTTTTTTTTTCTTTGGTCGTTACAGTACGAATGAAAAAAAAATGCTGTTATCTCCGTCAATATTAATTTTTTTTCTATTTAGATTGGCTTTTCATAGCTGTTTAAGACAATCTTGATGTATTTTGATACTTTGACAACGATTTTTCCAGTAGTTTAGAAGAAAACGATGTTTGTTTTTTCTTTGGTCGTTACAGTACGAATGAAAAAAAAATGCTGTTATCTCCGTCAATATTAATTTTTTTTGAATAAGATTTGCTTTTCATAGCTGTTTAAGACAATCTTGATGTATTTTGATACTTTGACAACGATTTTTTCAGTAGTTTAGAAGAAAACAATGTTTTTTTTTTCTTTGGTCGTTACAGTACGAATGAAAAAAAAAATGCTGTTATCTCCGTCAATATTAATTTTTTTTTAAATAAGATTTGCTTTTCATAGCTGTTTAAGACAATCTTGATGTATTTTGATACTTTGACAACGATTTTTCCAGTAGTTTAGAAGAAAACGATGTTTGTTTTTTCTTTGGTCGTTACAGTACGAATGAAAAAAAAATGCTGTTATCTCCGTCAATATTAATTTTTTTTGAATAAGATTTGCTTTTCATAGCTGTTTAAGACAATCTTGATGTATTTTGATACTTTGACAACGATTTTTTCAGTAGTTTAGAAGAAAACAATGTTTTTTTTTTCTTTGGTCGTTACAGTACGAATGAAAAAAAAAATGCTGTTATCTCCGTCAATATTAATTTTTTTTAAAATAAGATTTGCTTTTCATAGCTGTTTAAGACAATCTTGATGTATTTTGATACTTTGACAACGATTTTTCCAGTAGTTTAGAAGAAAACGATGTTTTTTTTTTTCTTTGGTCGTTACAGTACGAATGAAAAAAAAATGCTGTTATCTCCGTCAATATTAATTTTTTTTCGATTTAGATTGGCTTTTCATAGCTGTTTAAGACAATCTTGATGTATTTTGATACTTTGACAACGATTTTTCCAGTAGCTTAGAAGAAAACGATGTTTTTTTCTTTGGTCGTTACAGTATGATAGAAAACAAAATTTCGTTAATTTTAATTTTTTTTCGATTTAGAGTTGCTTTTCATAGCTGTTTAAGAAAATCTTGATGTATTTTGATACTTTGACAACGATTTTTCCAGTAGTTTAGAAGAAAACGATGTTTTTTTTTTCTTTGGTCGTTACAGTACGATAGAAAAACAAATGCTGTTAACTTCGTCAATATTAATTTTTTTTCGTTTAAGATTGGTTTTTCATAGCTGTTTAAGACAATCTTGATGTATTTTGATACTTTGACAACGATTTTTTCAGTAGTTTAGAAGAAAACGATGTTTTTTTTTTCTTTGGTCGTTACAGTACGAATGAAAAAAAAATGCTGTTATCTCCGTCAATATTAATTTTTTTTTGAATAAGATTTGCTTTTCATAGCTGTTTAAGAAAATCTTGATGTATTTTGATACTTTGACAACGATTTTTCCAGTAGTTTAGAAGAAAACGATGTTTTTTTTTTCTTTGGTCGTTACAGTACGATAGAAAAACAAATGCTGTTAACTTCGTCAATATTAATTTTTTTTCGTTTAAGATTGGCTTTTCATAGCTGTTTAAGACAATCTTGATGTATTTTGATACTTTGACAACGATTTTTCCAGTAGCTTAGAAGAAAACGATGTTTTTTTTTTTGGTCGTTACAGTACGAAAGAAAAAAAAATGCTGTTAACTCCGTCAATGTTAATTTTTTTTCGATTTAGATTGGCTTTTCATAGCTGTTTAAGACAATCTTGATGTATTTTGATACTTTGACAACGATTTTTCCAGTAGCTTAGAAGAAAACGATGTTTTTTTCTTTGGTCGTTACAGTATGATAGAAAACAAAATTTCGTTAATTTTAATTTTTTTTCGATTTAGAGTTGCTTTTCATAGCTGTTTAAGACAATCTTGATGTATTTTGATACTTTGACAACGATTTTTCCAGTAGCTTAGAAGAAAAGGATATTTCTTTTTTTCTTTGGTCGTTACAGTACGATAGAAAAACAAATGCTGTTATCTTCGTCAATATTAATTTTTTTTCGTTTAAGATTGGTTTTTCATAGCTGTTTAAGACAATCTTGATGTATTTTGATACTTTGACAACGATTTTTTCAGTAGTTTAGAAGAAAACGATGTTTTTTTTTTCTTTGGTCGTTACAGTACGAATGAAAAAAAAATGCTGTTATCTCCGTCAATATTAATTTTTTTTTGAATAAGATTTGCTTTTCATAGCTGTTTAAGAAAATCTTGATGTATTTTGATACTTTGACAACGATTTTTCCAGTAGCTTAGAAGAAAAGGATATTTTTTTTTTTCTTTGGTCGTTACAGTACGAATGAAAAAAAAATGCTGTTATCTCCGTCAATATTAATTTTTTTCGATTTAGATTGGCTTTTCATAGCTGTTTAAGACAATCTTGATGTATTTTGATACTTTGACAACGATTTTTCCAGTAGTTTAGAAGAAAACGATGTTTTTTTTCTTTGGTCGTTACAGTATGAAAGAAAAAAAAAATCGTTAATATTAATTTTTTTTTAATAAGATTGGCTTTTCATAGCTGTTTAAGACAATCTTGATATATTTTGATACTTTGACAACGATTTTTCCAGTAGTTTAGAAGAAAACGATGTTTTTTTTCTTTGGTCGTTACTGTACGAATGAAGAAGAAATGCTGTTAACTCCGTCAATGATAATTTTTTTTCGATTTAGATTGGCTTTTCATAGCTGTTTAAGACAATCTTGATGTATTTTGATACTTTGACAACGATTTTTCCAGTAGCTTAGAAGAAAAGGATATTTCTTTTTTTCTTTGGTCGTTACAGTACGATAGAAAAACAAATGCTGTTAACTTCGTCAATATTAATTTTTTTTCGTTTAAGATTGGCTTTTCATAGCTGTTTAAGACAATCTTGATGTATTTTGATACTTTGACAACGATTTTTCCAGTAGCTTAGAAGAAAACGATGTTTTTTTTTTTTGGTCGTTACAGTACGAAAGAAAAAAAAATGCTGTTATCTCCGTCAATGTTAATTTTTTTTTCGATTTAGATTGGCTTTTCATAGCTGTTTAAGACAATCTTGATGTATTTTGATTCTTTGACAACGGTTTTTCCAGTAATTTAGAAGAAAACGATGTTTTTTTTTCTTTGGTCGTTACAGTATGATAGAAAACAAAATTTCGTTAATTTTAATTTTTTTTGAATAAGATTTGCTTTTCATAGCTGTTTAAGACAATCTTGATGTATTTTGATACTTTGACAACGATTTTTCCAGTAGTTTAGAAGAAAACGATGTTTTTTTTTTCTTTGGTCGTTACAGTACGAATGAAAAAAAAATGCTGTTATCTCCGTCAATATTAATTTTTTTTGCATAAGATTTGCTTTTCATAGCTGTTTAAGACAATCTTGATGTATTTTGATACTTTGACAACGATTTTTCCAGTAATTTAGAAGAAAACGATGTTTTTTTTTCTTTGGTCGTTACAGTACGAATGAAAAAAAAATTCTGTTAACTCCGTCAATGTTAATTTTTTTTTCGATTTAGATTGGCTTTTCATAGCTGTTTAAGACAATCTTGATGTATTTTGATTCTTTGACAACGGTTTTTCCAGTAATTTAGAAGAAAACGATGTTTTTTTTTGCTTTGGTCGTTACAGTATGATAGAAAACAAAATTTCGTTAATTTTAATTTTTTTTGAATAAGATTTGCTTTTCATAGCTGTTTAAGACAATCTTGATGTATTTTGATACTTTGACAACGATTTTTCCAGTAGCTTAGAAGAAAACGATGTTTTTTTTTTCTTTGGTCGTTACAGTACGAATGAAAAAAAAATGCTGTTGTCTCCGTCAATATTAATTTTTTTTGAATAAGATTTGCTTTTCATAGCTGTTTAAGACAATCTTGATGTATTTTGATACTTTGACAACGATTTTTCCAGTAGTTTAGAAGAAAACGATGTTTTGTTTTTCTTTGGTCGTTACAGTACGAATGAAAAAAAAATGCTGTTATCTCCGTCAATATTAATTTTTTTTCGATTTAGATTGGCTTTTCATAGCTGTTTAAGACAATCTTGATGTATTTTGATACTTTGACAACGATTTTTCCAGTAGTTTAGAAGAAAACGATGTTTGTTTTTTCTTTGGTCGTTACAGTACGAATGAAAAAAAAATGCTGTTATCACCGTCAATATTAATTTTTTTTGAATAAGATTTGCTTTTCATAGCTGTTTAAGACAATCTTGATGTATTTTGATACTTTGACAACGATTTTTTCAGTAGTTTAGAAGAAAACAATGTTTTTTTTTTCTTTGGTCGTTACAGTACGAATGAAAAAAAAAATGCTGTTATCTCCGTCAATATTAATTTTTTTTTAAATAAGATTTGCTTTTCATAGCTGTTTAAGACAATCTTGATGTATTTTGATACTTTGACAACGATTTTTCCAGTAGTTTAGAAGAAAACGATGTTTTTTTTTTCTTTGGTCGTTACAGTACGAAAGAAAAAAAAAATGCTGTTAACTCCGTCAATGTTAATTTTTTTTCGATTTAGATTGGCTTTTCATAGCTGTTTAAGACAATCTTGATGTATTTTGATTCTTTGACAACGATTTTTCCAGTAAATTAGAAGAAAACGCTGTTTTTTTCTTTGGTCGTTACAGTATGATAGAAAAAAAAAATGCTGTTAACTCCGTCAATGTTAATTTTTTTCGATTTAGATTTGCTTTTCATAGCTGTTTAAGACAATCTTGATGTATTTTCATACTTTGACAACGATTTTTCCAGTAGCTTAGAAGAAAACGATGTTTTTTTTTTTAGGTCGTTACAGTACGAAAGAAAAAAAAAATTCGTCAATTATAATTTGTTTTCGATTTAGATTTGCTTTTCATAGCTGTTTAAGACAATCTTGATGTATTTTGATACTTTGACAACGATTTTTTCAGTAGTTTAGAAGAAAACGATGTTTTTTTTTTCTTTGGTCGTTACAGTACGAATGAAAAAAAAATGCTGTTATCTCCGTCAATATTAATTTTTTTTTGAATAAGATTTGCTTTTCATAGCTGTTTAAGAAAATCTTGATGTATTTTGATACTTTGACAACGATTTTTCCAGTAGCTTAGAAGAAAAGGATATTTTTTTTTTTCTTTGGTCGTTACAGTACGAATGAAAAAAAAATGCTGTTATCTCCGTCAATATTAATTTTTTTCGATTTAGATTGGCTTTTCATAGCTGTTTAAGACAATCTTGATGTATTTTGATACTTTGACAACGATTTTTCCAGTAGTTTAGAAGAAAACGATGTTTTTTTTCTTTGGTCGTTACAGTATGAAAGAAAAAAAAAATCGTTAATATTAATTTTTTTTTAATAAGATTGGCTTTTCATAGCTGTTTAAGACAATCTTGATATATTTTGATACTTTGACAACGATTTTTCCAGTAGTTTAGAAGAAAACGATGTTTTTTTTCTTTGGTCGTTACTGTACGAATGAAGAAGAAATGCTGTTAACTCCGTCAATGATAATTTTTTTTCGATTTAGATTGGCTTTTCATAGCTGTTTAAGACAATCTTGATGTATTTTGATACTTTGACAACGATTTTTCCAGTAGCTTAGAAGAAAAGGATATTTCTTTTTTTCTTTGGTCGTTACAGTACGATAGAAAAACAAATGCTGTTAACTTCGTCAATATTAATTTTTTTTCGTTTAAGATTGGCTTTTCATAGCTGTTTAAGACAATCTTGATGTATTTTGATACTTTGACAACGATTTTTCCAGTAGCTTAGAAGAAAACGATGTTTTTTTTTTTTGGTCGTTACAGTACGAAAGAAAAAAAAATGCTGTTATCTCCGTCAATGTTAATTTTTTTTTCGATTTAGATTGGCTTTTCATAGCTGTTTAAGACAATCTTGATGTATTTTGATTCTTTGACAACGGTTTTTCCAGTAATTTAGAAGAAAACGATGTTTTTTTTTCTTTGGTCGTTACAGTATGATAGAAAACAAAATTTCGTTAATTTTAATTTTTTTTGAATAAGATTTGCTTTTCATAGCTGTTTAAGACAATCTTGATGTATTTTGATACTTTGACAACGATTTTTCCAGTAGTTTAGAAGAAAACGATGTTTTTTTTTTCTTTGGTCGTTACAGTACGAATGAAAAAAAAATGCTGTTATCTCCGTCAATATTAATTTTTTTTGCATAAGATTTGCTTTTCATAGCTGTTTAAGACAATCTTGATGTATTTTGATACTTTGACAACGATTTTTCCAGTAATTTAGAAGAAAACGATGTTTTTTTTTCTTTGGTCGTTACAGTACGAATGAAAAAAAAATTCTGTTAACTCCGTCAATGTTAATTTTTTTTTCGATTTAGATTGGCTTTTCATAGCTGTTTAAGACAATCTTGATGTATTTTGATTCTTTGACAACGGTTTTTCCAGTAATTTAGAAGAAAACGATGTTTTTTTTTGCTTTGGTCGTTACAGTATGATAGAAAACAAAATTTCGTTAATTTTAATTTTTTTTGAATAAGATTTGCTTTTCATAGCTGTTTAAGACAATCTTGATGTATTTTGATACTTTGACAACGATTTTTCCAGTAGCTTAGAAGAAAACGATGTTTTTTTTTTCTTTGGTCGTTACAGTACGAATGAAAAAAAAATGCTGTTGTCTCCGTCAATATTAATTTTTTTTGAATAAGATTTGCTTTTCATAGCTGTTTAAGACAATCTTGATGTATTTTGATACTTTGACAACGATTTTTCCAGTAGTTTAGAAGAAAACGATGTTTTTTTTTTCTTTGGTCGTTACAGTACGAATGAAAAAAAAATGCTGTTATCTCCGTCAATATTAATTTTTTTTCGATTTAGATTGGCTTTTCATAGCTGTTTAAGACAATCTTGATGTATTTTGATACTTTGACAACGATTTTTCCAGTAGTTTAGAAGAAAACGATGTTTGTTTTTTCTTTGGTCGTTACAGTACGAATGAAAAAAAAATGCTGTTATCACCGTCAATATTAATTTTTTTTGAATAAGATTTGCTTTTCATAGCTGTTTAAGACAATCTTGATGTATTTTGATACTTTGACAACGATTTTTTCAGTAGTTTAGAAGAAAACAA
This sequence comes from Ptychoptera albimana, assembly GCA_961205885.1. Taxonomy (NCBI): domain Eukaryota; kingdom Metazoa; phylum Arthropoda; class Insecta; order Diptera; family Ptychopteridae; genus Ptychoptera; species Ptychoptera albimana. The sequence continues at coordinate 7,861,805 of OY540806.1, forward strand.
TGTTTTTTTTTTCTTTGGTCGTTACAGTACGAATGAAAAAAAAAATGCTGTTATCTCCGTCAATATTAATTTTTTTTTAAATAAGATTTGCTTTTCATAGCTGTTTAAGACAATCTTGATGTATTTTGATACTTTGACAACGATTTTTCCAGTAGTTTAGAAGAAAACGATGTTTTTTTTTTCTTTGGTCGTTACAGTACGAAAGAAAAAAAAAATGCTGTTAACTCCGTCAATGTTAATTTTTTTTCGATTTAGATTGGCTTTTCATAGCTGTTTAAGACAATCTTGATGTATTTTGATTCTTTGACAACGATTTTTCCAGTAAATTAGAAGAAAACGCTGTTTTTTTCTTTGGTCGTTACAGTATGATAGAAAAAAAAAATGCTGTTAACTCCGTCAATGTTAATTTTTTTCGATTTAGATTTGCTTTTCATAGCTGTTTAAGACAATCTTGATGTATTTTCATACTTTGACAACGATTTTTCCAGTAGCTTAGAAGAAAACGATGTTTTTTTTTTTAGGTCGTTACAGTACGAAAGAAAAAAAAAATTCGTCAATTATAATTTGTTTTCGATTTAGATTTGCTTTTCATAGCTGTTTAAGACAATCTTGATGTATTTTGATACTTTGACAACGATTTTTCCAGTAGTTTAGAAGAAAACGATGTTTTTTTTTTTCTTTGGTCGTAACAGTACGAATGAAGAAGAAATGCTGTTATCTCCGTCAATATTAATTTTTTTTCGATTTAGATTGGCTTTTCATAGCTGTTTAAGACAATCTTGATGTATTTTGATACTTTGACAACGATTTTTCCAGTAGCTTAGAAGAAAACGATGTTTTTTTTTTTAGGTCGTTACAGTACGAAAGAAAAAAAAAATTCGTCAATTATAATTTGTTTTCGATTTAGATTTGCTTTTCATAGCTGTTTAAGACAATCTTGATGTATTTTGATACTTTGACAACGATTTTTCCAGTAGTTTAGAAGAAAACGATGTTTTTTTTTTTCTTTGGTCGTTACAGTACGAATGAAGAAGAAATGCTGTTATCTCCGTCAATATTAATTTTTTTTGAATAAGATTTGCTTTTCATAGCTGTTTAAGACAATCTTGATGTATTTTGATACTTTGACAACGATTTTTCCAGTAGTTTAGAAGAAAACGATGTTTTTTTTTTCTTTGGTCGTTACAGTACGAATGAAAAAAAAATGCTGTTATCTCCGTCAATGTTAATTTTTTTTTCGATTTAGATTGGCTTTTCATAGCTGTTTAAGACAATCTTGATGTATTTTGATTCTTTGACAACGGTTTTTCCAGTAATTTAGAAGAAAACGATGTTTTTTTTTCTTTGGTCGTTACAGTATGATAGAAAACAAAATTTCGATAATTTTAATTTTTTTTGAATAAGATTTGCTTTTCATAGCTGTTTAAGACAATCTTGATGTATTTTGATACTTTGCCAACGCTTTTTTCAGTAGTTTAGAAGAAAACGATGTTTTTTTTTTCTTTGGTCGTTACAGTACGAATGAAAAAAAAAATGCTGTTATCTCCGTCAATATTAATTTTTTTTTAATAAGATTGGCTTTTCATAGCTCTTTAAGACAATCTTGATATATTTTGATACTTTGACAACGATTTTTCCAGTAGTTTAGAAGAAAACGATGTTTTTTTTTTTAGGTCGTTACAGTACGAAAGAAAAAAAAAATTCGTCAATTATAATTTGTTTTCGATTTAGATTTGCTTTTCATAGCTGTTTAAGACAATCTTGATGTATTTTGATACTTTGACAACGATTTTTCCAGTAGTTTAGAAGAAAACGATGTTTTTTTTTTTCTTTGGTCGTAACAGTACGAATGAAGAAGAAATGCTGTTATCTCCGTCAATATTAATTTTTTTTGAATAAGATTTGCTTTTCATAGCTGTTTAAGACAATCTTGATGTATTTTGATACTTTGACAACGATTTTTCCAGTAGCTTAGAAGAAAACGATGTTTTTTTCTTTGGTCGTTACAGTATGATAGAAAACAAAATTTCGTTAATTTTAATTTTTTTTCGATTTAGAGTTGCTTTTCATAGCTGTTTAAGACAATCTTGATGTATTTTGATACTTTGACAACGATTTTTCCAGTAGTTTAGAAGAAAACGATGTTTTTTTTTTTCTTTGGTCGTAACAGTACGAATGAAGAAGAAATGCTGTTATCTCCGTCAATATTAATTTTTTTTGAATAAGATTTGCTTTTCATAGCTATTTAAGACAATCTTGATGTATTTTGATACTTTGACAACGATTTTTCCAGTAGTTTAGAAGAAAACGATGTTTTTTTTTTCTTTGGTCGTTACAGTATGATAGAAAACAAAATTTCGTTAATTTTAATTTTTTTTCGATTTAGAGTTGCTTTTCATAGCTGTTTAAGACAATCTTGATGTATTTTGATACTTTGACAACGATTTTTCCAGTAGTTTAGAAGAAAACGATGTTTTTTTTTTTCTTTGGTCGTAACAGTACGAAAGAAAAAAAAATGCTGTTATCTCCGTCAATGTTAATTTTTTTTTCGATTTAGATTGGCTTTTCATAGCTGTTTAAGACAATCTTGATGTATTTTGATTCTTTGACAACGGTTTTTCCAGTAATTTAGAAGAAAACGATGTTTTTTTTTCTTTGGTCGTTACAGTATGATAGAAAACAAAATTTCGTTAATTTTAATTTTTTTTGAATAAGATTTGCTTTTCATAGCTGTTTAAGACAATGTTGATGTATTTTGATACTTTGACAACGATTTTTCCAGTAGTTTAGAAGAAAACGATGTTTTTTTTTTCTTTGGTCGTTACAGTACGAATGAAAAAAAAATGCTGTTATCTCCGTCAATATTAATTTTTTTTGCATAAGATTTGCTTTTCATAGCTGTTTAAGACAATCTTGATGTATTTTGATACTTTGACAACGATTTTTCCAGTAATTTAGAAGAAAACGATGTTTTTTTTTCTTTGGTCGTTACAGTACGAATGAAAAAAAAATTCTGTTAACTCCGTCAATGTTAATTTTTTTTTCGATTTAGATTGGCTTTTCATAGCTGTTTAAGACAATCTTGATGTATTTTGATTCTTTGACAACGGTTTTTCCAGTAATTTAGAAGAAAACGATGTTTTTTTTTCTTTGGTCGTTACAGTATGATAGAAAACAAAATTTCGTTAATTTTAATTTTTTTTGAATAAGATTTGCTTTTCATAGCTGTTTAAGACAATCTTGATGTATTTTGATACTTTGACAACGATTTTTCCAGTAGCTTAGAAGAAAACGATGTTTTTTTTTTCTTTGGTCGTTACAGTACGAATGAAAAAAAAATGCTGTTGTCTCCGTCAATATTAATTTTTTTTGAATAAGATTTGCTTTTCATAGCTGTTTAAGACAATCTTGATGTATTTTGATACTTTGACAACGATTTTTCCAGTAGTTTAGAAGAAAACGATGTTTTTTTTTTCTTTGGTCGTTACAGTACGAATGAAAAAAAAATGCTGTTATCTCCGTCAATATTAATTTTTTTTCGATTTAGATTGGCTTTTCATAGCTGTTTAAGACAATCTTGATGTATTTTGATACTTTGACAACGATTTTTCCAGTAGTTTAGAAGAAAACGATATTTGTTTTTTCTTTGGTCGTTACAGTACGAATGAAAAAAAAATGCTGTTATCTCCGTCAATATTAATTTTTTTTGAATAAGATTTGCTTTTCATAGCTGTTTAAGACAATCTTGATGTATTTTGATACTTTGACAACGATTTTTTCAGTAGTTTAGAAGAAAACAATGTTTTTTTTTTCTTTGGTCGTTACAGTACGAATGAAAAAAAAAATGCTGTTATCTCCGTCAATATTAATTTTTTTTTAAATAAGATTTGCTTTTCATAGCTGTTTAAGACAATCTTGATGTATTTTGATACTTTGACAACGATTTTTCCAGTAGTTTAGAAGAAAACGATGTTTTTTTTTTCTTTGGTCGTTACAGTACGAAAGAAAAAAAAAATGCTGTTAACTCCGTCAATGTTAATTTTTTTTCGATTTAGATTGGCTTTTCATAGCTGTTTAAGACAATCTTGATGTATTTTGATTCTTTGACAACGATTTTTCCAGTAAATTAGAAGAAAACGCTGTTTTTTTCTTTGGTCGTTACAGTATGATAGAAAAAAAAAATGCTGTTAACTCCGTCAATGTTAATTTTTTTCGATTTAGATTTGCTTTTCATAGCTGTTTAAGACAATCTTGATGTATTTTCATACTTTGACAACGATTTTTCCAGTAGCTTAGAAGAAAACGATGTTTTTTTTTTTAGGTCGTTACAGTACGAAAGAAAAAAAAAATTCGTCAATTATAATTTGTTTTCGATTTAGATTTGCTTTTCATAGCTGTTTAAGACAATCTTGATGTATTTTGATACTTTGACAACGATTTTTCCAGTAGTTTAGAAGAAAACGATGTTTTTTTTTTTTCTTTGGTCGTAACAGTACGAATGAAGAAGAAATGCTGTTATCTCCGTCAATATTAATTTTTTTTCGATTTAGATTGGCTTTTCATAGCTGTTTAAGACAATCTTGATGTATTTTGATACTTTGACAACGATTTTTCCAGTAGCTTAGAAGAAAACGATGTTTTTTTTTTTAGGTCGTTACAGTACGAAAGAAAAAAAAAATTCGTCAATTATAATTTGTTTTCGATTTAGATTTGCTTTTCATAGCTGTTTAAGACAATCTTGATGTATTTTGATACTTTGACAACGATTTTTCCAGTAGTTTAGAAGAAAACGATGTTTTTTTTTTTCTTTGGTCGTTACAGTACGAATGAAGAAGAAATGCTGTTATCTCCGTCAATATTAATTTTTTTGAATAAGATTTGCTTTTCATAGCTGTTTAAGACAATCTTGATGTATTTTGATACTTTGACAACGATTTTTCCAGTAGTTTAGAAGAAAACGATGTTTTTTTTTTCTTTGGTCGTTACAGTACGAATGAAAAAAAAATGCTGTTATCTCCGTCAATGTTAATTTTTTTTTCGATTTAGATTGGCTTTTCATAGCTGTTTAAGACAATCTTGATGTATTTTGATTCTTTGACAACGGTTTTTCCAGTAATTTAGAAGAAAACGATGTTTTTTTTTCTTTGGTCGTTACAGTATGATAGAAAACAAAATTTCGATAATTTTAATTTTTTTTGAATAAGATTTGCTTTTCATAGCTGTTTAAGACAATCTTGATGTATTTTGATACTTTGCCAACGCTTTTTTCAGTAGTTTAGAAGAAAACGATGTTTTTTTTTTCTTTGGTCGTTACAGTACGAATGAAAAAAAAAATGCTGTTATCTCCGTCAATATTAATTTTTTTTTAATAAGATTGGCTTTTCATAGCTGTTTAAGACAATCTTGATATATTTTGATACTTTGACAACGATTTTTCCAGTAGTTTAGAAGAAAACGATGTTTTTTTTTTTAGGTCGTTACAGTACGAAAGAAAAAAAAAATTCGTCAATTATAATTTGTTTTCGATTTAGATTTGCTTTTCATAGCTGTTTAAGACAATCTTGATGTATTTTGATACTTTGACAACGATTTTTCCAGTAGTTTAGAAGAAAACGATGTTTTTTTTTTTCTTTGGTCGTAACAGTACGAATGAAGAAGAAATGCTGTTATCTCCGTCAATATTAATTTTTTTTGAATAAGATTTGCTATTCATAGCTGTTTAAGACAATCTTGATGTATTTTGATACTTTGACAACGATTTTTCCAGTAGCTTAGAAGAAAACGATGTTTTTTTCTTTGGTCGTTACAGTATGATAGAAAACAAAATTTCGTTAATTTTAATTTTTTTTCGATTTAGAGTTGCTTTTCATAGCTGTTTAAGACAATCTTGATGTATTTTGATACTTTGACAACGATTTTTCCAGTAGTTTAGAAGAAAACGATGTTTTTTTTTTCTTTGGTCGTAACAGTACGAATGAAGAAGAAATGCTGTTATCTCCGTCAATATTAATTTTTTTTGAATAAGATTTGCTTTTCATAGCTGTTTAAGACAATCTTGATGTATTTTGATACTTTGACAACGATTTTTCCAGTAGCTTAGAAGAAAACGATGTTTTTTTCTTTGGTCGTTACAGTATGATAGAAAACAAAATTTCGTTAATTTTAATTTTTTTTCGATTTAGAGTTGCTTTTCATAGCTGTTTAAGACTATCTTGATGTATTTTGATACTTTGACAACGATTTTTTCAGTAGCTTAGAAGAAAAGGATATTTCTTTTTTTCTTTGGTCGTTACAGTACGATAGAAAAACAAATGCTGTTATCTTCGTCAATATTAATTTTTTTTTAATAAGATTGGCTTTTCATAGCTGTTTAAGACAATCTTGATATATTTTGATACTTTGACAACGATTTTTCCAGTAGTTTAGAAGAAAACGATGTTTTTTTTTTCTTTGGTCGTTACTGTACGAATGAAGAAGAAATGCTGTTAACTCCGTCAATGATAATTTTTTTTCGATTTAGATTGGCTTTTCATAGCTGTTTAAGACAATCTTGATGTATTTTGATACTTTGACAACGATTTTTCCAGTAGCTTAGAAGAAAAGGATATTTCTTTTTTTCTTTGGTCGTTACAGTACGATAGAAAAACAAATGCTGTTATCTTCGTCAATATTAATTTTTTTTCGTTTAAGATTGGCTTTTCATAGCTGTTTAAGACAATCTTGATGTATTTTGATACTTTGACAACGATTTTTCCAGTAGCTTAGAAGAAAACGATGTTTTTTTTTTGGTCGTTACAGTACGAAAGAAAAACAAATGCTGTTAACTCCGTCAATGTTAATTTTTTTTTCGATTTAGATTGGCTTTTCATAGCTGTTTAAGACAATCTTGATGTATTTTGATTCTTTGACAACGGTTTTACCAGTAATTTAGAAGAAAACGATGTTTTTTTTTCTTTGGTCGTTACAGTATGATAGAAAACAAAATTTCGATAATTTTAATTTTTTTTGAATAAGATTTGCTTTTCATAGCTGTTTAAGACAATCTTGATGTATTTTGATACTTTGACAACGCTTTTTTCAGTAGTTTAGAAGAAAACGATGTTTTTTTTTTCTTTGGTCGTTACAGTACGAATGAAAAAAAAAATGCTGTTATCTCCGTCAATATTAATTTTTTTTGAATAAGATTTGCTTATCATAGCTGTTTAAGACAATCTTGATGTATTTTGATACTTTGACAACGATTTTTCCAGTAGTTTAGAAGAAAACGATGTTTTTTTTTTCTTTGGTCGTTACAGTACGAATGAAAAAAAAATGCTGTTATCTCCGTCAATATTAATTTTTTTTGAATAAGATTTGCTTTTCATAGCTGTTTAAGACAATCTTCATGTATTTTGATACTTTGACAACGATTTTTCCAGTAGTTTAGAAGAAAACGATGTTTTTTTTTTCTTTGGTCGTTACAGTACGAATGAAAAAAAAAATGCTGTTAACTCCGTCAATGTTAATTTTTTTTTCGATTTAGATTGGCTTTTCATAGCTGTTTAAGACAATCTTGATGTATTTTGATTCTTTGACAACGGTTTTTCCAGTAATTTAGAAGAAAACGATGTTTTTTTGTCTTTGGTCGTTACAGTATGATAGAAAACAAAATTTCGTTAATTTTAATTTTTTTTGAATAAGAATTGCTTTTCATAGCTGTTTAAGACAATCTTGATATATTTTGATACTTTGACAACGATTTTTCCAGTAGTTTAGAAGAAAACGATGTTTTTTTTTTCTTTGGTCGTTACAGTACGAATGAAAAAAAAATGCTGTTATCTCCGTCAATATTAATTTTTTTTCGATTTAGATTGGCTTTTCATAGCTGTTTAAGACAATCTTGATGTATTTTGATACTTTGACAACGATTTTTCCAGTAGTTTAGAAGAAAACGATGTTTTTTTTTTTAGGTCGTTACAGTACGAAAGAAAAAAAAAATTCGTCAATTATAATTTGTTTTCGATTTAGATTTGCTTTTCATAGCTGTTTAAGACAATCTTGATGTATTTTGATACTTTGACAACGATTTTTCCAGTAGTTTAGAAGAAAACGATGTTTTTTTTTTTCTTTGGTCGTAACAGTACGAATGAAGAAGAAATGCTGTTATCTCCGTCAATATTAATTTTTTTTCGATTTAGATTGGCTTTTCATAGCTGTTTAAGACAATCTTGATGTATTTTGATACTTTGACAACGATTTTTCCAGTAGCTTAGAAGAAAACGATGTTTTTTTTTTTAGGTCGTTACAGTACGAAAGAAAAAAAAAATTCGTCAATTATAATTTGTTTTCGATTTAGATTTGCTTTTCATAGCTGTTTAAGACAATCTTGATGTATTTTGATACTTTGACAACGATTTTTCCAGTAGTTTAGAAGAAAACGATGTTTTTTTTTTCTTTGGTCGTTACAGTACGAATGAAGAAGAAATGCTGTTATCTCCGTCAATATTAATTTTTTTTGAATAAGATTTGCTTTTCATAGCTGTTTAAGACAATCTTGATGTATTTTGATACTTTGACAACGATTTTTCCAGTAGCTTAGAAGAAAACGATGTTTTTTTCTTTGGTCGTTACAGTATGATAGAAAACAAAATTTCGTTAATTTTAATTTTTTTTCGATTTAGAGTTGCTTTTCATAGCTGTTTAAGACAATCTTGATGTATTTTGATACTTTGACAACGATTTTTCCAGTAGTTTAGAAGAAAACGATGTTTTTTTTTTTCTTTGGTCGTAACAGTACGAATGAAGAAGAAATGCTGTTATCTCCGTCAATATTAATTTTTTTTGAATAAGATTTGCTTTTCATAGCTGTTTAAGACAATCTTGATGTATTTTGATACTTTGACAACGATTTTTCCAGTAGCTTAGAAGAAAACGATGTTTTTTTCTTTGGTCGTTACAGTATGATAGAAAACAAAATTTCGTTAATTTAAATTTTTTTTCGATTTAGAGTTGCTTTTCATAGCTGTTTAAGACAATCTTGATGTATTTTGATACTTTGACAACGATTTTTCCAGTAGCTTAGAAGAAAAGGATATTTCTTTTTTTCTTTGGTCGTTACAGTACGATAGAAAAACAAATGCTGTTATCTTCGTCAATATTAATTTTTTTTTAATAAGATTGGCTTTTCATAGCTGTTTAAGACAATCTTGATATATTTTGATACTTTGACAACGATTTTTCCAGTAGTTTAGAAGAAAACGATGTTTTTTTTCTTTGGTCGTTACTGTACGAATGAAGAAGAAATGCTGTTAACTCCGTCAATGATAATTTTCTTTCGATTTAGATTGGCTTTTCATAGCTGTTTAAGACAATCTTGATGTATTTTGATACTTTGACAACGATTTTTCCAGTAGCTTAGAAGAAAAGGATATTTCTTTTTTTCTTTGGTCGTTACAGTACGATAGAAAAACAAATGCTGTTATCTTCGTCAATATTAATTTTTTTTCGTTTAAGATTGGCTTTTCATAGCTGTTTAAGACAATCTTGATGTATTTTGATACTTTGACAACGATTTTTCCAGTAGCTTAGAAGAAAACGATGTTTTTTTTTTGGTCGTTACAGTACGAAAGAAAAAAAAATGCTGTTAACTCCGTCAATGTTAATTTTTTTTTCGATTTAGATTGGCTTTTCATAGCTGTTTAAGACAATCTTGATGTATTTTGATTCTTTGACAACGGTTTTTCCAGTAATTTAGAAGAAAACGATGTTTTTTTTTCTTTGGTCGTTACAGTATGATAGAAAACACAATTTCGATAATTTTAATTTTTTTTGAATAAGATTTGCTTTTCATAGCTGTTTAAGACAATCTTGATGTATTTTGATACTTTGACAACGCTTTTTTCAGTAGTTTAGAAGAAAACGATGTTTTTTTTTTCTTTGGTCGTTACAGTACGAATGAAAAAAAAATGCTGTTATCTCCGTCAATATTAATTTTTTTTCGATTTAGATTGGCTTTTCATAGCTGTTTAAGACAATCTTGATGTATTTTGATACTTTGACAACGATTTTTCCAGTAGTTTAGAAGAAAACGATGTTTTTTTTTTTAGGTCGTTACAGTACGAAAGAAAAAAAAAATTCGTCAATTATAATTTGTTTTCGATTTAGATTTGCTTTTCATAGCTGTTTAAGACAATCTTGATGTATTTTGATACTTTGACAACGATTTTTCCAGTAGTTTAGAAGAAAACGATGTTTTTTTTTTTCTTTGGTCGTAACAGTACGAATGAAGAAGAAATGCTGTTATCTCCGTCAATATTAATTTTTTTTCGATTTAGATTGGCTTTTCATAGCTGTTTAAGACAATCTTGATGTATTTTGATACTTTGACAACGATTTTTCCAGTAGCTTAGAAGAAAACGATGTTTTTTTTTTTTAGGTCGTTACAGTACGAAAGAAAAAAAAAATTCGTCAATTATAATTTGTTTTCGATTTAGATTTGCTTTTCATAGCTGTTTAAGACAATCTTGATGTATTTTGATACTTTGACAACGATTTTTCCAGTAGTTTAGAAGAAAACGATGTTTTTTTTTTTCTTTGGTCGTAACAGTACGAATGAAGAAGAAATGCTGTTATCTCCGTCAATATTAATTTTTTTTGAATAAGATTTGCTTTTCATAGCTGTTTAAGACAATCTTGATGTATTTTGATACTTTGACAACGATTTTTCCAGTAGCTTAGAAGAAAACGATGTTTTTTTCTTTGGTCGTTACAGTATGATAGAAAACAAAATTTCGTTAATTTAAATTTTTTTTCGATTTAGAGTTGCTTTTCATAGCTGTTTAAGACAATCTTGATGTATTTTGATACTTTGACAACGATTTTTCCAGTAGCTTAGAAGAAAAGGATATTTCTTTTTTTCTTTGGTCGTTACAGTACGATAGAAAAACAAATGCTGTTATCTTCGTCAATATTAATTTTTTTTTAATAAGATTGGCTTTTCATAGCTGTTTAAGACAATCTTGATATATTTTGATACTTTGACAACGATTTTTCCAGTAGTTTAGAAGAAAACGATGTTTTTTTTCTTTGGTCGTTACTGTACGAATGAAGAAGAAATGCTGTTAACTCCGTCAATGATAATTTTCTTTCGATTTAGATTGGCTTTTCATAGCTGTTTAAGACAATCTTGATGTATTTTGATACTTTGACAACGATTTTTCCAGTAGCTTAGAAGAAAAGGATATTTCTTTTTTTCTTTGGTCGTTACAGTACGATAGAAAAACAAATGCTGTTATCTTCGTCAATATTAATTTTTTTTCGTTTAAGATTGGCTTTTCATAGCTGTTTAAGACAATCTTGATGTATTTTGATACTTTGACAACGATTTTTCCAGTAGCTTAGAAGAAAACGATGTTTTTTTTTTGGTCGTTACAGTACGAAAGAAAAAAAAATGCTGTTAACTCCGTCAATGTTAATTTTTTTTTCTATTTAGATTGGCTTTTCATAGCTGTTTAAGACAATCTTGATGTATTTTGATTCTTTGACAACGGTTTTTCCAGTAATTTAGAAGAAAACGATGTTTTTTTTTCTTTGGTCGTTACAGTATGATAGAAAACAAAATTTCGATAATTTTAATTTTTTTTGAATAAGATTTGCTTTTCATAGCTGTTTAAGACAATCTTGATGTATTTTGATACTTTGACAACGCTTTTTTCAGTAGTTTAGAAGAAAACGATGTTTTTTTTTTCTTTGGTCGTTACAGTACGAATGAAAAAAAAAATGCTGTTATCTCCGTCAATATTAATTTTTTTTTAATAAGATTTGCTTATCATAGCTGTTTAAGACAATCTTGATGTATTTTGATACTTTGACAACGATTTTTCCAGTAGTTTAGAAGAAAACGATGTTTTTTTTTCTTTGGTCGTTACAGTACGAATGAAAAAAAAATGCTGTTATCTCCGTCAATATTAATTTTTTTTGAATAAGATTTGCTTTTCATAGCTGTTTAAGACAATCTTGATGTATTTTGATACTTTGACAACGATTTTTCCAGTAGTTTAGAAGAAAACGATGTTTTTTTTTTCTTTGGTCGTTACAGTACGAATGAAAAAAAAAATGCTGTTAACTCCGTCAATGTTAATTTTTTTTTCGATTTAGATTGGCTTTTCATAGCTGTTTAAGACAATCTTGATGTATTTTGATTCTTTGACAACGGTTTTTCCAGTAATTTAGAAGAAAACGATGTTTTTTTTTCTTTGGTCGTTACAGTATGATAGAAAAAAAAATTTCGTTAATTTTAATTTTTTTTGAATAAGATTTGCTTTTCATAGCTGTTTAAGACAATCTTGATATATTTTGATACTTTGACAACGATTTTTCCAGTAGTTTAGAAGAAAACGATGTTTTTTTTTTCTTTGGTCGTTACAGTACGAATGAAAAAAAAATGCTGTTATCTCCGTCAATATTAATTTTTTTTCGATTTAGATTGGCTTTTCATAGCTGTTTAAGACAATCTTGATGTATTTTGATACTTTGACAACGATTTTTCCAGTAGTTTAGAAGAAAACGATGTTTTTTTTTTCTTTGGTCGTTACAGTACGAATGAAAAAAAAATGCTGTTATCTCCGTCAATATTATTTTTTTTTGAATAAGATTTGCTTTTCATAGCTGTTTAAGACAATCTTGATGTATTTTGATACTTTGACAACGATTTTTTCAGTAGTTTAGAAGAAAACAATGTTTTTTTTTTCTTTGGTCGTTACAGTACGAATGAAAAAAAAAATGCTGTTATCTCCGTCAATATTAATTTTTTTTGAATAAGATTTGCTTTTCATAGCTGTTTAAGACAATCTTGATGTATTTTGATACTTTGACAACGATTTTTCCAGTAGTTTAGAAGAAAACGATGTTTTTTTTTTCTTTGGTCGTTACAGTATGAAAGAAAAAAAAAATGCTGTTAACTCCGTCAATGTTAATTTTTTTTCGATTTAGTTTGGCTTTCATAGCTGTTTAAGACAATCTTGATGTATTTTGATTCTTTGACAACGATTTTTCCAGTAAATTAGAAGAAAACGCTGTTTTTTTCTTTGGTCGTTACAGTATGATAGAAAAAAAAATGCTGTTAACTCCGTCAATGTTAATTTTTTTCGATTTAGATTTGTTTTTCATAGCTGTTTAAGACAATCTTGATGTATTTTGATACTTTGACAACGATTTTTCCAGTAGCTTAGAAGAAAACGATGTTTTTTTTTTTAGGTCGTTACAGTACGAAAGAAAAAAAAAATTCGTCAATTATAATTTGTTTTCGATTTAGATTTGCTTTTCATAGCTGTTTAAGACAATCTTGATGTATTTTGATACTTTGACAACGATTTTTCCAGTAGTTTAGAAGAAAACGATGTTTTTTTTCTTTGGTCGTTACAGTATAATAGAAAACAAAATTCGTTAATATTAATTTTTTTTTAATAAGATTGGCTTTTCATAGCAGTTTAAGACAATCTTGATATATTTTGATACTTTGACAACGATTTTTCCAGTAGTTTAGAAGAAAACGATGTTTTTTTTTTCTTTGGTCGTTACAGTACGAATGAAAAAAAAATGCTGTTATCTCCGTCAATATTAATTTTTTTTCGATTTAGATTGGCTTTTCATAGCTGTTTAAGACAATCTTGATGTATTTTGATACTTTGACAACGATTTTTCCAGTAGTTTAGAAGAAAACGATGTTTTTTTTTTCTTTGGTCGTTACAGTACGAATGAAAAAAAAATGCTGTTATCTCCGTCAATATTATTTTTTTTTGAATAAGATTTGCTTTTCATAGCTGTTTAAGACAATCTTGATGTATTTTGATACTTTGACAACGATTTTTTCAGTAGTTTAGAAGAAAACAATGTTTTTTTTTTCTTTGGTCGTTACAGTACGAATGAAAAAAAAAATGCTGTTATCTCCGTCAATATTAATTTTTTTTGAATAAGATTTGCTTTTCATAGCTGTTTAAGACAATCTTGATGTATTTTGATACTTTGACAACGATTTTTCCAGTAGTTTAGAAGAAAACGATGTTTTTTTTTTCTTTGGTCGTTACAGTATGAAAGAAAAAAAAAATGCTGTTAACTCCGTCAATGTTAATTTTTTTTCGATTTAGTTTGGCTTTCATAGCTGTTTAAGACAATCTTGATGTATTTTGATTCTTTGACAACGATTTTTCCAGTAAATTAGAAGAAAACGCTGTTTTTTTCTTTGGTCGTTACAGTATGATAGAAAACAAAATTTCGATAATTTTAATTTTTTTTGAATAAGATTTGCTTTTCATAGCTGTTTAAGACAATTTTGATGTATTTTGATACTTCGACAACGATTTTGCCAGTAGTTTAGAAGGAAACGATGTTTTTTTTCTTTGGTCGTTACAGTATGAAAGAAAAAAAAAATTCGTCAATTATAATTTGTTTTCGATTTAGATTTGCTTTTCATAGCTGTTTAAGACAATCTTGATGTATTTTGATACTTTGACAACGATTTTTCCAGTAGCTTAGAAGAAAACGATGTTTTTTTTTTTAGGTCGTTACAGTACGAAAGAAAAAAAAAATTCGTCAATTATAATTTTTTTTCGATTTAGATTGGCTTTTCATAGCTGTTTAAGACAATCTTGATGTATTTTGATACTTTGACAACGATTTTTCCAGTAGTTTAGAAGAAAACGATGTTTTTTTTTTCTTTGGTCGTAACAGTACGAATGAAGAAGAAATGCTGTTATCTCCGTCAATATTAATTTTTGAATAAGATTTGCTTTTCATAGCTGTTTAAGACAATCTTGATGTATTTTGATACTTTGACAACGATTTTTCCAGTAGTTTAGAAGAAAACGATGTTTTTTTTTCTTTGGTCGTTACAGTATAATAGAAAACAAAATTTCGTTAATTTTAATTTTTTTTAATAAGATTTGCTTTTCATAGCTCTTTAAGACAATCTTGATGTATTTTGATACTTTGACAACGATTTTTCCAGTAGTTTAGAATAAAACGATGTTTTTTTTTTCTTTGGTCGTAACAGTACGAATGAAAAAGAAATGCTGTTATCTCCGTCAATATTAATTTTTTTTTAATAAGATTGGCTTTTCATAGCTGTTTAAGACAATCTTGATGTATTTTGATACTTTGACAACGATTATTCCAGTAGTTTAGAAGAAAACGATGTTTTTTTTTTCTTTGGTCGTTACAGTACGAATGAAAAAAAAATGCTGTTATCTCCGTCAATATTAATTTTTTTTCGATTTAGATTGCTTTTCATAGCTGTTTAAGACAATCTTGATGTATTTTGATACTTTGACAATGATTTTTCCAGTAGCTTAGAAGAAAACGATGTTTTTTTCTTTGGTCGTTACAGTATGATAGAAAACAAAATTTCGTTAATTTTAATTTTTTTTCGATTTAGAGTTGCTTTTCATAGCTGTTTAAGACAATCTTGATGTATTTTGATACTTTGACAACGATTTTTCCAGTAGCTTAGAAGAAAACGATGTTTCTTTTTTTCTTTGGTCGTTACAGTACGATAGAAAAACAAATGCTGTTATCTTCGTCAATATTAATTTTTTTTCGTTTAAGATTGGCTTTTCATAGCTGTTTAAGACAATCTTGATGTATTTTGATACTTTGACAACGATTTTTTCAGTAGCTTAGAAGAAAACGATGTGTTTTTTTTTGGTCGTTACAGTACGAAAGAAAAAAAAATGCTGTTAACTCCGTCAATGTTAATTTTTTTTTCGATTTAGATTGGCTTTTCATAGCTGTTTAAGACAATCTTGATGTATTTTGATTCTTTGACAACGGTTTTTCCAGTAATTTAGAAGAAAACGATGTTTTTTTTCTTTGGTCGTTACAGTATAATAGAAAACAAAATTCGTTAATATTAATTTTTTTTTAATAAGATTGGCTTTTCATAGCAGTTTAAGACAATCTTGATATATTTTGATACTTTGACAACGATTTTTCCAGTAGTTTAGAAGAAAACGATGTTTTTTTTTTCTTTGGTCGTTACAGTACGAATGAAAAAAAAATGCTGTTATCTTCGTCAATATTAATTTTTTTTCGATTTAGATTGGCTTTTCATAGCTGTTTAAGACAATCTTGATGTATTTTGATACTTTGACAACGATTTTTCCAGTAGTTTAGAAGAAAACGATGTTTTTTTTTTCTTTGGTCGTAACAGTACGAATGAAGAAGAAATGCTGTTATCTCCGTCAATATTAATTTTTGAATAAAATTTGCTTTTCATAGCTGTTTAAGACAATCTTGATGTATTTTGATACTTTGACAACGATTTTTCCAGTAGTTTAGAAGAAAACGATGTTTTTTTTTCTTTGGTCGTTACAGTATAATAGAAAACAAAATTTCGTTAATATTAATTTTTTTTTAATAAGATTGGCTTTTCATAGCAGTTTAAGACAATCTTGATATATTTTGATACTTTGACAACGATTTTTCCAGTAGTTTAGAAGAAAACGATGTTTTTTTTTTCTTTGGTCGTTACAGTACGAATGAAAAAAAAATGCTGTTATCTTCGTCAATATTAATTTTTTTTCGATTTAGATTGGCTTTTCATAGCTGTTTAAGACAATCTTGATGTATTTTGATACTTTGACAACGATTTTTCCAGTAGTTTAGAAGAAAACGATGTTTTTTTTTTCTTTGGTCGTAACAGTACGAATGAAAAAGAAATGCTGTTATCTCCGTCAATATTAATTTTTTTTTAATAAGATTGGCTTTTCATAGCTGTTTAAGACAATCTTGATGTATTTTGATACTTTGACAACGATTATTCCAGTAGTTTAGAAGAAAACGATGTTTTTTTTTTCTTTGGTCGTTACAGTACGAATGAAAAAAAAATGCTGTTATCTCCGTCAATATTAATTTTTTTTCGATTTAGATTGCTTTTCATAGCTGTTTAAGACAATCTTGATGTATTTTGATACTTTGACAACGATTTTTCCAGTAGCTTAGAAGAAAACGATGTTTTTTTCTTTGGTCGTTACAGTATGATAGAAAACAAAATTTCGTTAATTTTAATTTTTTTTCGATTTAGAGTTGCTTTTCATAGCTGTTTAAGACAATCTTGATGTATTTTGATACTTTGACAACGATTTTTCCAGTAGCTTAGAAGAAAACGATGTTTCTTTTTTTCTTTGGTCGTTACAGTACGATAGAAAAACAAATGCTGTTATCTTCGTCAATATTAATTTTTTTTCGTTTAAGATTGGCTTTTCATAGCTGTTTAAGACAATCTTGATGTATTTTGATACTTTGACAACGATTTTTTCAGTAGCTTAGAAGAAAACGATGTGTTTTTTTTTGGTCGTTACAGTACGAAAGAAAAAAAAATGCTGTTAACTCCGTCAATGTTAATTTTTTTTTCGATTTAGATTGGCTTTTCATAGCTGTTTAAGACAATCTTGATGTATTTTGATTCTTTGACAACGATTTTTCCAGTAATTTAGAAGAAAACGATGTTTTTTTTCTTTGGTCGTTACAGTATGATAGAAAACAAAATTTCGTTAATTTTAATTTTTTTTGAATAAGATTTGCTTTTCATAGCTGTTTAAGACAATCTTGATGTATTTTGATACTTTAACAACGATTTTTTCAGTAGTTTAGAAGAAAACGATGTTTTTTTTTTCTTTGGTCGTTACAGTACGAATGAAAAAAAAATGCTGTTATCTCCGTCAATATTAATTTTTTTTGAATAAGATTTGCTTTTCATAGCTGTTTAAGACAATCTTGATGTATTTTGATACTTTGACAACGATTTTTCCAGTAGTTTAGAAGAAAACGATGTTTTTTTTTTCTTTGGTCGTTACAGTACGAATGAAAAAAAAATGCTGTTATCTCCGTCAATATTAATTTTTTTTGAATAAGATTTGCTTTTCATAGCTGTTTAAGACAATCTTGATGTATTTTGATACTTTGACAACGATTTTTCCAGTAGCTTAGAAGAAAACGATGTTTTTTTTTTTAGGTCGTTACAGTACGAAAGAAAAAAAAAATTCGTCAATTATAATTTTTTTTTCGATTTAGATTTGCTTTTCATAGCTGTTTAAGACAATCTTGATGTATTTTGATACTTTGACAACGATTTTTCCAGTAGTTTAGAAGAAAACGATGTTTTTTTTTTTCTTTGGTCGTAACAGTACGAATGAAAAAAAAATGCTGTTATCTCCGTCAATATTAATTTTTTTTGAATAAGATTTGCTTTTCATAGCTGTTTAAGACAATCTTGATGTATTTTGATACTTTGACAACGATTTTTCCAGTAGTTTAGAAGAAAACGATGTTTTTTTTCTTTGGTCGTTACAGTATAATAGAAAACAAAATTCGTTAATATTAATTTTTTTTTAATAAGATTGGCTTTTCATAGCAGTTTAAGACAATCTTGATATATTTTGATACTTTGACAACGATTTTTCCAGTAGTTTAGAAGAAAACGATGTTTTTTTTTTCTTTGGTCGTTACAGTACGAATGAAAAAAAAATGCTGTTATCTTCGTCAATATTAATTTTTTTTCGATTTAGATTGGCTTTTCATAGCTGTTTAAGACAATCTTGATGTATTTTGATACTTTGACAACGATTTTTCCAGTAGTTTAGAAGAAAACGATGTTTTTTTTTTCTTTGGTCGTAACAGTACGAATGAAGAAGAAATGCTGTTATCTCCGTCAATATTAATTTTTTTCGATTTAGATTTGCTTTTCATAGCTGTTTAAGACAATCTTGATGTATTTTGACACTTTGACAACGATTTTTCCAGTAGTTTAGAAGAAAACGATGTTTTTTTTCTTTGGTCGTTACAGTATAATAGAAAACAAAATTTCGTTAATTTTAATTTTTTTTAATAAGATTTGCTTTTCATAGCTCTTTAAGACAATCTTGATGTATTTTGATACTTTGACAACGATTTTTCCAGTAGTTTAGAATAAAACGATGTTTTTTTTTTCTTTGGTCGTAACAGTACGAATGAAAAAGAAATGCTGTTATCTCCGTCAATATTAATTTTTTTTTAATAAGATTGGCTTTTCATAGCTGTTTAAGACAATCTTGATGTATTTTGATACTTTGACAACGATTATTCCAGTAGTTTAGAAGAAAACGATGTTTTTTTTTTCTTTGGTCGTTACAGTACGAATGAAAAAAAAATGCTGTTATCTCCGTCAATATTAATTTTTTTTCGATTTAGATTGCTTTTCATAGCTGTTTAAGACAATCTTGATGTATTTTGATACTTTGACAACGATTTTTCCAGTAGCTTAGAAGAAAACGATGTTTTTTTCTTTGGTCGTTACAGTATGATAGAAAACAAAATTTCGTAAATTTTAATTTTTTTTCGATTTAGAGTTGCTTTTCATAGCTGTTTAAGACAATCTTGATGTATTTTGATACTTTGACAACGATTTTTCCAGTAGCTTAGAAGAAAACGATGTTTCTTTTTTTCTTTGGTCGTTACAGTACGATAGAAAAACAAATGCTGTTATCTTCGTCAATATTAATTTTTTTTCGTTTAAGATTGGCTTTTCATAGCTGTTTAAGACAATCTTGATGTATTTTGATACTTTGACAACGATTTTTTCAGTAGCTTAGAAGAAAACGATGTGTTTTTTTTTGGTCGTTACAGTACGAAAGAAAAAAAAATGCTGTTAACTCCGTCAATGTTAATTTTTTTTTCGATTTAGATTGGCTTTTCATAGCTGTTTAAGACAATCTTGATGTATTTTGATTCTTTGACAACGGTTTTTCCAGTAATTTAGAAGAAAACGATGTTTTTTTTCTTTGGTCGTTACAGTATGATAGAAAACAAAATTTCGTTAATTTTAATTTTTTTTGAATAAGATTTGCTTTTCATAGCTGTTTAAGACAATCTTGATGTATTTTGATACTTTAACAACGATTTTTTCAGTAGTTTAGAAGAAAACGATGTTTTTTTTTTCTTTGGTCGTTACAGTACGAATGAAAAAAAAATGCTGTTATCTCCGTCAATATTAATTTTTTTTGAATAAGATTTGCTTTTCATAGCTGTTTAAGATAATCTTGATGTATTTTGATACTTTGACAACGATTTTTCCAGTAGTTTAGAAGAAAACGATGTTTTTTTTTTCTTTGGTCGTTACAGTACGAATGAAAAAAAAATGCTGTTATCTCCGTCAATATTAATTTTTTTTGAATAAGATTTGCTTTTCATAGCTGTTTAAGACAATCTTGATGTATTTTGATACTTTGACAACGATTTTTCCAGTAGTTTAGAAGAAAACGATGTTTTTTTTTTCTTTGGTCGTTACAGTACGAATGAAAAAAAAAATGCTGTTATCTCCGTCAATATTAATTTTTTTTCGATTTAGATTGGCTTTTCATAGCTGTTTAAGACAATCTTGATGTCTTTTGATTCTTTGACAACGGTTTTTCCAGTAATTTAGAAGAAAACGATGTTTTTTTTCTTTGGTCGTTACAGTATGATAGAAAACAAAATTTCGTTAATTTTAATTTTTTTTGAATAAGATTTGCTTTTCATAGCTGTTTAAGACAATCTTGATGTATTTTGATACTTTAACAACGATTTTTTCAGTAGTTTTGAAGAAAACGATGTTTTTTTTTTCTTTGGTCGTTACAGTACGAATGAAAAAAAAATGCTGTTATCTCCGTCAATATTAATTTTTTTTGAATAAGATTTGCTTTTCATAGCTGTTTAAGACAATCTTGATGTATTTTGATACTTTGACAACGATTTTTCCAGTAGTTTAGAAGAAAACGATGTTTTTTTTTTCTTTGGTCGTTACAGTACGAATGAAAAAAAAAATGCTGTTAACTCCGTCAATGTTAATTTTTTTTTCGATTTAGATTGGCTTTTCATAGCTGTTTAAGACAATCTTGATGTATTTTGATTCTTTGACAACGGTTTTTCCAGTAATTTAGAAGAAAACGATGTTTTTTTTCTTTGGTCGTTACAGTATGATAGAAAACAAAATTTCGTTAATTTTAATTTTTTTTGAATAAGATTTGCTTTTCATAGCTGTTTAAGACAATCTTGATGTATTTTGATACTTTAACAACGATTTTTTCAGTAGTTTTGAAGAAAACGATGTTTTTTTTTTCTTTGGTCGTTACAGTACGAATGAAAAAAAAATGCTGTTATCTCCGTCAATATTAATTTTTTTTGAATAAGATTTGCTTTTCATAGCTGTTTAAGATAATCTTGATGTATTTTGATACTTTGACAACGATTTTTCCAGTAGTTTAGAAGAAAACGATGTTTTTTTTTTCTTTGGTCGTTACAGTACGAATGAAAAAAAAAATGCTGTTAACTCCGTCAATGTTAATTTTTTTTTCGATTTAGATTGGCTTTTCATAGCTGTTTAAGACAATCTTGATGTATTTTGATTCTTTGACAACGGTTTTTCCAGTAATTTAGAAGAAAACGATGTTTTTTTTCTTTGGTCGTTACAGTATGATAGAAAACAAAATTTCGTTAATTTTAATTTTTTTTGAATAAGATTTGCTTTTCATAGCTGTTTAAGACAATCTTGATGTATTTTGATACTTTAACAACGATTTTTTCAGTAGTTTTGAAGAAAACGATGTTTTTTTTTTCTTTGGTCGTTACAGTACGAATGAAAAAAAAATGCTGTTATCTCCGTCAATATTAATTTTTTTTGAATAAGATTTGCTTTTCATAGCTGTTTAAGATAATCTTGATGTATTTTGATACTTTGACAACGATTTTTCCAGTAGTTTAGAAGAAAACGATGTTTTTTTTTTCTTTGGTCGTTACAGTACGAATGAAAAAAAAATGCTGTTATCTCCGTCAATATTAATTTTTTTTGAATAAGATTTGCTTTTCATAGCTGTTTAAGACAATCTTGATGTATTTTGATACTTTGACAACGATTTTTCCAGTAGTTTAGAAGAAAACGATGTTTTTTTTTTCTTTGGTCGTTACAGTACGAATGAAAAAAAAAATGCTGTTAACTCCGTCAATGTTAATTTTTTTTTCGATTTAGATTGGCTTTTCATAGCTGTTTAAGACAATCTTGATGTATTTTGATTCTTTGACAACGGTTTTTCCAGTAATTTAGAAGAAAACGATGTTTTTTTTCTTTGGTCGTTACAGTATGATAGAAAACAAAATTTCGTTAATTTAAATTTTTTTTGAATAAGATTTGCTTTTCATAGCTGTTTAAGACAATCTTGATGTATTTTGATACTTTAACAATGATTTTTTCAGTAGTTTTGAAGAAAACGATGTTTTTTTTTTCTTTGGTCGTTACAGTACGAATGAAAAAAAAATGCTGTTATCTCCGTCAATATTAATTTTTTTTTAATAAGATTTGCTTTTCATAGCTGTTTAAGATAATCTTGATGTATTTTGATACTTTGACAACGATTTTTCCAGTAGTTTAGAAGAAAACGATGTTTTTTTTTTCTTTGGTCGTTGCAGTACGAATGAAAAAAAAATGCTGTTATCTCCGTCAATATTAATTTTTTTTGAATAAGATTTGCTTTTCATAGCTGTTTAAGACAATCTTGATGTATTTTGATACTTTGACAACGATTTTTCCAGTAGTTTAGAAGAAAACGATGTTTTTTTTTTCTTTGGTCGTTACAGTACGAATGAAAAAAAAAATGCTGTTATCTCCGTCAATATTAATTTTTTTTGAATAAGATTTGCTTTTCATAGCTGTTTAAGACAATCTTGATGTCTTTTGATACTTTGACAACGATTTTTCCAGTAGTTTAGAAGAAAACGATGTTTTTTTTCTTTGGTCGTTACAGTATGAAAGAAAAAAAAAATTCGTTAATATTAATTTTTTTTAATAAGATTGGCTTTTCATAGCTGTTTAAGACAATCTTGATATATTTTGATACTTTGACAACGATTTTTCCAGTAGTTTAGAAGAAAACGATGTTTTTTTCTTTGGTCGTTACAGTATGATAGAAAACAAAATTTCGTTAATTTTAATTTTTTTTCGATTTAGAGTTGCTTTTCATAGCTGTTTAAGACAATCTTTATGTATTTTGATACTTTGACAACGATTTTTTCAGTAGTTTAGAAGAAAACGATGTTTTTTTTTTCTTTGGTCGTTACAGTACGAATGAAAAAAAAATGCTGTTATCTCCGTCAATATTAATTTTTTTTGAATAAGGTTTGCTTTTCATAGCTGTTTAAGATAATCTTGATGTATTTTGATACTTTGACAGCGATTTTTCCAGTAGTTTAGAAGAAAACGATGTTTTTTTTTTCTTTGGTCGTTACAGTACGAATGAAAAAAAAATGCTGTTATCTCCGTCAATATTAATTTTTTTTGAATAAGATTTGCTTTTCATAGCTGTTTAAGATAATCTTGATGTATTTTGATACTTTGACAACGATTTTTCCAGTAGTTTAGAAGAAAACGATGTTTTTTTTTTCTTTGGTCGTTACAGTACGAATGAAAAAAAAATGCTGTTATCTCCGTCAATATTAATTTTTTTTCGATTTAGATTGGCTTTTCATAGCTGTTTAAGACAATCTTGATGTCTTTTGATACTTTGACAACGATTTTTCCAGTAGTTTAGAAGAAAACGATGTTTTTTTTCTTTGGTCGTTACAGTATGAAAGAAAAAAAAAATTCGTTAATATTAATTTTTTTTTAATATGATTGGCTTTTCATAGCAGTTTAAGACAATCTTGATATATTTTGATTCTTTGACAACGATTTTTCCAGTAGTTTAGAAGAAAACGATGTTTTTTTTTTCTTTGGCCGTTACAGTACGAATGAAAAAAAAATGCTGTTATCTTCGTCAATATTAATTTTTTTTCGATTTAGATTGGCTTTTCATAGCTGTTTAAGACAATCTTGATGTATTTTGATACTTTGACAACGATTTTTCCAGTAGTTTAGAAGAAAACGATGTTTTTTTTTTTCTTTGGTCGTAACAGTACGAATGAAGAAGAAATGCTGTTATCTCCGTCAATATTAATTTTTTTTGAATAAGATTTGCTTTTCATAGCTGTTTAAGACAATCTTGATGTATTTTGATACTTTGACAACGATTTTTCCAGTAGTTTAGAAGAAAACGATGTTTTTTTTCTTTGGTCGTTACAGTATAATAGAAAACAAAATTCGTTAATATTAATTTTTTTTTAATAAGATTGGCTTTTCATAGCTGTTTAAGACAATCTTGATATATTTTGATACTTTGACAACGATTTTTCCAGTAGTTTAGAAGAAAACGATGTTTTTTTTTTCTTTGGTCGTTACAGTACGAAAGAAAAAAAAATGCTGTTATCTCCGTCAATATTAATTTTTTTTCGATTTAGATTGGCTTTTCATAGCTGTTTAAGACAATCTTGATGTATTTTGATTCTTTGACAACGATTTTTCCAGTAATTTAGAAGAAAACGCTGTTTTTTTCATTGGTCGTTACAGTATAATAGAAAACAAAATTTCGTTAATTTTAATTTTTTTTAATAAGATTTGCTTTTCATAGCTCTTTAAGACAATCTTGATGTATTTTGATACTTTGACAACGATTTTTCCAGTAGTTTAGAATAAAACGATGTTTTTTTTTTCTTTGGTCGTAACAGTACGAATGAAAAAGAAATGCTGTTATCTCCGTCAATATTAATTTTTTTTGAAAAAGATTTGCTTTTTATAGCTGTTTAAGACAATCTTGATGTATTTTGATACTTTGACAACGATTTTTCCAGTAGTTTAGAAGAAAACGATGTTTTTTTTCTTTGGTCGTTACAGTATGAAAGAAAAAAAAAATTCGTTAATATTAATTTTTTTTTAATAAGATTGGCTTTTCATAGCTGTTTAAGACAATCTTGATGTATTTTGATACTTTGACAACGATTATTCCAGTAGTTTAGAAGAAAACGATGTTTTTTTTTTCTTTGGTCGTTACAGTACGAATGAAAAAAAAATGCTGTTATCTCCGTCAATATTAATTTTTTTTCGATTTAGATTGGCTTTTCATAGCTGTTTAAGACAATCTTGATGTATTTTGATACTTTGACAACGATTTTTCCAGTAGCTTAGAAGAAAACGATGTTTTTTTCTTTGGTCGTTACAGTATGATAGAAAACAAAATTTCGTTAATTTTAATTTTTTTTCGATTTAGAGTTGCTTTTCATAGCTGTTTAAGACAATCTTGATGTATTTTGATACTTTGACAACGATTTTTCCAGTAGCTTAGAAGAAAAGGATATTTCTTTTTTTCTTTGGTCGTTACAGTACGATAGAAAAACAAATGCTGTTATCTTCGTCAATATTAATTTTTTTTCGTTTAAGATTGGCTTTTCATAGCTGTTTAAGACAATCTTGATGTATTTTGATACTTTGACAACGATTTTTCCAGTAGCTTAGAAGAAAACGATGTGTTTTTTTTTGGTCGTTACAGTACGAAAGAAAAAAAAATGCTGTTAACTCCGTCAATGTTAATTTTTTTTTCGATTTAGATTGGCTTTTCATAGCTGTTTAAGACAATCTTGATGTATTTTGATTCTTCGACAACGGTTTTTCCAGTAATTTAGAAGAAAACGATGTTTTTTTTCTTTGGTCGTTACAGTATGATAGAAAACAAAATTTCGTTAATTTTAATTTTTTTTGAATAAGATTTGCTTTTCATAGCTGTTTAAGATAACCTTGATATATTTTGATACTTTGACAACGATTTTTCCAGTAGTTTAGAAGAAAACGATGTTTTTTTTTTCTTTGGTCGTTACAGTACGAATGAAAAAAAAATGCTGTTATCTCCGTCAATATTAATTTTTTTTAAATAAGATTGGCTTTTCATAGCTGTTTAAGACAATCTTGATATATTTTGATACTTTGACAACGATTTTTCCAGTAGTTTAGAAGAAAACGATGTTTTTTTTTCTTTGGTCGTTACAGTACGAATGAAAAAAAAAATGCTGTTATCTCCGTCAATATTAATTTTTTTTCGATTTAGATTGGCTTTTCATAGCTGTTTAAGACAATCTTGATGTATTTTGATACTTTGACAACGATTTTTCCAGTAGCTTAGAAGAAAACGATGTTTTTTTCTTTGGTCGTTACAGTATGATAGAAAACAAAATTTCGTTAATTTTAATTTTTTTTCGATTTAGATTGGCTTTTCATAGCTGTTTAAGACAATCTTGATGTATTTTGATTCTTTGACAACGATTTTTCCAGTAGTTTAGAAGAAAACGATGTTTTTTTTTCTTTGGTCGTTACAGTACGAATGAAAAAAAAATGCTGTTATCTCCGTCAATATTAATTTTTTTTCGATTTAGATTGGCTTTTCATAGCTGTTTAAGACAATCTTGATGTATTTTGATACTTTGACAACGATTTTTCCAGTAGCTTAGAAGAAAACGATGTTTTTTTCTTTGGTCGTTACAGTATGATAGAAAACAAAATTTCGTTAATTTTAATTTTTTTTCGATTTAGAGTTGCTTTTCATAGCTGTTTAAGACAATCTTGATGTATTTTGATACTTTGACAACGATTTTTCCAGTAGCTTAGAAGAAAAGGATATTTCTTTTTTTCTTTGGTCGTTACAGTACGATAGAAAAACAAATGCTGTTATCTTCGTCAATATTAATTTTTTTTCGTTTAAGATTGGCTTTTCATAGCTGTTTAAGACAATCTTGATGTATTTTGATACTTTGACAACGATTTTTCCAGTAGTTTAGAAGAAAACGATGTTTTTTTTTTCTTTGGTCGTAACAGTACGAATGAAAAAGAAATGCTGTTATCTCCGTCAATATTAATGTTTTTTGAATAAGATTTGCTTTTCATAGCTGTTTAAGACAATCTTGATGTATTTTGATACTTTGACAACGATTTTTTCAGTAGTTTAAAAGAAAACGATGTTTTTTTTTTTTTTTGGTCGTTACAGTACGAATGAAAAAAAAATGCTGTTATCTCCGTCAATATTAATTATTTTGAATAAGATTTGCTTTTCATAGCTGTTTAAGACAATCTTGATGTATTTTGATACTTTGACAACGATTTTTCCAGTAGTTTAGAAGAAAACGATGTTTTTTTTCTTTGGTCGTTACAGTATGAAAGAAAAAAAAAATTCGTTAATATTAATTTTTTTAATAAGATTGGCTTTTCATAGCTGTTTAAGACAATCTTGATATATTTTGATACTTTGACAACGATTTTTCCAGTAGTTTAGAAGAAAACGATGTTTTTTTTCTTTGGTCGTTACAGTACGAAAGAAAAAAAAAATGCTGTTAACTCCGTCAATGTTAATTTTTTTTTATTTAGATTGGCTTTTCATAGCTGTTTAAGACAATCTTGATGTATTTTGATTCTTTGACAACGATTTTTCCAGTAGTTTAGAAGAAAACGCTGTTTTTTTCTTTGGTCGTTACAGTATGATAGAAAACAAAATTTCGTCAATATTAATTTTTTTTGAATAAGATTTGCTTTTCATAGCTGTTTAAGACAATCTTGATGTATTTTGATATTTTGACAATGATTTTTCCAGTAGTTTAGAAGAAAACGATGTTTTTTTTTTCTTTGGTCGTTACAGTATGAAAGAAAAAAAAAATTCGTTAATATTAATTTTTTTTTAATAAGATTGTCTTTTCATAGCTGTTTAAGACAATCTTGATATATTTTGATACTTTGACAACGATTTTTCCAGTAGTTTAGAAGAAAACGATGTTTTTTTTTTCTTTGGTCGTTACAGTACGAATGAAAAAAAAATGCTGTTATCTCCGTCAATATTAATTTTTTTTCGATTTAGATTGGCTTTTCATAGCTGTTTAAGACAATCTTGATGTATTTTGATACTTTGACAACGATTTTTCCAGTAGCTTAGAAGAAAACGATGTTTTTTCTTTGGTCGTTACAGTATGATAGAAAACAAAATTTCGTTAATATTAATTTTTTTCGATTTAGATTGGCTTTTCATAGCTGTTTAAGACAATCTTGATGTATTTTGATTCTTTGACAACGAATTTTCTAGTAGTTTAGAAGAAAACGCTGTTTTTTTCTTTGGTCGTTACAGTATGATAGAAAACAAAATTTCGTTAATTTTAATTTTTTTTGAATAAGATTTGCTTTTCATAGCTCTTTAAGACAATCTTGATGTATTTTGATACTTTGACAACGATTTTTCCAGTAGTTTAGAAGAAAACGATGTTTTTTTTTTCTTTGGTCGTAACAGTACGAATGAAAAAGAAATGCTGTTATCTCCGTCAATATTAATTTTTTTTGAATAAGATTTGCTTTTCATAGCTGTTTAAGACAATCTTGATGTATTTTGATACTTTGACAACGATTTTTCCAGTAGTTTAGAAGAAAACGATGTTTTTTTTTTCTTTGGTCGTTACAGTACGAATGAAAAAAAAATGCTGTTATCTCCGTCAATATTAATTTTTTTTCGATTTAGATTGGCTTTTCATAGCTGTTTAAGACAATCTTGATGTATTTTGATACTTTGACAACGATTTTTCCAGTAGCTTAGAAGAAAACGATGTTTTTTCTTTGGTCGTTACAGTATGATAGAAAACAAAATTTCGTTAATATTAATTTTTTTCGATTTAGATTGGCTTTTCATAGCTGTTTAAGACAATCTTGATGTATTTTGATTCTTTGACAACGAATTTTCTAGTAGTTTAGAAGAAAACGCTGTTTTTTTCTTTGGTCGTTACAGTATGATAGAAAACAAAATTTCGTTAATTTTAATTTTTTTTTAATAAGATTTGCTTTTCATAGCTCTTTAAGACAATCTTGATGTATTTTGATACTTTGACAACGATTTTTCCAGTAGTTTAGAAGAAAACGATGTTTTTTTTTTCTTTGGTCGTAACAGTACGAATGAAAAAGAAATGCTGTTATCTCCGTCAATATTAATTTTTTTTGAATAAGATTTGCTTTTCATAGCTGTTTAAGACAATCTTGATGTATTTTGATACTTTGACAACGATTTTTCCAGTAGTTTAGAAGAAAACGATGTTTTTTTTTTTTTGGTCGTTACAGTATGAAAGAAAAAAAAAATTCGTTAATATTAATTTTTTTTTAATAAGATTGGCTTTTCATAGCTGTTTAAGACAATCTTGATATATTTTGATACTTTGACAACGATTTTTCCAGTAGTTTAGAAGAAAACGATGTTATTTTTTTTTGGTCGTTACAGTATGAAAGAAAAAAAAAATTCGTTAATATTAATTTTTTTTTAATAAGATTGGCTTTTCATAGCTGTTTAAGACAATCTTGATATATTTTGATACTTTGACAACGATTTTTCCAGTAGTTTAGAAGAAAACGATGTTTTTTTTTTCTTTGGTCGTTACAGTACGAATGAAAAAAAAATGCTGTTATCTCCGTCAATATTAATTTTTTTTGAATAAGATTTGCTTTTCATAGCTGTTTAAGACAATCTTGATGTATTTTGATACATTGACAACGATTTTTCCAGTAGTTTAGAAGAAAACGATGTTTTTTTTTTTTGGTCGTTACAGTATGAAAGAAAAAAAAAATTCGTTAATATTAATTTTTTTTTAATAAGATTGGCTTTTCATAGCTGTTTAAGACAATCTTGATATATTTTGATACTTTGACAACGATTTTTCCAGTAGTTTAGAAGAAAACGATGTTTTTTTTTTTTGGTCGTTACAGTATGAAAGAAAAAAAAAATTCGTTAATATTAATTTTTTTTTAATAAGATTGGCTTTTCATAGCTGTTTAAGACAATCTTGATATATTTTGATACTTTGACAACGATTTTTCCAGTAGTTTAGAAGAAAACGATGTTTTTTTTTTCTTTGGTCGTTACAGTACGAATGAAAAAAAAATGCTGTTATCTCCGTCAATATTAATTTTTTTTGAATAAGATTTGCTTTTCATAGCTGTTTAAGACAATCTTGATGTATTTTGATACTTTGACAACGATTTTTCCAGTAGTTTAGAAGAAAACGATGTTTTTTTTTTTTTTGGTCGTTACAGTACGAATGAAAAAAAAATGCTGTTATCTCCGTCAATATTAATTTTTTTTCGATTTAGATTGGCTTTTCATAGCTGTTTAAGACAATCTTGATGTATTTTGATACTTTGACAACGATTTTTCCAGTAGCTTAGAAGAAAACGATGTTTTTTTCTTTGGTCGTTACAGTACGAATGAAAAAAAAATGCTGTTATCTCCGTCAATATTAATTTTTTTTGAATAAGATTTGCTTTTCATAGCTGTTTAAGACAATCTTGATGTATTTTGATACTTTGACAACGATTTTTCCAGTAGTTTAGAAGAAAACGATGTTTTTTTTTTTTTTGGTCGTTACAGTACGAATGAAAAAAAAATGCTGTTATCTCCGTCAATATTAATTTTTTTTGAATAAGATTTGCTTTTCATAGCTGTTTAAGACAATCTTGATGTATTTTGATACTTTGACAACGATTTTTCCAGTAGTTTAGAAGAAAACGATGTTTTTTTTCTTTGGTCGTTACAGTATGAAAGAAAAAAAAAATTCGTTAATATTAATTTTTTTAATAAGATTGGCTTTTCATAGCTGTTTAAGACAATCTTGATATATTTTGATACTTTGACAACGATTTTTCCAGTAGTTTAGAATAAAACGATGTTTTTTTTCTTTGGTCGTTACAGTACGAAAGAAAAAAAAAATGCTGTTAACTCCGTCAATGTTAATTTTTTTTCGATTTAGATTGGCTTTTCATAGCTGTTTAAGACAATCTTGATATATTTTGATTCTTTGACAACGATTTTTCCAGTAGTCTAGAAGAAAACGCTGTTTTTTTCTTTGGTCGTTACAGTATGAAAGAAAAAAAAAATTCGTTAATATTAATTTTTTTTTAATAAGATTGGCTTTTCATAGCTGTTTAAGACAATCTTGATATATTTTGATACTTTGACAACGATTTTTCCAGTAGTTTAGAAGAAAACGATGTTTTTTTTTTTTTTGGTCGTTACAGTACGAATGAAAAAAAAATGCTGTTATCTCCGTCAATATTAATTTTTTTTGAATAAGATTTGCTTTTCATAGCTGTCTAAGACAATCTTGATGTATTTTGATACTTTGACAACGATTTTTCCAGTAGTTTAGAAGAAAACGATGTTTTTTTTCTTTGGTCGTTACAGTATGAAAGAAAAAAAAAATGCTGTTAACTCCGTCAATGTTAATTTTTTTTCGATTTAGATTGGCTTTTCATAGCTGTTTAAGACAATCTTGATGTATTTTGATACTTTGACAACGATTTTTCCAGTAGTTTAAAAGAAAACGATGTTTTTTTTTTTTTTTGGTCGTTACAGTACGAATGAAAAAAAAATGCTGTTATCTCCGTCAATATTAATTTTTTTTCGATTTAGATTGGCTTTTCATAGCTGTTTAAGACAATCTTGATGTATTTTGATACTTTGACAACGATTTTTCCAGTAGCTTAGAAGAAAACGATGTTTTTTCTTTGGTCGTTACAGTATGATAGAAAACAAAATTTCGTTAATATTAATTTTTTTCGATTTAGATTGGCTTTTCATAGCTGTTTAAGACAATCTTGATGTATTTTGATTCTTTGACAACGAATTTTCTAGTAGTTTAGAAGAAAACGCTGTTTTTTTCTTTGGTCGTTACAGTATGATAGAAAACAAAATTTCGTTAATTTTAATTTTTTTTGAATAAGATTTGCTTTTCATAGCTCTTTAAGACAATCTTGATGTATTTTGATACTTTGACAACGATTTTTCCAGTAGTTTAGAAGAAAACGATGTTTTTTTTTTCTTTGGTCGTAACAGTACGAATGAAAAAGAAATGCTGTTATCTCCGTCAATATTAATTTTTTTTGAATAAGATTTGCTTTTCATAGCTGTTTAAGACAATCTTGATGTATTTTGATACTTTGACAACGATTTTTCCAGTAGTTTAGAAGAAAACGATGTTTTTTTTTTTTTGGTCGTTACAGTATGAAAGAAAAAAAAAATTCGTTAATATTAATTTTTTTTTAATAAGATTGGCTTTTCATAGCTGTTTAAGACAATCTTGATATATTTTGATACTTTGACAACGATTTTTCCAGTAGTTTAGAAGAAAACGATGTTATTTTTTTTTGGTCGTTACAGTATGAAAGAAAAAAAAAATTCGTTAATATTAATTTTTTTTTAATAAGATTGGCTTTTCATAGCTGTTTAAGACAATCTTGATATATTTTGATACTTTGACAACGATTTTTCCAGTAGTTTAGAAGAAAACGATGTTTTTTTTTTCTTTGGTCGTTACAGTACGAATGAAAAAAAAATGCTGTTATCTCCGTCAATATTAATTTTTTTTGAATAAGATTTGCTTTTCATAGCTGTTTAAGACAATCTTGATGTATTTTGATACTTTGACAACGATTTTTCCAGTAGTTTAGAAGAAAACGATGTTTTTTTTTTTTGGTCGTTACAGTATGAAAGAAAAAAAAAATTCGTTAATATTAATTTTTTTTTAATAAGATTGGCTTTTCATAGCTGTTTAAGACAATCTTGATATATTTTGATACTTTGACAACGATTTTTCCAGTAGTTTAGAAGAAAACGATGTTTTTTTTTTTTGGTCGTTACAGTATGAAAGAAAAAAAAAATTCGTTAATATTAATTTTTTTTTAATAAGATTGGCTTTTCATAGCTGTTTAAGACAATCTTGATATATTTTGATACTTTGACAACGATTATTCCAGTAGTTTAGAAGAAAACGATGTTTTTTTTTTCTTTGGTCGTTACAGTACGAATGAAAAAAAAATGCTGTTATCTCCGTCAATATTAATTTTTTTTGAATAAGATTTGCTTTTCATAGCTGTTTAAGACAATCTTGATGTATTTTGATACTTTGACAACGATTTTTCCAGTAGTTTAGAAGAAAACGATGTTTTTTTTTTTTTTGGTCGTTACAGTACGAATGAAAAAAAAATGCTGTTATCTCCGTCAATATTAATTTTTTTTCGATTTAGATTGGCTTTTCATAGCTGTTTAAGACAATCTTGATGTATTTTGATACTTTGACAACGATTTTTCCAGTAGCTTAGAAGAAAACGATGTTTTTTTCTTTGGTCGTTACAGTACGAAAGAAAAAAAAATGCTGTTATCTCCGTCAATATTAATTTTTTTTGAATAAGATTTGCTTTTCATAGCTGTTTAAGACAATCTTGATGTATTTTGATACTTTGACAACGATTTTTCCAGTAGTTTAGAAGAAAACGATGTTTTTTTTTTTTTTGGTCGTTACAGTACGAATGAAAAAAAAATGCTGTTATCTCCGTCAATATTAATTTTTTTTGAATAAGATTTGCTTTTCATAGCTGTTTAAGACAATCTTGATGTATTTTGATACTTTGACAACGATTTTTCCAGTAGTTTAGAAGAAAACGATGTTTTTTTTCTTTGGTCGTTACAGTATGAAAGAAAAAAAAAATTCGTTAATATTAATTTTTTTAATAAGATTGGCTTTTCATAGCTGTTTAAGACAATCTTGATATATTTTGATACTTTGACAACGATTTTTCCAGTAGTTTAGAATAAAACGATGTTTTTTTTCTTTGGTCGTTACAGTACGAAAGAAAAAAAAAATGCTGTTAACTCCGTCAATGTTAATTTTTTTTCGATTTAGATTGGCTTTTCATAGCTGTTTAAGACAATCTTGATATATTTTGATTCTTTGACAACGATTTTTCCAGTAGTCTAGAAGAAAACGCTGTTTTTTTCTTTGGTCGTTACAGTATGAAAGAAAAAAAAAATTCGTTAATATTAATTTTTTTTTAATAAGATTGGCTTTTCATAGCTGTTTAAGACAATCTTGATATATTTTGATACTTTGACAACGATTTTTCCAGTAGTTTAGAAGAAAACGATGTTTTTTTTTTTTTTGGTCGTTACAGTACGAATGAAAAAAAAATGCTGTTATCTCCGTCAATATTAATTTTTTTTGAATAAGATTTGCTTTTCATAGCTGTCTAAGACAATCTTGATGTATTTTGATACTTTGACAACGATTTTTCCAGTAGTTTAGAAGAAAACGATGTTTTTTTTCTTTGGTCGTTACAGTATGAAAGAAAAAAAAAATGCTGTTAACTCCGTCAATGTTAATTTTTTTTCGATTTAGATTGGCTTTTCATAGCTGTTTAAGACAATCTTGATGTATTTTGATACTTTGACAACGATTTTTCCAGTAGTTTAAAAGAAAACGATGTTTTTTTTTTTTTTTGGTCGTTACAGTACGAATGAAAAAAAAATGCTGTTATCTCCGTCAATATTAATTTTTTTTGAATAAGATTTGCTTTTCATAGCTGTTTAAGACAATCTTGATGTATTTTGATACTTTGACAACGATTTTTCCAGTAGTTTAGAAGAAAACGATGTTTTTTTTCTTTGGTCGTTACAGTATGAAAGAAAAAAAAAATTCGTTAATATTAATTTTTTTAATAAGATTGGCTTTTCATAGCTGTTTAAGACAATCTTGATATATTTTGATACTTTGACAACGATTTTTCCAGTAGTTTAGAAGAAAACGATGTTTTTTTTCTTTGGTCGTTACAGTACGAAAGAAAAAAAAAATGCTGTTAACTCCGTCAATGTTAATTTTTTTTCGATTTAGATTGGCTTTTCATAGCTGTTTAAGACAATCTTGATGTATTTTGATTCTTTGACAAAGATTTTTCCAGTAGTTTAGAAGAAAACGCTGTTTTTTTCTTTGGTCGTTACAGTATGATAGAAAACAAAATTTCGTCAATATTAATTTTTTTTGAATAAGATTTGCTTTTCATAGCTGTTTAAGACAATCTTGATGTATTTTGATATTTTGACAATGATTTTTCCAGTAGTTTAGAAGAAAACGATGTTTTTTTTTTCTTTGGTCGTTACAGTATGAAAGAAAAAAAAAATTCGTTAATATTAATTTTTTTTTAATAAGATTGGCTTTTCATAGCTGTTTAAGACAATCTTGATATATTTTGATACTTTGACAACGATTTTTCCAGTAGTTTAGAAGAAAACGATGTTTTTTTTTTCTTTGGTCGTTACAGTACGAATGAAAAAAAAATGCTGTTATCTCCGTCAATATTAATTTTTTTTCGATTAAGATTGGCTTTTCATAGCTGTTTAAGACAATCTTGATGAATTTTGATACTTTGACAACGATTTTTCCAGTAGCTTAGAAGAAAACGCTGTTTTTTTCTTTGGTCGTAACAGTATGATAGAAAACAAAATTTCGTTAATTTTAATTTTTTTCGATTTAGATTGGCTTTTCATAGCTGTTTAAGACAATCTTGATGTATTTTGATTCTTTGACAACGAATTTTCCAGTAGTTTAGAAGAAAACGCTGTTTTTTTCTTTGGTCGTTACAGTATGATAGAAAACAAAATTTCGTTAATTTTAATTTTTTTTGAATAAGATTTGCTTTTCATAGCTCTTTAAGACAATCTTGATGTATTTTGATACTTTGACAACGATTTTTCCAGTAGTTTAGAAGAAAACGATGTTTTTTTTTCTTTGGTCGTAACAGTACGAATGAAAAAGAAATGCTGTTATCTCCGTCAATATTAATTTTTTTTGAATAAGATTTGCTTTTCATAGCTGTTTAAGACAATCTTGATGTATTTTGATACTTTGACAACGATTTTTCCAGTAGTTTAGAAGAAAACGATGTTATTTTTTTTTGGTCGTTACAGTATGAAAGAAAAAAAAAATTCGTTAATATTAATTTTTTTTTAATAAGATTGGCTTTTCATAGCTGTTTAAGACAATCTTGATATATTTTGATACTTTGACAACGATTTTTCCAGTAGTTTAGAAGAAAACGATGTTTTTTTTTTCTTTGGTCGTTACAGTACGAATGAAAAAAAAAATGCTGTTATCTCCGTCAATATTTATTTTTTTTCGATTTAGATTGGCTTTTCATAGCTGTTTAAGACAATCTTGATGTATTTTGATACTTTGACAACGATTTTTCCAGTAGCTTAGAAGAAAACGATGTTTTTTTCTTTGGTCGTTACAGTATGATAGAAAACAAAATTTCGTTAATTTTAATTTTTTTTCGATTTAGAGTTGCTTTTCATAGTTGTTTAAGACAATCTTGATGTATTTTGATACTTTGACAACGATTTTTCCAGTAGCTTAGAAGAAAAGGATATTTATTTTTTTCTTTGGTCTTACAGTACGATAGAAAAACAAATGCTGTTATCTTCGTCAATGTTAATTTTTTTTCGTTTAAGATTGGCTTTTCATAGCTGTTTAAGACAATCTTGATGTATTTTGATACTTTGACAACGATTTTTCCAGTAGCTTAGAAGAAAACGATGTTTTTTTTTGGTCGTTACAGTACGAAAGAAAAAAAAAATGCTGTTAACTCCGTCAATGTTAATTTTTTTTTCGATTTAGATTGGCTTTTCATAGCTGTTTAAGACAATCTTGATGTATTTTGATTCTTTGACAACGATTTTTCCAGTAATTTAGAAGAAAACGATGTTTTTTTTCTTTGGTCGTTACAGTATGATAGAAAACAAAATTTCGTTAATTTTAATTTTTTTTGAATAAGATTTGCTTTTCATAGCTGTTTAAGACAATCTTGATGTATTTTGATACTTTGACAACGATTTTTTCAGTAGTTTAGAAGAAAACGATGTTTTTTTTTTTTGGTCGTTACAGTATGAAAGAAAAAAAAAATTCGTTAATATTAATTTTTTTTTAATAAGATTGGCTTTTCATAGCTGTTTAAGACAATCTTGATATATTTTGATACTTTGACAACGATTTTTCCAGTAGTTTAGAAGAAAACGATGTTTTTTTTTTCTTTGGTCGTTACAGTACGAATGAAAAAAAAATGCTGTTATCTCCGTCAATATTAATTTTTTTTGAATAAGATTTGCTTTTCATAGCTGTTTAAGACAATCTTGATGTATTTTGATACTTTGACAACGATTTTTCCAGTAGTTTAGAAGAAAACGATGTTTTTTTTTTTGGTCGTTACAGTATGAAAGAAAAAAAAAATTCGTTAATATTAATTTTTTTTTAATAAGATTGGCTTTTCATAGCTGTTTAAGACAATCTTGATATATTTTGATACTTTGACAACGATTTTTCCAGTAGTTTAGAAGAAAACGATGTTTTTTTTTTCTTTGGTCGTTACAGTACGAATGAAAAAAAAATGCTGTTATCTCCGTCAATATTAATATTTTTTCGATTAAGATTGGCTTTTCATAGCTGTTTAAGACAATCTTGATGTATTTTGATTCTTTGACAACGATTTTTCCAGTAATTTAGAAGAAAACGATGTTTTTTTTCTTTGGTCGTTACAGTATGATAGAAAACAAAATTTCGTTAATTTTAATTTTTTTTGAATAAGATTTGCTTTTCATAGCTGTTTAAGACAATCTTGATGTATTTTGATACTTTGACAACGATTTTTTCAGTAGTTTAGAAGAAAACGATGTTTTTTTTTTCTTTGGTCGTTACAGTACGAATGAAAAAAAAATGCTGTTATCTCCGTCAATATTAATTTTTTTTGAATAAGATTTGCTTTTCATAGCTGTTTAAGACAATCTTGATGTATTTTGATACTTTGACAACGATTTTTCCAGTAGTTTAGAAGAAAACGATGTTTTTTTTCTTTGGTCGTTACAGTATGATAGAAAACAAAATTTCGTTAATTTTAATTTTTTTTGAATAAGATTTGCTTTTCATAGCTGTTTAAGACAATCTTGATGTATTTTGATACTTTGACAACGATTTTTTCAGTAGTTTAGAAGAAAACGATGTTTTTTTTTTCTTTGGTCGTTACAGTACGAATGAAAAAAAAATGCTGTTATCTCCGTCAATATTAATTTTTTTTGAATAAGATTTGCTTTTCATAGCTGTTTAAGACAATCTTGATGTATTTTGATACTTTGACAACGATTTTTCCAGTCGTTTAAAAGAAAACGATGTTTTTTTTTTCTTTGGTCGTTACAGTATGATAGAAAACAAAATTTCGTTAATTTTAATTTTTTTTCGATTTAGAGTTGGTTTTCATAGCTGTTTAAGACAATCTTGATGTATTTTGATACTTTGACAACGATTTTTCCAGTACCTTAGAAGAAAAGGATATTTCTTTTTTTCTTTGGTCGTTACAGTACGAATGAAAAAAAAATGCTGTTATCTCCGTCAATATTAATTTTTTTTTCGATTTAGATTGGCTTTTCATAGCTGTTTAAGACAATCTTGATGTATTTTGATACTTTGACAACGATTTTTCCAGTAGCTTAGAAGAAAACGATTTTTTTTTCTTTGGTCGTTACAGTATGATAGAAAACAAAATTTCGTTAATTTTAATTTTTTTTCGATTTAGAGTTGGTTTTCATAGCTGTTTAAGACAATCTTGATGTATTTTGATATTTTGACAACGATTTTTCCAGTAGCTTAGAAGAAAAGGATATTTCTTTTTTTCTTTGGTCGTTACAGTACGATAGAAAAACAAATGCTATCAACTCCGGCAATATTAATTTTTTTTTAATAAGATTGGCTTTTCATAGCTGTTTAAGACAATCTTGATGTATTTTGATACTTTGACAACGATTTTTCCAGTAGCTTAGAAGAAAACGATGTTTTTTTTTGGTCGTTACAGTACGAAAGAAAAAAAAAATGCTGTTAACTCCGTCAATGTTAATTTTTTTTTCGATTTAGATTGGCTTTTCATAGCTGTTTAAGACAATCTTGATGTATTTTGATACTTTGACAACGATTTTTCCAGTAGCTTAGAAGAAAAGGATATTTCTTTTTTTCTTTGGTCGTTACAGTACGATAGAAAAACAAATGCTGTTATCTTCGTCAATATTAATTTTTTTTCGTTTAAGATTGGCTTTTCATAGCTGTTTAAGACAATCTTGATGTATTTTGATTCTTTGACAACGATTTTTCCAGTAATTTAGAAGAAAACGATGTTTTTTTTCTTTGGTCGTTACAGTATGATTGAAAACAAAATTTTGTTAATTTTAATTTTTTTTTAATAAGATTTGCTTTTCATAGCTGTTTAAGACAATCTTGATGTATTTTGATACTTTGACAACGATTTTTTCAGTAGTTTAGAAGAAAACGATGTTTTTTTTTTCTTTGGTCGTTACAGTACGAATGAAAAAAAAATGCTGTTATATCCGTCAATATTAATTTTTTTTTAAAAAGATTGGCTTTTCATAGCTGTTTAAGACAATCTTGATGTATTTTGATACTTTGACAACGATTTATCCAGTAGTTTAGAAGAAAACGATGTTTTTTTTTTTCTTTGGTCGTTACAGTACGAATGAAAAAAAAATGCTGTTATCCCCGTCAATATTAATTTTTTTTGAATAAGATTGGCTTTTCATAGCTGTTTAAGACAATCTTGATGTATTTTGATACTTTGACAACGATTTTTCCAGTAGTTTAGAAGAAAACGATGTTTTTTTTTTCTTTGGTCGTTAGAGTACGAATGAAAAAAAAATGCTGTTATCTCCGTCAATATTAATTTTTTTTTGAATAAGATTGGCTTTTCATAGCTGTTTAAGACAATCTTGATGTATTTTGATACTTTGACAACGATTTTTCTAGTAGTTTAGAAGAAAACGATGTTTTTTTTCTTAGGTCGTTACAGTATGATAGAAACCAAATTTCGTTAATTTTAATTTTTTTTGAATAAGATTTGCTTTTCATAGCTGTTTAAGAAAATCTTGATGTATTTTGATACTTTGACAACGATTTTTTCAGTAGTTTAGAAGAAAACGATGTTTTTTTTTTCTTTGGTCGTTACAGTACGAATGAAAAAAAAATGCTGTTATCTCCGTCAATATTAATTTTTTTTGAATAAGATTTGCTTTTCATAGCTGTTTAAGACAATCTTGATGTATTTTGATACTTTGACAACGATTTTTCCAGTAGTTTAGAAAAAAACGATGTTTTTTTTTCTTTGGTCGTTACAGTACGAATGAAAAAAAAATGCTGTTATCTCCGTCAATATTAATTTTTTTTTAATAAGATTGGCTTTTCATAGCTGTTTAAGACAATCTTGATGTATTTTGATACTTTGACAACTATTTTTCTAGTAGTTTAGAAGAAAACGATGTTTTTTTTCTTTGGTCGTTACAGTACGAAAGAAAAAAAAATGCTGTTAACTCCGTCAATGTTAATTTTTTTTCGATTTAGATTTGCTTTTCATAGCTGTTTAAGACAATCTTGATGTATTTTGATTCTTTGACAACGATTTTTCCAGTAGTTTAGAAGAAAACGCTGTTTTTTTCTTTCGTCGTTACAGTATGATAGAAAACAAAATTTCGTTAATTTCAATTTTTTTTGAATAAGATTTGCTTTTCATAGCTGTTTAAGACAATCTTGATGTATTTTGATACTTTGACAACGATTTTTCCAGTAGTTTAGAAGAAAATGATGTTTTTTTTTCTTTGGTCGTAACAGTACGAATGAAAAAGAAATGCTGTTAACTCCGTCAATGTTAATTTTTTTTTCGATTTAGATTGGCTTTTCATAGCTGTTTAAGACAATCTTGATGTATTTTGATTCTTTGACAACGATTTTTCCAGTAGTTTAGAAGAAAACGCTGTTTTTTTCTTTGGTCGTTACAGTATGATAGAAAACAAAATTTCGATAATTTTAATTTTTTTTGAATAAGATTTGCTTTTCATAGCTGTTTAAGATAATCTTGATGTATTTTGATACTTTGACAATGATTTTTTCAGTAGTTTAGAAGAAAACGATGATTTTTTTTTCTTTGGTCGTTACAGTACGAATGAAAAAAAAATGCTGTTATCTCCGTCAATATTAATTTTTTTTGAATAAGATTTGCTTTTCATAGCTGTTTAAGACAATCTTGATGTATTTTGATACTTTGACAACGATTTTTCCAGTAGTTTAGAAAAAAACGATGTTTTTTTTCTTTGGTCGTTACAGTATGAAAGAAAAAAAAAATTCGTTAATATTAATTTTTTTTTAAAAAGATTGGCTTTTCATAGCTGTTTAAGACAATCTTTATGTATTTTGATACTATGACAACGATTTTTCCAGTAGTTTAGAAGAAAATGATGTTTTTTTTTCTTTGGTCGTAACAGTACGAATGAAAAAGAAATGCTGTTAACTCCGTCAATGTTAATTTTTTTTTCGATTTAGATTGGCTTTTCATAGCTGTTTAAGACAATCTTGATGTATTTTGATTCTTTGACAACGATTTTTCCAGTAGTTTAGAAGAAAACGCTGTTTTTTTCTTTGGTCGTTACAGTATGATAGAAAACAAATTTCGATAATTTTAATTTTTTTTGAATAAGATTTGCTTTTCATAGCTGTTTAAGACAATCTTGATGTATTTTGATACTTTGACAATGATTTTTTCAGTAGTTTAGAAGAAAACGATGATTTTTTTTTCTTTGGTCGTTACAGTACGAATGAAAAAAAAATGCTGTTATCTCCGTCAATATTAATTTTTTTTGAATAAGATTTGCTTTTCATAGCTGTTTAAGACAATCTTGATGTATTTTGATACTTTGACAACGATTTTTCCAGTAGTTTAGAAAAAAACGATGTTTTTTTTCTTTGGTCGTTACAGTGTGAAAGAAAAAAAAAATTCGTTAATATTAATTTTTTTTTTTAAAAAAGATTGGCTTTTCATAGCTGTTTAAGACAATCTTTATGTATTTTGATACTTTGACAACGATTTTTCCAGTAGTTTAGAAGAAAACGATGTTTTTTTTTTCTTTGGTCGTTACAGTACGAATGAAAAAAAAATGCTGTTATCTCCGTCAATATTAATTTTTTTTGAATAAGATTTGCTTTTCATAGCTGTTTAAGACAATCTTGATGTATTTTGATACTTTGACAACGATTTTTCCAGTAGTTTAGAAGAAAACGATGTTTTTTTCTTTGGTCGTTACAGTATGATAGAAAACAAATTTCGATAATTTTAATTTTTATTGAATAAGATTTGCTTGTCATAGCTGTTTAAGACAATCTTGATGTATTTTGATACTTTGACAATGATTTTTTCAGTAGTTTAGAAGAAAACGATGATTTTTTTTTCTTTGGTCGTTACAGTACGAATGAAAAAAAAATGCTGTTATCTCCGTCAATATTAATTTTTTTTGAATAAGATTTGCTTTTCGTAGCTGTTTAAGACAATCTTGATGTATTTTGATACTTTGACAACGATTTTTCCAGTAGTTTAGAAAAAAACGATGTTTTTTTTCTTTGGTCGTTACAGTATGAAAGAAAAAAAAAATTCGTTAATATTAATTTTTTTTTAAAAAGATTGGCTTTTCATAGCTGTTTAAGACAATCTCGATGTATTTTGATACTTTGACAACGATTTTTCCAGTAGTTTAGAAGAAAACGATGTTTTTTTTTTCTTTGGTCGTTACAGTACGAATGAAAAAAAAATGCTGTTATCTCCGTCAATATTAATTTTTTTTTGAATAAGATTGGCTTTTCATAGCTGTTTAAGACAATCTTTATGTATTTTGATACTTTGACAACGATTTTTCCAGTAGTTTAGAAGAAAACGATGGTTTTTTTTTCTTTTTTCGTTACAGTACGAATGAAAAAAAAATGCTGTTATCTCCGTCAATATTAATTTTTTTTGAATAAGATTTGCTTTTCATAGCTGTTTAAGACAATCTTGATGTATTTTGATTCTTTGACAACGATTTTTCCAGTAGTTTAGAAGAAAACGCTGTTTTTTTCTTTGGTCGTTACAGTATGATAGAAAACAAAATTTCGTTAATTTCAATTTTTTTTGAATAAGATTTGCTTTTCATAGCTGTTTAAGACAATCTTGATGTATTTTGATACTTTGACAACGATTTTTCCAGTAGTTAAGAAGAAAATGATGTTTTTTTTTCTTTGGTCGTAACAGTACGAATGAAAAAAAAATGCTGTTATCTCCGTCAATATTAATTTTTTTTGAATAAGATTTGCTTTTCATAGCTGTTTAAGACAATCTTGATGTATTTTGATTCTTTGACAACGATTTTTCCAGTAGTTTAGAAGAAAACGCTGTTTTTTTCTTTGGTCGCTACAGTATGATAGAAAACAAAATTTCGTTAATTTCAATTTTTTTTGAATAAGATTTGCTTTTCATAGCTGTTTAAGACAATCTTGATGTATTTTGATACTTTGACAACGATTTTTCCAGTAGTTAAGAAGAAAATGATGTTTTTTTTTCTTTGGTCGTAACAGTACGAATGAAAAAAAAATGCTGTTATCTCCGTCAATATTAATTTTTTTTGAATAAGATTTGCTATTCATAGCTGTTTAAGACAATCTTGATGTATTTTGATTCTTTGACAACGATTTTTCCAGTAGATTAGAAGAAAACGCTGTTTTTTTCTTTGGTCGTTACAGTATGATAGAAAACAAAATTTCGATAATTTTAATTTTTTTTTAATAAGATTTGCTTTTCATAGCTTTTTAAGACAATCTTGATGTATTTTGATACTTTGACAACGATTTTTCCAGTAGTTTAGAAGAAAACGATGTTTTTTTTTTCTTTGGTCGTTACAGTACGAATGAAAAAAAAATGCTGTTATCTCCGTCAATATTAATTTTTTTTCGATTAAGATTGGCTTTTCATAGCTGTTTAAGACAATCTTGATGTATTTTGATACTTTGACAACGATTTTTCCAGTAGCTTAGAAGAAAACGCTGTTTTTTTTCTTAGGTCGTTACAGTATGATAGAAAACAAAATTTCGTTAATTTTAATTTTTTTGAATAAGACTTGCTTTTCATAGCTGTTTAAGACAATCTTGATGTATTTTGATACTTTGACAACGATTTTTTCAGTAGTTTAGAGGAAAACGATGTTTTTTTTTTCTTTAGTCGTTACAGTACGAATGAAAAAAAATGCTGTTATCTCCGTCAATATTAATTTTTTTTGAATAAGATTTGCTTTTCATAGCTGTTTAAGACAATCTTGATGTATTTTGATACTTTGACAACGATTTTTCCAGTAGTTTAGAAGAAAACGATGTTTTTTTTTTCTTTGGTCGTTACAGTACGAATGAAAAAAAAATGCTGTTATCTCCGTCAATATTAATTTTTTTTGAATAAGATTTGCTTTTCATAGCTGTTTAAGACAATCTTGATGTATTTTGATACTTTGACAACGATTTTTCCAGTAGTTTAGAAGAAAACGATGTTTTTTTTTTCTTTGGTCGTTACAGTACGAATGAAAAAAAAATGCTGTTATCTCCGTCAATATTAATTTTTTTT
Source organism: Ptychoptera albimana (assembly GCA_961205885.1). NCBI lineage: Eukaryota > Metazoa > Arthropoda > Insecta > Diptera > Ptychopteridae > Ptychoptera > Ptychoptera albimana. The sequence goes on from OY540806.1 coordinate 7,905,999, forward strand.
CGATTTAGATTGGCTTTTCATAGCTGTTTAAGACAATCTTGATGTATTTTGATACTTTGACAACGATTTTTCCAGTAGTTTAGAAGAAAACGATGTTTTTTTTCTTTGGTCGTTACAGTATGAAAGAAAAAAAAAATTCGTTAATATTAATTTTTTTAATAAGATTGGCTTTTCATAGCTGTTTAAGACAATCTTGATATATTTTGATACTCTGACAACGATTTTTCCAGTAGTTTAGAAGAAAACGATGTTTTTTTTCTTCGGTCATTAGAGTACGAAAGAAAAAAAAAATGCTGTTAACTCCGTCAATGTTAATTTTTTTTCGATTTAGATTGGCTTTTCATAGCTGTTTAAGACAATCTTGATGTATTTTGATTCTTTGACAACGATTTTTCCAGTAGTTTAGAAGAAAACGCTGTTTTTTTCTTTGGTCGTTACAGTATGATAGAAAACAAAATTCCGTCAATATTAATTTTTTTTGAATAAGATTTGCTTTTCATAGCTGTTTAAGACAATCTTGATGTATTTTGATACTTTGACAACGATTTTTCCAGTAGTTTAGAAGAAAACGATGTTTTTTTTCTTTGGTCGTTACAGTATGAAAGAAAAAAAAAATTAGTTAATATTAATTTTTTTTAATAAGATTGGCTTTTCATAGCTGTTTAAGACAATCTTGATATATTTTGATACTTTGACAACGATTTTTCCAGTAGTTTAGAAGAAAACGATGTTTTTTTTTCCTTTGGTCGTTACAGTACGAATGAAAAAAAAAGCTGTTATCTCCGTCAATATTAATTTTTTTTCGATTTAGATTGGCTTTTCATAGCTGTTTAAGACAATCTTGATGTATTTTGATACTTTGACAACGATTTTTCCAGTAGCTTAGAAGAAAACGATGTTTTTTTCTTTGGTCGTTACAGTATGATAGAAAACAAAGTTTCGTTAATTTTAATTTTTTTTCGATTTAGATTGGCTTTTCATAGCTGTTTAAGACAATCTTGATGTATTTTGATACTTTGACAACGATTTTTCCAGTAGTTTAGAAGAAAACTCTGTTTTTTTCTTTGGTCGTTACAGTATGATAGAAAACAAAATTTCGTTAATTTTAATTTTTTTTGAATAAGATTTGCTTTTCATAGCTCTTTAAGACAATCTTGATGTATTTTGATACTTTGACAACGATTTTTCCAGTAGTTTAGAAGAAAACGATGTTTTTTTTTTCTTTGGTCGTAACAGTACGAATGAAAAAGAAATGCTGTTATCTCCGTCAATATTAATTTTTTTTGAATAAGATTTACTTTTCATAGCTGTTTAAGACAATCTTGATGTATTTTGATACTTTGACAACGATTTTTCCAGTAGTTTAGAAGAAAACGATGTTTTTTTTTTCTTTGGTCGTTACAGTACGAATGAAAAAAAAATGCTGTTATCTCCGTCAATATTAATTTTTTTTCGATTTAGATTGGCTTTTCATAGCTGTTTAAGACAATCTTGATGTATTTTGATACTTTGACAACGATTTTTCCAGTAGCTTAGAAGAAAACGATGTTTTTTTCTTTGGTCGTTACAGTATGATAGAAAACAAAATTTCGTTAATTTTAATCTTTTTTCGATTTAGAGTTGCTTTTCATAGTTGCATTAGACAATCTTGATGTATTTTGATACTTTGACAACGATTTTTCCAGTAGCTTAGAAGAAAAGGATATTTCTTTTTTTCTTTGGTCGTTACAGTACGATAGAAAAACAAATGCTGTTATCTTCGTCAATATTAATTTTTTTTCGTTTAAGATTGGCTTTTCATAGCTGTTTAAGACAATCTTGATGTATTTTGATACTTTGACAACGATTTTACCAGTAGCTTAGAAGAAAAGGATATTTCTTTTTTGGTCGTTACAGTACGAAAGAAAAAAAAAATGCTGTTATCTCCGTCAATATTAATTTTTTTTTCGATTTAGATTGGCTTTTCATAGCTGTTTAAGACAATCTTGATGTATTTTGATTCTTTGACAACGATTTTTCCAGTAATTTAGAAGAAAACGATGTTTTTTTCTTTGGTCGTTACAGTATGATAGAAAACAAAATTTCGTTAATTTTAATTTTTTTTGAATAAGATTTCCTTTTCATAGCTGTTTAAGATAATCTTGATGTATTTTGATACTTTGACAACGATTTTTTCAGTAGTTTAGAAGAAAACGATGTTTTTTTTTTCTTTGGTCGTTACAGTACGAATGAAAAAAAAATGCTGTTATCTCCGTCAATATTAATTTTTTTTGAATAAGATTTTTTTTTCATAGCTGTTTAAGACAATCTTGATGTATTTTGATACTTTGACAACGATTTTTCCAGTAGTTTAGAAGAAAACGATGTTTTTTTTTTCTTTGGTCGTTACAGTACGAATGAAAAAAAAATGCTGTTATCTCCGTCAATATTAATTTTTTTTGAATAAGATTTGCTTTTCATAGCTGTTTAAGACAATCTTGATGTATTTTGATACTTTGACAACGATTTTTCCAGTCGTTTAGAAGAAAACGATGTTTTTTTTTCTTTGGTCGTTACAGTATGATAGAAAACAAAATTTCGTTAATTTTAATTTTTTTTCGATTTAGAGTTGGTTTTCATAGCTGTTTAAGACAATCTTGATGTATTTTGATACTTTGACAACGATTTTTCCAGTAGCTTAGAAGAAAAGGATATTTCTTTTTTTCTTTGGTCGTTACAGTACGAATGAAAAAAAAATGCTGTTATCTCCGTCAATATTAATTTTTTTTCGATTTAGATTGGCTTTTCATAGCTGTTTAAGACAATCTTGATGTATTTTGATACTTTGACAACGATTTTTCCAGTAGCTTAGAAGAAAACGATTTTTTTTTCTTTGGTCGTTACAGTATGATAGAAAACAAAATTTCGTTAATTTTAATTTTTTTTCGATTTAGAGTTGGTTTTCATAGCTGTTTAAGACAATCTTGATGTATTTTGATACTTTGACAACGATTTTTCCAGTAGCTTAGAAGAAAAGGATATTTCTTTTTTTCTTTGGTCGTTACAGTACGATAGAAAAACAAATGCTGTTATCTTCGTCAATATTAATTTTTTTTCGTTTAAGATTGGCTTTTCATAGCTGTTTAAGACAATCTTGATGTATTTTGATACTTTGACAACGATTTTTCAAGTAGCTTAGAAGAAAACGATGTTTTTTTTTTGGTCGTTACAGTACGAAAGAAAAAAAAATGCTGTTAACTCCGTCAATGTTAATTTTTTTTTCGATTTAGATTGGCTTTTCATAGCTGTTTAAGACAATCTTGATGTATTTTGATACTTTGACAACGATTTTTCCAGTAGCTTAGAAGAAAAGGATATTTCTTTTTTTCTTTGGTCGTTACAGTACGATAGAAAAACAAATGCTGTTATCTCCGTCAATATTAATTTTTTTTCGTTTAAGATTGGCTTTTCATAGCTGTTTAAGACAATCTTGATGTATTTTGATTCTTTGACAACGATTTTTCCAGTAATTTAGAAGAAAACGATGTTTTTTTTTTGGTCGTTACAGTACGAAAGAAAAAAAAATGCTGTTAACTCCGTCAATGTTAATTTTTTTTCGATTTAGATTTGCTTTTCATAGCTGTTTAAGACAATCTTGATGTATTTTGATTCTTTGACAACGATTTTTCCAGTAGTTTAGAAGAAAACGCTGTTTTTTTCTTTGGTCGTTACAGTATGATAGAAAACAAAATTTCGTTAATTTCAATTTTTTTTGAATAAGATTTGCTTTTCATAGCTGTTTAAGACAATCTTGATGTATTTTGATACTTTGACAACGATTTTTCCAGTAGTTTAGAAGAAAAGGATATTTCTTTTTTTCTTTGGTCGTTACAGTACGAATGAAAAAAAAATGCTGTTATCTCCGTCAATATTAATTTTTTTTCGATTTAGATTGGCTTTTCATAGCTGTTTAAGACAATCTTGATGTATTTTGATACTTTGACAACGATTTTTCCAGTAGCTTAGAAGAAAAGGATATTTCTTTTTTTCTTTGGTCGTTACAGTACGATAGAAAAACAAATGCTGTTATCTTCGTCAATATTAATTTTTTTTCGTTTAAGATTGGCTTTTCATAGCTGTTTAAGACAATCTTGATGTATTTTGATACTTTGACAACGATTTTTCAAGTAGCTTAGAAGAAAACGATGTTTTTTTTTTGGTCGTTACAGTACGAAAGAAAAAAAAATGCTGTTAACTCCGTCAATGTTAATTTTTTTTTCGATTTAGATTGGCTTTTCATAGCTGTTTAAGACAATCTTGATGTATTTTGATACTTTGACAACGATTTTTCCAGTAGCTTAGAAGAAAAGGATATTTCTTTTTTTCTTTGGTCGTTACAGTACGATAGAAAAACAAATGCTGTTATCTCCGTCAATATTAATTTTTTTTCGTTTAAGATTGGCTTTTCATAGCTGTTTAAGACAATCTTGATGTATTTTGATTCTTTGACAACGATTTTTCCAGTAATTTAGAAGAAAACGATGTTTTTTTTTTGGTCGTTACAGTACGAAAGAAAAAAAAATGCTGTTAACTCCGTCAATGTTAATTTTTTTTCGATTTAGATTTGCTTTTCATAGCTGTTTAAGACAATCTTGATGTATTTTGATTCTTTGACAACGATTTTTCCAGTAGTTTAGAAGAAATTGCTGTTTTTTTCTTTGGTCGTTACAGTATGATAGAAAACAAAATTTCGTTAATTTCAATTTTTTTTGAATAAGATTTGCTTTTCATAGCTGTTTAAGACAATCTTGATGTATTTTGATACTTTGACAACGATTTTTCCAGTAGTTTAGAAGAAAATGATGTTTTTTTTCTTTGGTCGTAACAGTACGAATGAAAAAAAAATGCTGTTATCTCCGTCAATATTAATTTTTTTTGAATAAGATTTGCTTTTCATAGCTGTTTAAGACAATCTTGATGTATTTTGATACTTTGACAACGATTTTTCCAGTAGTTTAGAAGAAAACTATGTTTTTTTTCTTTGGTCGTTACAGTATGAAAGAAAAAAAAAATTCGTTAATATTAATTTTTTTAATAAGATTGGCTTTTCATAGCTGTTTAAGACAATCTTTATGTATTTTGATACTTTGACAACGATTTTTCCAGTAGCTTAGAAGAAAACGATGTTTTTTTTTTCTTTGGTCGTAACAGTACGAATGAAAAAGAAATGCTGTTAACTCCGTCAATGTTAATTTTTTTTTCGATTTAGATTGGCTTTTCATAGCTGTTTAAGACAATCTTGATGTATTTTGATTCTTTGACAACGATTTTTCCAGTAGTTTAGAAGAAAACGCTGTTTTTTTCTTTGGTCGTTACAGTATGATAGAAAACAAAATTTCGATGATTTTAATTTTTTTTGAATAAGATTTGCTTTTCATAGCTGTTTAAGACAATCTTGATGTATTTTGATACTTTGACAATGATTTTTTCAGTAGTTTAGAAGAAAACGATGATTTTTTTTCTTTGGTCGTTACAGTACGAATGAAAAAAAAATGCTGTTATCTCCGTCAATATTAATTTTTTTTGAATAAGATTTGCTTTTCATAGCTGTTTAAGACAATCTTGATGTATTTTGATACTTTGACAACGATTTTTCCAGTAGTTTAGAAAAAAACGATGTTTTTTTTCTTTGGTCGTTACAGTATGAAAGAAAAAAAAAATTCGTTAATATTAATTTTTTTTTTAAAAGATTGGCTTTTCATAGCTGTTTAAGACAATCTTTATGTATTTTGATACTATGACAACGATTTTTCCAGTAGTTTAGAAGAAAATGATGTTTTTTTTTCTTTGGTCGTAACAGTACGAATGAAAAAGAAATGCTGTTAACTCCGTCAATGTTAATTTTTTTTTCGATTTAGATTGGCTATTCATAGCTGTTTAAGACAATCTTGATGTATTTTGATTCTTTGACAACGATTTTTCCAGTAGTTTAGAAGAAAACGCTGTTTTTTTCTTTGGTCGTTACAGTATGATAGAAAACAAATTTCGATAATTTTAATTTTTATTGAATAAGATTTGCTTGTCATAGCTGTTTAAGACAATCTTGATGTATTTTGATACTTTGACAATGATTTTTTCAGTAGTTTAGAAGAAAACGATGATTTTTTTTTCTTTGGTCGTTACAGTACGAATGAAAAAAAAATGCTGTTATCTCCGTCAATATTAATTTTTTTTGAATAAGATTTGCTTTTCATAGCTGTTTAAGACAATCTTGATGTATTTTGATACTTTGACAACGATTTTTCCAGTAGTTTAGAAAAAAACGATGTTTTTTTTCTTTGGTCGTTACAGTATGAAAGAAAAAAAAAATTCGTTAATATTAATTTTTTTTTAAAAAGATTGGCTTTTCATAGCTGTTTAAGACAATCTCGATGTATTTTGATACTTTGACAACGATTTTTCCAGTAGTTTAGAAGAAAACGATGTTTTTTTTTTCTTTGGTCGTTACAGTACGAATGAAAAAAAAATGCTGTTATCTCCGTCAATATTAATTTTTTTTTGAATAAGATTGGCTTTTCATAGCTGTTTAAGACAATCTTTATGTATTTTGATACTTTGACAACGATTTTTCCAGTAGTTTAGAAGAAAACGATGGTTTTTTTTTCTTTTTTCGTTACAGTACGAATGAAAAAAAAATGCTGTTATCTCCGTCAATATTAATTTTTTTTGAATAAGATTTGCTTTTCATAGCTGTTTAAGACAATCTTGATGTATTTTGATTCTTTGACAACGATTTTTCCAGTAGTTTAGAAGAAAACGCTGTTTTTTTCTTTGGTCGCTACAGTATGATAGAAAACAAAATTTCGTTAATTTCAATTTTTTTTGAATAAGATTTGCTTTTCATAGCTGTTTAAGACAATCTTGATGTATTTTGATACTTTGACAACGATTTTTCCAGTAGTTAAGAAGAAAATGATGTTTTTTTTTCTTTGGTCGTAACAGTACGAATGAAAAAAAAATGCTGTTATCTCCGTCAATATTAATTTTTTTTGAATAAGATTTGCTATTCATAGCTGTTTAAGACAATCTTGATGTATTTTGATTCTTTGACAACGATTTTTCCAGTAGATTAGAAGAAAACGCTGTTTTTTTCTTTGGTCGTTACAGTATGATAGAAAACAAAATTTCGATAATTTTAATTTTTTTTTAATAAGATTTGCTTTTCATAGCTTTTTAAGACAATCTTGATGTATTTTGATACTTTGACAACGATTTTTCCAGTAGTTTAGAAGAAAACGATGTTTTTTTTTTCTTTGGTCGTTACAGTACGAATGAAAAAAAAATGCTGTTATCTCCGTCAATATTAATTTTTTTTCGATTAAGATTGGCTTTTCATAGCTGTTTAAGACAATCTTGATGTATTTTGATAATTTGACAACGATTTTTCCAGTAGCTTAGAAGAAAACGCTGTTTTTTTTCTTAGGTCGTTACAGTATGATAGAAAACAAAATTTCGTTAATTTTAATTTTTTTGAATAAGACTTGCTTTTCATAGCTGTTTAAGACAATCTTGATGTATTTTGATACTTTGACAACGATTTTTTCAGTAGTTTAGAGGAAAACGATGTTTTTTTTTTCTTTAGTCGTTACAGTACGAATGAAAAAAAATGCTGTTATCTCCGTCAATATTAATTTTTTTTGAATAAGATTTGCTTTTCATAGCTGTTTAAGACAATCTTGATGTATTTTGATACTTTGACAACGATTTTTCCAGTAGTTTAGAAGAAAACGATGTTTTTTTTTTCTTTGGTCGTTACAGTACGAATGAAAAAAAAATGCTGTTATCTCCGTCAATATTAATTTTTTTTGAATAAGATTTGCTTTTCATAGCTGTTTAAGACAATCTTGATGTATTTTGATACTTTGACAACGATTTTTCCAGTAGTTTAGAAGAAAACGATGTTTTTTTTTTCTTTGGTCGTTACAGTACGAATGAAAAAAAAATGCTGTTATCTCCGTCAATATTAATTTTTTTTCGATTTAGATTGGCTTTTCATAGCTGTTTAAGACAATCTTGATGTATTTTGATACTTTGACAACGATTTTTCCAGTAGTTTAGAAGAAAACGATGTTTTTTTTCTTTGGTCGTTACAGTATGAAAGAAAAAAAAAATTCGTTAATATTAATTTTTTTAATAAGATTGGCTTTTCATAGCTGTTTAAGACAATCTTGATATATTTTGATACTCTGACAACGATTTTTCCAGTAGTTTAGAAGAAAACGATGTTTTTTTTCTTCGGTCGTTAGAGTACGAAAGAAAAAAAAAATGCTGTTAACTCCGTCAATGTTAATTTTTTTTCGATTTAGATTGGCTTTTCATAGCTGTTTAAGACAATCTTGATGTATTTTGATTCTTTGACAACGATTTTTCCAGTAGTTTAAAAGAAAACGCTGTTTTTTTCTTTGGTCGTTACAGTATGATAGAAAACAAAATTTCGTCAATATTAATTTTTTTTGAATAAGATTTGCTTTTCATAGCTGTTTAAGACAATCTTGATGTATTTTGATACTTTGACAACGATTTTTCCAGTAGTTTAGAAGAAAACGATGTTTTTTTTCTTTGGTCGTTACAGTATGAAAGAAAAAAAAAATTAGTTAATATTAATTTTTTTTAATAAGATTGGCTTTTCATAGCTGTTTAAGACAATCTTGATATATTTTGATACTTTGACAACGATTTTTCCAGTAGTTTAGAAGAAAACGATGTTTTTTTTTCCTTTGGTCGTTACAGTACGAATGAAAAAAAAAGCTGTTATCTCCGTCAATATTAATTTTTTTTCGATTTAGATTGGCTTTTCATAGCTGTTTAAGACAATCTTGATGTATTTTGATACTTTGACAACGATTTTTCCAGTAGCTTAGAAGAAAACGATGTTTTTTTCTTTGGTCGTTACAGTATGATAGAAAACAAAGTTTCGTTAATTTTAATTTTTTTTCGATTTAGATTGGCTTTTCATAGCTGTTTAAGACAATCTTGATGTATTTTGATACTTTGACAACGATTTTTCCAGTAGTTTAGAAGAAAACTCTGTTTTTTTCTTTGGTCGTTACAGTATGATAGAAAACAAAATTTCGTTAATTTTAATTTTTTTTGAATAAGATTTGCTTTTCATAGCTCTTTAAGACAATCTTGATGTATTTTGATACTTTGACAACGATTTTTCCAGTAGTTTAGAAGAAAACGATGTTTTTTTTTTCTTTGGTCGTAACAGTACGAATGAAAAAGAAATGCTGTTATCTCCGTCAATATTAATTTTTTTTGAATAAGATTTACTTTTCATAGCTGTTTAAGACAATCTTGATGTATTTTGATACTTTGACAACGATTTTTCCAGTAGTTTAGAAGAAAACGATGTTTTTTTTTTCTTTGGTCGTTACAGTACGAATGAAAAAAAAATGCTGTTATCTCCGTCAATATTAATTTTTTTTCGATTTAGATTGGCTTTTCATAGCTGTTTAAGACAATCTTGATGTATTTTGATACTTTGACAACGATTTTTCCAGTAGCTTAGAAGAAAACGATGTTTTTTTCTTTGGTCGTTACAGTATGATAGAAAACAAAATTTCGTTAATTTTAATCTTTTTTCGATTTAGAGTTGCTTTTCATAGTTGCATAAGACAATCTTGATGTATTTTGATACTTTGACAACGATTTTTCCAGTAGCTTAGAAGAAAAGGATATTTCTTTTTTTCTTTGGTCGTTACAGTACGATAGAAAAACAAATGCTGTTATCTTCGTCAATATTAATTTTTTTTCGTTTAAGATTGGCTTTTCATAGCTGTTTAAGACAATCTTGATGTATTTTGATACTTTGACAACGATTTTACCAGTAGCTTAGAAGAAAAGGATATTTCTTTTTTGGTCGTTACAGTACGAAAGAAAAAAAAAATGCTGTTATCTCCGTCAATATTAATTTTTTTTTCGATTTAGATTGGCTTTTCATAGCTGTTTAAGACAATCTTGATGTATTTTGATTCTTTGACAACGATTTTTCCAGTAATTTAGAAGAAAACGATGTTTTTTTCTTTGGTCGTTACAGTATGATAGAAAACAAAATTTCGTTAATTTTAATTTTTTTTGAATAAGATTTCCTTTTCATAGCTGTTTAAGATAATCTTGATGTATTTTGATACTTTGACAACGATTTTTTCAGTAGTTTAGAAGAAAACGATGTTTTTTTTTTCTTTGGTCGTTACAGTACGAATGAAAAAAAAATGCTGTTATCTCCGTCAATATTAATTTTTTTTGAATAAGATTTTTTTTTCATAGCTGTTTAAGACAATCTTGATGTATTTTGATACTTTGACAACGATTTTTCCAGTAGTTTAGAAGAAAACGATGTTTTTTTTTTCTTTGGTCGTTACAGTACGAATGAAAAAAAAATGCTGTTATCTCCGTCAATATTAATTTTTTTTGAATAAGATTTGCTTTTCATAGCTGTTTAAGACAATCTTGATGTATTTTGATACTTTGACAACGATTTTTCCAGTCGTTTAGAAGAAAACGATGTTTTTTTTTCTTTGGTCGTTACAGTATGATAGAAAACAAAATTTCGTTAATTTTAATTTTTTTTCGATTTAGAGTTGGTTTTCATAGCTGTTTAAGACAATCTTGATGTATTTTGATACTTTGACAACGATTTTTCCAGTAGCTTAGAAGAAAAGGATATTTCTTTTTTTCTTTGGTCGTTACAGTACGAATGAAAAAAAAATGCTGTTATCTCCGTCAATATTAATTTTTTTTGAATAAGATTTGCTTTTCATAGCTGTTTAAGACAATCTTGATGTATTTTGATACTTTGACAACGATTTTTCCAGTAGTTTAGAAGAAAACGATGTTTTTTTTTTCTTTGGTCGTTACAGTACGAATGAAAAAAAAATGCTGTTATCTCCGTCAATATTAATTTTTTTTCGATTTAGATTGGCTTTTCATAGCTGTTTAAGACAATCTTGATGTATTTTGATACTTTGACAACGATTTTTCCAGTAGTTTAGAAGAAAACGATGTTTTTTTTCTTTGGTCGTTACAGTATGAAAGAAAAAAAAAATTCGTTAATATTAATTTTTTTAATAAGATTGGCTTTTCATAGCTGTTTAAGACAATCTTGATATATTTTGATACTCTGACAACGATTTTTCCAGTAGTTTAGAAGAAAACGATGTTTTTTTTCTTCGGTCGTTAGAGTACGAAAGAAAAAAAAAATGCTGTTAACTCCGTCAATGTTAATTTTTTTTCGATTTAGATTGGCTTTTCATAGCTGTTTAAGACAATCTTGATGTATTTTGATTCTTTGACAACGATTTTTCCAGTAGTTTAAAAGAAAACGCTGTTTTTTTCTTTGGTCGTTACAGTATGATAGAAAACAAAATTTCGTCAATATTAATTTTTTTTGAATAAGATTTGCTTTTCATAGCTGTTTAAGACAATCTTGATGTATTTTGATACTTTGACAACGATTTTTCCAGTAGTTTAGAAGAAAACGATGTTTTTTTTCTTTGGTCGTTACAGTATGAAAGAAAAAAAAAATTAGTTAATATTAATTTTTTTTAATAAGATTGGCTTTTCATAGCTGTTTAAGACAATCTTGATATATTTTGATACTTTGACAACGATTTTTCCAGTAGTTTAGAAGAAAACGATGTTTTTTTTTCCTTTGGTCGTTACAGTACGAATGAAAAAAAAAGCTGTTATCTCCGTCAATATTAATTTTTTTTCGATTTAGATTGGCTTTTCATAGCTGTTTAAGACAATCTTGATGTATTTTGATACTTTGACAACGATTTTTCCAGTAGCTTAGAAGAAAACGATGTTTTTTTCTTTGGTCGTTACAGTATGATAGAAAACAAAGTTTCGTTAATTTTAATTTTTTTTCGATTTAGATTGGCTTTTCATAGCTGTTTAAGACAATCTTGATGTATTTTGATACTTTGACAACGATTTTTCCAGTAGTTTAGAAGAAAACTCTGTTTTTTTCTTTGGTCGTTACAGTATGATAGAAAACAAAATTTCGTTAATTTTAATTTTTTTTGAATAAGATTTGCTTTTCATAGCTCTTTAAGACAATCTTGATGTATTTTGATACTTTGACAACGATTTTTCCAGTAGTTTAGAAGAAAACGATGTTTTTTTTTTCTTTGGTCGTAACAGTACGAATGAAAAAGAAATGCTGTTATCTCCGTCAATATTAATTTTTTTTGAATAAGATTTACTTTTCATAGCTGTTTAAGACAATCTTGATGTATTTTGATACTTTGACAACGATTTTTCCAGTAGTTTAGAAGAAAACGATGTTTTTTTTTTCTTTGGTCGTTACAGTACGAATGAAAAAAAAATGCTGTTATCTCCGTCAATATTAATTTTTTTTCGATTTAGATTGGCTTTTCATAGCTGTTTAAGACAATCTTGATGTATTTTGATACTTTGACAACGATTTTTCCAGTAGCTTAGAAGAAAACGATGTTTTTTTCTTTGGTCGTTACAGTATGATAGAAAACAAAATTTCGTTAATTTTAATCTTTTTTCGATTTAGAGTTGCTTTTCATAGTTGCATAAGACAATCTTGATGTATTTTGATACTTTGACAACGATTTTTCCAGTAGCTTAGAAGAAAAGGATATTTCTTTTTTTCTTTGGTCGTTACAGTACGATAGAAAAACAAATGCTGTTATCTTCGTCAATATTAATTTTTTTTCGTTTAAGATTGGCTTTTCATAGCTGTTTAAGACAATCTTGATGTATTTTGATACTTTGACAACGATTTTACCAGTAGCTTAGAAGAAAAGGATATTTCTTTTTTGGTCGTTACAGTACGAAAGAAAAAAAAAATGCTGTTATCTCCGTCAATATTAATTTTTTTTTCGATTTAGATTGGCTTTTCATAGCTGTTTAAGACAATCTTGATGTATTTTGATTCTTTGACAACGATTTTTCCAGTAATTTAGAAGAAAACGATGTTTTTTTCTTTGGTCGTTACAGTATGATAGAAAACAAAATTTCGTTAATTTTAATTTTTTTTGAATAAGATTTCCTTTTCATAGCTGTTTAAGATAATCTTGATGTATTTTGATACTTTGACAACGATTTTTTCAGTAGTTTAGAAGAAAACGATGTTTTTTTTTTCTTTGGTCGTTACAGTACGAATGAAAAAAAAATGCTGTTATCTCCGTCAATATTAATTTTTTTTGAATAAGATTTTTTTTTCATAGCTGTTTAAGACAATCTTGATGTATTTTGATACTTTGACAACGATTTTTCCAGTAGTTTAGAAGAAAACGATGTTTTTTTTTTCTTTGGTCGTTACAGTACGAATGAAAAAAAAATGCTGTTATCTCCGTCAATATTAATTTTTTTTGAATAAGATTTGCTTTTCATAGCTGTTTAAGACAATCTTGATGTATTTTGATACTTTGACAACGATTTTTCCAGTCGTTTAGAAGAAAACGATGTTTTTTTTTCTTTGGTCGTTACAGTATGATAGAAAACAAAATTTCGTTAATTTTAATTTTTTTTCGATTTAGAGTTGGTTTTCATAGCTGTTTAAGACAATCTTGATGTATTTTGATACTTTGACAACGATTTTTCCAGTAGCTTAGAAGAAAAGGATATTTCTTTTTTTCTTTGGTCGTTACAGTACGAATGAAAAAAAAATGCTGTTATCTCCGTCAATATTAATTTTTTTTCGATTTAGATTGGCTTTTCATAGCTGTTTAAGACAATCTTGATGTATTTTGATACTTTGACAACGATTTTTCCAGTAGCTTAGAAGAAAACGATTTTTTTTTCTTTGGTCGTTACAGTATGATAGAAAACAAAATTTCGTTAATTTTAATTTTTTTTCGATTTAGAGTTGGTTTTCATAGCTGTTTAAGACAATCTTGATGTATTTTGATACTTTGACAACGATTTTTCCAGTAGCTTAGAAGAAAAGGATATTTCTTTTTTTCTTTGGTCGTTACAGTACGATAGAAAAACAAATGCTGTTATCTTCGTCAATATTAATTTTTTTTCGTTTAAGATTGGCTTTTCATAGCTGTTTAAGACAATCTTGATGTATTTTGATACTTTGACAACGATTTTTCCAGTCGTTTAGAAGAAAACGATGTTTTTTTTTCTTTGGTCGTTACAGTATGATAGAAAACAAAATTTCGTTAATTTTAATTTTTTTTCGATTTAGAGTTGGTTTTCATAGCTGTTTAAGACAATCTTGATGTATTTTGATACTTTGACAACGATTTTTCCAGTAGCTTAGAAGAAAAGGATATTTCTTTTTTTCTTTGGTCGTTACAGTACGAATGAAAAAAAAATGCTGTTATCTCCGTCAATATTAATTTTTTTTCGATTTAGATTGGCTTTTCATAGCTGTTTAAGACAATCTTGATGTATTTTGATACTTTGACAACGATTTTTCCAGTAGCTTAGAAGAAAACGCTGTTTTTTTCTTTGGTCGTTACAGTATGATAGAAAACAAAATTTCGTTAATTTCAATTTTTTTTGAATAAGATTTGCTTTTCATAGCTGTTTAAGACAATCTTGATGTATTTTGATACTTTGACAACGATTTTTCCAGTAGTTTAGAAGAAAATGATGTTTTTTTTCTTTGGTCGTAACAGTACGAATGAAAAAAAAATGCTGTTATCTCCGTCAATATTAATTTTTTTTGAATAAGATTTGCTTTTCATAGCTGTTTAAGACAATCTTGATGTATTTTGATACTTTGACAACGATTTTTCCAGTAGTTTAGAAGAAAACTATGTTTTTTTTCTTTGGTCGTTACAGTATGAAAGAAAAAAAAAATTCGTTAATATTAATTTTTTTAATAAGATTGGCTTTTCATAGCTGTTTAAGACAATCTTTATGTATTTTGATACTTTGACAACGATTTTTCCAGTAGCTTAGAAGAAAACGATGTTTTTTTTTTTTGGTCGTTACAGTACGAAAGAAAAAAAAATGCTGTTATCTCCGTCAATATTAATTTTTTTTGAATAAGATTTGCTTTTCATAGCTGTTTAAGACAATCTTGATGTATTTTGATTCTTTGACAACGATTTTCCCAGTAGTTTAGAAGAAAACGCTGTTTTTTTCTTTGGTCGTTACAGTATGATAGAAAACAAAATTTCGTTAATTTCAATTTTTTTTGAATAAGATTTGCTTTTCATAGCTGTTTAAGACAATCTTGATGTATTTTGATACTTTGACAACGATTTTTCCAGTAGTTTAGAAGAAAACGATGTTTTTTTTCTTTGGTCGTTACAGTACGATAGAAAAACAAATGCTGTTATCTTCGTCAATATTAATTTTTTTTCGTTTAAGATTGGCTTTTCATAGCTGTTTAAGACAATCTTGATGTATTTTGATACTTTGACAACGATTTTACCAGTAGCTTAGAAGAAAAGGATATTTCTTTTTTGGTCGTTACAGTACGAAAGAAAAAAAAATGCTTTTCATAGCTGTTTAAGACAATCTTGATGTATTTTGATTCTTTGACAACGATTTTTCCAGTAATTTAGAAGAAAACGATGTTTTTTTCTTTGGTCGTTACAGTATGATAGAAAACAAAATTTCGTTAATTTTAATTTTTTTTGAATAAGATTTGCTTTTCATAGCTGTTTAAGATAATCTTGATGTATTTTGATACTTTGACAACGATTTTTTCAGTAGTTTAGAAGAAAACGATGTTTTTTTTTTCTTTAGTCGTTACAGTACGAATGAAAAAAAATGCTGTTATCTCCGTCAATATTAATTTTTTTTGAATAAGATTTGCTTTTCATAGCTGTTTAAGACAATCTTGATGTATTTTGATACTTTGACAACGATTTTTCCAGTAGTTTAGAAGAAAACGATGTTTTTTTTTTCTTTGGTCGTTACAGTACGAATGAAAAAAAATGCTGTTATCTCCGTCAATATTAATTTTTTTTGAATAAGATTTGCTTTTCATAGCTGTTTAAGACAATCTTGATGTATTTTGATACTTTGACAACGATTTTTCCAGTCGTTTAGAAGAAAGCGATGTTTTTTTTTTCTTTGGTCGTTACAGTATGATAGAAAACAAAATTTCGTTAATATTAATTTTTTTCGATTTAGAGTTGGTTTTCATAGCTGTTTAAGACAATCTTGATGTATTTTGATACTTTGACAACGATTTTTCCAGTAGCTTAGAAGAAAAGGATATTTCTTTTTTTCTTTGGTCGTTACAGTACGAATGAAAAAAAAATGCTGTTATCTCCGTCAATATTAATTTTTTTTTCGATTTAGATTGGCTTTTCATAGCTGTTTAAGACAATCTTGATGTATTTTGATACTTTGACAACGATTTTTCCAGTAGCTTAGAAGAAAACGATTTTTTTTTCTTTGGTCGTTACAGTATGATAGAAAACAAAATTTCGTTAATTTTAATTTTTTTTCGATTTAGAGTTGGTTTTCATAGCTGTTTAAGACAATCTTGATGTATTTTGATACTTTGACAACGATTTTTCCAGTAGCTTAGAAGAAAAGGATATTTCTTTTTTTCTTTGGTCGTTACAGTACGATAGAAAAACAAATGCTGTTATCTTCGTCAATATTAATTTTTTTTCGTTTAAGATTGGCTTTTCATAGCTGTTTAAGACAATCTTGATGTATTTTGATACTTTGACAACGATTTTTCAAGTAGCTTAGAAGAAAACGATGTTTTTTTTTTGGTCGTTACAGTACGAAAGAAAAAAAAATGCTGTTAACTCCGTCAATGTTAATTTTTTTTTCGATTTAGATTGGCTTTTCATAGCTGCTTAAGACAATCTTGATGTATTTTGATACTTTGACAACGATTTTTCCAGTAGCTTAGAAGAAAAGGATATTTCTTTTTTTCTTTGGTCGTTACAGTACGATAGAAAAACAAATGCTGTTATCTTCGTCAATATTAATTTTTTTTCGTTTAAGATTGGCTTTTCATAGCTGTTTAAGACAATCTTGATGTATTTTGATTCTTTGACAACGATTTTTCCAGTAATTTAGAAGAAAACGATGTTTTTTTTCTTTGGTCGTTACAGTATGATTGAAAACAAAATTTTGTTAATTTTAATTTTTTTTGAATAAGATTTGCTTTTCATAGCTGTTTAAGACAATCTTGATGTATTTTGATACTTTGACAACGATTTTTTCAGTAGTTTAGAAGAAAACGATGTTTTTTTTTCTTTGGTCGTTACAGTACGAATGAAAAAAAAATGCTGTTATATCAGTCAATATTAATTTTTTTTGAATAAGATTTGCTTTTCATAGCTGTTTAAGACAATCTTGATATATTTTGATACTTTGACAACGATTTATCCAGTAGTTTAGAAGAAAACGATGTTTTTTTTTTCTTTGGTCGTTACAGTACGAATGAAAAAAAATGCTGTTATCTCCGTCAATATTAATTTTTTTTGAATAAGATTGGCTTTTCATAGCTGTTTAAGACAATCTTGATGTATTTTGATACTTTGACAACGATTTTTCCAGTAGTTTAGAAGAAAACGATGTTTTTTTTTTCTTTGGTCGTTAGAGTACGAATGAAAAAAAAATGCTGTTATCTCCGTCAATATTAATTTTTTTTCGATTTAGATTGGCTTTTAATAGCTGTTTAAGAAAATCTTGATGTATTTTGATACTTTGACAACGATTTTTTCAGTAGTTTAGAAGAAAACGATGTTTTTTTTTTCTTTGGTCGTTACAGTACGAATGAAAAAAAAATGCTGTTATCTCCGTCAATATTAATTTTTTTTGAATAAGATTGGCTTTTCATAGCTGTTTAAGACAATCTTGATGTATTTTGATACTTTGACAACGATTTTTCTAGTAGTTTAGAAGAAAACGATGTTTTTTTTCTTTAGTCGTTACAGTATGAAAGAAAAAAAAAATTCGTTAATATTAATTTTTTTTTAATAAGATTGGCTTTTCATAGCTGTTTAAGACAATCTTGATATATTTTGATACTTTGACAACGATTTTTCCAGTAGTTTAGAAGAAAACGATGTTTTTTTTTTCTTTGGTCGTTACAGTACGAATGAAAAAAAATGCTGTTATCTCCGTCAATATTAATTTTTTTTGAATAAGATTGGCTTTTCATAGCTGTTTAAGACAATCTTGATGTATTTTGATACTTTGACAACGATTTTTCCAGTAGTTTAGAAGAAAACGATGTTTTTTTTTTCTTTGGTCGTTAGAGTACGAATGAAAAAAAAATGCTGTTATCTCCGTCAATATTAATTTTTTTTCGATTTAGATTGGCTTTTCATAGCTGTTTAAGACAATCTTGATGTATTTTGATACTTTGACAACGATTTTTCCAGTAGCTTAGAAGAAAACGATTTTTTTTTCTTTGGTCGTTACAGTACGAATGAAAAAAAAATGCTGTTATCTCCGTCAATATTAATTTTTTTTGAATAAGATTTGCTTTTCATAGCTGTTTAAGACAATCTTGATATATTTTGATACTTTGACAACGATTTATCCAGTAGTTTAGAAGAAAACGATGTTTTTTTTTTCTTTGGTCGTTACAGTACGAATGAAAAAAAATGCTGTTATCTCCGTCAATATTAATTTTTTTTGAATAAGATTGGCTTTTCATAGCTGTTTAAGACAATCTTGATGTATTTTGATACTTTGACAACGATTTTTCCAGTAGTTTAGAAGAAAACGATGTTTTTTTTTTCTTTGGTCGTTAGAGTACGAATGAAAAAAAAATGCTGTTATCTCCGTCAATATTAATTTTTTTTCGATTTAGATTGGCTTTTCATAGCTGTTTAAGACAATCTTGATGTATTTTGATACTTTGACAACGATTTTTCCAGTAGCTTAGAAGAAAACGATTTTTTTTTCTTTGGTCGTTACAGTACGAATGAAAAAAAAATGCTGTTAACTCCGTCAATGTTAATTTTTTTTCGATTAAGATTTGCTTTTCATAGCTGTTTAAGACAATCTTGATGTATTTTGATTCTTTGACAACGATTTTTCCAGTAGTTTAGAAGAAAACGCTGTTTTTTTCTTTGGTCGTTACAGTATGATAAAAAACAAAATTTCGTTAATTTCCATTTTTTTTGAATAAGATTTGCTTTTCATAGCTGTTTAAGACAATCTTGATGTATTTTGATACTTTGACAACGATTTTTCCAGTAGTTTAGAAGAAAATGATGTTTTTTTTCTTTGGTCGTAACAGTACGAATGAAAAAGAAATGCTGTTATCTCCGTCAATATTAATTTTTTTTGAATAAGATTTGCTTTTCATAGCTGTTTAAGACAATCTTGATGTATTTTGATACTTTGACAACGATTTTTCCAGTAGTTTAGAAGAAAACGATGTTTTTTTTCTTTGGTCGTTACAGTATGAAAGAAAAAAAAAAATCGTTAATATTAATTTTTTTTAATAAGATTGGCTTTTCATAGCTGTTTAAGACAATCTTTATGTATTTTGATACTTTGACAACGATTTTTCCAGTAGCTTAGAAGAAAACGATGTTTTTTTTTTTTGGTCGTTACAGTACGAAAGAAAAAAAAATGCTGTTATCTCCGTCAATATTAATTTTTTTTGAATAAGATTTGCTTTTCATAGCTGTTTAAGACAATCTTGATGTATTTTGATTCTTTGACAACGATTTTCCCAGTAGTTTAGAAGAAAACGCTGTTTTTTTCTTTGGTCGTTACAGTATGATAGAAAACAAAATTTCGTTAATTTCAATTTTTTTTGAATAAGATTTGCTTTTCATAGCTGTTTAAGACAATCTTGATGTATTTTGATACTTTGACAACGATTTTTCCAGTAGTTTAGAAGAAAACGATGTTTTTTTTCTTTGGTCGTTACAGTACGATAGTAAAACAAATGCTGTTATCTTCGTCAATATTAATTTTTTTTCGTTTAAGATTGGCTTTTCATAGCTGTTTAAGACAATCTTGATGTATTTTGATACTTTGACAACGATTTTACCAGTAGCTTAGAAGAAAAGGATATTTCTTTTTTGGTCGTTACAGTACGAAAGAAAAAAAAAATGCTTTTCATAGCTGTTTAAGACAATCTTGATGTATTTTGATTCTTTGACAACGATTTTTCCAGTAATTTAGAAGAAAACGATGTTTTTTTCTTTGGTCGTTACAGTATGATAGAAAACAAAATTTCGTTAATTTTAATTTTTTATGAATAAGATTTGCTTTTCATAGCTGTTTAAGATAATCTTGATGTATTTTGATACTTTGACAACGATTTTTTCAGTAGTTTAGAAGAAAACGATGTTTTTTTTTTCTTTGGTCGTTACAGTACGAATGAAAAAAAAATGCTGTTTCTCCGTCAATATTAATTTTTTTTAAAAAAGATTTTTTTTTCATAGCTGTTTAAGACAATCTTGATGTATTTTGATACTTTGACAACGATTTTTCCAGTAGTTTAGAAGAAAACGATGTTTTTTTTTTCTTTGGTCGTTACAGTACGAATGAAAAAAAAATGCTGTTATCTCCGTCAATATTAATTTTTTTTGAATAAGATTTGCTTTTCATAGCTGTTTAAGACAATCTTGATGTATTTTGATACTTTGACAACGATTTTTCCAGTCGTTTAGAAGAAAGCGATGTTTTTTTTTTCTTTGGTCGTTACAGTATGATAGAAAACAAAATTTCGTTAATTTTAATTTTTTTTCGATTTAGAGTTGGTTTTCATAGCTGTTTAAGACAATTTTGATGTATTTTGATACTTTGACAACGATTTTTCCAGTAGCTTAGAAGAAAAGGATATTTCTTTTTTTCTTTGGTCGTTACAGTACGAATGAAAAATAAATGCTGTTATCTCCGTCAATATTAATTTTTTTTCGAATTAGATTGGCTTTTCATAGCTGTTTAAGACAATCTTGATGTATTTTGATACTTTGACAACGATTTTTCCAGTAGCTTAGAAGAAAACGATTTTTTTTTCTTTGGTCGTTACAGTATGATAGAAAACAAAATTTCGTTAATTTTAATTTTTTTTCGATTTAGAGTTGGTTTTCATAGCTGTTTAAGACAATCTTGATGTATTTTGATACTTTGACAACGATTTTTCCAGTAGCTTAGAAGAAAACGATGTTTTTTTTTTCTTTGGTCGTTACAGTACGAATGAAAAAAAAATGCTGTTTCTCCGTCAATATTAATTTTTTTTAAAAAAGATTTTTTTTTCATAGCTGTTTAAGACAATCTTGATGTATTTTGATACTTTGACAACGATTTTTCCAGTAGTTTAGAAGAAAACGATGTTTTTTTTTTCTTTGGTCGTTACAGTACGAATGAAAAAAAAATGCTGTTTCTCCGTCAATATTAATTTTTTTTAAAAAAGATTTTTTTTTCATAGCTGTTTAAGACAATCTTGATGTATTTTGATTCTTTGACAACGATTTTTCCAGTAATTTAGAAGAAAACGATGTTTTTTTTCTTTGGTCGTTACAGTATGATTGAAAACAAAATTTTGTTAATTTTAATTTTTTTTGAATAAGATTTGCTTTTCATAGCTGTTTAAGACAATCTTGATGTATTTTGATACTTTGACAACGATTTTTTCAGTAGTTTAGAAGAAAACGATGTTTTTTTTTTCTTTGGTCGTTACAGTACGAATGAAAAAAAAATGCTGTTATATCAGTCAATATTAATTTTTTTTGAATAAGATTTGCTTTTCATAGCTGTTTAAGACAATCTTGATGTATTTTGATACTTTGACAACGATTTATCCAGTAGTTTAGAAGAAAACGATGTTTTTTTTTTCTTTGGTCGTTACAGTACGAATGAAAAAAAATGCTGTTATCTCCGTCAATATTAATTTTTTTTGAATAAGATTGGCTTTTCATAGCTGTTTAAGACAATCTTGATGTATTTTGATACTTTGACAACGATTTTTCCAGTAGTTTAGAAGAAAACGATGTTTTTTTTTTCTTTGGTCGTTAGAGTACGAATGAAAAAAAAATGCTGTTATCTCCGTCAATATTAATTTTTTTTCGATTTAGATTGGCTTTTAATAGCTGTTTAAGACAATCTTGATGTATTTTGATACTTTGACAACGATTTTTTCAGTAGTTTAGAAGAAAACGATGTTTTTTTTTTCTTTGGTCGTTACAGTACGAATGAAAAAAAAATGCTGTTATCTCCGTCAATATTAATTTTTTTTGAATAAGATTTGCTTTTCATAGCTGTTTAAGACAATCTTGATGTATTTTGATACTTTGACAACGATTTTTCCAGTCGTTTACAAGAAAGCGATGTTTTTTTTTTCTTTGGTCGTTACAGTATGATAGAAAACAAAATTTCGTTAATTTTAATTTTTTTCGATTTAGAGTTGGTTTTCATAGCTGTTTAAGACAATCTTGATGTATTTTGATACTTTGACAACGATTTTTCCAGTAGCTTAGAAGAAAAGGATATTTCTTTTTTTCTTTGGTCGTTACAGTACGAATGAAAAAAAAATGCTGTTATCTCCGTCAATATTAATTTTTTTTTCGATTTAGATTGGCTTTTCATAGCTGTTTAAGACAATCTTGATGTATTTTGATACTTTGACAACGATTTTTCCAGTAGCTTAGAAGAAAACGATTTTTTTTTCTTTGGTCGTTACAGTATGATAGAAAACAAAATTTCGTTAATTTTAATTTTTTTTCGATTTAGAGTTGGTTTTCATAGCTGTTTAAGACAATCTTGATGTATTTTGATACTTTGACAACGATTTTTCCAGTAGCTTAGAAGAAAAGGATATTTCTTTTTTTCTTTGGTCGTTACAGTACGATAGAAAAACAAATGCTGTTATCTTCGTCAATATTAATTTTTTTTCGTTTAAGATTGGCTTTTCATAGCTGTTTAAGACAATCTTGATGTATTTTGATACTTTGACAACGATTTTTCAAGTAGCTTAGAAGAAAACGATGTTTTTTTTTTGGTCGTTAAAGTACGAAAGAAAAAAAAATGCTGTTAACTCCGTCAATGTTAATTTTTTTTTCGATTTAGATTGGCTTTTCATAGCTGCTTAAGACAATCTTGATGTATTTTGATACTTTTACAACGATTTTTCCAGTAGCTTAGAAGAAAAGGATATTTCTTTTTTTCTTTGGTCGTTACAGTACGATAGAAAAACAAATGCTGTTATCTTCGTCAATATTAATTTTTTTTCGTTTAAGATTAGCTTTTCATAGCTGTTTAAGACAATCTTGATGTATTTTGATTCTTTGACAACGATTTTTCCAGTAATTTAGAAGAAAACGATGTTTTTTTTCTTTGGTCGTTACAGTATGATTGAAAACAAAATTTTGTTAATTTTAATTTTTTTTGAATAAGATTTGCTTTTCATAGCTGTTTAAGACAATCTTGATGTATTTTGATACTTTGACAACGATTTTTTCAGTAGTTTAGAAGAAAACGATGTTTTTTTTTTCTTTGGTCGTTACAGTACGAATGAAAAAAAAATGCTGTTATATCAGTCAATATTAATTTTTTTTGAATAAGATTTGCTTTTCATAGCTGTTTAAGACAATCTTGATATATTTTGATACTTTGACAACGATTTATCCAGTAGTTTAGAAGAAAACGATGTTTTTTTTTTCTTTGGTCGTTACAGTACGAATGAAAAAAAATGCTGTTATCTCCGTCAATATTAATTTTTTTTGAATAAGATTGGCTTTTCATAGCTGTTTAAGACAATCTTGATGTATTTTGATACTTTGACAACGATTTTTCCAGTAGTTTAGAAGAAAACGATGTTTTTTTTTTCTTTGGTCGTAACAGTACGAATGAAAAAAAAATGCTGTTATCTCCGTCAATATTAATTTTTTTTCGATTTAGATTGGCTTTTAATAGCTGTTTAAGAAAATCTTGATGTATTTTGATACTTTGACAACGATTTTTTCAGTAGTTTAGAAGAAAACGATGTTTTTTTTTTCTTTGGTCGTTACAGTACGAATGAAAAAAAAATGCTGTTATCTCCGTCAATATTAATTTTTTTTGAATAAGATTTGCTTTTCATAGCTGTTTAAGATAATCTTGATGTATTTTGATACTTTGACAACGATTTTTCCAGTAGTTTAGAAGAAAACGATGTTTTTTTTTTCTTTGGTCGTTACAGTACGAATGAAAAAAAAATGCTGTTATCTCCGTCAATATTAATTTTTTTTGAATAAGATTGGCTTTTCATAGCTGTTTAAGACAATCTTGATGTATTTTGATACTTTGACAACGATTTTTCTAGTAGTTTAGAAGAAAACGATGTTTTTTTTCTTTAGTCGTTACAGTATGAAAGAAAAAAAAAATTCGTTAATATTAATTTTTTTTTAATAAGATTGGCTTTTCATAGCTGTTTAAGACAATCTTGATATATTTTGATACTTTGACAACGATTTTTCCAGTAGTTTAGAAAAAAACGATGTTTTTTTTCTTTGGTCGTTACAGTACGAATGAAAAAAAATGCTGTTATCTCCGTCAATATTAATTTTTTTTGAATAAGATTGGCTTTTCATAGCTGTTTAAGACAATCTTGATGTATTTTGATACTTTGACAACGATTTTTCCAGTAGTTTAGAAGAAAACGATGTTTTTTTTTTCTTTGGTCGTTAGAGTACGAATGAAAAAAAAATGCTGTTATCTCCGTCAATATTAATTTTTTTTCGATTTAGATTGGCTTTTAATAGCTGTTTAAGACAATCTTGATGTATTTTGATACTTTGACAACGATTTTTTCAGTAGTTTAGAAGAAAACGATGTTTTTTTTTTCTTTGGTCGTTACAGTACGAATGAAAAAAAAATGCTGTTATCTCCGTCAATATTAATTTTTTTTGAATAAGATTTGCTTTTCATAGCTGTTTAAGACAATCTTGATGTATTTTGATACTTTGACAACGATTTTTCCAGTCGTTTACAAGAAAGCGATGTTTTTTTTTTCTTTGGTCGTTACAGTATGATAGAAAACAAAATTTCGTTAATTTTAATTTTTTTCGATTTAGAGTTGGTTTTCATAGCTGTTTAAGACAATCTTGATGTATTTTGATACTTTGACAACGATTTTTCCAGTAGCTTAGAAGAAAAGGATATTTCTTTTTTTCTTTGGTCGTTACAGTACGAATGAAAAAAAAATGCTGTTATCTCCGTCAATATTAATTTTTTTTTCGATTTAGATTGGCTTTTCATAGCTGTTTAAGACAATCTTGATGTATTTTGATACTTTGACAACGATTTTTCCAGTAGCTTAGAAGAAAACGATTTTTTTTTCTTTGGTCGTTACAGTATGATAGAAAACAAAATTTCGTTAATTTTAATTTTTTTTCGATTTAGAGTTGGTTTTCATAGCTGTTTAAGACAATCTTGATGTATTTTGATACTTTGACAACGATTTTTCCAGTAGCTTAGAAGAAAAGGATATTTCTTTTTTTCTTTGGTCGTTACAGTACGATAGAAAAACAAATGCTGTTATCTTCGTCAATATTAATTTTTTTTCGTTTAAGATTGGCTTTTCATAGCTGTTTAAGACAATCTTGATGTATTTTGATACTTTGACAACGATTTTTCAAGTAGCTTAGAAGAAAACGATGTTTTTTTTTTGGTCGTTAAAGTACGAAAGAAAAAAAAATGCTGTTAACTCCGTCAATGTTAATTTTTTTTTCGATTTAGATTGGCTTTTCATAGCTGCTTAAGACAATCTTGATGTATTTTGATACTTTTACAACGATTTTTCCAGTAGCTTAGAAGAAAAGGATATTTCTTTTTTTCTTTGGTCGTTACAGTACGATAGAAAAACAAATGCTGTTATCTTCGTCAATATTAATTTTTTTTCGTTTAAGATTAGCTTTTCATAGCTGTTTAAGACAATCTTGATGTATTTTGATTCTTTGACAACGATTTTTCCAGTAATTTAGAAGAAAACGATGTTTTTTTTCTTTGGTCGTTACAGTATGATTGAAAACAAAATTTTGTTAATTTTAATTTTTTTTGAATAAGATTTGCTTTTCATAGCTGTTTAAGACAATCTTGATGTATTTTGATACTTTGACAACGATTTTTTCAGTAGTTTAGAAGAAAACGATGTTTTTTTTTTCTTTGGTCGTTACAGTACGAATGAAAAAAAAATGCTGTTATATCAGTCAATATTAATTTTTTTTGAATAAGATTTGCTTTTCATAGCTGTTTAAGACAATCTTGATATATTTTGATACTTTGACAACGATTTATCCAGTAGTTTAGAAGAAAACGATGTTTTTTTTTTCTTTGGTCGTTACAGTACGAATGAAAAAAAATGCTGTTATCTCCGTCAATATTAATTTTTTTTGAATAAGATTGGCTTTTCATAGCTGTTTAAGACAATCTTGATGTATTTTGATACTTTGACAACGATTTTTCCAGTAGTTTAGAAGAAAACGATGTTTTTTTTTTCTTTGGTCGTAACAGTACGAATGAAAAAAAAATGCTGTTATCTCCGTCAATATTAATTTTTTTTCGATTTAGATTGGCTTTTAATAGCTGTTTAAGAAAATCTTGATGTATTTTGATACTTTGACAACGATTTTTTCAGTAGTTTAGAAGAAAACGATGTTTTTTTTTTCTTTGGTCGTTACAGTACGAATGAAAAAAAAATGCTGTTATCTCCGTCAATATTAATTTTTTTTGAATAAGATTTGCTTTTCATAGCTGTTTAAGATAATCTTGATGTATTTTGATACTTTGACAACGATTTTTCCAGTAGTTTAGAAGAAAACGATGTTTTTTTTTTCTTTGGTCGTTACAGTACGAATGAAAAAAAAATGCTGTTATCTCCGTCAATATTAATTTTTTTTGAATAAGATTGGCTTTTCATAGCTGTTTAAGACAATCTTGATGTATTTTGATACTTTGACAACGATTTTTCTAGTAGTTTAGAAGAAAACGATGTTTTTTTTCTTTAGTCGTTACAGTATGAAAGAAAAAAAAAATTCGTTAATATTAATTTTTTTTTAATAAGATTGGCTTTTCATAGCTGTTTAAGACAATCTTGATATATTTTGATACTTTGACAACGATTTTTCCAGTAGTTTAGAAAAAAACGATGTTTTTTTTCTTTGGTCGTTACAGTACGAATGAAAAAAAAATGCTGTTAACTCCGTCAATGTTAATTTTTTTTCGATTAAGATTTGCTTTTCATAGCTGTTTAAGACAATCTTGATGTATTTTGATTCTTTGACAACGATTTTTCCAGTAGTTTAGAAGAAAACGCTGTTTTTTTCTTTGGTCGTTACAGTATGATAGAAAACAAAATTTCGTTAATTTCCATTTTTTTTGAATAAGATTTGCTTTTCATAGCTGTTTAAGACAATCTTGATGTATTTTGATACTTTGACAACGATTTTTCCAGTAGTTTAGAAGAAAATGATGTTTTTTTTCTTTGGTCGTAACAGTACGAATGAAAAAGAAATGCTGTTATCTCCGTCAATATTAATTTTTTTTGAATAAGATTTGCTTTTCATAGCTGTTTAAGACAATCTTGATGTATTTTGATACTTTGACAACGATTTTTCCAGTAGTTTAGAAGAAAACGATGTTTTTTTTCTTTGGTCGTTACAGTATGAAAGAAAAAAAAAAATCGTTAATATTAATTTTTTTTAATAAGATTGGCTTTTCATAGCTGTTTAAGACAATCTTTATGTATTTTGATACTTTGACAACGATTTTTCCAGTAGCTTAGAAGAAAACGATGTTTTTTTTTTTTGGTCGTTACAGTACGAAAGAAAAAAAAATGCTGTTATCTCCGTCAATATTAATTTTTTTTGAATAAGATTTGCTTTTCATAGCTGTTTAAGACAATCTTGATGTATTTTGATTCTTTGACAACGATTTTCCCAGTAGTTTAGAAGAAAACGCTGTTTTTTTCTTTGGTCGTTACAGTATGATAGAAAACAAAATTTCGTTAATTTCAATTTTTTTTGAATAAGATTTGCTTTTCATAGCTGTTTAAGACAATCTTGATGTATTTTGATACTTTGACAACGATTTTTCCAGTAGTTTAGAAGAAAACGATGTTTTTTTTCTTTGGTCGTTACAGTACGATAGAAAAACAAATGCTGTTATCTTCGTCAATATTAATTTTTTTTCGTTTAAGATTGGCTTTTCATAGCTGTTTAAGACAATCTTGATGTATTTTGATACTTTGACAACGATTTTACTAGTAGCTTAGAAGAAAAGGATATTTCTTTTTTGGTCGTTACAGTACGAAAGAAAAAAAAAATGCTTTTCATAGCTGTTTAAGACAATCTTGATGTATTTTGATTCTTTGACAACGATTTTTCCAGTAATTTAGAAGAAAACGATCTTTTTTTCTTTGGTCGTTACAGTATGATAGAAAACAAAATTTCGTTAATTTTAATTTTTTATGAATAAGATTTGCTTTTCATAGCTGTTTAAGATAATCTTGATGTATTTTGATACTTTGACAACGATTTTTTCAGTAGTTTAGAAGAAAACGATGTTTTTTTTTTCTTTGGTCGTTACAGTACGAATGAAAAAAAAATGCTGTTTCTCCGTCAATATTAATTTTTTTTAAAAAAGATTTTTTTTTCATAGCTGTTTAAGACAATCTTGATGTATTTTGATACTTTGACAACGATTTTTCCAGTAGTTTAGAAGAAAACGATGTTTTTTTTTTCTTTGGTCGTTACAGTACGAATGAAAAAAAAATGCTGTTATCTCCGTCAATATTAATTTTTTTTGAATAAGATTTGCTTTTCATAGCTGTTTAAGACAATCTTGATGTATTTTGATACTTTGACAACGATTTTTCCAGTCGTTTAGAAGAAAGCGATGTTTTTTTTTTCTTTGGTCGTTACAGTATGATAGAAAACAAAATTTCGTTAATTTTAATTTTTTTTCGATTTAGAGTTGGTTTTCATAGCTGTTTAAGACAATCTTGATGTATTTTGATACTTTGACAACGATTTTTCCAGTAGCTTAGAAGAAAAGGATATTTCTTTTTTTCTTTGGTCGTTACAGTACGAATGAAAAAAAAATGCTGTTATCTCCGTCAATATTAATTTTTTTTCGTTTAAGATTGGCTTTTCATAGCTGTTTAAGACAATCTTGATGTATTTTGATACTTTGACAACGATTTTTCAAGTAGCTTAGAAGAAAACGATGTTTTTTTTTTGGTCGTTACAGTACGAAAGAAAAAAAAATGCTGTTAACTCCGTCAATGTTAATTTTTTTTTCGATTTAGATTGGCTTTTCATAGCTGCTTAAGACAATCTTGATGTATTTTGATACTTTGACAACGATTTTTCCAGTAGCTTAGAAGAAAAGGATATTTCTTTTTTTCTTTGGTCGTTACAGTACGATAGAAAAACAAATGCTGTTATCTTCGTCAATATTAATTTTTTTTCGTTTAAGATTGGCTTTTCATAGCTGTTTAAGACAATCTTGATGTATTTTGATTCTTTGACAACGATTTTTCCAGTAGCTTAGAAGAAAAGGATATTTCTTTTTTTCTTTGGTCGTTACAGTATGATTGAAAACAAAATTTTGTTAATTTTAATTTTTTTTGAATAAGATTTGCTTTTCATAGCTGTTTAAGACAATCTTGATGTATTTTGATACTTTGACAACGATTTATCCAGTAGTTTAGAAGAAAACGATGTTTTTTTTTTCTTTGGTCGTTACAGTACGAATGAAAAAAAATGCTGTTATCTCCGTCAATATTAATTTTTTTTGAATAAGATTGGCTTTTCATAGCTGTTTAAGACAATCTTGATGTATTTTGATACTTTGACAACGATTTTTCCAGTAGTTTAGAAGAAAACGATGTTTTTTTTTTCTTTGGTCGTTAGAGTACGAATGAAAAAAAAATGCTGTTATCTCCGTCAATATTAATTTTTTTTCGATTTAGATTGGCTTTTAATAGCTGTTTAAGAAAATCTTGATGTATTTTGATACTTTGACAACGATTTTTTCAGTAGTTTAGAAGAAAACGATGTTTTTTTTTTCTTTGGTCGTTACAGTACGAATGAAAAAAAAATGCTGTTATCTCCGTCAATATTAATTTTTTTTGAATAAGATTTGCTTTTCATAGCTGTTTAAGACAATCTTGATGTATTTTGATACTTTGACAACGATTTTTCCAGTAGTTTAGAAGAAAACGATGTTTTTTTTTTCTTTGGTCGTTACAGTACGAATGAAAAAAAAATGCTGTTATCTCCGTCAATATTAATTTTTTTTGAATAAGATTGGCTTTTCATAGCTGTTTAAGACAATCTTGATGTATTTTGATACTTTGACAACGTTTTTTCTAGTAGTTTAGAAGAAAACGATGTTTTTTTTCTTTAGTCGTTACAGTATGAAAGAAAAAAAAAATTCGTTAATATTAATTTTTTTTTAATAAGATTGGCTTTTCATAGCTGTTTAAGACAATCTTGATATATTTTGATACTTTGACAACGATTTTTCCAGTAGTTTAGAAAAAAACGATGTTTTTTTTCTTTGGTCGTTACAGTACGAATGAAAAAAAATGCTGCTAACTCCGTCAATGTTAATTTTTTTTCGATTTAGATTTGCTTTTCATAGCTGTTTAAGACAATCTTGATGTATTTTGATTCTTTGACAACGATTTTTCCAGTAATTTAGAAGAAAACGCTGTTTTTTTCTTTGGTCGTTACAGTATGATAGAAAACAAAATTTCGTTAATTTCAATTTTTTTTGAATAAGATTTGCTTTTCATAGCTGTTTAAGACAATCTTGATGTATTTTGATACTTTGACAACGATTTTTCCAGTAGTTTAGAAGAAAATGATGTTTTTTTTCTTTGGTCGTAACAGTACGAATGAAAAAGAAATGCTGTTATCTCCGTCAATATTAATTTTTTTTGAATAAGATTTGCTTTTCATAGCTGTTTAAGACAATCTTGATGTATTTTGATACTTTGACAACGATTTTTCCAGTAGTTTAGAAGAAAACGATGTTTTTTTTCTTTGGTCGTTACAGTATGAAAGAAAAAAAAAATTCGTTAATATTAATTTTTTTTAATAAGATTGGCTTTTCATAGCTGTTTAAGACAATCTTTATGTATTTTGATACTTTGACAACGATTTTTCCAGTAGCTTAGAAGAAAACGATGTTTTTTTTTTTTGGTCGTTACAGTACGAAAGAAAAAAAAATGCTGTTATCTCCGTCAATATTAATTTTTTTTGAATAAGATTTGCTTTTCATAGCTGTTTAAGACAATCTGGATGTATTTTGATTCTTTGACAACGATTTTCCCAGTAGTTTAGAAGAAAACGCTGTTTTTTTCTTTGGTCGTTACAGTATGATAGAAAACAAAATTTCGTTAATTTCAATTTTTTTTGAATAAGATTTGCTTTTCATAGCTGTTTAAGACAATCTTGATGTATTTTGATACTTTGACAACGATTTTTCCAGTAGTTTAGAAGAAAACGATGTTTTTTTTCTTTGGTCGTTACAGTATGAAAGAAAAAAAAAATTCGTTAATATTAATTTTTTTTAATAAGATTGGCTTTTCATAGCTGTTTAAGACAATCTTTATGTATTTTGATACTTTGACAACGATTTTTCCAGTAGCTTAGAAGAAAACGATGTTTTTTTTTTGGTCGTTACAGTACGACAGAAAAAAAAATGCTGTTATCTCCGTCAATATTAATTTTTTTTGAATAAGATTTGCTTTTCATAGCTGTTTAAGACAATCTTGATGTATTTTGATTCTTTGACAACTATTTTCCCAGTAGTTTAGAAGAAAACGCTGTTTTTTTCTTTGGTCGTTACAGTATGATAGAAAACAAAATTTCGTTAATTTCAATTTTTTTTGAATAAGATTTGCTTTTCATAGCTGTTTAGACAATCTTGATGTATTTTGATACTTTGACAACGATTTTTCCAGTAGTTTAGAAGAAAATGATGTTTTTTTTTCTTTGGTCGTAACAGTACGAATGAAAAAGAAATGCTGTTAACTCCGTCAATGTTAATTTTTTTTTCGATTTAGATTGGCTTTTCATAGCTGTTTAAGACAATCTTGATGTATTTTGATTCTTTGACAACGATTTTTCCAGTAGTTTAGAAGAAAACGCTGTTTTTTTCTTTGGTCGTTACAGTATGATAGAAAACAAAATTTCGATAATTTTAATTTTTTTTGAATAAGATTTGCTTTTCATAGCAGTTTAAGACAATCTTGATGTATTTTGATACTTTGACAATGATTTTTTTAGTAGTTTAGAAGAAAACGATGATTTTTTTTTCTTTGGTCGTTACAGTACGAATGAAAAAAAAATGCTGTTATCTCCGTCAATATTAATTTTTTTTGAATAAGATTTGCTTTTCATAGCTGTTTAAGACAATCTTGATGTATTTTGACACTTTGACAACGATTTTTCCAGTAGTTTAGAAAAAAACGATGTTTTTTTTCTTTGGTCGTTACAGTATGAAAGAAAAAAAAAATTCGTTAATATTAATTTTTTTTTTTAAAAAGATTGGCTTTTTATAGCTGTTTAAGACAATCTTTATGTATTTTGATACTTTGACAACGATTTTTCCAGTAGTTTAGAAGAAAACGATGTTTTTTTTTTCTTTGGTCGTTACAGTACGAATGAAAAAAAAATGCTGTTATCTCCGTCAATATTAATTTTTTTTGAATAAGATTTGCTTTTCATAGCTGTTTAAGACAATCTTGATGTATTTTGATACTTTGACAACGATTTTTCCAGTAGTTTAGAAGAAAACGATGTTTTTTTTTTCTTTGGTCGTTACAGTACGAATGAAAAAAAAATGCTGTTATCTCCGTCAATATTAATTTTTTTTCGATTAAGATTGGCTTTTCATAGCTGTTTAAGACAATCTTGATGTATTTTGTTACTTTGACAACGATTTTTCCAGTAGTTTAGAAGAAAACGATGTTTTTTTTCTTTGGTCGTTACAGTATGAAAGAAAAAAAAAAATTCGTTAATATTAATTTTTTTTTAATAAGATTGGCTTTTCATAGCTGTTTAAGACAATCTTGATATATTTTGATACTTTGACAACGATTTTTCCAGTAGTTTGATACTTTGACAACGATTTTTCCAGTAGTTTAGAGAAAACGATGTTTTTTTTTATTTGGTCGTTACAGTACTAAAGAAAAAAAAATGCTGTTACCTCCGTCAATATTAATTTTTTTTTCGATTTAAATTGGGTTTTCATAGCTGTTTAAGACAATCTTGATGTATTTTGATAATTTGACAACGATTTTTCCAGTAGCTTAGAAGAAAACGATGTTTTTTTTCTTAGGTCGTTACAGTATGATAGAAAACAAAATTTCGTTAATTTTAATTTTTTTGAATAAGATTTGCTTTTCATAGCTGTTTAAGACAATCTTGATGTATTTTGATACTTTGACAACGATTTTTTCAGTAGTTTAGAAGAAAACGATGTTTTTTTCTTTGGTCGTTACAGTATGATAGAAAACAAAATTTCGATAATTTTAATTTTTTTTGAATAAGATTTGCTTTTCATAGCTGTTTAAGACAATCTTGATGTATTTTGATACTTTGACAATGATTTTTTCAGTAGTTTAGAAGAAAACAATGATTTTTTTTTCTTTGGTCGTTACAGTACGAATGAAAAAAAAATGCTGTTATCTCCGTCAATATTATTTTTTTTTGAATAAGATTTGCTTTTCATAGCTGTTTAAGACAATCTTGATGTATTTTGATACTTTGACAACGATTTTTCCAGTAGTTTAGAAAAAAACGATGTTTTTTTTCTTTGGTCGTTACAGTATGAAAGAAAAAAAAAATTCGTTAATATTAATTTTTTTTTAAAAAGATTGGCTTTTCATAGCTGTTTAAGACAATCTTTATGTATTTTGATACTTTGACAACGATTTTTCCAGTAGTTTAGAAGAAAACGATGTTTTTTTTTTCTTTGGTCGTTACAGTACGAATGAAAAAAAAATGCTGTTATCTCCGTCAATATTAATTTTTTTTGAATAAGATTTGCTTTTCATAGCTGTTTAAGACAATCTTGATGTATTTTGATACTTTGACAACGATTTTTCCAGTAGTTTAGAAGAAAACGATGTTTTTTTTTTCTTTGGTCGTTACAGTACGAATGAAAAAAAAATACTGTTATCTCCGTCAATATTAATTTTTTTTCGATTAAGATTGGCTTTTCATAGCTGTTTAAGACAATCTTGATGTATTTTGATACTTTGACAACGATTTTTTCAGTAGTTTAGAAGAAAACGATGTTTTTTTTTTCTTTGGTCGTTACAGTATGATAGAAAACAAAATTTCGATAATTTTAATTTTTTTTGAATAAGATTTGCTTTTCATAGCTGTTTAAGACAATCTTGATGTATTTTGATACTTTGACAATGATTTTTTCAGTAGTTTAGAAGAAAACAATGATTTTTTTTTCTTTGGTCGTTACAGTACGAATGAAAAAAAAATGCTGTTATCTCCGTCAATATTAATTTTTTTTGAATAAGATTTGCTTTTCATAGCTGTTTAAGACAATCTTGATGTATTTTGATACTTTGACAACGATTTTTCCAGTAGTTTAGAAAAAAACGATGTTTTTTTTCTTTGGTCGTTACAGTATGAAAGAAAACAAAATTTCGATAATTTTAATTTTTTTTGAATAAGATTTGCTTTTCATAGCTGTTTAAGACAATCTTGATGTATTTTGATACTTTGACAATGATTTTTTCAGTAGTTTAGAAGAAAACAATGATTTTTTTTTCTTTGGTCGTTACAGTACTAAAGAAAAAAAAATGCTGTTACCTCCGTCAATATTAATTTTTTTTTCGATTTAAATTGGGTTTTCATAGCTGTTTAAGACAATCTTGATGTATTTTGATAATTTGACAACGATTTTTCCAGTAGCTTAGAAGAAAACGATGTTTTTTTTCTTAGGTCGTTACAGTATGATAGAAAACAAAATTTCGTTAATTTTAATTTTTTTGAATAAGATTTGCTTTTCATAGCTGTTTAAGACAATCTTGATGTATTTTGATACTTTGACAACGATTTTTTCAGTAGTTTAGAAGAAAACGATGTTTTTTTTTTCTTTGGTCGTTACAGTACGAATGAAAAAAAAATGCTGTTATCTCCGTCAATATTAATTTTTTTTGAATAAGATTTGCTTTTCATAGCTGTTTAAGACAATCTTGATGTATTTTGATACTTTGACAACGATTTTTCCAGTAGTTTAGAAGAAAACGATGTTTTTTTTTTCTTTGGTCGTTACAGTACGAATGAAAAAAAAATGCTGTTATCTCCTTCAATATTAATTTTTTTTGAATAAGATTTGCTTTTCATAGCTGTTTAAGACAATCTTGATATATTTTGATACTTTGACAACGATTTTTCCAGTAGTTTAGAAGATTTAGATTGGCTTTTCATAGCTGTTTAAGACAATCTTGATGTATTTTGATACTTTGACAACGATTTTTTCAGTAGCTTAGAAGAAACGATGTTTTTTTTTTCTTTGGTCGTTACAGTACGATAGAAAAAAAAAAGTTGTTTACTCCGTCAATGTTAATTTTGTTTCGATTTAGATTTGCTTTTTATAGCTGTTTAAGACAATCTTGGTGTATTTCGATACTTTGACAACGATTTTTCCAGTAGTTTAGATAAAACGATGTTTTTTTTTATTTGGTCGTTAGAGTATGAAAGAAAAAAAAATGCTGTTATCTCCGTCAATATTAAGTTTTTTTTCGATTTAAATTGGGTTTTCATAGCTGTTTAAGACAATCTTGATGTATTTTGATACTTTGACAACGATTTTTCCAGTAGCTAAGAAGAAAACGATGTTTTTTTCTTTGGTCGTTACAGTATGATAGAAAACAAAATTTCGTTAATTTTAATTTTTTTTAATAAGATTGGCTTTTCATAGCTGTTTAAGACAATCTTGATGTATTTTGATACTTTGACAACGATTTTTCCAGTAGTTTAGAAAAAAACGATGTTTTTTTTCTTTGGTCGTTACAGTATGAAAGATAAAAAAATTTCGTTAATATTAATTTTTTTAAATAAAATTGGCTTTTCATAGCTGTTTAAGACAATCTTGATGTATTTTGATACTTTGACAACGATTTTTTCAGTAGCTAAGAAAAAAACGATGCTTTTTTTCTTAGGTCGTTACAGTACGAAAGAAAAAAAAAATGCTGTTATCTCCGTCAATATTAATTTTTTTTTGAATAAGATTTGCTTTTCATAGCTGTTTAAGACAATCTTGATGTATTTTGATCCTTTGACAACGATTTTTCCAGTAGCTTAGAAGAAAACGATGTTTTTTTTCTTTAGTCGTTACAGTACGAAAGAAAAAAAAAATGCTGTTATCTCCGTCAATATTAATTTTTTTCGATTTCGATTGGCTTTTTATAGCTGTTTAAGACAATCTTGATGTATTTTGATACTTTGACAACGATTTTTCCAGTAGCTAAGAAGAAAACGATGTTTTTTTTCTTTAGTCGTTACAGTACGAAAGAAAAAAAATGCTGTTATCTCCGTCAATATTAATTTTTTTTGCGATTTAGATTGGCTTTTCATAGATGTTTAAGACAATCTTGATGTATTTTGATACTTTGACAACGATTTTTCCAGTAGTTTAGAAGAAAAGGATGTTTCTTTTTTTCTTTGGTCGTTACAGTACGATAGAAAAAAAAAACTATTAACTCCGTTAGTGTTAATTTTTTTTCGATTTAGATTTGCTTTTCATAGCTGTTTAAGACAATCTTGATGTATTTTGACACTTTGACAACGATTTTTCCAGTTGTTTAGAAGAAAATGATGTTTTTTTTCTTTGGTCGTTACAGTACGAAAGAAAAAAAAATGCTGTTATTTCCGTCAATATTAATTTTTTTCGAGTAAGATTTGCTTTTCATAGCTGTTTAAGACAATCTTGATGTATTTTGACACTTTGACAACGATTTTTCCAGTTGTTTAGAAGAAAATGATGTTTTTTTTCTTTGGTCGTTACAGTACGAAAGAAAAAAAAATGCTGTTATCTCCGTCAATATTAATTTTTTTTCGATTTCGATTGGCTTTTCATAGCTGTTTAAGACAATCTTGATGTATTTTGATACTTTGACAACGATTTTTCTAGTAGTTTAGAAGAAAAGGATGTTTCTTTTTTTCTTTGGTCGTTACAGTACGATAGAAAAAAAAAACTATTAACTCCGTTAGTGTTAATTTTTTTTCGATTTAGATTTGCTTTTCATAGCTGTTTAAGACAATCTTGATGTATTTTGACACTTTGACAACGATTTTTCTAGTAGTCTAGCAGAAAACGATGTTTTTTTTTTATTTGGTCGTTACAGTACGAAAGAAAAAAAAATGCTGTTATTTCCGTCAATATTAATTTTTTTCGAGTAAGATTTGCTTTTCATAGCTGTTTAAGACAATCTTGATGTATTTTGACACTTTGACAACGATTTTTCCAGTTGTTTAGAAGAAAATGATGTTTTTTTTCTTTGGTCGTTACAGTACGAAAGAAAAAAAAATGCTGTTATCTCCGTCAATATTAATTTTTTTCGATTTCGATTGGCTTTTCATAGCTGTTTAAGACAATCTTGATGTATTTTGATACTTTGACAACGATTTTTCCAGTAGCTAAGAAGAAAACGATGTTTTTTTTCTTAGGTCGTTACAGTATGATAGAAAACAAAATTTCGTTAATTTTAATTTTTTTTAATAAGATTGGCTTTTCATAGCTGTTTAAGACAATCTTGATGTATTTTGATACTTTGACAACGATTTTTCTAGTAGCTTAGAAGAAAACGATGTTTTTTTTCTTTGGTCGTTACAGTACGAAAGAAAAAAAATGCTGTTATCTCCGTCAATATTAATTTTTTTGCGATTTAGATTGGCTTTTCATAGCTGTTTAAGACAATCTTGATGTATTTTGATACTTTGACAACGATTTTTCCAGTAGTTTAGAAGAAAACGTTGTTTTTTTTTTCTTTGGTAGTTACAGCACGAATGAAAAAAAAATGCTGTCAACTCCGTCAATGTTAATTTTTTTTTGATTTAGATTTGCTTTTCATAGCTGTTTAAGACAATCTTGATGTATTTTGATACTTTGAAAACGTTTTTTCCAGTAGTTTAAAAGAAAACGATGTTTTTTTTTTCTTTGGTCGTTGCAGTACGAAAGAAAAAAAAAAGCTGTTATTTCCGTCAATATTAATTTTTTTCGAGTAAGATTTGCTTTTCATAGCTGTTTAAGACAATCTTGATGTATTTTGACACTTTGACAACGATTTTTCCAGTTGTTTAGAAGAAAATGATGTTTTTTTTCTTTGGTCGTTACAGTACGAATGAAAAAAAAATGCTGTTATCTCCGTCAATATTAATTTTTTTTGAATAAGATTTGCTTTTCATAGCTGTTTAAGACAATCTTGATGTATTTTGATACTTTGACAACGATTTTTCCAGTAGTTTAGAAGAAAACGATGTTTTTTTTTTCTTTTGTCGTTACAGTACGAATGAAAAAAAAATACTGTTATCTCCGTCAATATTAATTTTTTTTCGAGTTAGATTTGCTTTTCATAGCTGTTTAAGACAATCTTGATGTATTTTGACACTTTGACAACGATTTTTCTAGTAGTTTAGAAGAAAACGATGTTTTTTTTCTTTGGTCGTTACAGTATGAAAGAAAAAAAAAAATCGTTAATATTAATTTTTTTTAATAAGATTGGCTTTTCATAGCTGTTTAAGACAATCTTTATGTATTTTGATACTTTGACAACGATTTTTCCAGTAGTTTAGAAGAAAATGATGTTTTTTTTCTTTGGTCGTAACAGTACGAATGAAAAAGAAATGCTGTTATCTCCGTCAATATTAATTTTTTTTGAATAAGATTTGCTTTTCATAGCTGTTTAAGACAATCTTGATGTATTTTGATACTTTGACAACGATTTTTCCAGTAGTTTAGAAGAAAACGATGTTTTTTTTCTTTGGTCGTTACAGTATGAAAGAAAAAAAAAAATCGTTAATATTAATTTTTTTTAATAAGATTGGCTTTTCATAGCTGTTTAAGACAATCTTTATGTATTTTGATACTTTGACAACGATTTTTCCAGTAGTTTAGAAGAAAACGATGTTTTTTTTCTTTGGTCGTTACAGTATGAAAGAAAAAAAAAAATCGTTAATATTAATTTTTTTTAATAAGATTGGCTTTTCATAGCTGTTTAAGACAATCTTTATGTATTTTGATACTTTGACAACGATTTTTCCAGTAGCTTAGAAGAAAACGATGTTTTTTTTTTTTGGTCGTTACAGTACGAAAGAAAAAAAAATGCTGTTATCTCCGTCAATATTAATTTTTTTTGAATAAGATTTGCTTTTCATAGCTGTTTAAGACAATCTTGATGTATTTTGATTCTTTGACAACGATATTCCCAGTAGTTTAGAAGAAAACGCTGTTTTTTTCTTTGGTCGTTACAGTATGATAGAAAACAAAATTTCGTTAATTTCAATTTTTTTTGAATAAGATTTGCTTTTCATAGCTGTTTAAGACAATCTTGATGTATTTTGATACTTTGACAACGATTTTTCCAGTAGTTTAGAAGAAAACGATGTTTTTTTTCTTTGGTCGTTACAGTACGATAGAAAAACAAATGCTGTTATCTTCGTCAATATTAATTTTTTTTCGTTTAAGATTGGCTTTTCATAGCTGTTTAAGACAATCTTGATGTATTTTGATACTTTGACAACGATTTTACCAGTAGCTTAGAAGAAAAGGATATTTCTTTTTTGGTCGTTACAGTACGAAAGAAAAAAAAAATGCTTTTCATAGCTGTTTAAGACAATCTTGATGTATTTTGATTCTTTGACAACGATTTTTCCAGTAATTTAGAAGAAAACGATGTTTTTTTCTTTGGTCGTTACAGTATGATAGAAAACAAAATTTCGTTAATTTTAATTTTTTATGAATAAGATTTGCTTTTCATAGCTGTTTAAGATAATCTTGATGTATTTTGATACTTTGACAACGATTTTTTCAGTAGTTTAGAAGAAAACGATGTTTTTTTTTTCTTTGGTCGTTACAGTACGAATGAAAAAAAAATGCTGTTTCTCCGTCAATATTAATTTTTTTTAAAAAAGATTTTTTTTTCATAGCTGTTTAAGACAATCTTGATGTATTTTGATACTTTGACAACGATTTTTCCAGTAGTTTAGAAGAAAACGATGTTTTTATTTTCTTTGGTTGTTACAGTACGAATGAAAAAAAATGCTGTTATCTCCGTCAATATTAATTTTTTTTGAATAAGATTTGCTTTTCATAGCTGTTTAAGACAATCTTGATGTATTTTGATACTTTGACAACGATTTTTCCAGTCGTTTAGAAGAAAGCGATGTTTTTTTTTTCTTTGGTCGTTACAGTATGATAGAAAACAAAATTTCGTTAATTTTAATTTTTTTTCGATTTAGAGTTGGTTTTCATAGCTGTTTAAGACAATCTTGATGTATTTTGATACTTTGACAACGATTTTTCCAGTAGCTTAGAAGAAAAGGATATTTCTTTTTTTCTTTGGTCGTTACAGTACGAATGAAAAAAAAATGCTGTTATCTCCGTCAATATTAATTTTTTTTCGAATTAGATTGGCTTTTCATAGCTGTTTAAGACAATCTTGATGTATTTTGATACTTTGACAACGATTTTTCCAGTAGCTTAGAAGAAAACGATTTTTTTTTCTTTGGTCGTTACAGTATGATAGAAAACAAAATTTCGTTAATTTTAATTTTTTTTCGATTTAGAGTTGGTTTTCATAGCTGTTTAAGACAATCTTGATGTATTTTGATACTTTGACAACGATTTTTCCAGTAGCTTAGAAGAAAACGATGTTTTTTTTTTCTTTGGTCGTTACAGTACGAATGAAAAAAAAATGCTGTTTCTCCGTCAATATTAATTTTTTTTAAAAAAGATTTTTTTTTCATAGCTGTTTAAGACAATCTTGATGTATTTTGATACTTTGACAACGATTTTTCCAGTAGTTTAGAAGAAAACGATGTTTTTTTTTTCTTTGGTCGTTACAGTACGAATGAAAAAAAAATGCTGTTTCTCCGTCAATATTAATTTTTTTTAAAAAAGATTTTTTTTTCATAGCTGTTTAAGACAATCTTGATGTATTTTGATACTTTGACAACGATTTTTCAAGTAGCTTAGAAGAAAACGATGTTTTTTTTTTGGTCGTTACAGTACGAATGAAAAAAAAATGCTGTTAACTCCGTCAATGTTAATTTTTTTTTCGATTTAGATTGGCTTTTCATAGCTGCTTAAGACAATCTTGATGTATTTTGATACTTTGACAACGATTTTTCCAGTAGCTTAGAAGAAAAGGATATTTCTTTTTTTCTTTGGTCGTTACAGTACGATAGAAAAACAAATGCTGTTATCTTCGTCAATATTAATTTTTTTTCGTTTAAGATTGGCTTTTCATAGCTGTTTAAGACAATCTTGATGTATTTTGATTCTTTGACAACGATTTTTCCAGTAATTTAGAAGAAAACGATGTTTTTTTTTTCTTTGGTCGTTACAGTACGAATGAAAAAAAAATGCTGTTTCTCCGTCAATATTAATTTTTTTTAAAAAAGATTTTTTTTTCATAGCTGTTTAAGACAATCTTGATGTATTTTGATACTTTGACAACGATTTTTCCAGTAGTTTAGAAGAAAACGATGTTTTTTTTTTCTTTGGTCGTTACAGTACGAATGAAAAAAAATGCTGTTATCTCCGTCAATATTAATTTTTTTTGAATAAGATTTGCTTTTCATAGCTGTTTAAGACAATCTTGATGTATTTTGATACTTTGACAACGATTTTTCCAGTCGTTTAGAAGAAAGCGATGTTTTTTTTTTCTTTGGTCGTTACAGTATGATAGAAAACAAAATTTCGTTAATTTTAATTTTTTTTCGATTTAGAGTTGGTTTTCATAGCTGTTTAAGACAATCTTGATGTATTTTGATACTTTGACAACGATTTTTCCAGTAGCTTAGAAGAAAAGGATATTTCTTTTTTTCTTTGGTCGTTACAGTACGAATGAAAAAAAAATGCTGTTATCTCCGTCAATATTAATTTTTTTCGAATTAGATTGGCTTTTCATAGCTGTTTAAGACAATCTTGATGTATTTTGATACTTTGACAACGATTTTTCCAGTAGCTTAGAAGAAAACGATTTTTTTTTCTTTGGTCGTTACAGTATGATAGAAAACAAAATTTCGTTAATTTTAATTTTTTTTCGATTTAGAGTTGGTTTTCATAGCTGTTTAAGACAATCTTGATGTATTTTGATACTTTGACAACGATTTTTCCAGTAGCTTAGAAGAAAACGATGTTTTTTTTTTCTTTGGTCGTTACAGTACGAATGAAAAAAAAATGCTGTTTCTCCGTCAATATTAATTTTTTTTAAAAAAGATTTTTTTTTCATAGCTGTTTAAGACAATCTTGATGTATTTTGATACTTTGACAACGATTTTTCCAGTAGTTTAGAAGAAAACGATGTTTTTTTTTTCTTTGGTCGTTACAGTACGAATGAAAAAAAAATGCTGTTTCTCCGTCAATATTAATTTTTTTTAAAAAAGATTTTTTTTTCATAGCTGTTTAAGACAATCTTGATGTATTTTGATACTTTGACAACGATTTTTCAAGTAGCTTAGAAGAAAACGATGTTTTTTTTTTGGTCGTTACAGTACGAAAGAAAAAAAAATGCTGTTAACTCCGTCAATGTTAATTTTTTTTTCGATTTAGATTGGCTTTTCATAGCTGCTTAAGACAATCTTGATGTATTTTGATACTTTGACAACGATTTTTCCAGTAGCTTAGAAGAAAAGGATATTTCTTTTTTTCTTTGGTCG
Organism: Ptychoptera albimana; assembly: GCA_961205885.1. Taxonomy (NCBI): domain Eukaryota; kingdom Metazoa; phylum Arthropoda; class Insecta; order Diptera; family Ptychopteridae; genus Ptychoptera; species Ptychoptera albimana. Next base: position 7,948,829 of record OY540806.1, read on the forward strand.
TTACAGTACGATAGAAAAACAAATGCTGTTATCTTCGTCAATATTAATTTTTTTTGAATAAGATTGGCTTTTCATAGCTGTTTAAGACAATCTTGATGTATTTTGATACTTTGACAACGATTTTTCCAGTAGTTTAGAAGAAAACGATGTTTTTTTTTTCTTTGGTCGTTAGAGTACGAATGAAAAAAAAATGCTGTTATCTCCGTCAATATTAATTTTTTTTCGATTTAGATTGGCTTTTAATAGCTGTTTAAGACAATCTTGATGTATTTTGATACTTTGACAACGATTTTTTCAGTAGTTTAGAAGAAAACGATGTTTTTTTTTTCTTTGGTCGTTACAGTACGAATGAAAAAAAAATGCTGTTATCTCCGTCAATATTAATTTTTTTTGAATAAGATTTGCTTTTCATAGCTGTTTAAGACAATCTTGATGTATTTTGATACTTTGACAACGATTTTTCCAGTCGTTTACAAGAAAGCGATGTTTTTTTTTTCTTTGGTCGTTACAGTATGATAGAAAACAAAATTTCGTTAATTTTAATTTTTTTCGATTTAGAGTTGGTTTTCATAGCTGTTTAAGACAATCTTGATGTATTTTGATACTTTGACAACGATTTTTCCAGTAGCTTAGAAGAAAAGGATATTTCTTTTTTTCTTTGGTCGTTACAGTACGAATGAAAAAAAAATGCTGTTATCTCCGTCAATATTAATTTTTTTTTCGATTTAGATTGGCTTTTCATAGCTGTTTAAGACAATCTTGATGTATTTTGATACTTTGACAACGATTTTTCCAGTAGCTTAGAAGAAAACGATGTTTTTTTTTTTGGTCGTTACAGTACGAAAGAAAAAAAAATGCTGTTATCTCCGTCAATATTAATTTTTTTTGAATAAGATTTGCTTTTCATAGCTGTTTAAGACAATCTTGATGTATTTTGATTCTTTGACAACGATTTTCCCAGTAGTTTAGAAGAAAACGCTGTTTTTTTCTTTGGTCGTTACAATATGATAGAAAACAAAATTTCGTTAATTTCAATTTTTTTTGAATAAGATTTGCTTTTCATAGCTGTTTAAGACAATCTTGATGTATTTTGATACTTTGACAACGATTTTTCCAGTAGTTTAGAAGAAAACGATGTTTTTTTTCTTTGGTCGTTACAGTACGATAGAAAAACAAATGCTGTTATCTTCGTCAATATTAATTTTTTTTCGTTTAAGATTGGCTTTTCATAGCTGTTTAAGACAATCTTGATGTATTTTGATACTTTGACAACGATTTTACCAGTAGCTTAGAAGAAAAGGATATTTCTTTTTTGGTCGTTACAGTACGAAAGAAAAAAAAAATGCTTTTCATAGCTGTTTAAGACAATCTTGATGTATTTTGATTCTTTGACAACGATTTTTCCAGTAATTTAGAAGAAAACGATGTTTTTTTCTTTGGTCGTTACAGTATGATAGAAAACAAAATTTCGTTAATTTTAATTTTTTATGAATAAGATTTGCTTTTCATAGCTGTTTAAGATAATCTTGATGTATTTTGATACTTTGACAACGATTTTTTCAGTAGTTTAGAAGAAAACGATGTTTTTTTTTTCTTTGGTCGTTACAGTACGAATGAAAAAAAATGCTGTTTCTCCGTCAATATTAATTTTTTTTAAAAAAGATTTTTTTTTCATAGCTGTTTAAGACAATCTTGATGTATTTTGATACTTTGACAACGATTTTTCCAGTAGTTTAGAAGAAAACGATGTTTTTTTTTTCTTTGGTCGTTACAGTACGAATGAAAAAAAAATGCTGTTATCTCCGTCAATATTAATTTTTTTTGAATAAGATTTGCTTTTCATAGCTGTTTAAGACAATCTTGATGTATTTTGATACTTTGACAACGATTTTTCCAGTCGTTTAGAAGAAAGCGATGTTTTTTTTTTCTTTGGTCGTTACAGTATGATAGAAAACAAAATTTCGTTAATTTTAATTTTTTTTCGATTTAGAGTTGGTTTTCATAGCTGTTTAAGACAATCTTGATGTATTTTGATACTTTGACAACGATTTTTCCAGTAGCTTAGAAGAAAAGGATATTTCTTTTTTTCTTTGGTCGTTACAGTACGAATGAAAAAAAAATGCTGTTATCTCCGTCAATATTAATTTTTTTTCGAATTAGATTGGCTTTTCATAGCTGTTTAAGACAATCTTGATGTATTTTGATACTTTGACAACGATTTTTCCAGTAGCTTAGAAGAAAACGATTTTTTTTTCTTTGGTCGTTACAGTATGATAGAAAACAAAATTTCGTTAATTTTAATTTTTTTTCGATTTAGAGTTGGTTTTCATAGCTGTTTAAGACAATCTTGATGTATTTTGATACTTTGACAACGATTTTTCCAGTAGCTTAGAAGAAAACGATGTTTTTTTTTTCTTTGGTCGTTACAGTACGAATGAAAAAAAAATGCTGTTTCTCCGTCAATATTAATTTTTTTTAAAAAAGATTTTTTTTTCATAGCTGTTTAAGACAATCTTGATGTATTTTGATACTTTGACAACGATTTTTCCAGTAGTTTAGAAGAAAACGATGTTTTTTTTTTCTTTGGTCGTTACAGTACGAATGAAAAAAAAATGCTGTTTCTCCGTCAATATTAATTTTTTTTAAAAAAGATTTTTTTTTCATAGCTGTTTAAGACAATCTTGATGTATTTTGATACTTTGACAACGATTTTTCAAGTAGCTTAGAAGAAAACGATGTTTTTTTTTTGGTCGTTACAGTACGAAAGAAAAAAAAATGCTGTTAACTCCGTCAATGTTAATTTTTTTTTCGATTTAGATTGGCTTTTCATAGCTGCTTAAGACAATCTTGATGTATTTTGATACTTTGACAACGATTTTTCCAGTAGCTTAGAAGAAAAGGATATTTCTTTTTTTCTTTGGTCGTTACAGTACGATAGAAAAACAAATGCTGTTATCTTCGTCAATATTAATTTTTTTTCGTTTAAGATTGGCTTTTCATAGCTGTTTAAGACAATCTTGATGTATTTTGATTCTTTGACAACGATTTTTCCAGTAATTTAGAAGAAAACGATGTTTTTTTTCTTTGGTCGTTACAGTATGATTGAAAACAAAATTTTGTTAATTTTAATTTTTTTTGAATAAGATTTGCTTTTCATAGCTGTTTAAGACAATCTTGATGTATTTTGATACTTTGACAACGATTTTTTCAGTAGTTTAGAAGAAAACGATGTTTTTTTTTTCTTTGGTCGTTACAGTACGAATGAAAAAAAAATGCTGTTATATCAGTCAATATTAATTTTTTTTGAATAAGATTTGCTTTTCATAGCTGTTTAAGACAATCTTGATGTATTTTGATACTTTGACAACGATTTATCCAGTAGTTTAGAAGAAAACGATGTTTTTTTTTTCTTTGGTCGTTACAGTACGAATGAAAAAAAATGCTGTTATCTCCGTCAATATTAATTTTTTTTGAATAAGATTGGCTTTTCATAGCTGTTTAAGACAATCTTGATGTATTTTGATACTTTGACAACGATTTTTCCAGTAGTTTAGAAGAAAACGATGTTTTTTTTTTCTTTGGTCGTTAGAGTACGAATGAAAAAAAAATGCTGTTATCTCCGTCAATATTAATTTTTTTTCGATTTAGATTGGCTTTTAATAGCTGTTTAAGACAATCTTGATGTATTTTGATACTTTGACAACGATTTTTTCAGTAGTTTAGAAGAAAACGATGTTTTTTTTTTCTTTGGTCGTTACAGTACGAATGAAAAAAAAATGCTGTTATCTCCGTCAATATTAATTTTTTTTGAATAAGATTTGCTTTTCATAGCTGTTTAAGACAATCTTGATGTATTTTGATACTTTGACAACGATTTTTCCAGTCGTTTTCAAGAAAGCGATGTTTTTTTTTTCTTTGGTCGTTACAGTATGATAGAAAACAAAATTTCGTTAATTTTAATTTTTTTCGATTTAGAGTTGGTTTTCATAGCTGTTTAAGACAATCTTGATGTATTTTGATACTTTGACAACGATTTTTCCAGTAGCTTAGAAGAAAAGGATATTTCTTTTTTTCTTTGGTCGTTACAGTACGAATGAAAAAAAAATGCTGTTATCTCCGTCAATATTAATTTTTTTTTCGATTTAGATTGGCTTTTCATAGCTGTTTAAGACAATCTTGATGTATTTTGATACTTTGACAACGATTTTTCCAGTAGCTTAGAAGAAAACGATTTTTTTTTCTTTGTTCGTTACAGTATGATAGAAAACAAAATTTCGTTAATTTTAATTTTTTTTCGATTTAGAGTTGGTTTTCATAGCTGTTTAAGACAATCTTGATGTATTTTGATACTTTGACAACGATTTTTCCAGTAGCTTAGAAGAAAAGGATATTTCTTTTTTTCTTTGGTCGTTACAGTACGATAGAAAAACAAATGCTGTTATCTTCGTCAATATTAATTTTTTTTCGTTTAAGATTGGCTTTTCATAGCTGTTTAAGACAATCTTGATGTATTTTGATACTTTGACAACGATTTTTCAAGTAGCTTAGAAGAAAACGATGTTTTTTTTTTGGTCGTTACAGTACGAAAGAAAAAAAAATGCTGTTAACTCCGTCAATGTTAATTTTTTTTTCGATTTAGATTGGCTTTTCATAGCTGCTTAAGACAATCTTGATGTATTTTGATACTTTTACAACGATTTTTCCAGTAGCTTAGAAGAAAAGGATATTTCTTTTTTTCTTTGGTCGTTACAGTACGATAGAAAAACAAATGCTGTTATCTTCGTCAATATTAATTTTTTTTCGTTTAAGATTGGCTTTTCATAGCTGTTTAAGACAATCTTGATGTATTTTGATTCTTTGACAACGATTTTTCCAGTAATTTAGAAGAAAACGATGTTTTTTTTCTTTGGTCGTTACAGTATGATTGAAAACAAAATTTTGTTAATTTTAATTTTTTTTGAATAAGATTTGCTTTTCATAGCTGTTTAAGACAATCTTGATGTATTTTGATACTTTGACAACGATTTTTTCAGTAGTTTAGAAGAAAACGATGTTTTTTTTTTCTTTGGTCGTTACAGTACGAATGAAAAAAAAATGCTGTTATATCAGTCAATATTAATTTTTTTTGAATAAGATTTGCTTTTCATAGCTGTTTAAGACAATCTTGATGTATTTTGATACTTTGACAACGATTTATCCAGTAGTTTAGAAGAAAACGATGTTTTTTTTTTTCTTTGGTCGTTACAGTACGAATGAAAAAAAATGCTGTTATCTCCGTCAATATTAATTTTTTTTGAATAAGATTGGCTTTTCATAGCTGTTTAAGACAATCTTGATGTATTTTGATACTTTGACAACGATTTTTCCAGTAGTTTAGAAGAAAACGATGTTTTTTTTTTCTTTGGTCGTTAGAGTACGAATGAAAAAAAAATGCTGTTATCTCCGTCAATATTAATTTTTTTTCGATTTAGATTGGCTTTTAATAGCTGTTTAAGACAATCTTGATGTATTTTGATACTTTGACAACGATTTTTTCAGTAGTTTAGAAGAAAACGATGTTTTTTTTTTCTTTGGTCGTTACAGTACGAATGAAAAAAAAATGCTGTTATCTCCGTCAATATTAATTTTTTTTGAATAAGATTTGCTTTTCATAGCTGTTTAAGACAATCTTGATGTATTTTGATACTTTGACAACGATTTTTCCAGTCGTTTTCAAGAAAGCGATGTTTTTTTTTTCTTTGGTCGTTACAGTATGATAGAAAACAAAATTTCGTTAATTTTAATTTTTTTCGATTTAGAGTTGGTTTTCATAGCTGTTTAAGACAATCTTGATGTATTTTGATACTTTGACAACGATTTTTCCAGTAGCTTAGAAGAAAAGGATATTTCTTTTTTTCTTTGGTCGTTACAGTACGAATGAAAAAAAAATGCTGTTATCTCCGTCAATATTAATTTTTTTTTCGATTTAGATTGGCTTTTCATAGCTGTTTAAGACAATCTTGATGTATTTTGATACTTTGACAACGATTTTTCCAGTAGCTTAGAAGAAAACGATTTTTTTTTCTTTGTTCGTTACAGTATGATAGAAAACAAAATTTCGTTAATTTTAATTTTTTTTCGATTTAGAGTTGGTTTTCATAGCTGTTTAAGACAATCTTGATGTATTTTGATACTTTGACAACGATTTTTCCAGTAGCTTAGAAGAAAAGGATATTTCTTTTTTTCTTTGGTCGTTACAGTACGATAGAAAAACAAATGCTGTTATCTTCGTCAATATTAATTTTTTTTCGTTTAAGATTGGCTTTTCATAGCTGTTTAAGACAATCTTGATGTATTTTGATACTTTGACAACGATTTTTCAAGTAGCTTAGAAGAAAACGATGTTTTTTTTTTGGTCGTTACAGTACGAAAGAAAAAAAATGCTGTTAACTCCGTCAATGTTAATTTTTTTTTCGATTTAGATTGGCTTTTCATAGCTGCTTAAGACAATCTTGATGTATTTTGATACTTTTACAACGATTTTTCCAGTAGCTTAGAAGAAAAGGATATTTCTTTTTTTCTTTGGTCGTTACAGTACGATAGAAAAACAAATGCTGTTATCTTCGTCAATATTAATTTTTTTTCGTTTAAGATTAGCTTTTCATAGCTGTTTAAGACAATCTTGATGTATTTTGATTCTTTGACAACGATTTTTCCAGTAATTTAGAAGAAAACGATGTTTTTTTTCTTTGGTCGTTACAGTATGATTGAAAACAAAATTTTGTTAATTTTAATTTTTTTTGAATAAGATTTGCTTTTCATAGCTGTTTAAGACAATCTTGATGTATTTTGATACTTTGACAACGATTTTTTCAGTAGTTTAGAAGAAAACGATGTTTTTTTTTTCTTTGGTCGTTACAGTACGAATGAAAAAAAAATGCTGTTATATCAGTCAATATTAATTTTTTTTGAATAAGATTTGCTTTTCATAGCTGTTTAAGACAATCTTGATATATTTTGATACTTTGACAACGATTTATCCAGTAGTTTAGAAGAAAACGATGTTTTTTTTTTCTTTGGTCGTTACAGTACGAATGAAAAAAAATGCTGTTATCTCCGTCAATATTAATTTTTTTTGAAAAAGATTGGCTTTTCATAGCTGTTTAAGACAATCTTGATGTATTTTGATACTTTGACAACGATTTTTCCAGTAGTTTAGAAGAAAACGATGTTTTTTTTTTCTTTGGTCGTAACAGTACGAATGAAAAAAAAATGCTGTTATCTCCGTCAATATTAATTTTTTTTCGATTTAGATTGGCTTTTAATAGCTGTTTAAGAAAATCTTGATGTATTTTGATACTTTGACAACGATTTTTTCAGTAGTTTAGAAGAAAACGATGTTTTTTTTTTCTTTGGTCGTTACATTACGAATGAAAAAAAAATGCTGTTATCTCCGTCAATATTAATTTTTTTTGAATAAGATTTGCTTTTCATAGCTGTTTAAGACAATCTTGATGTATTTTGATACTTTGACAACGATTTTTCCAGTAGTTTAGAAGAAAACGATGTTTTTTTTTTCTTTGGTCGTTACAGTACGAATGAAAAAAAAATGCTGTTATCTCCGTCAATATTAATTTTTTTTGAATAAGATTGGCTTTTCATAGCTGTTTAAGACAATCTTGATGTATTTTGATACTTTGACAACGATTTTTCTAGTAGTTTAGAAGAAAACGATGTTTTTTTTCTTTAGTCGTTACAGTATGAATGAAAAAAAAATTCGTTAATATTAATTTTTTTTTAATAAGATTGGCTTTTCATAGCTGTTTAAGACAATCTTGATATATTTTGATACTTTGACAACGATTTTTCCAGTAGTTTAGAAAAAAACGATGTTTTTTTTCTTTGGTCGTTACAGTACGAATGAAAAAAAAATGCTGTTAACTCCGTCAATGTTAATTTTTTTTCGATTAAGATTTGCTTTTCATAGCTGTTTAAGACAATCTTGATGTATTTTGATTCTTTGACAACGATTTTTCCAGTAGTTTAGAAGAAAACGCTGTTTTTTTCTTTGGTCGTTACAGTATGATAGAAAACAAAATTTCGTTAATTTCCATTTTTTTTGAATAAGATTTGCTTTTCATAGCTGTTTAAGACAATCTTGATGTATTTTGATACTTTGACAACGATTTTTCCAGTAGTTTAGAAGAAAATGATGTTTTTTTTCTTTGGTCGTAACAGTACGAATGAAAAAGAAATGCTGTTATCTCCGTCAATATTAATTTTTTTTGAATAAGATTTGCTTTTCATAGCTGTTTAAGACAATCTTGATGTATTTTGATACTTTGACAACGATTTTTCCAGTAGTTTAGAAGAAAACGATGTTTTTTTTCTTTGGTCGTTACAGTATGAAAGAAAAAAAAAAATCGTTAATATTAATTTTTTTTAATAAGATTGGCTTTTCATAGCTGTTTAAGACAATCTTTATGTATTTTGATACTTTGACAACGATTTTTCCAGTAGCTTAGAAGAAAACGATGTTTTTTTCTTTGGTCGTTACAGTATGATAGAAAACAAAATTTCGTTAATTTCAATTTTTTTTGAATAAGATTTGCTTTTCATAGCTGTTTAAGACAATCTTGATGTATTTTGATACTTTGACAACGATTTTTCCAGTAGTTTAGAAGAAAACGATGTTTTTTTTCTTTGGTCGTTACAGTACGATAGAAAAACAAATGCTGTTATCTTCGTCAATATTAATTTTTTTTCGTTTAAGATTGGCTTTTCATAGCTGTTTAAGACAATCTTGATGTATTTTGATACTTTGACAACGATTTTACCAGTAGCTTAGAAGAAAAGGATATTTCTTTTTTGGTCGTTACAGTACGAAAGAAAAAAAAAATGCTTTTCATAGCTGTTTAAGACAATCTTGATGTATTTTGATTCTTTGACAACGATTTTTCCAGTAATTTAGAAGAAAACGATCTTTTTTTCTTTGGTCGTTACAGTATGATAGAAAACAAAATTTCGTTAATTTTAATTTTTTATGAATAAGATTTGCTTTTCATAGCTGTTTAAGATAATCTTGATGTATTTTGATACTTTGACAACGATTTTTTCAGTAGTTTAGAAGAAAACGATGTTTTTTTTTTCTTTGGTCGTTACAGTACGAATGAAAAAAAAATGCTGTTTCTCCGTCAATATTAATTTTTTTTAAAAAAGATTTTTTTTTCATAGCTGTTTAAGACAATCTTGATGTATTTTGATACTTTGACAACGATTTTTCCAGTAGTTTAGAAGAAAACGATGTTTTTTGTTTCTTTGGTCGTTACAGTACGAATGAAAAAAAAATGCTGTTATCTCCGTCAATATTAATTTTTTTTGAATAAGATTTGCTTTTCATAGCTGTTTAAGACAATCTTGATGTATTTTGATACTTTGACAACGATTTTTCCAGTCGTTTAGAAGAAAGCGATGTTTTTTTTTTCTTTGGTCGTTACAGTATGATAGAAAACAAAATTTCGTTAATTTTAATTTTTTTTCGATTTAGAGTTGGTTTTCATAGCTGTTTAAGACAATCTTGATGTATTTTGATACTTTGACAACGATTTTTCCAGTAGCTTAGAAGAAAAGGATATTTCTTTTTTTCTTTGGTCGTTACAGTACGAATGAAAAAAAAATGCTGTTATCTCCGTCAATATTAATTTTTTTTCGAATTAGATTGGCTTTTCATAGCTGTTTAAGACAATCTTGATGTATTTTGATACTTTGACAACGATTTTTCCAGTAGCTTAGAAGAAAACGATTTTTTTTTCTTTGGTCGTTACAGTATGATAGAAAACAAAATTTCGTTAATTTTAATTTTTTTTCGATTTAGAGTTGGTTTTCATAGCTGTTTAAGACAATCTTGATGTATTTTGATACTTTGACAACGATTTTTCCAGTAGCTTAGAAGAAAAGGATATTTCTTTTTTTCTTTGGTCGTTACAGTACGAATGAAAAACAAATGCTGTTATCTTCTTCAATATTAATTTTTTTTCGTTTAAGATTGGCTTTTCATAGCTGTTTAAGACAATCTTGATGTATTTTGATACTTTGACAACGATTTTTCAAGTAGCTTAGAAGAAAGCGATGTTTTTTTTTTGGTCGTTACAGTACGAAAGAAAAAAAAATGCTGTTAACTCCGTCAATGTTAATTTTTTTTTCGATTTAGATTGGCTTTTCATAGCTGCTTAAGACAATCTTGATGTATTTTGATACTTTGACAACGATTTTTCCAGTAGCTTAGAAGAAAAGGATATTTCTTTTTTTCTTTGGTCGTTACAGTACGATAGAAAAACAAATGCTGTTATCTTCGTCAATATTAATTTTTTTTCGTTTAAGATTGGCTTTTCATAGCTGTTTAAGACAATCTTGATGTATTTTGATTCTTTGACAACGATTTTTCCAGTAATTTAGAAGAAAACGATGTTTTTTTTCTTTGGTCGTTACAGTATGATTGAAAACAAAATTTTGTTAATTTTAATTTTTTTTGAATAAGATTTGCTTTTCATAGCTGTTTAAGACAATCTTGATGTATTTTGATACTTTGACAAAGATTTTTTCAGTAGTTTAGAAGAAAACGATGTTTTTTTTTTCTTTGGTCGTTACAGTACGAATGAAAAAAAAATGCTGTTATATCAGTCAATATTAATTTTTTTTGAATAAGATTTGCTTTTCATAGCTGTTTAAGACAATCTTGATGTATTTTGATACTTTGACAACGATTTATCCAGTAGTTTAGAAGAAAACGATGTTTTTTTTTTCTTTGGTCGTTACAGTACGAATGAAAAAAAATGCTGTTATCTCCGTCAATATTAATTTTTTTTGAATAAGATTGGCTTTTCATAGCTGTTTAAGACAATCTTGATGTATTTTGATACTTTGACAACGATTTTTCCAGTAGCTTAGAAGAAAAGGATATTTCTTTTTTTCTTTGGTCGTTACAGTACGATAGAAAAACAAATGCTGTTATCTTCGTCAATATTAATTTTTTTTCGTTTAAGATTGGCTTTTCATAGCTGTTTAAGAAAATCTTGATGTATTTTGATACTTTGACAACGATTTTTTCAGTAGTTTAGAAGAAAACGATGTTTTTTTTTTCTTTGGTCGTTACAGTACGAATGAAAAAAAAATGCTGTTATCTCCGTCAATATTAATTTTTTTTGAATAAGATTTGCTTTTCATAGCTGCTTAAGACAATCTTGATGTATTTTGATACTTTTACAACGATTTTTCCAGTAGCTTAGAAGAAAAGGATATTTCTTTTTTTCTTTGGTCGTTACAGTACGATAGAAAAACAAATGCTGTTATCTTCGTCAATATTAATTTTTTTTCGTTTAAGATTGGCTTTTCATAGCTGTTTAAGACAATCTTGATGTATTTTGATTCTTTGACAACGATTTTTCCAGTAATTTAGAAGAAAACGATGTTTTTTTTCTTTGGTCGTTATAGTATGATTGAAAACAAAATTTTGTTAATTTTAATTTTTTTTGAATAAGATTTGCTTTTCATAGCTGTTTAAGACAATCTTGATGTATTTTGATACTTTGACAACGATTTTTTCAGTAGTTTAGAAGAAAACGATGTTTTTTTTTTCTTTGGTCGTTACAGTACGAATGAAAAAAAAATGCTGTTATATCAGTCAATATTAATTTTTTTTGAATAAGATTTGCTTTTCATAGCTGTTTAAGACAATCTTGATGTATTTTGATACTTTGACAACGATTTATCCAGTAGTTTAGAAGAAAACGATGTTTTTTTTTTCTTTGGTCGTTACAGTACGAATGAAAAAAAATGCTGTTATCTCCGTCAATATTAATTTTTTTTGAATAAGATTGGCTTTTCATAGCTGTTTAAGACAATCTTGATGTATTTTGATACTTTGACAACGATTTTTCCAGTAGTTTAGAAGAAAACGATGTTTTTTTTTTCTTTGGTCGTTAGAGTACGAATGAAAAAAAAATGCTGTTATCTCCGTCAATATTAATTTTTTTTCGATTTAGATTGGCTTTTAATAGCTGTTTAAGACAATCTTGATGTATTTTGATACTTTGACAACGATTTTTTCAGTAGTTTAGAAGAAAACGATGTTTTTTTTTTCTTTGGTCGTTACAGTACGAATGAAAAAAAAATGCTGTTATCTCCGTCAATATTAATTTTTTTTGAATAAGATTTGCTTTTCATAGCTGTTTAAGACAATCTTGATGTATTTTGATACTTTGACAACGATTTTTCCAGTCGTTTTCAAGAAAGCGATGTTTTTTTTTTCTTTGGTCGTTACAGTATGATAGAAAACAAAATTTCGTTAATTTTAATTTTTTTCGATTTAGAGTTGGTTTTCATAGCTGTTTAAGACAATCTTGATGTATTTTGATACTTTGACAACGATTTTTCCAGTAGCTTAGAAGAAAAGGATATTTCTTTTTTTCTTTGGTCGTTACAGTACGAATGAAAAAAAAATGCTGTTATCTCCGTCAATATTAATTTTTTTTTCGATTTAGATTGGCTTTTCATAGCTGTTTAAGACAATCTTGATGTATTTTGATACTTTGACAACGATTTTTCCAGTAGCTTAGAAGAAAACGATTTTTTTTTCTTTGTTCGTTACAGTATGATAGAAAACAAAATTTCGTTAATTTTAATTTTTTTTCGATTTAGAGTTGGTTTTCATAGCTGTTTAAGACAATCTTGATGTATTTTGATACTTTGACAACGATTTTTCCAGTAGCTTAGAAGAAAAGGATATTTCTTTTTTTCTTTGGTCGTTACAGTACGATAGAAAAACAAATGCTGTTATCTTCGTCAATATTAATTTTTTTTCGTTTAAGATTGGCTTTTCATAGCTGTTTAAGACAATCTTGATGTATTTTGATACTTTGACAACGATTTTTCAAGTAGCTTAGAAGAAAACGATGTTTTTTTTTTGGTCGTTACAGTACGAAAGAAAAAAAAATGCTGTTAACTCCGTCAATGTTAATTTTTTTTTCGATTTAGATTGGCTTTTCATAGCTGCTTAAGACAATCTTGATGTATTTTGATACTTTTACAACGATTTTTCCAGTAGCTTAGAAGAAAAGGATATTTCTTTTTTTCTTTGGTCGTTACAGTACGATAGAAAAACAAATGCTGTTATCTTCGTCAATATTAATTTTTTTTCGTTTAAGATTAGCTTTTCATAGCTGTTTAAGACAATCTTGATGTATTTTGATTCTTTGACAACGATTTTTCCAGTAATTTAGAAGAAAACGATGTTTTTTTTCTTTGGTCGTTACAGTATGATTGAAAACAAAATTTTGTTAATTTTAATTTTTTTTGAATAAGATTTGCTTTTCATAGCTGTTTAAGACAATCTTGATGTATTTTGATACTTTGACAACGATTTTTTCAGTAGTTTAGAAGAAAACGATGTTTTTTTTTTCTTTGGTCGTTACAGTACGAATGAAAAAAAAATGCTGTTATATCAGTCAATATTAATTTTTTTTGAATAAGATTTGCTTTTCATAGCTGTTTAAGACAATCTTGATATATTTTGATACTTTGACAACGATTTATCCAGTAGTTTAGAAGAAAACGATGTTTTTTTTTTCTTTGGTCGTTACAGTACGAATGAAAAAAAATGCTGTTATCTCCGTCAATATTAATTTTTTTTGAAAAAGATTGGCTTTTCATAGCTGTTTAAGACAATCTTGATGTATTTTGATACTTTGACAACGATTTTTCCAGTAGTTTAGAAGAAAACGATGTTTTTTTTTTCTTTGGTCGTAACAGTACGAATGAAAAAAAAATGCTGTTATCTCCGTCAATATTAATTTTTTTTCGATTTAGATTGGCTTTTAATAGCTGTTTAAGAAAATCTTGATGTATTTTGATACTTTGACAACGATTTTTTCAGTAGTTTAGAAGAAAACGATGTTTTTTTTTTCTTTGGTCGTTACAGTACGAATGAAAAAAAAATGCTGTTATCTCCGTCAATATTAATTTTTTTTGAATAAGATTTGCTTTTCATAGCTGTTTAAGACAATCTTGATGTATTTTGATACTTTGACAACGATTTTTCCAGTAGTTTAGAAGAAAACGATGTTTTTTTTTTCTTTGGTCGTTACAGTACGAATGAAAAAAAAATGCTGTTATCTCCGTCAATATTAATTTTTTTTGAATAAGATTGGCTTTTCATAGCTGTTTAAGACAATCTTGATGTATTTTGATACTTTGACAACGATTTTTCTAGTAGTTTAGAAGAAAACGATGTTTGTTTTCTTTAGTCGTTACAGTATGAAAGAAAAAAAAAATTCGTTAATATTAATTTTTTTTTAATAAGATTGGCTTTTCATAGCTGTTTAAGACAATCTTGATATATTTTGATACTTTGACAACGATTTTTCCAGTAGTTTAGAAAAAAACGATGTTTTTTTTCTTTGGTCGTTACAGTACGAATGAAAAAAAAATGCTGTTAACTCCGTCAATGTTAATTTTTTTTCGATTAAGATTTGCTTTTCATAGCTGTTTAAGACAATCTTGATGTATTTTGATTCTTTGACAACGATTTTTCCAGTAGTTTAGAAGAAAACGCTGTTTTTTTCTTTGGTCGTTACAGTATGATAGAAAACAAAATTTCGTTAATTTCCATTTTTTTTGAATAAGATTTGCTTTTCATAGCTGTTTAAGACAATCTTGATGTATTTTGATACTTTGACAACGATTTTTCCAGTAGTTTAGAAGAAAATGATGTTTTTTTTCTTTGGTCGTAACAGTACGAATGAAAAAGAAATGCTGTTATCTCCGTCAATATTAATTTTTTTTGAATAAGATTTGCTTTTCATAGCTGTTTAAGACAATCTTGATGTATTTTGATACTTTGACAACGATTTTTCCAGTAGTTTAGAAGAAAACGATGTTTTTTTTCTTTGGTCGTTACAGTATGAAAGAAAAAAAAAAATCGTTAATATTAATTTTTTTTAATAAGATTGGCTTTTCATAGCTGTTTAAGACAATCTTTATGTATTTTGATACTTTGACAACGATTTTTCCAGTAGCTTAGAAGAAAACGATGTTTTTTTCTTTGGTCGTTACAGTATGATAGAAAACAAAATTTCGTTAATTTCAATTTTTTTTGAATAAGATTTGCTTTTCATAGCTGTTTAAGACAATCTTGATGTATTTTGATACTTTGACAACGATTTTTCCAGTAGTTTAGAAGAAAACGATGTTTTTTTTCTTTGGTCGTTACAGTACGATAGAAAAACAAATGCTGTTATCTTCGTCAATATTAATTTTTTTTCGTTTAAGATTGGCTTTTCATAGCTGTTTAAGACAATCTTGATGTATTTTGATACTTTGACAACGATTTTACCAGTAGCTTAGAAGAAAAGGATATTTCTTTTTTGGTCGTTACAGTACGAAAGAAAAAAAAAATGCTTTTCATAGCTGTTTAAGACAATCTTGATGTATTTTGATTCTTTGACAACGATTTTTCCAGTAATTTAGAAGAAAACGATCTTTTTTTCTTTGGTCGTTACAGTATGATAGAAAACAAAATTTCGTTAATTTTAATTTTTTATGAATAAGATTTGCTTTTCATAGCTGTTTAAGATAATCTTGATGTATTTTGATACTTTGACAACGATTTTTTCAGTAGTTTAGAAGAAAACGATGTTTTTTTTTTCTTTGGTCGTTACAGTACGAATGAAAAAAAAATGCTGTTTCTCCGTCAATATTAATTTTTTTTAAAAAAGATTTTTTTTTCATAGCTGTTTAAGACAATCTTGATGTATTTTGATACTTTGACAACGATTTTTCCAGTAGTTTAGAAGAAAACGATGTTTTTTTTTCTTTGGTCGTTACAGTACGAATGAAAAAAAAATGCTGTTATCTCCGTCAATATTAATTTTTTTTGAATAAGATTTGCTTTTCATAGCTGTTTAAGACAATCTTGATGTATTTTGATACTTTGACAACGATTTTTCCAGTCGTTTAGAAGAAAGCGATGTTTTTTTTTTCTTTGGTCGTTACAGTATGATAGAAAACAAAATTTCGTTAATTTTAATTTTTTTTCGATTTAGAGTTGGTTTTCATAGCTGTTTAAGACAATCTTGATGTATTTTGATACTTTGACAACGATTTTTCCAGTAGCTTAGAAGAAAAGGATATTTCTTTTTTTCTTTGGTCGTTACAGTACGAATGAAAAAAAAATGCTGTTATCTCCGTCAATATTAATTTTTTTTCGAATTAGATTGGCTTTTCATAGCTGTTTAAGACAATCTTGATGTATTTTGATACTTTGACAACGATTTTTCCAGTAGCTTAGAAGAAAACGATTTTTTTTTCTTTGGTCGTTACAGTATGATAGAAAACAAAATTTCGTTAATTTTAATTTTTTTTCGATTTAGAGTTGGTTTTCATAGCTGTTTAAGACAATCTTGATGTATTTTGATACTTTGACAACGATTTTTCCAGTAGCTTAGAAGAAAAGGATATTTCTTTTTTTCTTTGGTCGTTACAGTACGAATGAAAAACAAATGCTGTTATCTTCTTCAATATTAATTTTTTTTCGTTTAAGATTGGCTTTTCATAGCTGTTTAAGACAATCTTGATGTATTTTGATACTTTGACAACGATTTTTCAAGTAGCTTAGAAGAAAGCGATGTTTTTTTTTTGGTCGTTACAGTACGAAAGAAAAAAAAATGCTGTTAACTCCGTCAATGTTAATTTTTTTTTCGATTTAGATTGGCTTTTCATAGCTGCTTAAGACAATCTTGATGTATTTTGATACTTTGACAACGATTTTTCCAGTAGCTTAGAAGAAAAGGATATTTCTTTTTTTCTTTGGTCGTTACAGTACGATAGAAAAACAAATGCTGTTATCTTCGTCAATATTAATT
Organism: Ptychoptera albimana; assembly: GCA_961205885.1. NCBI lineage: Eukaryota > Metazoa > Arthropoda > Insecta > Diptera > Ptychopteridae > Ptychoptera > Ptychoptera albimana. Next base: position 7,965,724 of record OY540806.1, read on the forward strand.
TTTTTTCGTTTAAGATTGGCTTTTCATAGCTGTTTAAGACAATCTTGATGTATTTTGATTCTTTGACAACGATTTTTCCAGTAATTTAGAAGAAAACGATGTTTTTTTTCTTTGGTCGTTACAGTATGATTGAAAACAAAATTTTGTTAATTTTAATTTTTTTTGAATAAGATTTGCTTTTCATAGCTGTTTAAGACAATCTTGATGTATTTTGATACTTTGACAAAGATTTTTTCAGTAGTTTAGAAGAAAACGATGTTTTTTTTTTCTTTGGTCGTTACAGTACGAATGAAAAAAAAATGCTGTTATATCAGTCAATATTAATTTTTTTTGAATAAGATTTGCTTTTCATAGCTGTTTAAGACAATCTTGATGTATTTTGATACTTTGACAACGATTTATCCAGTAGTTTAGAAGAAAACGATGTTTTTTTTTCTTTGGTCGTTACAGTACGAATGAAAAAAAATGCTGTTATCTCCGTCAATATTAATTTTTTTTGAATAAGATTGGCTTTTCATAGCTGTTTAAGACAATCTTGATGTATTTTGATACTTTGACAACGATTTTTCCAGTAGTTTAGAAGAAAACGATGTTTTTTTTTTCTTTGGTCGTTAGAGTACGAATGAAAAAAAAATGCTGTTATCTCCGTCAATATTAATTTTTTTTCGATTTAGATTGGCTTTTAATAGCTGTTTAAGAAAATCTTGATGTATTTTGATACTTTGACAACGATTTTTTCAGTAGTTTAGAAGAAAACGATGTTTTTTTTTTCTTTGGTCGTTACAGTACGAATGAAAAAAAAATGCTGTTATCTCCGTCAATATTAATTTTTTTTGAATAAGATTTGCTTTTCATAGCTGTTTAAGACAATCTTGATGTATTTTGATACTTTGACAACGATTTTTCCAGTAGTTTAGAAGAAAACGATGTTTTTTTTTTCTTTGGTCGTTACAGTACGAATGAAAAAAAAATGCTGTTATCTCCGTCAATATTAATTTTTTTTGAATAAGATTGGCTTTTCATAGCTGTTTAAGACAATCTTGATGTATTTTGATACTTTGACAACGATTTTTCTAGTAGTTTAGAAGAAAACGATGTTTTTTTTCTTTAGTCGTTACAGTATGAAAGAAAAAAAAAATTCGTTAATATTAATTTTTTTTTAATAAGATTGGCTTTTCATAGCTGTTTAAGACAATCTTGATATATTTTGATACTTTGACAACGATTTTTCCAGTAGTTTAGAAAAAAACGATGTTTTTTTTCTTTGGTCGTTACAGTACGAATGAAAAAAAATGCTGCTAACTCCGTCAATGTTAATTTTTTTTCGATTTAGATTTGCTTTTCATAGCTGTTTAAGACAATCTTGATGTATTTTGATTCTTTGACAACGATTTTTCCAGTAATTTAGAAGAAAACGCTGTTTTTTTCTTTGGTCGTTACAGTATGATAGAAAACAAAATTTCGTTAATTTCAATTTTTTTTGAATAAGATTTGCTTTTCATAGCTGTTTAAGACAATCTTGATGTATTTTGATACTTTTACAACGATTTTTCCAGTAGTTTAGAAGAAAATGATGTTTTTTTTCTTTGGTCGTAACAGTACGAATGAAAAAGAAATGCTGTTATCTCCGTCAATATTAATTTTTTTTGAATAAGATTTGCTTTTCATAGCTGTTTAAGACAATCTTGATGTATTTTGATACTTTGACAACGATTTTTCCAGTAGTTTAGAAGAAAACGATGTTTTTTTTCTTTGGTCGTTACAGTATGAAAGAAAAAAAAAATTCGTTAATATTAATTTTTTTTAATAAGATTGGCTTTTCATAGCTGTTTAAGACAATCTTTATGTATTTTGATACTTTGACAACGATTTTTCCAGTAGCTTAGAAGAAAACGATGTTTTTTTTTTTTGGTCGTTACAGTACGAAAGAAAAAAAAATGCTGTTATCTCCGTCAATATTAATTTTTTTTGAATAAGATTTGCTTTTCATAGCTGTTTAAGACAATCTGGATGTATTTTGATTCTTTGACAACGATTTTCCCAGTAGTTTAGAAGAAAACGCTGTTTTTTTCTTTGGTCGTTACAGTATGATAGAAAACAAAATTTCGTTAATTTCAATTTTTTTTGAATAAGATTTGCTTTTCATAGCTGTTTAAGACAATCTTGATGTATTTTGATACTTTGACAACGATTTTTCCAGTAGTTTAGAAGAAAATGATGTTTTTTTTTCTTTGGTCGTAACAGTACGAATGAAAAAGAAATGCTGTTAACTCCGTCAATGTTAATTTTTTTTTCGATTTAGATTGGCTTTTCATAGCTGTTTAAGACAATCTTGATGTATTTTGATTCTTTGACAACGATTTTCCCAGTAGTTTAGAAGAAAACGCTGTTTTTTTCTTTGGTCGTTACAGTATGATAGAAAACAAAATTTCGTTAATTTCAATTTTTTTTGAATAAGATTTGCTTTTCATAGCTGTTTAAGAAAATCTTGATGTATTTTGATACTTTGACAACGATTTTTCCAGTAGTTTAGAAGAAAACGATGTTTTTTTTCTTTGGTCGTTACAGTATGAAAGAAAAAAAAAATTCGTTAATATTAATTTTTTTTAATAAGATTGGCTTTTCATAGCTGTTTAAGACAATCTTTATGTATTTTGATACTTTGACAACGATTTTTCCAGTAGTTTAGAAGAAAACGATGTTTTTTTTCTTTGGTCGTTACAGTATGAAAGAAAAAAAAAATTCGTTAATATTAATTTTTTTTAATAAGATTGGCTTTTCATAGCTGTTTAAGACAATCTTTATGTATTTTGATACTTTGACAACGATTTTTCCAGTAGCTTAGAAGAAAACGATGTTTTTTTTTTGGTCGTTACAGTACGAAAGAAAAAAAAATGCTGTTATCTCCGTCAATATTAATTTTTTTTGAATAAGATTTGCTTTTCATAGCTGTTTAAGACAATCTTGATGTATTTTGATTCTTTGACAACGATTTTTCCAGTAGTTTAGAAGAAAACGCTGTTTTTTTCTTTGGTCGTTACAGTATGATAGAAAACAAAATTTCGTTAATTTCAATTTTTTTTGAATAAGATTTGCTTTTCATAGCTGTTTAAGACAATCTTGATGTATTTTGATACTTTGACAACGATTTTTCCAGTAGTTTAGAAGAAAACGATGTTTTTTTTCTTTGGTCGTTACAGTATGAAAGAAAAAAAAAATTCGTTAATATTAATTTTTTTTAATAAGATTGGCTTTTCATAGCTGTTTAAGACAATCTTTATGTATTTTGATACTTTGACAACGATTTTTCCAGTAGCTTAGAAGAAAACGATGTTTTTTTTTTGGTCGTTACAGTACGAAAGAAAAAAAAATGCTGTTATCTCCGTCAATATTAATTTTTTTTGAATAAGATTTGCTTTTCATAGCTGTTTAAGACAATCTTGATGTATTTTGATTCTTTGACAACTATTTTCCAAGTAGTTTAGAAGAAAACGCTGTTTTTTTCTTTGGTCGTTACAGTATGATAGAAAACAAAATTTCGTTAATTTCAATTTTTTTTGAATAAGATTTGCTTTTCATAGCTGTTTAGACAATCTTGATGTATTTTGATACTTTGACAACGATTTTTCCAGTAGTTTAGAAGAAAATGATGTTTTTTTTTCTTTGGTCGTAACAGTACGAATGAAAAAGAAATGCTGTTAACTCCGTCAATGTTAATTTTTTTTTCGATTTAGATTGGCTTTTCATAGCTGTTTAAGACAATCTTGATGTATTTTGATTCTTTGACAACGATTTTTCCAGTAGTTTAGAAGAAAACGCTGTTTTTTTCTTTGGTCGTTACAGTATGATAGAAAACAAAATTTCGATAATTTTAATTTTTTTTGAATAAGATTTGCTTTTCATAGCAGTTTAAGACAATCTTGATGTATTTTGATACTTTGACAATGATTTTTTCAGTAGTTTAGAAGAAAACGATGATTTTTTTTTCTTTGGTCGTTACAGTACGAATGAAAAAAAAATGCTGTTATCTCCGTCAATATTAATTTTTTTTGAATAAGATTTGCTTTTCATAGCTGTTTAAGACAATCTTGATGTGTTTTGACACTTTGACAACGATTTTTCCAGTAGTTTAGAAAAAAACGATGTTTTTTTTCTTTGGTCGTTACAGTATGAAAGAAAAAAAAAATTCGTTAATATTAATTTTTTTTTTAAAAAAGATTGGCTTTTTATAGCTGTTTAAGACAATCTTTATGTATTTTGATACTTTGACAACGATTTTTCCAGTAGTTTAGAAGAAAACGATGTTTTTTTTTTCTTTGGTCGTTACAGTACGAATGAAAAAAAAATGCTGTTATCTCCGTCAATATTAATTTTTTTTGAATAAGATTTGCTTTTCATAGCTGTTTAAGACAATCTTGATGTATTTTGATACTTTGACAACGATTTTTCTAGTAGTTTAGAAGAAAACGATGTTTTTTTTTTCTTTGGTCGTTACAGTACGAATGAAAAAAAAATGCTGTTATCTCCGTCAATATTAATTTTTTTTCGATTAAGATTGGCTTTTCATAGCTGTTTAAGACAATCTTGATGTATTTTGTTACTTTGACAACGATTTTTCCAGTAGTTTAGAAGAAAACGATGTTTTTTTTCTTTGGTCGTTACAGTATGAAAGAAAAAAAAAAATTCGTTAATATTAATTTTTTTTTAATAAGATTGGCTTTTCATAGCTGTTTAAGACAATCTTGATGTATTTTGATACTTTGACAACGATTTTTTCAGTAGTTTAGAAGAAAACGATGTTTTTTTCTTTGGTCGTTACAGTATGATAGAAAACAAAATTTCGATAATTTTAATTTTTTTTGAATAAGATTTGCTTTTCATAGCTGTTTAAGACAATCTTGATGTATTTTGATACTTTGACAATGATTTTTTCAGTAGTTTAGAAGAAAACAATGATTTTTTTTTCTTTGGTCGTTACAGTACGAATGAAAAAAAAATGCTGTTATCTCCGTCAATATTATTTTTTTTTGAATAAGATTTGCTTTTCATAGCTGTTTAAGACAATCTTGATGTATTTTGATACTTTGACAACGATTTTTTCAGTAGTTTAGAAGAAAACAATGATTTTTTCTTTGGTCGTTACAGTATGATAGAAAACAAAATTTCGATAATTTTAATTTTTTTTGAATAAGATTTGCTTTTCATAGCTGTTTAAGACAATCTTGATGTATTTTGATACTTTGACAATGATTTTTTCAGTAGTTTAGAAGAAAACAATGATTTTTTTTTCTTTGGTCGTTACAGTACGAATGAAAAAAAAATGCTGTTATCTCCGTCAATATTATTTTTTTTTGAATAAGATTTGCTTTTCATAGCTGTTTAAGACAATCTTGATGTATTTTGATACTTTGACAACGATTTTTCCAGTAGTTTAGAAAAAAACGATGTTTTTTTTCTTTGGTCGTTACAGTATGAAAGAAAAAAAAAATTCGTTAATATTAATTTTTTTTTAAAAAGATTGGCTTTTCATAGCTGTTTAAGACAATCTTTATGTATTTTGATACTTTGACAACGATTTTTCCAGTAGTTTAGAAGAAAACGATGTTTTTTTTTTCTTTGGTCGTTACAGTACGAATGAAAAAAAAATGCTGTTATCTCCGTCAATATTATTTTTTTTTGAATAAGATTTGCTTTTCATAGCTGTTTAAGACAATCTTGATGTATTTTGATACTTTGACAACGATTTTTCCAGTAGTTTAGAAAAAAACGATGTTTTTTTTCTTTGGTCGTTACAGTATGAAAGAAAAAAAAAATTCGTTAATATTAATTTTTTTTTAATAAGATTGGCTTTTCATAGCTGTTTAAGACAATCTTGATGTATTTTGATACTTTGACAACGATTTTTTCAGTAGTTTAGAAGAAAACGATGTTTTTTTCTTTGGTCGTTACAGTATGATAGAAAACAAAATTTCGATAATTTTAATTTTTTTTGAATAAGATTTGCTTTTCATAGCTGTTTAAGACAATCTTGATGTATTTTGATACTTTGACAACGATTTTTCCAGTAGTTTGATACTTTGACAACGATTTTTCCAGTAGTTTAGAGAAAACGATGTTTTTTTTTATTTGGTCGTTACAGTACTAAAGAAAAAAAAATGCTGTTACCTCCGTCAATATTAATATTTTTTTCGATTTAAATTGGGTTTTCATAGCTGTTTAAGACAATCTTGATGTATTTTGATAATTTGACAACGATTTTTCCAGTAGCTTAGAAGAAAACGATGTTTTTTTCTTAGGTCGTTACAGTATGATAGAAAACAAAATTTCGTTAATTTTAATTTTTTTGAATAAGATTTGCTTTTCATAGCTGTTTAAGACAATCTTGATGTATTTTGATACTTTGACAACGATTTTTTCAGTAGCTTAGAAGAAAACGATGTTTTTTTCTTAGGTCGTTACAGTATGATAGAAAACAAAATTTCGTTAATTTTAATTTTTTTGAATAAGATTTGCTTTTCATAGCTGTTTAAGACAATCTTGATGTATTTTGATACTTTGACAATGATTTTTTCAGTAGTTTAGAAGAAAACAATGATTTTTTTTTCTTTGGTCGTTACAGTACGAATGAAAAAAAAATGCTGTTATCTCCGTCAATATTATTTTTTTTTGAATAAGATTTGCTTTTCATAGCTGTTTAAGACAATCTTGATGTATTTTGATACTTTGACAACGATTTTTCCAGTAGTTTAGAAAAAAACGATGTTTTTTTTCTTTGGTCGTTACAGTATGAAAGAAAAAAAAAATTCGTTAATATTAATTTTTTTTTAAAAAGATTGGCTTTTCATAGCTGTTTAAGACAATCTTTATGTATTTTGATACTTTGACAACGATTTTTCCAGTAGTTTAGAAGAAAACGATGTTTTTTTTTTCTTTGGTCGTTACAGTACGAATGAAAAAAAAATGCTGTTATCTCCGTCAATATTATTTTTTTTTGAATAAGATTTGCTTTTCATAGCTGTTTAAGACAATCTTGATGTATTTTGATACTTTGACAACGATTTTTCCAGTAGTTTAGAAGAAAACGATGTTTTTTTTTTCTTTGGTCGTTACAGTACGAATGAAAAAAAAATACTGTTATCTCCGTCAATATTAATTTTTTTTCGATTAAGATTGGCTTTTCATAGCTGTTTAAGACAATCTTGATGTATTTTGATACTTTGACAACGATTTTTTCAGTAGCTTAGAAGAAAACGATGTTTTTTTTTTCTTTGGTCGTTACAGTATGATAGAAAACAAAATTTCGATAATTTTAATTTTTTTTGAATAAGATTTGCTTTTCATAGCTGTTTAAGACAATCTTGATGTATTTTGATACTTTGACAATGATTTTTTCAGTAGTTTAGAAGAAAACAATGATTTTTTTTTCTTTGGTCGTTACAGTACGAATGAAAAAAAAATGCTGTTATCTCCGTCAATATTAATTTTTTTTGAATAAGATTTGCTTTTCATAGCTGTTTAAGACAATCTTGATGTATTTTGATACTTTGACAACGATTTTTCCAGTAGTTTAGAAAAAAACGATGTTTTTTTTCTTTGGTCGTTACAGTATGAAAGAAAAAAAAAATTCGTTAATATTAATTTTTTTTTTAAAAAGATTGGCTTTTCATAGCTGTTTAAGACAATCTTGATATATTTTGATACTTTGACAACGATTTTTCCAGTAGTTTGATACTTTGACAACGATTTTTCCACTAGTTTAGAGAAAACGATGTTTTTTTTTATTTGGTCGTTACAGTACTAAAGAAAAAAAAATGCTGTTACCTCCGTCAATATTAATTTTTTTTTCGATTTAAATTGGGTTTTCATAGCTGTTTAAGACAATCTTGATGTATTTTGATAATTTGACAACGATTTTTCCAGTAGCTTAGAAGAAAACGATGTTTTTTTCTTAGGTCGTTACAGTATGATAGAAAACAAAATTTCGTTAATTTTAATTTTTTTGAATAAGATTTGCTTTTCATAGCTGTTTAAGACAATCTTGATGTATTTTGATACTTTGACAACGATTTTTTCAGTAGTTTAGAAGAAAACGATGTTTTTTTTTTCTTTGGTCGTTACAGTACGAATGAAAAAAAAATGCTGTTATCTCCGTCAATATTAATTTTTTTTGAATAAGATTTGCTTTTCATAGCTGTTTAAGACAATCTTGATGTATTTTGATACTTTGACAACGATTTTTCCAGTAGTTTAGAAGAAAACGATGTTTTTTTTTTCTTTGGTCGTTACAGTACGAATGAAAAAAAAATGCTGTTATCTCCTTCAATATTAATTTTTTTTGAATAAGATTTGCTTTTCATAGCTGTTTAAGACAATCTTGATATATTTTGATACTTTGACAACGATTTTTCCAGTAGTTTAGAAGATTTAGATTGGCTTTTCATAGCTGTTTAAGACAATCTTGATGTATTTTGATACTTTGACAACGATTTTTTCAGTAGCTTAGAAGAAACGATGTTTTTTTTTTCTTTGGTCGTTACAGTACGATAGAAAAAAAAAAGTTGTTTACTCCGTCAATGTTAATTTTGTTTCGATTTAGATTTGCTTTTTATAGCTGTTTAAGACAATCTTGGTGTATTTCGATACTTTGACAACGATTTTTCCAGTAGTTTAGATAAAACGATGTTTTTTTTTATTTGGTCGTTACAGTATGAAAGAAAAAAAAATGCTGTTATCTCCGTCAATATTAAGTTTTTTTTCGATTTAAATTGGGTTTTCATAGCTGTTTAAGACAATCTTGATGTATTTTGATACTTTGACAACGATTTTTCCAGTAGCTTAGAAGAAAACGATGTTTTTTTCTTTGGTCGTTACAGTATGATAGAAAACAAAATTTCGTTAATTTTAATTTTTTTTAATAAGATTGGCTTTTCATAGCTGTTTAAGACAATCTTGATGTATTTTGATACTTTGACAACGATTTTTCCAGTAGTTTAGAAAAAAACGATGTTTTTTTTCTTTGGTCGTTACAGTATGAAAGATAAAAAAATTTCGTTAATATTAATTTTTTTAAATAAAATTGGCTTTTCATAGCTGTTTAAGACAATCTTGATGTATTTTGATACTTTGACAACGATTTTTTCAGTAGCTAAGAAAAAAACGATGCTTTTTTTCTTAGGTCGTTACAGTACGAAAGAAAAAAAAAATGCTGTTATCTCCGTCAATATTAATTTTTTTTTGAATAAGATTTGCTTTTCATAGCTGTTTAAGACAATCTTGATGTATTTTGATCCTTTGACAACGATTTTTCCAGTAGCTTAGAAGAAAACGATGTTTTTTTTCTTTAGTCGTTACAGTACGAAAGAAAAAAAAAATGCTGTTATCTCCGTCAATATTAATTTTTTTCGATTTCGATTGGCTTTTTATAGCTGTTTAAGACAATCTTGATGTATTTTGATACTTTGACAACGATTTTTCCAGTAGCTAAGAAGAAAACGATGTTTTTTTTCTTAGGTCGTTACAGTATGATAGAAAACAAAATTTCGTTAATTTTAATTTTTTTGAATAAGATTGGCTTTTCATAGCTGTTTAAGACAATCTTGATGTATTTTGATACTTTGACAACGATTTTTCTAGTAGCTTAGAAGAAAACGATGTTTTTTTTCTTTAGTCGTTACAGTACGAAAGAAAAAAAATGCTGTTATCTCCGTCAATATTAATTTTTTTTGCGATTTAGATTGGCTTTTCATAGATGTTTAAGACAATCTTGATGTATTTTGATTCTTTGACAACGATTTTTCCAGTAGTTTAGAAGAAAAGGATGTTTCTTTTTTTCTTTGGTTGTTACAGTACGATAGAAAAAAAAAACTATTAACTCCGTTAGTGTTAATTTTTTTTCGATTTAGATTTGCTTTTCATAGCTGTTTAAGACAATCTTGATGTATTTTGACACTTTGACAACGATTTTTCTAGTAGTCTAGCAGAAAACGATGTTTTTTTTTTATTTGGTCGTTACAGTACGAAAGAAAAAAAAATGCTGTTATTTCCGTCAATATTAATTTTTTTCGAGTAAGATTTGCTTTTCATAGCTGTTTAAGACAATCTTGATGTATTTTGACACTTTGACAACGATTTTTCCAGTTGTTTAGAAGAAAATGATGTTTTTTTTCTTTGGTCGTTACAGTACGAAAGAAAAAAAAATGCTGTTATCTCCGTCAATATTAATTTTTTTCGATTTCGATTGGCTTTTCATAGCTGTTTAAGACAATCTTGATGTATTTTGATACTTTGACAACGATTTTTCCAGTAGCTAAGATGAAAACGATGTTTTTTTTCTTAGGTCGTTACAGTATGATAGAAAACAAAATTTCGTTAATTTTAATTTTTTTTAATAAGATTGGCTTTTCATAGCTGTTTAAGACAATCTTGATGTATTTTGATACTTTGACAACGATTTTTCTAGTAGCTTAGAAGAAAACGATGTTTTTTTTCTTTGGTCGTTACAGTACGAAAGAAAAAAAATGCTGTTATCTCCGTCAATATTAATTTTTTTGCGATTTAGATTGGCTTTTCATAGCTGTTTAAGACAATCTTGATGTATTTTGATACTTTGACAACGATTTTTCCAGTAGTTTAGAAGAAAACGTTGTTTTTTTTTTCTTTGGTAGTTACAGCACGAATGAAAAAAAAATGCTGTCAACTCCGTCAATGTTAATTTTTTTTTGATTTAGATTTGCTTTTCATAGCTGTTTAAGACAAACTTGATGTATTTTGATACTTTGAAAACGTTTTTTCCAGTAGTTTAAAAGAAAACGATGTTTTTTTTTTCTTTGGTCGTTGCAGTACGAAAGAAAAAAAAAAGCTGTTATTTCCGTCAATATTAATTTTTTTCGAGTAAGATTTGCTTTTCATAGCTGTTTAAGACAATCTTGATGTATTTTGACACTTTGACAACGATTTTTCCAGTTGTTTAGAAGAAAATGATGTTTTTTTTCTTTGGTCGTTACAGTACGAATGAAAAAAAAATGCTGTTATCTCCGTCAATATTAATTTTTTTTGAATAAGATTTGCTTTTCATAGCTGTTTAAGACAATCTTGATGTATTTTGATACTTTGACAACGATTTTTCCAGTAGTTTAGAAGAAAATGATGTTTTTTTTTTCTTTTGTCGTTACAGTACGAATGAAAAAAAAATACTGTTATCTCCGTCAATATTAATTTTTTTTCGAGTTAGATTTGCTTTTCATAGCTGTTTAAGACAATCTTGATGTATTTTGACACTTTGACAACGATTTTTCTAGTAGTCTAGCAGAAAACGATGTTTTTTTTTTATTTGGTCGTTACAGTATGAAAGATAAAAAAATTTCGTTAATATTAATTTTTTTTCGATTTAGATTTGCTTTTCATAGCTGTTTAAGACAATCTTGATGTATTTTGACACTTTGACAACGATTTTTCTAGTAGTCTAGAAGAAAACGATGTTTTTTTTTATTTGGTCGTTACAGTACGAAAGAAAAAAAAAATGCTGTCAACTCCGTCAATGTTAATTTTTTTTGATTTAGATTTGCTTTTCATAGCTGTTTAAGACAATCTTGATGTATTTTGTTACTTTGACAACGATTTTTCCAGTAGTTTAAAAGAAAACGATGTTTTTTTTATTTCTTTGGTCGTTACAGTACGAAAGAAAAAAAAAAACTATTAACTCCGTCAATGTTAATTTTTTTTCGATTTAGATTTGCTTTTCATAGCTGTTTAAGACAATCTTGATGTATTTTTACACTTTGACAACGATTTTTCTAGTAGTCTAGAAGAAAACGATGTTTTTTTTTTATTTGGTCATTACAGTACGAATGAAAAAAAAATGCTGTTCTTTCCGTCAATATTAATTTTTTTCGATTTAGATTTGCTTTTCATAGCAGTTTAAGACAATCTTGATGTATTTTGACACTTTGACAACGATTTTTCCAGTAGCTTAGAAGAAAACGATGTTTTTTTTTCTTTGGTCGTTACAGTACGAATGAAAAAAAATGCTGTTATCTCCGTCAATATTAATTTTTTTTCGATTAAGATCGGCTTTTCATAGCTGTTTAAGACAATCTTGATGTATTTTGATACTTTGACAACGATTTTTCCAGTAGTTTAGAAGAAAACGATGTTTTTTTTTCTTTGGTCGTTACAGTATGAAAGAAAAAAAAAATTCGTTAATATTAATTTTTTTTTAAAAAGATTGGCTTTTCATAGCTGTTTAAGACAATCTTGATGTATTTTGACACTTTGACAACGATTTTTCTAGTAGTCTAGAAGAAAACGATGTTTTATTTTTCTTTGGTCGTTACAGTACAATAGAAAAAAAAAGCTATCAACTCCGTCAATATTAATTTTTTTTCGATTTAGATTTGCTTTTCATAGCTGTTTAAGACAATCTTGATGTATTTTGATACTTTGACAACGATTTTTCTAGTAGTTTAGAAGAAAAGGATGTTTCTTTTTTTCTTTGGTCGTTACAGTACGATAAAAAAAAAACTATTAACTCCGTTAGTGTTAATTTTTTTTCTATTTAGATTTGCTTTTCATAGCTGTTTAAGACAATCTTGATGTATTTTGACACTTTGACAACGATTTTTCTAGTAGTCTAGAAGAAAACGATGTTTTTTTTTTTATTTGGTCGTTACAGTACGAAAGAAAAAAAAAATGCTGTTATTTCCGTCAATATTAATTTTTTTCTATTTAGATTCGCTGTTCATAGCTGTTTAAGACAATCTTGATGTATTTTGATACTTTGACAACGATTTTTCCAGTAGTTTAGAAGAAAGCGATGTTTTTTTTTTCTTTGGTAGTTACAGCACGAATGAAAAAAAAATGCTGTCAACTCCGTCAATGTTAATTTTTTTTTGATTTAGATTTGCTTTTCATAGCTGTTTAAGACAATCTTGATGTATTTTGATACTTTGACAACGTTGTTTCCAGTAGTTTAAAAGAAAACGATGTTTTTTTTTTCTTTGGTCGTTGCAGTACGAAAGAAAAAAAAAAGCTATTAACTCCGTCAATGTTAATTTTTTTTCGATTTAGATTTGCTTTTCATAGCTGTTTAAGACAATCTTGATGTATTTTGACACTTTGACAACGATTTTTCTAGTAGTCTAGAAGAAAACGATGTTTTTTTTTATTTGGTCGTTACAGTACGAAAGAAAAAAAAAATGCTGTCAACTCCGTCAATGTTAATTTTTTTTGATTTAGATTTGCTTTTCATAGCTGTTTAAGACAATCTTGATGTATTTTGTTACTTTGACAACGATTTTTCCAGTAGTTTAAAAGAAAACGATGTTTTTTTTATTTCTTTGGTCGTTACAGTACGAAAGAAAAAAAAAAACTATTAACTCCGTCAATGTTAATTTTTTTTCGATTTAGATTTGCTTTTCATAGCTGTTTAAGACAATCTTGATGTATTTTTACACTTTGACAACGATTTTTCTAGTAGTCTAGAAGAAAACGATGTTTTTTTTTTATTTGGTCATTACAGTACGAATGAAAAAAAAATGCTGTTCTTTCCGTCAATATTAATTTTTTTCGATTTAGATTTGCTTTTCATAGCTGTTTAAGACAATCTTGATGTATTTTGACACTTCGACAACGATTTTTCCAGTAGCTTAGAAGAAAACGATGTTTTTTTTTCTTTGGTCGTTACAGTACGAATGAAAAAAAATGCTGTTATCTCCGTCAATATTAATTTTTTTTTGATTAAGATCGGCTTTTCATAGCTGTTTAAGACAATCTTGATGTATTTTGATACTTTGACAACGATTTTTCCAGTAGTTTAGAAGAAAACGATGTTTTTTTTTCTTTGGTCGTTACAGTATGAAAGAAAAAAAAAATTCGTTAATATTAATTTTTTTTAATAAGATTGGCTTTTCATAGCTGTTTAAGACAATCTTGATGTATTTTGACACTTTGACAACGATTTTTCTAGTAGTCTAGAAGAAAACGATGTTTTTTTTTTTTATTTGGTCGTTACAGTACGAAAGAAAAAAAAAATTCTGTTATTTCCGTCAATATTAATTTTTTTCGAGTTATATTGGCTTTTCATAGCTGTTTAAGACAATCTTGATGTATTTTGACACTTTGACAACGATTTTTCCAGTTGTTTAGAAGAAAACGATGTTTTTTTTCTTTGGTCGTTACAGTATGAAAGATAAAAAAATTTCGTTAATATTAATTTTTTTCTATTTAGATTCGCTGTTCATAGCTGTTTAAGACAATCTTGATGTATTTTGATACTTTGACAACGATTTTTCCAGTAGTTTAGAAGAAAACGTTGTTTTTTTTTTCTTTGGTCGTTACAGTACGAATGAAAAAAAATGCTGTCAACTCCGTCAATGTTAATTTTTTTTTGATTTAGATTTGCTTTTCATAGCTGTTTAAGACAATCTTGATGTATTTTGATACTTTGACAACGTTTTTTCCAGTAGTTTAAAAGAAAACGATGTTTTTTTTTTCTTTGGTCGTTGCAGTACGAAAGAAAAAAAAAAGCTATTAACTCCGTCAATGTTAATTTTTTTTCGATTTAGATTTGCTTTTCATAGCTGTTTAAGACAATCTTGATGTATTTTGACACTTTGACAACGATTTTTCTAGTAGTCTAGAAGAAAACGATGTTTTTTTTATTTGGTCGTTACAGTACGAAAGAAAAAAAAAACTATTAACTCCGTCAATGTTAATTTTTTTTCGATTTAGATTTGCTTTTCATAGCTGTTTAAGACAATCTTGATGTATTTTGACACTTTGACAACGATTTTTCTAGTAGTCTAGAAGAAAACGATGTTTTTTTTTTATTTGGTCATTACAGTACGAATGAAAAAAAAATGCTGTTCTTTCCGTCAATATTAATTTTTTTCGATTTAGATTTGCTTTTCATAGCTGTTTAAGACAATCTTGATGTATTTTGACACTTTGACAACGATTTTTCCAGTAGCTTAGAAGAAAACGATGTTTTTTTTTCTTTGGTCGTTACAGTACGAATGAAAAAAAAATGCTGTTATCTCCGTCAATATTAATTTTTTTTCGATTAAGATTGGCTTTTCATAGCTGTTTAAGACAATCTTGATGTATTTTGATACTTTGACAACGATTTTTTCAGTAGTTTAGAAGAAAACGATGTTTTTTTTTCTTTGGTCGTTACAGTATGAAAGAAAAAAAAAATTCGTTAATATTAATTTTTTTTAATAAGATTGGCTTTTCATAGCTGTTTAAGACAATCTTGATATATTTTGATACTTTGACAATGATTTTTCCAGTAGTTTAGAAGAAAACGCTGTTTTTTTCTTTGGTCGTTACAGTATGATAGAAAACAAAATTTCGTTAATTTTAATTTTTTTTGAATAAGATTTGCTTTTCATAGCTGTTTAAGACAATCTTGATGTATTTTGATACTTTGACAACGATTTTTTCAGTAGTTTAGAAGAAAACGATGTTTTTTTTTCTTTGGTCGTAACAGTACGAATGAAAAAGAAATGCTGTTATCTCCGTCAATATTAATTTTTTTTGAATAAGATTTGCTTTTCATAGCTGTTTAAGACAATCTTGATGTATTTTGATACTTTCACAACGATTTTTCCAGTAGTTTAGAAGAAAACGATGTTTTTTTTCTTTGGTCGTTACAGTATGAAAGATAAAAAAATTTCGTTAATATTAATTTTTTTTTAATAAAATTGGCTTTTCATAGCTGTTTAAGACAATCTTGATGTATTTTGATACTTTGACAACGATTTTTCCAGTAGCTAAGAAGAAAACGATGTTTTTTTTCTTAGGTCGTTACAGTATGATAGAAAACAAAATATCGTTAATTTTAATTTTTTTTGAATAAGATTGGCTTTTCATAGCTGTTTAAGACAATCTTGATGTATTTTGATACTTTGACAACGATTTTTCCAGTAGTGTAGAAGAAAACGATGTTTTTTTCTTTGGTCGTTACAGTACGAAAGAAAAAAAAATGCTGTTATCTCCGTCAATATTAATTTTTTTTGAATAAGATTTGCTTTTCATAGCTGTTTAAGACAATCTTGATGTATTTTGATACTTTGACAACGATTTTTCCAGTAGTTTAGAAGAAAACGATGTTTTTTTTTTCTTTGGTCGTTACAGTACGAATGAAAAAAAAATGCTGTTATCTCCGTCAATATTAATTTTTTTTCGATTAAGATTGGCTTTTCATAGCTGTTTAAGACAATCTTGATGTATTTTGATACTTTGGCAACGATTTTTCCAGTAGTTTAGAAGAAAACGATGTTTTATTTTTCTTTGGTCGTTACAGTACAATAAAAAAAAAAAGCTATCAACTCTGTCAATATTAATTTTTTTACGATTTAGATTGGCTTTTCATAGCTGTTTAAGACAATCTTGATGTATTTTGATACTTTGGCAACGATTTTTCCAGTAGTTTAGAAGAAAACGATGTTTTTTTTCTTAGGTCGTTACAGTATGATAGAAAACAAAATATCGTTAATTTTAATTTTTTTTTAATAAGATTGGCTTTTCATAGCTGTTAAAGACAATCTTGATGTATTTTGCTACTTTGACAACGATTTTTCCAGTAGTTTAGAAGAAAGCGATGTTTTTTTTCTTTGGTCGTTACAGTATGAAAGAAAAAAAAAATTCGTTATTATTAATTTTTTTTTAATAAGATTGGCTTTTCATAGCTGTTTAAGACAATCTTGATATATTTTGATACTTTGACAACGATTTTTCCAGTAGCTAAGAAGAAAACGATGTTTTTTTTCTTAGGTCGTTACAGTATGATAGAAAACAAAATATCGTTAATTTTAATTTTTTTTGAATAAAATTGACTTTTCATAGCTGTTTAAGACAATCTTGATGTATTTTGATACTTTGACAACGATTTTTCCAGTAGTTTAGAAGAAAACGATGTTTTTTTTTTCTTTGGTCGTTACAGTACGAATGACAAAAAAATGCTGTTATCTCCGCCAATATTAATTTTTTTTCGATTAAGATTGGCTTTTCATAGCTGTTTAAGACAATCTTGTTGTACTTTGATACTTTGACAACGATTTTTCCAGTAGTTTAGAAGAAAACGATGTTTTTTTTCTTAGGTCGTTACAGTATGAAAGAAAAAAAAAATTCGTTAATATTAATTTTTTTTAATAAGATTGTCTTTTCATAGCTGTTTAAGACAATCTTGATGTATTTTGATACTTTGACAACGATTTTTCCAGTAGTTTAGAAGAAAGCGATGTTTTTTTTTTCTTTGGTCGTTACAGTACAATAAAAAAAAAAGTTATCAACTCCGTCAATATTAATTTTTTTACGATTTAGATTTGCTTTTCATAGCTGTTTAAGACAATCTTGATGTATTTTGATACTTTGGCAACGATTTTTCCAGTAGTTTAGAAGAAAACGATGTTTTATTTTTCTTTGGTCGTTACAGTACAATAAAAAAAAAAGCTATCAACTCCGTCAATATTAATTTTTTTACGATTTAGATTGGCTTTTCATAGCTGTTTAAGACAATCTTGATGTATTTTGATACTTTGGCAACGATTTTTCCAGTAGTTTAGAAGAAAACGATGTTTTATTTTTCTTTGGTCGTTACAGTACAATAAAAAAAAAACTATCAACTCCGTCAATATTAATTTTTTTTCGATTTAGATTTGCTTTTCATAGCTGTTTAAGACAATCTTGATGTATTTTGATACTTTAACAACGATTTTTCCAGTAGTTTAGAAGAAAACGATGTTTTTTTTCTTTGGTCGTTACAGTATGAAAGATAAAAAAATTTCGTTAATATTAATTTTTTTTTAATAAAATTGACTTTTCATAGCTGTTTAAGACAATCTTGATGTATTTTGATAATTTGACAACGATTTTTACAGTAGCTAAGAAGAAAACGATGTTTCTTTTCTTAGGTCGTTACAGTATGATAGAAAACAAAATATCGTTAATTTTAATTTTTTTTAATAAGATTGGCTTTTCATAGCTGTTTAAGACAATCTTGATGTATTTTGCTACTTTGACATCGATTTTTCCAGTAGTTTAGAAGAAAACGATGTTTTTTTTCTTTGGTCGTTACAGTACGAAAGAAAAAAAAATTGCGTTAATATTAATTTTTTTGAATAAGATTTGCTTTACATAGCTGTTTAAGACAATCTTGATGTATTTTGATATTTTGACAACGGTTTTTCCAGTAGCTTAGAAGAAAACGATGTTTTTTTTTTGGTCGTTACAGTACGAAAGAAAAAAAAATGCTGTTATCTCCGTCAATATTAATTTTTTTCGATTTAGATTGGCTTTTCATAGCTGTTTAAGACAATCTTGTTGTATTTTGATACTTTGACAACGATTTTTCCAGTAGCTTAGAAGAAAACGATGTTTTTTTTCTTAGGTCGTTACAGTATGATAGAAAACAAAATTTCGTTAATAATAATTTTTTTTGAATAAGATTTGCTTTTCATAGCTGTTAAAGACAATCTTGATGTATTTTGCTACTTTGACAACGATTTTTCCAGTAGTTTAGAAGAAAGCGATGTTTTTTTTCTTTGGTCGTTACAGTATGAAAGAAAAAAAAAATTCGTTATTATTAATTTTTTTTTAATAAGATTGGCTTTTCATAGCTGTTTAAGACAATCTTGATATATTTTGATACTTTGACAACGATTTTTCCAGTAGCTAAGAAGAAAACGATGTTTTTTTTCTTAGGTCGTTACAGTATGATAGAAAACAAAATATCGTTAATTTTAATTTTTTTTTGAATAAAATTGACTTTTCATAGCTGTTTAAGACAATCTTGATGTATTTTGATACTTTGACAACGATTTTTCCAGTAGTTTAGAAGAAAACGATGTTTTTTTTCTTTGGTCGTTACAGTATGAAAGAAAAAAAAAATTCGTTAATATTAATTTTTTTTAATAAGATTGGCTTTTCATAGCTGTTTAAGACAATCTTGATGTATTTTGATACTTTGACAACGATTTTTCCAGTAGTTTAGAAGAAAGCGATGTTTTTTTTGTCTTTGGTCGTTACAGTACAAAAGAAAAAAAAATGCTGTTAACTCCGTCAATGTTAATTTTTTTTCGATTTATATTGGCTTTTCATAGCTGTTTAAGACAATCTTGATGTATTTTGATACTTTGACAACGATTTTTCCAGTAGTTTAGAAGAAAACGATGTTTTTTTTGTCTTTGGTCGTTACAGTACGAATGAAAAAAAAATGCTGTTATCTCCGCCAATATTAATTTTTTTTCGATTAAGATTGGCTTTTCATAGCTGTTTAAGACAATCTTGTTGTACTTTGATACTTTGACAACGATTTTTCCAGTAGTTTAGAAGAAAACGATGTTTTTTTTCTTTGGTCGTTACAGTATGAAAGAAAAAAAAAATTCGTTAATATTAATTTTTTTTAATAAGATTGGCTTTTCATAGCTGTTTAAGACAATCTTGATATATTTTGATACTTTGACAACGATTTTTCCAGTAGCTAAGAAGAAAACGATGTTTTTTTTCTTAGGTCGTTACAGTATGATAGAAAACAAAATATCGTTAATTTTAATTTTTTTTTGAATAAAATTGACTTTTCATAGCTGTTTAAGACAATCTTGATGTATTTTGATACTTTGACAACGATTTTTCCAGTAGTTTAGAAGAAAACGATGTTTTTTTTCTTTGGTCGTTACAGTATGAAAGAAAAAAAAAATTCGTTAATATTAATTTTTTTTAATAAGATTGGCTTTTCATAGCTGTTTAAGACAATCTTGATGTATTTTGATACTTTGACAACGATTTTTCCAGTAGTTTAGAAGAAAGCGATGTTTTTTTTGTCTTTGGTCGTTACAGTACAAAAGAAAAAAAAATGCTGTTAACTCCGTCAATGTTAATTTTTTTTCGATTTATATTGGCTTTTCATAGCTGTTTAAGACAATCTTGATGTATTTTGATACTTTGACAACGATTTTTCCAGTAGTTTAGAAGAAAACGATGTTTTTTTTGTCTTTGGTCGTTACAGTACGAATGAAAAAAAAATGCTGTTATCTCCGCCAATATTAATTTTTTTTCGATTAAGATTGGCTTTTCATAGCTGTTTAAGACAATCTTGTTGTACTTTGATACTTTGACAACGATTTTTCCAGTAGTTTAGAAGAAAACGATGTTTTTTTTCTTTGGTCGTTACAGTATGAAAGAAAAAAAAAATTCGTTAATATTAATTTTTTTTAATAAGATTGGCTTTTCATAGCTGTTTAAGACAATCTTGATGTATTTTGATACTTTGACAACGATTTTTCCAGTAGTTTAGAAGAAAGCGATGTTTTTTTTTTCTTTGGTCGTTACAGTACAATAAAAAAAAAAATTATCAACTCCGTCAATATTAATTTTTTTACGATTTAGATTTGCTTTTCATAGCTGTTTAAGACAATCTTGATGTATTTTGATACTTTGGCAACGATTTTTCCAGTAGTTTAGAAGAAAACGATGTTTTATTTTTCTTTGGTCGTTACAGTTCAATAAAAAAAAAAGCTATCAACTCCGTCAATATTAATTTTTTTACGATTTAGATTGGCTTTTCATAGCTGTTTAAGACAATCTTGATGTATTTTGATACTTTGGCAACGATTTTTCCAGTAGTTTAGAAGAAAACGATGTTTTATTTTTCTTTGGTCGTTACAGTACAATAAAAAAAAAAAGCTATCAACTCCGTCAATATTAATTTTTTTTCGATTTAGATTTGCTTTTCATAGCTGTTTAAGACAATCTTGATGTATTTTGATACTTTAACAACGATTTTTCCAGTAGTTTAGAAGAAAACGATGTTTTTTTTCTTTGGTCGTTACAGTATGAAAGATAAAAAAATTTCGTTAATATTAATTTTTTTTTAATAAAATTGACTTTTCATAGCTGTTTAAGACAATCTTGATGTATTTTGATAATTTGACAACGATTTTTACAGTAGCTAAGAAGAAAACGATGTTTCTTTTCTTAGGTCGTTACAGTATGATAGAAAACAAAATATCGTTAATTTTAATTTTTTTTAATAAGATTGGCTTTTCATAGCTGTTTAAGACAATCTTGATGTATTTTGCTACTTTGACAACGATTTTTCCAGTAGTTTAGAAGAAAACGATGTTTTTTTTCTTTGGTCGTTACAGTACGAAAGAAAAAAAAATTGCGTTAATTTTAATTTTTTTTAATAAGATTGGCTTTTCATAGCTGTTTAAGACAATCTTGATGTATTTTGCTACTTTGACAACGATTTTTCCAGTAGTTTAGAAGAAAACGATGTTTTTTTTTTTGGTCGTTACAGTACGAAAGAAAAAAAAATGCTGTTATCTCCGTCAATATTAATTTATTTTCGATTGACATTGGCTTTACATAGCTGTTTAAGACAATCTTGATGTATTTTGATACTTTGACAACGATTTTTCTAGTAGTCTAGAAGAAAACGATGTTTTTTTTTTATTTGGTTGTTACAGTACGAAAGAAAAAAAAATGCTGTTATTTCCGTCAATATTAATTTTTTTCGAGTTAGATTTGCTTTTCATAGCTGTTTAAGACAATCTTGATGTATTTTGACACTTTGACAACGATTTTTCCAGTTGTTTAGAAGAAAACGACGTTTTTTTTTCTTTGGTCGTTACAGGACGAAAGAAAAAAAAAATGCTATTTACTCCGTCAATATTAATTTTTTTCGATTTAGATTGGCTTTTCATAGCTGTTTAAGACAATCTTGTTGTATTTTGATACTTTGACAACGATTTTTCCAGTAGCTTAGAAGAAAACGATGTTTTTTTTCTTAGGTCGTTACAGTATGATAGAAAACAAAATTTCGTTAATAATAATTTTTTTTGAATAAGATTTGCTTTTCATAGCTGTTAAAGACAATCTTGATGTATTTTGCTACTTTGACAACGATTTTTCCAGTAGTTTAGAAGAAAGCGATGTTTTTTTTCTTTGGTCGTTACAGTATGAAAGAAAAAAAAAATTCGTTATTATTAATTTTTTTTTAATAAGATTGGCTTTTCATAGCTGTTTAAGACAATCTTGATATATTTTGATACTTTGACAACGATTTTTCCAGTAGCTAAGAAGAAAACGATGTTTTTTTTCTTAGGTCGTTACAGTATGATAGAAAACAAAATATCGTTAATTTTAATTTTTTTTGAATAAAATTGACTTTTCATAGCTGTTTAAGACAATCTTGATGTATTTTGATACTTTGACAACGATTTTTCCAGTAGTTTAGAAGAAAACGATGTTTTTTTTTTCTTTGGTCGTTACAGTACGAATGAAAAAAAAATGCTGTTATCTCCGCCAATATTAATTTTTTTTCGATTAAGATTGGCTTTTCATAGCTGTTTAAGACAATCTTGTTGTACTTTGATACTTTGACAACGATTTTTCCAGTAGTTTAGAAGAAAACGATGTTTTTTTTCTTTGGTCGTTACAGTATGAAAGAAAAAAAAAATTCGTTAATATTAATTTTTTTAATAAGATTGGCTTTTCATAGCTGTTTAAGACAATCTTGATGTATTTTGATACTTTGACAACGATTTTTCCAGTAGTTTAGAAGAAAGCGATGTTTTTTTTTTCTTTGGTCGTTACAGTACAATAAAAAAAAAAGTTATCAACTCCGTCAATATTAATTTTTTTACGATTTAGATTTGCTTTTCATAGCTGTTTAAGACAATCTTGATGTATTTTGATACTTTGGCAACGATTTTTCCAGTAGTTTAGAAGAAAACGATGTTTTATTTTTCTTTGGTCGTTACAGTACAATAAAAAAAAAAGCTATCAACTCCGTCAATATTAATTTTTTTACGATTTAGATTGGCTTTTCATAGCTGTTTAAGACAATCTTGATGTATTTTGATACTTTGGCAACGATTTTTCCAGTAGTTTAGAAGAAAACGATGTTTTATTTTTCTTTGGTCGTTACAGTACAATAAAAAAAAAAAGCTATCAACTCCGTCAATATTAATTTTTTTTCGATTTAGATTTGCTTTTCATAGCTGTTTAAGACAATCTTGATGTATTTTGATACTTTAACAACGATTTTTCCAGTAGTTTAGAAGAAAACGATGTTTTTTTTCTTTGGTCGTTACAGTATGAAAGATAAAAAAATTTCGTTAATATTAATTTTTTTTTAATAAAATTGACTTTTCATAGCTGTTTAAGACAATCTTGATGTATTTTGATAATTTGACAACGATTTTTACAGTAGCTAAGAAGAAAACGATGTTTCTTTTCTTAGGTCGTTACAGTATGATAGAAAACAAAATATCGTTAATTTTAATTTTTTTTAATAAGATTGGCTTTTCATAGCTGTTTAAGACAATCTTGATGTATTTTGCTACTTTGACAACGATTTTTCCAGTAGTTTAGAAGAAAACGATGTTTTTTTTCTTTGGTCGTTACAGTACGAAAGAAAAAAAAATTGCGTTAATATTAATTTTTTTGAATAAGATTTGCTTTATATAGCTGTTTAAGACAATCTTGATGTATTTTGATATTTTGACAACGGTTTTTCCAGTAGCTTAGAAGAAAACGATGTTTTTTTTTTGGTCGTTACAGTACGAAAGAAAAAAAAATGCTGTTATCTCCGTCAATATTAATTTATTTTCGATTAACATTGGCTTTACATAGCTGTTTAAGACAATCTTGATGTATTTTGATACTTTGACAACGATTTTTCTAGTAGTCTAGAAGAAAACGATGTTTTTTTTTTATTTGGTTGTTACAGTACGAAAGAAAAAAAAATGCTGTTATTTCCGTCAATATTAATTTTTTTCGAGTTAGATTTGCTTTTCATAGCTGTTTAAGACAATCTTGATGTATTTTGACACTTTGACAACGATTTTTCCAGTTGTTTAGAAGAAAACGATGTTTTTTTTCTTTGGTCGTTACAGTATGAAAGAAAAAAAAAATTCGTTAATATTAATTTTTTTTAATAAGATTGGCTTTTCATAGCTGTTTAAGACAATCTTGATGTATTTTGATACTTTGACAACGATTTTTCCAGTAGTTTAGAAGAAAGCGATGTTTTTTTTGTCTTTGGTCGTTACAGTACAAAAGAAAAAAAAATGCTGTTAACTCCGTCAATGTTAATTTTTTTTCGATTTATATTGGCTTTTCATAGCTGTTTAAGACAATCTTGATGTATTTTGATACTTTGACAACGATTTTTCCAGTAGTTTAGAAGAAAACGATGTTTTTTTTGTCTTTGGTCGTTACAGTACGAATGAAAAAAAAATGCTGTTATCTCCGCCAATATTAATTTTTTTTCGATTAAGATTGGCTTTTCATAGCTGTTTAAGACAATCTTGTTGTACTTTGATACTTTGACAACGATTTTTCCAGTAGTTTAGAAGAAAACGATGTTTTTTTTCTTTGGTCGTTACAGTATGATAGAAAAAAAAAATTCGTTAATATTAATTTTTTTTAATAAGATTGGCTTTTCATAGCTGTTTAAGACAATCTTGATGTATTTTGATACTTTGACAACGATTTTTCCAGTAGTTTAGAAGAAAGCGATGTTTTTTTTTTCTTTGGTCGTTACAGTACAATAAAAAAAAAAGTTATCAACTCCGTCAATATTAATTTTTTTACGATTTAGATTTGCTTTTCATAGCTGTTTAAGACAATCTTGATGTATTTTGATACTTTGGCAACGATTTTTCCAGTAGTTTAGAAGAAAACGATGTTTTATTTTTCTTTGGTCGTTACAGTTCAATAAAAAAAAAAGCTATCAACTCCGTCAATATTAATTTTTTTACGATTTAGATTGGCTTTTCATAGCTGTTTAAGACAATCTTGATGTATTTTGATACTTTGGCAACGATTTTTCCAGTAGTTTAGAAGAAAACGATGTTTTATTTTTCTTTGGTCGTTACAGTACAATAAAAAAAAAAAGCTATCAACTCCGTCAATATTAATTTTTTTTCGATTTAGATTTGCTTTTCATAGCTGTTTAAGACAATCTTGATGTATTTTGATACTTTAACAACGATTTTTCCAGTAGTTTAGAAGAAAACGATGTTTTTTTTCTTTGGTCGTTACAGTATGAAAGATAAAAAAATTTCGTTAATATTAATTTTTTTTTAATAAAATTGACTTTTCATAGCTGTTTAAGACAATCTTGATGTATTTTGATAATTTGACAACGATTTTTACAGTAGCTAAGAAGAAAACGATGTTTCTTTTCTTAGGTCGTTACAGTATGATAGAAAACAAAATATCGTTAATTTTAATTTTTTTTAATAAGATTGGCTTTTCATAGCTGTTTAAGACAATCTTGATGTATTTTGCTACTTTGACAACGATTTTTCCAGTAGTTTAGAAGAAAACGATGTTTTTTTTCTTTGGTCGTTACAGTACGAAAGAAAAAAAAATTGCGTTAATTTTAATTTTTTTTAATAAGATTGGCTTTTCATAGCTGTTTAAGACAATCTTGATGTATTTTGCTACTTTGACAACGATTTTTCCAGTAGTTTAGAAGAAAACGATGTTTTTTTTTTTGGTCGTTACAGTACGAAAGAAAAAAAAATGCTGTTATCTCCGTCAATATTAATTTATTTTCGATTGACATTGGCTTTACATAGCTGTTTAAGACAATCTTGATGTATTTTGATACTTTGACAACGATTTTTCTAGTAGTCTAGAAGAAAACGATGTTTTTTTTTTATTTGGTTGTTACAGTACGAAAGAAAAAAAAATGCTGTTATTTCCGTCAATATTAATTTTTTTCGAGTTAGATTTGCTTTTCATAGCTGTTTAAGACAATCTTGATGTATTTTGACACTTTGACAACGATTTTTCCAGTTGTTTAGAAGAAAACGACGTTTTTTTTTCTTTGGTCGTTACAGGACGAAAGAAAAAAAAAATGCTATTTACTCCGTCAATATTAATTTTTTTCGATTTAGATTGGCTTTTCATAGCTGTTTAAGACAATCTTGTTGTATTTTGATACTTTGACAACGATTTTTCCAGTAGCTTAGAAGAAAACGATGTTTTTTTTCTTAGGTCGTTACAGTATGATAGAAAACAAAATTTCGTTAATAATAATTTTTTTTGAATAAGATTTGCTTTTCATAGCTGTTAAAGACAATCTTGATGTATTTTGCTACTTTGACAACGATTTTTCCAGTAGTTTAGAAGAAAGCGATGTTTTTTTTCTTTGGTCGTTACAGTATGAAAGAAAAAAAAAATTCGTTATTATTAATTTTTTTTAAATAAGATTGGCTTTTCATAGCTGTTTAAGACAATCTTGATATATTTTGATACTTTGACAACGATTTTTCCAGTAGCTAAGAAGAAAACGATGTTTTTTTTCTTAGGTCGTTACAGTATGATAGAAAACAAAATATCGTTAATTTTAATTTTTTTTGAATAAAATTGACTTTTCATAGCTGTTTAAGACAATCTTGATGTATTTTGATACTTTGACAACGATTTTTCCAGTAGTTTAGAAGAAAACGATGTTTTTTTTTTCTTTGGTCGTTACAGTACGAATGAAAAAAAAATGCTGTTATCTCCGCCAATATTAATTTTTTTTCGATTAAGATTGGCTTTTCATAGCTGTTTAAGACAATCTTGTTGTACTTTGATACTTTGACAACGATTTTTCCAGTAGTTTAGAAGAAAACGATGTTTTTTTTCTTTGGTCGTTACAGTATGAAAGAAAAAAAAAATTCGTTAATATTAATTTTTTTAATAAGATTGGCTTTTCATAGCTGTTTAAGACAATCTTGATGTATTTTGATACTTTGACAACGATTTTTCCAGTAGTTTAGAAGAAAGCGATGTTTTTTTTTTCTTTGGTCGTTACAGTACAATAAAAAAAAAAGTTATCAACTCCGTCAATATTAATTTTTTTACGATTTAGATTTGCTTTTCATAGCTGTTTAAGACAATCTTGATGTATTTTGATACTTTGGCAACGATTTTTCCAGTAGTTTAGAAGAAAACGATGTTTTATTTTTCTTTGGTCGTTACAGTACAATAAAAAAAAAAGCTATCAACTCCGTCAATATTAATTTTTTTACGATTTAGATTGGCTTTTCATAGCTGTTTAAGACAATCTTGATGTATTTTGATACTTTGGCAACGATTTTTCCAGTAGTTTAGAAGAAAACGATGTTTTATTTTTCTTTGGTCGTTACAGTACAATAAAAAAAAAAAGCTATCAACTCCGTCAATATTAATTTTTTTTCGATTAAGATTGGCTTTTCATAGCTGTTTAAGACAATCTTGATGTATTTTGATACTTTAACAACGATTTTTCCAGTAGTTTAGAAGAAAACGATGTTTTTTTTCTTTGGTCGTTACAGTATGAAAGATAAAAAAATTTCGTTAATATTAATTTTTTTTTAATAAAATTGACTTTTCATAGCTGTTTAAGACAATCTTGATGTATTTTGATAATTTGACAACGATTTTTACAGTAGCTAAGAAGAAAACGATGTTTCTTTTCTTAGGTCGTTACAGTATGATAGAAAACAAAATATCGTTAATTTTAATTTTTTTTAATAAGATTGGCTTTTCATAGCTGTTTAAGACAATCTTGATGTATTTTGCTACTTTGACAACGATTTTTCCAGTAGTTTAGAAGAAAACGATGTTTTTTTTCTTTGGTCGTTACAGTACGAAAGAAAAAAAAATTGCGTTAATATTAATTTTTTTGAATAAGATTTGCTTTATATAGCTGTTTAAGACAATCTTGATGTATTTTGATATTTTGACAACGGTTTTTCCAGTAGCTTAGAAGAAAACGATGTTTTTTTTTTGGTCGTTACAGTACGAAAGAAAAAAAAATGCTGTTATCTCCGTCAATATTAATTTATTTTCGATTAACATTGGCTTTACATAGCTGTTTAAGACAATCTTGATGTATTTTGATACTTTGACAACGATTTTTCTAGTAGTCTAGAAGAAAACGATGTTTTTTTTTTATTTGGTTGTTACAGTATGAAAGAAAAAAAAATGCTGTTA
Organism: Ptychoptera albimana; assembly: GCA_961205885.1. Classification (NCBI taxonomy): domain Eukaryota; kingdom Metazoa; phylum Arthropoda; class Insecta; order Diptera; family Ptychopteridae; genus Ptychoptera; species Ptychoptera albimana. The sequence goes on from OY540806.1 coordinate 7,993,705, forward strand.
TTTCCGTCAATATTAATTTTTTTCGAGTTAGATTTGCTTTTCATAGCTGTTTAAGACAATCTTGATGTATTTTGACACTTTGACAACGATTTTTCCAGTTGTTTAGAAGAAAACGATGTTTTTTTTCTTTGGTCGTTACAGTATGAAAGATAAAAAAATTTCGTTAATATTAATTTTTTTCTATTTAGATTTGCTGTTCATAGCTGTTTAAGACAATCTTGATGTATTTTGATACTTTGACAACGATTTTTCCAGTAGTTTAGAAGAAAACGATGTTTTTTTTTTCTTTGGTCGTTACAGTACGAATGAAAAAAAAATGCTGTCAACTCCGTCAATGTTAATTTTTTTTGATTTAGATTTGCTTTTCATAGCTGTTTAAGACAATCTTGATGTATTTTGATACTTTGACAACGATTTTTCCAGTAGTTTAAAAGAAAACGATGTTTTTTTTTTTTTTTTGGTTGTTACAGTACGAAAGAAAAAAAAAGCTATTAACTCCGTCAATGTTAATTTTTTTTCGATTTAGATTTGCTTTTCATAGCTGTTTAAGACAATCTTGATGTATTTTGACACTTTGACAACGATTTTTCTAGTAGTCTAGAAGAAAACGATGTTTTTTTCTTTGGTCGTTCCAGTATGATAGAAAAAAAATTTCGTTAATTTTAATTTTTTTTGAATAAGATTGGCTTTTCATAGTTGTTTAAGACAATCTGTATGTATTTTGATACCTTGACAACGATTTTTCCAGTAGCTTAGAAGAAAACGACGTTTTTTTTTCTTTGGTCGTTACAGGACGAAAGAAAAAAAAAATGCTATTTACTCCGTCAATATTAATTTTTTTCGATTTAGATTGGCTTTTCATAGCTGTTTAAGACAATCTTGTTGTATTTTGATACTTTGACAACGATTTTTCCAGTAGCTTAGAAGAAAACGATGTTTTTTTTCTTAGGTCGTTACAGTATGATAGAAAACAAAATTTCGTTAATAATAATTTTTTTTGAATAAGATTTGCTTTTCATAGCTGTTTAAGACAATCTTGATGTATTTTGATACTTTGACAACGATTTTTGCAGTAGTGTAAAAGAAAACGATGTTTTTTTTTTTTTTGGTTGTTACAGTACGAAAGAAAAAAAAAAGCTATTAACTCCGTCAATGTTAATTTTTTTCGATTTAGATTTGCTTTTCATAGCTGTTTAAGACAATCTTGATGTATTTTGACACTTTGACAACGATTTTTCTAGTAGTCTAGAAGAAAACGATGTTTTTTTTTTATTTGGTCATTACAGTACAAAAGAAAAAAAAATGCTGTTATTTCTGTCAATATTAATTTTTTTCGATTTAGATTTGCTTTTCATAGCTGTTTAAGACAATCTTGATGTATTTTGACACTTTGACAACGATTTTTCCAGTAGCTTAGAAGAAAACGATGTTTTTTTTCTTAGGTCGTAACAGTATGATAGAAAACAAAATTTCCTTAATTTTAATTTTTTTTGAATAAGATTGATAGCTGTTTAAGACAATCTTGATGTATTTTGATACTTTGACAACGATTTTACCAGTAGCTTAGAAGAAAACGATGTTTTTTTTTTATTTGGTCGTTACAGTACGAAAGAAAAAAAAATGCTGTTATCTCCGCCAATATTAATTTTTTTTCGATTTAGATTGGCTTTTCATAGCTGTTTAAGACAATCTTGATGTATTTTGATACTTTGACAACGATTTTTCCAGTAGCTTAGAAGAAAACGATGTTTTTTTCTTTGGTCGTTCCAGTATGATAGAAAAAAAATTTCGTTAATTTTAATTTTTTTTTAATAAGATTGGCTTTTCATAGCTGTTTAAGACAATCTTGATGTATTTTGATACCTTGACAACGATTTTTCCAGTAGCTTAGAAGAAAACGACGTTATTTTTCTTTGGTCGTTACAGGACGAAAGAAAAAAAAAATGCTGTTATCTCCGTCAATATTAATTTTTTTCGAGTTAGATTGGCTTTTCATAGCTGTTTAAGACAATCTTGTTGTATTTTGATACTTTGACAACGATTTTTCCAGTAGCTAAGAAGAAAACGATGTTTTTTTCATTGGTCATTACAGTATGATAGAAAACAAAATTTCGTTAATTTTAATTTTTTTTTAATAAGATTGGCTTTTCATAGCTGTTTAAGACAATCTTGATGTATTTTAATACTTTGACAATGATTTTTTCAGTAGCTTAGAAGAAAACGATGTTTTTTTTTATTTGGTCGTTACAGTACGAAAGAAAAAAAAATGCTGTTATCTCCGTCAATATTAATTTTTTTTCGATTTAGATTGGCTTTTCATAGCTGTTTAAGACAATCTTGATGTATTTTGATACTTTGACAACGATTTTTCCAGTAGCTTAGAAGAAAACGATGTTTTTTTTTTTGGTCGTTCCAGTATGATAGAAAAAAAATTTCGTTAATTTTAATTTTTTTTTTAATAAGATTGGCTTTTCATAGCTGTTTAAGACAATCTTGTTGTATTTTGATACTTTGACAACGATTTTTCCAGTAGCTTAGAAGAAAACGATGTTTTTTTCTTTGGTCGTTCCAGTATGATAGAAAAAAAATTTCGTTAATTTTAATTTTTTTTTTAATAAGATTGGCTTTTCATAGCTGTTTAAGACAATCTTGATGTATTTTGATACCTTGACAACGATTTTTCCAGTAGCTTAGAAGAAAACGATGTTATTTTTCTTTGGTTGTTACAGGACGAAAGAAAAAAAAATGCTGTTATCTCCGTCAATATTAATTTTTTTCGATTTAGATTGGCTTTTCATAGCTGTTTAAGACAATCTTGATGTATTTTGATACTTTGACAACGATTTTTGCAGTAGCTTAGAAGAAAACGATGTTTATTTTTATTTTGTCTTTACAGTACGAAAGAAAAAAAAATGCTGTTATCTCCGTCAATATTAATTTTTTTTCGATTTAGATTGGCTTTGCTTAGCTGTTTAAGACAATCTTGATGTATTTTGATACTTTGACAACGATTTTTCCAGTAGCTTAGAAGAAAACGATGTTTTTTTTCTTAGGTCGTAACAGTATGATAGAAAACAAAATTTCGTTAATTTTAATTTTTTTTGAATAAGATTGATAGCTGTTTAAGACAATTTTGATGTATTTTGATACTTTGACAACGATTTTTCCAGTAGCTTAGAAGAAAACGATGTTTTTTTTTTATTTGGTCGTTACAGTACGAAAGAAAAAAAAATGCTGTTATCTCCGTCAATATTAATTTTTTTTCGATTTAGATTGGCTTTGCTTAGCTGTTTAAGACAATCTTGATGTATTTTGATACTTTGACAACGATTTTTCCAGTAGCTTAGAAGAAAACGATGTTTTTTTCTTTGGTCGTTCCAGTATGATAGAAAAAAAATTTCGTTAATTTTAATTTTTTTTTAATAAGATTGGCTTTTCATAGCTGTTTAAGACAATCTTGATGTATTTTGATACCTTGACAACGATTTTTCCAGTAGCTTAGAAGAAAACGACGTTATTTTTCTTTGGTCGTTACAGGACGAAAGAAAAAAAAAATGCTGTTATCTCCGTCAATATTAATTTTTTTCGAGTTAGATTGGCTTTTCATAGCTGTTTAAGACAATCTTGTTGTATTTTGATACTTTGACAACGATTTTTCTTGTAGCTAAGAAGAAAACGATGTTTTTTTCATTGGTCGTTACAGTATGATAGAAAACAAAATTTCGTTAATTTTAATTTTTTTTTAATAAGATTGGCTTTTCATAGCTGTTTAAGACAATCTTGATGTATTTTGATACTTTGACAATGATTTTTCTAGTAGCTTAGAAGAAAACGATGTTTTTTTTTATTTGGTCGTTACAGTACGAAAGAAAAAAAAATGCTGTTATCTCCGTCAATATTAATTTTTTTCGATTTAGATTGGCTTTTCATAGCTGTTTAAGACAATCTTGATGTATTTTGACACTTTGACAACGATTTTTCCAGTAGCTTAGAAGAAAACGATGTTTTTTTTCTTAGGTCGTTACAGTATGATAGAAAACAAAATTTCGTTTATTTTAATTTTTTTTTTTGAATAAGATTGGCTTTTCATAGCTGTTTAAGACAATCTTGATGTCTTTTGACACTTTGACAACGATTTTTCCAGTAGCTTAGAAGAAAACGATGTTTTTTTTCTTAGGTCGTTACAGTATGATAGAAAACAAAATTTCGTTAATTTTAATTTTTTTTGAATAAGATTGATAGCTGTTTAAGACAATCTTGATGTATTTTGATACTTTGACAACGATTTTTCCAGTAGCTTAGAAGAAAACGATGTTTTTTTTTATTTGGTCGTTACAGTACGAACGAAAAAAAAATGCTGTTATCTCCGTCAATATTAATTTTTTTTCAATTTAGATTGGCTTTTCATAGCTGTTTAAGACAATCTTGATGTATTTTGACACTTTGACAACGATTTTTCCAGTAGCTTAGAAGAAAACGGTGTTTTTTTTCTTAGGTCGTTACAGTATGATAGAAAACAAAATTTCGTTAATTTTAATTTTTTTTGAATAAGATTGATAGCTGTTTAAGACAATCTTGATGTATTTTGATACTTTGACAACGATTTTTCCAGTAGCTTAGAAGAAAACGATGTTTTTTTCTTTGGTCGTTCCAGTATGATAGAAAAAAAATTTCGTTAATTTTAATTTTTTTTGAATAAGATTGGCTTTTCAAAGCTGTTTAAGACAATCTTGATGTATTTTGATACCTTGACAACGATTTTTCCCGAAGCTTAGAAGAAAACGACATTTTTTTTCTTTGGTCGTTACAGGACGAAAGAAAAAAAAAATGCTGTTATTTTCGTCAATATTAATTTTTTTCGATTTAGATTGGCTTTTCATAGCTGTTTAAGACAATCTTGTTGTATTTTGATACTTTGACAACGATTTTTCCAGTAGCTTAGAAGAAAACGATGGTTTTTTTTTTAGGTCGTTACAGTATGATAGAAAACAAAATTTCGTTAATTTTAATTTTTTTTGAATAAGATTGATAGCTGTTTAAGACAATTTTGATGTATTTTGATACTTTGACAACGATTTTTCCAGTAGTTTAGAAGAAAACGATGTTTTTTTTTATTTGGTCGTTACAGTACGAAAGAAAAAAAAATGCTGTTATCTCCGTCAATATTAATTTTTTTTCGATTTAGATTGGCTTTTCATAGCTGTTTAAGACAATCTTGATGTATTTTGATACTTTGACAACGATTTTTCCAGTAGCTTAGAAGAAAACGATGTTTTTTTTTATTTGGTCGTTACAGTACGAAAGAAAAAAAAATGCTGTTATCTCCGTCAATATTAATTTTTTTCGATTTAGATTGGCTTTTCATAGCTGTTTAAGACAATCTTGATGTATTTTGATACTTTGACAACGATTTTTGCAGTAGCTTAGAAGAAAACGATGTTTTTTTTTATTTGGTCGTTACAGTACGAAAGAAAAAAAAATGCTGTTATCTCCGTCAATATTAATTTTTTTTCGATTTAGATTTGCTTTTCATAGCTGTTAAAGACAATCTTGATGTATTTTGACACTTTGACAACGATTTTTCTAGTAGTCTAGAAGAAAACGATGTTTTTTTTTTATTTGGTCATTACAGTACGAAAGAAAAAAAAATGCTGTTATTTCCGTCAATATTAATTTTTTTCGATTTAGATTTGCTTTTCATAGCTGTTTAAGACAATCTTGATGTATTTTGAAACTTTGACAACGATTTTTCCAGTAGCTTAGAAGAAAACGATGTTTTTTTTCTTAGGTCGTTACAGTATGATAGAAAAAAAATTTCGTTAATTTTAATTTTTTTTTAATAAGATTGGCTTTTTATAGCTGTTTAAGACAATCTTGATGTATTTTGATACCTTGACAACGATTTTTCCAGTAGCTTAGAAGAAAACGACGTTATTTTTCTTTGGTCGTTACAGGACGAAAGAAAAAAAAAATGCTGTTATCTCCGTCAATATTAATTTTTTTCGAGTTAGATTGGCTTTTCATAGCTGTTTAAGACAATCTTGTTGTATTTTGATACTTTGACAACGATTTTTCCAGTAGCTAAGAAGAAAACGATGTTTTTTTCATTGGTCGTTACAGTATGATAGAAAACAAAATTTCGTTAATTTTAATTTTTTTTAATAAGATTGGCTTTTCATAGCTGTTTAAGACAATCTTGATGTATTTTAATACTTTGACAATGATTTTTCCAGTAGCTTAGAAGAAAACGATGTTTTTTTTTATTTGGTCGTTACAGTACGAAAGAAAAAAAAATGCTGTTATCTCCGTCAATATTAATTTTTTTCGATTTAGATTGGCTTTTCATAGCTGTTTAAGACAATCTTGATGTATTTTGATACTTTGACAACGATTTTTGCAGTAGCTTAGAAGAAAACGATGTTTTTTTCTTTGGTCGTTCCAGTATGATAGAAAAAAAATTTCGTTAATTTTAATTTTTTTTGAATAAGATTGGCTTTTCATAGCTGTTTAAGACAATGTTGATGTATTTTGATACCTTGACAACGATTTTTCCAGTAGCTTAGAAGAAAACGATGTTTTTTTTTATTTGGTTGTTACAGTACGAAAGAAAAAAAAAAGCTATTAACTCCGTCAATGTTAATTTTTTTTCGATTTAGATTTGCTTTTCATAGCTGTTTAAGACAATCTTGATGTATTTTGACACTTTGACAACGATTTTTCTAGTAGTCTAGAAGAAAACGATGTTTTTTTTTTCTTTGGTCATTACAGTACGAAAGAAAAAAAAATGCTGTTATTTCCGTCAATATTAATTTTTGTCGATTTAGATTTGCTTTTCATAGCTGTTTAAGACAATCTTGATGTATTTTGACACTTTGACAACGATTTTTACAGTAGCTTAGAAGAAAACGATGTTTTTTTTTCTTAGGTCGTTACAGTATGATAGAAAACAAAATTTCGTTAATTTTAATTTTTTTTGAATAAGATTGATAGCTGTTTAAGACAATCTTGATGTATTTTGATACTTTGACAACGATTTTTCCAGTAGTTTAGAAGAAAACGATGTTTTTTTTTATTTGGTCGTTACAGTACGAACGAAAAAAAAATGCTGTTATCTCCGTCAATATTAATTTTTTTTCGATTTAGATTGGCTTTTCATAGCTGTTTAAGACAATCTTGATGTATTTTGACACTTTGACAACGATTTTTCCAGTAGCTTAGAAGAAAACGATGTTTTTTTTCTTAGGTCGTTACAGTATGATAGAAAACAAAATTTCGTTAATTTTAATTTTTTTTTGAATAAGATTGATAGCTGTTTAAGACAATCTTGATGTATTTTGATACTTTGACAACGATTTTTCCAGTAGCTTAGAAGAAAACGATGTTTTTTTCTTTGGTCGTTCCAGTATGATAGAAAAAAAATTTCGTTAATTTTAATTTTTTTTTAATAAGATTGGCTTTTCATAGCTGTTTAAGACAATCTTGATGTATTTTGATACTTTGACAACGATTTTTCCAGTAGCTTAGAAGAAAACGATGTTTTTTTTTATTTGGTCATTACAGTACGAAAGAAAAAAAAATGCTGTTATCTCCGTCAATATTAATTTTTTTCGATTTAGATTGGCTTTTCATAGCTGTTTAAGACAATCTTGATGTATTTTGATACTTTGACAACGATTTTTCCAGTAGCTTAGAAGAAAACGATGTTTTTTTCTTTGGTCGTTCCAGTATGATAGAAAAAAAATTTCGTTAATTTTAATTTTTTTTGAATAAGATTGGCTTTTCATAGCTGTTTAAGACAATCTTGCTGTATTTTGATACTTTGACAACGATTTTTCCAGTAGCTTAGAAGAAAACGATGTTTTTTTTATTTGGTTGTTACAGTACGAAAGAAAAAAAAAAGCTATTAACTCCGTCAATGTTAATTTTTTTTCGATTTAGATTTGCTTTTCATAGCTGTATAAGACAATCTTGATGTATTTTGACACTCTGACAACGATTTTTCTAGTAGTCTAGAAGAAAACGATGTTTTTTTTTTATTTGGTCATTACAGTACGAAAGAAAAAAAAAATGCTGTTATTTCCGTCAATATTAATTTTTTTCGATTTAGATTTGCTTTTCATAGCTGTTTAAGACAATCTTGATGTATTTTGACACTTTGACAACGATTTTTACAGTAGCTTAGAAGAAAACGATGTTTTTTTTTCTTAGGTCGTTACAGTATGATAGAAAACAAAATTTCGTTAATTTTAATTTTTTTTGAATAAGATTGATAGCTGTTTAAGACAATCTTGATGTATTTTGATACTTTGACAACGATTTTTCCAGTAGTTTAGAAGAAAACGATGTTTTTTTTTATTTGGTCGTTACAGTACGAACGAAAAAAAAATGCTGTTATCTCCGTCAATATTAATTTTTTTTCGATTTAGATTGGCTTTTCATAGCTGTTTAAGACAATCTTGATGTATTTTGACACTTTGACAACGATTTTTCCAGTAGCTTAGAAGAAAACGATGTTTTTTTTCTTAGGTCGTTACAGTATGATAGAAAACAAAATTTCGTTAATTTTAATTTTTTTTTGACTAAGATTGATAGCTGTTTAAGACAATCTTGATGTATTTTGATACTTTGACAACGATTTTTCCAGTAGCTTAGAAGAAAACGATGTTTTTTTCTTTGGTCGTTCCAGTATGATAGAAAAAAAATTTCGTTAATTTTAATTTTTTTTGAATAAGATTGGCTTTTCATAGCTGTTTAAGACAATCTTGATGTATTTTGATACTTTGACAACGATTTTTCCAGTAGCTTAGAAGAAAACGATGTTTTTTTTTATTTGGTCATTACAGTACGAAAGAAAAAAAAATGCTGTTTTCTCCGTCAATATTAATATTTTTCGATTTAGATTGGCTTTTCATAGCTGTTTAAGACAATCTTGTTGTATTTTGATACTTTGACAACGATTTTTCCATAGCTTAGAAGAAAACGATGTTTTTTTCTTTGGTCGTTCCAGTATGATAGAAAAAAAATTTCGTAAATTTTATTTTTTTTTGAATAAGATTGGCTTTTCATAGCTGTTTAAGACAATCTTGATGTATTTTGATACCTTGACAACGATTTTTCCAGTAGCTTAGAAGAAAACGATGTTTTTTTTTATTTGGTTGTTACAGTACGAAAGAAAAAAAAAGCTATTAACTCCGTCAATGTTAATTTTTTTTCGATTTAGATTTGCTTTTCATAGCTGTTTAAGACAATCTTGATGTATTTTGACACTTTGACAACGATTTTTCTAGTAGTCTAGAAGAAAACGATGTTTTTTTTTTATTTGGTCATTACAGTACGAAAGAAAAAAAAATGCTGTTATTTCCGTCAATATTAATTTTTTTCGATTTAGATTTGCTTTTCATAGCTGTTTAAAACAATCTTGATGTATTTTGACACTTTGACAACGATTTTTACAGTAGCTTAGAAGAAAACGATGTTTTTTTTCTTAGGTCGTTACAGTATGATAGAAAACAAAATTTCGTTAATTTTAATTTTTTTTTAATAAGATTGATAGCTGTTTAAGACAATCTTGATGTATTTTGATACTTTGACAACGATTTTTCCAGTAGTTTAGAAGAAAACGATTTTTTTTTTTATTTGGTCGTTACAGTACGAACGAAAAAAAAATGCTATTATCTCCGTCAATATTAATTTTTTTTCGATTTAGATTGGCTTTTCATAGCTGTTTAAGACAATCTTGATGTATTTTGACACTTTGACAACGATTTTTCCAGTAGCTTAGAAGAAAACGATGTTTTTTTTCTTAGGTCGTTACAGTATGATAGAAAACAAAATTTCGTTAATTTTAATTTTTTTTTGAATAAGATTGATAGCTGTTTAAGACAATCTTGATGTATTTTGATACTTTGACAACGATTTTTCCAGTAGCTTAGAAGAAAACGATGTTTTTTTCTTTGGTCGTTCCAGTATGATAGAAAAAAAATTTCGTTAATTTTAATTTTTTTTGAATAAGATTGACTTTTCATAGCTGTTTAAGACAATCTTGATGTATTTTGATACTTTGACAACGATTTTTCCAGTAGCTAAGAAGAAAACGATGTTTTTTTTTATTTGGTCATTACAGTACGAAAGAAAAAAAAATGCTGTTATCTCCGTCAATATTAATTTTTTTCGATTTAGATTGGCTTTTCATAGCTGTTTAAGACAATCTTGTTGTATTTTGATACTTTGACAACGATTTTTCCAGTAGCTTAGAAGAAAACGACGTTTTTTTTCTTTGGTCGTTACAGGACGAAAGAAAAAAAAAATGCTGTTATCTCCGTCAATATTAATTTTTTTCGATTTAGATTGGCTTTTCATAGCTGTTTAAGACAATCTTGTTGTATTTTGATACTTTGACAACGATTTTTCCAGTAGCTTAGAAGAAAACGATGTTTTTTTTCTTAGGTCGTTACAGTATGATAGAAAACAAAATTTCGTTAATTTTAATTTTTTTGAATAAGATTGGCTTTTCATAGCTGTTTAAGACAATCTTGATGTATTTTGATACTTTGACAACGATTTTTCTAGTAGTCTAGAAGAAAACGATGTTTTTTTTTTATTTGGTCATTACAGTACGAAAGAAAAAAAAATGCTGTTATTTCCGTCAATATTTTTTTTTTTTCGATTTAGATTTGCTTTTCATAGCTGTTTAAGACAATCTTGATGTATTTTGACACTTTGACAACGATTTTTCCAGTAGCTTAGAAGAAAACGATGTTTTTTTTTTCTTAGGTCGTTACAGTATGATAGAAAACAAAATTTCGTTAATTTTAAATTTTTTTTGAATAAGATTGATAGCTGTTTAAGACAATCTTGATGTATTTTGATACTTTGACAACGATTTTTCCAGTAGCTTAGAAGAAAACGATGTTTTTTTCTTTGGTCGTTCCAGTATGATAGAAAAAAAATTTCGTTAATTTTAATTTTTTTTGAATAAGATTGGCTTTTCATACCTGTTTAAGACAATCTTGTTGTATTTTGATACTTTGACAACGATTTTTCCAGTAGCTTAGAAGAAAACGATGTTTTTTTTTATTTGGTCATTACAGTACGAAAGAAAAAAAAATGCTGTTATCTCCGTCAATATTAATTTTTTTCGATTTAGATTGGCTTTTCATAGCTGTTTAAGACAATCTTGTTGTATTTTGATACTTTGACAACGATTTTTCCAGTAGCTTAGAAGAAAACGACGTTTTTTTTCTTTGGTCGTTACAGGACGAAAGAAAAAAAAAATGATGTTATCTCCGTCAATATTAATTTTTGTCGATTTAGATTGGCTTTTCATAGCTGTTTAAGACAATCTTGTTGTATTTTGATACTTTGACAACGATTTTTCCAGTAGCTTAGAAGAAAACGATGTTTTTTTTCTTAGGTCGTTACAGTATGATAGAAAACAAAATTTCGTTAATTTTAATTTTTTTTGAATAAGATTGGCTTTTCATAGCTGTTTAAGACAATCTTGATGTATTTTGATACTTTGACAACGATTTTTGCAGTAGCTTAGAAGAAAACGATGTTTTTTTTTTATTTGGTCGTTACAGTACGAAAGAAAAAAAAATGCTGTTATCTCCGTCAATATTAATTTTTTTTCGATTTAGATTTGCTTTTCATAGCTGTTTAAGACAATCTTGATGTATTTTGACACTTTGACAACGATTTTTCTAGTAGTCTAGAAGAAAACGATGTTTTTTTTTTATTTGGTCATTACAGGACGAAAGAAAAAAAAATGCTGTTATTTCCGTCAATATTAATTTTTTTCGATTTAGATTTGCTTTTCATAGCTGTTTAAGACAATCTTGATGTATTTTGACACTTTGACAACGATTTTTCCAGTAGCTTAGAAGAAAACGATGTTTTTTTTCTTAGGTCGTTACAGTATGATAGAAAACAAAATTTCGTTAATTTTAATTTTTTTTGAATAAGATTGATAGCTGTTTAAGACAATCTTGATGTATTTTGATACTTTGACAACGATTTTTCTAGTAGCTTAGAAGAAAACGATGTTTTTTTCTTTGGTCGTTCCAGTATGATAGAAAAAAAATTTCGTTAATTTTAATTTTTTTTTAATAAGATTGGCTTTTCATAGCTGTTTAAGACAATCTTGATGTATTTTAATACTTTGACAATGATTTTTCCAGTAGCTTAGAAGAAAACGATGTTTATTTTTATTTGGTCGTTACAGTACGAAAGAAAAAAAAATGCTGTTATCTCCGTCAATATTAATTTTTTTCGATTTAGATTGGCTTTTCATAGCTGTTTAAGACAATCTTGATGTATTTTGATACTTTGACAACGATTTTTGCAGTAGCTTAGAAGAAAACGATGTTTTTTTCTTTGGTCGTTCCAGAATAATAGAAAACAAAATTTCGTTAATTTTAATTTTTTTTTTTGAATAAGATTGGCTTTTCATAGCTGTTTCAGACAATCTTGATATATTTTGATACTTTTAAACGATTTTTCCAGTAGCTTAGAAGAAAACGATGTTTTTTTTTTATTTGGTCGTTACAGTACGAAAGAAAAAAAAATGCTGTTATCTCCGTCAATATTAATTTTTTTCGATTTAGATTGGCTTTTTATAGCTGTTTAAGACAATCTTGATGTATTTTGATACTTTGACAACGATTTTTCCAGTAGCTTAGAAGAAAACGATGTTTTTTTCTTTGGTCGTTACAGTACGAAAGAAAAAAAAATGCTGTTATCTCCGTCAATGTTAATTTTTTTCGATTTAGATTGGCTTTTCATAGCTGTTTAAGACAATCTTGATGTATTTTGATACTTTGACAACGATTTTTCCAGTAGCTTAGAAGAAAACGATGTTTTTTTTTTTTGGTCGTTACAGTACGAAAGAAAAAAAAATGCTGTTAACTCCGTCAATGTTAATTTTTTTTCTATTTAGATTGGCTTTTCATAGCTGTTTAAGACAATCTTGATGTATTTTGATACTTTGACAACGATTTTTCCAGTAGCTTAGAAGAAAACGATGTTTTTTTCTTTGGTCGTTACAGTACGAAAGAAAAAAAAATGCTGTTAACTCCGTCAATGTTAATTTTTTTTCGATTTAGATTGGCTTTTCATAGCTGTTTAAGACAATCTTGATGTATTTTGATACTTTGACAACGATTTTTCCAGTAGCTTAGAAGAAAACGATGTTTTTTTCTTTGGTCGTTACAGTACGAAAGAAAAAAAAATGCTGTTATCTCCGTCAATGTTAATTTTTTTCGATTTAGATTGGCTTTTCATAGCTGTTTAAGACAATCTTGATGTATTTTGATACTTTGACAACGATTTTTCCAGTAGCTTAGAAGAAAACGATGTTTTTTTTTTTTTGGTCGTTACAGTACGAAAGAAAAAAAAATGCTGTTAACTCCGTCAATGTTAATTTTTTTTCTATTTAGATTGGCTTTTCATAGCTGTTTAAGACAATCTTGATGTATTTTGATACTTTGACAACGATTTTTCCAGTAGCTTAGAAGAAAACGATGTTTTTTTCTTTGGTCGTTACAGTACGAAAGAAAAAAAAATGCTGTTATCTCCGTCAATGTTAATTTTTTTCGATTTAGATTGGCTTTTCATAGCTGTTTAAGACAATCTTGATGTATTTTGATACTTTGACAACGATTTTTCCAGTAGCTTAGAAGAAAACGATGTTTTTTTTTTTTGGTCGTTACAGTACGAAAGAAAAAAAAATGCTGTTAACTCCGTCAATATTAATTTTTTTTCGATTTAGATTGGCTTTTCATAGCTGTTTAAGACAATCTTGATGTATTTTGATACTTTGACAACGATTTTTCCAGTAGCTTAGAAGAAAACGATGTTTTTTTCTTTGGTCGTTACAGTACGAAAGATAAAAAAATGCTGTTATCTCCGTCAATGTTAATTTTTTTTCGATTTAGATTTGCTTTTCAAAGCTGTTTAGACAATCTTGATGTATTTTGATACTTTGACAACGATTTTTCTAGTAGTTTAGAGAAAACGATGTTTTTTTTCTTTGGTCGTTCCAGTATGATAGAAAAAAAATTTCGTTAATTTTAATTTTTTTTGAATAAGATTGGCTTTTCATAGCTGTTTAAGACAATCTTGATGTATTTTGATACCTTGACAACGATTTTTCCAGTAGCTTAGAAGAAAACGATGTTTTTTTTTATTTGGTTGTTACAGTACGAAAGAAAAAAAAAGCTATTAACTCCGTCAATGTTAATTTTTTTTCGATTTAGATTTGCTTTTCATAGCTGTTTAAGACAATCTTGATGTATTTTGACACTTTGACAACGATTTTTCTAGTAGTCTAGAAGAAAACGATGTTTTTTTTTTATTTGGTCATTACAGTACGAAAGAAAAAAAAATGCTGTTATTTCCGTCAATATTAATTTTTTTCGATTTAGATTTGCTTTTCATAGCTGTTTAAGACAATCTTGATGTATTTTGACACTTTGACAACGATTTTTACAGTAGCTTAGAAGAAAACGATGTTTTTTTTCTTAGGTCGTTACAGTATGATAGAAAACAAAATTTCGTTAATTTTAATTTTTTTTTAATAAGATTGATAGCTGTTTAAGACAATCTTGATGTATTTTGATACTTTGACAACGATTTTTCCAGTAGTTTAGAAGAAAACGATGTTTTTTTTTATTTGGTCGTTACAGTACGAACGAAAAAAAAATGCTATTATCTCCGTCAATATTAATTTTTTTTCGATTTAGATTGGCTTTTCATAGCTGTTTAAGACAATCTTGATGTATTTTGACACTTTGACAACGATTTTTCCAGTAGCTTAGAAGAAAACGATGTTTTTTTTCTTAGGTCGTTACAGTATGATAGAAAACAAAATTTCGTTAATTTTAATTTTTTTTTGAATAAGATTGATAGCTGTTTAAGACAATCTTGATGTATTTTGATACTTTGACAACGATTTTTCCAGTAGCTTAGAAGAAAACGATGTTTTTTTCTTTGGTCGTTCCAGTATGATAGAAAAAAAATTTCGTTAATTTTAATTTTTTTTGAATAAGATTGGCTTTTCATAGCTGTTTAAGACAATCTTGATGTATTTTGATACTTTGACAACGATTTTTCCAGTAGCTTAGAAGAAAACGATGTTTTTTTTTATTTGGTCATTACAGTACGAAAGAAAAAAAAATGCTGTTATCTCCGTCAATATTAATTTTTTTCGATTTAGATTGGCTTTTCATAGCTGTTTAAGACAATCTTGTTGTATTTTGATACTTTGACAACGATTTTTCCAGTAGCTTAGAAGAAAACGACGTTTTTTTTCTTTGGTCGTTACAGGACGAAAGAAAAAAAAAATGCTGTTATCTCCGTCAATATTAATTTTTTTCGATTTAGATTGGCTTTTCATAGCTGTTTAAGACAATCTTGTTGTATTTTGATACTTTGACAACGATTTTTCCAGTAGCTTAGAAGAAAACGATGTTTTTTTCTTTGGTCGTTCCAGTATGATAGAAAAAAAATTTCGTTAATTTTAATTTTTTTTGAATAAGATTGGCTTTTCATAGCTGTTTAAGACAATCTTGATGTATTTTGATACCTTGACAACGATTTTTCCAGTAGCTTAGAAGAAAACGATGTTTTTTTTTATTTGGTTGTTACAGTACGAAAGAAAAAAAAAGCTATTAACTCCGTCAATGTTAATTTTTTTTCGATTTAGATTTGCTTTTCATAGCTGTTTAAGACAATCTTGATGTATTTTGATACTTTGACAACGATTTTTCTAGTAGTCTAGAAGAAAACGATGTTTTTTTTTTATTTGGTCATTACAGTACG
Organism: Ptychoptera albimana; assembly: GCA_961205885.1. NCBI lineage: Eukaryota > Metazoa > Arthropoda > Insecta > Diptera > Ptychopteridae > Ptychoptera > Ptychoptera albimana. The sequence continues at coordinate 8,009,524 of OY540806.1, forward strand.
AAAGAAAAAAAAATGCTGTTATTTCCGTCAATATTTTTTTTTTTTCGATTTAGATTTGCTTTTCATAGCTGTTTAAGACAATCTTGATGTATTTTGACACTTTGACAACGATTTTTCCAGTAGCTTAGAAGAAAACGATGTTTTTTTTTTCTTAGGTCGTTACAGTATGATAGAAAACAAAATTTCGTTAATTTTAATTTTTTTTTGAATAAGATTGATAGCTGTTTAAGACAATCTTGATGTATTTTGATACTTTGACAACGATTTTTCCAGTAGCTTAGAAGAAAACGATGTTTTTTTCTTTGGTCGTTCCAGTATGATAGAAAAAAAATTTCGTTAATTTTAATTTTTTTTGAATAAGATTGGCTTTTCATACCTGTTTAAGACAATCTTGTTGTATTTTGATACTTTGACAACGATTTTTCCAGTAGCTTAGAAGAAAACGATGTTTTTTTTTATTTGGTCATTACAGTACGAAAGAAAAAAAAATGCTGTTATCTCCGTCAATATTAATTTTTTTCGATTTAGATTGGCTTTTCATAGCTGTTTAAGACAATCTTGTTGTATTTTGATACTTTGACAACGATTTTTCCAGTAGCTTAGAAGAAAACGACGTTTTTTTTCTTTGGTCGTTACAGGACGAAAGAAAAAAAAAATGATGTTATCTCCGTCAATATTAATTTTTGTCGATTTAGATTGGCTTTTCATAGCTGTTTAAGACAATCTTGTTGTATTTTGATACTTTGACAACGATTTTTCCAGTAGCTTAGAAGAAAACGATGTTTTTTTTCTTTGGTCGTTACAGTATGATAGAAAACAAAATTTCGTTAATTTTAATTTTTTTTGAATAAGATTGATAGCTGTTTAAGACAATCTTGATGTATTTTGATACTTTGACAACGATTTTTGCAGTAGCTTAGAAGAAAACGATGTTTTTTTTTTATTTGGTCGTTACAGTACGAAAGAAAAAAAAATGCTGTTATCTCCGTCAATATTAATTTTTTTTCGATTTAGATTGGCTTTTCATAGCTGTTTAAGACAATCTTGATGTATTTTGACACTTTGACAACGATTTTTCTAGTAGTCTAGAAGAAAACGATGTTTTTTTTTTATTTGGTCATTACAGGACGAAAGAAAAAAAAATGCTGTTATTTCCGTCAATATTAATTTTTTTCGATTTAGATTTGCTTTTCATAGCTGTTTAAGACAATCTTGATGTATTTTGACACTTTGACAACGATTTTTCCAGTAGCTTAGAAGAAAACGATGTTTTTTTTCTTAGGTCGTTACAGTATGATAGAAAACAAAATTTCGTTAATTTTAATTTTTTTTGAATAAGATTGATAGCTGTTTAAGACAATCTTGATGTATTTTGATACTTTGACAACGATTTTTCTAGTAGCTTAGAAGAAAACGATGTTTTTTTCTTTGGTCGTTCCAGTATGATAGAAAAAAAATTTCGTTAATTTTAATTTTTTTTTTAATAAGATTGGCTTTTCATAGCTGTTTAAGACAATCTTGATGTATTTTAATACTTTGACAATGATTTTTCCAGTAGCTTAGAAGAAAACGATGTTTATTTTTATTTGGTCGTTACAGTACGAAAGAAAAAAAAATGCTGTTATCTCCGTCAATATTAATTTTTTTCGATTTAGATTGGCTTTTCATAGCTGTTTAAGACAATCTTGATGTATTTTGATACTTTGACAACGATTTTTGCAGTAGCTTAGAAGAAAACGATGTTTTTTTCTTTGGTCGTTCCAGAATAATAGAAAACAAAATTTCGTTAATTTTAATTTTTTTTTTTGAATAAGATTGGCTTTTCATAGCTGTTTCAGACAATCTTGATATATTTTGATACTTTTAAACGATTTTTCCAGTAGCTTAGAAGAAAACGATGTTTTTTTTTTTATTTGGTCGTTACAGTACGAAAGAAAAAAAAATGCTGTTATCTCCGTCAATATTAATTTTTTTCGATTTAGATTGGCTTTTTATAGCTGTTTAAGACAATCTTGATGTATTTTGATACTTTGACAACGATTTTTGCAGTAGCTTAGAAGAAAACGATGTTTATTTTTATTTGGTCGTTACAGTACGAAAGAAAAAAAAATGCTGTTATCTCCGTCAATATTAATTTTTTTTCGATTTAGATTGGCTTTCCATAGCTGTTTAAGACAATCTTGATGTATTTTGATACTTTGACAACGATTTTTCCAGTAGCTTAGAAGAAAACGATGTTTTTTTCTTTGGTCGTTCCAGTATGATAGAAAAAAAATTTCGTTAATTTTAATTTTTTTTTAATATGATTGGCTTTTCATAGCTGTTTAAGACAATCTTGATGTATTTTAATACTTTGACAATGATTTTACCAGTAGCTTAGAAGAAAACGATGTTTTTTTTATTTGGTCGTTACAGTACGAAAGAAAAAAAAATGCTGTTATCTCCGTCAATATTAATTTTTTTCGATTTAGATTGGCTTTTCATAGCTGTTTAAGACAATCTTGATGTATTTTGATACTTTGACAACGATTTTTGCAGTAGCTTAGAAGAAAACGATGTTTTTTTCTTTGGTCGTTCCAGTATAATATAAAACAAAATTTCGTTAATTTAAAATTTTTTTTTTGAATAAGATTGGCTTTTCATAGCTGTTTAAGACAATCTTGATGTATTTTGATACTTTTCAACGATTTTTCCAGTAGCTTAGAAGAAAACGATGTTTTTTTTTATTTGGTTGTTACAGTACGAAAGAAAAAAAAAAGCTATTAACTCCGTCAATGTTAATTTTTTTTCGATTTAGATTTGCTTTTCATAGCTGTTTAAGACAATCTTGATGTATTTTGACACTTTGACAACGATTTTTCTAGTAGTCTAGAATAAAACGATGTTTTTTTTTTATTTGGTCATTACAGTACGAAAGAAAAAAAAATGCTGTTATTTCCGTCAATATTAATTTTTTTCGATTTAGATTTGCTTTTCATAGCTGTTTAAGACAATCTTGATGTATTTTGACACTTTGACAACGATTTTTACAGTAGCTTAGAAGAAAACGATGTTTTTTTTTCTTAGGTCGTTACAGTATGATAGAAAACAAAATTTCGTTAATTTTAATTTTTTTTGAATAAGATTGATAGCTGTTTAAGACAATCTTGATGTATTTTGACACTTTGACAACGATTTTTCTAGTAGTCTAGAAGAAAACGATGTTTTTTTTTTATTTGGTCATTACAGTACGAAAGAAAAAAAAATGCTGTTATTTCCGTCAATATTAATTTTTTTCGATTTAGATTTGCTTTTCATAGCTGTTTAAGACAATCTTGATGTATTTTGACACTTTGACAACGATTTTTCCAGTAGCTTAGAAGAAAACGATGTTTTTTTTCTTAGGTCGTAACAGTATAATAGAAAACAAAATTTCGTTAATTTTAATTTTTTTTGAATAAGATTGATAGCTGTTTAAGACAATCTTGATGTATTTTGATACTTTGACAACGATTTTTGCAGTAGTTTAGAAGAAAAAGATGTTTTTTTTTTATTTGGTCGTTACAGTACGAAAGAAAAAAAAATGCTGTTATCTCCGTCAATATTAATTTTTTTTCGATTTAGATTGGCTTTTCATAGCTGTTTAAGACAATCTTGATGTATTTTGATACTTTGACAACGATTTTTCCAGTAGCTTAGAAGAAAACGATGTTTTTTTCTTTGGTCGTTCCAGTATGATAGAAAAAAAATTTCGTTAATTTTAATTTTTTTTTAATAAGATTGGCTTTTCATAGCTGTTTAAGACAATCTTGATGTATTTTGACACTTTGACAACGATTTTTCCAGTAGCTTAGAAGAAAACGATGTTTTTTTTCTTAGGTCGTTACAGTATGATAGAAAACAAAATTTCGTTAATTTTAATTTTTTTTGAATAATATTGATAGCTGTTTAAAACAATTTTGATGTATTTTGATACTTTGACAACGATTTTTGCAGTAGCTTAGAAGAAAACGATGTTTTTTTTTTATTTGGTCGTTACAGTACGAAAGAAAAAAAAATGCTGTTATCTCCGTCAATATTAATTTTTTTTCGATTTAGATTGGCTTTTCATAGCTGTTTAAGACAATCTTGATGTATTTTGATACTTTGACAACGATTTTTCCAGTAGCTTAGAAGAAAACGATGTTTTTTTCTTTGGTCGTTCCAGTATGATAGAAAAAAAATTTCGTTAATTTTAATTTTTTTTTAATAAGATTGGCTTTTCATAGCTGTTTAAGACAATCTTGATGTATTTTAATACTTTGACAATGATTTTTCCAGTAGCTTAGAAGAAAACGATGTTTATTTTTATTTGGTCGTTACAGTACGAAAGAAAAAAAAATGCTGTTATCTCCGTCAATATTAATTTTTTTCGATTTAGATTGGCTTTTCATAGCTGTTTAAGACAATCTTGATGTATTTTGATACTTTGACAACGATTTTTGCAGTAGCTTAGAAGAAAACGATGTTTTTTTCTTTGGTCGTTCCAGAATAATAGAAAACAAAATTTCGTTAATTTTAATTTTTTTTTTTGAATAAGATTGGCTTTTCATAGCTGTTTCAGACAATCTTGATATATTTTGATACTTTAAAACGATTTTTCCAGTAGCTTAGAAGAAAACGATGTTTTTTTTTTTATTTGGTCGTTACAGTACGAAAGAAAAAAAAATGCTGTTATCTCCGTCAATATTAATTTTTTTCGATTTAGATTGGCTTTTTATAGCTGTTTAAGACAATCTTGATGTATTTTGATACTTTGACAACGATTTTTGCAGTAGCTTAGAAGAAAACGATGTTTATTTTTATTTGGTCGTTACAGTACGAAAGAAAAAAAAATGCTGTTATCTCCGTCAATATTAATTTTTTTTCGATTTAGATTGGCTTTCCATAGCTGTTTAAGACAATCTTGATGTATTTTGATACTTTGACAACGATTTTTCCAGTAGCTTAGAAGAAAACGATGTTTTTTTCTTTGGTCGTTCCAGTATGATAGAAAAAAAATTTCGTTAATTTTAATTTTTTTTTAATATGATTGGCTTTTCATAGCTGTTTAAGACAATCTTGATGTATTTTAATACTTTGACAATGATTTTACCAGTAGCTTAGAAGAAAACGATGTTTTTTTTATTTGGTCGTTACAGTACGAAAGAAAAAAAAATGCTGTTATCTCCGTCAATATTAATTTTTTTCGATTTAGATTGGCTTTTCATAGCTGTTTAAGACAATCTTGATGTATTTTGATACTTTGACAACGATTTTTGCAGTAGCTTAGAAGAAAACGATGTTTTTTTCTTTGGTCGTTCCAGTATAATATAAAACAAAATTTCGTTAATTTAAAATTTTTTTTTTGAATAAGATTGGCTTTTCATAGCTGTTTAAGACAATCTTGATGTATTTTGATACTTTTCAACGATTTTTCCAGTAGCTTAGAAGAAAACGATGTTTTTTTTTATTTGGTTGTTACAGTACGAAAGAAAAAAAAAAGCTATTAACTCCGTCAATGTTAATTTTTTTTCGATTTAGATTTGCTTTTCATAGCTGTTTAAGACAATCTTGATGTATTTTGACACTTTGACAACGATTTTTCTAGTAGTCTAGAATAAAACGATGTTTTTTTTTTATTTGGTCATTACAGTACGAAAGAAAAAAAAATGCTGTTATTTCCGTCAATATTAATTTTTTTCGATTTAGATTTGCTTTTCATAGCTGTTTAAGACAATCTTGATGTATTTTGACACTTTGACAACGATTTTTACAGTAGCTTAGAAGAAAACGATGTTTTTTTTTCTTAGGTCGTTACAGTATGATAGAAAACAAAATTTCGTTAATTTTAATTTTTTTTGAATAAGATTGATAGCTGTTTAAGACAATCTTGATGTATTTTGACACTTTGACAACGATTTTTCTAGTAGTCTAGAAGAAAACGATGTTTTTTTTTTATTTGGTCATTACAGTACGAAAGAAAAAAAAATGCTGTTATTTCCGTCAATATTAATTTTTTTCGATTTAGATTTGCTTTTCATAGCTGTTTAAGACAATCTTGATGTATTTTGACACTTTGACAACGATTTTTCCAGTAGCTTAGAAGAAAACGATGTTTTTTTTCTTAGGTCGTTACAGTATAATAGAAAACAAAATTTCGTTAATTTTAATTTTTTTTGAATAAGATTGATAGCTGTTTAAGACAATCTTGATGTATTTTGATACTTTGACAACGATTTTTGCAGTAGTTTAGAAGAAAAAGATGTTTTTTTTTTATTTGGTCGTTACAGTACGAAAGAAAAAAAAATGCTGTTATCTCCGTCAATATTAATTTTTTTTCGATTTAGATTGGCTTTTCATAGCTGTTTAAGACAATCTTGATGTATTTTGATACTTTGACAACGATTTTTCCAGTAGCTTAGAAGAAAACGATGTTTTTTTCTTTGGTCGTTCCAGTATGATAGAAAAAAAATTTCGTTAATTTTAATTTTTTTTTAATAAGATTGGCTTTTCATAGCTGTTTAAGACAATCTTGATGTATTTTGACACTTTGACAACGATTTTTCCAGTAGCTTAGAAGAAAACGATGTTTTTTTTCTTAGGTCGTTACAGTATGATAGAAAACAAAATTTCGTTAATTTTAATTTTTTTTGAATAATATTGATAGCTGTTTAAAACAATTTTGATGTATTTTGATACTTTGACAACGATTTTTGCAGTAGCTTAGAAGAAAACGATGTTTTTTTTTTATTTGGTCGTTACAGTACGAAAGAAAAAAAAATGCTGTTATCTCCGTCAATATTAATTTTTTTTCGATTTAGATTGGCTTTTCATAGCTGTTTAAGACAATCTTGATGTATTTTGATACTTTGACAACGATTTTTCCAGTAGCTTAGAAGAAAACGATGTTTTTTTCTTTGGTCGTTCCAGTATGATAGAAAAAAAATTTCGTTAATTTTAATTTTTTTTTAATAAGATTGGCTTTTCATAGCTGTTTAAGACAATCTTGTTGTATTTTGATACTTTGACAACGATTTTTCCAGTAGCTTAGAAGAAAACGACGTTTTTTTTCTTTGGTCGTTACAGGACGAAAGAAAAAAAAATGCTGTTATCTCCGTCAATATTAATTTTTTTCGATTTAGATTGGCTTTTCATAGCTGTTTAAGACAATCTTGTTGTATTTTGATACTTTGACAACGATTTTTCCAGTAGCTTAGAAGAAAACGATGTTTTTTTTCTTAGGTCGTTACAGTATGATAGAAAACAAAATTTCGTTAATTTTAATTTTTTTTGAATAAGATTGATAGCTGTTTAAGACAATTTTGATGTATTTTGACACTTTGACAACGATTTTTCTAGTAGTCTAGAAGAAAACGATGTTTTTTTTTTATTTTGTCATTACAGTACGAAAGAAAAAAAAATGCTGTTATTTCCGTCAATATTAATTTTTTTCGATTTAGATTTGCTTTTCATAGCTGTTTAAGACAATCTTGATGTATTTTGACACTTTGACAACGATTTTTCCAGTAGCTTAGAAGAAAACGATGTTTTTTTTTTATTTGGTCGTTACAGTACGAAAGAAAAAAAAATGCTGTTATCTCCGTCAATATTAATTTTTTTTCGATTTAGATTGGCTTTTCATAGCTGTTTAAGACAATCTTGATGTATTTTGATACTTTGACAACGATTTTTCCAGTAGTTTAGAAGAAAACGATGTTTTTTTTTATTTGGTTGTTACAGTACGAAAGAAAAAAAAAAGCTATTTACTCCGTCAAGTTAATTTTTTTTCGATTTAGATTTGCTTTTCATAGCTGTTTAAGACAATCTTGATGTATTTTGACACTTTGACAACGATTTTTCCAGTAGCTTAGAAGAAAATGATGTTTTTTTTCTTAGGTCGTTACAGTATGATAGAAAACAAAATTTCGTTAATTTTAATTTTTTTTGAATAAGATTGATAGCTGTTTAAGACAATCTTGATGTATTTTGATACTTTGACAACAATTTTTGCAGTAGTTTAGAAGAAAACGATGTTTTTTTTTTATTTGGTCGTTACAGTACGAAAGAAAAAAAAATGCTGTTATCTCCGTCAATATTAATTTTTTTTCGATTTAGATTGGCTTTTCATAGCTGTTTAAGACAATCTTGATGTATTTTGATACTTTGACAACGATTTTTGCAGTAGTTTAGAAGAAAACGATGTTTTTTTTTTATTTGGTCGTTACAGTACGAAAGAAAAAAAAATGCTGTTATCTCCGTCAATATTAATTTTTTTTCGATTTAGATTGGCTTTTCATAGCTGTTTAAGACAATCTTGATGTATTTTGATACTTTGACAACGATTTTTCCAGTAGCTTAGAAGAAAACGATGTTTATTTTTATTTGGTCGTTACAGTACGATAGAAAAAAAAATGCTGTTATCTCCGTCAATATTAATTTTTTTCGATTTAGATTGGCTTTTCATAGCTGTTTAAGACAATCTTGATGTATTTTGATACTTTGACAACGATTTTTGCAGTAGCTTAGAAGAAAACGATGTTTTTTTCTTTGGTCGTTACAGTACGAAAGAAAAAAAAATGCTGCTATCTCCGTCAATATTAATTTTTTTTCGATTTAGATTGGCTTTTCATAGCTGTTTAAGACAATCTTGATGTATTTTGATACTTTGACAACGATTTTTCCAGTAGCTTAGAAGAAAACGATGTTTTTTTCTTTGGTCGTTCCAGTATAATATAAAACAAAATTTCGTTAATTTTAATTTTTTTTTTTGAATAAGATTGGCTTTTCATAGCTGTTTAAGACAATCTTGATGTATTTTGATACTTTTCAACGATTTTTCCAGTAGCTTAGAAGAAAACGATGTTTTTTTTTATTTGGTCGTTACAGTACGAAAGAAAAAAAAATGTTGTTATCTCCGTCAATATTAATTTTTTTCGATTTAGATTGGCTTTTCATAGCTGTTTAAGACAATCTTGATGTATTTTGATACTTTGACAACGATTTTTCCAGTAGCTTAGAAGAAAACGATGTTTTTTTCTTTGGTCTTTCCAGTATGATAGAAAAAAATTTCGTTAATTTTAATTTTTTTTTTTGAATAAGATTGGCTTTTCATAGCTGTTTAAGACAATTTTGATGTATTTTGATACTTTTCAACGATTTTTCCAGTAGCTTAGAAGAAAACGATGTTTTTTTTTATTTGGTCGTTACAGTACGAAAGAAAAAAAAATGTTGTTATCTCCGTCAATATTAATTTTTTTCGATTTAGATTGGCTTTTCATAGCTGTTTAAGACAATCTTGATGTATTTTGATACTTTGACAACGATTTTTCCAGTAGCTTTGAAGAAAACGATGTTTTTTTCTTTGGTCGTTCCAGTATAATATAAAACAAAATTTCGTTAATTTTAATTTTTTTTTTTGAATAAGATTGGCTTTTCATAGCTGTTTAAGACAATCTTGATGTATTTTGATACTTTTCAACGATTTTTCCAGTAGCTTAGAAGAAAACGATGTTTTTTTTTATTTGGTTGTTACAGTACGAAAGAAAAAAAAAAGCTATTAACTCCGTCAATGTTAATTTTTTTTCGATTTAGATTTGTTTTTCATAGCTGTTTAAGACAATCTTGATGTATTTTGACACTTTGACAACGATTTTTCTAGTAGTCTAGAAGAAAACGATGTTTTTTTTTTATTTGGTCATTACAGTACGAAAGAAAAAAAAATGCTGTTATTTCCGTCAATATTAATTTTTTTCGATTTAGATTTGCTTTTCATAGCTGTTTAAGACAATCTTGATGTATTTTGACAACGATTTTTACAGTAGCTTAGAAGAAAACGATGTTTTTTTTTCTTAGGTCGTTACAGTATGATAGAAAACAAAATTTCGTTAATTTTAATTTTTTTTGAATAAGATTGATAGCTGTTTAAGACAATCTTGATGTATTTTGATACTTTGACAACGATTTTTCCAGTAGTTTAGAAGAAAACGATGTTTTTTTTTATTTGGTTGTTACAGTACGAAAGAAAAAAAAAAGCTATTTACTCCGTCAATGTTAATTGTTTTTCGATTTAGATTTGCTTTTCATAGCTGTTTAAGACAATCTTGATGTATTTTGACACTTTGACAACGATTTTTCCAGTAGCTTAGAAGAAAACGATGTTTTTTTTCTTAGGTCGTTACAGTATGATAGAAAACAAAATTTCGTTAATTTTAATTTTTTTTGAATAAGATTGATAGCTGTTTAAGACAATCTTGATGTATTTTGACACTTTGACAACGATTTTTCTAGTAGTCTAGAAGAAAACGATGTTTTTTTTTTATTTGGTCATTACAGTACGAAAGAAAAAAAAATGCTGTTATTTCCGTCAATATTAATTTTTTTCGATTTAGATTTGCTTTTCATAGCTGTTTAAGACAATCTTGATGTATTTTGACACTTTGACAACGATTTTTCCAGTAGCTTAGAAGAAAACGATGTTTTTTTTCTTAGGTCGTTACAGTATGATAGAAAACAAAATTTCGTTAATTTTAATTTTTTTTGAATAAGATTGATAGCTGTTTAAGACAATCTTGATGTATTTTGATACTTTGACAACGATTTTTCCAGTAGTTTAGAAGAAAACGATGTTTTTTTTTATTTGGTTGTTACAGTACGAAAGAAAAAAAAAAGCTATTTACTCCGTCAATGTTAATTTTTTTTCGATTTAGATTTGCTTTGCATAGCTGTTTAAGACAATCTTGATGTATTTTGATACTTTGACAACGATTTTTCCAGTAGCTTAGAAGAAAACGATGTTTTTTTTCTTAGGTCGTTACAGTATGATAGAAAACAAAATTTCGTTAATTTTAATTTTTTTTGAATAAGGTTGGCTTTTCATAGCTGTTTAAGACAATCTTGATGTATTTTAATACTTTGACAATGATTTTTCCAGTAGCTTAGAAGAAAACGATGTTTATTTTTATTTGGTCGTTACAGTACGAAAGAAAAAAGAATGCTGTTATCTCCGTCAATATTAATTTTTTTCGATTTAGATTGGCTTTTCATAGCTGTTTAAGACAATCTTGATGTATTTTGATACTTTGACAACGATTTTTGCAGTAGCTTAGAAGAAAACGATGTTTATTTTTATTTGGTCGTTACAGTACGAAAGAAAAAAAAATGCTGTTATCTCCATCAATATTAATTTTTTTTCGATTTAGATTGGCTTTTCATAGCTGTTTAAGACAATCTTGATGTATTTTGACACTTTGACAACGATTTTTCTAGTAGTCTAGAAGAAAACGATGTTTTTTTTTTATTTGGTCATTACAGTACGAAAGAAAAAAAAATGCTGTTATTTCCGTCAATATTAATTTTTTTCGATTTAGATTTGCTTTTCATAGCTGTTTAAGACAATCTTGATGTATTTTGACACTTTGACAACGATTTTTCCAGTAGCTTAGAAGAAAACGATGATTTTTTTTATTTGGTCGTTACAGTACGAAAGAAAAAAAAATGCTGTTATCTCCGTCAATATTAATTTTTTTTTAATAAGATTGGCTTTTCATAGCTGTTTAAGACAATCTTGATGTATTTTGATACTTTGACAACGATTTTTGCAGTAGCTTAGAAGAAAACGATGTTTATTTTTATTTGGTCGTTACAGTACGAAAGAAAAAAAAAAGCTATTAACTCCGTCAATGTTAATTTTTTTTCGATTTAGATTTGCTTTTCATAGCTGTTTAAGACAATCTTGATGTATTTTGATACCTTGACAACGATTTTTCCAGTAGTTTAGAAGAAAACGACGTTTTTTTTCTTTGGTCGTTACAGGACGAAAGAAAAAAAAAATGCTGTTATCTCCGTCAATATTAATTTTTTTCGATTTAGATTTGCTTTTCATAGCTGTTTAAGACAATCTTGTTGTATTTTGATACTTTGACAACGATTTTTCCAGTAGCTAAGAAGAAAACGATGTTTTTTTCATTGGTCGTTACAGTATGATAGAAAACAAAATTTCGTTAATTTTAATTTTTTTTTAATAAGATTGGCTTTTCATAGCTGTTTAAGACAATCTTGATGTATTTTAATACTTTGACAATGATTTTTCCAGTAGCTTAGAAGAAAACGATGTTTATTTTTATTTGGTCGTTACAGTACGAAAGAAAAAAAAATGCTGTTATCTCCGTCAATATTAATTTTTTTCGATTTAGATTGGCTTTTCATAGCTGTTTAAGACAATCTTGATGTATTTTGATACTTTGACAACGATTTTTGCAGTAGCTTAGAAGAAAACGATGTTTTTTTCTTTGGTCGTTCCAGTATAATAGAAAAAAAAATGCTGTTATCTCCGTCAATATTAATTTTTTTTTTTGAATAAGATTGGCTTTTCATAGCTGTTTAAGACAATCTTGATGTATTTTGATACTTTGACAATGATTTTTCCAGTAGCTTAGAAGAAAACGATGTTTTTTTTTATTTGGTCGTTACAGTACGAAAGAAAAAAAAATGCTGTTATCTCCGTCAATATTAATTTTTTTCGATTTAGATTGGCTTTTCATAGCTGTTTAAGACAATCTTGATGTATTTTGATACTTTGACAACGATTTTTGCAGTAGCTTAGAAGAAAACGATGTTTATTTTTATTTGGTCGTTACAGTACGAAAGAAAAAAAAATGCTGTTATCTCCGTCAATATTAATTTTTTTTCGATTTAGATTTGCTTTTCATAGCTGTTTAAGACAATCTTGATGTATTTTGACACTTTGACAACGATTTTTCTAGTAGTCTAGAAGAAAACGATGTTTTTTTTTTATTTGGTCATTACAGTACGAAAGAAAAAAAAATGCTGTTATTTCCGTCAATATTAATTTTTTTCGATTTAGATTTGCTTTTCATAGCTGTTTAAGACAATCTTGATGTATTTTGACACTTTGACAACGATTTTTCCAGTAGCTTAGAAGAAAACGATGATTTTTTTCTTAGGTCGTTACAGTATGATAGAAAACAAAATTTCGTTAATTTTAATTTTTTTTGAATAAGATTGGCTTTTCATAGCTGTTTAAGACAATCTTGATGTATTTTGATACCTTGACAACGATTTTTCCAGTAGCTTAGAAGAAAACGACGTTTTTTTTCTTTGGTCGTTACAGGACGAAAGAAAAAAAAAATGCTGTTATCTCCGTCAATATTAATTTTTTTCGATTTAGATTGGCTTTTCATAGCTGTTTAAGACAATCTTGTTGTATTTTGATACTTTGACAACGATTTTTCCAGTAGCTTAGAAGAAAACGAAGTTTATTTTTATTTGGTCGTTACAGTACGAAAGAAAAAAAAATGCTGTTATCTCCGTCAATATTAATTTTTTTTCGATTTAGATTTGCTTTTCATAGCTGTTTAAGACAATCTTGATGTATTTTGACACTTTGACAACGATTTTTCTAGTAGTCTAGAAGAAAACGATGTTTTTTTTTTATTTAGTCATTACAGTACGAAAGAAAAAAAAATGCTGTTATTTCCGTCAATATTAATTTTTTTTGAATAAGATTGGCTTTTCATAGCTGTTTAAGACAATCTTGATGTATTTTGACACTTTGACAACGATTTTTCCAGTAGCTTAGAAGAAAACGATGTTTTTTTCTTTGGTCGTTCCAGTATGATAAAAAAAAAATTTCGTTAATTTTAATTTTTTTTGAATAAGATTGGCTTTTCATAGCTGTTTAAGACAATCTTGATGTATTTTGATACCTTGACAACGATTTTTCCAGTAGCTTAGAAGAAAACGACGTTTTTTTTCTTTGGTCGTTACAGGACGAAAGAAAAAAAAAATGCTGTTATCTCCGTCAATATTAATTTTTTTGCGATATAGATTGGCTTTTCATAGCTGTTTAAGACAATCTTGATGTATTTTGATACTTTGACAACGATTTTTCCAGTAGTTTAGAAGAAAACGATGTTTTTTTTTATTTGGTCGTTACAGTACGAAAGAAAAAAAAATGCTGTTATCTCCGTCAATATTATTTTTTTTCGATTTAGATTGGCTTTTCATAGCTGTTTAAGACAATCTTGATGTATTTTGATACTTTGACAACGATTTTTCCAGTAGCTTAGAAGAAAACGATGTTTTTTTTTATTTGGTCGTTACAGTACGAAAGAAAAAAAAATGCTGTTATCTCCGTCAATATTAATTTTTATCGATTTAGATTGGCTTTTCATAGCTGTTTAAGACAATCTTGATGTATTTTGACACTTTGACAACGATTTTTCCAGTAGCTTAGAAGAAAACGATGTTTTTTTTCTTAGGTCGTTACAGTATGATAGAAAACAAAATTTCGTTAATTTTAATTTTTTTTGAATAAGATTGATAGCTGTTTAAGACAATCTTGATGTATTTTGATACTTTGACAACGATTTTTCCAGTAGCTTAGAAGAAAACGATGTTTTTTTCTTTGGTCGTTACAGTATGATAGAAAAAAAATTTCGTTAATTTTAATTTTTTTTGAATAAGATTGGCTTTTCATAGCTGTTTAAGACAATCTTGATGTATTTTGATACCTTGACAACGATTTTTCCAGTAGCTTAGAAGAAAACGACGTTTTTTTTCTTTGGTCGTTACAGGACGAAAGAAAAAAAAAATGCTGTTATCTCCGTCAATATTAATTTTTTTCGATTTAGATTGGCTTTTCATAGCTGTTTAAGACAATCTTGTTGTATTTTGATACTTTGACAACGATTTTTCCAGTAGCTTAGAAGAAAACGATGTTTTTTTTTCTTAGGTCGTTACAGTATGATAGAAAACAAAATTTCGTTAATTTTAATTTTTTTTTGAATAAGATTGATAGCTGTTTAAGACAATCTTGATGTATTTTGATACTTTGACAACGATTTTTCCAGTAGTTTAGAAGAAAACGATGTTTTTTTTTATTTGGTCGTTACAATACGAACGAAAAAAAAATGCTGTTATCTCCGTCAATATTAATTTTTTTTCGATTTAGATTGGCTTTTCATTGCTGTTTAAGACAATCTTGATGTATTTTGATACTTTGACAACGATTTTTCTAGTAGTCTAGAAGAAAACGATGTTTTTTTTTTTATTTGGTCATTACAGTACGAAAGAAAAAAAAATGCTGTTATTTCCGTCAATATTAATTTTTTTCGATTTAGATTTGCTTTTCATAGCTGTTTAAGACAATCTTGATGTATTTTAATACTTTGACAATGATTTTTCCAGTAGCTTAGAAGAAAACGATGTTTTTTTTTATTTGGTCGTTACAGTACGAAAGAAAAAAAATGCTGTTATCTCCGTCAATATTAATTTTTTTCGATTTAGATTGGCTTTTCATAGCTGTTTAAGACAATCTTGATGTATTTTGATACTTTGACAACGATTTTTGCAGTAGCTTAGAAGAAAACGATGTTTTTTTTCTTAGGTCGTTACAGTATGATAGAAAACAAAATTTCGTTAATTTTAATTTTTTTTGAATAAGATTGATAGCTGTTTAAGACAATCTTGATGTATTTTGATACTTTGACAACGATTTTTCCAGTAGTTTAGAAGAAAACGATGTTTTTTTTTATTTGGTCGTTACAGTACGAACGAAAAAAAAATGCTGTTATCTCCGTCAATATTAATTTTTTTTCGATTTAGATTGGCTTTTCATAGCTGTTTAAGACAATCTTGATGTATTTTAATACTTTGACAATGATTTTTCCAGTAGCTTAGAAGAAAACGATGTTTTTTTTCTTAGGTCGTTACAGTATGATAGAAAACAAAATTTCGTTAATTTTAATTTTTTTTGAATAAGATTGGCTTTTCATAGCTGTTTAAGACAATCTTGATGTATTTTGATACCTTGACAACGATTTTTCCAGTAGCTTAGAAGAAAACGACGTTTTTTTTCTTTGGTCGTTACAGGACGAAAGAAAAAAAAAATGCTGTTATCTCCGTCAATATTAATTTTTTTCGATTTAGATTGGCTTTTCATAGCTGTTTAAGACAATCTTGTTGTATTTTGATACTTTGACAACGATTTTTCCAGTAGCTTAGAAGAAAACGATGTTTTTTTTCTTAGGTCGTTACAGTATGATAGAAAACAAAATTTCGTTAATTTTAATTTTTTTTGAATAAGATTGATAGCTGTTTAAGACAATCTTGATGTATTTTGATACTTTGACAACGATTTTTCTAGTAGTCTAGAAGAAAACGATGTTTTTTTTTTTATTTGGTCATTACAGTACGAAAGAAAAAAAAATGCTGTTATTTCCGTCAATATTAATTTTTTTCGATTTAGATTTGCTTTTCATAGCTGTTTAAGACAATCTTGATGTATTTTGACACTTTGACAACGATTTTTCCAGTAGCTTAGAAGAAAACGATGTTTTTTTTCTTAGGTCGTTACAGTATGATAGAAAACAAAATTTCATTAATTTTAATTTTTTTTGAATAAGATTGGCTTTTCATAGCTGTTTAAGACAATCTTGATGTATTTTGATACCTTGACAACGATTTTTCCAGTAGCTTAGAAGAAAACGACGTTTTTTTTCTTTGGTCGTTACAGGACGAAAGAAAAAAAAAATGCTGTTATCTCCGTCAATATTAATTTTTTTCGATTTAGATTGGCTTTTCATAGCTGTTTAAGACAATCTTGTTGTATTTTGATACTTTGACAACGATTTTTCCAGTAGCTTAGAAGAAAACGATGTTTTTTTTCTTAGGTCGTTACAGTATGATAGAAAACAAAATTTCATTAATTTTAATTTTTTTTGAATAAGATTGGCTTTTCATAGCTGTTTAAGACAATCTTGATGTATTTTGATACCTTGACAACGATTTTTCCAGTAGCTTAGAAGAAAACGACGTTTTTTTTCTTTGGTCGTTACAGGACGAAAGAAAAAAAAAATGCTGTTATCTCCGTCAATATTAATTTTTTTCGATTTAGATTGGCTTTTCATAGCTGTTTAAGACAATCTTGATGTATTTTGATACTTTGACAACGATTTTTGCAGTAGCTTAGAAGAAAACGATGTTTATTTTTATTTGGTCGTTACAGTACGAAAGAAAAAAAAATGCTGTTATCTCCATCAATATTAATTTTTTTTCGATTTAGATTGGCTTTTCATAGCTGTTTAAGACAATCTTGATGTATTTTGACACTTTGACAACGATTTTTCTAGTAGTCTAGAAGAAAACGATGTTTTTTTTTTATTTGGTCATTACAGTACGAAAGAAAAAAAAATGCTGTTATTTCCGTCAATATTAATTTTTTTCGATTTAGATTTGCTTTTCATAGCTGTTTAAGACAATCTTGATGTATTTTGACACTTTGACAACGATTTTTCCAGTAGCTTAGAAGAAAACGATGATTTTTTTTATTTGGTCGTTACAGTACGAAAGAAAAAAAAATGCTGTTATCTCCGTCAATATTAATTTTTTTTTAATAAGATTGGCTTTTCATAGCTGTTTAAGACAATCTTGATGTATTTTGATACTTTGACAACGATTTTTGCAGTAGCTTAGAAGAAAACGATGTTTATTTTTATTTGGTCGTTACAGTACGAAAGAAAAAAAAAAGCTATTAACTCCGTCAATGTTAATTTTTTTTCGATTTAGATTTGCTTTTCATAGCTGTTTAAGACAATCTTGATGTATTTTGATACCTTGACAACGATTTTTCCAGTAGTTTAGAAGAAAACGACGTTTTTTTTCTTTGGTCGTTACAGGACGAAAGAAAAAAAAAATGCTGTTATCTCCGTCAATATTAATTTTTTTCGATTTAGATTTGCTTTTCATAGCTGTTTAAGACAATCTTGTTGTATTTTGATACTTTGACAACGATTTTTCCAGTAGCTAAGAAGAAAACGATGTTTTTTTCATTGGTCGTTACAGTATGATAGAAAACAAAATTTCGTTAATTTTAATTTTTTTTTAATAAGATTGGCTTTTCATAGCTGTTTAAGACAATCTTGATGTATTTTAATACTTTGACAATGATTTTTCCAGTAGCTTAGAAGAAAACGATGTTTATTTTTATTTGGTCGTTACAGTACGAAAGAAAAAAAAATGCTGTTATCTCCGTCAATATTAATTTTTTTCGATTTAGATTGGCTTTTCATAGCTGTTTAAGACAATCTTGATGTATTTTGATACTTTGACAACGATTTTTGCAGTAGCTTAGAAGAAAACGATGTTTTTTTCTTTGGTCGTTCCAGTATAATAGAAAAAAAAATGCTGTTATCTCCGTCAATATTAATTTTTTTTTTTGAATAAGATTGGCTTTTCATAGCTGTTTAAGACAATCTTGATGTATTTTGATACTTTGACAATGATTTTTCCAGTAGCTTAGAAGAAAACGATGTTTTTTTTTATTTGGTCGTTACAGTACGAAAGAAAAAAAAATGCTGTTATCTCCGTCAATATTAATTTTTTTCGATTTAGATTGGCTTTTCATAGCTGTTTAAGACAATCTTGATGTATTTTGATACTTTGACAACGATTTTTGCAGTAGCTTAGAAGAAAACGATGTTTATTTTTATTTGGTCGTTACAGTACGAAAGAAAAAAAAATGCTGTTATCTCCGTCAATATTAATTTTTTTTCGATTTAGATTTGCTTTTCATAGCTGTTTAAGACAATCTTGATGTATTTTGACACTTTGACAACGATTTTTCTAGTAGTCTAGAAGAAAACGATGTTTTTTTTTTATTTGGTCATTACAGTACGAAAGAAAAAAAAATGCTGTTATTTCCGTCAATATTAATTTTTTTCGATTTAGATTTGCTTTTCATAGCTGTTTAAGACAATCTTGATGTATTTTGACACT
This sequence comes from Ptychoptera albimana, assembly GCA_961205885.1. Lineage (NCBI taxonomy): Eukaryota > Metazoa > Arthropoda > Insecta > Diptera > Ptychopteridae > Ptychoptera > Ptychoptera albimana. The sequence goes on from OY540806.1 coordinate 8,028,319, forward strand.
TTGACAACGATTTTTCCAGTAGCTTAGAAGAAAACGATGATTTTTTTCTTAGGTCGTTACAGTATGATAGAAAACAAAATTTCGTTAATTTTAATTTTTTTTGAATAAGATTGGCTTTTCATAGCTGTTTAAGACAATCTTGATGTATTTTGATACCTTGACAACGATTTTTCCAGTAGCTTAGAAGAAAACGACGTTTTTTTTCTTTGGTCGTTACAGGACGAAAGAAAAAAAAATGCTGTTATCTCCGTCAATATTAATTTTTTTCGATTTAGATTGGCTTTTCATAGCTGTTTAAGACAATCTTGTTGTATTTTGATACTTTGACAACGATTTTTCCAGTAGCTTAGAAGAAAACGAAGTTTATTTTTATTTGGTCGTTACAGTACGAAAGAAAAAAAAATGCTGTTATCTCCGTCAATATTAATTTTTTTTCGATTTAGATTTGCTTTTCATAGCTGTTTAAGACAATCTTGATGTATTTTGACACTTTGACAACGATTTTTCTAGTAGTCTAGAAGAAAACGATGTTTTTTTTTTATTTAGTCATTACAGTACGAAAGAAAAAAAAATGCTGTTATTTCCGTCAATATTAATTTTTTTTGAATAAGATTGGCTTTTCATAGCTGTTTAAGACAATCTTGATGTATTTTGACACTTTGACAACGATTTTTCCAGTAGCTTAGAAGAAAACGATGTTTTTTTCTTTGGTCGTTCCAGTATGATAAAAAAAAAATTTCGTTAATTTTAATTTTTTTTGAATAAGATTGGCTTTTCATAGCTGTTTAAGACAATCTTGATGTATTTTGATACCTTGACAACGATTTTTCCAGTAGCTTAGAAGAAAACGACGTTTTTTTTCTTTGGTCGTTACAGGACGAAAGAAAAAAAAAATGCTGTTATCTCCGTCAATATTAATTTTTTTGCGATATAGATTGGCTTTTCATAGCTGTTTAAGACAATCTTGATGTATTTTGATACTTTGACAACGATTTTTCCAGTAGTTTAGAAGAAAACGATGTTTTTTTTTATTTGGTCGTTACAGTACGAAAGAAAAAAAAATGCTGTTATCTCCGTCAATATTATTTTTTTTCGATTTAGATTGGCTTTTCATAGCTGTTTAAGACAATCTTGATGTATTTTGATACTTTGACAACGATTTTTCCAGTAGCTTAGAAGAAAACGATGTTTTTTTTTATTTGGTCGTTACAGTACGAAAGAAAAAAAAATGCTGTTATCTCCGTCAATATTAATTTTTATCGATTTAGATTGGCTTTTCATAGCTGTTTAAGACAATCTTGATGTATTTTGACACTTTGACAACGATTTTTCCAGTAGCTTAGAAGAAAACGATGTTTTTTTTCTTAGGTCGTTACAGTATGATAGAAAACAAAATTTCGTTAATTTTAATTTTTTTTGAATAAGATTGATAGCTGTTTAAGACAATCTTGATGTATTTTGATACTTTGACAACGATTTTTCCAGTAGCTTAGAAGAAAACGATGTTTTTTTCTTTGGTCGTTACAGTATGATAGAAAAAAAATTTCGTTAATTTTAATTTTTTTTGAATAAGATTGGCTTTTCATAGCTGTTTAAGACAATCTTGATGTATTTTGATACCTTGACAACGATTTTTCCAGTAGCTTAGAAGAAAACGACGTTTTTTTTCTTTGGTCGTTACAGGACGAAAGAAAAAAAAAATGCTGTTATCTCCGTCAATATTAATTTTTTTCGATTTAGATTGGCTTTTCATAGCTGTTTAAGACAATCTTGTTGTATTTTGATACTTTGACAACGATTTTTCCAGTAGCTTAGAAGAAAACGATGTTTTTTTTTCTTAGGTCGTTACAGTATGATAGAAAACAAAATTTCGTTAATTTTAATTTTTTTTTGAATAAGATTGATAGCTGTTTAAGACAATCTTGATGTATTTTGATACTTTGACAACGATTTTTCCAGTAGCTTAGAAGAAAACGATGTTTTTTTTTATTTGGTCGTTACAATACGAACGAAAAAAAAATGCTGTTATCTCCGTCAATATTAATTTTTTTTCGATTTAGATTGGCTTTTCATTGCTGTTTAAGACAATCTTGATGTATTTTGATACTTTGACAACGATTTTTCTAGTAGTCTAGAAGAAAACGATGTTTTTTTTTTTATTTGGTCATTACAGTACGAAAGAAAAAAAAATGCTGTTATTTCCGTCAATATTAATTTTTTTCGATTTAGATTTGCTTTTCATAGCTGTTTAAGACAATCTTGATGTATTTTAATACTTTGACAATGATTTTTCCAGTAGCTTAGAAGAAAACGATGTTTTTTTTTATTTGGTCGTTACAGTACGAAAGAAAAAAAATGCTGTTATCTCCGTCAATATTAATTTTTTTCGATTTAGATTGGCTTTTCATAGCTGTTTAAGACAATCTTGATGTATTTTGATACTTTGACAACGATTTTTGCAGTAGCTTAGAAGAAAACGATGTTTTTTTTCTTAGGTCGTTACAGTATGATAGAAAACAAAATTTCGTTAATTTTAATTTTTTTTGAATAAGATTGATAGCTGTTTAAGACAATCTTGATGTATTTTGATACTTTGACAACGATTTTTCCAGTAGTTTAGAAGAAAACGATGTTTTTTTTTATTTGGTCGTTACAGTACGAACGAAAAAAAAATGCTGTTATCTCCGTCAATATTAATTTTTTTTCGATTTAGATTGGCTTTTCATAGCTGTTTAAGACAATCTTGATGTATTTTAATACTTTGACAATGATTTTTCCAGTAGCTTAGAAGAAAACGATGTTTTTTTTCTTAGGTCGTTACAGTATGATAGAAAACAAAATTTCGTTAATTTTAATTTTTTTTGAATAAGATTGGCTTTTCATAGCTGTTTAAGACAATCTTGATGTATTTTGATACCTTGACAACGATTTTTCCAATAAGCTTAGAAGAAAACGACGTTTTTTTTCTTTGGTCGTTACAGGACGAAAGAAAAAAAAAATGCTGTTATCTCCGTCAATATTAATTTTTTTCGATTTAGATTGGCTTTTCATAGCTGTTTAAGACAATCTTGTTGTATTTTGATACTTTGACAACGATTTTTCCAGTAGCTTAGAAGAAAACGATGTTTTTTTTCTTAGGTCGTTACAGTATGATAGAAAACAAAATTTCGTTAATTTTAATTTTTTTTGAATAAGATTGATAGCTGTTTAAGACAATCTTGATGTATTTTGATACTTTGACAACGATTTTTCTAGTAGTCTAGAAGAAAACGATGTTTTTTTTTTATTTGGTCATTACAGTACGAAAGAAAAAAAAATGCTGTTATTTCCGTCAATATTAATTTTTTTCGATTTAGATTTGCTTTTCATAGCTGTTTAAGACAATCTTGATGTATTTTGACACTTTGACAACGATTTTTCCAGTAGCTTAGAAGAAAACGATGTTTTTTTTCTTAGGTCGTTACAGTATGATAGAAAACAAAATTTCATTAATTTTAATTTTTTTTGAATAAGATTGGCTTTTCATAGCTGTTTAAGACAATCTTGATGTATTTTGATACCTTGACAACGATTTTTCCAGTAGTTTAGAAGAAAACGACGTTTTTTTTCTTTGGTCGTTACAGGACGAAAGAAAAAAAAAATGCTGTTATCTCCGTCAATATTAATTTTTTTCGATTTAGATTGGCTTTTCATAGCTGTTTAAGACAATCTTGTTGTATTTTGATACTTTGACAACGATTTTTCCAGTAGCTTAGAAGAAAACGATGTTTATTTTTATTTGGTCGTTACAGTACGAAAGAAAAAAAAATGCTGTTATCTCCGTCAATATTAATTTTTTTTCGATTTAGATTTGCTTTTCATAGCTGTTTAAGACAATCTTGATGTATTTTGACACTTTGACAACGATTTTTCTAGTAGTCTAGAAGAAAACGATGTTTTTTTTTTATTTGGTCATTACAGTACGAAAGAAAAAAAAATGCTGTTATTTCCGTCAATATTAATTTTTTTTGAATAAGATTGGCTTTTCATAGCTGTTTAAGACAATCTTGATGTATTTTGACACTTTGACAACGATTTTTCCAGTAGCTTAGAAGAAAACGATGTTTTTTTTCTTAGGTCGTTACAGTATGATAGAAAACAAAATTTCGTTAATTTTAATTTTTTTTGAATAAGATTGATAGTTGTTTAAGACAATCTTGATGTATTTTGATACTTTGACAACGATTTTTCCAGTAGCTTAGAAGAAAACGATGTTTTTTTCTTTGGTCGTTCCAGTATGATAAAAAAAAAATTTCGTTAATTTTAATTTTTTTTGAATAAGATTGGCTTTTCATAGCTGTTTAAGACAATCTTGATGTATTTTGATACCTTGACAACGATTTTTCCAGTAGCTTAGAAGAAAACGACGTTTTTTTTCTTTGGTCGTTACAGGACGAAAGAAAAAAAAAATGCTGTTATCTCCGTCAATATTAATTTTTTTGCGATATAGATTGGCTTTTCATAGCTGTTTAAGACAATCTTGATGTATTTTGATACTTTGACAACGATTTTTCCAGTAGTTTAGAAGAAAACGATGTTTTTTTTTATTTGGTCGTTACAGTACGAAAGAAAAAAAAATGCTGTTATCTCCGTCAATATTATTTTTTTTCGATTTAGATTGGCTTTTCATAGCTGTTTAAGACAATCTTGATGTATTTTGATACTTTGACAACGATTTTTCCAGTAGCTTAGAAGAAAACGATGTTTTTTTTTATTTGGTCGTTACAGTACGAAAGAAAAAAAATGCTGTTATCTCCGTCAATATTAATTTTTATCGATTTAGATTGGCTTTTCATAGCTGTTTAAGACAATCTTGATGTATTTTGACACTTTGACAACGATTTTTCCAGTAGCTTAGAAGAAAACGATGTTTTTTTTCTTAGGTCGTTACAGTATGATAGAAAACAAAATTTCGTTAATTTTAATTTTTTTTGAATAAGATTGATAGCTGTTTAAGACAATCTTGATGTATTTTGATACTTTGACAACGATTTTTCCAGTAGCTTAGAAGAAAACGATGTTTTTTTCTTTGGTCGTTCCAGTATGATAGAAAAAAAATTTCGTTAATTTTAATTTTTTTTGAATAAGATTGGCTTTTCATAGCTGTTTAAGACAATCTTGATGTATTTTGATACCTTGACAACGATTTTTCCAGTAGCTTAGAAGAAAACGACGTTTTTTTTCTTTGGTCGTTACAGTACGAAAGAAAAAAAAAATGCTGTTATCTCCGTCAATATTAATTTTTTTCGATTTAGATTGGCTTTTCATAGCTGTTTAAGACAATCTTGTTGTATTTTGATACTTTGACAACGATTTTTCCAGTAGCTTAGAAGAAAACGATGTTTTTTTTTCTTAGGTCGTTACAGTATGATAGAAAACAAAATTTCGTTAATTTTAATTTTTTTTTGAATAAGATTGATAGCTGTTTAAGACAATCTTGATGTATTTTGATACTTTGACAACGATTTTTCCAGTAGTTTAGAAGAAAACGATGTTTTTTTTTATTTGGTCGTTACAGTACGAAAGAAAAAAAAATGCTGTTATCTCCGTCAATATTATTTTTTTTCGATTTAGATTGGCTTTTCATAGCTGTTTAAGACAATCTTGATGTATTTTGATACTTTGACAACGATTTTTCCAGTAGCTTAGAAGAAAACGATGTTTTTTTTTATTTGGTCGTTACAGTACGAAAGAAAAAAAAATGCTGTTATCTCCGTCAATATTAATTTTTATCGATTTAGATTGGCTTTTCATAGCTGTTTAAGACAATCTTGATGTATTTTGACACTTTGACAACGATTTTTCCAGTAGCTTAGAAGAAAACGATGTTTTTTTTCTTAGGTCGTTACAGTATGATAGAAAACAAAATTTCGTTAATTTTAATTTTTTTTGAATAAGATTGATAGCTGTTTAAGACAATCTTGATGTATTTTGATACTTTGACAACGATTTTTCCAGTAGCTTAGAAGAAAACGATGTTTTTTTCTTTGGTCGTTACAGTATGATAGAAAAAAAATTTCGTTAATTTTAATTTTTTTTGAATAAGATTGGCTTTTCATAGCTGTTTAAGACAATCTTGATGTATTTTGATACCTTGACAACGATTTTTCCAGTAGCTTAGAAGAAAACGACGTTTTTTTTCTTTGGTCGTTACAGGACGAATGAAAAAAAAAATGCTGTTATCTCCGTCAATATTAATTTTTTTCGATTTAGATTGGCTTTTCATAGCTGTTTAAGACAATCTTGTTGTATTTTGATACTTTGACAACGATTTTTCCAGTAGCTTAGAAGAAAACGATGTTTTTTTTTCTTAGGTCGTTACAGTATGATAGAAAACAAAATTTCGTTAATTTTAATTTTTTTTTGAATAAGATTGATAGCTGTTTAAGACAATCTTGATGTATTTTGATACTTTGACAACGATTTTTCCAGTAGTTTAGAAGAAAACGATGTTTTTTTTTATTTGGTCGTTACAATACGAACGAAAAAAAAATGCTGTTATCTCCGTCAATATTAATTTTTTTTCGATTTAGATTGGCTTTTCATTGCTGTTTAAGACAATCTTGATGTATTTTGATACTTTGACAACGATTTTTCCAGTAGTTTAGAAGAAAACGATGTTTTTTTTTTATTTGGTCATTACAGTACGAAAGAAAAAAAAATGCTGTTATTTCCGTCAATATTAATTTTTTTCGATTTAGATTTGCTTTTCATAGCTGTTTAAGACAATCTTGATGTATTTTAATACTTTGACAATGATTTTTCCAGTAGCTTAGAAGAAAACGATGTTTTTTTTTATTTGGTCGTTACAGTACGAAAGAAAAAAAATGCTGTTATCTCCGTCAATATTAATTTTTTTCGATTTAGATTGGCTTTTCATAGCTGTTTAAGACAATCTTGATGTATTTTGATACTTTGACAACGATTTTTGCAGTAGCTTAGAAGAAAACGATGTTTTTTTTCTTAGGTCGTTACAGTATGATAGAAAACAAAATTTCGTTAATTTTAATTTTTTTTTAATAAGATTGATAGCTGTTTAAGACAATTTTGATGTATTTTGATACTTTGACAACGATTTTTCCAGTAGTTTAGAAGAAAACGATGTTTTTTTTTATTTGGTCGTTACAGTACGAACGAAAAAAAAATGCTGTTATCTCCGTCAATATTAATTTTTTTTCGATTTAGATTGGCTTTTCATAGCTGTTTAAGACAATCTTGATGTATTTTAATACTTTGACAATGATTTTTCCAGTAGCTTAGAAGAAAACGATGTTTTTTTTCTTAGGTCGTTACAGTATGATAGAAAACAAAATTTCGTTAATTTTAATTTTTTTTGAATAAGATTGGCTTTTCATAGCTGTTTAAGACAATCTTGATGTATTTTGATACCTTGACAACGATTTTTCCAGTAGCTTAGAAGAAAACGACGTTTTTTTTCTTTGGTCGTTACAGGACGAAAGAAAAAAAAATGCTGTTATCTCCGTCAATATTAATTTTTTTCGATTTAGATTGGCTTTTCATAGCTGTTTAAGACAATCTTGTTGTATTTTGATACTTTGACAACGATTTTTCCAGTAGCTTAGAAGAAAACGATGTTTTTTTTCTTAGGTCGTTACAGTATGATAGAAAACAAAATTTCGTTAATTTTAATTTTTTTTGAATAAGATTGATAGCTGTTTAAGACAATCTTGATGTATTTTGATACTTTGACAACGATTTTTCTAGTAGTCTAGAAGAAAACGATGTTTTTTTTTTATTTGGTCATTACAGTACGAAAGAAAAAAAAATGCTGTTATTTCCGTCAATATTAATTTTTTTCGATTTAGATTTGCTTTTCATAGCTGTTTAAGACAATCTTGATGTATTTTGACACTTTGACAACGATTTTTCCAGTAGCTTAGAAGAAAACGATGTTTTTTTTCTTAGGTCGTTACAGTATGATAGAAAACAAAATTTCATTAATTTTAATTTTTTTTGAATAAGATTGGCTTTTCATAGCTGTTTAAGACAATCTTGATGTATTTTGATACCTTGACAACGATTTTTCCAGTAGCTTAGAAGAAAACGATGTTTTTTTTCTTTGGTCGTTACAGGACGAAAGAAAAAAAAAATGCTGTTATCTCCGTCAATATTAATTTTTTTCGATTTAGATTCGCTTTTCATAGCTGTTTAAGACAATCTTGTTGTATTTTGATACTTTGACAACGATTTTTCCAGTAGCTTAGAAGAAAACGATGTTTATTTTTATTTGGTCTTTACAGTACGAAAGAAAAAAAAATGCTGTTATCTCCGTCAATATTAATTTTTTTTCGATTTAGATTTGCTTTTCATAGCTGTTTAAGACAATCTTGATGTATTTTGACACTTTGACAACGATTTTTCTAGTAGTCTAGAAGAAAACGATGTTTTTTTTTTATTTGGTCATTACAGTACGAAAGAAAAAAAAATGCTGTTATTTCCGTCAATATTAATTTTTTTTGAATAAGATTGGCTTTTCATAGCTGTTTAAGACAATCTTGATGTATTTTGACACTTTGACAACGATTTTTCCAGTAGCTTAGAAGAAAACGATGTTTTTTTTTCTTAGGTCGTTACAGTATGATAGAAAACAAAATTTCGTTAATTTTAATTTTTTTTGAATAAGATTGATAGTTGTTTAAGACAATCTTGATGTATTTTGATACTTTGACAACGATTTTTCCAGTAGCTTAGAAGAAAACGATGTTTTTTTCTTTGGTCGTTCCAGTATGATAAAAAAAAAATTTCGTTAATTTTAATTTTTTTTGAATAAGATTGGCTTTTCATAGCTGTTTAAGACAATCTTGATGTATTTTGATAACTTGACAACGATTTTTCCAGTAGCTTAGAAGAAAACGACGTTTTTTTTCTTTGGTCGTTACAGTACGAAAGAAAAAAAAAATGCTGTTATCTCCGTCAATATTAATTTTTTTGCGATATAGATTGGCTTTTCATAGCTGTTTAAGACAATCTTGATGTATTTTGATACTTTGACAACGATTTTTCCAGTAGTTTAGAAGAAAACGATGTTTTTTTTTATTTGGTCGTTACAGTACGAAAGAAAAAAAAATGCTGTTATCTCCGTCAATATTATTTTTTTTCGATTTAGATTGGCTTTTCATAGCTGTTTAAGACAATCTTGATGTATTTTGATACTTTGACAACGATTTTTCCAGTAGCTTAGAAGAAAACGATGTTTTTTTTTATTTGGTCGTTACAGTACGAAAGAAAAAAAATGCTGTTATCTCCGTCAATATTAATTTTTATCGATTTAGATTGGCTTTTCATAGCTGTTTAAGACAATCTTGATGTATTTTGACACTTTGAAAAAGATTTTTCCAGTAGCTTAGAAGAAAACGATGTTTTTTTTCTTAGGTCGTTACAGTATGATAGAAAACAAAATTTCGTTAATTTTAATTTTTTTTTGAATAAGATTGATAGCTGTTTAAGACAATCTTGATGTATTTTGATACTTTGACAACGATTTTTCCAGTAGCTTAGAAGAAAACGATGTTTTTTTCTTTGGTCGTTCCAGTATGATAGAAAAAAAATTTCGTTAATTTTAATTTTTTTTGAATAAGATTGGCTTTTCATAGCTGTTTAAGACAATCTTGATGTATTTTGATACCTTGACAACGATTTTTCCAGTAGCTTAGAAGAAAACGACGTTTTTTTTCTTTGGTCGTTACAGGACGAAAGAAAAAAAAAATGCTGTTATCTCCGTCAATATTAATTTTTTTCTATTTAGATTGGCTTTTCATAGCTGTTTAAGACAATCTTGTTGTATTTTGATACTTTGACAACGATTTTTCCAGTAGTTTAGAAGAAAACGATGTTTTTTTTTATTTGGTCGTTACAATACGAACGAAAAAAAAATGCTGTTATCTCCGTCAATATTAATTTTTTTTCGATTTAGATTGGCTTTTCATAGCTGTTTAAGACAATCTTGATGTATTTTGATACTTTGACAACGATTTTTCTAGTAGTCTAGAAGAAAACGATGTTTTTTTTTTATTTGGTCATTACAGTACGAAAGAAAAAAAAATGCTGTTATTTCCGTCAATATTAATTTTTTTCGATTTAGATTTGCTTTTCATAGCTGTTTAAGACAATCTTGATGTATTTTAATACTTTGACAATGATTTTTCCAGTAGCTTAGAAGAAAACGATGTTTTTTTTTATTTGGTCGTTACAGTACGAAAGAAGAAAAATGCTGTTATCTCCGTCAATATTAATTTTTTTCGATTTAGATTGGCTTTTCATAGCTGTTTAAGACAATCTTGATGTATTTTGATACTTTGACAACGATTTTTGCAGTAGCTTAGAAGAAAACGATGTTTTTTTCTTTGGTCGTTCCAGTATAATAGAAAACAAAATTTCGTTAATTTTAATTTTTTTTTTGAATAAGATTGGCTTTTCATAGCTGTTTAAGACAATCTTGATGTATTTTGATACTTTGACAACGATTTTTCCAGTAGCTTAGAAGAAAACGATGTTTTTTTTTATTTGGTCGTTACAGTACGAAAGAAAAAAAAATGCTGTTATCTCCGTCAATATTAATTTTTTTCGATTTAGATTGGCTTTTCATAGCTGTTTAAGACAATCTTGATGTATTTTGACACTTTGACAACGATTTTTCCAGTAGCTTAGAAGAAAACGATGTTTTTTTTCTTAGGTCGTTACAGTATGATAGAAAACAAAATTTCGTTAATTTTAATTTTTTTTGAATAAGATTGATAGTTGTTTAAGACAATCTTGATGTATTTTGATACTTTGACAACGATTTTTCCAGTAGCTTAGAAGAAAACGATGTTTTTTTCTTTGGTCGTTCCAGTATGATAAAAAAAAAATTTCGTTAATTTTAATTTTTTTTGAATAAGATTGGCTTTTCATAGCTGTTTAAGACAATCTTGATGTATTTTGATACCTTGACAACGATTTTTCCAGTAGCTTAGAAGAAAACGACGTTTTTTTTCTTTGGTCGTTACAGGACGAAAGAAAAAAAAAATGCTGTTATCTCCGTCAATATTAATTTTTTTGCGATATAGATTGGCTTTTCATAGCTGTTTAAGACAATCTTGATGTATTTTGATACTTTGACAACGATTTTTCCAGTAGTTTAGAAGAAAACGATGTTTTTTTTTATTTGGTCGTTACAGTACGAAAGAAAAAAAAAATGCTGTTATCTCCGTCAATATTATTTTTTTTCGATTTAGATTGGCTTTTCATAGCTGTTTAAGACAATCTTGATGTATTTTGATACTTTGACAACGATTTTTCCAGTAGCTTAGAAGAAAACGATGTTTTTTTTTATTTGGTCGTTACAGTACGAAAGAAAAAAAAATGCTGTTATCTCCGTCAATATTAATTTTTTTCGATTTAGATTTGCTTTTCATAGCTGTTTAAGACAATCTTGATGTATTTTAATACTTTGACAACGATTTTTCCAGTAGTTTAGAAGAAAACGATGTTTTTTTTTATTTGGTCGTTACAGTACGAACGAAAAAAAAATGCTGTTATCTCCGTCAATATTAATTTTTTTTCGATTTAGATTGGCTTTTCATAGCTGTTTAAGACAATCTTGATGTATTTTAATACTTTGACAATGATTTTTCCAGTAGCTTAGAAGAAAACGATGTTTTTTTTTATTTGGTCGTTACAGTACGAAAGAAAAAAAAATGCTGTTATCTCCGTCAATATTAATTTTTTTCGATTTAGATTGGCTTTTCATAGCTGTTTAAGACAATCTTGATGTATTTTGATACTTTGACAACGATTTTTGCAGTAGCTTAGAAGAAAACGATGTTTTTTTCTTTGGTCGTTCCAGTATAATAGAAAACAAAATTTCGTTAATTTTAATTTTTTTTTTGAATAAGATTGGCTTTTCATAGCTGTTTAAGACAATCTTGATGTATTTTGATACTTTGACAACGATTTTTCCAGTAGCTTAGAAGAAAACGATGTTTTTTTTTATTTGGTCGTTACAGTACGAAAGAAAAAAAAATGCTGTTATCTCCGTCAATATTAATTTTTTTCGATTTAGATTGGCTTTTCATAGCTGTTTAAGACATTCTTGATGTATTTTGATACTTTGACAACGATTTTTGCAGTAGCTTAGAAGAAAACGATGTTTTTTTCTTTGGTCGTTCCAGTATGATAGAAAAAAAATTTCGTTAATTTTAATTTTTTTTTGAATAAGATTGGCTTTTCATAGCTGTTTAAGACAATTTTGATGTATTTTGATACCTTGACAACGATTTTTCCAGTAGCTTAGAAGAAAACGACGTTTTTTTTCTTTGGTCGTTACAGGACGAAAGAAAAAAAAAATGCTGTTATCTCCGTCAATATTAATTTTTTTTCGATTTAGATTGGCTTTTCATAGCTGTTTAAGACAATCTTGTTGTATTTTGATACTTTGACAACGATTTTTCCAGTAGCTAAGAAGAAAACGATGTTTTTTTCATTGGTCGTTACAGTATGATAGAAAACAAAATTTCGTTAATTTTAATTTTTTTTTAATAAGATTGGCTTTTCATAGCTGTTTAAGACAATCTTGATGTATTTTGATACTTTGACAATGATTTTTCCAGTAGCTTAGAAGAAAACGATGTTTTTTTTTATTTGGTCGTTACAGTACGAAAGAAAAAAAAAATGCTGTTATCTCCGTCAATATTAATTTTTTTCGATTTAGATTGGCTTTTCATAGCTGTTTAAGACAATCTTGATGTATTTTGATACTTTGACAACGATTTTTGCAGTAGCTTAGAAGAAAACGATGTTTTTTTCTTTGGTCGTTCCAGTATAATAGAAAACAAAATTTCGTTAATTTTAATTTTTTTTTAATAAGATTGGCTTTTCATAGCTGTTTAAGACAATCTTGATGTATTTTGATACTTTGACAACGATTTTTGCAGTAGCTTAGAAGAAAACGATGTTTTTTTCTTTGGTCGTTCCAGTATAATAGAAAACAAAATTTCGTTAATTTTAATTTTTTTTTTGAATAAGATTGGCTTTTCATAGCTGTTTAAGACAATCTTGATGTATTTTGATACTTTGACAACGATTTTTCCAGTAGCTTAGAAGAAAACGATGTTTTTTTTTATTTGGTCGTTACAGTACGAAAGAAAAAAAAATGCTGTTATCTCCGTCAATATTAATTTTTTTCGATTTAGATTGGCTTTTCATAGCTGTTTAAGACAATCTTGATGTATTTTGACACTTTGACAACGATTTTTCCAGTAGCTTAGAAGAAAACGATGTTTTTTTTCTTAGGTCGTTACAGTATGATAGAAAACAAAATTTCGTTAATTTTAATTTTTTTTGAATAAGATTGATAGTTGTTTAAGACAATCTTGATGTATTTTGATACTTTGACAACGATTTTTCCAGTAGCTTAGAAGAAAACGATGTTTTTTTCTTTGGTCGTTCCAGTATGATAAAAAAAAAATTTCGTTAATTTTAATTTTTTTTGAATAAGATTGGCTTTTCATAGCTGTTTAAGACAATCTTGATGTATTTTGATACCTTGACAACGATTTTTCCAGTAGCTTAGAAGAAAACGACGTTTTTTTTCTTTGGTCGTTACAGGACGAAAGAAAAAAAAAATGCTGTTATCTCCGTCAATATTAATTTTTTTGCGATATAGATTGGCTTTTCATAGCTGTTTAAGACAATCTTGATGTATTTTGATACTTTGACAACGATTTTTCCAGTAGTTTAGAAGAAAACGATGTTTTTTTTTATTTGGTCGTTACAGTACGAAAGAAAAAAAAAATGCTGTTATCTCCGTCAATATTATTTTTTTTCGATTTAGATTGGCTTTTCATAGCTGTTTAAGACAATCTTGATGTATTTTGATACTTTGACAACGATTTTTCCAGTAGCTTAGAAGAAAACGATGTTTTTTTTTATTTGGTCGTTACAGTACGAAAGAAAAAAAAATGCTGTTATCTCCGTCAATATTAATTTTTTTCGATTTAGATTTGCTTTTCATAGCTGTTTAAGACAATCTTGATGTATTTTAATACTTTGACAACGATTTTTCCAGTAGTTTAGAAGAAAACGATGTTTTTTTTTATTTGGTCGTTACAGTACGAACGAAAAAAAAATGCTGTTATCTCCGTCAATATTAATTTTTTTTCGATTTAGATTGGCTTTTCATAGCTGTTTAAGACAATCTTGATGTATTTTAATACTTTGACAATGATTTTTCCAGTAGCTTAGAAGAAAACGATGTTTTTTTTTATTTGGTCGTTACAGTACGAAAGAAAAAAAAATGCTGTTATCTCCGTCAATATTAATTTTTTTCGATTTAGATTGGCTTTTCATAGCTGTTTAAGACAATCTTGATGTATTTTGATACTTTGACAACGATTTTTGCAGTAGCTTAGAAGAAAACGATGTTTTTTTCTTTGGTCGTTCCAGTATAATAGAAAACAAAATTTCGTTAATTTTAATTTTTTTTTTGAATAAGATTGGCTTTTCATAGCTGTTTAAGACAATCTTGATGTATTTTGATACTTTGACAACGATTTTTCCAGTAGCTTAGAAGAAAACGATGTTTTTTTTTATTTGGTCGTTACAGTACGAAAGAAAAAAAAATGCTGTTATCTCCGTCAATATTAATTTTTTTCGATTTAGATTGGCTTTTCATAGCTGTTTAAGACATTCTTGATGTATTTTGATACTTTGACAACGATTTTTGCAGTAGCTTAGAAGAAAACGATGTTTTTTTCTTTGGTCGTTCCAGTATAATAGAAAACAAAATTTCGTTAATTTTAATTTTTTTTTTGAATAAGATTGGCTTTTCATAGCTGTTTAAGACAATCTTGATGTATTTTGATACTTTGACAACGATTTTTCCAGTAGCTTAGAAGAAAACGATGTTTTTTTTTATTTGGTCGTTACAGTACGAAAGAAAAAAAAATGCTGTTATCTCCGTCAATATTAATTTTTTTCGATTTAGATTGGCTTTTCATAGCTGTTTAAGACATTCTTGATGTATTTTGATACTTTGACAACGATTTTTGCAGTAGCTTAGAAGAAAACGATGTTTTTTTCTTTGGTCGTTCCAGTATGATAGAAAAAAAATTTCGTTAATTTTAATTTTTTTTTGAATAAGATTGGCTTTTCATAGCTGTTTAAGACAATTTTGATGTATTTTGATACCTTGACAACGATTTTTCCAGTAGCTTAGAAGAAAACGACGTTTTTTTTCTTTGGTCGTTACAGGACGAAAGAAAAAAAAAATGCTGTTATCTCCGTCAATATTAATTTTTTTTCGATTTAGATTGGCTTTTCATAGCTGTTTAAGACAATCTTGTTGTATTTTGATACTTTGACAACGATTTTTCCAGTAGCTTAGAAGAAAACGATGTTTTTTTTTATTTGGTCGTTACAGTACGAAAGAAAAAAAAATGCTGTTATCTCCGTCAATATTAATTTTTTTCGATTTAGATTGGCTTTTCATAGCTGTTTAAGACATTCTTGATGTATTTTGATACTTTGACAACGATTTTTGCAGTAGCTTAGAAGAAAACGATGTTTTTTTCTTTGGTCGTTCCAGTATGATAGAAAAAAAATTTCGTTAATTTTAATTTTTTTTTGAATAAGATTGGCTTTTCATAGCTGTTTAAGACAATTTTGATGTATTTTGATACCTTGACAACGATTTTTCCAGTAGCTTAGAAGAAAACGACGTTTTTTTTCTTTGGTCGTTACAGGACGAAAGAAAAAAAAAATGCTGTTATCTCCGTCAATATTAATTTTTTTTCGATTTAGATTGGCTTTTCATAGCTGTTTAAGACAATCTTGTTGTATTTTGATACTTTGACAACGATTTTTCCAGTAGCTAAGAAGAAAACGATGTTTTTTTCATTGGTCGTTACAGTATGATAGAAAACAAAATTTCGTTAATTTTAATTTTTTTTTAATAAGATTGGCTTTTCATAGCTGTTTAAGACAATCTTGATGTATTTTGATACTTTGACAATGATTTTTCCAGTAGCTTAGAAGAAAACGATGTTTTTTTTTATTTGGTCGTTACAGTACGAAAGAAAAAAAAATGCTGTTATCTCCGTCAATATTAATTTTTTTCGATTTAGATTGGCTTTTCATAGCTGTTTAAGACAATCTTGATGTATTTTGATACTTTGACAACGATTTTTGCAGTAGCTTAGAAGAAAACGATGTTTTTTTCTTTGGTCGTTCCAGTATAATAGAAAACAAAATTTCGTTAATTTTAATTTTTTTTTTTGAATAAGATTGGCTTTTCATATCTGTTTAAGAAAATCTTGATGTATTTTGATACTTTGACAACGATTTTTCCAGTAGCTTAGAAGAAAACGATGTTTTTTTTTATTTGGTCGTTACAGTACGAAAGAAAAAAAAATGCTGTTATCTCCGTCAATATTAATTTTTTTCGATTTAGATTGGCTTTTCATAGCTGTTTAAGACAATCTTGATGTATTTTGATACTTTGACAACGATTTTTGCAGTAGCTTAGAAGAAAACGATGTTTTTTTCTTTGGTCGTTCCAGTATAATAGAAAACAAAATTTCGTTAATTTTAATTTTTTTTGAATAAGATTGGTTTTTTATAGCTGTTTAAGACAATCTTGATGTATTTTGATACCTTGACAACGATTTTTCCAGTAACTTAGAAGAAATCGACGTTTTTTTTCTTTGGTCGTTACAGGACGAAAGAAAAAAAAAATGCTGTTATCTCCGTCAATATTAATTTTTTTCGATTTAGATTGGCTTTTCATAGCTGTTTAAGACAATCTTGTTGTATTTTGATACTTTGACAACGATTTTTCCAGTAGCTTAGAAGAAAACGATGTTTTTTTTCTTAGGTCGTTACAGTATGATAGAAAACAAAATTTCGTTAATTTTAATTTTTTTTTAATAAGATTGATAGCTGTTTAAGACAATCTTGATGTATTTTGATACTTTGACAACGATTTTTCCAGTAGTTTAGAAGAAAACGATGTTTTTTTTTATTTGGTCGTTACAATACGAACGAAAAAAAAATGCTGTTATCTCCGTCAATATTAATTTTTTTTCGATTTAGATTTGCTTTTCATAGCTGTTTAAGACAATCTTGATGTATTTTAATACTTTGACAATGATTTTTCCAGTAGCTTAGAAGAAAACGATGTTTTTTTTTATTTGGTCGTTACAGTACGAAAGAAAAAAAATGCTGTTATCGCCGTCAATATTAATTTTTTTCGATTTAGATTGGCTTTTCATAGCTGTTTAAGACAATCTTGATGTATTTTGATACTTTGACAACGATTTTTGCAGTAGCTTAGAAGAAAACGATGTTTTTTTTCTTAGGTCGTTACAGTACGAACGAAAAAAAAATGCTGTTATCTCCGTCAATATTAATTTTTTTTCGATTTAGATTGGCTTTTCATAGCTGTTTAAGACAATCTTGATGTATTTTAATACTTTGACAATGATTTTTCCAGTAGCTTAGAAGAAAACGATGTTTTTTTTTATTTGGTCGTTACAGTACGAAAGAAAAAAAAATGCTGTTATCTCCGTCAATATTAATTTTTTTCGATTTAGATTGGCTTTTCATAGCTGTTTAAGACAATCTTGATGTATTTTGATACTTTGACAACGATTTTTGCAGTAGCTTAGAAGAAAACGATGTTTTTTTCTTTGGTAGTTCCAGTATAATAGAAAACAAAATTTCGTTAATTTTAATTTTTTTTTTTGAATAAGATTGGCTTTTCATAGCTGTTTAAGACAATCTTGATGTATTTTGATACTTTGACAACGATTTTTCCAGTAGCTTAGAAGAAAACGATGTTTTTTTTTATTTGGTCGTTACAGTACGAAAGAAAAAAAAATGCTGTTATCTCCGTCAATATTAATTTTTTTCGATTTAGATTGGCTTTTCATAGCTGTTTAAGACAATCTTGATGTATTTTGATACTTTGACAACGATTTTTGCAGTAGCTTAGAAGAAAACGATGTTTTTTTCTTTGGTCGTTCCAGTATAATAGAAAACAAAATTTCGTTAATTTTAATTTTTTTTTTTGAATAAGATTGGCTTTTCATAGCTGTTTAAGACAATCTTGATGTATTTTGATACTTTGACAACGATTTTTCCAGTAGTTTAGAAGAAAACGATGTTTTTTTTTATTTGGTCGTTACAGTACGAACGAAAAAAAAATGCTGTTATCTCCGTCAATATTAATTTTTTTTCGATTTAGATTGGCTTTTCATAGCTGTTTAAGACAATCTTGATGTATTTTAATACTTTGACAACGATTTTTCCAGTAGCTTAGAAGAAAACGATGTTTTTTTTTATTTGGTCGTTACAGTACGAAAGAAAAAAAAATGCTGTTATCTCCGTCAATATTAATTTTTATCGATTTAGATTGGCTTTTCATAGCTGTTTAAGACAATCTTGATGTGTTTTGATACTTTGACAACGATTTTTGCAGTAGCTTAGAAGAAAACGATGTTTTTTTCTTTGGTCGTTCCAGTATAATAGAAAACAAAATTTCGTTAATTTTAATTTTTTTTTTGAATAAGATTGGCTTTTCATAGCTGTTTAAGACAATCTTGATGTATTTTGATACTTTGACAACGATTTTTCCAGTAGCTTAGAAGAAAACGATGTTTTTTTTTATTTGGTCGTTACAGTACGAAAGAAAAAAAAATGCTGTTATCTCCGTCAATATTAATTTTTTTCGATTTAGATTGGCTTTTCATAGCTGTTTAAGACAATCTTGATGTATTTTGATACTTTGACAAC
The DNA here is from genome assembly GCA_961205885.1 of Ptychoptera albimana. NCBI lineage: Eukaryota > Metazoa > Arthropoda > Insecta > Diptera > Ptychopteridae > Ptychoptera > Ptychoptera albimana. The sequence goes on from OY540806.1 coordinate 8,047,147, forward strand.
GATTTTTGCAGTAGCTTAGAAGAAAACGATGTTTTTTTCTTTGGTCGTTCCAGTATAATAGAAAACAAAATTTCGTTAATTTTAATTTTTTTTGAATAAGATTGGTTTTTTATAGCTGTTTAAGACAATCTTGATGTATTTTGATACCTTGACAACGATTTTTCCAGTAACTTAGAAGAAAACGACGTTTTTTTTCTTTGGTCGTTACAGGACGAAAGAAAAAAAAAATGCTGTTATCTCCGTCAATATTAATTTTTTTCGATTTAGATTGGCTTTTCATAGCTGTTTAAGACAATCTTGTTGTATTTTGATACTTTGACAACGATTTTTCCAGTAGCTTAGAAGAAAACGATGTTTTTTTTCTTAGGTCGTTACAGTATGATAGAAAACAAAATTTCGTTAATTTTAATTTTTTTTTAATAAGATTGATAGCTGTTTAAGACAATCTTGATGTATTTTGATACTTTGACAACGATTTTTCCAGTAGTTTAGAAGAAAACGATGTTTTTTTTTATTTGGTCGTTACAATACGAACGAAAAAAAAATGCTGTTATCTCCGTCAATATTAATTTTTTTTCGATTTAGATTTGCTTTTCATAGCTGTTTAAGACAATCTTGATGTATTTTAATACTTTGACAATGATTTTTCCAGTAGCTTAGAAGAAAACGATGTTTTTTTTTATTTGGTCGTTACAGTACGAAAGAAAAAAAATGCTGTTATCGCCGTCAATATTAATTTTTTTCGATTTAGATTGGCTTTTCATAGCTGTTTAAGACAATCTTGATGTATTTTGATACTTTGACAACGATTTTTGCAGTAGCTTAGAAGAAAACGATGTTTTTTTTCTTAGGTCGTTACAGTACGAACGAAAAAAAAATGCTGTTATCTCCGTCAATATTAATTTTTTTTCGATTTAGATTGGCTTTTCATAGCTGTTTAAGACAATCTTGATGTATTTTAATACTTTGACAATGATTTTTCCAGTAGCTTAGAAGAAAACGATGTTTTTTTTTATTTGGTCGTTACAGTACGAAAGAAAAAAAAATGCTGTTATCTCCGTCAATATTAATTTTTTTCGATTTAGATTGGCTTTTCATAGCTGTTTAAGACAATCTTGATGTATTTTGATACTTTGACAACGATTTTTGCAGTAGCTTAGAAGAAAACGATGTTTTTTTCTTTGGTAGTTCCAGTATAATAGAAAACAAAATTTCGTTAATTTTAATTTTTTTTTTTGAATAAGATTGGCTTTTCATAGCTGTTTAAGACAATCTTGATGTATTTTGATACTTTGACAACGATTTTTCCAGTAGCTTAGAAGAAAACGATGTTTTTTTTTATTTGGTCGTTACAGTACGAAAGAAAAAAAAATGCTGTTATCTCCGTCAATATTAATTTTTTTCGATTTAGATTGGCTTTTCATAGCTGTTTAAGACAATCTTGATGTATTTTGATACTTTGACAACGATTTTTGCAGTAGCTTAGAAGAAAACGATGTTTTTTTCTTTGGTCGTTCCAGTATAATAGAAAACAAAATTTCGTTAATTTTAATTTTTTTTTTTGAATAAGATTGGCTTTTCATAGCTGTTTAAGACAATCTTGATGTATTTTGATACTTTGACAACGATTTTTCCAGTAGTTTAGAAGAAAACGATGTTTTTTTTTATTTGGTCGTTACAGTACGAACGAAAAAAAAATGCTGTTATCTCCGTCAATATTAATTTTTTTTCGATTTAGATTGGCTTTTCATAGCTGTTTAAGACAATCTTGATGTATTTTAATACTTTGACAATGATTTTTCCAGTAGCTTAGAAGAAAACGATGTTTTTTTTTATTTGGTCGTTACAGTACGAAAGAAAAAAAAATGCTGTTATCTCCGTCAATATTAATTTTTTTCGATTTAGATTGGCTTTTCATAGCTGTTTAAGACAATCTTGATGTGTTTTGATACTTTGACAACGATTTTTGCAGTAGCTTAGAAGAAAACGATGTTTTTTTCTTTGGTCGTTCCAGTATAATAGAAAACAAAATTTCGTTAATTTTAATTTTTTTTTTGAATAAGATTGGCTTTTCATAGCTGTTTAAGACAATCTTGATGTATTTTGATACTTTGACAACGATTTTTCCAGTAGCTTAGAAGAAAACGATGTTTTTTTTTATTTGGTCGTTACAGTACGAAAGAAAAAAAAATGCTGTTATCTCCGTCAATATTAATTTTTTTCGATTTAGATTGGCTTTTCATAGCTGTTTAAGACAATCTTGATGTATTTTGATACTTTGACAACGATTTTTGCAGTAGCTTAGAAGAAAACGATGTTTTTTTCGTTGGTCGTTCCAGTATGATAGAAAAAAAATTTCGTTAATTTTAATTTTTTTTTGAATAAGATTGGCTTTTCATAGCTGTTTAAGACAATCTTGATGTATTTTGATACCTTGACAACGATTTTTCCAGTAGCTTAGAAGAAAACGACGTTTTTTTTCTTTGGTCGTTACAGGACGAAAGAAAAAAAAAATGCTGTTAACTCCGTCAATATTGATTTTTTTTCGATTTAGATTGGCTTTTCATAGCTGTTTAAGACAATCTTGTTGTATTTTGATACTTTGACAACGATTTTTCCAGTAGCTAAGAAGAAAACGATGTTTTTTTCATTGGTCGTTACAGTATGATAGAAAACAAAATTTCGTTAATTTTAATTTTTTTTTAATAAGATTGGCTTTTCATAGCTGTTTAAGACAATCTTGATGTATTTTGATACTTTGACAATGATTTTTCCAGTAGCTTAGAAGAAAACGATGTTTTTTTTTATTTGGTCTTTACAGTACGAAAGAAAAAAAAATGCTGTTATCTCCGTCAATATTAATTTTTTTCGATTTAGATTGGCTTTTCATAGCTGTTTAAGACAATCTTGATGTATTTTGATACTTTGACAACGATTTTTGCAGTAGCTTAGAAGAAAACGATGTTTTTTTCTTTGGTCGTTCCAGTATAATAGAAAACAAAATTTCGTTAATTTTAATTTTTTTTTTTGAATAAGATTGGCTTTTCATATCTGTTTAAGACAATCTTGATGTATTTTGATACTTTGACAACGATTTTTCCAGTAGCTTAGAAGAAAACGATGTTTTTTTTTATTTGGTCGTTACAGTACGAAAGAAAAAAAAATGCTGTTATCTCCGTCAATATTAATTTTTTTCGATTTAGATTGGCTTTTCATAGCTGTTTAAGACAATCTTGATGTATTTTGATACTTTGACAACGATTTTTGCAGTAGCTTAGAAGAAAACGATGTTTTTTTCTTTGGTCGTTCCAGTATAATAGAAAACAAAATTTCGTTGATTTTAATTTTTTTTTGAATAAGATTGGTTTTTTATAGCTGTTTAAGACAATCTTGATGTATTTTGATACTTTGACAACGATTTTTCCAGTAGTTTAGAAGAAAACGATGTTTTTTTTTCTTTGGTCGTTACAGTATGAAAGATAAAAAAATTTCGGTAATATTAATTTTTTTTAAATAAGATTGGCTTTTCATAGCTGTTTAAGACAATCTTGATGTATTTTGATACTTTGAGAACGATTTTTGCAGTAGCTTAGAAGAAAACGATGTTTTTTTCTTTGGTCGTTCCAGTATAATAGAAAACAAAATTTCGTTAATTTTAATTTTTTTTTAATAAGATTGGCTTTTTATAGCTGTTTAAGACAATCTTGATGTATTTTGATACTTTGACAACGATTTTTCCAGTAGCTTAGAAGAAAACGATGTTTTTTTTTTCTTTGGTCGTTACAGTATGAAAGATAAAAAAATTTCGTTAATTAAAATTTTTTTTTTTGAATAAGATTGGCTTTTCATAGCTGTTTAAGACAATCTTGATGTATTTTGATACTTTGACAACGATTTTTCCAGTAGCTTAGAAGAAAACGATGTTTTTTTTTATTTGGTCGTTACAGTACGAAAGAAAAAAAAATGCTGTTATTTCCGTCAATATTAATTTTTTTCGATTTAGATTGGCTTTTCATAGCTGTTTAAGACATTCTTGATGTATTTTGATACTTTGACAACGATTTTTGCAGTAGCTTAGAAGAAAACGATGTTTTTTTCTTTGGTCGTTCCAGTATAATAGAAAACAAAATTTCGTTAATTTTAATTTTTTTTTAATAAGATTGGCTTTTTATAGCTGATTAAAACAATCTTGATGTATTTTGATACTTTGAAAACGATTTTTCCAGTAGTTTAGAAGAAAACGATGTTTTTTTTTTTCTTTGGTCGTTACAGTATGAAAGATAAAAAAATTTCGGTAATATTAATTTTTTTTTAATAAGATTGGCTTTTCATAGCTGTTTAAGACAATCTTGATGTATTTTGATACTTTGGCAACGATTTTTCCAGTAACTAAGAAAAAAACGATGTTTTTTTCTTAGGTCGCTACAGTATGATAGAAAACAAAATTTCGTTAATTTTAATTTTTTTTTTGAATAAGATTGGCTTTTCATAGCTGTTTAAGACAATCTTGATGTATTTTGATACTTTGACAACGATTTTTCCAGTAGCTTAGAAGAAAACGATGTTTTTTTTTATTTGGTCGTTACAGTACGAAAGAAAAAAAAAATGCTGTTATCTCCGTCAATATTAATTTTTTTCGATTTAGATTGGCTTTTCATAGCTGTTTAAGACAATCTTGATGTATTTTGATACTTTGACAACGATTTTTGCAGTAGCTTAGAAGAAAACGATGTTTTTTTCTTTGGTCGTTCCAGTATAATAGAAAACGAAATTTCGTTAATTTTAATTTTTTTTGAATAAGATTGGCTTTTTATAGCTGTTTAAGACAATCTTGATGTATTTTGATACTTTGACAACGATTTTTCCAGTAGTTTAGAAGAAAACGATTTTTATTTTCTTTGGTCGTTACAGTATGAAAGATAAAAACATTTCGGTAATATTAATTTTTTTTTAATAAGATTGGCTTTTCATAGCTGTTTAAGACAATCTTGATGTATTTTGATACTTTGGCAACGATTTTTCCAGTAGCTAAGAAAAAAACGCTGTTTTTTTTTTTTTGAATAAGATTGGCTTTTCATAGCTGTTTAAGGCAATCATGATGTATTTTGATACTTTGACAACGATTTTTCCAGTAGCTTAGAAGAAAACGATGTTGTTTTTCTTTGGTCGTTACAGTACGAAAGAAAAAAAAAATGCTGTTATCTCCGTCAATATTAATTTTTTTCGATTTAGATTGGCTTTTTATAGCTGTTTAAGACAATCTTGTTGTATTTTGATACTTTGACAACGATTTTTCCAGTAGCTTAGAAGAAAACGATGTTTTTTTTTATTTGGTCGTTACAGTACGAAAGAAAAAAAAATGCTGTTATCTCCGTCAATATTAATTTTTTTCGATTTAGATTGGCTTTTCATAGCTGTTTAAGACAATCTTGATGTATTTTGATACTTTGACAACGATTTTTGCAGTAGCTTAGAAGAAAACGATGTTTTTTTCGTTGGTCGTTCCAGTATGATAAAAAAAAATTTCGTTAATTTTAATTTTTTTTTGAATAAGATTGGCTTTTCATAGCTGTTTAAGACAATCTTGATGTATTTTGATACCTTGACAACGATTTTTCCAGTAGCGTAGAAGAAAACGACGTTTTTTTTCTTTGGTCGTTACAGGACGAAAGAAAAAAAAAATGCTGTTAACTCCGTCAATATTAATTTTTTTTCGATTTAGATTGGCTTTTCATAGCTGTTTAAGACAATCTTGTTGTATTTTGATACTTTGACAACGATTTTTCCAGTAGCTAAGAAGAAAACGATGTTTTTTTCATTGGTCGTTACAGTATGATAGAAAACAAAATTTCGTTAATTTTAATTTTTTTTTAATAAGATTGGCTTTTCATAGCTGTTTAAGACAATCTTGATGTATTTTGATACTTTGACAATGATTTTTCCAGTAGCTTAGAAGAAAACGATGTTTTTTTTTATTTGGTCTTTACAGTACGAAAGAAAAAAAAATGCTGTTATCTCCGTCAATATTAATTTTTTTCGATTTAGATTGGCTTTTCATAGCTGTTTAAGACAATCTTGATGTACTTTGATACTTTGACAACGATTTTTGCAGTAGCTTAGAAGAAAACGATGTTTTTTTCTTTGGTCGTTCCAGTATAATAGAAAACAAAATTTCGTTAATTTTAATTTTTTTTTTTGAATAAGATTGGCTTTTCATATCTGTTTAAGACAATCTTGATGTATTTTGATACTTTGACAACGATTTTTCCAGTAGCTTAGAAGAAAACGATGTTTTTTTTTATTTGGTCGTTACAGTACGAAAGAAAAAAAAATGCTGTTATCTCCGTCAATATTAATTTTTTTCGATTTAGATTGGCTTTTCATAGCTGTTTAAGACAATCTTGATGTATTTTGATACTTTGACAACGATTTTTGCAGTAGCTTAGAAGAAAACGATGTTTTTTTCTTTGGTCGTTCCAGTATAATAGAAAACAAAATTTCGTTAATTTTAATTTTTTTTTGAATAAGATTGGTTTTTTATAGCTGTTTAAGACAATCTTGATGTATTTTGATACTTTGACAACGATTTTTCCAGTAGTTTAGAAGAAAACGATGTTTTTTTTTCTTTGGTCGTTACAGTATGAAAGATAAAAAAATTTCGGTAATATTAATTTTTTTTAAATAAGATTGGCTTTTCATAGCTGTTTAAGACAATCTTGATGTATTTTGATACTTTGGCAACGATTTTTCCAGTAGCTAAGAAGAAAACGATGTTTTTTTTTATTTGGTCGTTACAGTACGAAAGAAGAAAAAAAGCTATTAACTCCGTCAATGTTAATTTTTTTTCGATTTAGATTTGCTTTTCATAGCCGTTTAAGACAATCTTGATGTATTTTGACACTTTGACAACGATTTTTCTAGTAGTCTAGAAGAAAACGATGTTTTTTTTTTATTTGGTCATTACAGTACGAAAGAAAAAAAAATGCTGTTATTTCCGTCAATATTAATTTTTTTCGATTTAGATTGGCTTTTCATAGCTGTTTAAGACAATCTTGATGTATTTTGATACTTTGAGAACGATTTTTGCAGTAGCTTAGAAGAAAACGATGTTTTTTTCTTTGGTCGTTCCAGTATAATAGAAAACAAAATTTCGTTAATTTTAATTTTTTTTTAATAAGATTGGCTTTTTATAGCTTTTTAAGACAATCTTGATGTATTTTGATACTTTGACAACGATTTTTCCAGTAGTTTAGAAGAAAACGATGTTTTTTTTTTCTTTGGTCGTTACAGTATGAAAGATAAAAAAATTTCGTTAATTTAAATTTTTTTTTTTGAATAAGATTGGCTTTTCATAGCTGTTTAAGACAATCTTGATGTATTTTGATACTTTGACAACGATTTTTCCAGTAGCTTAGAAGAAAATGATGTTTTTTTTTATTTGGTCGTTACAGTACGAAAGAAAAAAAAATGCTGTTATTTCCGTCAATATTAATTTTTTTCGATTTAGATTGGCTTTTCATAGCTGTTTAAGACATTCTTGATGTATTTTGATACTTTGACAACGATTTTTGCAGTAGCTTAGAAGAAAACGATGTTTTTTTCTTTGGTCGTTCCAGTATAATAGAAAACAAAATTTCGTTAATTTTAATTTTTTTTAATAAGATTGGCTTTTTATATCTGATTAAAACAATCTTGATGTATTTTGATACTTTGAAAACGATTTTTCCAGTAGTTTAGAAGAAAACGATGTTTTTTTTTTTCTTTGGTCGTTACAGTATGAAAGATAAAAAAATTTCGGTAATATTAATTTTTTTTAATAAGATTGGCTTTTCATAGCTGTTTAAGACAATCTTGATGTATTTTGATACTTTGGCAACGATTTTTCCAGTAACTAAGAAAAAAACGATGTTTTTTTCTTAGGTCGCTACAGTATGATAGAAAACAAAATTTCGTTAATTTTAATTTTTTTTTAATAAGATTGGCTTTTCATAGCTGTTTAAGACAATCTTGATGTATTTTGATACTTTGACAACGATTTTTCCAGTAGCTTAGAAGAAAACGATGTTTTTTTTTATTTGGTCGTTACAGTACGAAAGAAAAAAAAAATGCTGTTATCTCCGTCAATATTAATTTTTTTCGATTTAGATTGGCTTTTCATAGCTGTTTAAGACAATCTTGATGTATTTTGATACTTTGACAACGATTTTTGCAGTAGCTTAGAAGAAAACGATGTTTTTTTCTTTGGTCGTTCCAGTATAATAGAAAACAAAATTTCGTTAATTTTAATTTTTTTTGAATAAGATTGGCTTTTTATAGCTGTTTAAGACAATCTTGATGTATTTTGATACTTTGACAACGATTTTTCCAGTAGTTTAGAAGAAAACGATTTTTATTTTCTTTGGTCGTTACAGTATGAAAGATAAAAACATTTCGGTAATATTAATTTTTTTTTAATAAGATTGGCTTTTCATAGCTGTTTAAGACAATCTTGATGTATTTTGATACTTTGGCAACGATTTTTCCAGTAGCTAAGAAAAAAACGCTGTTTTTTTTTTTTTTGAATAAGATTGGCTTTTCATAGCTGTTTAAGGCAATCATGATGTATTTTGATACTTTGACAACGATTTTTCCAGTAGCTTAGAAGAAAACGATGTTGTTTTTCTTTGGTCGTTACAGTACGAAAGAAAAAAAAAATGCTGTTATCTCCGTCAATATTAATTTTTTTCGATTTAGATTGGCTTTTTATAGCTGTTTAAGACAATCTTGTTGTATTTTGATACTTTGACAACGATTTTTCCAGAAGCTAAGAAGAAAACGATGTTTTTTTTCATAGGTCGTTACAGTATGATAGAAAACAAAATTTCGTTAATTTTAATTTTTTTTTTTAATAAGATTGGCTTTTCATAGCTGTTTAAGACAATCTTGATGTATTTTGATACCTTGACAACGATTTTTCCAGTAGCTTAGAAGAAAACGACGTTTTTTTTCTTTGGTCGTTACAGGACGAAAGAAAAAAAAAATGCTGTTAACTCTGTCAATATTAATTTTTTTTCGATTTAGATTGGCTTTTCATAGCTGTTTAAGACAATCTTGTTGTATTTTGATACTTTGACAACGATTTTTCCAGTAGCTAAGAAGAAAACGATGTTTTTTTCATTGGTCGTTACAGTATGATAGAAAACAAAATTTCGTTAATTTTAATTTTTTTTTAATAAGATTGGCTTTTCATAGCTGTTTAAGACAATCTTGATGTATTTTGATACTTTGACAATGATTTTTCCAGTAGCTTAGAAGAAAACGATGTTTTTTTTTATTTGGTCTTTACAGTACGAAAGAAAAAAAAATGCTGTTATCTCCGTCAATATTAATTTTTTTCGATTTAGATTGGCTTTTCATAGCTGTTTAAGACAATCTTGATGTATTTTGATACTTTGACAACGATTTTTGCAGTAGCTTAGAAGAAAACGATGTTTTTTTCTTTGGTCGTTCCAGTATAATAGAAAACAAAATTTCGTTAATTTTAATTTTTTTTTTTGAATAAGATTGGCTTTTCATATCTGTTTAAGACAATCTTGATGTATTTTGATACTTTGACAACGATTTTTCCAGTAGCTTAGAAGAAAACGATGTTTTTTTTTATTTGGTCGTTACAGAACGAAAGAAAAAAAAATGCTGTTATCTCCGTCAATATTAATTTTTTTCGATTTAGATTGGCTTTTCATAGCTGTTTAAGACAATCTTGATGTATTTTGATACTTTGACAACGATTTTTGCAGTAGCTTAGAAGAAAACGATGTTTTTTTCTTTGGTCGTTCCAGTATAATAGAAAACAAAATTTCGTTAATTTTAATTTTTTTTTGAATAAGATTGGTTTTTTATAGCTGTTTAAGACAATCTTGATGTATTTTGATACTTTGACAACGATTTTCCAGTAGTTTAGAAGAAAACGATGTTTTTTTTTCTTTGGTCGTTACAGTATGAAAGATAAAAAAATTTCGGTAATATTAATTTTTTTTAAATAAGATTGGCTTTTCATAGCTGTTTAAGACAATCTTGATGTATTTTGATACTTTGGCAACGATTTTTCCAGTAGCTAAGAAGAAAACGATGTTTTTTTTTATTTGGTCGTTACAGTACGAAAGAAAAAAAAATGCTGTTATCTCCGTCAATATTAATTTTTTTCGATTTAGATTGGCTTTTCATAGCTGTTTAAGACAATCTTGATGTATTTTGATACTTTGGGAACGATTTTTGCAGTAGCTTAGAAGAAAACGATGTTTTTTTCTTTGGTCGTTCCAGTATAATAGAAAACAAAATTTCGTTAATTTTAATTTTTTTTTAATAAGATTGGCTTTTTATAGCTGTTTAAGACAATCTTGATGTATTTTGATACTTTGACAACGATTTTTCCAGTAGTTTAGAAGAAAACGATGTTTTTTTTTTCTTTGGTCGTTACAGTATGAAAGATAAAAAAATTTCGTTAATTTAAATTTTTTTTTTTGAATAAGATTGGCTTTTCATAGCTGTTTAAGACAATCTTGATGTATTTTGATACTTTGACAACGATTTTTCCAGTAGCTTAGAAGAAAACGATGTTTTTTTTTATTTGGTCGTTACAGTACGAAAGAAAAAAAAATGCTGTTATTTCCGTCAATATTAATTTTTTTCGATTTAGATTGGCTTTTCATAGCTGTTTAAGACATTCTTGATGTATTTTGATACTTTGACAACGATTTTTGCAGTAGCTTAGAAGAAAACGATGTTTTTTTCTTTGGTCGTTCCAGTATAATAGAAAACAAAATTTCGTTAATTTTAATTTTTTTTAAATAAGATTGGCTTTTTATAGCTGTTTAAGACAATCTTGATGTATTTTGATACTTTGACAACGATTTTTCCAGTAGTTTAGAAGAAAACGATGTTTTTTTTTTCTTTGGTCGTTACAGTATGAAAGATAAAAAAATTTCGTTAATTTAAATTTTTTTTTTTGAATAAGATTGGCTTTTCATAGCTGTTTAAGACAATCTTGATGTATTTTGATACTTTGACAACGATTTTTCCAGTAGCTTAGAAGAAAACGATGTTTTTTTTTATTTGGTCGTTACAGTACGAAAGAAAAAAAAAATGCTGTTATTTCCGTCAATATTAATTTTTTTCGATTTAGATTGGCTTTTCATAGCTGTTTAAGACATTCTTGATGTATTTTGATACTTTGACAACGATTTTTCTAGTAGTCTAGAAGAAAACGATGTTTTTTTTTTATTTGGTCATTACAGTACGAAAGAAAAAAAAATGCTGTTATTTCCGTCAATATTAATTTTTTTCGATTTAGATTGGCTTTTCATAGCTGTTTAAGACAATCTTGATGTATTTTGATACTTTGAGAACGATTTTTGCAGTAGCTTAGAAGAAAACGATGTTTTTTTTCTTTGGTCGTTCCAGTATAATAGAAAACAAAATTTCGTTAATTTTAATTTTTTTTTAATAAGATTGGCTTTTTATAGCTGTTTAAGACAATCTTGATGTATTTTGATACTTTGACAACGATTTTTCCAGTAGCTTAGAAGAAAACGATGTTTTTTTTTATTTGGTTGTACAGTACGCAAGAAGAAAAAAAGCTATTAACTCCGTCAATGTTAATTTTTTTTCGATTTAGATTTGCTTTTCATAGCCGTTTAAGACAATCTTGATGTATTTTGACACTTTGACAACGATTTTTCTAGTAGTCTAGAAGAAAACGATGTTTTTTTTTTATTTGGTCATTACAGTACGAAAGAAAAAAAAATGCTGTTATTTCCGTCAATATTAATTTTTTTCGATTTAGATTGGCTTTTCATAGCTGTTTAAGACAATCTTGATGTATTTTGATACTTTGAGAACGATTTTTGCAGTAGCTTAGAAGAAAACGATGTTTTTTTCTTTGGTCGTTCCAGTATAATAGAAAACAAAATTTCGTTAATTTTAATTTTTTTTTAATAAGATTGGCTTTTTATAGCTGTTTAAGACAATCTTGATGTATTTTGATACTTTGACAACGATTTTTGCAGTAGCTTAGAAGAAAACGATGTTTTTTTTTATTTGGTTGTACAGTACGCAAGAAGAAAAAAAGCTATTAACTCCGTCAGTGTTAATTTTTTTTCGATTTAGATTTGCTTTTCATAGCCGTTTAAGACAATCTTGATGTATTTTGACACTTTGACAACGATTTTTCTAGTAGTCTAGAAGAAAACGATGTTTTTTTTTTATTTGGTCATTACAGTACGAAAGAAAAAAAAATGCTGTTATTTCCGTCAATATTAATTTTTTTCGATTTAGATTGGCTTTTCATAGCTGTTTAAGACAATCTTGATGTATTTTGATACTTTGAGAACGATTTTTGCAGTAGCTTAGAAGAAAACGATGTTTTTTTCTTTGGTCGTTCCAGTATAATAGAAAACAAAATTTCGTTAATTTTAATTTTTTTTTAATAAGATTGGCTTTTTATAGCTGTTTAAGACAATCTTGATGTATTTTGATACTTTGACAACGATTTTTCCAGTAGTTTAGAAGAAAACGATGTTTTTTTTTTCTTTGGTCGTTACAGTATGAAAGATAAAAAAATTTCGTTAATTTAAATTTTTTTTTTTGAATAAGATTGGCTTTTCATAGCTGTTTAAGACAATCTTGATGTATTTTGATACTTTGACAACGATTTTTCCAGTAGCTTAGAAGAAAACGATGTTTTTTTTTATTTGGTCGTTACAGTACGAAAGAAAAAAAAATGCTGTTATTTCCGTCAATATTAATTTTTTTCGATTTAGATTGGCTTTTCATAGCTGTTTAAGACATTCTTGATGTATTTTGATACTTTGACAACGATTTTTGCAGTAGCTTAGAAGAAAACGATGTTTTTTTCTTTGGTCGTTCCAGTATAATAGAAAACAAAATTTCGTTAATTTTAATTTTTTTTTAATAAGATTGGCTTTTTATAGCTGATTAAAACAATCTTGATGTATTTTGATACTTTGAAAACGATTTTTCCAGTAGTTTAGAAGAAAACGATGTTTTTTTTTTTCTTTGGTCGTTACAGTATGAAAGATAAAAAAATTTCGGTAATATTAATTTTTTTTTAATAAGATTGGCTTTTCATAGCTGTTTAAGACAATCTTGATGTATTTTGATACTTTGGCAACGATTTTTCCAGTAACTAAGAAAAAAACGATGTTTTTTTCTTAGGTCGCTACAGTATGATAGAAAACAAAATTTCGTTAATTTTAATTTTTTTTTTGAATAAGATTGGCTTTTCATAGCTGTTTAAGACAATCTTGATGTATTTTGATACTTTGACAACGATTTTTCCAGTAGCTTAGAAGAAAACGATGTTTTTTTTTATTTGGTCGTTACAGTACGAAAGAAAAAAAAAATGCTGTTATCTCCGTCAATATTAATTTTTTTCGATTTAGATTGGCTTTTCATAGCTGTTTAAGACAATCTTGATGTATTTTGATACTTTGACAACGATTTTTGCAGTAGCTTAGAAGAAAACGATGTTTTTTTCTTTGGTCGTTCCAGTATAATAGAAAACAAAATTTCGTTAATTTTAATTTTTTTTGAATAAGATTGGCTTTTTATAGCTGTTTAAGACAATCTTGATGTATTTTGATACTTTGACAACGATTTTTCCAGTAGTTTAGAAGAAAACGATTTTTATTTTCTTTGGTCGTTACAGTATGAAAGATAAAAACATTTCGGTAATATTAATTTTTTTTTAATAAGATTGGCTTTTCATAGCTGTTTAAGACAATCTTGATGTATTTTGATACTTTGGCAACGATTTTTCCAGTAGCTAAGAAAAAAACGCTGTTTTTTTTCTTAGGTCGTTCCAGTATGATAGAAAACAAAATTTCGTTAATTTTAATTTTTTTTTGAATAAGATTGGCTTTTCATAGCTGTTTAAGGCAATCATGATGTATTTTGATACTTTGACAACGATTTTTCCAGTAGCTTAGAAGAAAACGATGTTTTTTTTTTCTTTGGTCGTTACAGTATGAAAGATAAAAAAATTTCGGTAATATTAATTTTTTTTAATAAGATTGGCTTTTCATAGCTGTTTAAGACAATCTTGATGTATTTTGATACTTTGGCAACGATTTTTCCAGTAGCTAAGAAGAAAACGATGTTTTTTTTTATTTGGTCGTTACAGTACGAAAGAAAAAAAAATGCTGTTATCTCCGTCAATGTTAATTTTTTTTCGATTTAGATTGGCTTTTCATAGCTGTTTAAGACAATCTTGATGTATTTTGATACTTTGACAACGATTTTTGCAGTAGCTTAGAAGAAAACGATGTTTTTTTTTTTTTTGGTTGTACAGTACGAAAGAAAAAAAAAAGCTATTAACTCCGTCAATGTTAATTTTTTTTCGATTTAGATTTGCTTTTCATAGCCGTTTAAGACAATCTTGATGTATTTTGACACTTTGACAACGATTTTTCTAGTAGTCTAGAAGAAAACGATGTTTTTTTTTTATTTGGTCGATACAGTACAAAAAAAAAAAATCTATCAACTCCGTCAATGTTAATTTTTTTTCGATTTAGATTTGCTTTTCATAGCTGTTTAAGACAATCTTGATGTATTTTGATACTTTGACAACGATTTTTCCAGTAGCTTAGAAGAAAACGATGTTTTTTTTTTCTTTGGTCGTTACAGTATGAAAGATAAAAAAATTTCGGTAATATTAATTTTTTAATAAGATTGGCTTTTCATAGCTGTTTAAGACAATCTTGATGTATTTTGATACTTTGGCAACGATTTTTCCAGTAACTAAGAAAAAAACGATGTTTTTTTCTTTGGTCGTTCCAGTATAATAGAAAACAAAATTTCGTTAATTTTAATTTTTTTTGAATAAGATTGACTTTTCATAGCTGTTTAAGACAATCTTGATGTATTTTGATACTTTGACAACGATTTTTCCAGAAGTTTAGAAGAAAACGATGTTTTTTTTTTCTTTGGTCGTTACAGTATGAAAGATAAAAAAATTTCGGTTATTTAATTTTTTAATAAGATTGGCTTTTCATAGCTGTTTAAGACAATCTTGATGTATTTTGATACTTTGGCAACGATTTTTCCAGTAACTAAGAAAAAAACGCTGTTTTTTTTCTTAGGTCGTTACAGTATGATAGAAAACAAAATTTCGTTAATTTTAATTTTTTTTTTGAATAAGATTGGCTTTTCATAGCTGTTTAAGACAATCTTGATGTATTTTGATACTTTGACAACGATTTTTCCAGTAGCTTAGAAGAAAACGATGTTTTTTTTTATCTGGTCGTTACAGTACGAAAGAAAAAAAAATTTCGGTAATATTAATTTTTTTTTAATAAGATTGGCTTTTCATAGCTATTTAAGACAATCTTGATGTATTTTGATACTTTGACAACGATTTTTCCAGTAGCTTAGAAGAAAACGATGTTGTTTTTCTTTGGTCGTTACAGTACGAAAGAAAAAAAAATGCTGTTATCTCCGACAATGTTAATTTTTTTCGATTTAGATTGGCTTTTTATAGCTGTTTAAGACAATCTTGTTGTATTTTGATACTTTGACAACGATTTTTCCAGTAGCTTAGAAGAAAACGATGTTTTTTTTTATCTGGTCGTTACAATATGAAAGATAAAAAAATTTCGGTAATATTAATTTTTTTTTAATAAGATTGGCTTTTCATAGCTATTTAAGACAATCTTGATGTATTTTGATACTTTGACAACGATTTTTCCAGTAGCTTAGAAGAAAACGATGTTGTTTTTCTTTGGTCGTTAGAGTACGAAAGAAAAAAAAAATGCTGTTATCTCCGACAATGTTAATTTTTTTCGATTTAGATTGGCTTTTTATAGCTGTTTAAGACAATCTTGTTGTATTTTGATACTTTGACAACGATTTTTCCAGAAGCTAAGAAAAAAACGCTGTTTTTTTTCTTAGGTCGTTACAATATGATAGAAAACAAAATTTCGTTAATTTTAATTTTTTTTTTGAATAAGATTGGCTTTTCATAGCTGTTTAAGACAATCTTGATGTATTTTGATACTTTGACAACGATTTTTCCAGTAGCTTAGAAGAAAACGATGTTTTTTTTTATCTGGTCGTTACAGTACGAAAGAAAAAAAAATTTCGGAAATATTAATTTTTTTTTAATAAGATTGGCTTTTCATAGCTGTTTAAGACAATCTTGATGTATTTTGATACTTTGGCAACGATTTTTCCAGTAACTAAGAAAAAAACGCTGTTTTTTTTCTTAGGTCGTTACAGTATGATAGAAAACAAAATTTCGTTAATTTTAATTTTTTTTTTGAATAAGATTGGCTTTTCATAGCTGTTTAAGACAATCTTGATGTATTTTGATACTTTGACAACGATTTTTCCAGTAGCTTAGAAGAAAACGATGTTTTTTTTTATCTGGTCGTTACAGTATGAAAGATAAAAAAATTTCGGTAATATTAATTTTTTTTTAATAAGATTGGCTTTTCATAGCTATTTAAGACAATCTTGATGTATTTTGATACTTTGACAACGATTTTTCCAGTAGTCTAGAAGAAACAGATGTTTTTTTTGTCTTTGGTCGTTACAGTATGAAAGATAAAAAAATTTCGGTAATATTAATTTTTTTTTAATAAGATTGGCTTTTCATAGCTATTTAAGACAATCTTGATGTATTTTGATACTTTGACAACGATTTTTCCAGTAGCTTAGAAGAAAACGATGTTTTTTTTTATTTGGTCGTTACAGTACGAAAGAAAAAAAAATGCTGTTATCTCCGTCAATATTAATTTTTTTCGATTTAGATTGGCTTTTCATAGCTGTTTAAGACAATCTTGATGTATTTTGATACTTTGACAACGATTTTTGCAGTAGCTTAGAAGAAAACGATGTTTTTTTTTTTTTTTTGGTTGTTACGGTACGAAAGAAAAAAAAAAGCTATTAACTCCGTCAATGTTAATTTTTTTTCGATTTAGATTTGCTTTTCATAGCTGTTTAAGACAAGCTTGATGTATTTTGATACTTTGACAACGATTTTTCCAGAAGCTAAGAAGAAAACGATGTTTTTTTTCATAGGTCGTAACAGTATGATAGAAAACAAAATTTCGTTAATTTTAATTTTTTTTAAATAAGATTGGCTTTTTATAGCTGTTTAAGACAATCTTGATGTATTTTGATACTTTGACAACGATTTTTCCAGTAGTCTAGAAGAAACAGATGTTTTTTTTGTCTTTGGTCGTTACAGTATGAAAGATAAAAAAATTTCGGTAATATTAATTTTTTTTTTAATAAGATTGGCTTTTCATAGCTATTTAAGACAATCTTGATGTATTTTGATACTTTGACAACGATTTTTCCAGTAGCTTAGAAGAAAACGATGTTTTTTTTTATTTGGTCGTTACAGTACGAAAGAAAAAAAAATGCTGTTATCTCCGTCAATATTAATTTTTTTCGATTTAGATTGGCTTTTCATAGCTGTTTAAGACAATCTTGATGTATTTTGATACTTTGACAACGATTTTTGCAGTAGCTTAGAAGAAAACGATGTTTTTTTTTTTTTTTTGGTTGTTACGGTACGAAAGAAAAAAAAAAGCTATTAACTCCGTCAATGTTAATTTTTTTTCGATTTAGATTTGCTTTTCATAGCTGTTTAAGACAAGCTTGATGTATTTTGATACTTTGACAACGATTTTTCTAGTAGTCTAGAAGAAAACGATGTTTTTTTTTTATTTGGTCATTACAGTACGAAAGAAAAAAAAATGCTGTTATTTCCGTCAATATTAATTTTTTTCGATTCAGATTTGCTTTTCATAGCTGTTTAAGACAATCTTGATGTATTTTGATACTTTGACAACGATTTTTCCAGTAGTTTAGAAGAAAACGATGTTTTTTTTTTCTTTGGTTGTTACAGTATGAAAGATAAAAAAATTTCGTTGATTTTAATTTTTTTTTTTGAATAAGATTGGCTTTTCATAGCTGTTTAAGACAATCTTGATGTATTTTGATACTTTGACTACGATTTTTCCAGTAGCTTAGAAGAAAACGATGTTTTTTTTTCTTTGGTCGTTACAGTACGAAAGAAAAAAAAATGCTGTTATCACCGTCAATATTAATTTTTTTCGATTTAGATTGGCTTTTCATAGCTGTTTAAGACAATCTTGATGTATTTTGATACTTTGACAACGATTTTTGCAGTTGCTTAGAAGAAAACGATGTTTTTTTCTTTGGTCGTTCCAGTATAATAGAAAACAAAATTTCGTTAATTTTAATTTTTTTTGAATAAGATTGGCTTTTTATAGCTGTTTAAGACAATCTTGATGTATTTTGATACTTTGAAAACGATTTTTCCACTAGTTTAGAAGAAAACGATGTTTTTTTTTTTCTGTGGTCGTTACAGTATGAAGAATAAAAAATTTTCGGTAATATTAATTTTTTTTTAATAAGATTGGCTTTTCATAGCTGTTTAAGACAATCTTGATGTATTTTGATACTTTGGCAACGATTTTTCCAGTAGCTAAGAAAAAAACGCTGTTTTTTTTTCTTAGTTCGTTACAGTATGATAGAAAACAAAATTTCGTTAATTTTAATTTTTTTTTGAATAAGATTGGCTTTTCATAGCTGTTTAAGACAATCTTGATGTATTTTGATACTTTGACAACGATTTTTCCAGAAGTTTAGAAGAAAACGATGTTTTTTTTCTTTGGTCATTACAGTATGAAATATAAAAAAATTTCGTTAATAGTAATTTTTTTGAATAAGATTGGCTTTTCATAGCTGTTTAAGACAATCTTGATGTATTTTGATACTTTGACAACGATTTTTCCAGTAGCTTAGAAGAAAACGATGTTTTTTTTTATTTGGTCGTTACAGTACGAACGAAAAAAAAATGCTGTTATCTCCGTCAATATTAATTTTTTTCGATTTAGATTGGCTTTTCATAGCTGTTTAAGACAATCTTGATGTATTTTGATACTTTGACAACGATTTTTGCAGTAGCTTAGAAGAAAACGATGTTTTTTTCTTTGGTCGTTCCAGTATAATAGAAAACAAAATTTCGTTAATTTTAATTTTTTTGAATAAGATTGGCTTTTGATAGCTGTTTAAGACAATCTTGATGTATTTTGATACTTTGACAACGATTTTTCCAGTAGCTTAGAAGAAAACGCTGTTTTTTTTCTGAGGTCGTTACAGTATGATAGAAAACAAAATTTCGTTAATTTTAATTTTTTTTTGAATAAGATTGGCTTTTCATAGCTGTTTAAGACAATCTTGATGTATTTTGTACTTTGACAACGATTTTTCCAGTAGCTTAGAAGAAAACGATGTTTTTTTCTTTGGTCGTTCCAGTATAATAGAAAACAAAATTTCGTTAATTTTAATTTTTTTTGAATAAGATTGGCATTTTATTGCTGTTTAAGACAATCTTGATGTATTTTGATACTTTGACAACGATTTTTCCAGTAGTTTAGAAGAAAACGATGTTTTTTTTTTCTTTGGTCGTTACAGTATGAAAGATAAAAAATTTCGGTAATATTAATTTTTTTTTAATAAGATTGGCTTTTCATAGCTGTTTAAGACAATCTTGATGTATTTTGATACTTTGACAACGATTTTTCCAGTAGCTTAGAAGAAAACGATGTTTTTTTTTATTTGGTCGTTACAGTACGAAAGAAAAAAAAATGCTGTTATCTCCGTCAATATTAATTTTTTTCGATTTAGATTGGCTTTTCACAGCTGTTTAAGACCATCTTGATGTATTTTGATACTTTGACAACGATTTTTGCAGTAGCTTAGAAGAAAACGATGTTTTTTTCTTTGGTCGTTCCAGTATAATAGAAAACAAAATTTCGTTAATTTTAATTTTTTTTGAATAAGATTGGCATTTTATAGCTGTTTAAGACAATCTTGATGTATTTTGATACTTTGACAACGATTTTTCCAGTAGTTTAGAAGAAAACGATGTTTTTTTTTTCTTTGGTCGTTACAGTATGAAAGATAAAAAATTTCGGTAATATTAATTTTTTTTTAATAAGATTGGCTTTTCATAGCTGTTTAAGACAATCTTGATGTATTTTGATACTTTGACAACGATTTTTCCAGTAGCTTAGAAGAAAACGATGTTTTTTTTTATTTGGTCGTTACAGTACGAAAGAAAAAAAAATGCTGTTATCTCCGTCAATATTAATTTTTTTCGATTTAGATTGGCTTTTCACAGCTGTTTAAGACCATCTTGATGTATTTTGATACTTTGACAACGATTTTTGCAGTAGCTTAGAAGAAAACGATGTTTTTTTCTTTGGTCGTTCCAGTATAATAGAAAACAAAATTTCGTTAATTTTAATTTTTTTTGAATAAGATTGGCTTTTTATAGCTGTTTAAGACAATCTTGATGTATTTTGATACTTTGACAACGATTTTTCCAGTAGTTTAGAAGAAAACGATGTTTTTTTTCTTTGGTCGTTACAGTACGAAAGAAAAAAAAATGCTGTTATCTCCGTCAATATTAATTTTTTTTCGATTTAGATTGGCTTTTCATAGATGTTTAAGACAATCTTGATGTATTTTGATACTTTGACAACGATTTTTCCAGTAGCTTAAAAGAAAACGATGTTTTTCTTTGGTCGTTACAGTATGATAGACAAAAAAATTTCGTTAATTTTATTTTTTTTTTTGAATAAGATTGGCTTTTCATAGCTGTTTAAGACAATCTTGATGTATTTTGATACTTTGACAACGATTTTTCCAGTAGTTTAGAAGAAAACGATGTTTTTTTTCTTTGGTCGTTACAGTACGAAAGAAAAAAAAAATGCTGTTATCTCCGTCAATATTAATTTTTTTTCGATTTAGATTGGCTTTTCATAGATGTTTAAGACAATCTTGATGTATTTTGATACTTTGACAACGATTTTTCCAGTAGTTTAGAAGAAAACGATGTTTTATTTTTCTTTGATCGTTACAGTATGATAGAAAACAAATGCTGTTATCTCCGTCAATATTAATTTTTTTTCGATTTAGATTGGCTTTTCATAGCTGTTTAAGACAATCTTGATGTATTTTGATACTTTGACAACGATTTTTCCAGTAGCTTAAAAGAAAACGATGTTTTTCTTTGGTCGTTACAGTATGATAGACAAAAAAATTTCGTTAATTTTATTTTTTTTTTTGAATAAGATTGGCTTTTCATAGCTGTTTAAGACAATCTTGATGTATTTTGATACTTTGACAACGATTTTTCCAGTAGCTTAGAAGAAAACGATGTTTTTTTTTATTTGGTCGTTCCAGTACGAAAGAAAAAAAAATGCTGTTATCTCCGTCAATATTAATTTTTTTCGATTTAGATTGGCTTTTCATAGCTGTTTAAGACAATCTTGATGCATTTTGATACTTTGACATCGATTTTTCCAGTAATTTAGAAGAAAACGATGTTTTTTTTTTCTTTGATCGTTACAGTATGATAGAAAACAAATGCTGTTATCTCCGTCAATATTAATTTTTTTTCGATTTAGATTGGCTTTTCATAGCTGTTTAAGACAATCTTGATGTATTTTGATACTTTGACAACGATTTTTCCAGTAGCTTAAAAGAAAACGATGTTTTTCTTTGGCCGTTACAGTATGATAGAAAACAAAATTTAATTAATTTTAATTTTTTTTTATTATGATTGGCTTTTCATAGCTGTTTAAGACAATCTTGATGTATCTTGATACTTTGACAACGATTTTTCCAGTAGTTTAGAAGAAAACGATGTTTTTTTTTATTTGGTCGTTCCAGTACGAAAGAAAAAAAAATGCTGTTATCTCCGTCAATATTAATTTTTTTCGATTTAGATTGGCTTTTCATAGCTGTTTAAGACAATCTTGATGTATTTTGATACTTTGACAACGATTTTTCCAGTAGTTTAGAAGAAAACGATGTTTTATTTTTCTTTGATCGTTACAGTATGATAGAAAACAAATGCTGTTATCTCCGTCAATATTAATTTTTTTTCGATTTAGATTGGCTTTTCATAGCTGTTTAAGACAATCTTGATGTATTTTGATACTTTGACAACGATTTTTCCAGTAGCTTAAAAGAAAACGATGTTTTTTTTCTGAGGTCGTTACAGTATGATAGAAAACAAAATTTCGTTAATTTTAATTTTTTTTTGAATAAGATTGGCTTTTCATAGCTGTTTAAGACAATCTTGATGTATTTTGTACTTTGACAACGATTTTTCCAGTAGTTTAGAAGAAAACGATGGTTTTTTTTTATTTGGTCGTTACAGTACGAAAGAAAAAAAAATGCTGTTATCTCCGTCAATATTAATTTTTTTCGATTTAGATTGGCTTTTCATAGCTGTTTAAGATAATCTTGATGTATTTTGATACTTTGACAACGATTTTTGCAGTAGCTTAGAAGAAAACGATGTTTTTTTCTTTGGTCGTTCCAGTATAATAGAAAACAAAATTTCGTTAATTTTATTTTTTTTGAATAAGATTGGCTTTTTATAGCTGTTTAAGACAATCTTGATGTATTTTGATACTTTGACAACGATTTTTCCAGTAGTTTAGAAGAAAACGATGTTTTTTTTTTCTTTGGTCGTTACAGTATGAAAGATAAAAAATTTCGGTAATATTAATTTTTTTTTAATAAGATTGGCTTTTCATAGCTGTTTAAGACAATCTTGATGTATTTTGATACTTTGACAACGATTTTTCCAGTAGCTTAGAAGAAAACGATGTTTTTTTTTATTTGGTCGTTACAGTACGAAAGAAAAAAAAATGCTGTTATCTCCGTCAATATTAATTTTTTTCGATTTAGATTGGCTTTTCATAGCTGTTTAAGACCATCTTGATGTATTTTGATACTTTGACAACGATTTTTGCAGTAGCTTAGAAGAAAACGATGTTTTTTTCTTTGGTCGTTCCAGTATAATAGAAAACAAAATTTCGTTAATTTTAATTTTTTTTGAATAAGATTGGCTTTTTATAGCTGTTTAAGACAATCTTGATGTATTTTGATACGTTGACAACGATTTTTCCAGTAGTTTAGAAGAAAACGATGTTTTTTTTCTTTGGTCGTTACAGTACGAAAGAAAAAAAAATGCTGTTATCTCCGTCAATATTAATTTTTTTTCGATTTAGATTGGCTTTTCATAGATGTTTAAGACAATCTTGATGTATTTTGATACTTTGACAACGATTTTTCCAGTAGTTTAGAAGAAAACGATGTTTTATTTTTCTTTGATCGTTACAGTATGATAGAAAACAAATGCTGTTATCTCCGTCAATATTAATTTTTTTTCGATTTAGATTGGCTTTTCATAGCTGTTTAAGACAATCTTGATGTATTTTGATACTTTGACAACGATTTTTCCAGTAGCTTAAAAGAAAACGATGTTTTTCTTTGGTCGTTACAGTATGATAGACAAAAAAATTTCGTTAATTTTATTTTTTTTTTTGAATAAGATTGGCTTTTCATAGCTGTTTAAGACAATCTTGATGTATTTTGATACTTTGACAACGATTTTTCCAGTAGTTTAGAAGAAAACGATGTTTTTTTTCTTTGGTCCTTACAGTACGAAAGAAAAAAAAATGCTGTTATCTCCGTCAATATTAATTTTTTTTCGATTTAGATTGGCTTTTCATAGATGTTTAAGACAATCTTGATGTATTTTGATACTTTGACAACGATTTTTCCAGTAGTTTAGAAGAAAACGATGTTTTATTTTTCTTTGATCGTTACAGTATGATAGAAAACAAATGCTGTTATCTCCGTCAATATTAATTTTTTTTCGATTTAGATTGGCTTTTCATAGCTGTTTAAGACAATCTTGATGTATTTTGATACTTTGACAACGATTTTTCCAGTAGCTTAAAAGAAAACGATGTTTTTCTTTGGTCGTTACAGTATGATAGACAAAAAAATTTCGTTAATTTTATTTTTTTTTTTGAATAAGATTGGCTTTTCATAGCTGTTTAAGACAATCTTGATGTATTTTGATACTTTGACAACGATTTTTCCAGTAGTTTAGAAGAAAACGATGTTTTTTTTTATTTGGTCGTTCCAGTACGAAAGAAAAAAAAATGCTGTTATCTCCGTCAATATTAATTTTTTTCGATTTAGATTGGCTTTTCATAGCTGTTTAAGACAATCTTGATGCATTTTGATACTTTGACATCGATTTTTCCATTAATTTAGAAGAAAACGATGTTTTTTTTTTCTTTGATCGTTACAGTATGATAGAAAACAAAATTTAATTAATTTTAATTTTTTTTAATAAGATTGGCTTTTCATAGCTGTTTAAGACAATCTTGATGTATCTTGATACTTTGACAACGATTTTTCCAGTAGTTTAGAAGAAAACGATGTTTTTTTTTATTTGGTCGTTCCAGTACGAAAGAAAAAAAAATGCTGTTATCTCCGTCAATATTAATTTTTTTCGATTTAGATTGGCTTTTCATAGCTGTTTAAGACAATCTTGATGTATTTTGATACTTTGACAACGATTTTTCCAGTAGTTTAGAAGAAAACGATGTTTTATTTTTCTTTGATCGTTACAGTATGATAGAAAACAAATGCTGTTATCTCCGTCAATATTAATTTTTTTTCGATTTAGATTGGCTTTTCATAGCTGTTTAAGACAATCTTGATGTATTTTGATACTTTGACAACGATTTTTCCAGTAGCTTAAAAGAAAACGATGTTTTTCTTTGGTCGTTACAGTATGATAGACAAAAAAATTTCGTTAATTTTATTTTTTTTTTTTGAATAAGATTGGCTTTTCATAGCTGTTTAAGACAATCTTGATGTATTTTGATACTTTGACAACGATTTTTCCAGTAGTTTAGAAGAAAACGATGTTTTTTTTCTTTGGTCGTTACAGTACGAAAGAAAAAAAAATGCTGTTATCTCCGTCAATATTAATTTTTTTTCGATTTAGATTGGCTTTTCATAGCTGTTTAAGACAATCTTGATGTATTTTGATACTTTGACAACGATTTTTCCAGTAGTTTAGAAGAAAACGATGTTTTATTTTTCTTTGATCGTTACAGTATGATAGAAAACAAATGCTGTTATCTCCGTCAATATTAATTTTTTTTCGATTTAGATTGGCTTTTCATAGCTGTTTAAGACAATCTTGATGTATTTTGATACTTTGACAACGATTTTTCCAGTAGCTTAAAAGAAAACGATGTTTTTCTTTGGTCGTTACAGTATGATAGACAAAAAAATTTCGTTAATTTTATTTTTTTTTTTGAATAAGATTGGCTTTTCATAGCTGTTTAAGACAATCTTGATGTATTTTGATACTTTGACAACGATTTTTCCAGTAGTTTAGAAGAAAACGATGTTTTTTTTTATTTGGTCGTTCCAGTACGAAAGAAAAAAAAATGCTGTTATCTCCGTCAATATTAATTTTTTTCGATTTAGATTGGCTTTTCATAGCTGTTTAAGACAATCTTGATGCATTTTGATACTTTGACATCGATTTTTCCAGTAGCTTAGAAAAAAATGATGTTTTTTTCTTTGGTCGTTACAGTATGATAAAACAAAATTTCGTTAATTTTAATTTTTTTTTTCGATTTAGATTTGCTTTTCATAGCTGTTTAAGACAATCTTGATGTATTTTGATACTTTGACAACGATTTTTTCAGTAGTTTAGAAGAAAACGATGTTTTTTTTCTTTGGTCATTACAGTATGAAAGATAAAAAAATTTCGTTATTATTAATATTTTTGAATTAAATTGGCTTTTCATAGCTGTTTAAGACAATCTTGATGTATTTTGATACTTCGACAACGATTTTTCCAGTAGCTAAGAAGAAAACGATGTTTTTTTTCTTAGGTCGTTACAGTATGATAAACAACAAAATTTGGTTAATTTTAATTTTTTTTAATAAGATTGGCTTTTCATAGCTGTTTAAGACAATCTTGATGTATTTTGATACTTTGACAACGATTTTTCCAGTAGCTAGGAAGAAAACGATGTTTTTTTTCTTAGGTCGTTACAGTATGATAAACAACAAAATTTCGTTAATTTTAATTTTTTTTGAATAAGATTGGCTTTTCATAGTTGTTTAAGACAATCTTGATGTATTTTGATACTTTGACAACGATTTTTCCAGTAGTTTAGAAGAGAACGATGTTTTTTTTTCTTTGGTCGTTACAGTACGAATGAAAAAAAAATGCTGTTATCTCTGTCAATATTAATTTTTTTCGATTTAGATTGGCTTTTCATAGCTGTTTAAGACAATCTTGATGTATTTTGATACTTTGACTACGATTTTTCCCGTAATTTAGAAGAAAACGCTGTTTTTTTTTTTCTTTGGTCGTTACAGTATGATAGAAAAAAAAAAGCTGTCAACTCCGTCAATGTTAATTTTGTTTCGATTTAGATTTGCTTTTCATAGCTGTTTAAGACAATCTTGATGTATTTTGATACTTTGACAACGATTTTTCCAGTAGCTTAGAAGAAAACGAGGTTTTTTTTTTTTTGGTCGTTACAGTACGAAAGAAAAAAAAATGCTGTTAACTCCGTCAATGTTAATTTTTTTTCGATTTAGATTGGCTTTTCATAGCTGTTTAAGACAATCTTGATGTATTTTGATTCTTTGACAACGATTTTTCCAGTAGTTTAAAAGAAAACGCTGTTTTTTTTTTCTTTGGTCGTTACAGTACGATAGAAAAAAAAAGCTGTCAACTCCGTCAATGTTAATTTTGTTTCGATTTAGATTTGCTTTTCATAGCTGTTTAAGACAATCGTGATGTATTTTGATACTTTGACTACGATTTTTCCAGTAGCTTAGAAGAAAACGATGTATTTTTTTATTTGGTCGTTACAGTACGAAAGAAAAAAAAATGCTGTTATCTCCGTCAATATTAATTTTTTTCGATTTAGATTGGCTTTTCATAGCTGTTTAAGACAATCTTGATGTATTTTGATACTTTCACAACGATTTTTGCAGTAGCTTAGAAGAAAACGATGTTTTTTCTTTGGTCGTTCCAGTATAATAGAAAACCAAATTTCGTTAATTTTAATTTTTTTTGAATAAGATTGGCTTTTTATAGCTGTTTAAGACAATCTTGATGTATTTTGATACTTTGACAACGATTTTTCCAGAAGTTTAGAAGAAAACGATGTTTTTTTTTTATTTGGTCGTTACAGACTGAAAGATAAAAAAATTTCGGTAATATCAATTTTTTTTAATAAGATTGGCTTTTTATAGCTGTTTAAGACAATCTTGATGTATTTTGATACTTTGGCAACGATTTTTCCAGTAACTAAGAAAAAAACGCTGTTTTTTTTCTTAGGTCGTTACAGTATGATAGAAAACAAAATTTCGTTAATTTTAATTTTCTTTTTGAATAAGATTGGCTTTTCATAGCTGTTTAAGACAATCTTGATGTATTTTGATACTTTGACTACGATTTTTCCAGTAGCTTAGAAGAAAACGATGTTTTTTTCTTTGGTCGTTCCAGTATAATAGAAAACAAAATTTCGTTTATTTTAATTTTTTTTGAATAAGATTGGCTTTTTATAGCTGTTTAAGACAATCTTGATGTATTTTGATACTTTGACAACGATTTTTCCAGTAGTTTAGAAGAAAACGATGTTTTTTTTTCATTGGTCGTTACAGTATGAAAGATAAAAAAATTTCGGTAATATTAATTTTTTTTTAATAATATTGGCTTTTCATAGCTGTTTGAGACAATCTTGATGTATTTTGATACTTTGACAACGATTTTTCCAGTAGTTTAGAAGAAAACGATGTTTTTTTTATTTGGTCGTTACAGTACGAAAGATAAAAAAATTTCGGTAATATTAATTTTTTTTTAATAAGATTGGCTTTTCATAGCTGTTTAAGACAATCTTGATGTATTTTGATACTTTCACAACGATTTTTGCAGTAGCTTAGAAGAAAACGATGTTTTTTTCTTTGGTCGTTCCAGTATAATAGAAAACAAAATTTCGTTAATTTTAATTTTTTTTGAATAAGATTGGCTTTTTATAGCTGTTTAAGACAATCTTGATGTATTTTGATACTTTGACAACGATTTTTCCAGTAGTTTAGAAGAAAACGATGTTTTTTTTTTTCTTTGGTCGTTACAGTACGATAGAAAAAAAAAAGCTGTCAACTCCGTCAATGTTAATTTTGTTTCGATTTAGATTTGCTTTTCATAGCTGTTTAAGACAATCTTGACGTATTTTGATACTTTGACAACGATTTTTCCAGTAGCTTAGAAGAAAACGATGTTTTTTTTTTTTTGGTCGTTACAGTACGAAAGAAAAAAAAATGCTGTTAACTCCGTCAATGTTAATTTTTTTTCGATTTAGATTGGCTTTTCATAGCTGTTTAAGACAATCTTGATGTATTTTGATTCTTTGACAACGATTTTTCCAGTAGTTTAGAAGAAAACGCTGTTTTTTTTTTCTTTGGTCGTTACAGTACGATAGAAAAAAAAAAGCTGTCAACTCCGTCAATATTAATTTTTTTCGATTTAAATTGGCTTTTCATAGCTGTTTAAGACAATCTTGATGTATTTTGATACTTTGACAACGATTTTTCCAGTAATTTAGAAGAAAACGCTGTTTTTTTTTTCTTTGGTCGTTACAGTACGATAGAAAAAAAAAAGCTGTCAACTCCGTCAATGTTAATTTTGGTTCGATTTAGATTGGCTTTTCATAGCTGTTTAAGACAATCTTGATGTATTTTGATACTTTGACTACGATTTTTCCAGTAGCTTAGAAGAAAACGATGTATTTTTTTATTTGGTCGTTACAGTACGAAAGAAAAAAAAATGCTGTTATCTCCGTCAATATTAATTTTTTTCGATTTAGATTGGCTTTTCATAGCTGTTTAAGACAATCTTGATGTATTTTGATACTTTCACAACGATTTTTGCAGTAGCTTAGAAGAAAACGATGTTTTTTTCTTAGGTCGTTCCAGTATAATAGAAAACAAAATTTCGTTAATTTTAATTTTTTTTGAATAAGATTGGCTTTTTATAGCTGTTTAAGACAATCTTGATGTATTTTGATACTTTGACAACGATTTTTCCAGTAGTTTAGAAGAAAACGATGTTTTTTTTTTCTTTGGTCGTTACAGTATGAAAGATAAAAAAATTTCGTTAATTTTAATTTTTTTTTAATAAGATTGGCTTTTCATAGCTTTTTAAGACAATCTTGATGTATTTTGATACTTTGACAACGATTTTTCCAGTAGTTTAGAAGAAAACGATGTTTTTTTTATTTGGTCGTTACAGTACGAAAGAAAAAAAAATGCTGTTATCGCCGTCAATATTAATTTTTTTCGATTTAGATTGGCTTTTCATAGCTGTTTAAGACAATCTTGATGTATTTTGATACTTTGACAACGATTTTTCCAGTAATTTAGAAGAAAACGCTGTTTTTTTTTTCTTTGGTCGTTACAGTACGATAGAAAAAAAAAAGCTGTTAACTCCGTCAATGTTAATTTTGTTTCGATTTAGATTTGCTTTTCATAGCTGTTTAAGACAATCTTGATGTATTTTGATTCTTTGACAACGATTTTTCCAGTAGTTTAGAAGAAAACGCTTTTTTTTTTCTTTGGTCGTTACAGTACGATAGAAAATAAAAGCTGTCAACTCCGTCAATATTAATTTTTTTCGATTTAGATTGGCTTTTCATAGCTGTTTAAGACAATCTTGATGTATTTTGATACTTTGACAACGATTTTTCCAGTAATTTAGAAGAAATTGCTGTTTTTTTTTTTCTTTGGTCGTTACAGTACGATAGAAAAAAAAAAGCTGTCAACTCCGTCAATGTTAATTTTGTTTCGATTTAGATTTGCTTTTCATAGCTGTTTAAGACAATCTTGATGTATTTTGATACTTTGACAACGATTTAACCAGTAGTTTAGAAGAAAACGATGTTTTTTTCTTTGGTCGTTACAGTATGATAGAAAACAAAATTTCGTTAATTTTAATTTTTTTTGAATAAGATTGGCTTTTCATAGCTGTTTAAGACAATCTTGATGTATTTTGATACTTTGACTACGATTTTTCCAGTAGCTTAGAAGAAAACGATGTATTTTTTTATTTGGTCGTTACAGTATGATAGAAAACAAAATTTCGTCAATATTAATTTTTTTCGATTTAGATTGGCTTTTCATAGCTGTTTAAGACAATCTTGATGTATTTTGATACTTTCACAACGATTTTTGCAGTAGTTTAGAAGAAAACGATGTTTTTTTCTTTGGTCGTTCCAGTATAATAGAAAACAAAATTTCGTTAATTTTAATTTTTTTTGAATAAGATTGGCTTTTTATAGCTGTTTAAGACAATCTTGATGTATTTTGATACTTTGACAACGATTTTTCCAGTAGTTTAGAAGAAAACGATGTTTTTTTTTTCTTTGGTCGTTACAGTATGAAAGATAAAAAAAATTTCGGTAACATTAATTTTTTTTAATAAGATTGGCTTTTCATAGCTGTTTAAGACAATCTTGATGTATTTTGATACTTTGACAACGATTTTTCCAGTAGTTTAGAAGAAAACGATGTTTTTTTTATTTGGTCGTTACAGTACGAAAGAAAAAAAAATGCTGTTATCTCCGTCAATATTAATTTTTTTCGATTTAGATTGGCTTTTCATAGCTGTTTAAGACATTCTTGATGTATTTTGATACTTTGACAACGATTTTTCCAGTAATTTAGAAGAAAACGCTGTTTTTTTCTTTGGTCGTTACAGTACGATAGAAAAAAAAAGCTGTCAACTCCGTCAATGTTAATTTTGTTTCGATTTAGATTTGCTTTTCATAGCTGTTTAAGACAATCTTGATGTATTTTGATACTTTGACAACGATTTTTCCAGTAGCTTAGAAGAAAACGATGTTTTTTTTTTTGGTCGTTACAGTACGAAAGAAAAAAAAAATGCTGTTAACTCCGTCAATGTTAATTTTTTTTCGATTTAGATTGGCTTTTCATAGCTGTTTAAGACAATCTTGATGTATTTTGATTCTTTGTCAACGATTTTTCCAGTAGTTTAGAAGAAAACGCTGTTTTTTTTTCTTTGGTCGTTACAGTACGATAAAAAAAAAAAGCTGTCAACTCCGTCAATATTAATTTTTTTTCGATTTAGATTGGCTTTTCATAGCTGTTTAAGACAATCTTGATGTATTTTGATACTTTGACAACGATTTTTCCAGTAATTTAGAAGAAATTGCTGTTTTTTTTTTATTTGGTCGTTACAGTACGATAGAAAAAAAAAAGCTGTCAACTCCGTCAATGTTAATTTTGTTTCGATTTAGATTTGCTTTTCATAGCTGTTTAAGACAATCTTGATGTATTTTGATACTTTGACAACGATTTTTCCAGTAGTTTAGAAGAAAACGATGTTTTTTTCTTTGGTCGTTACAGTATGATAGAAAACAAAATTTCGTTAATTTTAATTTTTTTTGAATAAGATTGGCTTTTCATAGCTGTTTAAGACAATCTTGATGTCTTTTGATACTTTGACAACGATTTTTCCAGTAGCTTATAAGAAAACGATGTTTTTTTTCTTAGGTCGTTACAGTACGAAAGAAAAAAAAATGCTTTTATCTCCGTCAATATTAATTTTCTTCGATTTAGATTGGCTTTTCATAGCGGTTTAAGATAATCTTGATGTATTTTGATACTTTGACAACGATTTTTCCAGTAGTTTAGAAGAAAACGGTGTTTTATTTTTCTTTGGTCGTTACAGTACAAAAGAAAAAAAAAAGCTATCAACTCCGTCAATATTAATTTTTTTCGATTTAGATTGGCTTTTCATAGCTGTTTAAGACAATCTTGATGTATTT
Source organism: Ptychoptera albimana (assembly GCA_961205885.1). Classification (NCBI taxonomy): domain Eukaryota; kingdom Metazoa; phylum Arthropoda; class Insecta; order Diptera; family Ptychopteridae; genus Ptychoptera; species Ptychoptera albimana. The sequence goes on from OY540806.1 coordinate 8,078,946, forward strand.
TGATACTTTGACAACGATTTTTCCAGTAGCTTATAAGAAAACGATGTTTTTTTTCTTAGGTCGTTACAGTACGAAAGAAAAAAAAATGCTTTTATCTCCGTCAATATTAATTTTCTTCGATTTAGATTGGCTTTTCATAGCGGTTTAAGACAATCTTGATGTATTTTGATACTTTGACAACGATTTTTCCAGTAATTTAGAAGAAATTGCTGTTTTTTTTTTCTTTGGTCGTTACAGTACGATAGAAAAAAAAAAGCTGTCAACTCCGTCAATGTTAATTTTGTTTCGATTTAGATTTGCTTTTCATAGCTGTTTAAGACAATCTTGATGTATTTTGATACTTTCACAACGATTTTTGCAGTAGTTTAGAAGAAAACGATGTTTTTTTCTTTGGTCGTTCCAGTATAATAGAAAACAAAATTTCGTTAATTTTAATTTTTTTTGAATAAGATTGGCTTTTCATAGCTGTTTAAGACAATCTTGATGTATTTTGATACTTTGACAACGATTTTTCCAGTAATTTAGAAGAAAACGCTGTTTTTTTTTTCTTTGGTCGTTACAGTACGATAGAAAAAAAAGCTGTCAACTCCGTCAATGTTAATTTTGTTTCGATTTAGATTTGCTTTTCATAGCTGTTTAAGACAATCTTGATGTATTTTGATACTTTGACAACGATTTTTCCAGTAGCTTAGAAGAAAACGATGTTTTTTTTTTTTGGTCGTTACAGTACGAAAGAAAAAAAAAATGCTGTAAACTCCGTCAATGTTAATTTTTTTTCGATTTAGATTGGCTTTTCATAGCTGTTTAAGACAATCTTAAAGTATTTTGATACTTTGACAACGATTTTTCCAGTAGCTTATAAGAAAACGATGTTTTTTTTCTTAGGTCGTTACAGTACGAAAGAAAAAAAAATGCTTTTATCTCCGTCAATATTAATTTTCTTCGATTTAGATTGGCTTTTCATAGCGGTTTAAGACAATCTTGATGTATTTTGATACTTTGACAACGATTTTTCCAGTAATTTAGAAGAAATTGCTGTTTTTTTTTTCTTTGGTCGTTACAGTACGATAAAAAAAAAAAGCTGTCAACTACGTCAATATTAATTTTTTTTCGATTTAGATTGGCTTTTCATAGCTGTTTAAGACAATCTTGATGTATTTTGATACTTTGACAACGATTTTTCCAGTAATTTAGAAGAAATTGCTGTTTTTTTTTTCTTTGGTCGTTACAGTACGATAGAAAAAAAAAAGCTGTCAACTCCATCAATGTTAATTTTGTTTCGATTTAGATTTGCTTTTCATAGCTGTTTAAGACAATCTTGATGTATTTCGATACTTTGACAACGATTTTTCCAGTAGTTTAGAAGAAAACGATGTTTTTTTCTTTGGTCGTTACAGTATGATAGAAAACAAAATTTCGTTAATTTTAATTTTTTTTGAATAAGATTGGCTTTTCATAGCTGTTTAAGACAATCTTGATGTATTTTGATACTTTGACAACGATTTTTCCAGTAGCTTATAAGAAAACGATGTTTTTTTTATTTGGTCGTTACAGTACGAAAGAAAAAAAAATGCTTTTATCTCCGTCAATATTAATTTTTTTCGATTTAGATTGGCTTTTCATAGCGGTTTAAGACAATCTTGATGTATTTTGATACTTTGACAACGATTTTTCCAGTAGTTTAGAAGAAAACGCTGTTTTTTTTTCTTTGGTCGTTACAGTACAAAAGAAAAAAAAAAGCTGTCAACTCCGTCAATGTTAATTTTGTTTCGATTTAGATTTGCTTTTCATAGCTGTTTAAGACAATCTTGATGTATTTTGATACTTTGACAACGATTTTTCCAGTAGTTTAGAAGAAAACGATGTTTTTTTCTTTGGTCGTTACAGTATGATAGAAAACAAAATTTCGTTAATTTTAATTTTTTTTGAATAAGATTGGCTTTTCATAGCTGTTTAAGACAATCTTGATGTATTTTGATACTTTGACTACGATTTTTCCAGTAGTTTAGAAGAAAACGATGTTTTTTTTTTCTTTGGTCGTTACAGTATGAAAGATAAAAAAATTTCGGTAACATTAATTTTTTTTTAATAAGATTGGCTTTTCATAGCTGTTTAAGACAATCTTGATGTATTTTGATACTTTGACAACGATTTTTCCAGTAGTTTAGAAGAAAACGATGTTTTTTTTATTTGGTCGTTACAGTACGAAAGAAAAAAAAACTGTTATCTCCGTCAATATTAATTTTTTTCGATTTAGATTGGCTTTTCATAGCTGTTTAAGACAATCTTGATGTATTTTGATACTTTGACAACGATTTTTCCAGTAGTTTAGAAGAAAACGATGTTTTTTTCTTTGGTCGTTCCAGTATAATAGAAAACAAAATTTCGTTAATTTTAATTTTTTTTGAATAAGATTGGCTTTTTATAGCTGTTTAAGACAATCTTGATGTATTTTGATACTTTGACAACGATTTTTCCAGTAGTTTAGAAGAAAACGATGTTTTTTTTTTCTTTGGTCGTTACAGTATAAAAGATAAAAAAATTTCGGTAACATTAATTTTTTTTTAATAAGATTGGCTTTTCATAGCTGTTTAAGACAATCTTGATGTATTTTGATACTTTGACAACGATTTTTCCAGTAGTTTAGAAGAAAACGATGTTTTTTTTATTTGGTCGTTACAGTACGAAAGAAAAAAAAATGCTGTTATCTCCGTCAATATTAATTTTTTTCGATTTAGATTGGCTTTTCATAGCTGTTTAAGACAATCTTGATGTATTTTGATACTTTGACAACGATTTTTCCAGTAATTTAGAAGAAAACGCTGTTTTTTTTTTCTTTGGTCGTTACAGTACGATAGAAAAAAAAAGCTGTCAACTCCGTCAATGTTAATTTTGTTTCGATTTAGATTTGCTTTTCATAGCTGTTTAAGACAATCTTGATGTATTTTGATACTTTGACAACGATTTTTCCAGTAGCTTAGAAGAAAACGATGTTTTTTTTTTTTGGTCGTTACAGGACGAAAGAAAAAAAAAATGCTGTTAACTCCGTCAATGTTAATTTTTTTTCGATTTAGATTGGCTTTTCATAGCTGTTTAAGACAATCTTGATGTATTTTGATTCTTTGACAATGATTTTTCCAGTAGTTTAGAAGAAAACGCTGTTTTTTTTTCTTTGGTCGTTACAGTACGATAAAAAAAAAAAGCTGTCAACTCCGTCAATATTAATTTTTTTTCGATTTAGATTGGCTTTTCATAGCTGTTTAAGACAATCTTGATGTATTTTGATACTTTGACAACGATTTTTCCAGTAATTTAGAAGAAATTGCTGTTTTTTTTTTCTTTGGTCGTTACAGTACGATAGAAAAAAAAAAGCTGTCAACTCCGTCAATGTTAATTTTGTTTCGATTTAGATTTGCTTTTCATAGCTGTTTAAGACAATCTTGATGTATTTTGATACTTTGACAACGATTTTTCCAGTGGTTTAGAAGAAAACGATGTTTTTTTCTTTGGTCGTTACAGTATGATAGAAAACAAAATTTCGTTAATTTTAATTTTTTTTGAATAAGATTGGCTTTTCATAGCTGTTTAAGACAATCTTGATGTATTTTGATACTTTGACAACGATTTTTCCAGTAGCTTATAAGAAAACGATGTTTTTTTTCTTAGGTCGTTACAGTACGAAAGAAAAAAAAATGCTTTTATCTCCGTCAATATTATTTTTTTTCGATTAAGATTTGCTTTTCATAGCGGTTTAAGACAATCTTGATGTATTTTGATACTTTGACAACGATTTTTCCAGTAGTTTAGAAGAAAACGGTGTTTTATTTTTCTTTGGTCGTTACAGTACAAAAGAAAAAAAAAAGCTATCAACTCCGTCAATATTAATTTTTTTCGATTTAGATTGGCTTTTCATAGCTGTTTAAGACAATCTTGATGTATTTTGATACTTTGACAACGATTTTTCCAGTAGCTTAGAAGAAAACGATGTTTTTTTTTTTTGGTCGTTACAGTACGAAAGAAAAAAAAAATGCTGTTAACTCCGTCAATGTTAATTTTTTTTCGATATAGATTGGCTTTTCATAGCTGTTTAAGACAATCTTGATGTATTTTGATTCTTTGACAACGATTTTTCCAGTAGTTTAGAAGAAAACGCTGTTTTTTTTTTCTTTGGTCGTTACAGTACGATAGAAAAAAAAAACATGTCAACTCCGTCAATATTAATTTTTCTCGATTTAGATTGCCTTTTCATAGCTGTTTAAGACAATCTTGATGTATTTTGATACTTTGACAACGATTTTTCCAGTAATTTAGAAGAAAACGCTGTTTTTTTTTTCTTTGGTCGTTACAGTACGATAGAAAAAAAAAAGCTGTCAACTCCGTCAATGTTAATTTTATTTCGATTTATATTTGCTTTTCATAGCTGTTTAATACAATCTTGATGTATTTTGATACTTTAACAACGATTTTTCCAGTAGTTTAGAAGAAAACGATGTTTTTTTTCTTAGGTCGTTACAGTATGATAGACAACAAAATTTCGTTAATTTTAATTTTTTTTTTGAATAAGATTGGCTTTTCATAGCTGTTTAAGACAATCTTGATGTATTTTGATACTTTGACAACGATTTTTCCAGTAGTTTAGAAGAAAACGATGTTTTTTTTTATTTGGTCGTTACAGTACGAAAGAAAAAAAAATGCTGTTATCTCCGTCAATATTAATTTTTTTCGATTTAGATTGGCTTTTCATAGCTGTTTAAGACAATCTTGATGTATTTTGATACTTTGACAACGATTTTTCCAGTAATTTAGAAGAAAACGCTGTTTTTTTTTTCTTTGGTCGTTACAGTACGATAGAAAAAAAAAAGCTGTCAACTCCGTCAATGTTAATTTTATTTCGATTTATATTTGCTTTTCATAGCTGTTTAAGACAATCTTGATGTATTTTGATACTTTGACAACGATTTTTCCAGTAGTTTAGAAGAAAACGATGTTTTTTTCTTTGGTCGTTACAGTATGATAAACAACAAAATTTCGTTAATTTTAATTTTTTTTGAATAAGATTGGCTTTTCATAGCTGTTTAAGACAATCTTGATGTATTTTGATACTTTGACAACGATTTTTCCAGTAATTTAGAAGAAAACGCTGTTTTTTTTTTCTTTGGTCGTTACAGTACGATAGAAAAAAAAAAGCTGTCAACTCCGTCAATGTTAATTTTTTTCGATTTAGATTGGCTTTTCATAGCTGTTTAAGACAATCTTGATGTATTTTGATACTTTGACAACGATTTTTCCAGTAATTTAGAAGAAAACGCTGTTTTTTTTTTCTTTGGTCGTTACAGTACGATAGAAAAAAAAAGCTGTCAACTCCGTCAATGTTAATTTTATTTCGATTTATATTTGCTTTTCATAGCTGTTTAAGACAATCTTGATGTATTTTGATACTTTGACAACGATTTTTCCAGTAGCTTAGAAGAAAACGATGTTTTTTTCTTTGGTCGTTACAGTACGAAAGAAAAAAAAATGCTGTTATCTCCGTCAATATTAATTTTTTTCGATTTAGATTGGCTTTTCATAGCTGTTTAAGACAATCTTGATGTATTTTGATACTTTGACAACGATTTTTCCAGTAGCTTAGAAGAAAACGATGATTTTTTCTTTGGTCGTTCCAGTATGATAGAAAACAAAATTTCGTTAATTTTAATTTTTTTTTCCATTTAGATTTGCTTTTCATAGCTGTTTAAGACAATCTTGATGTATTTTGATACTTTGACAACGATTTTTCCAGTAGCTTAGAAGAAAACGATGGTTTTTCTTTGGTCGTTACAGTATGGTAGAAAACAAAATTTCGTTAATTTTATTTTTTTTTTTAATAAGATTGGCTTTTCATAGCTGTTTAAGACAATCTTGATGTAGTTTGATACTTTGACAACGATTTTTCCAGTAGTTTAGAAGAAAACGATGTTTTTTTTTATTTGGTCGTTACAGTACGAAAGAATAAAAATGCTGTTATCTCCGTCAATATTTTTTTTTTTTTCGATTTAGATTGGCTTTTCATAGCTGTTTAAGACAATCTTGATGTATTTTGATACTTTGACAACGATTTTTCCAGTAGCTTAGAAGAAAACGATGTTTTTCTTTGGTCGTTACAGTATGATAGAAAACAAAATTTAATTAATTTTAATTTTTTTTTAATAAGATTGGCTTTTCATAGCTGTTTAATACAATCTTGATGTATTTTGATACTTTGACAACGATTTTTCCAGTAGTTTAGAAGAAAACGATGTTTTTTTTTATTTGGTCGTTACAGTACGAAAGAAAAAAAAATGCTGTTATCTCCGTCAATATTAATTTTTTTTGAATAAGATTTGCTTTTCATAGCTGTTTAAGACAATCTTGATGTATTTTGATACTTTGACAACGATTTTTCCAGTAGCTTAGAAGAAAACGATGTTTTTTTCTTTGGTCGTTACAGTATGATAAAACAAAATTTCGTTAATTTTAATTTTTTTTTCGATTTAGATTTGCTTTTCATAGCTGTTTAAGACAATCTTGATGTATTTTGATACTTTGACAACGATTTTTCCAGTAGTTTAGAAGAAAACGATGTTTTTTTTCTTTGGTCATTACAGTATGAAAGATAAAATAAATTTCGTTTATATTAATTTTTTTTAATAAGATTGGCTTTTCATAGCTATTTAAGACAATCTTGATGTATTTTGATACTTTGACAACGATTTTTCCAGTAGCTAAGAAGAAAACGATGTTTTTTTTCTTAGGTCGTTACAGTATGATAAACAACAAAATTTCGTTAATTTTAATTTTTTTGAATAAGATTGGCTTTTCATAGCTGTTTAAGACAATCTTGATGTATTTTGATACTTTGACAACGATTTTTCCAGTAGTTTAGATGAAAACGATGTTTTTTTTTCTTTGGTCGTTACAGTACGAATGAAAAAAAAATGCTGTTAACTCCGTCAATATTAATTTTTTTCGATTTAGATTGGCTTTTCATAGCTGTTTAAGACAATATTGATGTATTTTGATACTTTGACAACGATTTTTCCAGTAATTTAGAAGAAAACGCTGTTTTTTTTTTATTTGGTCGTTACAGTACGAAAGAAAAAAAAATGCTGTTATCTACGTCAATTTTAATTTTTTTCGATTTAGATTGGCTTTTCATAGCTGTTTAAGACAATCTTGATGTATTTTGATACTTTGACAACGATTTTTCCAGTAGTTTAGAAGAAAACGATGTTTTTTTTCTTTGGTCATTACAGTATGAAAGATAAAAAAATTTCGTTAATTTTAATTTTTTTTTCGATTTAGATTTGCTTTTCATAGCTGTTTAAGACAATCTTGATGTATTTTGATACTTTGACAACGATTTTTCCAGTAGCTTAGAAGAAAAAGATGTTTTTTCTTTGGTCGTTACAGTATAATAGAAAACAAAATTTCGTTGATTTTAATTTTTTTTGAATAAGATTGGCTTTTTATAGCTGTTTAAGACAATCTTGATGTATTTTGATACTTTGACAACGATTTTTCCAGTAGTTTAGAAGAAAACGATGTTTTTTTTTATTTGGTGTTTACAGTACGAAAGAATAAAAATGCTGTTATCTCCGTCAATATTATTTTTTTTTACGATTTAGATTGGCTTTTCATAGCTGTTTAAGACAATCTTGATGTATTTTGATACTTTGACAACGATTTTTCCAGTAGTTTAGAAGAAAACGATGTTTTTTTTCTTTGGTCATTACAGTATGAAAGATAAAAAAATTTCGTTAATTTTAATTTTTTTTTCGATTTAGATTTGCTTTTCATAGCTGTTTAAGACAATCTTGATGTATTTTGATACTTTGACAACGATTTTTCCAGTAGCTTAGAAGAAAACGATGTTTTTTCTTTGGTCGTTACAGTATAATAGAAAACAAAATTTCGTTAATTTTAATTTTTTTTTAATAAGATTGGCTTTTCATAGCTGTTTAAGACAATCTTGATGTATTTTGATACTTTGACAACGATTTTTCCAGTAGCTTAGAAGAAAACGATGTTTTTTCTTTGGTCGTTACAGTATAATAGAAAACAAAATTTCGTTGATTTTAATTTTTTTTGAATAAGATTGGCTTTTTATAGCTGTTTAAGACAATCTTGATGTATTTTGATACTTTGACAACGATTTTTCCAGTAGTTTAAAAGAAAACGATGTTTTTTTTTATTTGGTCGTTACAGTACGAAAGAATAAAAATGCTGTTATCTCCGTCAATATTTTTTTTTTTTTCGATTTAGATTGGCTTTTCATAGCTGTTTAAGACAATCTTGATGTATTTTGAAACTTTGACAACGATTTTTCCAGTAATTTAGAAGAAAACGATGTTTTTTTTTTCTTTGGTCGTTACAGTACGATAGAAAACAAATGCTGTTATCTCCGTCAATATTAATTTTTTTTCGATTTAGATTGGCTTTTCATAGCTGTTTAAGACAATCTTGATGTATTTTGATACTTTGACAACGATTTTTCCAGTAGCTTAGAAGAAAACGATGGTTTTTCTTTGGTCGTTACAGTATGGTAGAAAACAAAATTTCGTTAATTTTATTTTTTTTTGAATAAGATTGGCTTTTCATAGCTGTTTAAGACAATCTTGATGTAGTTTGATACTTTGACAACGATTTTTCCAGTAGTTTAGAAGAAAACGATGTTTTTTTTTATTTGGTCGTTACAGTACGAAAGAATAAAAATGCTGTTATCTCCGTCAATATTATTTTTTTTTTCGATTTAGATTGGCTTTTCATAGCTGTTTAAGACAATCTTGATGTATTTTGATACTTTGACAACGATTTTTCCAGTAGCTTAGAAGAAAACGATGTTTTAATTTTAATTTTTTTTTAATAAGATTGGCTTTTCATAGCTGTTTAAGACAATCTTGATGTATTTTGATACTTTGACAACGATTTTTCCAGTAGTTTAGAAGAAAACGATGTTTTTTTTCTTTGGTCATTACAGTATGAAAGATAAAAAAATTTCGTTAATATTAATATTTTTGAATAAGATTGGCTTTTCATAGCTGTTTAAGATAATCTTGATGTATTTTGATACTTCGACAACGATTTTTCCAGTAGCTAAGAAGAAAACGATGTTTTTTTTCTTAGGTCGTTACAGTATGATAAACAACAAAATTTCGTTTATATTAATTTTTTTTAATAAGATTGGCTTTTCATAGCTATTTAAGACAATCTTGATGTATTTTGATACTTTGACAACGATTTTTCCAGTAGCTTAGAAGAAAACGATGTTTTTTTTCTTAGGTCGTTACAGTATGATAAACAACAAAATTTCGTTAATTTTATTTTTTTTTAATAAGATTGGCTTTTCATAGCTGTTTAAGACAATCTTGATGTATTTTGATACTTTGACAACGATTTTTGCAGTAGTTTAGATGAAAACGATGTTTTTTTTTCTTTGGTCGTTACAGTACGAATGAAAAAAAAATGCTGTTATCTCCGTCAATATTAATTTTTTTCGATTTAGATTGGCTTTTCATAGCTGTTTAAGACAATCTTGATGTATTTTGATACTTTGACAACGGTTTTTCCAGTAGCTTAGAAGAAAACGATGTTTTTTCTTTGGTCGTTACAGTATAATAGAAAACAAAATTTCGTTAATTTTAATTTTTTTTGAATAAATTGGCTTTTTATAGCTGTTTAAGACAATCTTGATGTATTTTGATACTTTGACAACGATTTTTCCAGTAGTTTAGAAGAAAACGATGTTTTTTTTTTCTTTGGTCGTTACAGTACGATAGAAAAAAAAAGCTGTCAACTCCGTCAATGTTAATTTTGTTTCAATTTAGATTTGCTTTTCATAGCTGTTTAAGACAATCTTGATGTATTTTGATACTTTGACAACGATTTTTCCAGTAGCTTAGAAGAAAACGATGTTTTTTCTTTGGTCGTTACAGTATAATAGAAAACAAAATTTCGTTAATTTTAATTTTTTTTTGAATAAGATTGGCTTTTTATAGCTGTTTAAGACAATCTTGATGTATTTTGATACTTTGACAACGATTTTTCCAGTAGTTTAGAAGAAAACGATGTTTTTTTTTCTTTGGTCGTTACAGTATGAAAGATAAAAAAATTTTGGTAATATTAATTTTTTTTTAATAAGATTGGCTTTTCATAGCTGTTTAAGACAATCTTGATGTATTTTGATACTTTGGCAACGATTTTTCCAGTAGCTAAGAAAAAAACGCTGTTTTTTTTCTTAGGTCGTTACAGTATGATAGAAAACAAAATTTCGTTAATTTTAATTTTTTTTTTGAATAAGATTTGATTTTTATAGCTGTTTAAGACAATCTTGATGTATTTTGATACTTTGACAACGATTTTTCCAGAAGCTTAGAAGAAAACGATGTATTTTTTTATTTGGTCGTTACAGTACGAAAGAAAAAAAAATGCTGTCAACTCCGTCAATATTAATTTTTTTCGATTTAGATTGGCTTTTCATAGCTGTTTAAGACAATCTGATGTATTTTGATACTTTGACAACGATTTTTCCAGTAATTTAGAAGAAAACGCTGTTTTTTTTTTCTTTGGTCGTTACAGTACGAAAGAAAAAAAAAAGCTGTCAACTCCGTCAATGTTAATTTTGTTTCGATTTAGATTTGCTTTTCATAGCTGTTTAAGACAATCTTGATGTATTTTGATACTTTGACAACGATTTTTCCAGTAGTTTAGAAGAAAACGATGTTTTTTTCTTTGGTCGTTACAGTATGATAGAAAACAAAATTTCGTTAATTTTAATTTTTTTTTAATAAGATTGGCTTTTCATAGCTGTTTAAGACAATCTTGATGTATTTTGATACTTTGACAACGATTTTTCCAGTAGCTTATAAGAAAACGATGTTTTTTTTCTTAGGTCGTTACAGTACGATAGAAAAAAAAAAACTGTCAACTCCGTCAATATTAATTTTTTTCGATTTAGATTGGCTTTTCATAGCTATTTAAGACAATCTTGATGTATTTTGATACTTTGACAACGATTTTTCCAGTAGCTTAGAAGAAAACGATGTTTTTTTTTTTGGTCGTTACAGTACGAAAGAAAAAAAAATGCTGTTAACTCCGTCAATGTTAATTTTTTTTCGATTTAGATTGGCGTTTCATATCTGTTTAAGACAATCTTGATGTATTTTGATTCTTTGACAACGATTTTTCCAGTAGTTTAGAAGAAAACGCGGTTTTTTTTTTCTTTGGTCGTTACAGTACGATAGAAAAAAAAAAGCTGTCAACTCCGTCAATATTAATTTTTTTCGATTTAGATTGGCGTTTCATATCTGTTTAAGACAATCTTGATGTATTTTGATACTTTGACAACGATTTTTCCAGTAATTTAGAAGAAAACGCTGTTTTTTTTCTGTGGTCGTTACAGTACGATAGAAAAAAAAAAGCTGTCAACTCCGTCAATGTTAATTTTATTTCGATTTAGATTTGCTTTTCATAGCTGTTTAAGACAATCTTGATGTATTTTGATACTTTGACAACGATTTTTCCAGTAGTTTAGAAGAAAACGATGTTTTTTTCTTAGGTCGTTACAGTATGATAGAAAACAACATTTCGTTAATTTTAATTTTTTTTTAATAAGATTGGCTTTTCATAGCTGTTTAAGACAATCTTGATGTATTTTGATACTTTGACAACGATTTTTCCAGTAGTTTAGAAGAAAACGATGTTTTTTTTCTTTGGTCGTTACAGTACGAAAGAAAAAAAAATGCTGTTATCTCCGTCAATATTAATTTTTTTCGATTTAGATTGGCTTTTCATAGCTGTTTAAGACAATCTTGATGTATTTTGATACTTTGACAACGATTTTTCCAGTAGTTTAGAAGAAAACGATGTTTTTTTTTATTTGGTCGTTACAGTACGAAAGAAAAAAAAATGCTGTTATCTCCGTCAATATTAATTTTTTTCGATTTAGATTGGCTTTTCATAGCTGTTTAAGACAATCTTGATGTATTTTGATACTTTGACAACGATTTTTCCAGTAATTTAGAAGAAAACGCTGTTTTTTTTTTCTTTGGTCGTTACAGTACGATAGAAAAAAAAAAAGCTGTCAACTCCGTCAATGTTAATTTTATTTCGATTTATATTTGCTTTTCATAGCTGTTTAAGACAATCTTGATGTATTTTGATACTTTGACAACGATTTTTCCAGTAGTTTAGAAGAAAACGATGTTTTTTTTTTTCTTTGGTCGTTACAGTACGAATTAAAAAAAAATGCTGTTATCTCCGTCAATATTAATTTTTTTTGAATAAGATTTGCTTTTCATAGCTGTTTAAGACAATCTTGATGTATTTTGATACTTTGACAACGATTTTTCCAGTAATTTAGAAGAAAACGCTGTTTTTTTTTTCTTTGGTCGTTACAGTACGATAGAAAAAAAAAAGCTGTCAACTCCGTCAATGTTAATTTTATTTCGATTTATATTTGCTTTTCATAGCTGTTTAAGACAATCTTGATGTATTTTGATACTTTGACAACGATTTTTCCAGTAGTTTAGAAGGAAACGATGTTTTTTTTTTCTTTGGTCGTTACAGTACGAATGAAAACAAATGCTGTTATCTCCGTCAATATTAATTTTTTTTCGATTAAGATTGGCTTTTCATAGCTGTTTAAGACAATCTTGATGTATTTTGATACTTTGACAACGATTTTTCCAGTAGCTTAGAAGAAAACGATGGTTTTTCTTTGGTCGTTACAGTATGGTAGAAAACAAAATTTCGTTAATTTTATTTTTTTTTTGAATAAGATTGGCTTTTCATAGCTGTTTAAGACAATCTTGATGTATTTTGATACTTTGACAACGATTTTTCCAGTAGCTTAGAAGAAAACGATGTTTTTCTTTGGTCGTTACAGTATGATAGAAAACAAAATTTAATTAATTTTAATTTTTTTTTAATAAGATTGGCTTTTCATAGCTGTTTAAGACAATCTTGATGTATTTTGATACTTTGACAACGATTTTTCCAGTAGTTTAGAAGAAAACGATGTTTTTTTTTATTTGGTCGTTACAGTACGAAAGAAAAAAAAATGCTGTTATCTCCGTCAATATTAATTTTTTTCGATTTAGATTTGCTTTTCATAGCTGTTTAAGACAATCTTGATGTATTTTGATACTTTGACAACGATTTTTCCAGTAGCTTAGAAGAAAACGATGTTTTTTTCTTTGGTCGTTACAGTATGATAAAACAAAATTTCGTTAATTTTAATTTTTTTTTCGATTTAGATTTGCTTTTCATAGCTGTTTAAGACAATCTTGATGTATTTTGATACTTTGACAACGATTTTTCCAGTAGTTTAGAAGAAAACGATGTTTTTTTTCTTTGGTCATTACAGTATGAAAGATAAAAAAATTTCGTTAATATTAATATTTTTGAATAAGATTGGCTTTTCATAGCTGTTTAAGATAATCTTGATGTATTTTGATACTTCGACAACGATTTTTCCAGTAGCTAAGAAGAAAACGATGTTTTTTTTCTTAGGTCGTTACAGTATGATAAACAACAAAATTTCGTTTATATTAATTTTTTTTAATAAGATTGGCTTTTCATAGCTATTTAAGACAATCTTGATGTATTTTGATACTTTGACAACGATTTTTCCAGTAGCTAAGAAGAAAACGATGTTTTTTTTCTTAGGTCGTTACAGTATGATAAACAACAAAATTTCGTTAATTTTAATTTTTTTGAATAAGATTGGCTTTTCATAGCTGTTTAAGACAATCTTGATGTATTTTGATACTTTGACAACGATTTTTCCAGTAGTTTAGATGAAAACGATGTTTTTTTTTCTTTGGTCGTTACAGTACGAATGAAAAAAAAATGCTGTTATCTCCGTCAATATTAATTTTTTTCGATTTAGATTGGCTTTTCATAGCTGTTTAAGACAATCTTGATGTATTTTGATACTTTGACAACGATTTTTCCAGTAATTTAGAAGAAAACGCTGTTTTTTTTTTATTTGGTCGTTACAGTACGAAAGAAAAAAAAATGCTGTTATCTACTTCAATTTTAATTTTTTTCGATTTAGATTGGCTTTTCATAGCTGTTTAAGACAATCTTGATGTATTTTGATACTTTGACAACGATTTTTCCAGTAGCTTAGAAGAAAACGATGTTTTTTCTTTGGTCGTTACAGTATAATAGAAAACAAAATTTCGTTAATTTTAAATTTTTGAATAAGATTGGCTTTTTATAGCTGTTTAAGACAATCTTGATGTATTTTGATACTTTGACAACGATTTTTCCAGTAGTTTAGAAGAAAACGATGTTTTTTTTTTCTTTGGTCGTTACAGTACGATAGAAAAAAAAAAGCTGTCAACTCCGTCAATGTTAATTTTGTTTCAATTTAGATTTGCTTTTCATAGCTGTTTAAGACAATCTTGATGTATTTTGATACTTTGACAACGATTTTTCCAGTAGCTTAGAAGAAAACGATGTTTTTTCTTTGGTCGTTACAGTATAATAGAAAACAAAATTTCGTTAATTTTAATTTTTTTTGAATAAGATTGGCTTTTTATAGCTGTTTAAGACAATCTTGATGTATTTTGATACTTTGACAACGATTTTTCCAGTAGTTTAGAAGAAAACGATTTTTTTTTTTCTTTGGTCGTTACAGTATGAAAGATAAAAAAATTTCGGTAATATTAATTTTTTTTTAATAAGATTGGCTTTTCATAGCTGTTTAAGACAATCTTGATGTATTTTGATTCTTTGGCAACGATTTTTCCAGTAGCTAAGAAAAAAACGCTGTTTTTTTTCTTAGGTCGTTACAGTATGATAGAAAACAAAATTTCGTTAATTTTAATTTTTTTTTTGAATAAGATTGGATTTTTATAGCTGTTTAAGACAATCTTGATGTATTTTGATACTTTGACAACGATTTTTCCAGTAGCTTAGAAGAAAACGATGTATTTTTTTATTTGGTCGTTACAGTACGAAAGAAAAAAAAATGCTGTTATCTCCGTCAATATTAATTTTTTTCGATTTAGATTGGCTTTTCATAGCTGTTTAAGACAATCTTGATGTATTTTGATACTTTCACAACGTTTTTTGCAGTAGCTTAGAAGAAAACGATGTTTTTTTCTTTGGTCGTTCCAGTATAATAGAAAACAAAATTTCGTTAATTTTAATTTTTTTTTTGAATAAGATTGGCTTTTCATAGCTGTTTAAGACAATCTTGATGTATTTTGATACTTTGACAACGATTTTTCCAGTAGCTTAGAAGAAAACGATGTTTTTTTCTTTGGTCGTTCCAGTATAATAGAAAACAAAATTTCGTTAATTTTAATTTTTTTTGAATAAGATTGGCTTTTTCAATCTTGATGTATTTTGATACTTTGACAACGATTTTTCCAGTAGCTTAGAAGAAAACGATGTATTTTTTTATTTGGTCGTTACAGTACGAAAGAAAAAAAAATGCTGTTATCTCCGTCAATATTAATTTTTTTCGATTTAGATTGGCTTTTCATAGCTGTTTAAGACAATCTTGATGTATTTTGATACTTTCACAACGTTTTTTGCAGTAGCTTAGAAGAAAACGATGTTTTTTTCTTTGGTCGTTCCAGTATAATAGAAAACAAAATTTCGTTAATTTTAATTTTTTTTTTGAATAAGATTGGCTTTTCATAGCTGTTTAAGACAATCTTGATGTATTTTGATACTTTGACAACGATTTTTGCAGTAGCTTAGAAGAAAACGATGTTTTTTTCTTTGGTCGTTCCAGTATAATAGAAAACAAAATTTCGTTAATTTTAATTTTTTTTGAATAAGATTGGCTTTTTATAGCTGTTTAAGACAATCTTGATGTATTTTGATTCTTTGACAACGATTTTTCCAGTAATTTAGAAGAAAACGCTGTTTTTTTTTTCTTTGGTCGTTACAGTACGAAAGAAAAAAAAAAGCTGTCAACTCCGTCAATGTTAATTTTATTTCGATTTATATTTGCTTTTCATAGCTGTTTAAGACAATCTTGATGTATTTTGATACTTTGACAACGATTTTTCCAGTAATTTAGAAGAAAACGCTGTTTTTTTTTTCTTTGGTCGTTACAGTACGATAGAAAAAAGAAGCTGTCAACTCCGTCAATGTTAATTTTATTTCGATTTATATTTGCTTTTCATAGCTGTTTAAGACAATCTTGATGTATTTTGATACTTTGACAACGATTTTTCCAGTAATTTAGAAGAAAACGCTGTTTTTTTTTTCTTTGGTCGTTACAGTACGATAGAAAAAAAAAAGCTGTCAACTCCGTCAATGTTAATTTTGTTTCGATTTAGATTTGCTTTTCATAGCTGTTTAAGACAATCTTGATGTGTTTTGATACTTTGACAACGATTTTTCCAGTAGTTTAGAAGAAAACGCTGTTTTTTTTTTCTTTGGTCGTTACAGTACGAAAGAAAAAAAAATGCTGTTATCTCCGTCAATATTAATTTTTTTCGATTTAGATTGGCTTTTCATAGCTGTTTAAGACAATCTTGATGTATTTTGATACTTTCACAACGTTTTTTGCAGTAGCTTAGAAGAAAACGATGTTTTTTTCTTTGGTCGTTCCAGTATAATAGAAAACAAAATTTCGTTAATTTTAATTTTTTTTTTGAATAAGATTGGCTTTTCATAGCTGTTTCAGACAATCTTGATGTATTTTGACACTTTGACAACGATTTTTTCAGTAGCTTAGAAGAAAACGATGTTTTTTTTCTTAGGTCGTTACAGTATGATAGACAACAAAATTTCGTTAATTTTTTTTTTTTTGAATAAGATTGGCTATTCATAGCTGTTTAAGACAATCTTGATGTATTTTGATACTTTGACAACGATTTTTCCAGTAGTTTAGAAGAAAACGATGTTTTTTTTTATTTGGTCGTTACAGTACGAAAGAAAAAAAAATCTGTTATCTCCGTCAATATTAATTTTTTTCTATTTAGATTGGCTTTTCATAGCTGTTTAAGACAATCTTGATGTATTTTGATACTTTGACAACGATTTTTCCAGTAATTTAGAAGAAAACGCTGTTTTTTTTTTATTTGGTCGTTACAGTACGATAGAAAAAAAAAAAGCTGTCAACTCCGTCAATGTTAATTTTATTTCGATTTATATTTGCTTTTCATAGCTGTTTAAGACAATCTTGATGTATTTTGATACTTTGACAACGATTTTTCCAGTAGCTAAGAAGAAAACGATGTTTTTTTTTTCTTTGGTCGTTACAGTACGAATGAAAAAAAAATGCTGTTATCTCCGTCAATATTAATTTTTTTTGAATAAGATTTGCTTTTCATAGCTGTTTAAGACAATCTTGATGTATTTTGATACTTTGACAACGATTTTTCCAGTAATTTAGAAGAAAACGCTGTTTTTTTTTTCTTTGGTCGTTACAGTACGATAGAAAAAAAAAAGCTGTCAACTCCGTCAATGTTAATTTTATTTCGATTTATATTTGCTTTTCATAGCTGTTTAAGACAATCTTGATGTATTTTGATACTTTGACAACGATTTTTCCAGTAGTTTAGAAGGAAACGATGTTTTTTTTTTCTTTGGTCGTTACAGTACGAATGAAAACAAATGCTGTTATCTCCGTCAATATTAATTTTTTTCGATTTAGATTGGCTTTTCATAGCTGTTTAAGACAATCTTGATGTATTTTGATACTTTGACAACGATTTTTCCAGTAGCTTAGAAGAAAACGATGGTTTTTTTTTGGTCGTTACAGTATGGAAGAAAACAAAATTTCGTTAATTTTATTTTTTTTTTGAATAAGATTTGCTTTTCATAGCTGTTTAAGACAATCTTGATGTAGTTTGATACTTTGACAACGATTTTTCCAGTAGTTTAGAAGAAAACGATGTTTTTTTTATTTGGTCGTTACAGTACGAAAGAATAAAAATGCTGTTATCTCCGTCAATATTATTTTTTTTTTCGATTTAGATTGGCTTTTCATAGCTGTTTAAGACAATCTTGATGTATTTTGATACTTTGACAACGATTTTTCCAGTAGCTTAGAAGAAAACGATGTTTTTTTCTTTGGTCGTTCCAGTATGATAGAAAACAAAATTTCGTTAATTTTAATTTTTTTTTCGATTTAGATTTGCTTTTCATAGCTGTTTAAGACAATCTTGATGTATTTTGATACTTTGACAACGATTTTTCCAGTAGCTTAGAAGAAAACGATGTTTTTCTTTGGTCGTTACAGTATGATAGAAAACAAAATTTAATTAATTTTAATTTTTTTTTAATAAGATTGGCTTTTCATAGCTGTTTAAGACAATCTTGATGTATTTTGATACTTCGACAACGATTTTTCCAGTAGCTAAGAAGAAAACGATGTTTTTTTTTTCTTTGGTCGTTACAGTACGAATGAAAAAAAAATGCTGTTATCTCCGTCAATATTAATTTTTTTTGAATAAGATTTGCTTTTCATAGCTGTTTAAGACAATCTTGATGTATTTTGATACTTTGACAACGATTTTTCCAGTAATTTAGAAGAAAACGCTGTTTTTTTTTTCTTTGGTCGTTACAGTACGATAGAAAAAAAAAAGCTGTCAACTCCGTCAATGTTAATTTTATTTCGATTTATATTTGCTTTTCATAGCTGTTTAAGACAATCTTGATGTATTTTGATACTTTGACAACGATTTTTCCAGTAGTTTAGAAGGAAACGATGTTTTTTTTTTCTTTGGTCGTTACAGTACGAATGAAAACAAATGCTGTTATCTCCGTCAATATTAATTTTTTTTCGATTTAGATTGGCTTTTCATAGCTGTTTAAGACAATCTTGATGTATTTTGATACTTTGACAACGATTTTTCCAGTAGCTTAGAAGAAAACGATGGTTTTTCTTTGGTCGTTACAGTATGGTAGAAAACAAAATTTCGTTAATTTTATTTTTTTTTTGAATAAGATTGGCTTTTCATAGCTGTTTAAGACAATCTTGATGTAGTTTGATACTTTGACAACGATTTTTCCAGTAGTTTAGAAGAAAACGATGTTTTTTTTATTTGGTCGTTACAGTACGAAAGAATAAAAATGCTGTTATCTCCGTCAATATTATTTTTTTTTTCGATTTAGATTGGCTTTTCATAGCTGTTTAAGACAATCTTGATGTATTTTGATACTTTGACAACGATTTTTCCAGTAGCTTAGAAGAAAACGATGTTTTTTTCTTTGGTCGTTCCAGTATGATAGAAAACAAAATTTCGTTAATTTTAATTTTTTTTTCGATTTAGATTTGCTTTTCATAGCTGTTTAAGACAATCTTGATGTATTTTGATACTTTGACAACGATTTTTCCAGTAGCTTAGAAGAAAACGATGTTTTTCTTTGGTCGTTACAGTATGATAGAAAACAAAATTTAATTAATTTTAATTTTTTTTTAATAAGATTGGCTTTTCATAGCTGTTTAAGACAATCTTGATGTATTTTGATACTTTGACAACGATTTTTCCAGTAGTTTAGAAGAAAACGATGTTTTTTTTTATTTGGTCGTTACAGTACGAAAGAAAAAAAAATGCTGTTATCTCCGTCAATATTAATTTTTTTCGATTTAGATTTGCTTTTCATAGCTGTTTAAGACAATCTTGATGTATTTTGATACTTTGACAACGATTTTTCCAGTAGCTTAGAAGAAAACGATGTTTTTTTCTTTGGTCGTTACAGTATGATAAAACAAAATTTCGTTAATTTTAATTTTTTTTTTCGATTTAGATTTGCTTTTCATAGCTGTTTAAGACAATCTTGATGTATTTTGATACTTTGACAACGATTTTTCCAGTAGTTTAGAAGAAAACGATGTTTTTTTTCTTTGGTCATTACAGTATGAAAGATAAAAAAATTTCGTTAATATTAATATTTTTGAATAAGATTGGCTTTTCATAGCTGTTTAAGATAATCTTGATGTATTTTGATACTTCGACAACGATTTTTCCAGTAGCTAAGAAGAAAATGATGTTTTTTTTCTTAGGTCGTTACAGTATGATAAACAACAAAATTTCGTTTATATTAATTTTTTTTAATAAGATTGGCTTTTCATAGCTATTTAAGACAATCTTGATGTATTTTGATACTTTGACAACGATTTTTCCAGTAGCTAAGAAGAAAACGATGTTTTTTTTCTTAGGTCGTTACAGTATGATAAACAACAAAATTTCGTTAATTTTAATTTTTTTGAATAAGATTGGCTTTTCATAGCTGTTTAAGACAATCTTGATGTATTTTGATACTTTGACAACGATTTTTCCAGTAGTTTAGATGAAAACGATGTTTTTTTTTCTTTGGTCGTTACAGTACGAATGAAAAAAAAATGCTGTTATCTCCGTCAATATTAATTTTTTTCGATTTAGATTGGCTTTTCATAGCTGTTTAAGACAATCTTGATGTATTTTGATACTTTGACAACGATTTTTCCAGTAATTTAGAAGAAAACGCTGTTTTTTTTTTATTTGGTCGTTACAGTACGAAAGAAAAAAAAATGCTGTTATCTACGTCAATTTTAATTTTTTTCGATTTAGATTGGCTTTTCATAGCTGTTTAAGACAATCTTGATGTATTTTGATACTTTGACAACGATTTTTCCAGTAGCTTAGAAGAAAACGATGTTTTTTCTTTGGTCGTTACAGTATAATAGAAAACAAAATTTCGTTAATTTTAAATTTTTGAATAAGATTGGCTTTTTATAGCTGTTTAAGACAATCTTGATGTATTTTGATACTTTGACAACGATTTTTCCAGTAGTTTAGAAGAAAACGATGTTTTTTTTTTCTTTGGTCGTTACAGTACGATAGAAAAAAAAAAGCTGTCAACTCCGTCAATGTTAATTTTGTTTCAATTTAGATTTGCTTTTCATAGCTGTTTAAGACAATCTTGATGTATTTTGATACTTTGACAACGATTTTTCCAGTAGCTAAGAAGAAAACGATGTTTTTTTTCTTAGGTCGTTACAGTATGATAGACAACAAAATTTCGTTAATTTTTTTTTTTTTGAATAAGATTGGCTTTTCATAGCTGTTTAAGACAATCTTGATGTATTTTGATACTTTGACAACGATTTTTCCAGTAGTTTAGAAGAAAACGATGTTTTTTTTTATTTGGTCGTTACAGTACGAAAGAAAAAAAAATGCTGTTATCTCCGTCAATATTAATTTTTTTCGATTTAGATTGGCTTTTCATAGCTGTTTAAGACAATCTTGATGTATTTTGATACTTTGACAACGATTTTTCCAGTAGCTTAGAAGAAAACGATGTTTTTCTTTGGTCGTTACAGTATGATAGAAAACAAAATTTAATTAATTTTAATTTTTTTTTAATAAGATTGGCTTTTCATAGCTGTTTAAGACAATCTTGATGTATTTTGATACTTTGACAACGATTTTTCCAGTAGTTTAGAAGAAAACGATGTTTTTTTTTTCTTTGGTCGTTACAGTACGAATGAAAACAAATGCTGTTATCTCCGTCAATATTAATTTTTTTTCGATTTAGATTGGCTTTTCATAGCTGTTTAAGACAATCTTGATGTATTTTGATACTTTGACAACGATTTTTCCAGTAGTTTAGAAGAAAACGATGTTTTTTTTTATTTGGTCGTTACAGTACGAAAGAAAAAAAAATGCTGTTATCTCCGTCAATATTAATTTTTTTCGATTTAGATTGGCTTTTCATAGCTGTTTAAGACAATCTTGATGTATTTTGATACTTTGACAACGATTTTTCCAGTAGCTTAGAAGAAAACGATGTTTTTCTTTGGTCGTTACAGTATGATAGAAAACAAAATTTAATTAATTTTAATTTTTTTTTAATAAGATTGGCTTTTCATAGCTGTTTAAGACAATCTTGATGTATTTTGATACTTTGACAACGATTTTTCCAGTAATTTAGAAGAAAACGCCGTTTTTTTTTTCTTTGGTCGTTACAGTACGATAGAAAAAAAAAAGCTGTCAACTCCGTCAATGTTAATTTTATTTCGATTTATATTTGCTTTTCATAGCTGTTTAAGACAATCTTGATGTATTTTGATACTTTGACAACGATTTTTCCAGTAGTTTAGAAGGAAACGATGTTTTTTTTTTCTTTGGTCGTTACAGTACGAATGAAAACAAATGCTGTTATCTCCGTCAATATTAATTTTTTTTTCGATTTAGATTGGCTTTTCATAGCTGTTTAAGACAATCTTGATGTATTTTGATACTTTGACAACGATTTTTCCAGTAGCTTAGAAGAAAACGATGGTTTTTCTTTGGTCGTTACAGTATGGTAGAAAACAAAATTTCGTTAATTTTATTTTTTTTTTGAATAAGATTGGCTTTTCATAGCTGTTTAAGACAATCTTGATGTATTTTGATACTTTGACAACGATTTTTCCAGTAGTTTAGAAGAAAACGATGTTTTTTTTTATTTGGTCGTTACAGTACGAAAGAAAAAAAAATGCTGTTATCTCCGTCAATATTAATTTTTTTCGATTTAGATTGGCTTTTCATAGCTGTTTAAGACAATCTTGATGTATTTTGATACTTTGACAACGATTTTTCCAGTAGCTTAGAAGAAAACGATGTTTTTCTTTGGTCGTTACAGTATGATAGAAAACAAAATTTAATTAATTTTAATTTTTTTTTAATAAGATTGGCTTTTCATAGCTGTTTAAGACAATCTTGATGTATTTTGATACTTTGACAACGATTTTTCCAGTAATTTAGAAGAAAACGCTGTTTTTTTTTTCTTTGGTCGTTACAGTACGATAGAAAAAAAAAAGCTGTCAACTCCGTCAATGTTAATTTTATTTCGATTTATATTTGCTTTTCATAGCTGTTTAAGACAATCTTGATGTATTTTGATACTTTGACAACGATTTTTCCAGTAGTTTAGAAGGAAACGATGTTTTTTTTTTCTTTGGTCGTTACAGTACGAATGAAAACAAATGCTGTTATCTCCGTCAATATTAATTTTTTTTCGATTTAGATTGGCTTTTCATAGCTGTTTAAGACAATCTTGATGTATTTTGATACTTTGACAACGATTTTTCCAGTAGCTTAGAAGAAAACGATGGTTTTTCTTTGGTCGTTACAGTATGGTAGAAAACAAAATTTCGTTAATTTTATTTTTTTTTTGAATAAGATTGGCTTTTCATAGCTGTTTAAGACAATCTTGATGTAGTTTGATACTTTGACAACGATTTTTCCAGTAGTTTAGAAGAAAACGATGTTTTTTTTATTTGGTCGTTACAGTACGAAAGAATAAAAATGCTGTTATCTCCGTCAATATTATTTTTTTTTTCGATTTAGATTGGCTTTTCATAGCTGTTTAAGACAATCTTGATGTATTTTGATACTTTGACAACGATTTTTCCAGTAGCTTAGAAGAAAACGATGTTTTTTTCTTTGGTCGTTCCAGTATGATAGAAAACAAAATTTCGTTAATTTTAATTTTTTTTTCGATTTAGATTTGCTTTTCATAGCTGTTTAAGACAATCTTGATGTATTTTGATACTTTGACAACGATTTTTCCAGTAGCTTAGAAGAAAACGATGTTTTTCTTAGGTCGTTACAGTATGATAGAAAACAAAATTTAATTAATTTTAATTTTTTTTTAATAAGATTGGCTTTTCATAGCTGTTTAAGACAATCTTGATGTATTTTGATACTTTGACAACGATTTTTCCAGTAGTTTAGAAGAAAACGATGTTTTTTTTTATTTGGTCGTTACAGTACGAAAGAAAAAAAAATGCTGTTATCTCCGTCAATATTAATTTTTTTCGATTTAGATTTGCTTTTCATAGCTGTTTAAGACAATCTTGATGTATTTTGATACTTTGACAACGATTTTTCCAGTAGCTTAGAAGAAAACGATGTTTTTTTCTTTGGTCGTTACAGTATGATAAAACAAAATTTCGTTAATTTTAATTTTTTTTTTCGATTTAGATTTGCTTTTCATAGCTGTTTAAGACAATCTTGATGTATTTTGATACTTTGACAACGATTTTTCCAGTAGTTTAGAAGAAAACGATGTTTTTTTTCTTTGGTCATTACAGTATGAAAGATAAAAAAATTTCGTTAATATTAATATTTTTGAATAAGATTGGCTTTTCATAGCTGTTTAAGATAATCTTGATGTATTTTGATACTTCGACAACGATTTTTCCAGTAGCTAAGAAGAAAATGATGTTTTTTTTCTTAGGTCGTTACAGTATGATAAACAACAAAATTTCGTTTATATTAATTTTTTTTAATAAGATTGGCTTTTCATAGCTATTTAAGACAATCTTGATGTATTTTGATACTTTGACAACGATTTTTCCAGTAGCTAAGAAGAAAACGATGTTTTTTTTCTTAGGTCGTTACAGTATGATAAACAACAAAATTTCGTTAATTTTAATTTTTTTGAATAAGATTGGCTTTTCATAGCTGTTTAAGACAATCTTGATGTATTTTGATACTTTGACAACGATTTTTCCAGTAGTTTAGATGAAAACGATGTTTTTTTTTCTTTGGTCGTTACAGTACGAATGAAAAAAAAATGCTGTTATCTCCGTCAATATTAATTTTTTTCGATTTAGATTGGCTTTTCATAGCTGTTTAAGACAATCTTGATGTATTTTGATACTTTGACAACGATTTTTCCAGTAATTTAGAAGAAAACGCTGTTTTTTTTTTATTTGGTCGTTACAGTACGAAAGAAAAAAAAATGCTGTTATCTACGTCAATTTTAATTTTTTTCGATTTAGATTGGCTTTTCATAGCTGTTTAAGACAATCTTGATGTATTTTGATACTTTGACAACGATTTTTCCAGTAGCTTAGAAGAAAACGATGTTTTTTCTTTGGTCGTTACAGTATAATAGAAAACAAAATTTCGTTAATTTTAAATTTTTGAATAAGATTGGCTTTTTATAGCTGTTTAAGACAATCTTGATGTATTTTGATACTTTGACAACGATTTTTCCAGTAGTTTAGAAGAAAACGATGTTTTTTTTTTCTTTGGTCGTTACAGTACGATAGAAAAAAAAAAGCTGTCAACTCCGTCAATGTTAATTTTGTTTCAATTTAGATTTGCTTTTCATAGCTGTTTAAGACAATCTTGATGTATTTTGATACTTTGACAACGATTTTTCCAGTAGCTAAGAAGAAAACGATGTTTTTTTTCTTAGGTCGTTACAGTATGATAGACAACAAAATTTCGTTAATTTTTTTTTTTTTGAATAAGATTGGCTTTTCATAGCTGTTTAAGACAATCTTGATGTATTTTGATACTTTGACAACGATTTTTCCAGTAGTTTAGAAGAAAACGATGTTTTTTTTTATTTGGTCGTTACAGTACGAAAGAAAAAAAAATGCTGTTATCTCCGTCAATATTAATTTTTTTCGATTTAGATTGGCTTTTCATAGCTGTTTAAGACAATCTTGATGTATTTTGATACTTTGACAACGATTTTTCCAGTAATTTAGAAGAAAACGCTGTTTTTTTTTTCTTTGGTCGTTACAGTACGATAGAAAAAAAAAAGCTGTCAACTCCGTCAATGTTAATTTTATTTCGATTTATATTTGCTTTTCATAGCTGTTTAAGACAATCTTGATGTATTTTGATACTTTGACAACGATTTTTCCAGTAGTTTAGAAGGAAACGATGTTTTTTTTTTCTTTGGTCGTTACAGTACGAATGAAAACAAATGCTGTTATCTCCGTCAATATTAATTTTTTTTCGATTTAGATTGGCTTTTCATAGCTGTTTAATACAATCTTGATGTATTTTGATACTTTGACAACGATTTTTCCAGTAGCTTAGAAGAAAACGATGGTTTTTCTTTGGTCGTTACAGTATGGTAGAAAACAAAATTTCGTTAATTTTATTTTTTTTTTGAATAAGATTGGCTTTTCATAGCTGTTTAAGACAATCTTGATGTAGTTTAATACTTTGACAACGATTTTTCCAGTAGTTTAGAAGAAAACGATGTTTTTTTTATTTGGTCGTTACAGTACGAAAGAATAAAAATGCTGTTATCTCCGTCAATATTATTTTTTTTTTCGATTTAGATTGGCTTTTCATAGCTGTTTAAGACAATCTTGATGTATTTTGATACTTTGACAACGATTTTTCCAGTAGCTTAGAAGAAAACGATGTTTTTTTCTTTGGTCGTTCCAGTATGATAGAAAACAAAATTTCGTTAATTTTAATTTTTTTTTCGATTTAGATTTGCTTTTCATAGCTGTTTAAGACAATCTTGATGTATTTTGATACTTTGACAACGATTTTTCCAGTAGCTTAGAAGAAAACGATGTTTTTCTTTGGTCGTTACAGTATGATAGAAAACAAAATTTAATTAATTTTAATTTTTTTTTAATAAGATTGGCTTTTCATAGCTGTTTAAGACAATCTTGATGTATTTTGATACTTTGACAACGATTTTTCCAGTAGTTTAGAAGAAAACGATGTTTTTTTTTATTTGGTCGTTACAGTACGAAAGAAAAAAAAATGCTGTTATCTCCGTCAATATTAATTTTTTTCGATTTAGATTTGCTTTTCATAGCTGTTTAAGACAATCTTGATGTATTTTGATACTTTGACAACGATTTTTCCAGTAGCTTAGAAGAAAACGATGTTTTTTTCTTTGGTCGTTACAGTATGATAAAACAAAATTTCGTTAATTTTAATTTTTTTTTTCGATTTAGATTTGCTTTTCATAGCTGTTTAAGACAATCTTGATGTATTTTGATACTTTGACAACGATTTTTCCAGTAGTTTAGAAGAAAACGATGTTTTTTTTCTTTGGTCATTACAGTATGAAAGATAAAAAAATTTCGTTAATATTAATATTTTTGAATAAGATTGGCTTTTCATAGCTGTTTAAGATAATCTTGATGTATTTTGATACTTCGACAACGATTTTTCCAGTAGCTAAGAAGAAAACGATGTTTTTTTTCTTAGGTCGTTACAGTATGATAAACAACAAAATTTCGTTTATATTAATTTTTTTTAATAAGATTGGCTTTTCATAGCTATTTAAGACAATCTTGATGTATTTTGATACTTTGACAACGATTTTTCCAGTAGCTAAGAAGAAAACGATGTTTTTTTTCTTAGGTCGTTACAGTATGATAAACAACAAAATTTCGTTAATTTTAATTTTTTTGAATAAGATTGGCTTTTCATAGCTGTTTAAGACAATCTTGATGTATTTTGATACTTTGACAACGATTTTTCCAGTAGTTTAGATGAAAACGATGTTTTTTTTTCTTTGGTCGTTACAGTACGAATGAAAAAAAAATGCTGTTATCTCCGTCAATATTAATTTTTTTCGATTTAGATTGGCTTTTCATAGCTGTTTAAGACAATCTTGATGTATTTTGATACTTTGACAACGATTTTTCCAGTAATTTAGAAGAAAACGCTGTTTTTTTTTTATTTGGTCGTTACAGTACGAAAGAAAAAAAAATGCTGTTATCTACGTCAATTTTAATTTTTTTCGATTTAGATTGGCTTTTCATAGCTGTTTAAGACAATCTTGATGTATTTTGATACTTTGACAACGATTTTTCCAGTAGCTTAGAAGAAAACGATGTTTTTTCTTTGGTCGTTACAGTATAATAGAAAACAAAATTTCGTTAATTTTAATTTTTTTTTGAATAAGATTGGCTTTTTATAGCTGTTTAAGACAATCTTGATGTATTTTGATACTTTGACAACGATTTTTCCAGTAGTTTAGAAGAAAACGATGTTTTTTTTTCTTTGGTCGTTACAGTATGAAAGATAAAAAAATTTCGGTAATATTAATTTTTTTTTAATAAGATTGGCTTTTCATAGCTGTTTAAGACAATCTTGATGTATTTTGATTCTTTGGCAACGATTTTTCCAGTAGCTAAGAAAAAAACGCTGTTTTTTTTCTTAGGTCGTTACAGTATGATAGAAAACAAAATTTCGTTAATTTTAATTTTTTTTTTGAATAAGATTGGATTTTTATAGCTGTTTAAGACAATCTTGATGTATTTTGATACTTTGACAACGATTTTTCCAGTAGCTTAGAAGAAAACGATGTATTTTTTTATTTGGTCGTTACAGTACGAAAGAAAAAAAAATGCTGTTATCTCCGTCAATATTAATTTTATTCGATTTAGATTGGCTTTTCATAGCTGTTTAAGACAATCTTGATGTATTTTGATACTTTCACAACGTTTTTTGCAGTAGCTTAGAAGAAAACGATGTTTTTTTCTTTGGTCGTTCCAGTATAATAGAAAACAAAATTTCGTTAATTTTAATTTTTTTTTTGAATAAGATTGGCTTTTCATAGCTGTTTAAGACAATCTTGATGTATTTTGATACTTTGACAACGATTTTTGCAGTAGCTTAGAAGAAAACGATGTTTTTTTCTTTGGTCGTTCCAGTATAATAGAAAACAAAATTTCGTTAATTTTAATTTTTTTTTGAATAAGATTGGCTTTTTATAGCTGTTTAAGACAATCTTGATGTATTTTGATTCTTTGACAACGATTTTTCCAGTAATTTAGAAGAAAACGCTGTTTTTTTTTTCTTTGGTCGTTACAGTACGAAAGAAAAAAAAAAGCTGTCAACTCCGTCAATGTTAATTTTATTTCGATTTATATTTGCTTTTCATAGCTGTTTAAGACAATCTTGATGTATTTTGATACTTTGACAACGATTTTTCCAGTAATTTAGAAGAAAACGCTGTTTTTTTTTTCTTTGGTCGTTACAGTACGATAGAAAAAAGAAGCTGTCAACTCCGTCAATGTTAATTTTATTTCGATTTATATTTGCTTTTCATAGCTGTTTAAGACAATCTTGATGTATTTTGATACTTTGACAACGATTTTTCCAGTAATTTAGAAGAAAACGCTGTTTTTTTTTTCTTTGGTCGTTACAGTACGATAGAAAAAAAAAAGCTGTCAACTCCGTCAATGTTAATTTTGTTTCGATTTAGATTTGCTTTTCATAGCTGTTTAAGACAATCTTGATGTGTTTTGATACTTTGACAACGATTTTTCCAGTAGTTTAGAAGAAAACGCTGTTTTTTTTTTCTTTGGTCGTTACAGTACGATAGAAAAAAAAAAAGCTGTCAACTCCGTCAATGTTAATTTTATTTCGATTTATATTTGCTTTTCATAGCTGTTTAAGACAATCTTGATGTATTTTGATACTTTGACAACGATTTTTCCAGTAGTTTAGAAGAAAACGCTGTTTTTTTTTCTTTGGTCGTTATAGTACGATAGAAAAAAAAAACCTGTCAACTCCGTCAATATTAATTTTTTTCGATTTAGATTGGCTTTTCATAGCTGTTTAAGACAATCTTGATGTATTTTGATACTTTGACAACGATTTTTCCAGTAATTTAGAAGAAAACGCTGTTTTTTTTTTCTTTGGTCGTTACAGTACGAAAGAAAAAAAAAAGCTGTCAACTCCGTCAATGTTAATTTTGTTTCGATTTAGATTTGCTTTTCATAGCTGTTTAAGACAATCTTGATGTATTTTGATACTTTGACAACGATTTTTCCAGTAGTTTAGAAGAAAACGATGTTTTTTTCTTTGGTCGTTACAGTATGATAGAAAACAAAATTTCGTTAATTTTAATTTTTTTTGAATAAGATTGGCTTTTCATAGCTGTTTAAGACAATCTTGATGTATTTTGATACTTTGACAACGATTTTTCCAGTAGCTTATAAGAAAACGATGTTTTTTTTCTTAGGTCGTTACAGTACGATAGAAAAAAAAAACTGTCAACTCCGTCAATATTAATTTTTTTCGATTTAGATTGGCTTTTCATAGCTGTTTAAGACAATCTTGATGTATTTTGATACTTTGACAACGATTTTTCCAGTAGCTTAGAAGAAAACGATGTTTTTTTTTTTTGGTCGTTACAGTATGAAAGAAAAAAAAAATAAGTTAATATTAATTTTTTTTAATAAGAGTGGCTTTTCATAGCTGTTTAAGACAATCTTGGTATATTTTGATACTTTGACAACGATTTTTCCAGTAGCTTAGAAGAAAACGATGTTTTTTTTCTTTGGTCGTTACAGTACGAAAGAAAAAAAAATGCTGTTATCTCCGTCAATATTAAATTTTTTCGATTTAGATTGACTTTTCATAGCTGTTTTAGACAATCTTGATGTATTTTGATACTTTGACAACGATTTTTCCAGTAGCTTAGAAGAAAACGATGTTTTTTTTCTTTGGTCGTTACAGTACAAAAGAAAAAAAAATGCTGTTAACTAAGTCAATGTTAATTTTTTTCGATTTAGATTGGCTTTTCATAGCTGCTTAAGACAATCTTGATGTATTTTGATACTTTGACAACGATTTTTCCAGTAGCTTAGAAGAAAACGATGTTTTTTCTTTGGTCGTTACAGTATGATAGAAAACAAAATTTCGTTAATTTTATTTTTTTTGAATAAGATTGGCTTTTCATAGCTGTTTAAGACAATCTTGATGTATTTTGATACTTTGACAACGATTTTTCCAGTAGTTTAGAAGAAAACGATGTTTTTTTTTATTTGGTCGTTACAGTACGAAAGAAAAAAAAATGCTGTTATCTCCGTCAATATTAATTTTTTTTTCGATTATGATTGGCTTTTCATAGCTGTTTAAGACAATCTTGATGTATTTTGATACTTTGACAACGATTTTTCCAGTAGCTTAGAAGAAAACGATGTTTTTTTCTTTGGTCGTTACAGTATGATAGAAAACAAAATTTCGTTAATTTTAATTTTTTTTCGATTTAGATTTGCTTTTCATAGCTGTTTAAGACAATCTTGATGTATTTTGATACTTTGACAACGATTTTTCCAGTAATTTAGAAGAAAACGCTGTTTTTTTTTCTTTGGTCGTTACAGTACGATAGAAAAAAAAAAGCTGTCAACTCCGTCAATGTTAATTTTGTTTCGATTTAGATTTGCTTTTCATAGCTGCTTAAGACAATCTTGATGTATTTTGATACTTTGACAATGATTTTTCCAGTAGCTTAGAAGAAAACGATGTTTTTTCTTTGGTCGTTACAGTACGAAAAAAAAAAAAATGCTGTTATCTCCGTAAATGTTAATTTTTTTCGATTTAGATTGGCTTTTCATAGCTGTTTAAGACAATCTTGATGTATTTTGATAATTTGACAACGATTTTTCCAGTAGCTTAGAAGAAAACGATGTTTTTTTTCTTAGGTCGTTAAAGTATGATAGAAAAAAAAATTTCGTTAATATTAATTTTTTTTGAATAAGATTGGCTTTTCATAGCTGTTTAAGACAATCTTGATGTATTTTAATACTTTGACAACGATTTTTCCAGTAGCTTAGAAGAAAACGATGTTTTTTCTTTGGTCGTTACAGTATGATAGAAAACAAAATTTCGTTAATTTTAATTTTTTTTCGATTTAGATTTGCTTTTCATAGCTGTTTAAGACAATCTTGATGTATTTTGATACTTTGACAACGATTTTTCCAGTAATTTAGAAGAAAACGCTGTTTTTTTTTCTTTGGTCGTTACAGTACGATAGAAAAAAAAAAGCTGTCAACTCAGTCAATGTTAATTTTGTTTCGATTTAGATTAGCTTTTCATAGCTGTTTAAGACAATCTTGATGTATTTTGATAATTTGACAACGATTTTTCCAGTAGCTTAGAAGAAAACGATGTTTTTTTTCTTAGGTCGTTAAAGTATGATAGAAAAAAAAATTTCGTTAATATTAATTTTTTTTGAATAAGATTGGCTTTTCATAGCTGTTTAAGACAATCTTGATGTATTTTAATACTTTGACAACGATTTTTCCAGTAGCTTAGAAGAAAACGATGTTTTTTCTTTGGTCGTTACAGAATGATAGAAAACAAAATTTCGTTAATTTTTTTTTTTTTGAATAAGATTGGCTTTTCATAGCTGTTTAAGACAATCTTGATGTATTTTGATACTTTGGCAACGATTTTTCCAGTAGCTAAGAAAAAAACGATGTTTTTTTTCTTAGGTCGTTAAAGTATGATAGAAAAAAAAATTTCGTTAATATTAATTTTTTTTGAATAAGATTGGCTTTTCATAGCTGTTTAAGACAATCTTGATGTATTTTAATACTTTGACAATGATTTTTCCAGTAGCTTAGAAGAAAACGATGTTTTTTCTTTGGTCGTTACAGTATGATAGAAAACAAAATTTCGTTAATTTTAATTTTCTTCGATTTAGATTTGCTTTTCATAGCTGTTTAAGACAATCTTGATGTATTTTGATACTTTGACAACGATTTTTCCAGTAATTTAGAAGAAAACGCTGTTTTTTTTTTCTTTGGTCGTTACAGTACGATAGAAAAAAAAAAGCTGTCAACTCCGTCAATGTTAATTTTGATTCGATTTAGATTAGCTTTTCATAGCTGTTTAAGACAATCTTGATGTATTTTGATAATTTGACAACGATTTTTCCAGTAGCTTAGAAGAAAACGATGTTTTTTTTCTTAGGTCGTTAAAGTATGATAGAAAAAAAAATTTCGTTAATATTAATTTTTTTTGAATAAGATTGGCTTTTCATAGCTGTTTAAGACAATCTTGATGTATTTTAATACTTTGACAACGATTTTTCCAGTAGCTTAGAAGAAAACGATGTATTTTTTTATTTGGTCGTTACAGTACGAAAGAAAAAAAAATGCTGTTATCTCCGTCAATATTAATTTTTTTCGATTTAGATTGGCTTTTCATAGCTGTTTAAGACAATCTTGATGTATTTTGATACTTTCACAACGTTTTTTGCAGTAGCTTAGAAGAAAACGATGTTTTTTTCTTTGGTCGTTCCAGTATAATAGAAAACAAAATTTCGTTAATTTTAATTTTTTTTTTGAATAAGATTGGCTTTTCATAGCTGTTTAAGACAATCTTGATGTATTTTGATACTTTGACAACGATTTTTGCAGTAGCTTAGAAGAAAACGATGTTTTTTTCTTTGGTCGTTCCAGTATAATAGAAAACAAAATTTCGTTAATTTTAATTTTTTTTGAATAAGATTGGCTTTTTATAGCTGTTTAAGACAATCTTGATGTTTTTGATTCTTTGACAACGATTTTTCCAGTAATTTAGAAGAAAACGCTGTTTTTTTTTTCTTTGGTCGTTACAGTACGAAAGAAAAAAAAAAGCTGTCAACTCCGTCAATGTTAATTTTATTTCGATTTATATTTGCTTTTCATAGCTGTTTAAGACAATCTTGATGTATTTTGATACTTTGACAACGATTTTTCCAGTAATTTAGAAGAAAACGCTGTTTTTTTTTCTTTGGTCGTTACAGTACGATAGAAAAAAGAAGCTGTCGACTCCGTCAATGTTAATTTTATTTCGATTTATATTTGCTTTTCATAGCTGTTTAAGACAATCTTGATGTATTTTGATACTTTGACAACGATTTTTCCAGTAATTTAGAAGAAAACGCTGTTTTTTTTTTCTTTGGTCGTTACAGTACGAAAGAAAAAAAAAAGCTGTCAACTCCGTCAATGTTAATTTTGTTTCGATTTAGATTTGCTTTTCATAGCTGTTTAAGACAATCTTGATGTATTTTGATACTTTGACAACGATTTTTCCAGTAGTTTAGAAGAAAACGATGTTTTTTTCTTTGGTCGTTACAGTATGATAGAAAACAAAATTTCGTTAATTTTAATTTTTTTTGAATAAGATTGGCTTTTCATAGCTGTTTAAGACAATCTTGATGTATTTTGATACTTTGACAACGATTTTTCCAGTAGCTTATAAGAAAACGATGTTTTTTTTCTTAGGTCGTTACAGTACGATAGAAAAAAAAAAACTGTCAACTCCGTCAATATTAATTTTTTTCGATTTAGATTGGCTTTTCATAGCTATTTAAGACAATCTTGATGTATTTTGATACTTTGACAACGATTTTTCCAGTAGCTTAGAAGAAAACGATGTTTTTTTTTTTTGGTCGTTACAGTACGAAAGAAAAAAAAATGCTGTTAACTCCGTCAATGTTAATTTTTTTTCGATTTAGATTGGCGTTTCATAGCTGTTTAAGACAATCTTGATGTATTTTGATTCTTTGACAACGATTTTTCCAGTAGTTTAGAAGAAAACGCTGTTTTTTTTTTCTTTGGTCGTTACAGTACGATAGAAAAAAAAAAGCTGTCAACTCCGTCAATGTTAATTTTGTTTCGATTTAGATTTGCTTTTCATAGCTGTTTAAGACAATCTTGATGTATTTTGATACTTTGACAACGATTTTTCCAGTAGTTTAGAAGAAAACGATGTTTTTTTCTTTGGTCGTTACAGTATGATAGAAAACAAAATTTCGTTAATTTTTTTTTTTTTTGAATAAGATTGGCTTTTCATAGCTGTTTAAGACAATCTTGATGTATTTTGATACTTTGGCAACGATTTTTCCAGTAGCTAAGAAAAAAACGATGTTTTTTTTCTTAGGTCGTTAAAGTATGATAGAAAAAAAAATTTCGTTAATATTAATTTTTTTCGATTTAGATTGGCTTTTCATAGCTGTCTAAGACAATCTTGATGTATTTTGATACTTTGACAACGATTTTTCCAGTAGCTTAGAAGAAAACGATGTTTTTTTTCTTAGGTCGTTAAAGTATGATAGAAAAAAAAATTTCGTTAATATTAATTTTTTTTGAATAAGATTGGCTTTTCATAGCTGTTTAAGACAATCTTGATGTATTTTGATACTTTGACAACGATTTTTGCAGTAGCTTAGAAGAAAACGATGTTTTTTTCTTTGGTCGTTCCAGTATAATAGAAAACAAAATTTCGTTAATTTTAATTTTTTTTGAATAAGATTGGCTTTTTATAGCTGTTTAAGACAATCTTGATGTATTTTGATTCTTTGACAACGATTTTTCCAGCAATTTAGAAGAAAACGCTGTTTTTTTTTTCTTTGGTCGTTACAGTACGAAAGAAAAAAAAAAGCTGTCAACTCCGTCAATGTTAATTTTATTTCGATTTATATTTGCTTTTCATAGCTGTTTAAGACAATCTTGATGTATTTTGATTCTTTGACAACGATTTTTCCAGTAGTTTAGAAGAAAACGCTGTTTTTTTTTCTTTGGTCGTTATAGTACGATAGAAAAAAAAAACCTGTCAACTCCGTCAATATTAATTTTTTTCGATTTAGATTGGCTTTTCATAGCTGTTTAAGACAATCTTGATGTATTTTGATACTTTGACAACGATTTTTCCAGTAATTTAGAAGAAAACGCTGTTTTTTTTTTCTTTGGTCGTTACAGTACGAAAGAAAAAAAAAAGCTGTCAACTCCGTCAATGTTAATTTTGTTTCGATTTAGATTTGCTTTTCATAGCTGTTTAAGACAATCTTGATGTATTTTGATACTTTGACAACGATTTTTCCAGTAGTTTAGAAGAAAACGATGTTTTTTCTTTGGTCGTTACAATATGATAGAAAACAAAATTTCGTTAATTTTAATTTTTTTTGAATAAGATTGGCTTTTCATAGCTGTTTAAGACAATCTTGATGTATTTTGATACTTTGACAACGATTTTTCCAGTAGCTTAGAAGAAAACGATGTTTTTTTTCTTTGGTCGTTACAGTACGAATGAAAAAAAAGTGCTGTTATCTCCGTCAATATTAATTTTTTTTCGATTTAGATTGGCTTTTCATAGCTGTTTAAGACAATCTTGATGTATTTTGATACTTTGACAACGATTTTTCCAGTAGCTTAGAAGAAAACGCTGTTTTTTTTTTTCTTTGGTCGTTACAGTACGATAGAAAAAAAAAGCTGTCAACTCCGTCAATATTAATTTTTTTCGATTTAGATTGGCTTTTCATAGCTGTTTAAGACAATTTTGATGTATTTTGATACTTTGACAACGATTTTTCCAGTAATTTAGAAGAAAACGCTGTTTTTTTTCTGTAGTCGTTACAGTACGATAGAAAAAAAAAAAGCTGTCAACTCCGTCAATGTTAATTTTATTTAGATTTAGATTTGCTTTTCATAGCTGTTTAAGACAATCTTGATGTATTTTGATACTTTGACAACGATTTTTCCAGTAGTTTAGAAGAAAACGATGTTTTTTTCTTTGGTCGTTACAGTATGATAGAAAACAACATTTCGTTAATTTTAATTTTTTTTTAATAAGATTGGCTTTTCATAGCTGTTTAAGACAATCTTGATGTATTTTGATACTTTGACAACGATTTTTCCAGTAGCTTAGAAGAGAACGATGTTTTTTTTCTTTGGTCGTTACAGTACGAAAGAAAAAAAAATGCTGTTATCTCCGTCAATGTTAATTTTTTTCGATTTAGATTGGCTTTTCATAGCTGTCTAAGACAATCTTGATGTATTTTGATACTTTGACAACGATTTTTCCAGTAGTTTAGAAGAAAACGATGTTTTTTTCTTTGGTCGTTACAGTATGATAGAAAACAAAATTTCGTTAATTTTAATTTTTTTTGAATAAGATTGGCTTTTCATAGCTGTTTAAGACAATCTTGATGTATTTTGATACTTTGACAACGATTTTTCCAGTAGCTTATAAGAAAACGATGTTTTTTTTCTTAGGTCGTTACAGTACGATAGAAAAAAAAAAACTGTCAACTCCGTCAATATTAATTTTTTTCGATTTAGATTGGCTTTTCATAGCTATTTAAGACAATCTTGATGTATTTTGAGACTTTGACAACGATTTTTCCAGTAGTTTAGAAGAAAACGATGTTTTTTTCTTTGGTCGTTACAGTATGATAGAAAACAAAATTTCGTTAATTTTAATTTTTTTTGAATAAGATTGGCTTTTCATAGCTGTTTAAGACAATCTTGATGTATTTTGATACTTTGACAACGATTTTTCCAGTAATTTAGAAGAAAACGCTGTTTTTTTTTTCTTTGGTCGTTACAGTACGAAAGAAAAAAAAAAGCTGTCAACTCCGTCAATGTTAATTTTGTTTCGATTTAGATTTGCTTTTCATAGCTGTTTAAGACAATCTTGATGTATTTTGATACTTTGACAACGATTTTTCCAGTAGTTTAGAAGAAAACGATGTTTTTTTCTTTGGTCGTTACAGTATGATAGAAAACAAAATTTCGTTAATTTTAATTTTTTTTGAATAAGATTGGCTTTTCATAGCTGTTTAAGACAATCTTGATGTATTTTGATACTTTGACAACGATTTTTCCAGTAGCTTATAAGAAAACGATGTTTTTTTTCTTAGGTCGTTACAGTACGATAGAAAAAAAAAAACTGTCAACTCCGTCAATATTAATTTTTTTCGATTTAGATTGGCTTTTCATAGCTATTTAAGACAATCTTGATGTATTTTGATACTTTGACAACGATTTTTCCAGTAGCTTAGAAGAAAACGATGTTTTTTTTTTTTGGTCGTTACAGTACGAAAGAAAAAAAAATGCTGTTAACTCCGTCAATGTTAATTTTTTTTCGATTTAGATTGGCGTTTCATAGCTGTTTAAGACAATCTTGATGTATTTTGATTCTTTGACAACGATTTTTCCAGTAGTTTAGAAGAAAACGCTGTTTTTTTTTTCTTTGGTCGTTACAGTACGATAGAAAAAAAAAAGCTGTCAACTCCGTCAATGTTAATTTTGTTTCGATTTAGATTTGCTTTTCATAGCTGTTTAAGACAATCTTGATGTATTTTGATACTTTGACAACGATTTTTCCAGTAGTTTAGAAGAAAACGATGTTTTTTTCTTTGGTCGTTACAGTATGATAGAAAACAAAATTTCGTTAATTTTTTTTTTTTTTGAATAAGATTGGCTTTTCATAGCTGTTTAAGACAATCTTGATGTATTTTGATACTTTGGCAACGATTTTTCCAGTAGCTAAGAAAAAAACGATGTTTTTTTTCTTAGGTCGTTAAAGTATGATAGAAAAAAAAATTTCGTTAATATTAATTTTTTTCGATTTAGATTGGCTTTTCATAGCTGTCTAAGACAATCTTGATGTATTTTGATACTTTGACAACGATTTTTCCAGTAGCTTAGAAGAAAACGATGTTTTTTTTCTTAGGTCGTTAAAGTATGATAGAAAAAAAAATTTCGTTAATATTAATTTTTTTTGAATAAGATTGGCTTTTCATAGCTGTTTAAGACAATCTTGATGTATTTTGATACTTTGACAACGATTTTTGCAGTAGCTTAGAAGAAAACGATGTTTTTTTCTTTGGTCGTTCCAGTATAATAGAAAACAAAATTTCGTTAATTTTAATTTTTTTTGAATAAGATTGGCTTTTTATAGCTGTTTAAGACAATCTTGATGTATTTTGATTCTTTGACAACGATTTTTCCAGCAATTTAGAAGAAAACGCTGTTTTTTTTTTCTTTGGTCGTTACAGTACGAAAGAAAAAAAAAAGCTGTCAACTCCGTCAATGTTAATTTTATTTCGATTTATATTTGCTTTTCATAGCTGTTTAAGACAATCTTGATGTATTTTGATTCTTTGACAACGATTTTTCCAGTAGTTTAGAAGAAAACGCTGTTTTTTTTTCTTTGGTCGTTATAGTACGATAGAAAAAAAAAACCTGTCAACTCCGTCAATATTAATTTTTTTCGATTTAGATTGGCTTTTCATAGCTGTTTAAGACAATCTTGATGTATTTTGATACTTTGACAACGATTTTTCCAGTAATTTAGAAGAAAACGCTGTTTTTTTTTTCTTTGGTCGTTACAGTACGAAAGAAAAAAAAAAGCTGTCAACTCCGTCAATGTTAATTTTGTTTCGATTTAGATTTGCTTTTCATAGCTGTTTAAGACAATCTTGATGTATTTTGATACTTTGACAACGATTTTTCCAGTAGTTTAGAAGAAAACGATGTTTTTTCTTTGGTCGTTACAATATGATAGAAAACAAAATTTCGTTAATTTTAATTTTTTTTGAATAAGATTGGCTTTTCATAGCTGTTTAAGACAATCTTGATGTATTTTGATACTTTGACAACGATTTTTCCAGTAGCTTAGAAGAAAACGATGTTTTTTTTCTTTGGTCGTTACAGTACGAATGAAAAAAAAGTGCTGTTATCTCCGTCAATATTAATTTTTTTTCGATTTAGATTGGCTTTTCATAGCTGTTTAAGACAATCTTGATGTATTTTGATACTTTGACAACGATTTTTCCAGTAGCTTAGAAGAAAACGCTGTTTTTTTTTTCTTTGGTCGTTACAGTACGATAGAAAAAAAAAGCTGTCAACTCCGTCAATATTAATTTTTTTCGATTTAGATTGGCTTTTCATAGCTGTTTAAGACAATTTTGATGTATTTTGATACTTTGACAACGATTTTTCCAGTAATTTAGAAGAAAACGCTGTTTTTTTTCTGTAGTCGTTACAGTACGATAGAAAAAAAAAAAGCTGTCAACTCCGTCAATGTTAATTTTATTTAGATTTAGATTTGCTTTTCATAGCTGTTTAAGACAATCTTGATGTATTTTGATACTTTGACAACGATTTTTCCAGTAGTTTAGAAGAAAACGATGTTTTTTTCTTTGGTCGTTACAGTATGATAGAAAACAACATTTCGTTAATTTTAATTTTTTTTTAATAAGATTGGCTTTTCATAGCTGTTTAAGACAATCTTGATGTATTTTGATACTTTGACAACGATTTTTCCAGTAGCTTAGAAGAGAACGATGTTTTTTTTCTTTGGTCGTTACAGTACGAAAGAAAAAAAAATGCTGTTATCTCCGTCAATGTTAATTTTTTTCGATTTAGATTGGCTTTTCATAGCTGTCTAAGACAA
Source organism: Ptychoptera albimana (assembly GCA_961205885.1). Classification (NCBI taxonomy): domain Eukaryota; kingdom Metazoa; phylum Arthropoda; class Insecta; order Diptera; family Ptychopteridae; genus Ptychoptera; species Ptychoptera albimana. The sequence goes on from OY540806.1 coordinate 8,118,656, forward strand.
TCTTGATGTATTTTGATACTTTGACAACGATTTTTCCAGTAGTTTAGAAGAAAACGATGTTTTTTTTCTTTGGTCGTTACAGTATGAAAGAAAAAAAAATACGTTAATATTAATTTTTTTTAATAAGAGTGGCTTTTCATAGCTGTTTAAGACAATCTTGGTATATTTTGATACTTTGACAACGATTTTTCTAGAAGTTTAGAAGAAAACGATGTTTTTTTTCTTTGGTCATTACAGTATGAAAGATCAAAAAATTTCGTTAATAGTAATTTTTTGAATAAGATTGGCTTTTCATAGCTGTTTAAGACAATCTTGATGTATTTTGATACTTTGACAACGATTTTTCCAGTAGCTAAGAAGAAAACGAGGTTTTTTTTCTTAGGTCGTTACAGTATGATAGACAACAAAATTTCGTTAATTTTTTTTTTTTTTAATAAGATTGGCTTTTCATAGCTGTTTAAGACAATCTTGATGTATTTTGATACTTTGACAACGATTTTTCCAGTAGCTTAGAAGAGAACGATGTTTTTTTTCTTTGGTCGTTACAGTACGAAAGAAAAAAAAATGCTGTTATCTCCGTCAATGTTAATTTTTTTCGATTTAGATTGGCTTTTCATAGCTGTCTAAGACAATCTTGATGTATTTTGAGACTTTGACAACGATTTTTCCAGTAGTTTAGAAGAAAACGATGTTTTTTTTCTTTGGTCGTTACAGTATGAAAGAAAAAAAAAATACGTTAATATTAATTTTTTTTAATAAGAGTGGCTTTTCATAGCTGTTTAAGACAATCTTGGTATATTTTGATACTTTGACAACGATTTTTCTAGAAGTTTAGAAGAAAACGATGTTTTTTTTCTTTGGTCATTACAGTATGAAAGATCAAAAAATTTCGTTAATAGTAATTTTTTGAATAAGATTGGCTTTTCATAGCTGTTTAAGACAATCTTGATGTATTTTGATACTTTGACAACGATTTTTCCAGTAGCTAAGAAGAAAACGATGTTTTTTTTCTTAGGTCGTTACAGTATGATAGACAACAAAATTTCGTTAATTTTTTTTTTTTTGAATAAGATTGGCTTTTCATAGCTGTTTAAGACAATCTTGATGTATTTTGATACTTTGACAACGATTTTTCCAGTAGTTTAGAAGAAAACGATGTTTTTTTTTATTTGGTCGTTACAGTACGAAAGAAAAAAAAATGCTGTTATCTCCGTCAATATTAATTTTTTTCGATTTAGATTGGCTTTTCATAGCTGTTTAAGACAATCTTGATGTATTTTGATACTTTGACAACGATTTTTCCAGTAGTTTAGAAGAAAACGCTGTTTTTTTTTTCTTTGGTCGTTACAGTACGAAAGAAAAAAAAATGCTGTTATCTCCGTCAATGTTAATTTTATTTAGATTTAGATTTGCTTTTCATAGCTGTTTAAGACAATCTTGATGTATTTTGATACTTTGACAACGATTTTTCCAGTAGTTTAGAAGAAAACGATGTTTTTTTCTTTGGTCGTTACAGTATGATAGAAAACAACATTTCGTTAATTTTAATTTTTTTTTAATAAGATTGGCTTTTCATAGCTGTTTAAGACAATCTTGATGTATTTTGATACTTTGACAACGATTTTTCCAGTAGCTTAGAAGAGAACGATGTTTTTTTTCTTTGGTCGTTACAGTACGAAAGAAAAAAAAATGCTGTTATCTCCGTCAATGTTAATTTTTTTCGATTTAGATTGGCTTTTCATAGCTGTCTAAGACAATCTTGATGTATTTTGATACTTTGACAACGATTTTTCCAGTAGTTTAAAAGAAAACGATGTTTTTTTTCTTTGGTCGTTACAGTATGAAAGAAAAAAAAATACGTTAATATTAATTTTTTTTAATAAGAGTGGCTTTTCATAGCTGTTTAAGACAATCTTGGTATATTTTGATACTTTGACAACGATTTTTCTAGAAGTTTAGAAGAAAACGACGTTTTTTTTCTTTGGTCATTACAGTATGAAAGATCAAAAAATTTCGTTAATAGTAATTTTTTGAATAAGATTGGCTTTTCATAGCTGTTTAAGACAATCTTGATGTATTTTGATACTTTGACAACGATTTTTCCAGTAGCTAAGAAGAAAACGATGTTTTTTTTCTTAGGTCGTTACAGTATGATAGACAACAAAATTTCGTTAATTTTTTTTTTTTAATAAGATTGGCTTTTCATAGCTGTCTAAGACAATCTTGATGTATTTTGAGACTTTGACAACGATTTTTCCAGTAGTTTAGAAGAAAACGATGTTTTTTTTCTTTGGTCGTTACAGTATGAAAGAAAAAAAAAATACGTTAATATTAATTTTTTTTAATAAGAGTGGCTTTTCATAGCTGTTTAAGACAATCTTGGTATATTTTGATACTTTGACAACGATTTTTCTAGAAGTTTAGAAGAAAACGATGTTTTTTTTCTTTGGTCATTACAGTATGAAAGATCAAAAAATTTCGTTAATAGTAATTTTTTGAATAAGATTGGCTTTTCATAGCTGTTTAAGACAATCTTGATGTATTTTGATACTTTGACAACGATTTTTCCAGTAGCTAAGAAGAAAACGATGTTTTTTTTCTTAGGTCGTTACAGTATGATAGACAACAAAATTTCGTTAATTTTTTTTTTTTTGAATAAGATTGGCTTTTCATAGCTGTTTAAGACAATCTTGATGTATTTTGATACTTTGACAACGATTTTTCCAGTAGTTTAGAAGAAAACGATGTTTTTTTCTTTGGTCGTTACAGTATGATAGAAAACAACATTTCGTTAATTTTAATTTTTTTTTAATAAGATTGGCTTTTCATAGCTGTTTAAGACAATCTTGATGTATTTTGATACTTTGACAACGATTTTTCCAGTAGCTTAGAAGAGAACGATGTTTTTTTTCTTTGGTCGTTACAGTACGAAAGAAAAAAAAATGCTGTTATCTCCGTCAATGTTAATTTTTTTCGATTTAGATTGGCTTTTCATAGCTGTCTAAGACAATCTTGATGTATTTTGATACTTTGACAACGATTTTTCCAGTAGTTTAAAAGAAAACGATGTTTTTTTTCTTTGGTCGTTACAGTATGAAAGAAAAAAAAATACGTTAATATTAATTTTTTTTAATAAGAGTGGCTTTTCATAGCTGTTTAAGACAATCTTGGTATATTTTGATACTTTGACAACGATTTTTCTAGAAGTTTAGAAAAAACGACGTTTTTTTTCTTTGGTCATTACAGTATGAAAGATCAAAAAATTTCGTTAATAGTAATTTTTTGAATAAGATTGGCTTTTCATAGCTGTTTAAGACAATCTTGATGTATTTTGATACTTTGACAACGATTTTTCCAGTAGCTAAGAAGAAAACGATGTTTTTTTTCTTAGGTCGTTACAGTATGATAGACAACAAAATTTCGTTAATTTTTTTTTTTTAATAAGATTGGCTTTTCATAGCTGTCTAAGACAATCTTGATGTATTTTGAGACTTTGACAACGATTTTTCCAGTAGTTTAGAAGAAAACGATGTTTTTTTTCTTTGGTCGTTACAGTATGAAAGAAAAAAAAAATACGTTAATATTAATTTTTTTTAATAAGAGTGGCTTTTCATAGCTGTTTAAGACAATCTTGGTATATTTTGATACTTTGACAACGATTTTTCTAGAAGTTTAGAAGAAAACGATGTTTTTTTTCTTTGGTCATTACAGTATGAAAGATCAAAAAATTTCGTTAATAGTAATTTTTTGAATAAGATTGGCTTTTCATAGCTGTTTAAGACAATCTTGATGTATTTTGATACTTTGACAACGATTTTTCCAGTAGCTAAGAAGAAAACGATGTTTTTTTTCTTAGGTCGTTACAGTATGATAGACAACAAAATTTCGTTAATTTTTTTTTTTTGAATAAGATTGGCTTTTCATAGCTGTTTAAGACAATCTTGATGTATTTTGATACTTTGACAACGATTTTTCCAGTAGTTTAGAAGAAAACGATGTTTTTTTTTATTTGGTCGTTACAGTACGAAAGAAAAAAAAATGCTGTTATCTCCGTCAATATTAATTTTTTTCGATTTAGATTGGCTTTTCATAGCTGTTTAAGACAATCTTGATGTATTTTGATACTTTGACAACGATTTTTCCAGTAGTTTAGAAGAAAACGCTGTTTTTTTTTTCTTTGGTCGTTACAGTACGATAGAAAAAAAAAAAGCTGTCAACTCCGTCAATGTTAATTTTATTTCGATTTATATTTGCTTTTCATAGCTGTTTAAGACAATCTTGATGTATTTTGATACTTTGACAACGATTTTTCCAGTAGTTTAGAAGAAAACGATGTTTTTTTCTTTGGTCGTTACAGTATGATAAACAACAAAATTTCGTTAATTTTAATTTTTTTTGAATAAGATTGGCTTTTCATAGCTGTTTAAGACAATCTTGATGTATTTTGATACTTTGACAACGATTTTTCCAGTAGTTTAGAAGAAAACGATGTTTTTTTTCTTTGGTCGTTACAGTATGAAAGAAAAAAAAATTACGTTAATATTAATTTTTTTTTAATAAGAGTGGCTTTTCATAGCTGTTTAAGACAATCTTGGTATATTTTGATACTTTGACAACGATTTTTCCAGTAGCTTAGAAGAAAACGATGTTTTTTTTCTTTGGTCATTACAGTACGAAAGAAAAAAAAATGCTGTTATCTCCGTCAATATTAAATTTTTTCGATTTAGATTGACTTTTCATAGCTGTTTTAGACAATCTTGATGTATTTTGATACTTTGACAACGATTTTTCCAGTAGCTTAGAAGAAAACGATGTTTTTTTTCTTTGGTCGTTACAGTACGAAAGAAAAAAAAATGCTGTTAACTAAGTCAATGTTAATTTTTTTCGATTTAGATTGGCTTTTCATAGCTGCTTAAGACAATCTTGATGTATTTTGATACTTTGACAACGATTTTTCCAGTAGTTTAGAGAAAACGATGTTTTTTTTGTCTTTGGTCGTTACAGTACGAAAGAAAAAAAAATTGCTGTTATCTCGGTCAATATTAATTTTTTTTTCGATTTAGATTAGCTTTTCATAGCTGTTTAAGACAATCTTGATGTATTTTGATAATTTGACAACGATTTTTCCAGTAGCTTAGAAGAAAACGATGTTTTTTTTCTTAGGTCGTTAAAGTATGATAGAAAAAAAAATTTCGTTAATATTAATTTTTTTTGAATAAGATTGGCTTTTCATAGCTGTTTAAGACAATCTTGATGTATTTTAATACTTTGACAACGATTTTTCCAGTAGCTTAGAAGAAAACGATGTTTTTTCTTTGGTCGTTACAGTATGATAGAAAACAAAATTTCGTTAATTTTAATTTTTTTGAATAAGATTGGCTTTTCATAGCTGTTTAAGACAATCTTGATGTATTTTGATACTTTGACAACGATTTTTCCAGTAGTTTAGAAGAAAACGATGTTTTTTTTTATTTGGTCGTTACAGTACGAAAGAAAAAAAAATGCTGTTATCTCCGTCAATATTAATTTTTTTTTCGATTATGATTGGCTTTTCATAGCTGTTTAAGACAATCTTGATGTATTTTGATACTTTGACAACGATTTTTCCAGTAGCTTAGAAGAAAACGATGTTTTTTTCTTTGGTCGTTACAGTATGATAGAAAACAAAATTTCGTTAATTTTAATTTTTTTTCGATTTAGATTTGCTTTTCATAGCTGTTTAAGACAATCTTGATGTATTTTGATACTTTGACAACGATTTTTCCAGTAATTTAGAAGAAAACGCTGTTTTTTTTTCTTTGGTCGTTACAGTACGATAGAAAAAAAAAAGCTGTCAACTCCGTCAATGTTAATTTTGTTTCGATTTAGATTAGCTTTTCATAGCTGTTTAAGACAATCTTGATGTATTTTGATAATTTGACAACGATTTTTCCAGTAGCTTAGAAGAAAACGATGTTTTTTTTCTTAGGTCGTTAAAGTATGATAGAAAAAAAAATTTCGTTAATATTAATTTTTTTTGAATAAGATTGGCTTTTCATAGCTGTTTAAGACAATCTTGATGTATTTTAATACTTTGACAACGATTTTTCCAGTAGCTTAGAAGAAAACGATGTTTTTTCTTTGGTCGTTACAGTATGATAGAAAACAAAATTTCGTTAATTTTTTTTTTTTTGAATAAGATTGGCTTTTCATAGCTGTTTAAGACAATCTTGATGTATTTTGATACTTTGACAACGATTTTTCCAGTAGCTTAGAAGAAAACGATGTTTTTTTTTTTTGGTCGTTACAGTACGAAAGAAAAAAAAATGCTGTTATCTCCGTCAATATTAAATTTTTTCGATTTAGATTGACTTTTCATAGCTGTTTTAGACAATCTTGATGTATTTTGATACTTTGACAACGATTTTTCCAGTAGCTTAGAAGAAAACGATGTTTTTTTTCTTTGGTCGTTACAGTACGAAAGAAAAAAAAATGCTGTTAACTAAGTCAATGTTAATTTTTTTCGATTTAGATTGGCTTTTCATAGCTGTTTAAGACAATCTTGATGTATTTTGATACTTTGACAACGATTTTTCCAGTAGTTTAGAGAAAACGATGTTTTTTTTGTCTTTGGTCGTTACAGTATGAAAGAAAAAAAAATTGCTGTTATCTCGGTCAATATTAATTTTTTTTTCGATTTAGATTAGCTTTTCATAGCTGTTTAAGACAATCTTGATGTATTTTGATAATTTGACAACGATTTTTCCAGTAGCTTAGAAGAAAACGATGTTTTTTTTCTTAGGTCGTTAAAGTATGATAGAAAAAAAAATTTCGTTAATTTTAATTTTTTTTTAATAAGATTGGCTTTTCATAGCTGTTTAAGACAATCTTGATGTATTTTGATACTTTGACAACGATTTTTCCAGTAGCTTAGAAGAGAACGATGTTTTTTTTCTTTGGTCGTTACAGTACGAAAGAAAAAAAAATGCTGTTATCTCCGTCAATGTTAATTTTTTTCGATTTAGATTGGCTTTTCATAGCTGTCTAAGACAATCTTGATGTATTTTGATACTTTGACAACGATTTTTCCAGTAGTTTAGAGAAAACGATGTTTTTTTTGTCTTTGGTCGTTACAGTATGAAAGAAAAAAAAATTGCTGTTATCTCGGTCAATATTAATTTTTTTTTCGATTTAGATTAGCTTTTCATAGCTGTTTAAGACAATCTTGATGTATTTTGATAATTTGACAACGATTTTTCCAGTAGTTTAGAAGAAAACGATGTTTTTTTCTTTGGTCGTTACAGTATGATAGAAAACAACATTTCGTTAATTTTAATTTTTTTTTAATAAGATTGGCTTTTCATAGCTGTTTAAGACAATCTTGATGTATTTTGATACTTTGACAACGATTTTTCCAGTAGCTTAGAAGAGAACGATGTTTTTTTTCTTTGGTCGTTACAGTACGAAAGAAAAAAAAATGCTGTTATCTCCGTCAATGTTAATTTTTTTCGATTTAGATTGGCTTTTCATAGCTGTCTAAGACAATCTTGATGTATTTTGATACTTTGACAACGATTTTTCCAGTAGTTTAGAAGAAAACGATGTTTTTTTTCTTTGGTCGTTACAGTATGAAAGAAAAAAAAATACGTTAATATTAATTTTTTTTAATAAGAGTGGCTTTTCATAGCTGTTTAAGACAATCTTGGTATATTTTGATACTTTGACAACGATTTTTCTAGAAGTTTAGAAGAAAACGATGTTTTTTTTCTTTGGTCATTACAGTATGAAAGATCAAAAAATTTCGTTAATAGTAATTTTTTGAATAAGATTGGCTTTTCATAGCTGTTTCAGACAATCTTGATGTATTTTGATACTTTGACAACGATTTTTCCAGTAGCTAAGAAGAAAACGATGTTTTTTTTCTTAGGTCGTTACAGTATGATAGACAACAAAATTTCGTTAATTTTTTTTTTTTTTAATAAGATTGGCTTTTCATAGCTGTTTAAGACAATCTTGATGTATTTTGATACTTTGACAACGATTTTTCCAGTAGCTTAGAAGAGAACGATGTTTTTTTTCTTTGGTCGTTACAGTACGAAAGAAAAAAAAATGCTGTTATCTCCGTCAATGTTAATTTTTTTCGATTTAGATTGGCTTTTCATAGCTGTCTAAGACAATCTTGATGTATTTTGAGACTTTGACAACGATTTTTCCAGTAGTTTAGAAGAAAACGATGTTTTTTTTCTTTGGTCGTTACAGTATGAAAGAAAAAAAAAATACGTTAATATTAATTTTTTTTAATAAGAGTGGCTTTTCATAGCTGTTTAAGACAATCTTGGTATATTTTGATACTTTGACAACGATTTTTCTAGAAGTTTAGAAGAAAACGATGTTTTTTTTCTTTGGTCATTACAGTATGAAAGATCAAAAAATTTCGTTAATAGTAATTTTTTGAATAAGATTGGCTTTTCATAGCTGTTTAAGACAATCTTGATGTATTTTGATACTTTGACAACGATTTTTCCAGTAGCTAAGAAGAAAACGATGTTTTTTTTCTTAGGTCGTTACAGTATGATAGACAACAAAATTTCGTTAATTTTTTTTTTTTTGAATAAGATTGGCTTTTCATAGCTGTTTAAGACAATCTTGATGTATTTTGATACTTTGACAACGATTTTTCCAGTAGTTTAGAAGAAAACGATGTTTTTTTTTATTTGGTCGTTACAGTACGAAAGAAAAAAAAATGCTGTTATCTCCGTCAATGTTAATTTTATTTAGATTTAGATTTGCTTTTCATAGCTGTTTAAGACAATCTTGATGTATTTTGATACTTTGACAACGATTTTTCCAGTAGTTTAGAAGAAAACGATGTTTTTTTCTTTGGTCGTTACAGTATGATAGAAAACAACATTTCGTTAATTTTAATTTTTTTTTAATAAGATTGGCTTTTCATAGCTGTTTAAGACAATCTTGATGTATTTTGATACTTTGACAACGATTTTTCCAGTAGCTTAGAAGAGAACGATGTTTTTTTTCTTTGGTCGTTACAGTACGAAAGAAAAAAAAATGCTGTTATCTCCGTCAATGTTAATTTTTTTCGATTTAGATTGGCTTTTCATAGCTGTCTAAGACAATCTTGATGTATTTTGATACTTTGACAACGATTTTTCCAGTAGTTTAGAAGAAAACGATGTTTTTTTTCTTTGGTCGTTACAGTATGAAAGAAAAAAAAATACGTTAATATTAATTTTTTTTAATAAGAGTGGCTTTTCATAGCTGTTTAAGACAATCTTGGTATATTTTGATACTTTGACAACGATTTTTCTAGAAGTTTAGAAGAAAACGATGTTTTTTTTCTTTGGTCATTACAGTATGAAAGATCAAAAAATTTCGTTAATAGTAATTTTTTGAATAAGATTGGCTTTTCATAGCTGTTTAAGACAATCTTGATGTATTTTGATACTTTGACAACGATTTTTCCAGTAGCTAAGAAGAAAACGATGTTTTTTTTCTTAGGTCGTTACAGTATGACAGACAACAAAATTTCGTTAATTTTTTTTTTTTTTAATAAGATTGGCTTTTCATAGCTGTTTAAGACAATCTTGATGTATTTTGATACTTTGACAACGATTTTTCCAGTAGCTTAGAAGAGAACGATGTTTTTTTTCTTTGGTCGTTCCAGTACGAAAGAAAAAAAAATGCTGTTATCTCCGTCAATGTTAATTTTTTTCGATTTAGATTGGCTTTTCATAGCTGTCTAAGACAATCTTGATGTATTTTGAGACTTTGACAACGATTTTTCCAGTAGTTTAGAAGAAAACGATGTTTTTTTTCTTTGGTCGTTACAGTATGAAAGAAAAAAAAAATACGTTAATATTAATTTTTTTTAATAAGAGTGGCTTTTCATAGCTGTTTAAGACAATCTTGGTATATTTTGATACTTTGACAACGATTTTTCTAGAAGTTTAGAAGAAAACGATGTTTTTTTTCTTTGGTCATTACAGTATGAAAGATCAAAAAATTTCGTTAATAGTAATTTTTTGAATAAGATTGGCTTTTCATAGCTGTTTAAGACAATCTTGATGTATTTTGATACTTTGACAACGATTTTTCCAGTACCTAAGAAGAAAACGATGTTTTTTTTCTTAGGTCGTTACAGTATGATAGACAACAAAATTTCGTTAATTTTTTTTTTTTTGAATAAGATTGGCTTTTCATAGCTGTTTAAGACAATCTTGATGTATTTTGATACTTTGACAACGATTTTTCCAGTAGTTTAGAAGAAAACGATGTTTTTTTTTATTTGGTCGTTACAGTACGAAAGAAAAAAAAATGCTGTTATCTCCGTCAATATTAATTTTTTTCGATTTAGATTGGCTTTTCATAGCTGTTTAAGACAATCTTGATGTATTTTGATACTTTGACAACGATTTTTCCAGTAGTTTAGAAGAAAACGCTGTTTTTTTTTCTTTGATCGTTACAGTACGATAGAAAAAAAAAAAGCTGTCAACTCCGTCAATGTTAATTTTATTTCGATTTATATTTGCTTTTCATAGCTGTTTAAGACAATCTTGATGTATTTTGATACTTTGACAACGATTTTTCCAGTAGTTTAGAAGAAAACGATGTTTTTTTCTTTGGTCGTTACAGTATGATAAACAACAAAATTTCGTTAATTTTAATTTTTTTTGAATAAGATTGGCTTTTCATAGCTGTTTAAGACAATCTTGATGTATTTTGATACTTTGACAACGATTTTTCCAGTAGCTTAGAAGAGAACGATGTTTTTTTTCTTTGGTCGTTACAGTACGAAAGAAAAAAAAATGCTGTTATCTCCGTCAATGTTAATTTTTTTCGATTTAGATTGGCTTTTCATAGCTGTCTAAGACAATCTTGATGTATTTTGATACTTTGACAACGATTTTTCCAGTAGTTTAGAAGAAAACGATGTTTTTTTTCTTTGGTCGTTACAGTATGAAAGAAAAAAAAATACGTTAATATTAATTTTTTTTAATAAGAGTGGCTTTTCATAGCTGTTTAAGACAATCTTGGTATATTTTGATACTTTGACAACGATTTTTCTAGAAGTTTAGAAGAAAACGATGTTTTTTTTCTTTGGTCATTACAGTATGAAAGATCAAAAAATTTCGTTAATAGTAATTTTTTGAATAAGATTGGCTTTTCATAGCTGTTTAAGACAATCTTGATGTATTTTGATACTTTGACAACGATTTTTCCAGTAGCTAAGAAGAAAACGATGTTTTTTTTCTTAGGTCGTTACAGTATGACAGACAACAAAATTTCGTTAATTTTTTTTTTTTTTAATAAGATTGGCTTTTCATAGCTGTTTAAGACAATCTTGATGTATTTTGATACTTTGACAACGATTTTTCCAGTAGCTTAGAAGAGAACGATGTTTTTTTTCTTTGGTCGTTCCAGTACGAAAGAAAAAAAAATGCTGTTATCTCCGTCAATGTTAATTTTTTTCGATTTAGATTGGCTTTTCATAGCTGTCTAAGACAATCTTGATGTATTTTGAGACTTTGACAACGATTTTTCCAGTAGTTTAGAAGAAAACGATGTTTTTTTTCTTTGGTCGTTACAGTATGAAAGAAAAAAAAAATACGTTAATATTAATTTTTTTTAATAAGAGTGGCTTTTCATAGCTGTTTAAGACAATCTTGGTATATTTTGATACTTTGACAACGATTTTTCTAGAAGTTTAGAAGAAAACGATGTTTTTTTTCTTTGGTCATTACAGTATGAAAGATCAAAAAATTTCGTTAATAGTAATTTTTTGAATAAGATTGGCTTTTCATAGCTGTTTAAGACAATCTTGATGTATTTTGATACTTTGACAACGATTTTTCCAGTACCTAAGAAGAAAACGATGTTTTTTTTCTTAGGTCGTTACAGTATGATAGACAACAAAATTTCGTTAATTTTTTTTTTTTTGAATAAGATTGGCTTTTCATAGCTGTTTAAGACAATCTTGATGTATTTTGATACTTTGACAACGATTTTTCCAGTAGTTTAGAAGAAAACGATGTTTTTTTTTATTTGGTCGTTACAGTACGAAAGAAAAAAAAATGCTGTTATCTCCGTCAATATTAATTTTTTTCGATTTAGATTGGCTTTTCATAGCTGTTTAAGACAATCTTGATGTATTTTGATACTTTGACAACGATTTTTCCAGTAGTTTAGAAGAAAACGCTGTTTTTTTTTCTTTGATCGTTACAGTACGATAGAAAAAAAAAAAGCTGTCAACTCCGTCAATGTTAATTTTATTTCGATTTATATTTGCTTTTCATAGCTGTTTAAGACAATCTTGATGTATTTTGATACTTTGACAACGATTTTTCCAGTAGTTTAGAAGAAAACGATGTTTTTTTCTTTGGTCGTTACAGTATGATAAACAACAAAATTTCGTTAATTTTAATTTTTTTTGAATAAGATTGGCTTTTCATAGCTGTTTAAGACAATCTTGATGTATTTTGATACTTTGACAACGATTTTTCCAGTAGTTTAGAAGAAAACGATGTTTTTTTTCTTTGGTCGTTACAGTATGAAAGAAAAAAAAATTACGTTAATATTAATTTTTTTTTAATAAGAGTGGCTTTTCATAGCTGTTTAAGACAATCTTGGTATATTTTGATACTTTGACAACGATTTTTCCAGTAGCTTAGAAGAAAACGATGTTTTTTTTCTTTGGTCGTTACAGTACGAAAGAAAAAAAAATGCTGTTATCTCCGTCAATATTAAATTTTTTCGATTTAGATTGACTTTTCATAGCTGTTTTAGACAATCTTGATGTATTTTGATACTTTGACAACGATTTTTCCAGTAGCTTAGAAGAAAACGATGTTTTTTTTCTTTGGTCGTTACAGTACGAAAGAAAAAAAAATGCTGTTAACTAAGTCAATGTTAATTTTTTTCGATTTAGATTGGCTTTTCATAGCTGCTTAAGACAATCTTGATGTATTTTGATACTTTGACAACGATTTTTCCAGTAGTTTAGAGAAAACGATGTTTTTTTTGTCTTTGGTCGTTACAGTACGAAAGAAAAAAAAATTGCTGTTATCTCGGTCAATATTAATTTTTTTTTCGATTTAGATTAGCTTTTCATAGCTGTTTAAGACAATCTTGATGTATTTTGATAATTTGACAACGATTTTTCCAGTAGCTTAGAAGAAAACGATGTTTTTTTTCTTAGGTCGTTAAAGTATGATAGAAAAAAAAATTTCGTTAATATTAATTTTTTTTGAATAAGATTGGCTTTTCATAGCTGTTTAAGACAATCTTGATGTATTTTAATACTTTGACAACGATTTTTCCAGTAGCTTAGAAGAAAACGATGTTTTTTCTTTGGTCGTTACAGTATGATAGAAAACAAAATTTCGTTAATTTTAATTTTTTTGAATAAGATTGGCTTTTCATAGCTGTTTAAGACAATCTTGATGTATTTTGATACTTTGACAACGATTTTTCCAGTAGTTTAGAAGAAAACGATGTTTTTTTTTATTTGGTCGTTACAGTACGAAAGAAAAAAAAATGCTGTTATCTCCGTCAATATTAATTTTTTTTTCGATTATGATTGGCTTTTCATAGCTGTTTAAGACAATCTTGATGTATTTTGATACTTTGACAACGATTTTTCCAGTAGCTTAGAAGAAAACGATGTTTTTTTCTTTGGTCGTTACAGTATGATAGAAAACAAAATTTCGTTAATTTTAATTTTTTTTCGATTTAGATTTGCTTTTCATAGCTGTTTAAGACAATCTTGATGTATTTTGATACTTTGACAACGATTTTTCCAGTAATTTAGAAGAAAACGCTGTTTTTTTTTCTTTGGTCTTTACAGTACGATAGAAAAAAAAAAGCTGTCAACTCCGTCAATGTTAATTTTGTTTCGATTTAGATTTGCTTTTCATAGCTGCTTAAGACAATCTTGATGTATTTTGATACTTTGACAATGATTTTTCCAGTAGCTTAGAAGAAAACGATGTTTTTTTCTTTGGTCGTTACAGTACGAAAAAAAAAAAAATGCTGTTATCTCCGTAAATGTTAATTTTTTTCGATTTAGATTTGCTTTTCATAGCTGTTTAAGACAATCTTGATGTATTTTGATACTTTGACAACGATTTTTCCAGTAATTTAGAAGAAAACGCTGTTTTTTTTTCTTTGGTCGTTACAGTACGATAGAAAAAAAAAGCTGTCAACTCCGTCAATGTTAATTTTGTTTCGATTTAGATTAGCTTTTCATAGCTGTTTAAGACAATCTTGATGTATTTTGATAATTTGACAACGATTTTTCCAGTAGCTTAGAAGAAAACGATGTTTTTTTTCTTAGGTCGTTAAAGTATGATAGAAAAAAAAATTTCGTTAATATTAATTTTTTTTGAATAAGATTGGCTTTTCATAGCTGTTTAAGACAATCTTGATGTATTTTAATACTTTGACAACGATTTTTCCAGTAGCTTAGAAGAAAACGATGTTTTTTCTTTGGTCGTTACAGTATGATAGAAAACAAAATTTCGTTAATTTTTTTTTTTTTGAATAAGATTGGCTTTTCATAGCTGTTTAAGACAATCTTGATGTATTTTGATACTTTGACAACGATTTTTCCAGTAGCTTAGAAGAAAACGATGTTTTTTTTTTTTTGGTCGTTACAGTACGAAAGAAAAAAAAATGCTGTTATCTCCGTCAATATTAAATTTTTTCGATTTAGATTGACTTTTCATAGCTGTTTTAGACAATCTTGATGTATTTTGATACTTTGACAACGATTTTTCTAGAAGTTTAGAAGAAAACGATGTTTTTTTTGTCAACTCCGTCAATGTTAATTTTGTTTCGATTTAGATTAGCTTTTCATAGCTGTTTAAGACAATCTTGATGTATTTTGATACTTTGACAACGATTTTTCCAGTAGCTTAGAAGAAAACGATGTTTTTTTTTTTTTGGTCGTTACAGTACGAAAGAAAAAACAATGCTGTTAACTCCGTAAATGTTAATTTTTTTCGATTTAGATTGGCTTTTCATAGCTGTTTAAGACAATCTTGATGTATTTTGATACTTTGACAACGATTTTTCCAGTAGCTTAGAAGAAAACGATGTTTTTTTTTTTGGTCGTTACAGTACGATAGAAAAAAAAATGCTGTTATCTCCGTAAATGTTAATTTTTTTCGATTTAGATTGGCTTTTCATAGCTGTT
This sequence comes from Ptychoptera albimana, assembly GCA_961205885.1. Taxonomy (NCBI): domain Eukaryota; kingdom Metazoa; phylum Arthropoda; class Insecta; order Diptera; family Ptychopteridae; genus Ptychoptera; species Ptychoptera albimana. Next base: position 8,133,846 of record OY540806.1, read on the forward strand.
TAAGACAATCTTGATGTATTTTGATACTTTGACAACGATTTTTCCAGTAGCTTAGAAGAAAACGATGTTTTTTTTTTTTTGGTCGTTACAGTACGAAAGAAAAAAAAAATGCTGTTATCTCCGTCAATGTTAATTTTTTTCGATTTAGATTGGCTTTTCATAGCTGTTTAAGACAATCTTGATGTATTTTGATACTTTGATAACGATTTTTCCAGTAGCTTAGAAGAAAACGATGTTTTTTTTTTTTTGGTCGTTACAGTACGAAAGAAAAAACAATGCTGTTAACTCCGTAAATGTTAATTTTTTTCGATTTAGATTGGCTTTTCATAGCTGTTTAAGACAATCTTGATGTATTTTGATACTTTGACAACGATTTTTCCAGTAGCTTAGAAGAAAACGCTGTTTTTTTTTCTTTGGTCGTTACAGTACGATAGAAAAAAAAAAGCTGTCAACTCCGTCAATGTTAATTTTGTTTCGATTTAGATTAGCTTTTCATAGCTGTTTAAGACAATCTTGATGTATTTTGATAATTTGACAACGATTTTTCCAGTAGCTTAGAAGAAAACGATGTTTTTTTTCTTAGGTCGTTAAAGTATGATAGAAAAAAAAATTTCGTTAATATTAATTTTTTTTGAATAAGATTGGTTTTTCATAGCTGTTTAAGACAATCTTGATGTATTTTAATACTTTGACAACGATTTTTCCAGTAGCTTAGAAGAAAACGATGTTTTTTCTTTGGTCGTTACAGTATGATAGAAAACAAAATTTCGTTAATTTTTTTTTTTTTGAATAAGATTGGCTTTTCATAGCTGTTTAAGACAATCTTGATGTATTTTGATACTTTGACAACGATTTTTCCAGTAGCTTAGAAGAAAACGATGTTTTTTTTTTTTGGTCGTTACAGTACGAAAGAAAAAAAAATTCTGTCAACTCCGTCAAAGTTAATTTTTTTCGATTTAAATTAGCTTTTCATAGCTGTTTAAGACAATCTTGATGTATTTTGATACTTTGACAACGATTTTTCCAGTAGCTTAGAAGAAAACGATGTTTTTTTCTTTGGTCGTTACAGTATGATAGAAAACAAAATTTCGTTAATTTTAATTTTTTTTCGATTTAGATTTGCTTTTCATAGCTGTTTAAGACAATCTTGATGTATTTTGATACTTTGACAACGATTTTTCCAGTAGCTTAGAAGAAACGATGTTTTTTTTTTTCTTTGGTCGTTACAGTACGATAGAAAAAAAAAAGCTGTCAACTCCGTCAATGTTAATTTTGTTTCGATTTAGATTAGCTTTTCATAGCTGTTTAAGACAATCTTGATGTATTTTGATACTTTGACAACGATTTTTCCAGTAGCTTAGAAGAAAACGATGTTTTTTTTTTTTTGGTCGTTACAGTACGAAAGAAAAAAAAATGCTGTTATCTCCGTAAATGTTAATTTTTTTCGATTTAGATTGGCTTTTCATAGCTGTTTAAGACAATCTTGATGTATTTTGATACTTTGACAACGATTTTTCCAGTAGCTTAGAAGAAAACGATGTTTTTTTTTTTTTGGTCGTTACAGTACGAAAGAAAAAACAATGCTGTTAACTCCGTAAATGTTAATTTTTTTCGATTTAGATTGGCTTTTCATAGCTGTTTAAGACAATCTTGATGTATTTTGATACTTTGACAACGATTTTTCCAGTAGCTTAGAAGAAAACGATGTTTTTTTCTTTGGTCGTTACAGTATGATAGAAAACAAAATTTCGTTAATTTTAATTTTTTTTTGAATAAGATTGGCTTTTCATAGCTGTTTAAGACAATCTTGATGTATTTTGATACTTTGACAACGATTTTTCCAGTAGCTTAGAAGAAAACGATGTTTTTTTTTTTTGGTCGTTACAGTACGAAAGAAAAAACAATGCTGTTAACTCCGTAAATGTTAATTTTTTTCGATTTAGATTGGCTTTTCATAGCTGTTTAAGACAATCTTGATGTATTTTGATACTTTGACAACGATTTTTCCAGTAGCTTAGAAGAAAACGATGTTTTTTTTTTTTGGTCGTTACAGTACGAAAGAAAAAAAAATGCTGTTATCTCCGTAAATGTTAATTTTTTTCGATTTAGATTGGCTTTTCATAGCTGTTTAAGACAATCTTGATGTATTTTGATACTTTGACAACGATTTTTCCAGTAGCTTAGAAGAAAACGATGTTTTTTTTTTTTTGGTCGTTACAGTACGAAAGAAAAAAAAAATGCTGTTATCTCCGTCAATGTTAATTTTTTTCGATTTAGATTGGCTTTTCATAGCTGTTTAAGACAATCTTGATGTATTTTGATACTTTGACAACGATTTTTCCAGTAGCTTAGAAGAAAACGATGTTTTTTTTTTTTTGGTCGTTACAGTATGAAAGAAAAAACAATGCTGTTAACTCCGTAAATGTTAATTTTTTTCGATTTAGATTGGCTTTTCATAGCTGTTTAAGACAATCTTGATGTATTTTGATACTTTGACAACGATTTTTCCAGTAGCTTAGAAGAAAACGCTGTTTTTTTTTCTTTGGTCGTTACAGTACGATAGAAAAAAAAAAGCTGTCAACTCCGTCAATGTTAATTTTGTTTCGATTTAGATTAGCTTTTCATAGCTGTTTAAGACAATCTTGATGTATTTTGATAATTTGACAACGATTTTTCCAGTAGCTTAGAAGAAAACGATGTTTTTTTTCTTAGGTCGTTAAAGTATGATAGAAAAAAAAATTTCGTTAATATTAATTTTTTTTGAATAAGATTGGATTTTCATAGCTGTTTAAGACAATCTTGATGTATTTTAATACTTTGACAACGATTTTTCCAGTAGCTTAGAAGAAAACGATGTTTTTTCTTTGGTCGTTACAGTATGATAGAAAACAAAATTTCGTTAATTTTTTTTTTTTTGAATAAGATTGGCTTTTCATAGCTGTTTAAGACAATCTTGATGTATTTTGATACTTTGACAACGATTTTTCCAGTAGCTTAGAAGAAAACGATGTTTTTTTTTTTGGTCGTTACAGTACGAAAGAAAAAAAAATGCTGTCAACTCCGTCAAAGTTAATTTTGTTTCGATTTAAATTAGCTTTTCATAGCTGTTTAAGACAATCTTGATGTATTTTGATACTTTGACAACGATTTTTCCAGTAGCTTAGAAGAAAACGATGTTTTTTTCTTTGGTCGTTACAGTATGATAGAAAACAAAATTTCGTTAATTTTAATTTTTTTGAATAAGATTGGCTTTTCATAGCTGTTTAAGACAATCTTGATGTATTTTGATACTTTGACAACGATTTTTCCAGTAGCTTAGAAGAAACGATGTTTTTTTTTTTCTTAGGTCGTTACAGTACGATAGAAAAAAAAAAGCTGTCAACTCCGTCAATGTTAATTTTGTTTCGATTTAGATTAGCTTTTCATAGCTGTTTAAGACAATCTTGATGTATTTTGATACTTTGACAACGATTTTTCCAGTAGCTTAGAAGAAAACGATGTTTTTTTCTTTGGTCGTTACAGTATGATAGAAAACAAAATTTCGTTAATTTTAATTTTTTTTCGATTTAGATTTGCTTTTCATAGCTGTTTAAGACAATCTTGATGTATTTTGATACTTTGACAACGATTTTTCCAGTAGCTTAGAAGAAAACGATGTTTTTTTTTTTTTGGTCGTTACAGTACGAAAGAAAAAACAATGCTGTTAACTCCGTAAATGTTAATTTTTTTCGATTTAGATTGGCTTTTCATAGCTGTTTAAGACAATCTTGATGTATTTTGATACTTTGACAACGATTTTTCCAGTAGCTTAGAAGAAAACGATGTTTTTTTTTTTTTGGTCGTTACAGTACGAAAGAAAAAAAAAATGCTGTTATCTCCGTCAATGTTAATTTTTTTCGATTTAGATTGGCTTTTCATAGCTGTTTAAGACAATCTTGATGTATTTTGATACTTTGACAACGATTTTTCCAGTAGCTTAGAAGAAAACGATGTTTTTTTTTTTTTGGTCGTTACAGTACGAAAGAAAAAACAATGCTGTTAACTCCGTAAATGTTAATTTTTTTCGATTTAGATTGGCTTTTCATAGCTGTTTAAGACAATCTTGATGTATTTTGATACTTTGACAACGATTTTTCCAGTAGCTTAGAAGAAAACGCTGTTTTTTTTTCTTTGGTCGTTACAGTACGATAGAAAAAAAAAAGCTGTCAACTCCGTCAATGTTAATTTTGTTTCGATTTAGATTAGCTTTTCATAGCTGTTTAAGACAATCTTGATGTATTTTGATAATTTGACAACGATTTTTCCAGTAGCTTAGAAGAAAACGATGTTTTTTTTCTTAGGTCGTTAAAGTATGATAGAAAAAAAAATTTCGTTAATATTAATTTTTTTTGAATAAGATTGGCTTTTCATAGCTGTTTAAGACAATCTTGATGTATTTTGATACTTTGACAACGATTTTTCCAGTAGCTTAGAAGAAAACGATGTTTTTTTTTTTTGGTCGTTACAGTACGAAAGAAAAAAAAATTCTGTCAACTCCGTCAAAGTTAATTTTGTTTCGATTTAAATTAGCTTTTCATAGCTGTTTAAGACAATCTTGATGTATTTTGATACTTTGACAACGATTTTTCCAGTAGCTTAGAAGAAAACGATGTTTTTTCTTTGGTCGTTACAGTATGATAGAAAACAAAATTTCGTTAATTTTTTTTTTTTTGAATAAGATTGGCTTTTCATAGCTGTTTAAGACAATCTTGATGTATTTTGATACTTTGACAACGATTTTTCCAGTAGCTTAGAAGAAAACGATGTTTTTTTTTTTTGGTCGTTACAGTACGAAAGAAAAAAAAATTCTGTCAACTCCGTCAAAGTTAATTTTGTTTCGATTTAAATTAGCTTTTCATAGCTGTTTAAGACAATCTTGATGTATTTTGATACTTTGACAACGATTTTTCCAGTAGCTTAGAAGAAAACGATGTTTTTTTCTTTGGTCGTTACAGTATGATAGAAAACAAAATTTCGTTAATTTTAATTTTTTTTCGATTTAGATTTGCTTTTCATAGCTGTTTAAGACAATCTTGATGTATTTTGATACTTTGACAACGATTTTTCCAGTAGCTTAGAAGAAACGATGTTTTTTTTTTTCTTAGGTCGTTACAGTACGATAGAAAAAAAAAAGCTGTCAACTCCGTCAATGTTAATTTTGTTTCGATTTAGATTAGCTTTTCATAGCTGTTTAAGACAATCTTGATGTATTTTGATACTTTGACAACGATTTTTCCAGTAGCTTAGAAGAAAACGATGTTTTTTTCTTTGGTCGTTACAGTATGATAGAAAACAAAATTTCGTTAATTTTAATTTTTTTTCGATTTAGATTTGCTTTTCATAGCTGTTTAAGACAATCTTGATGTATTTTGATACTTTGACAACGATTTTTCCAGTAGCTTAGAAGAAAACGATGTTTTTTTTTTTTTGGTCGTTACAGTACGAAAGAAAAAACAATGCTGTTAACTCCGTAAATGTTAATTTTTTTCGATTTAGATTGGCTTTTCATAGCTGTTTAAGACAATCTTGATGTATTTTGATACTTTGACAACGATTTTTCCAGTAGCTTAGAAGAAAACGATGTTTTTTTTTTTTTGGTCGTTACAGTACGAAAGAAAAAAAAATGCTGTTATCTCCGTCAATGTTAATTTTTTTCGATTTAGATTGGCTTTTCATAGCTGTTTAAGACAATCTTGATGTATTTTGATACTTTGACAACGATTTTTCCAGTAGCTTAGAAGAAAACGATGTTTTTTTTTTTTTGGTCGTTACAGTACGAAAGAAAAAACAATGCTGTTAACTCCGTAAATGTTAATTTTTTTCGATTTAGATTGGCTTTTCATAGCTGTTTAAGACAATCTTGATGTATTTTGATACTTTGACAACGATTTTTCCAGTAGCTTAGAAGAAAACGCTGTTTTTTTTTCTTTGGTCGTTACAGTACGATAGAAAAAAAAAAGCTGTCAACTCCGTCAATGTTAATTTTGTTTCGATTTAGATTAGCTTTTCATAGCTGTTTAAGACAATCTTGATGTATTTTGATAATTTGACAACGATTTTTCCAGTAGCTTAGAAGAAAACGATGTTTTTTTTCTTAGGTCGTTAAAGTATGATAGAAAAAAAAATTTCGTTAATATTAATTTTTTTTGAATAAGATTGGCTTTTCATAGCTGTTTAAGACAATCTTGATGTATTTTAATACTTTGACAACGATTTTTCCAGTAGCTTAGAAGAAAACGATGTTTTTTCTTTGGTCGTTACAGTATGATAGAAAACAAAATTTCGTTAATTTTTTTTTTTTTGAATAAGATTGGCTTTTCATAGCTGTTTAAGACAATCTTGATGTATTTTGATACTTTGACAACGATTTTTCCAGTAGCTTAGAAGAAAACGATGTTTTTTTTTTTTGGTCGTTACAGTACGAAAGAAAAAAAAATTCTGTCAACTCCGTCAAAGTTAATTTTGTTTCGATTTAAATTAGCTTTTCATGGCTGTTTAAGACAATCTTGATGTATTTTGATACTTTGACAACGATTTTTCCAGTAGCTTAGAAGAAAACGATGTTTTTTTCTTTGGTCGTTACAGTATGATAGAAAACAAAATTTCGTTAATTTTAATTTTTTTTCGATTTAGATTTGCTTTTCATAGCTGTTTAAGACAATCTTGATGTATTTTGATACTTTGACAACGATTTTTCCAGTAGCTTAGAAGAAACGATGTTTTTTTTTTTCTTAGGTCGTTACAGTACGATAGAAAAAAAAAAGCTGTCAACTCCGTCAATGTTAATTTTGTTTCGATTTAGATTAGCTTTTCATAGCTGTTTAAGACAATCTTGATGTATTTTGATACTTTGACAACGATTTTTCCAGTAGCTTAGAAGAAAACGATGTTTTTTTCTTTGGTCGTTACAGTATGATAGAAAACAAAATTTTGTTAATTTTAATTTTTTTTCGATTTAGATTTGCTTTTCATAGCTGTTTAAGACAATCTTGATGTATTTTGATACTTTGACAACGATTTTTCCAGTAGCTTAGAAGAAAACGATGTTTTTTTTTTTTTGGTCGTTACAGTACGAAAGAAAAAACAATGCTGTTAACTCCGTAAATGTTAATTTTTTTCGATTTAGATTGGCTTTTCATAGCTGTTTAAGACAATCTTGATGTATTTTGATACTTTGACAACGATTTTTCCAGTAGCTTAGAAGAAAACGATGTTTTTTTCTTTGGTCGTTACAGTATGATAGAAAACAAAATTTCGTTAATTTTTTTTTTTTGAATAAGATTGGCTTTTCATAGCTGTTTAAGACAATCTTGATGTATTTTGATACTTTGACAACGATTTTTCCAGTAGCTTAGAAGAAAACGATGTTTTTTTTTTTGGTCGTTACAGTACGAAAGAAAAAAAAATTCTGTCAACTCCGTCAAAGTTAATTTTGTTTCGATTTAAATTAGCTTTTCATAGCTGTTTAAGACAATCTTGATGTATTTTGATACTTTGACAACGATTTTTCCAGTAGCTTAGAAGAAAACGATGTTTTTTTCTTTGGTCGTTACAGTATGATAGAAAACAAAATTTCGTTAATTTTAATTTTTTTTCGATTTAGATTTGCTTTTCATAGCTGTTTAAGACAATCTTGATGTATTTTGATACTTTGACAACGATTTTTCCAGTAGCTTAGAAGAAACGATGTTTTTTTTTTTCTTTGGTCGTTACAGTACGATAGAAAAAAAAAAGCTGTCAACTCCGTCAATGTTAATTTTGTTTCGATTTAGATTAGCTTTTCATAGCTGTTTAAGACAATCTTGATGTATTTTGATACTTTGACAACGATTTTTCCAGTAGCTTAGAAGAAAACGATGTTTTTTTTTTTTTGGTCGTTACAGTACGAAAGAAAAAACAATGCTGTTAACTCCGTAAATGTTAATTTTTTTCGATTTAGATTGGCTTTTCATAGCTGTTTAAGACAATCTTGATGTATTTTGATACTTTGACAACGATTTTTCCAGTAGCTTAGAAGAAAACGATGTTTTTTTTTTTTTGGTCGTTACAGTACGAAAGAAAAAAAAATGCTGTTATCTCCGTAAATGTTAATTTTTTTCGATTTAGATTGGCTTTTCATAGCTGTTTAAGACAATCTTGATGTATTTTGATACTTTGACAACGATTTTTCCAGTAGCTTAGAAGAAAACGATGTTTTTTTCTTTGGTCGTTACAGTATGATAGAAAACAAAATTTCGTTAATTTTAATTTTTTTTCGATTTAGATTTGCTTTTCATAGCTGTTTAAGACAATCTTGATGTATTTTGATACTTTGACAACGATTTTTCCAGTAGCTTAGAAGAAAACGATGTTTTTTTTTTTTTGGTCGTTACAGTACGAAAGAAAAAAAAATTCTGTCAACTCCGTCAAAGTTAATTTTGTTTCGATTTAAATTAGCTTTTCATAGCTGTTTAAGACAATCTTGATGTATTTTGATACTTTGACAACGATTTTTCCAGTAGCTTAGAAGAAAACGATGTTTTTTTTTTTTTGGTCGTTACAGTACGAAAGAAAAAAAAATGCTGTTATCTCCGTAAATGTTAATTTTTTTCGATTTAGATTGGCTTTTCATAGCTGTTTAAGACAATCTTGATGTATTTTGATACTTTGACAACGATTTTTCCAGTAGCTTAGAAGAAAACGATGTTTTTTTCTTTGGTCGTTACAGTATGATAGAAAACAAAATTTCGTTAATTTTAATTTTTTTTCGATTTAGATTTGCTTTTCATAGCTGTTTAAGACAATCTTGATGTATTTTGATACTTTGACAACGATTTTTCCAGTAGCTTAGAAGAAAACGATGTTTTTTTCTTTGGTCGTTACAGTATGATAGAAAACAAAATTTCGTTAATTTTAATTTTTTTTCGATTTAGATTTGCTTTTCATAGCTGTTTAAGACAATCTTGATGTATTTTGATACTTTGACAACGATTTTTCCAGTAGCTTAGAAGAAAACGATGTTTTTTTTTTTTTGGTCGTTACAGTACGAAAGAAAAAACAATGCTGTTAACTCCGTAAATGTTAATTTTTTTCGATTTAGATTGGCTTTTCATAGCTGTTTAAGACAATCTTGATGTATTTTGATACTTTGACAACGATTTTTCCAGTAGCTTAGAAGAAAACGATGTTTTTTTTTTTTTGGTCGTTACAGTACGAAAGAAAAAAAAATGCTGTTATCTCCGTAAATGTTAATTTTTTTCGATTTAGATTGGCTTTTCATAGCTGTTTAAGACAATCTTGATGTATTTTGATACTTTGACAACGATTTTTCCAGTAGCTTAGAAGAAAACGATGTTTTTTTCTTTGGTCGTTACAGTATGATAGAAAACAAAATTTCGTTAATTTTAATTTTTTTTCGATTTAGATTTGCTTTTCATAGCTGTTTAAGACAATCTTGATGTATTTTGATACTTTGACAACGATTTTTCCAGTAGCTTAGAAGAAAACGATGTTTTTTTCTTTGGTCGTTACAGTATGATAGAAAACAAAATTTCGTTAATTTTAATTTTTTTTCGATTTAGATTTGCTTTTCATAGCTGTTTAAGACAATCTTGATGTATTTTGATACTTTGACAACGATTTTTCCAGTAGCTTAGAAGAAAACGATGTTTTTTTTTTTTTGGTCGTTACAGTACGAAAGAAAAAACAATGCTGTTAACTCCGTAAATGTTAATTTTTTTCGATTTAGATTGGCTTTTCATAGCTGTTTAAGACAATCTTGATGTATTTTGATACTTTGACAACGATTTTTCCAGTAGCTTAGAAGAAAACGATGTTTTTTTTTTTTTGGTCGTTACAGTACGAAAGAAAAAAAAATGCTGTTATCTCCGTAAATGTTAATTTTTTTCGATTTAGATTGGCTTTTCATAGCTGTTTAAGACAATCTTGATGTATTTTGATACTTTGACAACGATTTTTCCAGTAGCTTAGAAGAAAACGATGTTTTTTTCTTTGGTCGTTACAGTATGATAGAAAACAAAATTTCGTTAATTTTAATTTTTTTTCGATTTAGATTTGCTTTTCATAGCTGTTTAAGACAATCTTGATGTATTTTGATACTTTGACAACGATTTTTCCAGTAGCTTAGAAGAAAACGATGTTTTTTTTTTTTTGGTCGTTACAGTACGAAAGAAAAAAAAATTCTGTCAACTCCGTCAAAGTTAATTTTGTTTCGATTTAAATTAGCTTTTCATAGCTGTTTAAGACAATCTTGATGTATTTTGATACTTTGACAACGATTTTTCCAGTAGCTTAGAAGAAAACGATGTTTTTTTCTTTGGTCGTTACAGTATGATAGAAAACAAAATTTCGTTAATTTTAATTTTTTTTCGATTTAGATTTGCTACTCATAGCTGTTTAAGACAATCTTAATGTATTTTGATACTTTGACAACGATTTTTTCAGTAGCTTAGAAGAAACGATGTTTTTTTTTTTCTTTGGTCGTTACAGTACGATAGAAAAAAAAAAGCTGTCAACTCCGTCAATGTTAATTTTGTTTCGATTTAGATTAGCTTTTCATAGCTGTTTAAGACAATCTTGATGTATTTTGATACTTTGACAACGATTTTTCCAGTAGCTTAGAAGAAAACGATGTTTTTTTCTTTGGTCGTTACAGTATGATAGAAAACAAAATTTCGTTAATTTTAATTTTTTTTCGATTTAGATTTGCTTTTCATAGCTGTTTAAGACAATCTTGATGTATTTTGATACTTTGACAACGATTTTTCCAGTAGCTTAGAAGAAAACGATGTTTTTTTTTTTTGGTCGTTACAGTACGAAAGAAAAAACAATGCTGTTAACTCCGTAAATGTTAATTTTTTTCGATTTAGATTGGCTTTTCATAGCTGTTTAAGACAATCTTGATGTATTTTGATACTTTGACAACGATTTTTCCAGTAGCTTAGAAGAAAACGATGTTTTTTTTTTTTTGGTCGTTACAGTACGAAAGAAAAAACAATGCTGTTAACTCCGTAAATGTTAATTTTTTTCGATTTAGATTGGCTTTTCATAGCTGTTTAAGACAATCTTGATGTATTTTGATACTTTGACAACGATTTTTCCAGTAGCTTAGAAGAAAACGATGTTTTTTTTTTTTTGGTCGTTACAGTACGAAAGAAAAAAAAATGCTGTTATCTCCGTAAATGTTAATTTTTTTCGATTTAGATTGGCTTTTCATAGCTGTTTAAGACAATCTTGATGTATTTTGATACTTTGACAACGATTTTTCCAGTAGCTTAGAAGAAAACGATGTTTTTTTCTTTGGTCGTTACAGTATGATAGAAAACAAAATTTCGTTAATTTTAATTTTTTTTCGATTTAGATTTGCTTTTCATAGCTGTTTAAGACAATCTTGATGTATTTTGATACTTTGACAACGATTTTTCCAGTAGCTTAGAAGAAAACGATGTTTTTTTTTTTTTGGTCGTTACAGTACGAAAGAAAAAAAAATTCTGTCAACTCCGTCAAAGTTAATTTTGTTTCGATTTAAATTAGCTTTTCATAGCTGTTTAAGACAATCTTGATGTATTTTGATACTTTGACAACGATTTTTCCAGTAGCTTAGAAGAAAACGATGTTTTTTTCTTTGGTCGTTACAGTATGATAGAAAACAAAATTTCGTTAATTTTAATTTTTTTTCGATTTAGATTTGCTTTTCATAGCTGTTTAAGACAATCTTGATGTATTTTGATACTTTGACAACGATTTTTCCAGTAGCTTAGAAGAAACGATGTTTTTTTTTTTCTTTGGTCGTTACAGTACGATAGAAAAAAAAAAGCTGTCAACTCCGTCAATGTTAATTTTGTTTCGATTTAGATTAGCTTTTCATAGCTGTTTAAGACAATCTTGATGTATTTTGATACTTTGACAACGATTTTTCCAGTAGCTTAGAAGAAAACGATGTTTTTTTCTTTGGTCGTTACAGTATGATAGAAAACAAAATTTCGTTAATTTTAATTTTTTTTCGATTTAGATTTGCTTTTCATAGCTGTTTAAGACAATCTTGATGTATTTTGATACTTTGACAACGATTTTTCCAGTAGCTTAGAAGAAAACGATGTTTTTTTTTTTTTGGTCGTTACAGTACGAAAGAAAAAACAATGCTGTTAACTCCGTAAATGTTAATTTTTTTCGATTTAGATTGGCTTTTCATAGCTGTTTAAGACAATCTTGATGTATTTTGATACTTTGACAACGATTTTTCCAGTAGCTTAGAAGAAAACGATGTTTTTTTCTTTGGTCGTTACAGTATGATAGAAAACAAAATTTCGTTAATTTTAATTTTTTTTCGATTTAGATTTGCTTTTCATAGCTGTTTAAGACAATCTTGATGTATTTTGATACTTTGACAACGATTTTTCCAGTAGCTTAGAAGAAAACGATGTTTTTTTTTTTTTGGTCGTTACAGTACGAAAGAAAAAAAAATGCTGTTAACTCCGTAAATGTTAATTTTTTTCGATTTAGATTGGCTTTTCATAGCTGTTTAAGACAATCTTGATGTATTTTGATACTTTGACAACGATTTTTCCAGTAGCTTAGAAGAAACGATGTTTTTTTTTTTCTTTGGTCGTTACAGTACGATAGAAAAAAAAAAGCTGTCAACTCCGTCAATGTTAATTTTGTTTCGATTTAGATTAGCTTTTCATAGCTGTTTAAGACAATCTTGATGTATTTTGATACTTTGACAACGATTTTTCCAGTAGCTTAGAAGAAAACGATGTTTTTTTCTTTGGTCGTTACAGTATGATAGAAAACAAAATTTCGTTAATTTTAATTTTTTTTCGATTTAGATTTGCTTTTCATAGCTGTTTAAGACAATCTTGATGTATTTTGATACTTTGACAACGATTTTTCCAGTAGCTTAGAAGAAAACGATGTTTTTTTTTTTTTGGTCGTTACAGTACGAAAGAAAAAACAATGCTGTTAACTCCGTAAATGTTAATTTTTTTCGATTTAGATTGGCTTTTCATAGCTGTTTAAGACAATCTTGATGTATTTTGATACTTTGACAACGATTTTTCCAGTAGCTTAGAAGAAAACGATGTTTTTTTCTTTGGTCGTTACAGTATGATAGAAAACAAAATTTCGTTAATTTTAATTTTTTTTCGATTTAGATTTGCTTTTCATAGCTGTTTAAGACAATCTTGATGTATTTTGATACTTTGACAACGATTTTTCCAGTAGCTTAGAAGAAAACGATGTTTTTTTTTTTTTGGTCGTTACAGTACGAAAGAAAAAAAAATGCTGTTAACTCCGTAAATGTTAATTTTTTTCGATTTAGATTGGCTTTTCATAGCTTTTTAAGACAATCTTGATGTATTTTGATACTTTGACAACGATTTTTCCAGTAGCTTAGAAGAAAACAATGTTTTTTTTTTTTTGGTCGTTACAGTACGAAAGAAAAAAAAATGCTGTTATCTCCGTAAATGTTAATTTTTTTCGATTTAGATTGGCTTTTCATAGCTGTTTAAGACAATCTTGATGTATTTTGATACTTTGACAACGATTTTTCCAGTAGCTTAGAAGAAAACGATGTTTTTTTTTTTTTGGTCGTTACAGTACGAAAGAAAAAAAAAATGCTGTTATCTCCGTCAATGTTAATTTTTTTCGATTTAGATTGGCTTTTCATAGCTGTTTAAGACAATCTTGATGTATTTTGATACTTTGACAACGATTTTTCCAGTAGCTTAGAAGAGAACGATGTTTTTTTTCTTAGGTCGTTAAAGTATGATAGAAAAAAAAATTTCGTTAATATTAATTTTTTTTGAATAAGATTGGCTTTTCATAGCTGTTTAAGACAATCTTGATGTATTTTAATACTTTGACAACGATTTTTCCAGTAGCTTAGAAGAAAACGATGTTTTTTCTTTGGTCGTTACAGTATGATAGAAAACAAAATTTCGTTAATTTTTTTTTTTTTGAATAAGATTGGCTTTTCATAGCTGTTTAAGACAATCTTGATGTATTTTGATACTTTGACAACGATTTTTTCAGTAGCTTAGAAGAAAACGATGTTTTTTTTTTTTGGTCGTTACAGTATGAAAGATAAAAAAAATTCGTTAATATTAATTTTTTTTTAATAAGATTGGCTTTTCATAGCTGTTTAAGACAATCTTGATGTATTTTGATACTTTGACAACGATTTTTCCAGTAGCTTAGAAGAAAACGATGTTTTTTTTTTTTTGGTCGTTACAGTACGAAAGAAAAAACAATGCTGTTAACTCCGTAAATGTTAATTTTTTTCGATTTAGATTGGCTTTTCATAGCTGTTTAAGACAATCTTGATGTATTTTGATACTTTGACAACGATTTTTCCAGTAGCTTAGAAGAAAACGATGTTTTTTCTTTGGTCGTTACAGTATGATAGAAAACAAAATTTCGTTAATTTTTTTTTTTTTGAATAAGATTGGCTTTTCATAGCTGTTTAAGACAATCTTGATGTATTTTGATACTTTGACAACGATTTTTCCAGTAGCTTAGAAGAAAACGATGTTTTTTTCTTTGGTCGTTACAGTATGATAGAAAACAAAATTTCGTTAATTTTAATTTTTTTTCGATTTAGATTTGCTTTTCATAGCTGTTTAAGACAATCTTGATGTATTTTGATACTTTGACAACGATTTTTCCAGTAGCTTAGAAGAAACGATGTTTTTTTTTTTCTTTGGTCGTTACAGTACGATAGAAAAAAAAAAGCTGTCAACTCCGTCAATGTTAATTTTGTTTCGATTTAGATTAGCTTTTCATAGCTGTTTAAGACAATCTTGATGTATTTTGATACTTTGACAACGATTTTTCCAGTAGCTTAGAAGAAAACGATGTTTTTTTCTTTGGTCGTTACAGTATGATAGAAAACAAAATTTCGTTAATTTTAATTTTTTTTCGATTTAGATTTGCTTTTCATAGCTGTTTAAGACAATCTTGATGTATTTTGATACTTTGACAACGATTTTTCCAGTAGCTTAGAAGAAAACGATGTTTTTTTTTTTTTGGTCGTTACAGTACGAAAGAAAAAACAATGCTGTTAACTCCGTAAATGTTAATTTTTTTCGATTTAGATTGGCTTTTCATAGCTGTTTAAGACAATCTTGATGTATTTTGATACTTTGACAACGATTTTTCCAGTAGCTTAGAAGAAAACGATGTTTTTTTTTTTTTGGTCGTTACAGTACGAAAGAAAAAAAAAATGCTGTTATCTCTGTCAATGTTAATTTTTTTCGATTTAGATTGGCTTTTCATAGCTGTTTAAGACAATCTTGATGTATTTTGATACTTTGACAACGATTTTTCCAGTAGCTTAGAAGAAAACGATGTTTTTTTTTTTTTGGTCGTTACAGTATGATAGAAAAAAAAATTTCGTTAATATTAATTTTTTTTGAATAAGATTGGCTTTTCATAGCTGTTTAAGACAATCTTGATGTATTTTGATACTTTGACAACGATTTTTCCAGTAGCTTAGAAGAAAACGATGTTTTTTTTTTTGGTCGTTACAGTACAAAAGAAAAAAAAATTCTGTCAACTCCGTCAAAGTTAATTTTGTTTCGATTGAAATTAGCTTTTCATAGCTGTTTAAGACAATCTTGATGTATTTTGATACTTTGACAACGATTTTTCCAGTAGCTTAGAAGAAAACGATGTTTTTTTCTTTGGTCGTTACAGTATGATAGAAAACAAAATTTCGTTAATTTTAATTTTTTTTCGATTTAGATTTGCTTTTCATAGCTGTTTAAGACAATCTTGATGTATTTTGATACTTTGACAACGATTTTTCCAGTAGCTTAGAAGAAAACGATGTTTTTTTTTTTTTGGTCGTTACAGTACGAAAGAAAAAAAAATGCTGTTATCTCCGTAAATGTTAATTTTTTTCGATTTAGATTGGCTTTTCATAGCTGTTTAAGACAATCTTGATGTATTTTGATACTTTGACAACGATTTTTCCAGTAGCTTAGAAGAAAACGATGTTTTTTTTTTTTTGGTCGTTACAGTACGAAAGAAAAAACAATGCTGTTAACTCCGTAAATGTTAATTTTTTTCGATTTAGATTGGCTTTTCATAGCTGTTTAAGACAATCTTGATGTATTTTGATACTTTGACAACGATTTTTCCAGTAGCTTAGAAGAAAACGATGTTTTTTTTTTTTTGGTCGTTACAGTACGAAAGAAAAAAAAATGCTGTTATCTCCGTAAATGTTAATTTTTTTCGATTTAGATTGGCTTTTCATAGCTGTTTAAGACAATCTTGATGTATTTTGATACTTTGACAACGATTTTTCCAGTAGCTTAGAAGAAAACGATGTTTTTTTTTTTTTGGTCGTTACAGTACGAAAGAAAAAACAATGCTGTTAACTCCGTAAATGTTAATTTTTTTCGATTTAGATTGGCTTTTCATAGCTGTTTAAGACAATCTTGATGTATTTTGATACTTTGACAACGATTTTTCCAGTAGCTTAGAAGAAAACGATGTTTTTTTTTTTTGGTCGTTACAGTACGAAAGAAAAAAAAATGCTGTTATCTCCGTAAATGTTAATTTTTTTCGATTTAGATTGGCTTTTCATAGCTGTTTAAGACAATCTTGATGTATTTTGATACTTTGACAACGATTTTTCCAGTAGCTTAGAAGAAAACGATGTTTTTTTTTTTTTGGTCGTTACAGTACGAAAGAAAAAAAAAATGCTGTTATCTCCGTCAATGTTAATTTTTTTCGATTTAGATTGGCTTTTCATAGCTGTTTAAGACAATCTTGATGTATTTTGATACTTTGACAACGATTTTTCCAGTAGCTTAGAAGAAAACGATGTTTTTTTTTTTTTGGTCGTTACAGTACGAAAGAAAAAACAATGCTGTTAACTCCGTAAATGTTAATTTTTTTCGATTTAGATTGGCTTTTCATAGCTGTTTAAGACAATCTTGATGTATTTTGATACTTTGACAACGATTTTTCCAGTAGCTTAGAAGAAAACGATGTTTTTTTTTTTTTTGGTCGTTACAGTACGAAAGAAAAAAAAATGCTGTTATCTCCGTAAATGTTAATTTTTTTCGATTTAGATTGGCTTTTCATAGCTGTTTAAGACAATCTTGATGTATTTTGATACTTTGACAACGATTTTTCCAGTAGCTTAGAAGAAAACGATGTTTTTTTTTTTTTGGTCGTTACAGTACGAAAGAAAAAAAAAATGCTGTTATCTCCGTCAATGTTAATTTTTTTCGATTTAGATTGGCTTTTCATAGCTGTTTAAGACAATCTTGATGTATTTTGATACTTTGACAACGATTTTTCCAGTAGCTTAGAAGAAAACGATGTTTTTTTTTTTTTGGTCGTTACAGTATGATAGAAAACAAAATTTCGTTAATTTTTTTTTTTTTGAATAAGATTGGCTTTTCATAGCTGTTTAAGACAATCTTGATGTATTTTGATACTTTGACAACGATTTTTCCAGTAGCTTAGAAGAAAACGATGTTTTTTTTTTTTGGTCGTTACAGTACGAAAGAAAAAAAAATTCTGTCAACTCCGTCAAAGTTAATTTTGTTTCGATTTAAATTAGCTTTTCATAGCTGTTTAAGACAATCTTGATGTATTTTGATACTTTGACAACGATTTTTCCAGTAGCTTAGAAGAAAACGATGTTTTTTTCTTTGGTCGTTACAGTATGATAGAAAACAAAATTTCGTTAATTTTAATTTTTTTTCGATTTAGATTTGCTTTTCATAGCTGTTTAAGACAATCTTGATGTATTTTGATACTTTGACAACGATTTTTCCAGTAGCTTAGAAGAAAACGATGTTTTTTTTTTTTTGGTCGTTACAGTACGAAAGAAAAAACAATGCTGTTAACTCCGTAAATGTTAATTTTTTTCGATTTAGATTGGCTTTTCATAGCTGTTTAAGACAATCTTGATGTATTTTGATACTTTGACAACGATTTTTCCAGTAGCTTAGAAGAAAACGATGTTTTTTTATTTTTGGTCGTTACAGTACGAAAGAAAAAAAAATGCTGTTATCTCCGTAAATGTTAATTTTTTTCGATTTAGATTGGCTTTTCATAGCTGTTTAAGACAATCTTGATGTATTTTGATACTTTGACAACGATTTTTCCAGTAGCTTAGAAGAAAACGATGTTTTTTTTTTTTTGGTCGTTACAGTACGAAAGAAAAAAAAAATGCTGTTATCTCCGTCAATGTTAATTTTTTTCGATTTAGATTGGCTTTTCATAGCTGTTTAAGACAATCTTGATGTATTTTGATACTTTGACAACGATTTTTCCAGTAGCTTAGAAGAAAACGATGTTTTTTTTTTTGGTCGTTACAGTACGAAAGAAAAAACAATGCTGTTAACTCCGTAAATGTTAATTTTTTTCGATTTAGATTGGCTTTTCATAGCTGTTTAAGACAATCTTGATGTATTTTGATACTTTGACAACGATTTTTCCAGTAGCTTAGAAGAAAACGCTGTTTTTTTTTCTTTGGTCGTTACAGTACGATAGAAAAAAAAAAGCTGTCAACTCCGTCAATGTTAATTTTGTTTCGATTTAGATTAGCTTTTCATAGCTGTTTAAGACAATCTTGATGTATTTTGATAATTTGACAACGATTTTTCCAGTAGCTTAGAAGAAAACGATGTTTTTTTTCTTAGGTCGTTAAAGTATGATAGAAAAAAAAATTTCGTTAATATTAATTTTTTTTGAATAAGATTGGCTTTTCATAGCTGTTTAAGACAATCTTGATGTATTTTAATACTTTGACAACGATTTTTCCAGTAGCTTAGAAGAAAACGATGTTTTTTCTTTGGTCGTTACAGTATGATAGAAAACAAAATTTCGTTAATTTTTTTTTTTTTGAATAAGATTGGCTTTTCATAGCTGTTTAAGACAATCTTGATGTATTTTGATACTTTGACAACGATTTTTCCAGTAGCTTAGAAGAAAACGATGTTTTTTTTTTTTGGTCGTTACAGTACGAAAGAAAAAAAAATTCTGTCAACTCCGTCAATGTTAATTTTGTTTCGATTTAGATTAGCTTTTCATAGCTGTTTAAGACAATCTTGATGTATTTTGATACTTTGACAACGATTTTTCCAGTAGCTTAGAAGAAAACGCTGTTTTTTTTTCTTTGGTCGTTACAGTACGATAGAAAAAAAAAAGCTGTCAACTCCGTCAATGTTAATTTTGTTTCGATTTAGATTAGCTTTTCATAGCTGTTTAAGACAATCTTGATGTATTTTGATAATTTGACAACGATTTTTCCAGTAGCTTAGAAGAAAACGATGTTTTTTTTTCTTTGGTCGTTACAGTACGATAGAAAAAAAAAAGCTGTCAACTCCGTCAATGTTAATTTTGTTTCGATTTAGATTAGCTTTTCATAGCTGTTTAAGACAATCTTGATGTATTTTGATAATTTGACAACGATTTTTCCAGTAGCTTAGAAGAAAACGATGTTTTTTTTCTTAGGTCGTTAAAGTATGATAGAAAAAAAAATTTCGTTAATATTAATTTTTTTTGAATAAGATTGGCTTTTCATAGCTGTTTAAGACAATCTTGATGTATTTTAATACTTTGACAACGATTTTTCCAGTAGCTTAGAAGAAAACGATGTTTTTTTCTTTGGTCGTTACAGTATGATAGAAAACAAAATTTCGTTAATTTTAATTTTTTTTCGATTTAGATTTGCTTTTCATAGCTGTTTAAGACAATCTTGATATATTTTGATACTTTGACAACGATTTTTCCAGTAGCTTAGAAGAAACGATGTTTTTTTTTTTCTTTGGTCGTTACAGTACGATAGAAAAAAAAAAGCTGTCAACTCCGTCAATGTTAATTTTGTTTCGATTTAGATTAGCTTTTCATAGCTGTTTAAGACAATCTTGATGTATTTTGATACTTTGACAACGATTTTTCCAGTAGCTTAGAAGAAAACGATGTTTTTTTCTTTGGTCGTTACAGTATGATAGAAAACAAAATTTCGTTAATTTTAATTTTTTTTCGATTTAGATTTGCTTTTCATAGTTGTTTAAGACAATCTTGATGTATTTTGATACTTTGACAACGATTTTTCCAGTAGCTTAGAAGAAAACGATGTTTTTTTTTTTTTGGTCGTTACAGTACGAAAGAAAAAACAATGCTGTTAACTCCGTAAATGTTAATTTTTTTCGATTTAGATTGGCTTTTCATAGCTGTTTAAGACAATCTTGATGTATTTTGATACTTTGACAACGATTTTTCCAGTAGCTTAGAAGAAAACGATGTTTTTTTTTTTTTGGTCGTTACAGTATGATAGAAAAAAAAATTTCGTTAATATAAATTTTTTTTGAATAAGATTGGCTTTTCATAGCTGTTTAAGACAATCTTGATGTATTTTAATACTTTGACAACGATTTTTCCAGTAGCTTAGAAGAAAACGATGTTTTTTCTTTGGTCGTTACAGTATGATAGAAAACAAAATTTCGTTAATTTTTTTTTTTTTGAATAAGATTGGCTTTTCATAGCTGTTTAAGACAATCTTGATGTATTTTGATACTTTGACAACGATTTTTCCAGTAGCTTAAAAGAAAACGATGTTTTTTTTTTTTGGTCGTTACAGTACGAAAGAAAAAAAAATGCTGTTATCTCCGTAAATGTTAATTTTTTTCGATTTAGATTGGCTTTTCATAGCTGTTTAAGACAATCTTGATGTATTTTGATACTTTGACAACGATTTTTCCAGTAGCTTTGAAGAAAACGATGTTTTTTTTTTTTTGGTCGTTACAGTACGAAAGAAAAAAAAAATGCTGTTATCTCCGTCAATGTTAATTTTTTTCGATTTAGATTGGCTTTTCATAGCTGTTTAAGACAATCTTGATGTATTTTGATACTTTGACAACGATTTTTCCAGTAGCTTAGAAGAAAACGCTGTTTTTTTTTCTTTGGTCGTTACAGTACGATAGAAAAAAAAAAAGCTGTCAACTCCGTCAATGTTAATTTTGTTTCGATTTAGATTAGCTTTTCATAGCTGTTTAAGACAATCTTGATGTATTTTGATAATTTGACAACGATTTTTCCAGTAGCTTAGAAGAAAACGATGTTTTTTTTCTTAGGTCGTTAAAGTATGATAGAAAAAAAAATTTCGTTAATATTAATTTTTTTTGAATAAGATTGGCTTTTCATAGCTGTTTAAGACAATCTTGATGTATTTTAATACTTTGACAACGATTTTTCCAGTAGCTTAGAAGAAAACGATGATTTTTCTTTGGTCGTTACAGTATGATAGAAAACAAAATTTCGTTAATTTTTTTTTTTTTTGAATAAGATTGGCTTTTCATAGCTGTTTAAGACAATCTTGATGTATTTTGATACTTTGACAACGATTTTTCCAGTAGCTTAGAAGAAAACGATGTTTTTTTCTTTGGTCGTTACAGTATGATAGAAAACAAAATTTCGTTAATTTTAATTTTTTTTCGATTTAGATTTGCTTTTCATAGCTGTTTAAGACAATCTTGATATATTTTGATACTTTGACAACGATTTTTCCAGTAGCTTAGAAGAAACGATGTTTTTTTTTTTCTTTGGTCGTTACAGTACGATAGAAAAAAAAAAGCTGTCAACTCCGTCAATGTTAATTTTGTTTCGATTTAGATTAGCTTTTCATAGCTGTTTAAGACAATCTTGATGTATTTTGATACTTTGACAACGATTTTTCCAGTAGCTTAGAAGAAAACGATGTTTTTTTCTTTGGTCGTTACAGTATGATAGAAAACAAAATTTCGTTAATTTTAATTTTTTTTCGATTTAGATTTGCTTTTCATAGTTGTTTAAGACAATCTTGATGTATTTTGATACTTTGACAACGATTTTTCCAGTAGCTTAGAAGAAAACGATGTTTTTTTTTTTTTGGTCGTTACAGTACGAAAGAAAAAACAATGCTGTTAACTCCGTAAATGTTAATTTTTTTCGATTTAGATTGGCTTTTCATAGCTGTTTAAGACAATCTTGATGTATTTTGATACTTTGACAACGATTTTTCCAGTAGCTTAGAAGAAAACGATGTTTTTTTTTTTTTGGTCGTTACAGTATGATAGAAAAAAAAATTTCGTTAATATAAATTTTTTTTGAATAAGATTGGCTTTTCATAGCTGTTTAAGACAATCTTGATGTATTTTAATACTTTGACAACGATTTTTCCAGTAGCTTAGAAGAAAACGATGTTTTTTCTTTGGTCGTTACAGTATGATAGAAAACAAAATTTCGTTAATTTTTTTTTTTTTGAATAAGATTGGCTTTTCATAGCTGTTTAAGACAATCTTGATGTATTTTGATACTTTGACAACGATTTTTCCAGTAGCTTAAAAGAAAACGATGTTTTTTTTTTTTGGTCGTTACAGTACGAAAGAAAAAAAAATGCTGTTATCTCCGTAAATGTTAATTTTTTTCGATTTAGATTGGCTTTTCATAGCTGTTTAAGACAATCTTGATGTATTTTGATACTTTGACAACGATTTTTCCAGTAGCTTTGAAGAAAACGATGTTTTTTTTTTTTTGGTCGTTACAGTACGAAAGAAAAAAAAAATGCTGTTATCTCCGTCAATGTTAATTTTTTTCGATTTAGATTGGCTTTTCATAGCTGTTTAAGACAATCTTGATGTATTTTGATACTTTGACAACGATTTTTCCAGTAGCTTAGAAGAAAACGCTGTTTTTTTTTCTTTGGTCGTTACAGTACGATAGAAAAAAAAAAAGCTGTCAACTCCGTCAATGTTAATTTTGTTTCGATTTAGATTAGCTTTTCATAGCTGTTTAAGACAATCTTGATGTATTTTGATAATTTGACAACGATTTTTCCAGTAGCTTAGAAGAAAACGATGTTTTTTTTCTTAGGTCGTTAAAGTATGATAGAAAAAAAAATTTCGTTAATATTAATTTTTTTTGAATAAGATTGGCTTTTCATAGCTGTTTAAGACAATCTTGATGTATTTTAATACTTTGACAACGATTTTTCCAGTAGCTTAGAAGAAAACGATGATTTTTCTTTGGTCGTTACAGTATGATAGAAAACAAAATTTCGTTAATTTTTTTTTTTTTTGAATAAGATTGGCTTTTCATAGCTGTTTAAGACAATCTTGATGTATTTTGATACTTTGACAACGATTTTTCCAGTAGCTTAGAAGAAAACGATGTTTTTTTTTTTTGGTCGTTACAGTACGAAAGAAAAAAAAATTCTGTCAACTCCGTCAAAAATAATTTTGTTTCGTTTTAAATTAGCTTTTCATAGCTGTTTAAGACAATCTTGATGTATTTTGATACTTTGACAACGATTTTTCCAGTAGCTTAGAAAAAAACGATGTTTTTTTCTTTGGTCGTTACAGTATGATAGAAAACAAAATTTCGTTAATTTTAATTTTTTTTCGATTTAGATTTGCTTTTCATAGCTGTTTAAGACAATCTTGATGTATTTTGATACTTTGACAACGATTTTTCCAGTAGCTTAGAAGAAACGATGTTTTTTTTTTTCTTTGGTCGTTACAGTACGATAGAAAAAAAAAAGCTGTCAACTCCGTCAATGTTAATTTTGTTTCGATTTAGATTAGCTTTTCATAGCTGTTTAAGACAATCTTGATGTATTTTGATACTTTGACAACGATTTTTCCAGTAGCTTAGAAGAAAACGATGTTTTTTTCTTTGGTCGTTACAGTATGATAGAAAACAAAATTTCGTTAATTTTAATTTTTTTTCGATTTAGATTTGCTTTTCATAGTTGTTTAAGACAATCTTGATGTATTTTGATACTTTGACAACGATTTTTCCAGTAGCTTAGAAGAAAACGATGTTTTTTTTTTTTTGGTCGTTACAGTACGAAAGAAAAAACAATGCTGTTAACTCCGTAAATGTTAATTTTTTTCGATTTAGATTGGCTTTTCATAGCTGTTTAAGACAATCTTGATGTATTTTGATACTTTGACAACGATTTTTCCAGTAGCTTAGAAGAAAACGATGTTTTTTTCTTTGGTCGTTACAGTATGATAGAAAACAAAATTTCGTTAATTTTAATTTTTTTTCGATTTAGATTTGCTTTTCATAGTTGTTTAAGACAATCTTGATGTATTTTGATACTTTGACAACGATTTTTCCAGTAGCTTAGAAGAAACGATGTTTTTTTTTTTCTTTGGTCGTTACAGTACGATAGAAAAAAAAAAGCTGTCAACTCCGTCAATGTTAATTTTGTTTCGATTTAGATTAGCTTTTCATAGCTGTTTAAGACAATCTTGATGTATTTTGATACTTTGACAACGATTTTTCCAGTAGCTTAGAAGAAAACGATGTTTTTTTCTTTGGTCGTTACAGTATGATAGAAAACAAAATTTCGTTAATTTTAATTTTTTTTCGATTTAGATTTGCTTTTCATAGTTGTTTAAGACAATCTTGATGTATTTTGATACTTTGACAACGATTTTTCCAGTAGCTTAGAAGAAAACGATGTTTTTTTTTTTTGGTCGTTACAGTATGATAGAAAAAAAAATTTCGTTAATATAAATTTTTTTTGAATAAGATTGGCTTTTCATAGCTGTTTAAGACAATCTTGATGTATTTTAATACTTTGACAACGATTTTTCCAGTAGCTTAGAAGAAAACGATGTTTTTTCTTTGGTCGTTACAGTATGATAGAAAACAAAATTTCGTTAATTTTTTTTTTTTTGAATAAGATTGGCTTTTCATAGCTGTTTAAGACAATCTTGATGTATTTTGATACTTTGACAACGATTTTTCCAGTAGCTTAAAAGAAAACGATGTTTTTTTTTTTTTGGTCGTTACAGTACGAAAGAAAAAAAAATGCTGTTATCTCCGTAAATGTTAATTTTTTTCGATTTAGATTGGCTTTTCATAGCTGTTTAAGACAATCTTGATGTATTTTGATACTTTGACAACGATTTTTCCAGTAGCTTTGAAGAAAACGATGTTTTTTTTTTTTTGGTCGTTACAGTACGAAAGAAAAAAAAAATGCTGTTATCTCCGTCAATGTTAATTTTTTTCGATTTAGATTGGCTTTTCATAGCTGTTTAAGACAATCTTGATGTATTTTGATACTTTGACAACGATTTTTCCAGTAGCTTAGAAGAAAACGCTGTTTTTTTTTCTTTGGTCGTTACAGTACGATAGAAAAAAAAAAAGCTGTCAACTCCGTCAATGTTAATTTTGTTTCGATTTAGATTAGCTTTTCATAGCTGTTTAAGACAATCTTGATGTATTTTGATAATTTGACAACGATTTTTCCAGTAGCTTAGAAGAAAACGATGTTTTTTTTCTTAGGTCGTTAAAGTATGATAGAAAAAAAAATTTCGTTAATATTAATTTTTTTTGAATAAGATTGGCTTTTCATAGCTGTTTAAGACAATCTTGATGTATTTTAATACTTTGACAACGATTTTTCCAGTAGCTTAGAAGAAAACGATGTTTTTTCTTTGGTCGTTACAGTATGATAGAAAACAAAATTTCGTTAATTTTTTTTTTTTTTGAATAAGATTGGCTTTTCATAGCTGTTTAAGACAATCTTGATGTATTTTGATACTTTGACAACGATTTTTCCAGTAGCTTAGAAGAAAACGATGTTTTTTTTTTTTGGTCGTTACAGTACGAAAGAAAAAAAAATTCTGTCAACTCCGTCAAAGTTAATTTTGTTTCGATTTAAATTAGCTTTTCATAGCTGTTTAAGACAATCTTGATGTATTTTGATACTTTGACAACGATTTTTCCAGTAGCTTAGAAAAAAACGATGTTTTTTTCTTTGGTCGTTACAGTATGATAGAAAACAAAATTTCGTTAATTTTAATTTTTTTTCGATTTAGATTTGCTTTTCATAGCTGTTTAAGACAATCTTGATGTATTTTGATACTTTGACAACGATTTTTCCAGTAGCTTAGAAGAAACGATGTTTTTTTTTTTCTTTGGTCGTTACAGTACGATAGAAAAAAAAAAGCTGTCAACTCCGTCAATGTTAATTTTGTTTCGATTTAGATTAGCTTTTCATAGCTGTTTAAGACAATCTTGATGTATTTTGATACTTTGACAACGATTTTTCCAGTAGCTTAGAAGAAAACGATGTTTTTTTCTTTGGTCGTTACAGTATGATAGAAAACAAAATTTCGTTAATTTTAATTTTTTTTCGATTTAGATTTGCTTTTCATAGCTGTTTAAGACAATCTTGATGTATTTTGATACTTTGACAACGATTTTTCCAGTAGCTTAGAAGAAAACGATGTTTTTTTTTTTTTGGTCGTTACAGTACGAAAGAAAAAACAATGCTGTTAACTCCGTAAATGTTAATTTTTTTCGATTTAGATTGGCTTTTCATAGCTGTTTAAGACAATCTTGATGTATTTTGATACTTTGACAACGATTTTTCCAGTAGCTTAGAAGAAAACGATGTTTTTTTTTTTTTGGTCGTTACAGTACGAAAGAAAAAAAAATGCTGTTATCTCCGTAAATGTTAATTTTTTTCGATTTAGATTGGCTTTTCATAGCTGTTTAAGACAATCTTGATGTATTTTGATACTTTGACAACGATTTTTCCAGTAGCTTAGAAGAAAACGATGTTTTTTTTTTTTTGGTCGTTACAGTACGAAAGAAAAAAAAATGCTGTTATCTCCGTCAATGTTAATTTTTTTCGATTTAGATTGGCTTTTCATAGCTGTTTAAGACAATCTTGATGTATTTTGATACTTTGACAACGATTTTTCCAGTAGCTTAGAAGAAAACGATGTTTTTTTTTTTTTGGTCGTTACAGTACGAAAGAAAAAACAATGCTGTTAACTCCGTAAATGTTAATTTTTTTCGATTTAGATTGGCTTTTCATAGCTGTTTAAGACAATCTTGATGTATTTTGATACTTTGACAACGATTTTTCCAGTAGCTTAGAAGAAAACGATGTTTTTTTTTTTTTGGTCGTTACAGTACGAAAGAAAAAACAATGCTGTTAACTCCGTAAATGTTAATTTTTTTCGATTTAGATTGGCTTTTCATAGCTATTTAAGACAATCTTGATGTATTTTGATACTTTGACAACGATTTTTCCAGTAGCTTAGAAGAAAACGATGTTTTTTTTTTTGGTCGTTACAGTACGAAAGAAAAAAAAATTCTGTCAACTCCGTCAAAGTTAATTTTGTTTCGATTTAAATTAGCTTTTCATAGCTGTTTAAGACAATCTTGATGTATTTTGATACTTTGACAACGATTTTTCCAGTAGCTTAGAAGAAAACGATGTTTTTTTTTTTTTGGTCGTTACAGTACGAAAGAAAAAACAATGCTGTTAACTCCGTAAATGTTAATTTTTTTCGATTTAGATTGGCTTTTCATAGCTGTTTAAGACAATCTTGATGTATTTTGATACTTTGACAACGATTTTTCCAGTAATTTAGAAGAAAACGCTGTTTTTTTTTCTTTGGTCGTTACAGTACGATAGAAAAAAAAAAGCTGTCAACTCCGTCAATGTTAATTTTGTTTCGATTTAGATTAGCTTTTCATAGCTGTTTAAGACAATCTTGATGTATTTTGATAATTTGACAACGATTTTTCCAGTAGCTTACAAGAAAACGATGTTTTTTTTCTTAGGTCGTTAAAGTATGATAGAAAAAAAAATTTCGTTAATATTAATTTTTTTTGAATAAGATTGGCTTTTCATAGCTGTTTAAGACAATCTTGATGTATTTTGATACTTTGACAACGATTTTTCCAGTAGCTTAGAAGAAAACGATGTTGTTTTTTTTTTGGTCGTTACAGTACGAAAGAAAAAAAAATGCTGTTAACTCCGTCAATGTTAATTTTTTTTCTATTTAGATTGGCTTTTCATAGCTGTTTAAGACAATCTTGATGTATTTTGATACTTTGACAACGATTTTTCCAGTAGCTTAGAAGAAAACGATGTTTTTTTCTTTGGTCGTTACAGTACGATAGAAAAAAAAAAGCTGTCAACTCCGTCAATGTTAATTTTGTTTCGATTTAGATTAGCTTTTCATAGCTGTTTAAGACAATCTTGATGTATTTTGATACTTTGACAACGATTTTTCCAGTAGCTTAGAAGAAAACGATGTTTTTTTTTTATTTTGGTCGTTACAGTACGAAAGAAAAAACAATGCTGTTAACTCCGTAAATGTTAATTTTTTTCGATTTAGATTGGCTTTTCATAGCTGTTTAAGACAATCTTGATGTATTTTGATACTTTGACAACGATTTTTCCAGTAGCTTAGAAGAAAACGATGTTTTTTTTTTTTTGGTCGTTACAGTACGAAAGAAAAAACAATGCTGTTAACTCCGTAAATGTTAATTTTTTTCGATTTAGATTGGCTTTTCATAGCTGTTTAAGACAATCTTGATGTATTTTGATACTTTGACAACGATTTTTCCAGTAGCTTAGAAGAAAACGATGTTTTTTTTTTTTTGGTCGTTACAGTACGAAAGAAAAAACAATGCTGTTAACTCCGTAAATGTTAATTTTTTTCGATTTAGATTGGCTTTTCATAGCTATTTAAGACAATCTTGATGTATTTTGATACTTTGACAACGATTTTTCCAGTAGCTTAGAAGAAAACGATGTTTTTTTTTTTTGGTCGTTACAGTACGAAAGAAAAAAAAATTCTGTCAACTCCGTCAAAGTTAATTTTTTTTCGATTTAAATTAGCTTTTCATAGCTGTTTAAGACAATCTTGATGTATTTTTATACTTTGACAACGATTTTTCCAGTAGCTTAGAAGAAAACGCTGTTTTTTTTTCTTTGGTCGTTACAGTACGATAGAAAAAAAAAAGCTGTCAACTCCGTCAATGTTAATTTTGTTTCGATTTAGATTAGCTTTTCATAGCTGTTTAAGACAATCTTGATGTATTTTGATAATTTGACAACGATTTTTCCAGTAGCTTAGAAGAAAACGATGTTTTTTTTCTTAGGTCGTTAAAGTATGATAGAAAAAAAAATTTCGTTAATATTAATTTTTTTTGAATAAGATTGGCTTTTCATAGCTGTTTAAGACAATCTTGATGTATTTTGACACTTTGACAACGATTTTTCCAGTAGCTTAGAAGAAACGATGTTTTTTTTTTTCTTTGGTCGTTACAGTACGATAGAAAAAAAAAAGCTGTCAACTCCATCAATGTTAATTTTGTTTCGATTTAGATTAGCTTTTCATAGCTGTTTAAGACAATCTTGATGTATTTTGATACTTTGACAACGATTTTTCCAGTAGCTTAGAAGAAAACGATGTTTTTTTTATTGGTCGTTACAGTACGAAAGAAAAAAAAATTCTGTCAACTCCGTCAAAGTTAATTTTTTTTCGATTTAAATTAGCTTTTCATAGCTGTTTAAGACAATCTTGATGTATTTTGATACTTTGACAACGATTTTTCCAGTAGCTTAGAAGAAAACGATGTTTTTTTCTTTGGTCGTTACAGTATGATAGAAAACAAAATTTCGTTAATTTTAATTTTTTTTCGATTTAGATTTGCTTTTCATAGCTGTTTAAGACAATCTTGATGTATTTTGATACTTTGACAACGATTTTTCCAGTAGCTTAGAAGAAACGATGTTTTTTTTTTTCTTTGGTCGTTACAGTACGATAGAAAAAAAAAAGCTGTCAACTCCGTCAATGTTAATTTTGTTTCGATTTAGATTAGCTTTTCATAGCTGTTTAAGACAATCTTGATGTATTTTGATAATTTGACAACGATTTTTCCAGTAGCTTAGAAGAAAACGATGTTTTTTTTCTTAGGTCGTTAAAGTATGATAGAAAAAAAAATTTCGTTAATATTAATTTTTTTTGAATAAGATTGGCTTTTCATAGCTGTTTAAGACAATCTTGATGTATTTTGATACTTTGACAACGATTTTTCCAGTAGCTTAGAAGAAAACGATGTTTTTTCTTTGGTCGTTACAGTATGATAGAAAACAAAATTTCGTTAATTTTTTTTTTTTGAATAAGATTGGCTTTTCATAGCTGTTTAAGACAATCTTGATGTATTTTGATACTTTGACAACGATTTTTCCAGTAGCTTAGAAGAAAACGATGTTTTTTTTTTGGTCGTTACAGTACGAAAGAAAAAAAAATGCTGTTAACTCCGTCAATGTTAATTTTTTCTCGATTTAGATTGGCTTTTCATAGCTGTTTAAGACAATCTTGATGTATTTTGATACTTTGACAACGATTTTTCCAGTAGCTTAGAAGAAAACGATGTTTTTTTCTTTGGTCGTTACAGTACGAAAGAAAAAAAAATGCTGTTATCTCCGTAAATGTTAATTTTTTTCGATTTAGATTGGCTTTTCATAGCTGTTTAAGACAATCTTGATGTATTTTGATACTTTGACAACGATTTTTCCAGTAGCTTAGAAGAAAACGATGTTTTTTTTTTTTTGGTCGTTACAGTACGAAAGAAAAAAAAAATGCTGTTATCTCCGTCAATGTTAATTTTTTTCGATTTAGATTGGCTTTTCATAGCTGTTTAAGACAATCTTGATGTATTTTGATACTTTGACAACGATTTTTCCAGTAGCTTAGAAGATAACGATGTTTTTTTTTTTTTGGTCGTTACAGTACGAAAGAAAAAACAATGCTGTTAACTCCGTAAATGTTAATTTTTTTCGATTTAGATTGGCTTTTCATAGCTGTTTAAGACAATCTTGATGTATTTTGATACTTTGACAACGATTTTTCCAGTAGCTTAGAAGAAAACGATGTTTTTTTTTTTTGGTCGTTACAGTACGAAAGAAAAAAAAATGCTGTTATCTCCGTAAATCTTAATTTTTTTCGATTTAGATTGGCTTTTCATAGCTGTTTAAGACAATCTTGATGTATTTTGATACTTTGACAACGATTTTTCCAGTAGCTTAGAAGAAAACGATGTTTTTTTTTTTTTGGTCGTTACAGTACGAAAGAAAAAAAAAATGCTGTTATCTCCGTCAATGTTAATTTTTTTCGATTTAGATTGGCTTTTCATAGCTGTTTAAGACAATCTTGATGTATTTTGATACTTTGACAACGATTTTTCCAGTAGCTTAGAAGAAAACGATGTGTTTTTTTTTTTGGTCGTTACAGTACGAAAGAAAAAACAATGCTGTTAACTCCGTAAATGTTAATTTTTTTCGATTTAGATTGGCTTTTCATAGCTATTTAAGACAATCTTGATGTATTTTGATACTTTGACAACGATTTTTCCAGTAGCTTAAAAGAAAACGATGTTTTTTTTTTTTTGGTCGTTACAGTACGAAAGAAAAAAAAATGCTGTTATCTTCGTAAATGTTAATTTTTTTCGATTTAGATTGGCTTTTCATAGCTGTTTAAGACAATCTTGATGTATTTTGATACTTTGACAACGATTTTTCCAGTAGCTTAGAAGAAAACGATGTTTTTTTTTTTTTGGTCGTTACAGTACGAAAGAAAAAAAAAATGCTGTTATCTCCGTCAATGTTAATTTTTTTCGATTTAGATTGGCTTTTCATAGCTGTTTAAGACAATCTTGATGTATTTTGATACTTTGACAACGATTTTTCCAGTAGCTTAGAAGAAAACGATGTTTTTTCTTTGGTCGTTACAGTATGATAGAAAACAAAATTTCGTTAATTTTAATTTTTTTTCGATTTAGATTTGCTTTTCATAGCTGTTTAAGACAATCTTGATGTATTTTGATACTTTGACAACGATTTTTCCAGTAATTTAGAAGAAAACGCTGTTTTTTTTTCTTTGGTCGTTACAGTACGATAGAAAAAAAAAAGCTGTCAACTCCGTCAATGTTAATTTTGTTTCGATTTAGATTAGCTTTTCATAGCTGTTTAAGACAATCTTGATGTATTTTGATAATTTGACAACGATTTTTCCAGTAGCTTAGAAGAAAACGATGTTTTTTTTCTTAGGTCGTTAAAGTATGATAGAAAAAAAAATTTCGTTAATATTAATTTTTTTTTAATAAGATTGGCTTTTCATAGCTATTTAAGACAATCTTGATGTATTTTGATACTTTGACAACGATTTTTCCAGTAGCTTAGAAGAAAACGATGTTTTTTTTTTTTTGGTCGTTACAGTACGAAAGAAAAAAAAATGCTGTTATCTCCGTCAATGTTAATTTTTTTTCGATTTAGATTGGCTTTTCATAGCTGTTTAAGACAATCTTGATGTATTTTGATACTTTGACAACGATTTTTCCAGTAGCTTAGAAGAAAACGATGTTTTTTTTTTTTTGGTCGTTACAGTACGAAAGAAAAAAAAATGCTGTTATCTCCGTCAATGTTAATTTTTTTTCGATTTAGATTGGCTTTTCATAGCTGTTTAAGACAATCTTGATGTATTTTGATACTTTGACAACGATTTTTCCAGTAGCTTAGAAGAAAACGATGTTTTTTTCTTTGGTCGTTACAGTACGAAAGAAAAAAAAATGCTGTTATCTCCGTCAATGTTAATTTTTTTTCGATTTAGATTTGCTTTTCAAAGCTGTTTAGACAATCTTGATGTATTTTGATACTTTGACAACGATTTTTCCAGTAGTTTAGAGAAAACGATGTTTTTTTTCTTTGGTCGTTACAGTATGAAACATAAAAAAATTTCGTTAATATTAATTTTTTTTTAATAAGATTGGCTTTTCATAGCTATTTAAGACAATCTTGATGTATTTTGATACTTTGACAACGATTTTTCCAGTAGTTTAGAAGAAAACGATGTTTTTTTCTTTGGTCGTTACAGTATGATAGAAAACAAAATTTCGTTAATTTTAATTTTTTTTGAATAAGATTGGCTTTTCATAGCTGTTTAAGACAATCTTGATGTATTTTGATACTTTGACAACGATTTTACCAGTAGCTTATAAGAAAACGATGTTTTTTTTCTTAGGTCGTTACAGTACGATAGAAAAAAAAAACTGTCAACTCCGTCAATATTAATTTTTTTCGATTTAGATTGGCTTTTCATAGCTATTTAAGACAATCTTGATGTATTTTGATACTTTGACAACGATTTTTCCAGTAGCTTAGAAGAAAACGATGTTTTTTTTTTTTGGTCGTTACAGTACGAAAGAAAAAAAAATGCTGTTAACTCCGTCAATGTTAATTTTTTTTCGATTTAGATTGGCGTTTCATAGCTGTTTAAGACAATCTTGATGTATTTTGATTCTTTGACAACGATTTTTCCAGTAGTTTAGAAGAAAACGCTGTTTTTTTTTTCTTTGGTCGTTACAGTACGATAGAAAAAAAAAAGCTGTCAACTCCGTCAATATTAATTTTTTTCGATTTAGATTAGCTTTTCATAGCTGTTTAAGACAATCTTGATGTATTTTGATACTTTGACAACGATTTTTCCAGTAATTTAGAAGAAAACGCTGTTTTTTTTCTGTGGTCGTTACAGTACGATAGAAAAAAAAAAGCTGTCAACTCCGTCAATGTTAATTTTATTTCGATTTAGATTTGCTTTTCATAGCTGTTTAAGACAATCTTGATGTATTTTGATACTTTGACAACGATTTTTCCAGTAGTTTAGAAGAAAACGATGTTTTTTTCTTTGGTCGTTACAGTATGATAGAAAACAACATTTCGTTAATTTTAATTTTTTTTTAATAAGATTGGCTTTTCATAGCTGTTTAAGACAATCTTGATGTATTTTGATACTTTGACAACGATTTTTCCAGTAGCTTAGAAGAGAACGATGTTTTTTTTCTTTGGTCGTTACAGTACGAAAGAAAAAAAAATGCTGTTATCTCCGTCAATATTAATTTTTTTCGATTTAGATTGGCTTTTCATAGCTGTTTAAGACAATCTTGATGTATTTTGATACTTTGACAACGATTTTTCCAGTAGTTTAGAAGAAAACGATGTTTTTTTTCTTTGGTCGTTACAGTATGAAAGAAAAAAAAAATACGTTAATATTAATTTTTTTTAATAAGAGTGGCTTTTCATAGCTGTTTAAGACAATCTTGGTATATTTTGATACTTTGACAACGATTTTTCTAGAAGTTTAGAAGAAAACGATGTTTTTTTTCTTTGGTCATTACAGTATGAAAGATCAAAAAATTTCGTTAATAGTAATTTTTTTGAATAAGATTGGCTTTTCATAGCTGTTTAAGACAATCTTGATGTATTTTGATACTTTGACAACGATTTTTCCAGTAGCTAAGAAGAAAACGATGTTTTTTTTCTTAGGTCGTTACAGTATGATAGACAACAAAATTTCGTTAATTTTTTTTTTTTTGAATAAGATTGGCTTTTCATAGCTGTTTAAGACAATCTTGATGTATTTTGATACTTTGACAACGATTTTTCCAGTAGTTTAGAAGAAAACGATGTTTTTTTTTATTTGGTCGTTACAGTACGAAAGAAAAAAAAAATGCTGTTATCTCCGTCAATATTGATTTTTTTCGATTTAGATTGGCTTTTCATAGCTGTTTAAGACAATCTTGATGTATTTTGATACTTTGACAACGATTTTTCCAGTAATTTAGAAGAAAACGCTGTTTTTTTTTTCTTTGGTCGTTACAGTACGATAGAAAAAAAAAAAGCTGTCAACTCCGTCAATGTTAATTTTATTTCGATTTATATTTGCTTTTCATAGCTGTTTAAGACAATCTTGATGTATTTTGATACTTTGACAACGATTTTTCCAGTAGTTTAGAAGAAAACGATGTTTTTTTCTTTGGTCGTTACAGTATGATAAACAACAAAATTTCGTTAATTTTAATTTTTTTTTGAATAAGATTGGCTTTTCATAGCTGTTTAAGACAATCTTGATGTATTTTGATACTTTGACAACGATTTTTCCAGTAGTTTAGAAGAAAACGATGTTTTTTTTCTTTGGTCGTTACAGTATGAAAGAAAACAAAATTACGTTAATATTAATTTTTTTTAATAAGAGTGGCTTTTCATAGCTGTTTAAGACAATCTTGGTATATTTTGATACTTTGACAACGATTTTTCCAGTAGTTTAGAAGAAAACGCTGTTTTTTTTTTCTTTGGTCGTTACAGTACGAAAGAAAAAAAAATGCTGTTATCTCCGTCAATATTAATTTTTTTCGATTTAGATTGGCTTTTCATAGCTGTTTTAGACAATCCTGATGTATTTTGATACTTTGACAACGATTTTTCCAGTAGCTTAGAAGAAAACGATGTTTTTTTTCTTTGGTCGTTACAGTACGAAAGAAAAAAAAATGCTGTTAACTAATAGCTGTTTAAGACAATCTTGATGTATTTTGATACTTTGACAACGATTTTACGAAAGAAAAAAAAATTGCTGTTATCTCGGTCAATATTAATTTTTTTTTCGATTTAGATTGGCTTTTCATAGCTGTTTAAGACAATCTTGATGTATTTTGATAATTTGACAACGATTTTTCCAGTAGCTTAGAAGAAAACGATGTTTTTTTTCTTAGGTCGTTAAAGTATGATAGAAAAAAAAATTTCGTTAATATTAATTTTTTTTGAATAAGATTGGCTTTTCATAGCTGTTTAAGACAATCTTGATGTATTTTAATACTTTTACAACGATTTTTCCAGTAGCTTAGAAGAAAACGATGTTTTTCTTTGGTCGTTACAGTATGATAGAAAACAAAATTTCGTTAATTTTATTTTTTTTGAATAAGATTGGCTTTTCATAGCTGTTTAAGACAATCTTGATGTATTTTGATACTTTGACAACGATTTTTCCAGTAGTTTAGAAGAAAACGATGTTTTTTTTTATTTGGTCGTTACAGTACGAAAGAAAAAAAAATGCTGTTATCTCCGTCAATATTAATTTTTTTTTCGATTAAGATTGGCTTTTCATAGCTGTTTAAGACAATCTTGATGTATTTTGATACTTTGACAACGATTTTTCCAGTAGCTTAGAAGAAAACGATGTTTTTTTCTTTGGTCGTTACAGTATGATAGAAAACAAAATTTCGTTAATTTTAATTTTTTTTCGATTTAGATTTGCTTTTCATAGCTGTTTAAGACAATCTTGATGTATTTTGATACTTTGACAACGATTTTTCCAGTAATTTAGAAGAAAACGCTGTTTTTTTTTCTTTGGTCGTTACAGTACGATAGAAAAAAAAAAGCTGTCAACTCCGTCAATGTTAATTTTGTTTCGATTTAGATTTGCTTTTCATAGCTGCTTAAGACAATCTTGATGTATTTTGATACTTTGACAATGATTTTTCCAGTAGCTTAGAAGAAAACGATGTTTTTTTCTTTGGTCGTTACAGTACGAAAGAAAAAAAAATGCTGTTATCTCCGTAAATGTTAATTTTTTTCGATTTAGATTGGCTTTTCATAGCTGTTTAAGACAATCTTGATGTATTTTGATACTTTGACAACGATTTTTCCAGTAGCTTAGAAGAAAACGATGTTTTTTTTTTTTTGGTCGTTACAGTACGAAAGAAAAAAAAATGCTGTTAACTCCGTCAATGTTAATTTTTTCTCGATTTAGATTGGCTTTTCATAGCTGTTTAAGACAATCTTGATGTATTTTGATACTTTGACAACGATTTTTCCAGTAGCTTAGAAGAAAACGATGTTTTTTTCTTTGGTCGTTACAGTACGAAAGAAAAAAAAATGCTGTTATCTCCGTCAATGTTAATTTTTTTTCAATTTAGATTTGCTTTTCAAAGCTGTTTAGACAATCTTGATGTATTTTGATACTTTGACAACGATTTTTCCAGTAGTTTAGAGAAAACGATGTTTTTTTTTTTTGGTCGTTACAGTATGAAAGATAAAAAAGTTTCGTTAATATTAATTTTTTTTTAATAAGATTGGCTTTTCATAGCTATTTAAGACAATCTTGATGTATTTTGATACTTTGACAACGATTTTTCCAGTAGCTTAGAAGAAAACGATGTTTTTTTTTTTTTGGTCGTTACAGTACGAAAGAAAAAAAAATGCTGTTATCTCCGTAAATGTTAATTTTTTTCGATTTAGATTGGCTTTTCATAGCTGTTTAAGACAATCTTGATGTATTTTGATACTTTGACAACAATTTTTCCAGTAGCTTAGAAGAAAACGATGTTTTTTTTTTTTTGGTCGTTACAGTACGAAAGAAAAAAAAAATGCTGTTAACTCCGTCAATGTTAATTTTTTTCGATTTAGATTGGCTTTTCATAGCTGTTTAAGACAATCTTGATGTATTTTGATACTTTGACAACGATTTTTCCAGTAGCTTAGAAGAAAACGATGTTTTTTTTTTTTTG
Source organism: Ptychoptera albimana (assembly GCA_961205885.1). Classification (NCBI taxonomy): domain Eukaryota; kingdom Metazoa; phylum Arthropoda; class Insecta; order Diptera; family Ptychopteridae; genus Ptychoptera; species Ptychoptera albimana. The sequence goes on from OY540806.1 coordinate 8,171,055, forward strand.
GTCGTTACAGTACGAAAGAAAAAAAAATGCTGTTAACTCCGTCAATGTTAATTTTTTTTCGATTTAGATTGGCTTTTCATAGCTATTTAAGACAATCTTGATGTATTTTCATACTTTGACAACGATTTTTCCAGTAATTTAGAAGAAAACGCTGTTTTTTTTTCTTTGGTCGTTACAGTACGATAGAAAAAAAAAAGCTGTCAACTCCGTCAATGTTAATTTTGTTTCGATTTAGATTTGCTTTTCATAGCTGCTTAAGACAATCTTGATGTATTTTGATACTTTGACAACGATTTTTCCAGTAGCTTAGAAGAAAACGATGTTTTTTTCTTTGGTCGTTACAGTACGAAAGAAAAAAAAAATGCTGTTATCTCCGTCAATGTTAATTTTTTCTCGATTTAGATTGGCTTTTCATAGCTGTTTAAGACAATCTTGATGTATTTTGATACTTTGACAACGATTTTTCCAGTAGCTTAGAAGAAAACGATGTTTTTTTCTTTGGTCGTTACAGTACGAAAGAAAAAAAAATGCTGTTATCTCCGTCAATGTTAATTTTTTTCGATTTAGATTGGCTTTTCATAGCTGTTTAAGACAATCTTGATGTATTTTGATACTTTGACAACGATTTTTCCAGTAGCTTAGAAGAAAACGATGTTTTTTTTTTTTTGGTCGTTACAGTACGAAAGAAAAAAAAATTTCGTTAATATTAATTTTTTTTTAATAAGATTGGCTTTTCATAGCTATTTAAGACAATCTTGATGTATTTTGATGCTTTGACAACGATTTTTCCAGTAGCTTAGAAGAAACGATGTTTTTTTTTTCTTTGGTCGTTACAGTACGAAAGAAAAAAAAAATGCTGTTAACTCCGTCAATGTTAATTTTTTTTCGATTTAGATTGGCTTTTCATAGCTGTTTAAGACAATCTTGAAGTATTTTGATACTTTGACAACGATTTTTCCAGTAGCTTAGAAGAAATAGATGTTTTTTTCTTTGGTCGTTACAGTACGAAAGAAAAAATAAATGCTGTTATCTCCGTCAATGTTAATTTTTTTTCGATTTAGATTGGCTTTTCATAGCTGTTTAAGACAATCTTGATGTATTTTGATACTTTGACAACGATTTTTCCAGTAGCTTAGAAGAAAACGATGTTTTTTTTTTTTGGTCGTTACAGTACGAAAGAAAAAAAAATGCTGTTAACTCCGTCAATGTTAATTTTTTTTCGATTTAGATTGGCTTTTCATAGCTGTTTAAGACAATCTTGATCTATTTTGATACTTTGACAACGATTTTTCCAGTAGCTTAGAAGAAAACGATGTTTTTTTCTTTGGTCGTTACAGTACGAAAGAAAAAAAAATGCTGTTATCTCCGTCAATGTTAATTTTTTTTCGATTTAGATTTGCTTTTCAAAGCTGTTTAGACAATCTTGATGTATTTTGATACTTTGACAACGATTTTTCCAGTAGTTTAGAGAAAACGATGTTTTTTTTCTTTGGTCGTTACAGTATTAAAGATAAAAAAATTTCGTTAATATTAATTTTTTTTTAATAAGATTGGCTTTTCATAGCTATTTAAGACAATCTTGATGTATTTTGATACATTGACAACGATTTTTCCAGTAGTTTAGAAGAAAACGATGTTTTTTTTTTCTTTGGTCGTTACAGTACGAAAGAAAAAAAAAATGCTGTTAACTCCGTCAATGTTAATTTTTTTTCGATTTAGATTGGCTTTTCATAGCTGTTTAAGACAATCTTGATGTATTTTGATTCTTTGACAACGATTTTTCCAGTAGTTTAGAAGAAAACGCTGTTTTTTTTTCCTTTGGTCGTTACAGTACGAAAGAAAAAAAAAATGCTGTTAACTCCGTCAATGTTAATTTTTTTTCGATTTAGATTGGCTTTTCATAGCTGTTTAAGACAATCTTGATGTATTTTGATTCTTTGACAACGATTTTTCCAGTAGTTTAGAAGAAAACGCTGTTTTTTTTTTCTTTGGTCGTTACAGTACGAAAGAAAAAAAAATGCTGTTATCTCCGTCAATGTTAATTTTTTTTCGATTTAGATTTGCTTTTCAAAGCTGTTTAGACAATCTTGATGTATTTTGATACTTTGACAACGATTTTTCCAGTAGTTTAGAGAAAACGATGTTTTTTTTCTTTGGTCGTTACAGTATGAAAGATAAAAAAATTTCGTTAATATTAATTTTTTTTTAATAAGATTGGCTTTTCATAGCTATTTAAGACAATCTTGATGTATTTTGATACATTGACAACGATTTTTCCAGTAGTTTAGAAGAAAACGATGTTTTTTTTTTCTTTGGTCGTTACAGTACGAAAGAAAAAAAAAATGCTGTTAACTCCGTCAATGTTAATTTTTTTTCGATTTAGATTGGCTTTTCATAGCTGTTTAAGACAATCTTGATGTATTTTGATACTTTGACAACGATTTTTCCAGTAGCTTAGAAGAAAACGATGTTTTTTTCTTTGGTCGTTACAGTACGAAAGAAAAAAAAATGCTGTTATCTCCGTCAATGTTAATTTTTTTCGATTTAGATTGGCTTTTCATAGCTGTTTAAGACAATCTTGATGTATTTTGATACTTTGACAACGATTTTTCCAGTAGCTTAGAAGAAAACGATGTTTTTTTTTTTTGGTCGTTACAGTACGAAAGAAAAAAAAATGCTGTTAACTCCGTCAATGTTAATTTTTTTTCGATTTAGATTGGCTTTTCATAGCTGTTTAAGACAATCTTGATGTATTTTGATACTTTGACAACGATTTTTCCAGTAGCTTAGAAGAAAACGATGTTTTTTTCTTTGGTCGTTACAGTACGAAAGAAAAAAAAAATGCTGTTATCTCCGTCAATGTTAATTTTTTTTCGATTTAGATTTGCTTTTCAAAGCTGTTTAGACAATCTTGATGTATTTTGATACTTTGACAACGATTTTTCCAGTAGTTTAGAGAAAACGATGTTTTTTTTCTTTGGTCGTTACAGTATGAAAGAAAAAAAAATTTCGTTAATATTAATTTTTTTTAATAAGATTGGCTTTTCATAGCTATTTAAGACAATCTTGATGTATTTTGATACTTTGACAACGATTTTTCCAGTAGTTTAGAAGAAAACGATGTTTTTTTTTTCTTTGGTCGTTACAGTACGAAAGAAAAAAAAATGCTGTTAACTCCGTCAATGTTAATTTTTTTTCGATTTAGATTGGCTTTTCATAGCTGTTTAAGACAATCTTGATGTATTTTGATTCTTTGACAACGATTTTTCCAGTAGTTTAGAAGAAAACGCTGTTTTTTTTTTCTTTGGTCGTTACAGTACGATAGAAAAAAAAAGCTGTCAACTCCGTCAATGTTAATTTTTTTTCGATTTATATTTACTTTTCATAGCTATTTAAGACAATCTTGATGTATTTTCATACTTTGACAACGATTTTTCCAGTAATTTAGAAGAAAACGATGTTTTTTTTTTCTTTGGTCGTTACAGTACGAAAGAAAAAAAAATGCTGTTATCTCCGTCAATATTAATTTTTTTTCGATTTAGATTGGCTTTTCATAGCTGTTTAAAACAATCTTGATGTATTTTGATACTTTGACAACGATTTTTCCAGTAGTTTAGAAGAAAACGATGTTTTATTTTTCTTTGGTCGTTACAGTACAATAGAAAAAAAAAAGCTGTCAACTCCGTCAATGATAATTTTTTTTCGATTTAGATTAGCTTTTCATAGCTGTTTAAGACAATCTTGATGTATTTTGATACTTTGACAACGATTTTTCCAGTAGTTTAGAAGAAAACGCTGTTTTTTTTTCTTTGGTCGTTACAGTATGAAAGATAAAAAAATTTCGGTAATATTAATTTTTTTTTAATAAGATTGGCTTTTCATAGCTGTTTAAGACAATCTTGATGTATTTTGATACTTTGACAACGATTTTTCCAGTAGCTTAGAAGAAAACGCTGTTTTTTTTTTCTTTGGTCGTTACAGTACGATAGAAAAAAAAAACTGTCAACTCCGTCAATGTCAATTTTTTTTCGATTTAGATTGGTTTTTCATAGCTGTTTAAGACAATCTTGATGTATTTTGATTCTTTGACAACGATTTTTCCAGTAGTTTAGAAGAAAACGCTGTTTTTTTTTCTTTGGTCGTTACAGTATGAAAGATAAAAAAATTTCGGTAATATTAATTTTTTTTTAATAAGATTGGCTTTTCATAGCTGTTTAAGACAATCTTGATGTATTTTGATTCTTTGACAACAATTTTTCCAGTAGTTTAGAAGAAAACGCTGTTTTTTTTTCTTTGGTCGTTACAGTACGATAGAAAAAAAAAAGCTGTCAACTCCGTCAATGTTAATTTTGTTTCTATTTAGATTTGCTTTTCATAGCTGTTTAAGACAATCTTGATGTATTTTGATACTTTGACAACGATTTTTCCAGTAGTTTAGAAGAAAAAGATGTTTTTTTCTTTACAGTCGTTACAGTATGATAGAAAACAAAATTTCGTTAATTTTAATTTTTTTTGAATAAGTTTGGCTTTTCATAGCTGTTTAAGACAATCTTGATGAATTTGATACTTTGACAACGATTTTTCCAGTAGCTTAGAGGAAAAAGATGTTTTATTTTTCTTTGGTCGTTACAGTACGAAAGTAAAAAAAAATGCTGTTATCTCCGTCAATATTAATTTTTTTTCGATTTAGATTGGCTTTTCATAGCTGTTTAAGAAAATCTTGATGTATTTTGATACTTTGACAACGATTTTTCCAGTAGTTTAGAAGAAAACGATGTTTTTTTCTTTGGTCATTACAGTATGAAAGATAAAAAAAATTCGTTAATATTAATTTTTTTGAATAAGATTGGCTTTTCATAGCTGTTTAAGACAATCTTGATGTATTTTGATACTTCGACAACGATTTTTCCAGTAGCTAAGAAGAAAACGATGTTTTTTTTCTTTGGTTGTTACAGTATGATAAACAACAACATTTCGTTAATTTTAATTTTTTTTTGAATAAGATTGGCTTTTCATAGCTGTTTAAGACAATCTTGATGTATTTTGATACTTTGACAACGATTTTTCCAGTAGCTAAGAAGAAAACGATTTTTTTTTTCTTAGGTCGTTACAGTATGATAAACAACAAAATTTCGTTAATTTTATTTTTTTTTTGAATAAGATTGGCTTTTCATAGCTGTTTAAGACAATCTTGATGTATTTTGATACTTTGACACGATTTTTCCAGTAGCTTAGAAGAAAACGATGTTTTTTCTTTGGTCGTTACAGTATGATAGAAAACAAAATTTAATTAATTTTAATTTTTTTTTAATAAGATTGGCTTTTCATAGCTGTTTAAGACAATCTTGATGTATTTTGATACTTTGACAACGATTTTTCTAGTAGCTTAGAAGAAACGTTGTTTTTTTTTCTTTGGTCGTTACAGTACGATAGAAAAAAAAAAGTTGTTCACTCCGTCAATGTTAATTTGGTTCTATTTAGATTTGCTTTTCATAGCTGTTTTAGACAATCTTGATGTATTTTGATACTTTGACAACGATTTTTCCAGTAGTTTAGAAGAAAAAGATGTTTTTTTCTTTACAGTCGTTACAGTATGATAGAAAACAAAATTTCGTTAATTTTAATTTTTTTTGAATAAGTTTGGCTTTTCATAGCTGTTTAAGACAATCTTGATGAATTTGATACTTTGACAACGATTTTTCCAGTAGCTTAGAGGAAAAAAATGTTTTATTTTTCTTTGGTCGTTACAGTACGAAAGTAAAAAAAAATGCTGTTATCTCCGTCAATATTAATTTTTTTTCGATTTAGATTGGCTTTTCATAGCTGTTTAAGAAAATCTTGATGTATTTTGATACTTTGACAACGATTTTTCCAGTAGTTTAGAAGAAAACGATGTTTTTTTCTTTGGTCATTACAGTATGAAAGATAAAAAAATTTCGTTAATATTAATTTTTTTGAATTAGATTGGCTTTTCATAGCTGTTTAAGACAATCTTGATGTATTTTGATACTTCGACAACGATTTTTCCAGTAGCTAAGAAGAAAACGATGTTTTTTTTCTTTGGTTGTTACAGTATGATAAACAACAACATTTCGTTAATTTTAATTTTTTTTTGAATAAGTTTGGCTTTTCATAGCTGTTTAAGACAATCTTGATGAATTTGATACTTTGACAACGATTTTTCCAGTAGCTTAGAGGAAAAAGATGTTTTATTTTTCTTTGGTCGTTACAGTACGAAAGTAAAAAAAAATGCTGTTATCTCCGTCAATATTAATTTTTTTTCGATTTAGATTGGCTTTTCATAGCTGTTTAAGAAAATCTTGATGTATTTTGATACTTTGACAACGATTTTTCCAGTAGTTTAGAAGAAAACGATGTTTTTTTCTTTGGTCATTACAGTATGAAAGATAAAAAAATTTCGTTTATATTAATTTTTTTGAATAAGATTGGCTTTTCATAGCTGTTTAAGACAATCTTGATGTATTTTGATACTTCGACAACGATTTTTCCAGTAGCTAAGAAGAAAACGATGTTTTTTTTCTTTGGTTGTTACAGTATGATAAACAACAACATTTCGTTAATTTTAATTTTTTTTTGAATAAGATTGGCTTTTCATAGCTGTTTAAGACAATCTTGATGTATTTTGATACTTTGACAACGATTTTTCCAGTAGCTAAGAAGAAAACGATTTTTTTTTTCTTAGGTCGTTACAGTATGATAAACAACAAAATTTCGTTAATTTTATTTTTTTTTTGAATAAGATTGGCTTTTCATAGCTGTTTAAGACAATCTTGATGTATTTTGATACTTTGACAACGATTTTTCCAGTAGCTTAGAAGAAAACGATGTTTTTTCTTTGGTCGTTACAGTATGATAGAAAACAAAATTTAATTAATTTTAATTTTTTTTTAATAAGATTGGCTTTTCATAGCTGTTTAAGACAATCTTGATGTATTTTGATACTTTGACAACGATTTTTCTAGTAGCTTAGAAGAAACGTTGTTTTTTTTTCTTTGGTCGTTACAGTACGATAGAAAAAAAAAAGTTGTTCACTCCGTCAATGTTAATTTGGTTCTATTTAGATTTGCTTTTCATAGCTGTTTTAGACAATCTTGATGTATTTTGATACTTTGACAACGATTTTTCCAGTAGTTTAGAGAAAACGATGTTTTTTTTGTCTTTGGTCGTTACAGTACGAAAGAAAAAAAAAAGTTGTTCACTCCATCAATGTTAATTTATTCGATTTAGATTTGCTTTTCATAGCTGTTTAAGACAATCTTGATGTATTTTGATACTTTGACAACGATTTTTCCAGTAGTTTAGAGAAAACGATGTTTTTTTTGTCTTTGGTCGTTACAGTACGAAAGAAAAAAAAATTGCTGTTATCTCGGTCAATATTAATTTTTTTTTCGATTTAGATTGGCTTTTCATAGCTGTTTAAGACAATCTTGATGTATTTTGATACTTTGACAACGATTTTTCCAGTAGCTTAGAAGAAAACGATGTTTTTTTTCTTTGGTCGTTACAGTATGAATGATAAATAAATTTCGTTAATTTTAATTTTTTTTCGATTTAGATTGGCTTTTCATAACTGTTTAAGACAATCTTGATGTATTTTGATACTTTGACAACGATTTTTGTAGTAGCTTAGAAGAAAACGATGTTTTTTTCTTTGGTCGTTACAGTACGAAAGAAAAAAAAATGCTGTTATCTCCGTCAATGTTAATTTTTTTTCTATTTAGATTGGCTTTTCATAGCTGTTTAAGACAATCTTGATGTATTTTGATACATTGACAACGATTTTTCCAGTAGTTTAGAAGAAAACGATGTTTTTTTTTTCTTTGGTCGTTACAGTACGAAAGAAAAAAAAAATGCTGTTAACTCCGTCAATGTTAATTTTTTTTCGATTTAGATTGGCTTTTCATAGCTGTTTAAGACAATCTTGATGTATTTTGATACTTTGACAACGATTTTTCCAGTAGCTTAGAAGAAAACGATGTTTTTTTCTTTGGTCGTTACAGTACGAAAGAAAAAAAAATGCTGTTATCTCCGTCAATGTTAATTTTTTTCGATTTAGATTGGCTTTTCATAGCTGTTTAAGACAATCTTGATGTATTTTGATACTTTGACAACGATTTTTCCAGTAGCTTAGAAGAAAACGATGTTTTTTTTTTTTGGTCGTTACAGTACGAAAGAAAAAAAAATGCTGTTAACTCCGTCAATGTTAATTTTTTTTCTATTTAGATTGGCTTTTCATAGCTGTTTAAGACAATCTTGATGTATTTTGATGCTTTGACAACGATTTTTCCAGTATCTTAGAAGAAAACGATGTTTTTTTCTTTGGTCGTTACAGTACGAAAGAAAAAAAAATGCTGTTATCTCCGTCAATGTTAATTTTTTTTCTATTTAGATTGGCTTTTCATAGCTGTTTAAGACAATCTTGATGTATTTTGATACTTTGACAACGATTTTTCCAGTAGCTTAGAAGAAAACGATGTTTTTTTCTTTGGTCGTTACAGTACGAAAGAAAAAAAAATTCTGTTATCTCCGTCAATGTTAATTTTTTTTCGATTTAGATTGGCTTTTCATAGCTGTTTAAGACAATCTTGATGTATTTTGATACTTTGACAACGATTTTTCCAGTAGCTTAGAAGAAAACGATGTTTTTTTCTTTGGTCGTTACAGTACGAAAGAAAAAAAAATGCTGTTAACTCCGTCAATGTTAATTTTTTTTTCTATTTAGATTGGCTTTTCATAGCTGTTTAAGACAATCTTGATGTATTTTGATACTTTGACAACGATTTTTCCAGTAGCTTAGAAGAAAACGATGTTTTTTTCTTTGGTCGTTACATTACGAAAGAAAAAAAAATGCTGTTATCTCAGTCAATGTTAATTTTTTTCGATTTAGATTGGCTTTTCATAGCTGTTTAAGACAATCTTGATGTATTTTGATACTTTGACAACGATTTTTCCAGTAGCTTAGAAGAAAACGATGTTTTTTTTTTTTTTGGTCGTTACAGTACGAAAGAAAAAAAAATGCTGTTAACTCCGTCAATATTAATTTTTTTTCGATTTAGATTGGCTTTTCATAGCTGTTTAAGACAATCTTGATGTATTTTGATACTTTGACAACGATTTTTCCAGTAGCTTAGAAGAAAACGATGTTTTTTTTTTCTTTGGTCGTTACAGTACGAAAGAAAAAAAAAATGCTGTTAACTCCGTCAATGTTAATTTTTTTTCGATTTAGATTGGCTTTTCATAGCTGTTTAAGACAATCTTGATGTATTTTGATACTTTGACAACGATTTTTCCAGTAGCTTAGAAGAAAACGATGTTTTTTTCTTTGGTCGTTACAGTACGAAAGAAAAAAAAATGCTGTTATCTCCGTCAATGTTAATTTTTTTCGATTTAGATTGGCTTTTCATAGCTGTTTAAGACAATCTTGATGTATTTTGATACTTTGACAACGATTTTTCCAGTAGCTTAGAAGAAAACGATGTTTTCTTTTTTTTTGGTCGTTACAGTACGAAAGAAAAAAAAATGCTGTTAACTCCGTCAATGTTAATTTTTTTTCTATTTAGATTGGCTTTTCAAAGCTGTTTAAGACAATCTTGATGTATTTTGATACTTTGACAACGATTTTTCCAGTAGTTTAGAAGAAAACGATGTTTTTTTCTTTGGTCGTTACAGTACGAAAGAAAAAAAAATGCTGTTATCTCCGTCAATGTTAATTTTTTTCGATTTAGATTGGCTTTTCATAGCTGTTTAAGACAATCTTGATGTATTTTGATACTTTGACAACGATTTTTCCAGTAGCTTAGAAGAAAACGATGTTTTTTTTTTTTTGGTCGTTACAGTACGAAAGAAAAAAAAATGCTGTTAACTCCGTCAATATTAATTTTTTTTCGATTTAGATTGGCTTTTCATAGCTGTTTAAGACAATCTTGATGTATTTTGATACTTTGACAACGATTTTTCCAGTAGCTTAGAAGAAAACGATGTTTTTTTCTTTGGTCGTTACAGTACGAAAGAAAAAAAAATGCTGTTATCTCCGTCAATGTTAATTTTTTTTCGATTTAGATTTGCTTTTCAAAGCTGTTTAGACAATCTTGATGTATTTTGATACTTTGACAACGATTTTTCTAGTAGTTTAGAGAAAACGATGTTTTTTTTCTTTGGTCGTTACAGTATGAAAGATAAAAAAATTTCGTTAATGTTAATTTTTTTTTAATAAGATTGGCTTTTCATAGCTATTTAAGACAATCTTGATGTATTTTGATACTTTGACAACGATTTTTCCAGTAGTTTAGAAGAAAACGCTGTTTTTTTTTCTTTGGTCGTTACAGTATGAAAGATAAAAAAATTTCGGTAATATTAATTTTTTTTTAATAAGATTGGCTTTTCATAGCTGTTTAAGACAATCTTGATGTATTTTGATACTTTGACAACGATTTTTCCAGTAGCTTAGAAGAAAACGCTGTTTTTTTTTTCTTTGGTCGTTACAGTACGATAGAAAAAAAAAACTGTCAACTCCGTCAATGTCAATTTTTTTTCGATTTAGATTGGCTTTTCATAGCTGTTTAAGACAATCTTGATGTATTTTGATTCTTTGACAACGATTTTTCCAGTAGTTTAGAAGTAAACGCTGTTTTTTTTTCTTTGGTCGTTACAGTACGATAGAAAAAAAAAACTGTCAACTCCGTCAATGTCAATTTTGTTTCGATTTAGTTTGGCTTTTCATAGCTGTTTAAGACAATCTTGATGTATTTTGATTCTTTGACAACAATTTTTCCAGTAGTTTAGAAGAAAACGCTGTTTTTTTTTCTTTGGTCGTTACAGTATGATAGAAAAAAAAAAGCTGTCAACTCCGTCAATGTTAATTTTGTTTCTATTTAGATTTGCTTTTCATAGCTGTTTAAGACAATCTTGATGTATTTTGATACTTTGACAACGATTTTTCCAGTAGTTTAGAAGAAAAAGATGTTTTTTTCTTTACAGTCGTTACAGTATGATAGAAAACAAAATTTCGTTAATTTTAATTTTTTTTGAATAAGTTTGGCTTTTCATAGCTGTTTCAGACAATCTTGATGAATTTGATACTTTGACAACGATTTTTCCAGTAGCTTAGAGGAAAAAGATGTTTTATTTTTCTTTGGTCGTTACAGTACGAAAGTAAAAAAAAATGCTGTTATCTCCGTCAATATTAATTTTTTTTCGATTTAGATTGGCTTTTCATAGCTGTTTAAGAAAATCTTGATGTATTTTGATACTTTGACAACGATTTCTCCAGTAGTTTAGAAGAAAACGATGTTTTTTTCTTTGGTCATTACAGTATGAAAGATAAAAAAATTTCGTTAATATTAATTTTTTTGAATAAGATTGGCTTTTCATAGCTGTTTAAGACAATCTTGATGTATTTTGATACTTCGACAACGATTTTTCCAGTAGCTAAGAAGAAAACGATGTTTTTTTTCTTTGGTCGTTACAGTACGATAGAAAAAAAAAAGTTGTTCACTCCGTCAATGTTAATTTGGTTCTATTTAGATTTGCTTTTCATAGCTGTTTTAGACAATCTTGATGTATTTTGATACTTTGACAACGATTTTTCCAGTAGTTTAGAGAAAACGATGTTTTTTTTGTCTTTGGTCGTTACAGTACGAAAGAAAAAAAAAGTTGTTCACTCCATCAATGTTAATTTGTTCGATTTAGATTTGCTTTTCATAGCTGTTTAAGACAATCTTGATGTATTTTGATACTTTGACAACGATTTTTCCAGTAGTTTAGAGAAAACGATGTTTTTTTTGTCTTTGGTCGTTACAGTACGAAAGAAAAAAAAATTGCTGTTATCTCGGTCAATATTAATTTTTTTTTCGATTTGGATTGGCTTTTCATAGCTGTTTAAGACAATCTTGATGTATTTTGATAATTTGACAACGATTTTTCCAGTAGCTTAGAAGAAAACGATGTTTTTTTTCTTTGGTCGTTACAGTATGAATGATAAATAAATTTCGTTAATTTTAATTTTTTTTCGATTTAGATTGGCTTTTCATAACTGTTTAAGACAATCTTGATGTATTTTGATACTTTGACAACGATTTTTCTAGTAGCTTAGAAGAAAACGATGTTTTTTTCTTAGGTCGTTACAGTACGAAAGAAAAAAAAATGCTGTTATCTCCGTCAATGTTAATTTTTTTTCTATTTAGATTGGCTTTTCATAGCTGTTTAAGACAATCTTGATGTATTTTGATACATTGACAACGATTTTTCCAGTAGTTTAGAAGAAAACGATGTTTTTTTTTTCTTTGGTCGTTACAGTACGAAAGAAAAAAAAAATGCTGTTAACTCCGTCAATGTTAATTTTTTTTCGATTTAGATTGGCTTTTCATAGCTGTTTAAGACAATCTTGATGTATTTTGATACTTTGACAACGATTTTTCCAGTAGCTTAGAAGAAAACGATGTTTTTTTCTTTGGTCGTTACAGTACGAAAGAAAAAAAAATGCTGTTATCTCCGTCAATGTTAATTTTTTTCGATTTAGATTGGCTTTTCATAGCTGTTTAAGACAATCTTGATGTATTTTGATACTTTGACAACGATTTTTCCAGTAGCTTAGAAGAAAACGATGTTTTTTTTTTTTTGGTCGTTACAGTACGAAAGAAAAAAAAATGCTGTTAACTCCGTCAATGTTAATTTTTTTTCTATTTAGATTGGCTTTTCATAGCTGTTTAAGACAATCTTGATGTATTTTGATGCTTTGACAACGATTTTTCCAGTAGCTTAGAAGAAAACGATGTTTTTTTCTTTGGTCGTTACAGTACGAAAGAAAAAAAAATGCTGTTATCTCCGTCAATGTTAATTTTTTTTCTATTTAGATTGGCTTTTCATAGCTGTTTAAGACAATCTTGATGTATTTTGATACTTTGACAACGATTTTTCCAGTAGCTTAGAAGAAAACGATGTTTTTTTCTTTGGTCGTTACAGTACGAAAGAAAAAAAAATGCTGTTATCTCCGTCAATGTTAATTTTTTTTCGATTTAGATTGGCTTTTCATAGCTGTTTAAGACAATCTTGATGTATTTTGATACTTTGACAACGATTTTTCCAGTAGCTTAGAAGAAAACGATGTTTTTTTCTTTGGTCGTTACAGTACGAAAGAAAAAAAAATGCTGTTAACTCCGTCAATGTTAATTTTTTTTCTATTTAGATTGGCTTTTCATAGCTGTTTAAGACAATCTTGATGTATTTTGATACTTTGACAACGATTTTTCCAGTAGCTTAGAAGAAAACGATGTTTTTTTCTTTGGTCGTTACATTACGAAAGAAAAAAAAATGCTGTTATCTCAGTCAATGTTAATTTTTTTCGATTTAGATTGGCTTTTCATAGCTGTTTAAGACAATCTTGATGTATTTTGATACTTTGACAACGATTTTTCCAGTAGCTTAGAAGAAAACGATGTTTTTTTTTTTTTTGGTCGTTACAGTACGAAAGAAAAAAAAATGCTGTTAACTCCGTCAATATTAATTTTTTTTCGATTTAGATTGGCTTTTCATAGCTGTTTAAGACAATCTTGATGTATTTTGATACTTTGACAACGATTTTTCCAGTAGCTTAGAAGAAAACGATGTTTTTTTTTTCTTTGGTCGTTACAGTACGAAAGAAAAAAAAAATGCTGTTAACTCCGTCAATGTTAATTTTTTTTCGATTTAGATTGGCTTTTCATAGCTGTTTAAGACAATCTTGATGTATTTTGATACTTTGACAACGATTTTTCCAGTAGCTTAGAAGAAAACGATGTTTTTTTCTTTGGTCGTTACAGTACGAAAGAAAAAAAAATGCTGTTATCTCCGTCAATGTTAATTTTTTTCGATTTAGATTGGCTTTTCATAGCTGTTTAAGACAATCTTGATGTATTTTGATACTTTGACAACGATTTTTCCAGTAGCTTAGAAGAAAACGATGTTTTTTTTTTTTTGGTCGTTACAGTACGAAAGAAAAAAAAATGCTGTTAACTCCGTCAATGTTAATTTTTTTTCTATTTAGATTGGCTTTTCATAGCTGTTTAAGACAATCTTGATGTATTTTGATACTTTGACAACGATTTTTCCAGTAGCTTAGAAGAAAACGATGTTTTTTTCTTTGGTCGTTACAGTACGAAAGAAAAAAAAATGCTGTTATCTCCGTCAATGTTAATTTTTTTCGATTTAGATTGGCTTTTCATAGCTGTTTAAGACAATCTTGATGTATTTTGATACTTTGACAACGATTTTTCCAGTAGCTTAGAAGAAAACGATGTTTTTTTTTTTTTGGTCGTTACAGTACGAAAGAAAAAAAAATGCTGTTAACTCCGTCAATATTAATTTTTTTTCGATTTAGATTGGCTTTTCATAGCTGTTTAAGACAATCTTGATGTATTTTGATACTTTGACAACGATTTTTCCAGTAGCTTAGAAGAAAACGATGTTTTTTTCTTTGGTCGTTACAGTACGAAAGAAAAAAAAATGCTGTTATCTCCGTCAATGTTAATTTTTTTTCGATTTAGATTTGCTTTTCAAATCTGTTTAGACAATCTTGATGTATTTTGATACTTTGACAACGATTTTTCTAGTAGTTTAGAGAAAACGATGTTTTTTTTCTTTGGTCGTTACAGTATGAAAGATAAAAAAATTTCGTTAATGTTAATTTTTTTTTAATAAGATTGGCTTTTCATAGCTATTTAAGACAATCTTGATGTATTTTGATACATTGACAACGATTTTTCCAGTAGTTTAGAAGAAAACGATGTTTTTTTTTTCTTTGGTCGTTACAGTACGAAAGAAAAAAAAAATGCTGTTAACTCCGTCAATGTTAATTTTTTTTCGATTTAGATTGGCTTTTCATAGCTGTTTAAGACAATCTTGATGTATTTTGATACTTTGACAACGATTTTTCCAGTAGCTTAGAAGAAAACGATGTTTTTTTCTTTGGTCGTTACAGTACGAAAGAAAAAAAAATGCTGTTATCTCCGTCAATGTTAATTTTTTTCGATTTAGATTGGCTTTTCATAGCTGTTTAAGACAATCTTGATGTATTTTGATACTTTGACAACGATTTTTCCAGTAGCTTAGAAGAAAACGATGTTGTTTTTTTTTTGGTCGTTACAGTACGAAAGAAAAAAAAATGCTGTTAACTCCGTCAATGTTAATTTTTTTTCTATTTAGATTGGCTTTTCATAGCTGTTTAAGACAATCTTGATGTATTTTGATACTTTGACAACGATTTTTCCAGTAGCTTAGAAGAAAACGATGTTTTTTTCTTTGGTCGTTACAGTACGAAAGAAAAAAAAAATGCTGTTATCTCCGTCAATGTTAATTTTTTTTCGATTTAGATTTGCTTTTCAAAGCTGTTTAGACAATCTTGATGTATTTTGATACTTTGACAACGATTTTTCCAGTAGTTTAGAGAAAACGATGTTTTTTTTTTCTTTGGTCGTTACAGTACGAAAGAAAAAAAAATGCTGTTAACTCCGTCAATGTTAATTTTTTTTCTATTTAGATTGGCTTTTCATAGCTGTTTAAGACAATCTTGATGTATTTTGATACTTTGACAACGATTTTTCCAGTAGCTTAGAAGAAAACGATGTTTTTTTCTTTGGTCGTTACAGTACGAAAGAAAAAAAATGCTGTTATCTCCGTCAATGTTAATTTTTTTCGATTTAGATTGGCTTTTCATAGCTGTTTAAGACAATCTTGATGTATTTTGATACTTTGACAACGATTTTTCCAGTAGCTTAGAAGAAAACGATGTTTTTTTCTTTGGTCGTTACAGTACGAAAGAAAAAAAAATGCTGTTAACTCCGTCAATGTTAATTTTTTTTCTATTTAGATTGCCTTTTCATAGCTGTTTAAGACAATCTTGATGTATTTTGATACTTTGACAACGATTTTTCCAGTAGCTTAGAAGAAAACGATGTTTTTTTCTTTGGTCGTTACATTACGAAAGAAAAAAAAATGCTGTTATCTCAGTCAATGTTAATTTTTTTCGATTTAGATTGGCTTTTCATAGCTGTTTAAGACAATCTTGATGTATTTTGATACTTTGACAACGATTTTTCCAGTAGCTTAGAAGAAAACGATGTTTTTTTTTTTTTTGGTCGTTACAGTACGAAAGAAAAAAAAATGCTGTTAACTCCGTCAATATTAATTTTTTTTCGATTTAGATTGGCTTTTCATAGCTGTTTAAGACAATCTTGATGTATTTTGATACTTTGACAACGATTTTTCCAGTAGCTTAGAAGAAAACGATGTTTTTTTTTTCTTTGGTCGTTACAGTACGAAAGAAAAAAAAAATGCTGTTAACTCCGTCAATGTTAATTTTTTTTCGATTTAGATTGGCTTTTCATAGCTGTTTAAGACAATCTTGATGTATTTTGATACTTTGACAACGATTTTTCCAGTAGCTTAGAAGAAAACGATGTTTTTTTCTTTGGTCGTTACAGTACGAAAGAAAAAAAAATGCTGTTATCTCCGTCAATGTTAATTTTTTTCGATTTAGATTGGCTTTTCATAGCTGTTTAAGACAATCTTGATGTATTTTGATACTTTGACAACGATTTTTCCAGTAGCTTAGAAGAAAACGATGTTTTTTTTTTTTTGGTCGTTACAGTACGAAAGAAAAAAAAATGCTGTTAACTCCGTCAATGTTAATTTTTTTTCTATTTAGATTGGCTTTTCATAGCTGTTTAAGACAATCTTGATGTATTTTGATACTTTGACAACGATTTTTCCAGTAGCTTAGAAGAAAACGATGTTTTTTTCTTTGGTCGTTACAGTACGAAAGAAAAAAAATGCTGTTATCTCCGTCAATATTAATTTTTTTCGATTTAGATTGGCTTTTCATAGCTGTTTAAGACAATCTTGATGTATTTTGATACTTTGACAACGATTTTTCCAGTAGCTTAGAAGAAAACGATGTTTTTTTTTTTTTGGTCGTTACAGTACGAAAGAAAAAAAAATGCTGTTAACTCCGTCAATATTAATTTTTTTTCGATTTAGATTGGCTTTTCATAGCTGTTTAAGACAATCTTGATGTATTTTGATACTTTGACAACGATTTTTCCAGTAGCTTAGAAGAAAACGATGTTTTTTTCTTTGGTCGTTACAGTACGAAAGAAAAAAAAATGCTGTTATCTCCGTCAATGTTAATTTTTTTTCGATTTAGATTTGCTTTTCAAAGCTGTTTAGACAATCTTGATGTATTTTGATACTTTGACAACGATTTTTCTAGTAGTTTAGAGAAAACGATGTTTTTTTTCTTTGGTCGTTACAGTATGAAAGATAAAAAAATTTCGTTAATGTTAATTTTTTTTTAATAAGATTGGCTTTTCATAGCTATTTAAGACAATCTTGATGTATTTTGATACATTGACAACGATTTTTCCAGTAGTTTAGAAGAAAACGATGTTTTTTTTTTCTTTGGTCGTTACAGTACGAAAGAAAAAAAAAATGCTGTTAACTCCGTCAATGTTAATTTTTTTTCGATTTAGATTGGCTTTTCATAGCTGTTTAAGACAATCTTGATGTATTTTGATACTTTGACAACGATTTTTCCAGTAGCTTAGAAGAAAACGATGTTTTTTTCTTTGGTCGTTACAGTACGAAAGAAAAAAAAATGCTGTTATCTCCGTCAATGTTAATTTTTTTCGATTTAGATTGGCTTTTCATAGCTGTTTAAGACAATCTTGATGTATTTTGATACTTTGACAACGATTTTTCCAGTAGCTTAGAAGAAAACGATGTTTTTTTTTTTTTGGTCGTTACAGTACGAAAGAAAAAAAAATGCTGTTAACTCCGTCAATGTTAATTTTTTTTCTATTTAGATTGGCTTTTCATAGCTGTTTAAGACAATCTTGATGTATTTTGATACTTTGACAACGATTTTTCCAGTAGCTTAGAAGAAAACGATGTTTTTTTCTTTGGTCGTTACAGTACGAAAGAAAAAAAAATGCTGTTATCTCCGTCAATGTTAATTTTTTTTCGATTTAGATTTGCTTTTCAAAGCTGTTTAGACAATCTTGATGTATTTTGATACTTTGACAACGATTTTTCTAGTAGTTTAGAGAAAACGATGTTTTTTTTCTTTGGTCGTTACAGTATGAAAGATAAAAAAATTTCGTTAATGTTAATTTTTTTTTAATAAGATTGGCTTTTCATAGCTATTTAAGACAATCTTGATGTATTTTGATACATTGACAACGATTTTTCCAGTAGTTTAGAAGAAAACGATGTTTTTTTTTTCTTTGGTCGTTACAGTACGAAAGAAAAAAAAAATGCTGTTAACTCCGTCAATGTTAATTTTTTTTCGATTTAGATTGGCTTTTCATAGCTGTTTAAGACAATCTTGATGTATTTTGATACTTTGACAACGATTTTTCCAGTAGCTTAGAAGAAAACGATGTTTTTTTCTTTGGTCGTTACAGTACGAAAGAAAAAAAAATGCTGTTATCTCCGTCAATGTTAATTTTTTTCGATTTAGATTGGCTTTTCATAGCTGTTTAAGACAATCTTGATGTATTTTGATACTTTGACAACGATTTTTCCAGTAGCTTAGAAGAAAACGATGTTTTTTTTTTTTTGGTCGTTACAGTACGAAAGAAAAAAAAATGCTGTTAACTCCGTCAATGTTAATTTTTTTTCTATTTAGATTGGCTTTTCATAGCTGTTTAAGACAATCTTGATGTATTTTGATACTTTGACAACGATTTTTCCAGTAGCTTAGAAGAAAACGATGTTTTTTTCTTTGGTCGTTACAGTACGAAAGAAAAAAAAAATGCTGTTATCTCCGTCAATGTTAATTTTTTTTCGATTTAGATTTGCTTTTCAAAGCTGTTTAGACAATCTTGATGTATTTTGATACTTTGACAACGATTTTTCCAGTAGTTTAGAGAAAACGATGTTTTTTTTCTTTGGTCGTTACAGTATGAAAGATAAAAAAATTTCGTTAATATTAATTTTTTTTTAATAAGATTGGCTTTTCATAGCTATTTAAGACAATCTTGATGTATTTTGATACATTGACAACGATATTTCCAGTAGTTTAGAAGAAAACGATGTTTTTTTTTTCTTTGGTCGTTACAGTACGAAAGAAAAAAAAATGCTGTTAACTCCGTCAATGTTAATTTTTTTTCGATTTAGATTGGCTTTTCATAGCTGTTTAAGACAATCTTGATGTATTTTGATACTTTGACAACGATTTTTCCAGTAGTTTAGAAGAAAACGATGTTTTTTTTTTCTTTGGTCGTTACAGTACGAAAGAAAAAAAAATGCTGTTAACTCCGTCAATGTTAATTTTTTTTCGATTTAGATTGGCTTTTCATAGCTGTTTAAGACAATCTTGATGTATTTTGACACTTTGACAACGATTTTTCCAGTAGCTTAGAAGAAAACGATGTTTTTTTTTTTTTTGTCGTTACAGTACGAAAGAAAAAAAAATGCTGTTAACTCCGTCAATGTTAATTTTTTTTCTATTTAGATTGGCTTTTCATAGCTGTTTAAGACAATCTTGATGTATTTTGATACTTTGACAACGATTTTTCCAGTAGCTTAGAAGAAAACGATGTTTTTTTCTTTGGTCGTTACAGTACGAAAGAAAAAAAATGCTGTTATCTCCGTCAATGTTAATTTTTTTCGATTTAGATTGGCTTTTCATAGCTGTTTAAGACAATCTTGATGTATTTTGATACTTTGACAACGATTTTTCCAGTAGCTTAGAAGAAAACGATGTTTTTTTTTTTTTGGTCGTTACAGTACGAAAGAAAAAAAAATGCTGTTAACTCCGTCAATATTAATTTTTTTTCGATTTAGATTGGCTTTTCATAGCTGTTTAAGACAATCTTGATGTATTTTGATACTTTGACAACGATTTTTCCAGTAGCTTAGAAGAAAACGATGTTTTTTTCTTTGGTCGTTACAGTACGAAAGAAAAAAAAATGCTGTTATCTCCGTCAATGTTAATTTTTTTTCGATTTAGATTTGCTTTTCAAAGCTGTTTAGACAATCTTGATGTATTTTGATACTTTGACAACGATTTTTCTAGTAGTTTAGAGAAAACGATGTTTTTTTTCTTTGGTCGTTACAGTATGAAAGATAAAAAAATTTCGTTAATGTTAATTTTTTTTTAATAAGATTGGCTTTTCATAGCTATTTAACACAATCTTGATGTATTTTGATACATTGACAACGATTTTTCCAGTAGCTTAGAAGAAAACGATGTTTTTTTTTTCTTTGGTCGTTACAGTACGAAAGAAAAAAAAAATGCTGTTAACTCCGTCAATGTTAATTTTTTTTCGATTTAGATTGGCTTTTCATAGCTGTTTAAGACAATCTTGATGTATTTTGATACTTTGACAACGATTTTTCCAGTAGCTTAGAAGAAAACGATGTTTTTTTCTTTGGTCGTTACAGTACGAAAGAAAAAAAAATGCTGTTATCTCCGTCAATGTTAATTTTTTTCGATTTAGATTGGCTTTTCATAGCTGTTTAAGACAATCTTGATGTATTTTGATACTTTGACAACGATTTTTCCAGTAGCTTAGAAGAAAACGATGTTTTTTTTTTTTTGGTCGTTACAGTACGAAAGAAAAAAAAATGCTGTTAACTCCGTCAATGTTAATTTTTTTTCTATTTAGATTGGCTTTTCATAGCTGTTTAAGACAATCTTGATGTATTTTGATACTTTGACAACGATTTTTCCAGTAGCTTAGAAGAAAACGATGTTTTTTTCTTTGGTCGTTACAGTACGAAAGAAAAAAAAAATGCTGTTATCTCCGTCAATGTTAATTTTTTTTCGATTTAGATTTGCTTTTCAAAGCTGTTTAGACAATCTTGATGTATTTTGATACTTTGACAACGATTTTTCCAGTAGTTTAGAGAAAACGATGTTTTTTTTCTTTGGTCGTTACAGTATGAAAGTTAAAAAAATTTCGTTAATGTTAATTTTTTTTTAATAAGATTGGCTTTTCATAGCTATTTAAGACAATCTTGATGTATTTTGATATATTGACAACGATATTTCCAGTAGTTTAGAAGAAAACGATGTTTTTTTTTTCTTTGGTCGTTACAGTACGAAAGAAAAAAAAATGCTGTTAACTCCGTCAATGTTAATTTTTTTTCGATTTAGATTGGCTTTTCATAGCTGTTTAAGACAATCTTGATGTATTTTGATACTTTGACAACGATTTTTCCAGTAGTTTAGAAGAAAACGATGTTTTTTTTTTCTTTGGTCGTTACAGTACGAAAGAAAAAAAAATGCTGTTAACTCCGTCAATGTTAATTTTTTTTCGATTTAGATTGGCTTTTCATAGCTGTTTAAGACAATCTTGATGTATTTTGACACTTTGACAACGATTTTTCCAGTTGTTTAGAAGAAAACGATGTTTTTTTTTCTTTGGTCGTTACAGTACGAAAGAAAAAAAAAAGCTGTCAACTCCGTCAATGTTATTTTTTTTTCGATTTAGATTTGCTTTTCATAGCTGTTTAAGACAATCTTGATGTATTTTGATACTTTGACAACGATTTTTCCAGTAGCTTAGAAGAAAACGATGTTTTTTTTTTTTGGTCGTTACAGTACGAAAGAAAAAAAAATGCTGCTATCTCCGTCAATGTTAATTTTTTTCGATTTAGATTGGCTTTTCATAGCTGTTTAAGACAATCTTGATGTATTTTGATACTTTGACAACGATTTTTTCAGTAGCTTAGAAGAAAACGATGTTTTTTTTTTTGGTCGTTACAGTACGAAAGAAAAAAAAATGCTGTTAACTCCGTCAATATTAATTTTTTTTCGATTTAGATTGGCTTTTCATAGCTGTTTAAGACAATCTTGATGTATTTTGACACTTTGACAACGATTTTTCCAGTTGCTTAGAAGAAAACGATGTTTTTTTTTTCTTTGGTCGTTACAGTACGAAAGAAAAAAAAATGCTGTTAACTCCGTCAATGTTAATTTTTTTTCGATTTAGATTGGCTTTTCATAGCTGTTTAAGACAATCTTGATGTATTTTGACACTTTGACAACGATTTTTCCAGTAGTTTAGAAGAAAACGATGTTTTTTTCTTTGGTCGTTACAGTACGAAAGAAAAAAAAATGCTGCTATCTCCGTCAATGTTAATTTTTTTCGATTTAGATTGGCTTTTCATAGCTGTTTAAGACAATCTTGATGTATTTTGATACTTTGACAACGATTTTTTCAGTAGCTTAGAAGAAAACGATGTTTTTTTTTTTGGTCGTTACAGTACGAAAGAAAAAAAAATGCTGTTAACTCCGTCAATATTAATTTTTTTTCGATTTAGATTGGCTTTTCATAGCTGTTTAAGACAATCTTGATGTATTTTGATACTTTGACAACGATTTTTCCAGTAGCTTAGAAGAAAACGATGTTTTTTTCTTTGGTCGTTACAGTACGAAAGAAAAAAAAATGCTGTTATCTCCGTCAATGTTAATTTTTTTTCGATTTAGATTTGCTTTTCAAAGCTGTTTAGACAATCTTGATGTATTTTGATACTTTGACAACGATTTTTCCAGTAGTTTAGAGAAAACGATGTTTTTTTTCTTTGGTCGTTACAGTATGAAAGATAAAAAAATTTCGTTAATATTAATTTTTTTTAATAAGATTGGCTTTTCATAGCTATTTAAGACAATCTTGATGTATTTTGATACATTGACAACGATTTTTCCAGTAGTTTAGAAGAAAACGATGTTTTTTTTTCTTTGGTCGTTACAGTACGAAAGAAAAAAAAATGCTGTTAACTCCGTCAATATTAATTTTTTTTCGATTTAGATTGGCTTTTCATAGCTGTTTAAGACAATCTTGATGTATTTTGATACTTTGACAACGATTTTTCCAGTAGCTTAGAAGAAAACGATGTTTTTTTCTTTGGTCGTTACAGTACGAAAGAAAAAAAAAATGCTGTTATCTCCGTCAATGTTAATTTTTTTTCGATTTAGATTTGCTTATCAAAGCTGTTTAGACAATCTTGATGTATTTTGATACTTTGACAACGATTTTTCTAGTAGTTTAGAGAAAACGATGTTTTTTTTCTTTGGTCGTTACAGTATGAAAGATAAAAAAATTTCGTTAATGTTAATTTTTTTTTAATAAGATTGGCTTTTCATAGCTATTTAAGACAATCTTGATGTATTTTGATACATTGACAACGATTTTTCCAGTAGTTTAGAAGAAAACGATGTTTTTTTTTTCTTTGGTCGTTACAGTACGAAAGAAAAAAAAATGCTGTTAACTCCGTCAATGTTAATTTTTTTTCTATTTAGATTGGCTTTTCATAGCTGTTTAAGACAATCTTGATGTATTTTGATGCTTTGACAACGATTTTTCCAGTAGCTTAGAAGAAAACGATGTTTTTTTCTTTGGTCGTTACAGTACGAAAGAAAAAAAAATGCTGTTATCTCCGTCAATGTTAATTTTTTTCGATTTAGATTGGCTTTTCATAGCTGTTTAAGACAATCTTGATGTATTTTGATACTTTGACAACGATTTTTCCAGTAGCTTAGAAGAAAACGATGTTTTTTTTTTTTGGTCGTTACAGTACGAAAGAAAAAAAAATGCTGTTAACTCCGTCAATGTTAATTTTTTTTCTATTTAGATTGGCTTTTCATAGCTGTTTAAGACAATCTTGATGTATTTTGATGCTTTGACAACGATTTTTCCAGTAGCTTAGAAGAAAACGATGTTTTTTTCTTTGGTCGTTACAGTACGAAAGAAAAAAAAATGCTGTTATCTCCGTCAATGTTAATTTTTTTTCTATTTAGATTGGCTTTTCATAGCTGTTTAAGACAATCTTGATGTATTTTGATACTTTGACAACGATTTTTCCAGTAGCTTAGAAGAAAACGATGTTTTTTTCTTTGGTCGTTACAGTACGAAAGAAAAAAAAATGCTGTTATCTCCGTCAATGTTAATTTTTTTTCGATTTAGATTGGCTTTTCATAGCTGTTTAAGACAATCTTGATGTATTTTGATACTTTGACAACGATTTTTCCAGTAGCTTAGAAGAAAACGATGTTTTTTTCTTTGGTCGTTACAGTACGAAAGAAAAAAAAATGCTGTTAACTCCGTCAATGTTAATTTTTTTTCTATTTAGATTGGCTTTTCATAGCTGTTTAAGACAATCTTGATGTATTTTGATACTTTGACAACGATTTTTCCAGTAGCTTAGAAGAAAACGATGTTTTTTTCTTTGGTCGTTACATTACGAAAGAAAAAAAAATGCTGTTATCTCAGTCAATGTTAATTTTTTTCGATTTAGATTGGCTTTTCATAGCTGTTTAAGACAATCTTGATGTATTTTGATACTTTGACAACGATTTTTCCAGTAGCTTAGAAGAAAACGATGTTTTTTTTTTTTTTGGTCGTTACAGTACGAAAGAAAAAAAAATGCTGTTAACTCCGTCAATATTAATTTTTTTTCGATTTAGATTGGCTTTTCATAGCTGTTTAAGACAATCTTGATGTATTTTGATACTTTGACAACGATTTTTCCAGTAGCTTAGAAGAAAACGATGTTTTTTTCTTTGGTCGTTACAGTACGAAAGAAAAAAAAAATGCTGTTAACTCCGTCAATGTTAATTTTTTTTCGATTTAGATTAGCTTTTCATAGCTGTTTAAGACAATCTTGATGTATTTTGATACTTTGACAACGATTTTTCCAGTAGCTTAGAAGAAAACGATGTTTTTTTCTTTGGTCGTTACAGTACGAAAGAAAAAAAAATGCTGTTATCTCCGTCAATGTTAATTTTTTTCGATTTAGATTGGCTTTTCATAGCTGTTTAAGACAATCTTGATGTATTTTGATACTTTGACAACGATTTTTCCAGTAGCTTAGAAGAAAACGATGTTTTTTTTTTTTTGGTCGTTACAGTACGAAAGAAAAAAAAATGCTGTTAACTCCGTCAATGTTAATTTTTTTTCTATTTAGATTGGCTTTTCATAGCTGTTTAAGACAATCTTGATGTATTTTGATACTTTGACAACGATTTTTCCAGTAGCTTAGAAGAAAACGATGTTTTTTTCTTTGGTCGTTACAGTACGAAAGAAAAAAAAATGCTGTTATCTCCGTCAATGTTAATTTTTTTCGATTTAGATTGGCTTTTCATAGCTGTTTAAGACAATCTTGATGTATTTTGATACTTTGACAACGATTTTTCCAGTAGCTTAGAAGAAAACGATGTTTTTTTTTTTTGGTCGTTACAGTACGAAAGAAAAAAAAATGCTGTTAACTCCGTCAATATTAATTTTTTTTCGATTTAGATTGGCTTTTCATAGCTGTTTAAGACAATCTTGATGTATTTTGATACTTTGACAACGATTTTTCCAGTAGCTTAGAAGAAAACGATGTTTTTTTCTTTGGTCGTTACAGTACGAAAGATAAAAAAATGCTGTTATCTCCGTCAATGTTAATTTTTTTTCGATTTAGATTTGCTTTTCAAAGCTGTTTAGACAATCTTGATGTATTTTGATACTTTGACAACGATTTTTCTAGTAGTTTAGAGAAAACGATGTTTTTTTTCTTTGGTCGTTACAGTATGAAAGATAAAAAAATTTCGTTAATGTTAATTTTTTTTTAATAAGATTGGCTTTTCATAGCTATTTAAGACAATCTTGATGTATTTTGATACATTGACAACGATTTTTCCAGTAGTTTAGAAGAAAACGATGTTTTTTTTTTCTTTGGTCGTTACAGTACGAAAGAAAAAAAAAATGCTGTTAACTCCGTCAATGTTAATTTTTTTTCGATTTAGATTGGCTTTTCATAGCTGTTTAAGACAATCTTGATGTATTTTGATACTTTGACAACGATTTTTCCAGTAGCTTAGAAGAAAACGATGTTTTTTTCTTTGGTCGTTACAGTACGAAAGAAAAAAAAATGCTGTTATCTCCGTCAATGTTAATTTTTTTCGATTTAGATTGGCTTTTCATAGCTGTTTAAGACAATCTTGATGTATTTTGATACTTTGACAACGATTATTCCAGTAGCTTAGAAGAAAACGATGTTTTTTTTTTTTGGTCGTTACAGTACGAAAGAAAAAAAAATGCTGTTAACTCCGTCAATGTTAATTTTTTTTCTATTTAGATTGGCTTTTCATAGCTGTTTAAGACAATCTTGATGTATTTTGATACTTTGACAACGATTTTTCCAGTAGCTTAGAAGAAAACGATGTTTTTTTCTTTGGTCGTTACATTACGAAAGAAAAAAAAATGCTGTTATCTCAGTCAATGTTAATTTTTTTCGATTTAGATTGGCTTTTCATAGCTGTTTAAGACAATCTTGATGTATTTTGATACTTTGACAACGATTTTTCCAGTAGCTTAGAAGAAAACGATGTTTTTTTTTTTTTTGGTCGTTACAGTACGAAAGAAAAAAAAATGCTGTTAACTCCGTCAATATTAATTTTTTTTCGATTTAGATTGGCTTTTCATAGCTGTTTAAGACAATCTTGATGTATTTTGATACTTTGACAACGATTTTTCCAGTAGCTTAGAAGAAAACGATGTTTTTTTCTTTGGTCGTTACAGTACGAAAGAAAAAAAAAATGCTGTTAACTCCGTCAATGTTAATTTTTTTTCGATTTAGATTGGCTTTTCATAGCTGTTTAAGACAATCTTGATGTATTTTGATACTTTGACAACGATTTTTCCAGTAGCTTAGAAGAAAACGATGTTTTTTTCTTTGGTCGTTACAGTACGAAAGAAAAAAAAATGCTGTTATCTCCGTCAATGTTAATTTTTTTCGATTTAGATTGGCTTTTCATAGCTGTTTAAGACAATCTTGATGTATTTTGATACTTTGACAACGATTTTTCCAGTAGCTTAGAAGAAAACGATGTTTTTTTTTTTTTGGTCGTTACAGTACGAAAGAAAAAAAAATGCTGTTAACTCCGTCAATGTTAATTTTTTTTCTATTTAGATTGGCTTTTCATAGCTGTTTAAGACAATCTTGATGTATTTTGATACTTTGACAACGATTTTTCCAGTAGCTTAGAAGAAAACGATGTTTTTTTCTTTGGTCGTTACAGTACGAAAGAAAAAAAAATGCTGTTATCTCCGTCAATGTTAATTTTTTTCGATTTAGATTGGCTTTTCATAGCTCTTTAAGACAATCTTGATGTATTTTGATACTTTGACAACGATTTTTCCAGTAGCTTAGAAGAAAACGATGTTTTTTTTTTTTAGTCGTTACAGTACGAAAGAAAAAAAAATGCTGTTAACTCCGTCAATATTAATTTTTTTTCGATTTAGATTTGCTTTTCATAGCTGTTTAAGACAATCTTGATGTATTTTGATACTTTGACAACGATTTTTCCAGTAGCTTAGAAGAAAACGATGTTTTTTTCTTTGGTCGTTACAGTACGAAAGAAAAAAAAATGCTGTTATCTCCGTCAATGTTAATTTTTTTCGATTTAGATTGGCTTTTCATAGCTGTTTAAGACAATCTTGATGTATTTTGATACTTTGACAACGATTATTCCAGTAGCTTAGAAGAAAACGATGTTTTTTTTTTTTGGTCGTTACAGTACGAAAGAAAAAAAAATGCTGTTAACTCCGTCAATGTTAATTTTTTTTCTATTTAGATTGGCTTTTCATAGCTGTTTAAGACAATCTTGATGTATTTTGATACTTTGACAACGATTTTTCCAGTAGCTTAGAAGAAAACGATGTTTTTTTCTTTGGTCGTTACAGTACGAAAGAAAAAAAAAATGCTGTTATCTCCGTCAATGTTAATTTTTTTTCGATTTAGATTTGCTTTTCAAAGCTGTTTAGACAATCTTGATGTATTTTGATACTTTGACAACGATTTTTCCAGTAGTTTAGAGAAAACGATGTTTTTTTTCTTTGGTCGTTACAGTATGAAAGTTAAAAAAATTTCGTTAATATTAATTTTTTTTTAATAAGATTGGCTTTTCATAGCTATTTAAGACAATCTTGATGTATTTTGATACATTGACAACGATATTTCCAGTAGTTTAGAAGAAAACGATGTTTTTTTTTTCTTTTGTCGTTACAGTACGAAAGAAAAAATAATGCTGTTAACTCCGTCAATGTTAATTTTTTTTCGATTTAGATTGGCTTTTCATAGCTGTTTAAGACAATCTTGATGTATTTTGATACTTTGACAACGATTTTTCCAGTAGTTTAGAAGAAAACGATGTTTTTTTTTTCTTTGGTCGTTACAGTACGAAAGAAAAAAAAATGCTGTTAACTCCGTCAATGTTAATTTTTTTTCGATTTAGATTGGCTTTTCATAGCTGTTTAAGACAATCTTGATGTATTTTGACACTTTGACAACGATTTTTCCAGTTGTTTAGAAGAAAACGATGTTTTTTTTTCTTTGGTCGTTACAGTACGAAAGAAAAAAAAATGCTGTTAACTCCGTCAATGTTAATTTTTTTTCGATTTAGATTGGCTTTTCATAGCTGTTTAAGACAATCTTGATGTATTTTGACACTTTGACAACGATTTTTCCAGTTGTTTAGAAGAAAACGATGTTTTTTTTTCTTTGGTCGTTACAGTACGAAAGAAAAAAAAATGCTGTTAACTCCGTCAATGTTAATTTTTTTTCGATTTAGATTGGCTTTTCATAGCTGTTTAAGACAATCTTGATGTATTTTGACACTTTGACAACGATTTTTCCAGTAGTTTAGAAGAAAACGATGTTTTTTTTTTTTGGTCGTTACAGTACGAAAGAAAAAAAAATGCTGTTAACTCCGTCAATATTAATTTTTTTTCGATTATATTGGCTTTTCATAGCTGTTTAAGACAATCTTGATGTATTTTGATACTTTGACAGCGATTTTTCCAGTAGCTTAGAAGAAAACGATGTTTTTTTCTTTGGTCGTTACAGTACGAAAGAAAAAAAAATGCTGTTATCTCCGTCAATGTTAATTTTTTTTCGATTTAGATTTGCTTTTCAAAGCTGTTTAGACAATCTTGATGTATTTTGATACTTTGACAACGATTTTTCCAGTAGTTTAGAGAAAACGATGTTTTTTTTCTTTGGTCGTTACAGTATGAAAGATAAAAAAATTTCGTTAATATTAATTTTTTTTTAATAAGATTGGCTTTTCATAGCTATTTAAGACAATCTTGATGTATTTTGATACATTGACAACGATTTTTCCAGTAGTTTAGAAGAAAACGATGTTTTTTTTTCTTTGGTCGTTACAGTACGAAAGAAAAAAAAATGCTGTTAACTCCGACAATATTAATTTTTTTTCGATTTAGATTGGCTTTTCATAGCTGTTTAAGACAATCTTGATGTATTTTGATACTTTGACAACGATTTTTCCAGTAGCTTAGAAGAAAACGATGTTTTTTTTTTTTGGTCGTTACAGTACGAAAGAAAAAAAAATGCTGTTAACTCCGTCAATATTTATTTTTTTTCGATTTAGATTGGCTTTTCATAGCTGTTTAAGACAATCTTGATGTATTTTGATACTTTGACAACGATTTTTCCAGTAGCTTAGAAGAAAACGATGTTTTTTTCTTTGGTCGTTACAGTACGAAAGAAAAAAAAAATGCTGTTAACTCCGTCAATGTTAATTTTTTTTCGATTTAGATTGGCTTTTCATAGCTGTTTAAGACAATCTTGATGTATTTTGATACTTTGACAACGATTTTTCCAGTAGCTTAGAAGAAAACGATGTTTTTTTCTTTGGTCGTTACAGTACGAAAGAAAAAAAAATGCTGTTATCTCCGTCAATGTTAATTTTTTTCGATTTAGATTGGCTTTTCATAGCTGTTTAAGACAATCTTGATGTATTTTGATACTTTGACAACGATTTTTCCAGTAGCTTAGAAGAAAACGATGTTTTTTTTTTTTTGGTCGTTACAGTACGAAAGAAAAAAAAATGCTGTTAACTCCGTCAATGTTAATTTTTTTTCTATTTAGATTGGCTTTTCATAGCTGTTTAAGACAATCTTGATGTATTTTGATACTTTGACAACGATTTTTCCAGTAGCTTAGAAGAAAACGATGTTTTTTTCTTTGGTCGTTACAGTACGAAAGAAAAAAAAATTCTGTTATCTCCGTCAATGTTAATTTTTTTCGATTTAGATTGGCTTTTCATAGCTGTTTAAGACAATCTTGATGTATTTTGATACTTTGACAACGATTTTTCCAGTAGCTTAGAAGAAAACGATGTTTTTTTTTTTTGGTCGTTACAGTACGAAAGAAAAAAAAATGCTGTTAACTCCGTCAATATTAATTTTTTTTCGATTTAGATTGGCTTTTCATAGCTGTTTAAGACAATCTTGATGTATTTTGATACTTTGACAACGATTTTTCCAGTAGCTTAGAAGAAAACGATGTTTTTTTCTTTGGTCGTTACAGTACGAAAGATAAAAAAATGCTGTTATCTCCGTCAATGTTAATTTTTTTTCGATTTAGATTTGCTTTTCAAAGCTGTTTAGACAATCTTGATGTATTTTGATACTTTGACAACGATTTTTCTAGTAGTTTAGAGAAAACGATGTTTTTTTTCTTTGGTCGTTACAGTATGAAAGATAAAAAAATTTCGTTAATGTTAATTTTTTTTTAATAAGATTGGCTTTTCATAGCTATTTAAGACAATCTTGATGTATTTTGATACATTGACAACGATTTTTCCAGTAGTTTAGAAGAAAACGATGTTTTTTTTTTCTTTGGTCGTTACAGTACGAAAGAAAAAAAAAATGCTGTTAACTCCGTCAATGTTAATTTTTTTTCGATTTAGATTGGCTTTTCATAGCTGTTTAAGACAATCTTGATGTATTTTGATACTTTGACAACGATTTTTCCAGTAGCTTAGAAGAAAACGATGTTTTTTTCTTTGGTCGTTACAGTACGAAAGAAAAAAAAATGCTGTTATCTCCGTCAATGTTAATTTTTTTCGATTTAGATTGGCTTTTCATAGCTGTTTAAGACAATCTTGATGTATTTTGATACTTTGACAACGATTATTCCAGTAGCTTAGAAGAAAACGATGTTTTTTTTTTTTGGTCGTTACAGTACGAAAGAAAAAAAAATGCTGTTAACTCCGTCAATGTTAATTTTTTTTCTATTTAGATTGGCTTTTCATAGCTGTTTAAGACAATCTTGATGTATTTTGATACTTTGACAACGATTTTTCCAGTAGCTTAGAAGAAAACGATGTTTTTTTCTTTGGTCGTTACATTACGAAAGAAAAAAAAATGCTGTTATCTCAGTCAATGTTAATTTTTTTCGATTTAGATTGGCTTTTCATAGCTGTTTAAGACAATCTTGATGTATTTTGATACTTTGACAACGATTTTTCCAGTAGCTTAGAAGAAAACGATGTTTTTTTTTTTTTTGGTCGTTACAGTACGAAAGAAAAAAAAATGCTGTTAACTCCGTCAATATTAATTTTTTTTCGATTTAGATTGGCTTTTCATAGCTGTTTAAGACAATCTTGATGTATTTTGATACTTTGACAACGATTTTTCCAGTAGCTTAGAAGAAAACGATGTTTTTTTCTTTGGTCGTTACAGTACGAAAGAAAAAAAAAATGCTGTTAACTCCGTCAATGTTAATTTTTTTTCGATTTAGATTGGCTTTTCATAGCTGTTTAAGACAATCTTGATGTATTTTGATACTTTGACAACGATTTTTCCAGTAGCTTAGAAGAAAACGATGTTTTTTTCTTTGGTCGTTACAGTACGAAAGAAAAAAAAATGCTGTTATCTCCGTCAATGTTAATTTTTTTCGATTTAGATTGGCTTTTCATAGCTGTTTAAGACAATCTTGATGTATTTTGATACTTTGACAACGATTTTTCCAGTAGCTTAGAAGAAAACGATGTTTTTTTTTTTTTGGTCGTTACAGTACGAAAGAAAAAAAAATGCTGTTAACTCCGTCAATGTTAATTTTTTTTCTATTTAGATTGGCTTTTCATAGCTGTTTAAGACAATCTTGATGTATTTTGATACTTTGACAACGATTTTTCCAGTAGCTTAGAAGAAAACGATGTTTTTTTCTTTGGTCGTTACAGTACGAAAGAAAAAAAAATGCTGTTATCTCCGTCAATGTTAATTTTTTTCGATTTAGATTGGCTTTTCATAGCTCTTTAAGACAATCTTGATGTATTTTGATACTTTGACAACGATTTTTCCAGTAGCTTAGAAGAAAACGATGTTTTTTTTTTTTAGTCGTTACAGTACGAAAGAAAAAAAAATGCTGTTAACTCCGTCAATATTAATTTTTTTTCGATTTAGATTTGCTTTTCATAGCTGTTTAAGACAATCTTGATGTATTTTGATACTTTGACAACGATTTTTCCAGTAGCTTAGAAGAAAACGATGTTTTTTTCTTTGGTCGTTACAGTACGAAAGAAAAAAAAATGCTGTTATCTCCGTCAATGTTAATTTTTTTCGATTTAGATTGGCTTTTCATAGCTGTTTAAGACAATCTTGATGTATTTTGATACTTTGACAACGATTATTCCAGTAGCTTAGAAGAAAACGATGTTTTTTTTTTTTGGTCGTTACAGTACGAAAGAAAAAAAAATGCTGTTAACTCCGTCAATGTTAATTTTTTTTCTATTTAGATTGGCTTTTCATAGCTGTTTAAGACAATCTTGATGTATTTTGATACTTTGACAACGATTTTTCCAGTAGCTTAGAAGAAAACGATGTTTTTTTCTTTGGTCGTTACAGTACGAAAGAAAAAAAAAATGCTGTTATCTCCGTCAATGTTAATTTTTTTTCGATTTAGATTTGCTTTTCAAAGCTGTTTAGACAATCTTGATGTATTTTGATACTTTGACAACGATTTTTCCAGTAGTTTAGAGAAAACGATGTTTTTTTTCTTTGGTCGTTACAGTATGAAAGTTAAAAAAATTTCGTTAATATTAATTTTTTTTTAATAAGATTGGCTTTTCATAGCTATTTAAGACAATCTTGATGTATTTTGATACATTGACAACGATATTTCCAGTAGTTTAGAAGAAAACGATGTTTTTTTTTTCTTTTGTCGTTACAGTACGAAAGAAAAAATAATGCTGTTAACTCCGTCAATGTTAATTTTTTTTCGATTTAGATTGGCTTTTCATAGCTGTTTAAGACAATCTTGATGTATTTTGATACTTTGACAACGATTTTTCCAGTAGTTTAGAAGAAAACGATGTTTTTTTTTTCTTTGGTCGTTACAGTACGAAAGAAAAAAAAATGCTGTTAACTCCGTCAATGTTAATTTTTTTTCGATTTAGATTGGCTTTTCATAGCTGTTTAAGACAATCTTGATGTATTTTGACACTTTGACAACGATTTTTCCAGTTGTTTAGAAGAAAACGATGTTTTTTTTTCTTTGGTCGTTACAGTACGAAAGAAAAAAAAATGCTGTTAACTCCGTCAATGTTAATTTTTTTTCGATTTAGATTGGCTTTTCATAGCTGTTTAAGACAATCTTGATGTATTTTGACACTTTGACAACGATTTTTCCAGTTGTTTAGAAGAAAACGATGTTTTTTTTTCTTTGGTCGTTACAGTACGAAAGAAAAAAAAATGCTGTTAACTCCGTCAATGTTAATTTTTTTTCGATTTAGATTGGCTTTTCATAGCTGTTTAAGACAATCTTGATGTATTTTGACACTTTGACAACGATTTTTCCAGTAGTTTAGAAGAAAACGATGTTTTTTTTTTTTGGTCGTTACAGTACGAAAGAAAAAAAAATGCTGTTAACTCCGTCAATATTAATTTTTTTTCGATTATATTGGCTTTTCATAGCTGTTTAAGACAATCTTGATGTATTTTGATACTTTGACAGCGATTTTTCCAGTAGCTTAGAAGAAAACGATGTTTTTTTCTTTGGTCGTTACAGTACGAAAGAAAAAAAAATGCTGTTATCTCCGTCAATGTTAATTTTTTTTCGATTTAGATTTGCTTTTCAAAGCTGTTTAGACAATCTTGATGTATTTTGATACTTTGACAACGATTTTTCCAGTAGTTTAGAGAAAACGATGTTTTTTTTCTTTGGTCGTTACAGTATGAAAGATAAAAAAATTTCGTTAATATTAATTTTTTTTTAATAAGATTGGCTTTTCATAGCTATTTAAGACAATCTTGATGTATTTTGATACATTGACAACGATTTTTCCAGTAGTTTAGAAGAAAACGATGTTTTTTTTTCTTTGGTCGTTACAGTACGAAAGAAAAAAAAATGCTGTTAACTCCGACAATATTAATTTTTTTTCGATTTAGATTGGCTTTTCATAGCTGTTTAAGACAATCTTGATGTATTTTGATACTTTGACAACGATTTTTCCAGTAGCTTAGAAGAAAACGATGTTTTTTTTTTTTGGTCGTTACAGTACGAAAGAAAAAAAAATGCTGTTAACTCCGTCAATATTTATTTTTTTTCGATTTAGATTGGCTTTTCATAGCTGTTTAAGACAATCTTGATGTATTTTGATACTTTGACAACGATTTTTCCAGTAGCTTAGAAGAAAACGATGTTTTTTTCTTTGGTCGTTACAGTACGAAAGATAAAAAAATGCTGTTATCTCCGTCAATGTTAATTTTTTTTCGATTTAGATTTGCTTTTCAAAGCTGTTTAGACAATCTTGATGTATTTTGATACTTTGACAACGATTTTTCTAGTAGTTTAGAGAAAACGATGTTTTTTTTCTTTGGTCGTTACAGTATGAAAGATAAAAAATTTTCGTTAATGTTAATTTTTTTTTAATAAGATTGGCTTTTCATAGCTATTTAAGACAATCTTGATGTATTTTGATACATTGACAACGATTTTTCCAGTAGTTTAGAAGAAAACGATGTTTTTTTTTTCTTTGGTCGTTACAGTACGAAAGAAAAAAAAAATGCTGTTAACTCCGTCAATGTTAATTTTTTTTCGATTTAGATTGGCTTTTCATAGCTGTTTAAGACAATCTTGATGTATTTTGATACTTTGACAACGATTTTTCCAGTAGCTTAGAAGAAAACGATGTTTTTTTCTTTGGTCGTTACAGTACGAAAGAAAAAAAAATGCTGTTATCTCCGTCAATGTTAATTTTTTTCGATTTAGATTGGCTTTTCATAGCTGTTTAAGACAATCTTGATGTATTTTGATACTTTGACAACGATTATTCCAGTAGCTTAGAAGAAAACGATGTTTTTTTTTTTTGGTCGTTACAGTACGAAAGAAAAAAAAATGCTGTTAACTCCGTCAATGTTAATTTTTTTTCTATTTAGATTGGCTTTTCATAGCTGTTTAAGACAATCTTGATGTATTTTGACACTTTGACAACGATTTTTCCAGTAGTTTAGAAGAAAACGATGTTTTTTTCTTTGGTCGTTACAGTACGAAAGAAA
Organism: Ptychoptera albimana; assembly: GCA_961205885.1. Lineage (NCBI taxonomy): Eukaryota > Metazoa > Arthropoda > Insecta > Diptera > Ptychopteridae > Ptychoptera > Ptychoptera albimana. The sequence goes on from OY540806.1 coordinate 8,206,406, forward strand.
AAAAAATGCTGCTATCTCCGTCAATGTTAATTTTTTTCGATTTAGATTGGCTTTTCATAGCTGTTTAAGACAATCTTGATGTATTTTGATACTTTGACAACGATTTTTTCAGTAGCTTAGAAGAAAACGATGTTTTTTTTTTTTGGTCGTTACAGTACGAAAGAAAAAAAAATGCTGTTAACTCCGTCAATATTAATTTTTTTTCGATTTAGATTGGCTTTTCATAGCTGTTTAAGACAATCTTGATGTATTTTGATACTTTGACAGCGATTTTTCCAGTAGCTTAGAAGAAAACGATGTTTTTTTCTTTGGTCGTTACAGTACGAAAGAAAAAAAAATGCTGTTATCTCCGTCAATGTTAATTTTTTTTCGATTTAGATTTGCTTTTCAAAGCTGTTTAGACAATCTTGATGTATTTTGATACTTTGACAACGATTTTTCCAGTAGTTTAGAGAAAACGATGTTTTTTTTCTTTGGTCGTTACAGTACGAAAGAAAAAAAAATGCTGTTATCTCCGTCAATGTTAATTTTTTTCGATTTAGATTGGCTTTTCATAGCTGTTTAAGACAATCTTGATGTATTTTGATACTTTGACAACGATTTTTTCAGTAGCTTAGAAGAAAACGATGTTTTTTTTTTTTTGGTCGTTACAGTACGAAAGAAAAAAAAATGCTGTTAACTCCGTCAATATTAATTTTTTTTCTATTTAGATTGGCTTTTCATAGCTGTTTAAGACAATCTTGATGTATTTTGATACTTTGACAACGATTTTTCCAGTAGCTTAGAAGAAAACGATGTTTTTTTCTTTGGTCGTTACAGTACGAAAGAAAAAAAAAATGCTGTTATCTCCGTCAATGTTAATTTTTTTTCGATTTAGATTTGCTTTTCAAAGCTGTTTAGACAATCTTGATGTATTTTGATACTTTGACAACGATTTTTCCAGTAGTTTAGAGAAAACGATGTTTTTTTTCTTTGGTCGTTACAGTATGAAAGTTAAAAAAATTTCGTTAATATTAATTTTTTTTTAATAAGATTGGCTTTTCATAGCTATTTAAGACAATCTTGATGTATTTTGATACATTGACAACGATATTTCCAGTAGTTTAGAAGAAAACGATGTTTTTTTTTTCTTTGGTCGTTACAGTACGAAAGAAAAAAAAATGCTGTTAACTCCGTCAATGTTAATTTTTTTTCGATTTAGATTGGCTTTTCAAAGCTGTTTAGACAATCTTGATGTATTTTGATACATTGACAACGATTTTTCCAGTAGTTTAGAAGAAAACGATGTTTTTTTTTCTTTGGTCGTTACAGTACGAAAGAAAAAAAAAATGCTGTTAACTCCGTCAATGTTAATTTTTTTTCGATTTAGATTGGCTTTTCATAGCTGTTTAAGACAATCTTGATGTATTTTGATACTTTGACAACGATTTTTCTAGTAGCTTAGAAGAAAACGATGTTTTTTTCTTTGGTCGTTACAGTACGAAAGAAAAAAAAATGCTGTTATCTCCGTCAATGTTAATTTTTTTCGATTAAGATTGGCTTTTCATAGCTGTTTAAGACAATCTTGATGTATTTTGATACTTTGACAACGATTTTTCCAGTAGCTTAGAAGAAAACGATGTTTTTTTTTTTTTGGTCGTTACAGTACAAAAGAAAAAAAAATGCTGTTAACTCCGTCAATGTTAATTTTTTTTCTATTTAGATTGGCTTTTCATAGCTGTTTAAGACAATCTTGATGTATTTTGATACTTCGACAACGATTTTTCCAGTAGCTTAGAAGAAAACGATGTTTTTTTCTTTGGTCGTTACAGTACGAAAGAAAAAAAAAATGCTGTTATCTCCGTCAATGTTAATTTTTTTTCGATTTAGATTTGCTTTTCAAAGCTGTTTAGACAATCTTGATGTATTTTGATACTTTGACAACGATTTTTCCAGTAGTTTAGAAGAAAACGATGTTTTTTTTCTTTGGTCGTTACAGTATGAAAGTTAAAAAAATTTCGTTAATATTAATTTTTTTTTAATAAGATTGGCTTTTCATAGCTATTTAAGACAATCTTGATGTATTTTGATACATTGACAACGATATTTCCAGTAGTTTAGAAGAAAACGATGTTTTTTTTTTCTTTGGTCGTTACAGTACGAAAGAAAAAAAAATGCTGTTAACTCCGTCAATGTTAATTTTTTTTCGATTTAGATTGGCTTTTCATAGCTGTTTAAGACAATCTTGATGTATTTTGATACTTTGACAACGATTTTTCCAGTAGTTTAGAAGAAAACGATGTTTTTTTTTTCTTTTGTCGTTACAGTACGAAAGAAAAAAAAATGCTGTTAACTCCGTCAATGTTAATTTTTTTTCGATTTAGATTGGCTTTTCATAGCTGTTTAAGACAATCTTGATGTATTTTGATACTTTGACAACGATTTTTCCAGTAGTTTAGAAGAAAACGATGTTTTTTTCTTTGGTCGTTACAGTACGAAAGAAAAAAAAATGCTGCTATCTCCGTCAATGTTATTTTTTTTCGATTTAGATTGGCTTTTCATAGCTGTTTAAGACAATCTTGATGTATTTTGATACTTTGACAACGATTTTTTCAGTAGCTTAGAAGAAAACGATGTTTTTTTTTTTGGTCGTTACAGTACGAAAGAAAAAAAAATGCTGTTAACTCCGTCAATATTAATTTTTTTTCGATTTAGATTGGCTTTTCATAGCTACTTAAGACAATCTTGATGTATTTTGATACTTTGACAACGATTTTTCCAGTAGCTTAGAAGAAAACGATGTTTTTTTCTTTGGTCGTTACAGTACGAAAGAAAAAAAAATGCTGTTATCTCCGTCAATGTTAATTTTTTTTCGATTTAGATTTGCTTTTCAAAGCTGTTTAGACAATCTTGATGTATTTTGATACTTTGACAACGATTTTTCCAGTAGTTTAGAGAAAACGATGTTTTTTTTCTTTGGTCGTTACAGTATGAAAGATAAAAAAATTTCGTTAATATTAATTTTTTTTTAATAAGATTGGCTTTTCATAGCTGTTTAAGACAATCTTGATGTATTTTGATACATTGACAACGATTTTTCCAGTAGTTTAGAAGAAAACGATGTTTTTTTTTTCTTTGGTCGTTACAGTACGAAAGAAAAAAGAAATGCTGTTAACTCCGTCAATGTTAATTTTTTTTCGATTTAGATTGGCTTTTCATAGCTGTTTAAGACAATCTTGATGTATTTTGATACTTTGACAACGATTTTTCCAGTAGCTTAGAAGAAAACGATGTTTTTTTCTTTGGTCGTTACAGTACGAAAGAAAAAAAAATGCTGCTATCTCCGTCAATGTTAATTTTTTTCGATTTAGATTGGCTTTTCATAGCTGTTTAAGACAATCTTGATGTATTTTGATACTTTGACAACGATTTTTTCAGTAGCTTAGAAGAAAACGATGTTTTTTTTTTTGGTCGTTACAGTACGAAAGAAAAAAAAATGCTGTTAACTCCGTCAATATTAATTTTTTTTCGATTTAGATTGGCTTTTCATAGCTGTTTAAGACAATCTTGATGTATTTTGATACTTTGACAACGATTTTTCCAGTAGCTTAGAAGAAAACGATGTTTTTTTTTTGGTCGTTACAGTACGAAAGAAAAAAAAATGCTGTTATCTCCGTCAATGTTAATTTTTTTTCGATTTAGATTTGCTTTTCAAAGCTGTTTAGACAATCTTGATGTATTTTGATACTTTGACAACGATTTTTCCAGTAGTTTAGAGAAAACGATGTTTTTTTTCTTTGGTCGTTACAGTATGAAAGTTAAAAAAATTTCGTTAATATTAATTTTTTTTAATAAGATTGGCTTTTCATAGCTGTTTAAGACAATCTTGATGTATTTTGATACATTGACAACGATTTTTCCAGTAGTTTAGAAGAAAACGATGTTTTTTTTTTCTTTGGTCGTTACAGTACGAAAGAAAAAAAAAATGCTGTTAACTCCGTCAATGTTAATTTTTTTTCGATTTAGATTGGCTTTTCATAGCTGTTTAAGACAATCTTGATGTATTTTGATACTTTGACAACGATTTTTCCAGTAGCTTAGAAGAAAACGATGTTTTTTTCTTTGGTCGTTACAGTACGAAAGAAAAAAAAATGCTGTTATCTCCGTCAATGTTAATTTTTTTCGATTTAGATTGGCTTTTCATAGCTGTTTAAGACAATCTTGATGTATTTTGATACTTTGACAACGATTTTTTCAGTAGCTTAGAAGAAAACGATGTTTTTTTTTTTTTGGTCGTTACAGTACGAAAGAAAAAAAAATGCTGTTAACTCCGTCAATATTAATTTTTTTTCTATTTAGATTGGCTTTTCATAGCTGTTTAAGACAATCTTGATGTATTTTGATACTTTGACAACGATTTTTCCAGTAGCTTAGAAGAAAACGATGTTTTTTTCTTTGGTCGTTACAGTACGAAAGAAAAAAAAATGCTGTTATCTCCGTCAATGTTAATTTTTTTTTCGATTTAGATTTGCTTTTCAAAGCTGTTTAGACAATCTTGATGTATTTTGATACTTTGACAACGATTTTTCCAGTAGTTTAGAGAAAACGATGTTTTTTTTCTTTGGTCGTTACAGTATGAAAGTTAAAAAAATTTCGTTAATATTAATTTTTTTTTAATAAGATTGGCTTTTCATAGCTATTTAAGACAATCTTGATGTATTTTGATACATTGACAACGATATTTCCAGTAGTTTAGAAGAAAACGATGTTTTTTTTTTCTTTGGTCGTTACAGTACGAAAGAAAAAAAAATGCTGTTAACTCCGTCAATATTAATTTTTTTTCTATTTAGATTGGCTTTTCATAGCTGTTTAAGACAATCTTGATGTATTTTGATACTTTGACAACGATTTTTCCAGTAGCTTAGAAGAAAACGATGTTTTTTTCTTTGGTCGTTACAGTACGAAAGAAAAAAAAATGCTGTTATCTCCGTCAATGTTAATTTTTTTTTCGATTTAGATTTGCTTTTCAAAGCTGTTTAGACAATCTTGATGTATTTTGATACTTTGACAACGATTTTTCCAGTAGTTTAGAGAAAACGATGTTTTTTTTCTTTGGTCGTTACAGTATGAAAGTTAAAAAAATTTCGTTAATATTAATTTTTTTTTAATAAGATTGGCTTTTCATAGCTATTTAAGACAATCTTGATGTATTTTGATACTTTGACAACGATTTTTCTAGTAGCTTAGAAGAAAACGATGTTTTTTTCTTTGGTCGTTACAGTACGAAAGAAAAAAAAATGCTGTTATCTCCGTCAATGTTAATTTTTTTCGATTAAGATTGGCTTTTCATAGCTGTTTAAGACAATCTTGATGTATTTTGATACTTTGACAACGATTTTTCCAGTAGCTTAGAAGAAAACGATGTTTTTTTTTTTTTGGTCGTTACAGTACAAAAGAAAAAAAAATGCTGTTAACTCCGTCAATGTTAATTTTTTTTCTATTTAGATTGGCTTTTCATAGCTGTTTAAGACAATCTTGATGTATTTTGATACTTCGACAACGATTTTTCCAGTAGCTTAGAAGAAAACGATGTTTTTTTCTTTGGTCGTTACAGTACGAAAGAAAAAAAAAATGCTGTTATCTCCGTCAATGTTAATTTTTTTTCGATTTAGATTTGCTTTTCAAAGCTGTTTAGACAATCTTGATGTATTTTGATACTTTGACAACGATTTTTCCAGTAGTTTAGAAGAAAACGATGTTTTTTTTCTTTGGTCGTTACAGTATGAAAGTTAAAAAAATTTCGTTAATATTAATTTTTTTTTAATAAGATTGGCTTTTCATAGCTATTTAAGACAATCTTGATGTATTTTGATACATTGACAACGATATTTCCAGTAGTTTAGAAGAAAACGATGTTTTTTTTTTCTTTGGTCGTTACAGTACGAAAGAAAAAAAAATGCTGTTAACTCCGTCAATGTTAATTTTTTTTCGATTTAGATTGGCTTTTCATAGCTGTTTAAGACAATCTTGATGTATTTTGATACTTTGACAACGATTTTTCCAGTAGTTTAGAAGAAAACGATGTTTTTTTTTTCTTTGGTCGTTACAGTACGAAAGAAAAAAAAATGCTGTTAACTCCGTCAATGTTAATTTTTTTTCGATTTAGATTGGCTTTTCATAGCTGTTTAAGACAATCTTGATGTATTTTGATACTTTGACAACGATTTTTCCAGTAGTTTAGAAGAAAACGATGTTTTTTTTCTTTGGTCGTTACAGTATGAAAGTTAAAAAAATTTCGTTAATATTAATTTTTTTTTAATAAGATTGGCTTTTCATAGCTATTTAAGACAATCTTGATGTATTTTGATACATTGACAACGATATTTCCAGTAGTTTAGAAGAAAACGATGTTTTTTTTTTCTTTGGTCGTTACAGTACGAAAGAAAAAAAAATGCTGTTAACTCCGTCAATGTTAATTTTTTTTCGATTTAGATTGGCTTTTCATAGCTGTTTAAGACAATCTTGATGTATTTTGATACTTTGACAACGATTTTTCCAGTAGTTTAGAAGAAAACGATGTTTTTTTTTTCTTTGGTCGTTACAGTACGAAAGAAAAAAAAATGCTGTTAACTCCGTCAATGTTAATTTTTTTTCGATTTAGATTGGCTTTTCAAAGCTGTTTAGACAATCTTGATGTATTTTGATACATTGACAACGATTTTTCCAGTAGTTTAGAAGAAAACGATGTTTTTTTTTCTTTGGTCGTTACAGTACGAAAGAAAAAAAAAATGCTGTTAACTCCGTCAATGTTAATTTTTTTTCGATTTAGATTGGCTTTTCATAGCTGTTTAAGACAATCTTGATGTATTTTGATACTTTGACAACGATTTTTCTAGTAGCTTAGAAGAAAACGATGTTTTTTTCTTTGGTCGTTACAGTACGAAAGAAAAAAAAATGCTGTTATCTCCGTCAATGTTAATTTTTTTCGATTAAGATTGGCTTTTCATAGCTGTTTAAGACAATCTTGATGTATTTTGATACTTTGACAACGATTTTTCCAGTAGCTTAGAAGAAAACGATGTTTTTTTTTTTTTGGTCGTTACAGTACAAAAGAAAAAAAAATGCTGTTAACTCCGTCAATGTTAATTTTTTTTCTATTTAGATTGGCTTTTCATAGCTGTTTAAGACAATCTTGATGTATTTTGATACTTCGACAACGATTTTTCCAGTAGCTTAGAAGAAAACGATGTTTTTTTTCTTTGGTCGTTACAGTACGAAAGAAAAAAAAATGCTGTTATCTCCGTCAATGTTAATTTTTTTTCGATTTAGATTTGCTTTTCAAAGCTGTTTAGACAATCTTGATGTATTTTGATACTTTGACAACGATTTTTCCAGTAGTTTAGAAGAAAACGATGTTTTTTTTCTTTGGTCGTTACAGTATGAAAGTTAAAAAAATTTCGTTAATATTAATTTTTTTTAATAAGATTGGCTTTTCATAGCTATTTAAGACAATCTTGATGTATTTTGATACATTGACAACGATATTTCCAGTAGTTTAGAAGAAAACGATGTTTTTTTTTTCTTTGGTCGTTACAGTACGAAAGAAAAAAAAATGCTGTTAACTCCGTCAATGTTAATTTTTTTTCGATTTAGATTGGCTTTTCATAGCTGTTTAAGACAATCTTGATGTATTTTGATACTTTGACAACGATTTTTCCAGTAGTTTAGAAGAAAACGATGTTTTTTTTTTCTTTGGTCGTTACAGTACGAAAGAAAAAAAAATGCTGTTAACTCCGTCAATGTTAATTTTTTTTCGATTTAGATTGGCTTTTCATAGCTGTTTAAGACAATCTTGATGTATTTTGATACTTTGACAACGATTTTTCCAGTAGTTTAGAAGAAAACGATGTTTTTTTCTTTGGTCGTTACAGTACGAAAGAAAAAAAAATGCTGCTATCTCCGTCAATGTTATTTTTTTTCGATTTAGATTGGCTTTTCATAGCTGTTTAAGACAATCTTGATGTATTTTGATACTTTGACAACGATTTTTTCAGTAGCTTAGAAGAAAACGATGTTTTTTTTTTTTGGTCGTTACAGTACGAAAGAAAAAAAAATGCTGTTAACTCCGTCAATATTAATTTTTTTTCGATTTAGATTGGCTTTTCATAGCTATTTAAGACAATCTTGATGTATTTTGATACTTTGACAACGATTTTTCCAGTAGCTTAGAAGAAAACGATGTTTTTTTCTTTGGTCGTTACAGTACGAAAGAAAAAAAAATGCTGTTATCTCCGTCAATGTTAATTTTTTTTCGATTTAGATTTGCTTTTCAAAGCTGTTTAGACAATCTTGATGTATTTTGATACTTTGACAACGATTTTTCCAGTAGTTTAGAGAAAACGATGTTTTTTTTCTTTGGTCGTTACAGTATGAAAGATAAAAAAATTTCGTTAATATTAATTTTTTTTTAATAAGATTGGCTTTTCATAGCTGTTTAAGACAATCTTGATGTATTTTGATACATTGACAACGATTTTTCCAGTAGTTTAGAAGAAAACGATGTTTTTTTTTTCTTTGGTCGTTACAGTACGAAAGAAAAAAGAAATGCTGTTAACTCCGTCAATGTTAATTTTTTTTCGATTTAGATTGGCTTTTCATAGCTGTTTAAGACAATCTTGATGTATTTTGATACTTTGACAACGATTTTTCCAGTAGCTTAGAAGAAAACGATGTTTTTTTCTTTGGTCGTTACAGTACGAAAGAAAAAAAAATGCTGCTATCTCCGTCAATGTTAATTTTTTTCGATTTAGATTGGCTTTTCATAGCTGTTTAAGACAATCTTGATGTATTTTGATACTTTGACAACGATTTTTTCAGTAGCTTAGAAGAAAACGATGTTTTTTTTTTTGGTCGTTACAGTACGAAAGAAAAAAAAATGCTGTTAACTCCGTCAATATTAATTTTTTTTCGATTTAGATTGGCTTTTCATAGCTGTTTAAGACAATCTTGATGTATTTTGATACTTTGACAACGATTTTTCCAGTAGCTTAGAAGAAAACGATGTTTTTTTTTTGGTCGTTACAGTACGAAAGAAAAAAAAATGCTGTTATCTCCGTCAATGTTAATTTTTTTTCGATTTAGATTTGCTTTTCAAAGCTGTTTAGACAATCTTGATGTATTTTGATACTTTGACAACGATTTTTCCAGTAGTTTAGAGAAAACGATGTTTTTTTTCTTTGGTCGTTACAGTATGAAAGTTAAAAAAATTTCGTTAATATTAATTTTTTTTAATAAGATTGGCTTTTCATAGCTGTTTAAGACAATCTTGATGTATTTTGATACTTCGACAACGATTTTTCCAGTAGTTTAGAAGAAAACGATGTTTTTTTTTTCTTTGGTCGTTACAGTACGAAAGAAAAAAAAAATGCTGTTAACTCCGTCAATGTTAATTTTTTTTCGATTTAGATTGGCTTTTCATAGCTGTTTAAGACAATCTTGATGTATTTTGATACTTTGACAACGATTTTTCCAGTAGCTTAGAAGAAAACGATGTTTTTTTCTTTGGTCGTTACAGTACGAAAGAAAAAAAAATGCTGTTATCTCCGTCAATGTTAATTTTTTTCGATTTAGATTGGCTTTTCATAGCTGTTTAAGACAATCTTGATGTATTTTGATACTTTGACAACGATTTTTTCAGTAGCTTAGAAGAAAACGATGTTTTTTTTTTTTGGTCGTTACAGTACGAAAGAAAAAAAAATGCTGTTAACTCCGTCAATATTAATTTTTTTTCTATTTAGATTGGCTTTTCATAGCTGTTTAAGACAATCTTGATGTATTTTGATACTTTGACAACGATTTTTCCAGTAGCTTAGAAGAAAACGATGTTTTTTTCTTTGGTCGTTACAGTACGAAAGAAAAAAAAATGCTGTTATCTCCGTCAATGTTAATTTTTTTTTCGATTTAGATTTGCTTTTCAAAGCTGTTTAGACAATCTTGATGTATTTTGATACTTTGACAACGATTTTTCCAGTAGTTTAGAGAAAACGATGTTTTTTTTCTTTGGTCGTTACAGTATGAAAGTTAAAAAAATTTCGTTAATATTAATTTTTTTTTAATAAGATTGGCTTTTCATAGCTATTTAAGACAATCTTGATGTATTTTGATACATTGACAACGATATTTCCAGTAGTTTAGAAGAAAACGATGTTTTTTTTTTCTTTGGTCGTTACAGTACGAAAGAAAAAAAAATGCTGTTAACTCCGTCAATATTAATTTTTTTTCTATTTAGATTGGCTTTTCATAGCTGTTTAAGACAATCTTGATGTATTTTGATACTTTGACAACGATTTTTCCAGTAGCTTAGAAGAAAACGATGTTTTTTTCTTTGGTCGTTACAGTACGAAAGAAAAAAAAATGCTGTTATCTCCGTCAATGTTAATTTTTTTTTCGATTTAGATTTGCTTTTCAAAGCTGTTTAGACAATCTTGATGTATTTTGATACTTTGACAACGATTTTTCCAGTAGTTTAGAGAAAACGATGTTTTTTTTCTTTGGTCGTTACAGTATGAAAGTTAAAAAAATTTCGTTAATATTAATTTTTTTTTAATAAGATTGGCTTTTCATAGCTATTTAAGACAATCTTGATGTATTTTGATACTTTGACAACGATTTTTCTAGTAGCTTAGAAGAAAACGATGTTTTTTTCTTTGGTCGTTACAGTACGAAAGAAAAAAAAATGCTGTTATCTCCGTCAATGTTAATTTTTTTCGATTAAGATTGGCTTTTCATAGCTGTTTAAGACAATCTTGATGTATTTTGATACTTTGACAACGATTTTTCCAGTAGCTTAGAAGAAAACGATGTTTTTTTTTTTTTGGTCGTTACAGTACAAAAGAAAAAAAAATGCTGTTAACTCCGTCAATGTTAATTTTTTTTCTATTTAGATTGGCTTTTCATAGCTGTTTAAGACAATCTTGATGTATTTTGATACTTCGACAACGATTTTTCCAGTAGCTTAGAAGAAAACGATGTTTTTTTCTTTGGTCGTTACAGTACGAAAGAAAAAAAAAATGCTGTTATCTCCGTCAATGTTAATTTTTTTTCGATTTAGATTTGCTTTTCAAAGCTGTTTAGACAATCTTGATGTATTTTGATACTTTGACAACGATTTTTCCAGTAGTTTAGAAGAAAACGATGTTTTTTTTCTTTGGTCGTTACAGTATGAAAGTTAAAAAAATTTCGTTAATATTAATTTTTTTTTAATAAGATTGGCTTTTCATAGCTATTTAAGACAATCTTGATGTATTTTGATACATTGACAACGATATTTCCAGTAGTTTAGAAGAAAACGATGTTTTTTTTTTCTTTGGTCGTTACAGTACGAAAGAAAAAAAAATGCTGTTAACTCCGTCAATGTTAATTTTTTTTCGATTTAGATTGGCTTTTCATAGCTGTTTAAGACAATCTTGATGTATTTTGATACTTTGACAACGATTTTTCCAGTAGTTTAGAAGAAAACGATGTTTTTTTTTTCTTTGGTCGTTACAGTACGAAAGAAAAAAAAATGCTGTTAACTCCGTCAATGTTAATTTTTTTTCGATTTAGATTGGCTTTTCATAGCTGTTTAAGACAATCTTGATGTATTTTGATACTTTGACAACGATTTTTCCAGTAGTTTAGAAGAAAACGATGTTTTTTTCTTTGGTCGTTACAGTACGAAAGAAAAAAAAATGCTGCTATCTCCGTCAATGTTATTTTTTTTCGATTTAGATTGGCTTTTCATAGCTGTTTAAGACAATCTTGATGTATTTTGATACTTTGACAACGATTTTTTCAGTAGCTTAGAAGAAAACGATGTTTTTTTTTTTTGGTCGTTACAGTACGAAAGAAAAAAAAATGCTGTTAACTCCGTCAATATTAATTTTTTTTCGATTTAGATTGGCTTTTCATAGCTATTTAAGACAATCTTGATGTATTTTGATACTTTGACAACGATTTTTCCAGTAGCTTAGAAGAAAACGATGTTTTTTTCTTTGGTCGTTACAGTACCAAAGAAAAAAAAATGCTGTTATCTCCGTCAATGTTAATTTTTTTTCGATTTAGATTTGCTTTTCAAAGCTGTTTAGACAATCTTGATGTATTTTGATACTTTGACAACGATTTTTCCAGTAGTTTAGAGAAAACGATGTTTTTTTTCTTTGGTCGTTACAGTATGAAAGATAAAAAAATTTCGTTAATATTAATTTTTTTTTAATAAGATTGGCTTTTCATAGCTGTTTAAGACAATCTTGATGTATTTTGATACATTGACAACGATTTTTCCAGTAGTTTAGAAGAAAACGATGTTTTTTTTTTCTTTGGTCGTTACAGTACGAAAGAAAAAAGAAATGCTGTTAACTCCGTCAATGTTAATTTTTTTTCGATTTAGATTGGCTTTTCATAGCTGTTTAAGACAATCTTGATGTATTTTGATACTTTGACAACGATTTTTCCAGTAGCTTAGAAGAAAACGATGTTTTTTTCTTTGGTCGTTACAGTACGAAAGAAAAAAAAATGCTGCTATCTCCGTCAATGTTAATTTTTTTCGATTTAGATTGGCTTTTCATAGCTGTTTAAGACAATCTTGATGTATTTTGATACTTTGACAACGATTTTTTCAGTAGCTTAGAAGAAAACGATGTTTTTTTTTTTGGTCGTTACAGTACGAAAGAAAAAAAAATGCTGTTAACTCCGTCAATATTAATTTTTTTTCGATTTAGATTGGCTTTTCATAGCTGTTTAAGACAATCTTGATGTATTTTGATACTTTGACAACGATTTTTCCAGTAGCTTAGAAGAAAACGATGTTTTTTTTTTGGTCGTTACAGTACGAAAGAAAAAAAAATGCTGTTATCTCCGTCAATGTTAATTTTTTTTCGATTTAGATTTGCTTTTCAAAGCTGTTTAGACAATCTTGATGTATTTTGATACTTTGACAACGATTTTTCCAGTAGTTTAGAGAAAACGATGTTTTTTTTCTTTGGTCGTTACAGTATGAAAGTTAAAAAAATTTCGTTAATATTAATTTTTTTTAATAAGATTGGCTTTTCATAGCTGTTTAAGACAATCTTGATGTATTTTGATACATTGACAACGATTTTTCCAGTAGTTTAGAAGAAAACGATGTTTTTTTTTTCTTTGGTCGTTACAGTACGAAAGAAAAAAAAAATGCTGTTAACTCCGTCAATGTTAATTTTTTTTCGATTTAGATTGGCTTTTCATAGCTGTTTAAGACAATCTTGATGTATTTTGATACTTTGACAACGATTTTTCCAGTAGCTTAGAAGAAAACGATGTTTTTTTCTTTGGTCGTTACAGTACGAAAGAAAAAAAAATGCTGTTATCTCCGTCAATGTTAATTTTTTTCGATTTAGATTGGCTTTTCATAGCTGTTTAAGACAATCTTGATGTATTTTGATACTTTGACAACGATTTTTTCAGTAGCTTAGAAGAAAACGATGTTTTTTTTTTTTGGTCGTTACAGTACGAAAGAAAAAAAAATGCTGTTAACTCCGTCAATATTAATTTTTTTTCTATTTAGATTGGCTTTTCATAGCTGTTTAAGACAATCTTGATGTATTTTGATACTTTGACAACGATTTTTCCAGTAGCTTAGAAGAAAACGATGTTTTTTTCTTTGGTCGTTACAGTACGAAAGAAAAAAAAATGCTGTTATCTCCGTCAATGTTAATTTTTTTTTCGATTTAGATTTGCTTTTCAAAGCTGTTTAGACAATCTTGATGTATTTTGATACTTTGACAACGATTTTTCCAGTAGTTTAGAGAAAACGATGTTTTTTTTCTTTGGTCGTTACAGTATGAAAGTTAAAAAAATTTCGTTAATATTAATTTTTTTTTAATAAGATTGGCTTTTCATAGCTATTTAAGACAATCTTGATGTATTTTGATACATTGACAACGATATTTCCAGTAGTTTAGAAGAAAACGATGTTTTTTTTTTCTTTGGTCGTTACAGTACGAAAGAAAAAAAAATGCTGTTAACTCCGTCAATGTTAATTTTTTTTCGATTTAGATTGGCTTTTCATAGCTGTTTAAGACAATCTTGATGTATTTTGATTCTTTGACAACGATTTTTCCAGTAGTTTAGAAGAAAACGCTGTTTTTTTTTTCTTTGGTCGTTACAGTACGATAGAAAAAAAAAGCTGTCAACTCCGTCAATGTTAATTTTTTTTCGATTTATATTTACTTTTCATAGCTATTTAAGACAATCTTGATGTATTTTCATACTTTGACAACGATTTTTCCAGTAATTTAGAAGAAAACGCTGTTTTTTTCTTTGGTCGTTACAGTACGAAAGAAAAAAAAATGCTGTTATCTCCGTCAATGTTAATTTTTTTTCGATTTAGATTTGCTTTTCAAAGCTGTTTAAGACAATCTTGATGTATTTTGATACTTTGACAACGATTTTTTCAGTAGCTTAGAAGAAAACGATGTTTTTTTTTTTGGTCGTTACAGTACGAAAGAAAAAAAAATGCTGTTAACTCCGTCAATATTAATTTTTTTTCGATTTAGATTGGCTTTTCATAGCTGTTTAAGACAATCTTGATGTATTTTGATACTTTGACAACGATTTTTCCAGTAGCTTAGAAGAAAACGATGTTTTTTTTTTGGTCGTTACAGTACGAAAGAAAAAAAAATGCTGTTATCTCCGTCAATGTTAATTTTTTTTCGATTTAGATTTGCTTTTCAAAGCTGTTTAGACAATCTTGATGTATTTTGATACTTTGACAACGATTTTTCCAGTAGTTTAGAGAAAACGATGTTTTTTTTCTTTGGTCGTTACAGTATGAAAGAAAACAAAATTTCGTTAATATTAATTTTTTTTAATAAGATTGGCTTTTCATAGCTGTTTAAGACAATCTTGATGTATTTTGATACATTGACAACGATTTTTCCAGTAGTTTAGAAGAAAACGATGTTTTTTTTTTCTTTGGTCGTTACAGTACGAAAGAAAAAAAAAATGCTGTTAACTCCGTCAATGTTAATTTTTTTTCGATTTAGATTGGCTTTTCATAGCTGTTTAAGACAATCTTGATGTATTTTGATACTTTGACAACGATTTTTCCAGTAGCTTAGAAGAAAACGATGTTTTTTTCTTTGGTCGTTACAGTACGAAAGAAAAAAAAATGCTGTTATCTCCGTCAATGTTAATTTTTTTCGATTTAGATTGGCTTTTCATAGCTGTTTAAGACAATCTTGATGTATTTTGATACTTTGACAACGATTTTTTCAGTAGCTTAGAAGAAAACGATGTTTTTTTTTTTTGGTCGTTACAGTACGAAAGAAAAAAAAATGCTGTTAACTCCGTCAATATTAATTTTTTTTCTATTTAGATTGGCTTTTCATAGCTGTTTAAGACAATCTTGATGTATTTTGATACTTTGACAACGATTTTTCCAGTAGCTTAGAAGAAAACGATGTTTTTTTCTTTGGTCGTTACAGTACGAAAGAAAAAAAAATGCTGTTATCTCCGTCAATGTTAATTTTTTTTTCGATTTAGATTTGCTTTTCAAAGCTGTTTAGACAATCTTGATGTATTTTGATACTTTGACAACGATTTTTCCAGTAGTTTAGAGAAAACGATGTTTTTTTTCTTTGGTCGTTACAGTATGAAAGTTAAAAAAATTTCGTTAATATTAATTTTTTTTTAATAAGATTGGCTTTTCATAGCTATTTAAGACAATCTTGATGTATTTTGATACATTGACAACGATATTTCCAGTAGTTTAGAAGAAAACGATGTTTTTTTTTTCTTTGGTCGTTACAGTACGAAAGAAAAAAAAATGCTGTTAACTCCGTCAATGTTAATTTTTTTTCGATTTAGATTGGCTTTTCATAGCTGTTTAAGACAATCTTGATGTATTTTGATTCTTTGACAACGATTTTTCCAGTAGTTTAGAAGAAAACGCTGTTTTTTTTTTCTTTGGTCGTTACAGTACGATAGAAAAAAAAAGCTGTCAACTCCGTCAATGTTAATTTTTTTTCGATTTATATTTACTTTTCATAGCTATTTAAGACAATCTTGATGTATTTTCATACTTTGACAACGATTTTTCCAGTAATTTAGAAGAAAACGCTGTTTTTTTCTTTGGTCGTTACAGTACGAAAGAAAAAAAAATGCTGTTATCTCCGTCAATGTTAATTTTTTTTCGATTTAGATTTGCTTTTCAAAGCTGTTTAGACAATCTTTATGTATTTTGATACTTTGACAACGATTTTTCCAGTAGTTTAGAGAAAACGATGTTTTTTTTCATTTGGTCGTTACAGTATGAAAGATAAAAAAATTTCGTTAATATTAATTTTTTTTAATAAGATTGGCTTTTCATAGCTATTTAAGACAATCTTGATGTATTTTGATACTTTGACAACGATTTTTCCAGTAGTTTAGAAGAAAACGATGTTTTTTTTTTCTTTGGTCGTTACAGTACGAAAGAAAAAAAAAATGCTGTTAACTCCGTCAATGTTAATTTTGTTTCGATTTAGATTGGCTTTTCATAGCTGTTTAAGACAATCTTGATGTATTTTGATACTTTGACAACGATTTTTTCAGTAGCTTAGAAGAAAACGATGTTTTTTTTTTTTGGTCGTTACAGTACGAAAGAAAAAAAAATGCTGTTAACTCCGTCAATATTAATTTTTTTTCGATTTAGATTGGCTTTTCATAGCTGTTTAAGACAATATTGATGTATTTTGATACTTTGACAACGATTTTTTCAGTAGCTTAGAAGAAAACGATGTTTTTTTTTTTTGGTCGTTACAGTACGAAAGAAAAAAAAATGCTGTTAACTCCGTCAATATTAATTTTTTTTCGATTTAGATTGGCTTTTCATAGCTGTTTAAGACAATCTTGATGTATTTTGATACTTTGACAACGATTTTTCCAGTAGCTTAGAAGAAAACGATGTTTTTTTTCTTTGGTCGTTACAGTATGAAAGATAAAAAAAATTCGTTAATATTAATTTTTTTTTAATAAGATTGGCTTTTCATAGCTGTTTAAGACAATCTTGATGTATTTTGATACATTGACAACGATTTTTCCAGTAGTTTAGAAGAAAACGATGTTTTTTTTTTCTTTGGTCGTTACAGTACGAAAGAAAAAAAAAATGCTGTTAACTCCGTCAATGTTAATTTTTTTTCGATTTAGATTGGCTTTTCATAGCTGTTTAAGACAATCTTGATGTATTTTGATACTTTGACAACGATTTTTCCAGTAGCTTAGAAGAAAACGATGTTTTTTTCTTTGGTCGTTACAGTACGAAAGAAAAAAAAATGCTGTTATCTCCGTAAATGTTAATTTTTTTCGATTTAGATTGGCTTTTCATAGCTGTTTAAGACAATCTTGATGTATTTTGATACTTTGACAACGATTTTTTCAGTAGCTTAGAAGAAAACGATGTTTTTTTCTTTGGTCGTTACAGTACGAAAGAAAAAAAAATGCTGTTATCTCCGTCAATGTTAATTTTTTTTCGATTTAGATTTGCTTTTCAAAGCTGTTTAGACAATCTTGATGTATTTTGATACTTTGACAACGATTTTTCCAGTAGTTTAGAGAAAACGATGTTTTTTTTCTTTGGTCGTTACAGTATGAAAGTTAAAAAAATTTCGTTAATATTAATTTTTTTTTAATAAGATTGGCTTTTCATAGCTGTTTAATACAATCTTGATGTATTTTGATACATTGACAACGATTTTTCCAGTAGTTTAGAAGAAAACGATGTTTTTTTTTTCTTTGGTCGTTACAGTACGAAAGAAAAAAAAAATGCTGTTAACTACGTCAATGTTAATTTTTTTTCGATTTAGATTGGCTTTTCATAGCTGTTTAAGACAATCTTGATGTATTTTCATACTTTGACAACGATTTTTCCAGTAATTTAGAAGAAAACGCTGTTTTTTTCTTTGGTCGTTACAGTACGAAAGAAAAGAAAATGCTGTTATCTCCGTCAATATTAATTTTTTTCTATTTAGATTGGCTTTTCATAGCTATTTAAGACAATCTTGATGTATTTTGATACTTTGACAACGATTTTTCCAGTAGTTTAGAAGAAAACGATGTTTTTTTTTTCTTTGGTCGTTACAGTACGAAAGAAAAAAAAAATGCTGTTAACTCCGTCAATGTTAATTTTGTTTCGATTTAGATTGGCTTTTCATAGCTGTTTAAGACAATCTTGATGTATTTTGATACTTTGACAACGATTTTTTCAGTAGCTTAGAAGAAAACGATGTTTTTTTTTTTTGGTCGTTACAGTACGAAAGAAAAAAAAATGCTGTTAACTCCGTCAATATTAATTTTTTTTCGATTTAGATTGGCTTTTCATAGCTGTTTAAGACAATATTGATGTATTTTGATACTTTGACAACGATTTTTTCAGTAGCTTAGAAGAAAACGATGTTTTTTTTTTTTGGTCGTTACAGTACGAAAGAAAAAAAAATGCTGTTAACTCCGTCAATATTAATTTTTTTTCGATTTAGATTGGCTTTTCATAGCTGTTTAAGACAATCTTGATGTATTTTGATACTTTGACAACGATTTTTCCAGTAGCTTAGAAGAAAACGATGTTTTTTTTCTTTGGTCGTTACAGTATGAAAGATAAAAAAATTTCGTTAATATTAATTTTTTTTTAATAAGATTGGCTTTTCATAGCTGTTTAAGACAATCTTGATGTATTTTGATACATTGACAACGATTTTTCCAGTAGTTTAGAAGAAAACGATGTTTTTTTTTTCTTTGGTCGTTACAGTACGAAAGAAAAAAAAAATGCTGTTAACTCCGTCAATGTTAATTTTTTTTCGATTTAGATTGGCTTTTCATAGCTGTTTAAGACAATCTTGATGTATTTTGATACTTTGACAACGATTTTTCCAGTAGCTTAGAAGAAAACGATGTTTTTTTCTTTGGTCGTTACAGTACGAAAGAAAAAAAAATGCTGTTATCTCCGTAAATGTTAATTTTTTTCGATTTAGATTGGCTTTTCATAGCTGTTTAAGACAATCTTGATGTATTTTGATACTTTGACAACGATTTTTTCAGTAGCTTAGAAGAAAACGATGTTTTTTTCTTTGGTCGTTACAGTACGAAAGAAAAAAAAATGCTGTTATCTCCGTCAATGTTAATTTTTTTTCGATTTAGATTTGCTTTTCAAAGCTGTTTAGACAATCTTGATGTATTTTCATACTTTGACAACGATTTTTCCAGTAATTTAGAAGAAAACGCTGTTTTTTTCTTTGGTCGTTACAGTACGAAAGAAAAGAAAATGCTGTTATCTCCGTCAATATTAATTTTTTTCTATTTAGATTGGCTTTTCATAGCTGTTTAAGACAATCTTGATGTATTTTGATACTTTGACAACGATTTTTCCAGTAGTTTAGAAGAAAACGATGTTTTATTTTTCTTTGGTCGTTACAGTACGAAAGAAAAGAAAATGCTGTTATCTCCGTCAATATTAATTTTTTTCTATTTAGATTGGCTTTTCATAGCTGTTTAAGACAATCTTGATGTATTTTGATACTTTGACATCGATTTTTCCAGTAGTTTAGAAGAAAACGCTGTTTTTTTTTTCTTTGGTCGTTACAGTATGAAAGATAAAAAAATTTCGTTAATATTAATTTTTTTTTAATAAGATTGGCTTTTCATAGCTGTTTAAGACAATCTTGATGTATTTTGATACTTTGACAACGATTTTTCCAGTAGTTTAGAAGAAAACGATGTTTTTTTTTTCTTTGGTCGTTACAGTACGATAGAAAAAAAAAGCTGTCAACTCCGTCAATGTTAATTTTGTTTCGATTTAGATTTGCTTTTCATAGCTGTTTAAGACAATCTTGATGTATTTTGATACTTTGACAACGATTTTTCCAGTAGCTTAGAAGAAAACGATATTTTTTTTCATTGGTCGTTACAGTACGAAAGAAAAAAAAAATGCTGTTAACTCCGTCAATGTTAACTTTTTTTCGATTTAGATTTGCTTTTCATAGCTGTTTAAGACAATCTTGATGTATTTTGATACTTTGACAACGATTTTTCCAGTAGTTTAGAAGAAAACGATGTTTTTTTTTTCTTTGGTCGTTACAGTATGAAAGATAAAAAAATTTCGGTAATATTAATTTTTTTTTAATAAGATTGGCTTTTCATAGCTGTTTAAGACAATCTTGATGTATTTTGATACTTTGACAACGATTTTTCCAGTAGTTTAGAAGAAAACGATGTTTTTTTTATTTGGTCGTTACAGTACGAAAGAAAAAAAAAATGCTGTTATCTCCGTCAATATTAATTTTTTTGCGATTTAGATTGGCTTTTCATAGCTGTTTAAGACAATCTTGATGTATTTTGATACTTTGACAACGATTTTTCCAGTAATTTAGAAGAAAACGCTGTTTTTTTTTTCTTTGGTCGTTACAGTATGATAGAAAACAAAATTTCGTTAATTTTAATTTTTTTTGAATAATATTGGCTTTTCATAGCTGTTTAAGACAATCTTGATGTATTTTGATACTTTGACAACGATTTTTCCAGTAGCTTAGAAGAAAACGATGTTTTTTTTCTTTGGTCGTTACAGTACGAAAGAAAAAGAAATGCTGTTATCTCCGTCAATATTAACTTTTTTTCGATTTAGATTGGCTTTTCATAGCTGTTTAAGAAAATCTTGATGTATTTTGATACTTTGACAACGATTTTTCCAGTAGTTTAGAAAAAAACGATGTTTTTTTTTATTTGGTCGTTACAGTACGAAAGAAAAAAAAATGCTGTTATCTCCGTCAATATTAATTTTTTTTCGATTTAGATTTGCTTTTCATAGCTGTTTAAGACAATCTTGATGTATTTTGATACTTTGACAACGATTTTTCCAGTAGCTTAGAAGAAAACGATGTTTTTTCTTTGGTCGTTACAGTATGATAGAAAACAAAATTTAATTAATTTTAATTTTTTTTTAATAAGATTGGCTTTTCATAGCTGTTTAAGACAATCTTGATGTATTTTGATACTTTGACAACGATTTTTCCAGTAGCTTAGAAGAAAACGATGTTTTTTTCTTTGGTCGTTACAGTATGATGGAAAACAAAATTTCGTTAATTTTAATTTTTTTTTCGATTTAGATTTGCTTTTCATAGCTGTTTAAGACAATCTTGATGTATTTTGATACTTTGATAACGATTTTTCCAGTAGTTTAGAAGAAAACGCTGTTTTTTTTTCTTTGGTCGTTACAGTATGATAGAAAAAAAAAAGCTGTCAACTCCGTCAATGTTAATTTTTTTGCGATTTAGATTGGCTTTTCATAGCTGTTTAAGACAATCTTGATGTATTTTGATACTTTGACAACGATTTTTCCAGTAGCTTAGAAGAAAACGATGTTTTTTTTCTTTGGTCGTTACAGTACGAAAGAAAAAGAAATGCTGTTATCTCCGTCAATATTAACTTTTTTTCGATTTAGATTGGCTTTTCATAGCTGTTTAAGAAAATCTTGATGTATTTTGATACTTTGACAACGATTTTTCCAGTAGTTTAGAAGAAAACGCTGTTTTTTTTTCTTTGGTCGTTACAGTATGATAGAAAAAAAAAAGCTGTCAACTCCGTCAATGTTAATTTTTTTGCGATTTAGATTGGCTTTTCATAGCTGTTTAAGACAATCTTGATGTATTTTGATACTTTGACAACGATTTTTCCAGTAATTTAGAAGAAAACGCTGTTTTTTTTTTCTTTGGTCGTTACAGTATGATAGAAAACAAAATTTCGTTAATTTTAATTTTTTTTGAATAATATTGGCTTTTCATAGCTGTTTAAGACAATCTTGATGTATTTTGATACTTTGACAACGATTTTTCCAGTAGCTTAGAAGAAAACGATGTTTTTTTTCTTTGGTCGTTACAGTACGAAAGAAAAAGAAATGCTGTTATCTCCGTCAATATTAACTTTTTTTCGATTTAGATTGGCTTTTCATAGCTGTTTAAGAAAATCTTGATGTATTTTGATACTTTGACAACGATTTTTCCAGTAGTTTAGAAGAAAACGATGTTTTTTTTTATTTGGTCGTTACAGTACGAAAGAAAAAAAAATGCTGTTATCTCCGTCAATATTAATTTTTTTTCGATTTAGATTGGCTTTTCATAGCTGTTTAAGACAATCTTGATGTATTTCGATACTTTGACAACGATTTTTCCAGTAATTTAGAAGAAAACGATGTTTTTTTTTTCTTTGATCGTTACAGTATGATAGAAAACAAATGCTGTTATCTCCGTCAATATTAATTTTTTTTCGATTTAGATTTGCTTTTCATAGCTGTTTAAGACAATCTTGATGTATTTTGATACTTTGACAACGATTTTTCCAGTAGCTTAGAAGAAAACGATGTTTTTTCTTTGGTCGTTACAGTATGATAGAAAACAAAATTTAATTAATTTTAATTTTTTTTTAATAAGATTGGCTTTTCATAGCTGTTTAAGACAATCTTGATGTATTTTGATACTTTGACAACGATTTTTCCAGTAGCTTAGAAGAAAACGATGTTTTTTTTCTTTGGTCGTTACAGTATGATGGAAAACAAAATTTCGTTAATTTTAATTTTTTTTTCGATTTAGATTGGCTTTTCATAGCTGTTTAAGACAATATTGATGTATTTTGATTCTTTGACAACGATTTTTTCAGTAGTTTAGAAGAAAACGCTGTTTTTTTTTCTTTGGTCGTTACAGTATGATAGAAAAAAAAAAGCTGTCAACTCCGTCAATGTTAATTTTGTTTCGATTTAGATTAGCTTTTCATAGCTGTTTAAGACAATCTTGATGTATTTTGATACTTTGACAACGATTTTTCCAGTAGCTTAGAAGAAAACGATGTTTTTTTTTTTGGTCGTTACAGTACGAAAGAAAAAAAAATGCTGTCAACTCCGTTAATGTTAATTTTGTTTCGATTTAGATTTGCTTTTCATAGCTGTTTAAGACAATCTTGATGTATTTTGATACTTTGACAACGATTTTTCCAGTAATCTAGAAGAAAACGATGTTTTTTTTTTCTTTGATCGTTACAGTATGATAGAAAACAAATGCTGTTATCTCCGTCAATATTAATTTTTTTTCGATTTAGATTGGCTTTTCATAGCTGTTTAAGACAATCTTGATGTATTTTGATACTTTGAAAACGATTTTTCCAGTAGCTTAGAAGAAAACGATGTTTTTTTTTTTGGTCGTTACAGTACGAAAGAAAAAAAAAAGCTGTCAACTCCGTCAATGTTAATTTTGTTTCGATTTAGATTTGCTTTTTATAGCTGTTTAAGACAATCTTGATGTATTTTGATACTTTGACAACGATTTTTCCAGTAGCTTAGAAGAAAACGATGTTTTTTTTTTTTGGTCGTTACAGTACGAAAGAAAAAAAAATGCTGTCAACTCCGTTAATGTTAATTTTTTTTCGATTTAGATTGGCTTTTCATAGCTGTTTAAGACAATCTTGATGTATTTTGATACTTTGACAACGATTTTTCCAGTAATTTATAAGAAAAGGATGTTTCTTTTTTTCTTAGGTCGTTACAGTACGATAGAAAAACAAATGCTGTTATCTCCGTCAATATTAATTTTTTTTCGATTTAGATTGGCTTTTCATAGCTGTTTAAGACAATCTTGATGTATTTTGATACTTTGACAACGATTTTTCCAGTAGCTTAGAAGAAAACGATGTTTTTTTTTTTTGGACGTTACAGTACGAAAGAAAAAAAAAAGCTGTCAACTCCGTCAATGTTAATTTTCTTTCGATTTAGATTTGCTTTTTATAGCTGTTTAAGACAATCTTGATGTATTTTGATACTTTGACAACGATTTTTCCAGTAGTTTAGAAGAAAACGATGTTTTTTTTTATTTGGTCGTTACAGTACGAAAGAAAAAAAAATGCTGTTATCTCCGTCAATATTAATTTTTTTCGATTTAGATTGGCTTTTCATAGCTGTTTAAGACAATCTTGATGTATTTTGATACTTTGACAACGATTTTTCCAGTAATTTAGAAGAAAACGATGTTTTTTTTTTCTTTGATCGTTACAGTATGATAGAAAACAAATGCTGTTATCTCCGTCAATATTAATTTTTTTTCGATTTAGATTGGCTTTTTATAGCTGTTTAAGACAATCTTGATGTATTTTGATACTTTGACAACGATTTTTCCAGTAGCTTAGAAGAAAACGATGTTTTTTCTTTGGTCGTTACAGTATGATAGAAAACAAAATTTAATTAATTTTATTATTTTTTTTTAATAAGATTGGCTTTTCATAGCTGTTTAAGACAATCTTGATGTATTTTGATACTTTGACAACGATTTTTAAAGTAGCTTAGAAGAAAACGATGTTTTTTTCTTTGGTCGTTACAGTATGATAGAAAACAAAATTTCGTTAATTTTAATTTTTTTTTCGATTTATATTTGCTTTTCATAGCTGTTTAAGACAATCTTGATGTATTTTGATACTTTGATAACGATTTTTCCAGTAATTTAGAAGAAAAGGATGTTTTTTTTCTTTGGTCGTTACAGTACGAAAGAAAAAAAAATGCTGTCAACTCCGTTAATGTTAATTTTGTTTCGATTTAGATTTGCTTTTCATAGCTGTTTAAGACAATCTTGATGTATTTTGATACTTTGACAACGATTTTTCCAGTAGTTTAGAAGAAAAAGATGTTTTTTTCTTTACTGTCGTTACAGTATGATAAAAAACAAAATTTCGTTAATTTTAATTTTTTTTTCGATTTAGATTTGCTTTTCATAGCTGTTTAAGACAATCTTGATGTATTTTGATACTTTGATAACGATTTTTCCAGTAATTTAGAAGAAAAGGATGTTTTTTTTTTTTGGTCGTTACAGTACGAAAGAAAAAAAAATGCTGTCAACTCCGTTAATGTTAATTTTTTTCGATTTAGATTGGCTTTTCATAGCTGTTTAAGACAATCTTGATGTATTTTGATACTTTGATAACGATTTTTCCAGTAATTTAGAAGAAAAGGATGTTTTTTGTTTTTGGTCGTTACAGGACGATAGAAAAAAAAAAGCTGTCAACTCCGTCAATGTTAATTTTGTTTCGATTTAGATTAGCTTTTCATAGCTGTTTAAGACAATCTTGATGTATTTTGATACTTTGACAACGATTTTTCCAGTAGCTTAGAAGAAAACGATGTTTTTTTTTTTTTGGTCGTTACAGTACGAAAGAAAAAAAAATGCTGTCAACTCCGTTAATGTTAATTTTGTTTCGATTTAGATTTGCTTTTCATAGCTGTTTAAGACAATCTTGATGTATTTTGATACTTTGACAACGATTTTTCCAGTAGTTTAGAAGAAAAAGATGTTTTTTTCTTTACTGTCGTTACAGTATGATAGAAAACAAAATTTCGTTAATTTTAATTTTTTTGAATAAGATTGGCTTTTCATAGCTGTTTAAGACAATCTTGATGTATTTTGATACTTCGACAACGATTTTTCCAGTAGCTAAGAAGAAAACGATGTTTTTTTTCTAAGGTCGTTACAGTATGATAGACAACAAAATTTCGTTAATTTTATTTTTTTTTTGAATAAGATTGACTTTTCATAGCTGTTTAAGACAATCTTGATGTATTTTGATACTTTGACAACGATTTTTCCAGTAGTTTAGAAGAAAACGATGTTTTTTTTTATTTGGTCGTTACAGTACGAAAGAAAAAAAAATGCTGTTATCTCCGTCAATATTAATTTTTTTCGATTTAGATTGGCTTTTCATAGCTGTTTAAGACAATCTTGATGTATTTTGATACTTTGACAACGATTTTTCCAGTAATTTAGAAGAAAACGAAGTTTTTTTCTTTGGTCGTTACAGTATGATAGAAAACAAAATTTCGTTAATTTTAATTTTTTTTCGATTTAGATTTGCTTTTCATAGCTGTTTAAGACAATCTTGATGTATTTTGATACTTTGACAACGATTTTTCCAGTAATTTAGAAGAAAACGATGTTTCTTTTTTTCTTAGGTCGTTACAGTACGATAGAAAAACAAATGCTGTTATCTCCGTCAATATTAATTTTTTTTCGATTTAGATTGGCTTTTCATAGCTGTTTAAGACAATATTGATGTATTTTGATTCTTTGACAACGATTTTTTCAGTAGTTTAGAAGAAAACGCTGTTTTTTTTTCTTTGGTCGTTACAGTACGATAGAAAAAAAAAGCTGTCAACTCCGTCAATGTTAATTTTGTTTCGATTTAGATTAGCTTTTCATAGCTGTTTAAGACAATCTTGATGTATTTTGATACTTTGACAACGATTTTTCCAGTAGCTTAGAAGAAAACGATGTTTTTTTTTTTTGGTCGTTACAGTACGAAAGAAAAAAAAATGCTGTTATCTCCATCAATGTTAATTTTGTTTCGATTTAGATTGGCTTTTCATAGCTGTTTAAGACAATCTTGATGTATTTTGATACTTTGACAACGATTTTTCCAGTAGTTTAGAAGAAAAAGATGTTTTTTTCTTTACTGTCGTTACAGTATGATAGAAAACAAAATTTCGTTAATTTTAATTTTTTTGAATAAGATTGGCTTTTCATAGCTGTTTAAGACAATCTTGATGTATTTTGATACTTCGACAACGATTTTTCCAGTAGCTAAGAAGAAAACGATGTTTTTTTTCTAAGGTCGTTACAGTATGATAGACAACAAAATTTCGTTAATTTTATTTTTTTTTTTGAATAAGATTGGCTTTTCATAGCTGTTTAAGACAATCTTGATGTATTTTGATACTTTGACAACGATTTTTCCAGTAGTTTAGAGAAAACGATGTTTTTTTTGTCTTTGGTCGTTACATTACGAAAGAAAAAAAAATGCTGTTATCTCCGTCAATATTAATTTTTTTCGATTTAGATTGGCTTTTCATAGCTGTTTAAGACAATCTTGATGTATTTTGATACTTTGACAACGATTTTTCCAGTAATTTAGAAGAAAACGATGTTTTTTTCTTTGGTCGTTACAGTATGATAGAAAACAAAATTTCGTTAATTTTAATTTTTTTTTCGATTTAGATTTGCTTTTCATAGCTGTTTAAGACAATCTTGATGTATTTTGATACTTTGACAACGATTTTTCCAGTAATTTAGAAGAAAAGGATGTTTCTTTTTTTCTTAGGTCGTTACAGTACGATAGAAAAACAAATGCTGTTATCTCCGTCAATATTAATTTTTTTTCGATTTAGATTGGCTTTTCATAGCTGTTTAAGACAATATTGATGTATTTTGATTCTTTGACAACGATTTTTTCAGTAGTTTAGAAGAAAACGCTGTTTTTTTTTCTTTGGTCGTTACAGTACGATCGAAAAAAAAAGCTGTCAACTCCGTCAATGTTAATTTTGTTTCGATTTAGATTTGCTTTTCATAGCTGTTTAAGACAATCTTAATGTATTTTGATACTTTGACAACGATTTTTCCAGTAGTTTAGAAGAAAAAGATGTTTTTTTCTTTACTGTCGTTACAGTATGATAGAAAACAAAATTTCGTTAATTTTAATTTTTTTGAATAAGATTGGCTTTTCATAGCTGTTTAAGACAATCTTGATGTATTTTGATACTTCGACAACGATTTTTCCAGTTGTTTAGAAGAAACGATGTTTTTTCTTTGGTCGTTACAGTATGATAGAAAACAAAATTTAATTAATTTTAATTTTTTTTTAATAAGATTGGCTTTTCATAGCTGTTTAAGACAATCTTGATGTATTTTGATACTTTGACAACGATTTTTCCAGTAGTTTAGAAGAAAACGATGTTTTTTTTTATTTGGTCGTTACAGTACGAAAGAAAAAAAAATGCTGTTATCTCAGTCAATATTAATTTTTTTCGATTTAGATTGGCTTTTCATAGCTGTTTAAGACAATCTTGATGTATTTTGATACTTTGACAACGATTTTTTCAGTAGTTTAGAAGAAAACGATGTTTTTTTTTCTTTGATCGTTACAGTACGAAAGAAAAACAAATGCTGTTATCTCCGTCAATATTAATTTTTTTTCGATTTAGATTGGCTTTTCATAGCTGTTAAGACAATCTTGATGTATTTTGATACTTTGACAACGATTTTTCCAGTAGCTTAGAAGAAAACGATGTTTTTTCTTTGGTTGTTACAGTATGATAGAAAACAAAATTTAATTAATTTTATTTTTTTTTGAATAAGATTGGCTTTTTATAGCTGTTTAAGACAATCTTGATGTATTTTGATACTTTGAAAACGATTTTTCCAGTTGTTTAGAAGAAACGATGTTTTTTCTTTGGTCGTTACAGTATGATAGAAAACAAAATTTAATTAATTTTAATTTTTTTTTAATAAGATTGGCTTTTCATAGCTGTTTAAGACAATCTTGATGTATTTTGATACTTTGACAACGATTTTTCCAGTAGCTTAGAAGAAACGATGTTTTTTTTCTTTGGTCGTTACAGTACGATAGAAAAAAAAAAGTTGTTCACTCCGTCAATGTTAATTTGGTTCGATTTAGATTTGCTTTTCATAGCTGTTTAAGACAATCTTGATGTATTTTGATACTTTGACAACGATTTTTCCAGTAGTTTAGAGAAAACGATGTTTTTTTTTGTCTTTGGTCGTTACATTACGAAAGAAAAAAAAATGCTGTTATCTCCGTCAATATTAATTTTTTTCGATTTAGATTGGCTTTTCATAGCTGTTTAAGACAATCTTTATGTATTTTGATACTTTGACAACGATTTTTCCAGTAGCTTAGAAGAAACTATGTTTTTTTTTTCTTTGGTCGTTACAGTACGATAGAAAAAAAAAAGTTGTTCACTCCATCAATGTTAATTTGGTTCGATTTAGATTTGCTTTTCATAGCTGTTTAAGACAATCTTGATGTATTTTGATACTTTGACAACGATTTTTCCAGTTGTTTAGAGAAAACGACGTTTTTTTTGTCTTTGGTCGTTACAGTACAAAAGAAAAAAAAATGCTGTTATCTCCGTCAATATTAATTTTTTTTTCGATTTAAATTGGCTTTTCATAGCTGTTTAAGACAATCTTGATGTATTTTGATAATTTGACAACGATTTTTCCAGTAGCTTAGAAGAAAACGATGTTTTTTTTCTTAGGTCGTTACAGTATGATAGAAAAAAAAATTTCGTTAATTTTAATTTTTTTTGAATAAGATTGGCTTTTCATAGCTGTTTAAGACAATCTTGATGTATTTTGATACATTGACAACGATTTTTCCAGTAGCTTAGAAGAAACGATGTTTTTTTTTTCTTTGGTCGTTACAGTACGATAGAAAAAAAAAAGTTGTTCACTCCATCAATATTAATTTTTTTTCGATTTAGATTGGCTTTTCATAGCTGTTTAAGAAGATCTTGATGTATTTTGATACTTTGACAACGATTTTTCCAGTAGCTTAGAAGAAAACAATGTTTTTTTTCTTTGGTCGTTACAGTACGAAAGAAAAAAAAATGCTGTTATCTCCGTCAATGTTAATTTTTTTTCGATTTAGATTAGCTTTTCATAGCTGTTAAAGACAATCTTGATGTATTTTGATTCTTTGACAACGATTTTTCCAGTAGTTTAGAAGAAAACGATGTGTTTTTTTTCTTTGATCGTTACAGTATGATAGAAAAGAAATGCTGTTATCTCCGTCAATATTAATTTTTTTTCGATTTAGATTGGCTTTTTATAGCTGTTTAAGACAATCTTGTTGTATTTTGATACTTTGACAACGATTTTTCCAGTAGCTTAGAAGAAAACGATGTTTTTT
The DNA here is from genome assembly GCA_961205885.1 of Ptychoptera albimana. Classification (NCBI taxonomy): domain Eukaryota; kingdom Metazoa; phylum Arthropoda; class Insecta; order Diptera; family Ptychopteridae; genus Ptychoptera; species Ptychoptera albimana. The sequence continues at coordinate 8,236,157 of OY540806.1, forward strand.
TCATTGGTCGTTACAGTATGATAGAAAACAAAATTTAATTAATTTTAATTTTTTTTTAATAAGATTGGCTTTTCATAGCTGTTTAAGACAATCTTGATGTATTTTGATACTTTGACAACGATTTTTCCAGTAGCTTAGAAGAAAACGATGTTTTTTTCTTTGGTCGTTACAGTATGATAGAAAACAAAATTTCGTTAATTTTAATTTTTTTTTCGATTTAGATTTGCTTTTCATAGCTGTTTAAGACAATCTTGATGTATTTTGATACTTTGACAACGATTTTTCCAGTAATTTAGAAGAAAAGGATGTTTCTTTTTTTCTTAGGTCGTTACAGTACGATAGAAAAACAAATGCTGTTATCTCCGTCAAAATTAATTTTTTTTCGATTTAGATTGGCTTTTCATAGCTGTTTAAGACAATCTTGATGTATTTTGATTCTTTGACAACGATTTTTTCAGTAGTTTAGAAGAAAACGCTGTTTTTCTTTCTTTGGTCGTTACAGTACGATAGAAAAAAAAAAGCTGTCAACTCCGTCAATGTTAATTTTGTTTCGATTTAGATTAGCTTTTCATAGCTGTTTAAGACAATCTTGATGTATTTTGATACTTTGACAACGATTTTTCCAGTAGCTTAGAAGAAAACGATGTTTTTTTTTTTTTTGGTCGTTACAGTACGAAAGAAAAAAAATGCTGTCAACTCCGTTAATGTTAATTTTGTTTCGATTTAGATTTGCTTTTCATAGCTGTTTAAGACAATCTTGATGTATTTTGATACTTTGACAACGATTTTTCCAGTAGTTTAGAAGAAAAAGATGTTTTTTTCTTTACTGTCGTTACAGTATGATAGAAAACAAAATTTCGTTAATTTTAATTTTTTTGAATAAGATTGGCTTTTCATAGCTGTTTAAGACAATCTTGATGTATTTTGATACTTTGACAATGATTTTTCCAGTAGTTTAGAAGAAAACGATGTTTTTTTTATTTGGTCGTTACAGTATGAAAGAAAAACAAATGCTGTTATCTCCGTCAATATTAATTTTTTTTCGATTTAGATTGGCTTTTCATAGCTGTTAAGACAATCTTGATGTATTTTGATACTTTGACAACGATTTTTCCAGTAGCTTAGAAGAAAACGATGTTTTTTCTTTGGTTGTTACAGTATGATAGAAAACAAAATTTAATTAATTTTATTTTTTTTTGAATAAGATTGGCTTTTTATAGCTGTTTAAGACAATCTTGATGTATTTTGATACTTTGAAAACGATTTTTCCAGTTGTTTAGAAGAAACGATGTTTTTTCTTTGGTCGTTACAGTATGATAGAAAACAAAATTTAATTAATTTTAATTTTTTTTGAATAAGATTGGCTTTTTATAGCTGTTTAAGACAATCTTGATGTATTTTGATACTTTGAAAACGATTTTTCCAGTTGTTTAGAAGAAACGATGTTTTTTCTTTGGTCGTTACAGTATGATAGAAAACAAAATTTAATTAATTTTAATTTTTTTTTAATAAGATTGGCTTTTCATAGCTGTTTAAGACAATCTTGATGTATTTTGATACTTTGACAACGATTTTTTCAGTAGTTTAGAAGAAAACGATGTTTTTTTTTCTTTGATCGTTACAGTACGAAAGAAAAACAAATGCTGTTATCTCCGTCAATATTAATTTTTTTTCGATTTAGATTGGCTTTTCATAGCTGTTAAGACAATCTTGATGTATTTTGATACTTTGACAACGATTTTTCCAGTAGCTTAGAAGAAAACGATGTTTTTTCTTTGGTTGTTACAGTATGATAGAAAACAAAATTTAATTAATTTTATTTTTTTTTGAATAAGATTGGCTTTTTATAGCTGTTTAAGACAATCTTGATGTATTTTGATACTTTGAAAACGATTTTTCCAGTTGTTTAGAAGAAACGATGTTTTTTCTTTGGTCGTTACAGTATGATAGAAAACAAAATTTAATTAATTTTAATTTTTTTTTAATAAGATTGGCTTTTCATAGCTGTTTAAGACAATCTTGATGTATTTTGATACTTTGACAACGATTTTTCCAGTAGCTTAGAAGAAACGATGTTTTTTTTCTTTGGTCGTTACAGTACGATAGAAAAAAAAAAGTTGTTCACTCCGTCAATGTTAATTTGGTTCGATTTAGATTTGCTTTTCATAGCTGTTTAAGACAATCTTGATGTATTTTGATACTTTGACAACGATTTTTCCAGTAGTTTAGAGAAAACGATGTTTTTTTTTGTCTTTGGTCGTTACATTACGAAAGAAAAAAAAATGCTGTTATCTCCGTCAATATTAATTTTTTTCGATTTAGATTGGCTTTTCATAGCTGTTTAAGACAATCTTTATGTATTTTGATACTTTGACAACGATTTTTCCAGTAGCTTAGAAGAAACTATGTTTTTTTTTTCTTTGGTCGTTACAGTACGATAGAAAAAAAAAAGTTGTTCACTCCATCAATGTTAATTTGGTTCGATTTAGATTTGCTTTTCATAGCTGTTTAAGACAATCTTGATGTATTTTGATACTTTGACAACGATTTTTCCAGTTGTTTAGAGAAAACGACGTTTTTTTTGTCTTTGGTCGTTACAGTACAAAAGAAAAAAAAATGCTGTTATCTCCGTCAATATTAATTTTTTTTTCGATTTAAATTGGCTTTTCATAGCTGTTTAAGACAATCTTGATGTATTTTGATAATTTGACAACGATTTTTCCAGTAGCTTAGAAGAAAACGATGTTTTTTTTCTTAGGTCGTTACAGTATGATAGAAAAAAAAATTTCGTTAATTTTAATTTTTTTTGAATAAGATTGGCTTTTCATAGCTGTTTAAGACAATCTTGATGTATTTTGATACATTGACAACGATTTTTCCAGTAGCTTAGAAGAAACGATGTTTTTTTTTTCTTTGGTCGTTACAGTACGATAGAAAAAAAAAAGTTGTTCACTCCATCAATATTAATTTTTTTTCGATTTAGATTGGCTTTTCATAGCTGTTTAAGAAGATCTTGATGTATTTTGATACTTTGACAACGATTTTTCCAGTAGCTTAGAAGAAAACAATGTTTTTTTTCTTTGGTCGTTACAGTACGAAAGAAAAAAAAATGCTGTTATCTCCGTCAATGTTAATTTTTTTTCGATTTAGATTAGCTTTTCATAGCTGTTAAAGACAATCTTGATGTATTTTGATTCTTTGACAACGATTTTTCCAGTAGTTTAGAAGAAAACGATGTGTTTTTTTTCTTTGATCGTTACAGTATGATAGAAAAGAAATGCTGTTATCTCCGTCAATATTAATTTTTTTTCGATTTAGATTGGCTTTTTATAGCTGTTTAAGACAATCTTGTTGTATTTTGATACTTTGACAACGATTTTTCCAGTAGCTTAGAAGAAAACGATGTTTTTTTCATTGGTCGTTACAGTATGATAGAAAACAAAATTTAATTAATTTTAATTTTTTTTTAATAAGATTGGCTTTTCATAGCTGTTTAAGACAATCTTGATGTATTTTGATACTTTGACAACGATTTTTCCAGTAGCTTAGAAGAAAACGATGTTTTTTTCTTTGGTCGTTACAGTATGATAGAAAACAAAATTTCGTTAATTTTAATTTTTTTTTCGATTTAGATTTGCTTTTCATAGCTGTTTAAGACAATCTTGATGTATTTTGATACTTTGACAACGATTTTTCCAGTAATTTAGAAGAAAAGGATGTTTCTTTTTTTCTTAGGTCGTTACAGTACGATAGAAAAACAAATGCTGTTATCTCCGTCAAAATTAATTTTTTTTCGATTTAGATTGGCTTTTCATAGCTGTTTAAGACAATCTTGATGTATTTTGATTCTTTGACAACGATTTTTTCAGTAGTTTAGAAGAAAACGCTGTTTTTCTTTCTTTGGTCGTTACAGTACGATAGAAAAAAAAAAGCTGTCAACTCCGTCAATGTTAATTTTGTTTCGATTTAGATTAGCTTTTCATAGCTGTTTAAGACAATCTTGATGTATTTTGATACTTTGACAACGATTTTTCCAGTAGCTTAGAAGAAAACGATGTTTTTTTTTTTTTTGGTCGTTACAGTACGAAAGAAAAAAAATGCTGTCAACTCCGTTAATGTTAATTTTGTTTCGATTTAGATTTGCTTTTCATAGCTGTTTAAGACAATCTTGATGTATTTTGATACTTTGACAACGATTTTTCCAGTAGTTTAGAAGAAAAAGATGTTTTTTTCTTTACTGTCGTTACAGTATGATAGAAAACAAAATTTCGTTAATTTTAATTTTTTTGAATAAGATTGGCTTTTCATAGCTGTTTAAGACAATCTTGATGTATTTTGATACTTTGACAATGATTTTTCCAGTAGTTTAGAAGAAAACGATGTTTTTTTTATTTGGTCGTTACAGTACGAAAGAAAAAAAAATGCTGTTATCTCAGTCAATATTAATTTTTTTCGATTTAGATTGGCTTTTCATAGCTGTTTAAGACAATCTTGATGTATTTTGATACTTTGACAACGATTTTTCCAGTAATTTAGAAGAAAACGATGTTTTTTTTTTCTTTGATCGTTACAGTACGAAAGAAAAACAAATGCTCTTATCTCCTTCAATATTAATTTTTTTTCGATTTAGATTGGCTTTTCATAGCTGTTAAGACAATCTTGATGTATTTTGATACTTTGACAACGATTTTTCCAGTAGTTTAGAGAAAACGATGTTTTTTTTGTCTTTGGTCGTTACATTACGAAAGAAAAAAAAATGCTGTTATCTCCGTCAATATTAATTTTTTTCGATTTAGATTGGCTTTTCATAGCTGTTTAAGACAATCTTGATGTATTTTGATACTTTGACAACGATTTTTCCAGTAATTTAGAAGAAAACGATGTTTTTTTCTTTGGTCGTTACAGTATGATAGAAAACAAAATTTCGTTAATTTTAATTTTTTTTTCGATTTAGATTTGCTTTTCATAGCTGTTTAAGACAATCTTGATGTATTTTGATACTTTGACAACGATTTTTCCAGTAATTTAGAAGAAAAGGATGTTTCTTTTTTTCTTAGGTCGTTACAGTACGATAGAAAAACAAATGCTGTTATCTCCGTCAATATTAATTTTTTTTCGATTTAGATTGGCTTTTCATAGCTGTTTAAGACAATATTGATGTATTTTGATTCTTTGACAACGATTTTTCCAGTAGTTTAGAAGAAAACGCTGTTTTTTTTTCTTTGGTCGTTACAGTACGATCGAAAAAAAAAGCTGTCAACTCCGTCAATGTTAATTTTGTTTCGATTTAGATTTGCTTTTCATAGCTGTTTAAGACAATCTTAATGTATTTTGATACTTTGACAACGATTTTTCCAGTAGTTTAGAAGAAAAAGATGTTTTTTTCTTTACTGTCGTTACAGTATGATAGAAAACAAAATTTCGTTAATTTTAATTTTTTTGAATAAGATTGGCTTTTCATAGCTGTTTAAGACAATCTTGATGTATTTTGATACTTCGACAACGATTTTTCCAGTAGCTAAGAAGAAAACGATGTTTTTTTTCTAAGGTCGTTACAGTATGATAGACAACAAAATTTCGTTAATTTTATTTTTTTTTTTGAATAAGATTGGCTTTTCATAGCTGTTTAAGACAATCTTGATGTATTTTGATACTTTGACAACGATTTTTCCAGTAGTTTAGAAGAAAACGATGTTTTTTTTTCTTTGGTCGTTACAGTACGAAAGAAAAAAAAATGCTGTTATCTCAGTCAATATTAATTTTTTTCGATTTAGATTGGCTTTTCATAGCTGTTTAAGACAATCTTGATGTATTTTGATACTTTGACAACGATTTTTTCAGTAGTTTAGAAGAAAACGATGTTTTTTTTTCTTTGATCGTTACAGTACGAAAGAAAAACAAATGCTGTTATCTCCGTCAATATTAATTTTTTTTCGATTTAGATTGGCTTTTCATAGCTGTTAAGACAATCTTGATGTATTTTGATACTTTGACAACGATTTTTCCAGTAGCTTAGAAGAAAACGATGTTTTTTCTTTGGTTGTTACAGTATGATAGAAAACAAAATTTAATTAATTTTATTTTTTTTTGAATAAGATTGGCTTTTTATAGCTGTTTAAGACAATCTTGATGTATTTTGATACTTTGAAAACGATTTTTCCAGTTGTTTAGAAGAAACGATGTTTTTTTTCTTTGGTCGTTACAGTACGATAGAAAAAAAAAAGTTGTTCACTCCGTCAATATTAATTTTTTTTCGATTTAGATTGGCTTTTCATAGCTGTTTAAGAAAATCTTGATGTATTTTGATACTTTGACAACGATTTTTCCAGTAGCTTAGAAGAAAACGATGTTTTTTCTTTGGTCGTTACAGTATGATAGAAAACAAAATTTAATTAATTTTAATTTTTTTTTAATAAGATTGGCTTTTCATAGCTGTTTAAGACAATCTTGATGTATTTTGATACTTTGACAACGATTTTTCCAGTAGCTTAGAAGAAACGATGTTTTTTTTCTTTGGTCGTTACAGTACGATAGAAAAAAAAAAGTTGTTCACTCCGTCAATGTTAATTTGGTTCGATTTAGATTTGCTTTTCATAGCTGTTTAAGACAATCTTGATGTATTTTGATACTTTGACAACGATTTTTCCAGTAGTTTAGAGAAAACGATGTTTTTTTTTGTCTTTGGTCGTTACATTACGAAAGAAAAAAAAATGTTGTTATCTCCGTCAATATTAATTTTTTTCTATTTAGATTAGCTTTTCATAGCTGTTTAAGACAATCTTTATGTATTTTGATACTTTGACAACGATTTTTCCAGTAGCTTAGAAGAAACTATGTTTTTTTTTTCTTTGGTCGTTACAGTACGATAGAAAAAAAAAAGTTGTTCACTCCATCAATGTTAATTTGGTTCGATTTAGATTTGCTTTTCATAGCTGTTTAAGACAATCTTGATGTATTTTGATACTTTGACAACGATTTTTCCAGTTGTTTAGAGAAAACGACGTTTTTTTTGTCTTTGGTCGTTACAGTACAAAAGAAAAAAAAATGCTGTTATCTCCGTCAATATTAATTTTTTTTTCGATTTAAATTGGCTTTTCATAGCTGTTTAAGACAATCTTGATGTATTTTGATAATTTGACAACGATTTTTCCAGTAGCTTAGAAGAAAACGATGTTTTTTTTCTTAGGTCGTTACAGTATGATAGAAAAAAAAATTTCGTTAATTTTAATTTTTTTTGAATAAGATTGGCTTTTCATAGCTGTTTAAGACAATCTTGATGTATTTTGATACATTGACAACGATTTTTACAGTAGCTTAGAAGAAACGATGTTTTTTTTTTCTTTGGTCGTTACAGTACGATAGAAAAAAAAAAGTTGTTCACTCCATCAATATTAATTTTTTTTCAATTTAGATTGGCTTTTCATAGCTGTTTAAGAAGATCTTGATGTATTTTGATACTTTGACAACGATTTTTCCAGTAGCTTAGAAGAAAACAATGTTTTTTTTCTTTGGTCGTTACAGTACGAAAGAAAAAAAAATGCTGTTATCTCCGTCAATGTTAATTTTTTTTCGATTTAGATTGGCTTTTCATAGCTGTTAAAGACAATCTTGATGTATTTTGATTCTTTGACAACGATTTTTCCAGTAGTTTAGAAGAAAACGATGTGTTTTTTTTCTTTGATCGTTACAGTATGATAGAAAAGAAATGCTGTTATCTCCGTCAATATTAATTTTTTTTCGATTTAGATTGGCTTTTTATAGCTGTTTAAGACAATCTTGTTGTATTTTGATACTTTGACAACGATTTTTCCAGTAGCTTAGAAGAAAACGATGTTTTTTCTTTGGTCGTTACAGTATGATAGAAAACAAAATTTAATTAATTTTAATTTTTTTTTAATAAGATTGGCTTTTCATAGCTGTTTAAGACAATCTTGATGTATTTTGATACTTTGACAACGATTTTTCCAGTAGCTTAGAAGAAAACGATGTTTTTTTCTTTGGTCGTTACAGTATGATAGAAAACAAAATTTCGTTAATTTTAATTTTTTTTTCGATTTAGATTTGCTTTTCATAGCTGTTTAAGAAAATCTTGATGTATTTTGATACTTTGACAACGATTTTTCCAGTAATTTAGAAGAAAAGGATGTTTCTTTTTTTCTTAGGTCGTTACAGTACGATAGAAAAACAAATGCTGTTATCTCCGTCAAAATTAATTTTTTTTCGATTTAGATTGGCTTTTCATAGCTGTTTAAGACAATCTTGATGTATTTTGATTCTTTGACAACGATTTTTTCAGTAGTTTAGAAGAAAACGCTGTTTTTTTTTCTTTGGTCGTTACAGTACGATAGATAAAAAAAAGCTGTCAACTCCGTCAATGTTAATTTTGTTTCGATTTAGATTAGCTTTTCATAGCTGTTTAAGACAATCTTGATGTATTTTGATACTTTGACAACGATTTTTCCAGTAGCTTAGAAGAAAACGATGTTTTTTTTTTATTTGGTCGTTACAGTACGAAAGAAAAAAAATGCTGTCAACTCCGTTAATGTTAATTTTGTTTCGATTTAGATTTGCTTTTCATAGCTGTTTAAGACAATCTTGATGTATTTTGATACTTTGACAACGATTTTTCCAGTAGTTTAGAAGAAAAAGATGTTTTTTTCTTTACTGTCGTTACAGTATGATAGAAAACAAAATTTCGTTAATTTTAATTTTTTTGAATAAGATTGGCTTTTCATAGCTGTTTAAGACAATCTTGATGTATTTTGATACTTTGACAATGATTTTTCCAGTAGTTTAGAAGAAAACGATGTTTTTTTTATTTGGTCGTTACAGTACGAAAGAAAAAAAAATGCTGTTATCTCAGTCAATATTAATTTTTTTCGATTTAGATTGGCTTTTCATAGCTGTTTAAGACAATCTTGATGTATTTTGATACTTTGACAACGATTTTTCCAGTAATTTAGAAGAAAACGATGTTTTTTTTTTCTTTGATCGTTACAGTACGAAAGAAAAACAAATGCTCTTATCTCCTTCAATATTAATTTTTTTTCGATTTAGATTGGCTTTTCATAGCTGTTAAGACAATCTTGATGTATTTTGATACTTTGACAACGATTTTTCCAGTAGCTTAGAAGAAAACGATGTTTTTTCTTTGGTCGTTACAGTATGATAGAAAACAAAATTTAATTAATTTTAATTTTTTTTGAATAAGATTGGCTTTTCATAGCTGTTTAAGACAATCTTGATGTATTTTGATACTTTGAAAACGATTTTTCCAGTTGTTTAGAAGAAACGATGTTTTTTTTCTTTGGTCGTTACAGTACGATAGAAAAAAAAAAGTTGTTCACTCCGTCAATATTAATTTTTTTTCGATTTAGATTGGCTTTTCATAGCTGTTTAAGAAAATATTGATGTATTTTGATACTTTGACAAAGATTTTTCCAGTAGCTTAGAAGAAAACGATGTTTTTTCTTTGGTCGTTACAGTATGATAGAAAACAAAATTTAATTAATTTTAATTTTTTTTTAATAAGATTGGCTTTTCATAGCTGTTTAAGACAATCTTGATGTATTTTGATACTTTGACAACGATTTTTCCAGTAATTTAGAAGAAACGATGTTTTTTTTCTTTGGTCGTTACAGTACGATAGAAAAAAAAAAGTTGTTCACTCCGTCAATGTTAATTTGGTTCGATTTAGATTTGCTTTTCATAGCTGTTTAAGACAATCTTGATGTATTTTGATACTTTGACAACGATTTTTCCAGTAGTTTAGAGAAAACGATGTTTTTTTTGTCTTTGGTCGTTACATTACGAAAGAAAAAAAAATGCTGTTATCTCCGTCAATATTAATTTTTTTCGATTTAGATTGGCTTTTCATAGCTGTTTAAGACAATCTTTATATATTTTGATACTTTGACAACGATTTTTCCAGTAGCTTAGAAGAAACTATGTTTTTTTTTTTCTTTGGTCGTTACAGTACGATAGAAAAAAAAAGTTGTTCACTCCATCAATGTTAATTTGGTTCGATTAAGATTTGCTTTTCATAGCTGTTTAAGACAATCTTGATGTATTTTGATACTTTGACAACGATTTTTCCAGTAGTTTAGAGAAAACGACGTTTTTTTTGTCTTTGGTCGTTACAGTACAAAAGAAAAAAAAAATGCTGTTATCTCCGTCAATATTAATTTTCTTTTCGATTTAAATTGGATTTTCTTAGCTGTTTAAGACAATCTTGATGTATTTTGAAAATTTGACAACGATTTTTCCAGTAGCTTAGAAGAAAACGATGTTTTTTTTCTTATGTCGTTACAGTACGAAAGAAAAAAAAATGCTGTTATCTCCGTCAATGTTAATTTTTTTTCGATTTAGATTGGCGTTTCATAGCTGTTAAAGACAATCTTGATGTATTTTGATTCTTTGACAACGATTTTTCCAGTAGTTTAGAAGAAAACGATGTGTTTTTTTTCTTTGATCGTTACAGTATGATAGAAAACAAATGCTGTTATCTCCGTCAATATTAATTTTTTTTCGATTTAGATTGGCTTTTTATAGCTGTTTAAGACAATCTTGATGTATTTTGATACTTTGACAACGATTATTCCAGTAGCTTAGAAGAAAACGATGTTTTTTCTTTGGTCGTTACAGTATGATAGAAAAAAAAATTTCGTTAATTTTAATTTTTTTTGAATAAGATTGGCTTTTCATAGCTGTTTAAGACAATCTTGATGTATTTTGATACATTGACAACGATTTTTCCAGTAGCTTAGAAGAATCGATGTTTTTTTTTTCTTTGGTCGTTACAGTACGATAGAAAAAAAAAAGTTGTTCACTCCATCAATATTATTTTTTTTTCGATTTAGATTGGCTTTTCATAGCTGTTTAAGAAAATCTTGATGTATTTTGATACTTTGACAACGATTTTTCCAGCAGCTTAGAAGAAAACAATGTTTTTTTTCTTTGGTCGTTACAGTACGAAAGAAAAAAAAATGCTGTTATCTCCGTCAATGTTAATTTTTTTTCGATTTAGATTGGCTTTTCATAGCTGTTAAAGACAATCTTGATGTATTTTGATTCTTTGACAACGATTTTTTCAGTAGTTTAGAAGAAAACGATGTGTTTTTTTTCTTTGATCGTTACAGTATGATAGAAAACAAATGCTGTTATCTCCGTCAATATTAATTTTTTTTCGATTTAGATTGGCTTTTTATAGCTGTTTAAGACAATCTTGATGTATTTTGATACTTTGACAACGATTTTTCCAGTAGCTTAGAAGAAAACGATGTTTTTTCTTTGGTCGTTACAGTATGATAGAAAACAAAATTTAATTAATTTTAATTTTTTTTAATAAGATTGGCTTTTCATAGCTGTTTAAGACAATCTTGATGTATTTTGATACTTTGACAACGATTTTTCCAGTAGCTTAGAAGAAAACGATGTTTTTTTCTTTGGTCGTTACAGTATGATAGAAAACAAAATTTCGTTAATTTTAATTTTTTTTTCGATTTAGATTTGCTTTTCATAGCTGTTTAAGACAATCTTGATGTATTTTGATACTTTGACAACGATTTTTCCAGTAATTTAGAAGAAAAGGATGTTTCTTTTTTTCTTAGGTCGTTACAGTACGATAGAAAAACAAATGCTGTTATCTCCGTCAAAATTAATTTTTTTTCGATTTAGATTGGCTTTTCATAGCTGTTTAAGACAATCTTGATGTATTTTGATACTTTGACAACGATTTTTCCAGTAATTTAGAAGAAAACGATGTTTTTTTTTTTTTGGTCGTTACAGTACGAAAGAAAAAAAAATGCTGTCAACTCCGTTAATGTTAATTTTGTTTCGATTTAGATTTGCTTTTCATAGCTGTTTAAGACAATCTTGATGTATTTTGATACTTTGACAACGATTTTTCCAGTAGTTTAGAAGAAAAAGATGTTTTTTTCTTTACTGTCGTTACAGTATGATAGAAAACAAAATTTCGTTAATTTTAAATTTTTTGAATAAGATTGGCTTTTCATAGCTGTTTAAGACAATCTTGATGTATTTTGATACTTTGACAATGATTTTTCCAGTAGTTTAGAAGAAAACGATGTTTTTTTTATTTGGTCGTTACAGTACGAAAGAAAAAAAAATGCTGTTATCTCAGTCAATATTAATTTTTTTCGATTTAGATTGGCTTTTTATAGCTGTTTAAGACAATCTTGATGTATTTCGATACTTTGACAACGATTTTTCCAGTAGTTTAGAGAAAACGACGTTTTTTTTGTCTTTGGTCGTTACAGTACACAAGAAAAAAAAAATGCTGTTATCTCCGTCAATATTAATTTTTTTTTCGATTTAAATTGGCTTTTCATAGCTGTTTAAGACAATCTTGATGTATTTTGATAATTTGACAACGATTTTTCCAGTAGCTTAGAAGAAAACGATGTTTTTTTTCTTATGTCGTTACAGTATGATAGAAAAAAAAATTTCGTTAATTTTAATTTTTTTTGAATAAGATTGGCTTTTCATAGCTGTTTAAGACAATCTTGATGTATTTTGATACATTGACAACGATTTTTCCAGTAGCTTAGAAGAAACGATGTTTTTTTTTTCTTTGGTCGTTACAGTACGATAGAAAAAAAAAAGTTGTTCACTCCATCAATATTAATTTTTTTTCGATTTAGATTGGCTTTTCATGGCTGTTTAAGAAAATCTTGATGTATTTTGATACTTTGACAACGATTTTTCCAGTAGCTTAGAAGAAAACAATGTTTTTTTTCTTTGGTCGTTACAGTACGAAAGAAAAAAAAATGCTGTTATCTCCGTCAATGTTAATTTTTTTTCGATTTAGATTGGCTTTTCATAGCTGTTAAAGACAATCTTGATGTATTTTGATTTTTTGACAACGATTTTTCCAGTAGTTTAGAAGAAAACGATGTGTTTTTTTTCTTTGATCGTTACAGTATGATAGAAAACAAATGCTGTTATCTCCGTCAATATTAATTTTTTTTCGATTTAGATTGGCTTTTTATAGCTGTTTAAGACAATCTTGATGTATTTTGATACTTTGACAACGATTTTTCCAGTAGCTTAGAAGAAAACGATGTTTTTTCTTTGGTCGTTACAGTATGATAGAAAACAAAATTTAATTAATTTTAATTTTTTTTTAATAAGATTGGCTTTTCATAGCTGTTTAAGACAATCTTGATGTATTTTGATACTTTGACAACGATTTTTTCAGTAGCTTAGAAGAAAACGATGTTTTTTTCTTTGGTCGTTACAGTATGATAGAAAACAAAATTTCGTTAATTTTAATTTTTTTTTCGATTTAGATTTGCTTTTCATAGCTGTTTAAGACAATCTTGATGTATTTTGATACTTTGACAACGATTTTTCCAGTAATTTAGAAGAAAAGGATGTTTCTTTTTTTCTTAGGTCGTTACAGTACGATAGAAAAACAAATGTTGTTATCTCCGTCAAAATTAATTTTTTTTCGATTTAGTTTGGCTTTTCATAGCTGTTTAAGACAATCTTGATGTATTTTGATTCTTTGACAACGATTTTTTCAGTAGTTTAGAAGAAAACGCTGTTTTTTTTTCTTTGGTCGTTACAGTATGATAGAAAAAAAAAGCTGTCAATTCCGTCAATGTTAATTTTGTTTCGATTTAGATTAGCTTTTCATAGCTGTTTAAGACAATCTTGATGTATTTTGATACTTTGACAACGATTTTTCCAGTAGCTTAGAAGAAAACGATGTTTTTTTTTTTTGGTCGTTACAGTACGAAAGAAAAAAAAATGCTGTCAACTCCGTTAATGTTAATTTTGTTTCGATTTAGATTTGCTTTTCATAGCTGTTTAAGACAATCTTGATGTATTTTGATACTTTGACAACGATTTTTCCAGTAGTTTAGAAGAAAAAGATGTTTTTTTCTTTACTGTCGTTACAGTATGATAGAAAACAAAATTTCGTTAATTTTAATTTTTTTGAATAAGATTGGCTTTTCATAGCTGTTTAAGACAATCTTGATGTATTTTGATACTTTGACAATGATTTTTCCAGTAGTTTAGAAGAAAACGATGTTTTTTTTATTTGGTCGTTACAGTACGAAAGAAAAAAAAATGCTGTTATCTCAGTCAATATTAATTTTTTTCGATTTAGATTGGCTTTTTATAGCTGTTTAAGACAATCTTGATGTATTTTGATACTTTGACAACGATTTTTCCAGTAATTTAGAAGAAAACGATGTTTTTTTTTTCTTTGATCGTTACAGTACGAAAGAAAAACAAATGCTGTTATCTCCGTCAATATTAATTTTTTTTTGATTTAGATTGGCTTTTCATAGCTGTTAAGACAATCTTGATGTATTTTGATACTTTGACAACGATTTTTCCAGTAGCTTAGAAGAAAACGATGTTTTTTCTTTGGTCGTTACAGTATGATAGAAAACAAAATTTAATTAATTTTAATTTTTTTTGAATAAGATTGGCTTTTCATAGCTGTTTAAGACAATCTTGATGTATTTTGATACTTTGAAAACGATTTTTCCAGTTGTTTAGAAGAAACGATGTTTTTTTTCTTTGGTCGTTACAGTACGATAGAAAAAAAAAAGTTGTTCACTCCGTCAATATTAATTTTTTTTCGATTTAGATTGGCTTTTCATAGCTGTTTAAGAAAATCTTGATGTATTTTGATACTTTGACAACGATTTTTCCAGTAGCTTAGAAGAAAACGATGTTTTTTCTTTGGTCGTTACAGTATGATAGAAAACAAAATTTAATTAATTTTAATTTTTTTTTAATAAGATTGGCTTTTCATAGCTGTTTAAGACAATCTTGATGTATTTTGATACTTTGACAACGATTTTTCCAGTAATTTAGAAGAAACGATGTTTTTTTTCTTTGGTCGTTACAGTACGATAGAAAAAAAAAAGTTGTTCACTCCGTCAATGTTAATTTGGTTCGATTTAGATTTGCTTTTCATAGCTGTTTAAGACAATCTTGATGTATTTTGATACTTTGACAACGATTTTTCCAGTAGTTTAGAGAAAACGATGTTTTTTTGTCTTTGGTCGTTACATTACGAAAGAAAAAAAAATGCTGTTATCTCCGTCAATATTAATTTTTTTCGATTTAGATTGGCTTTTCATAGCTGTTTAAGACAATCTTTATGTATTTTGATACTTTGACAACGATTTTTCCAGTAGCTTAGAAGAAACTATGTTTTTTTTTTTCTTTGGTCGTTACAGTACGATAGAAAAAAAAAAGTTGTTCACTCCATCAATGTTAATTTGGTTCGATTTAGATTTGCTTTTCATAGCTGTTTAAGACAATCTTGATGTATTTTGATACTTTGACAACGATTTTTCCAGTAGTTTAGAGAAAACGACGTTTTTTTTGTCTTTGGTCGTTACAGTACAAAAGAAAAAAAAAATGCTGTTATCTCCGTCAATATTAATTTTTTTTTTCGATTTAAATTGGCTTTTCATAGCTGTTTAAGACAATCTTGATGTATTTTGATAATTTGACAACGATTTTTCCAGTAGCTTAGAAGAAAACGATGTTTTTTTTCTTAGGTCGTTACAGTATGATAGAAAAAAAAATTTCGTTAATTTTAATTTTTTTTGAATAAGATTGGCTTTTCATAGCTTTTTAAGACAATCTTGATGTATTTTGATACATTGACAACGATTTTTCCAGTAGTTTAGAAGAAACGATGTTTTTTTTTTCTTTGGTAGTTACAGTACGATAGAAAAAAAAAGTTGTTCACTCCATCAATATTAATTTTTTTTCGATTTAGATTGGCTTTTCATAGCTGTTTAAGAAAATCTTGATGTATTTTGATACTTTGACAACGATTTTTCCAGTAGTTTAAAAGAAAACAATGTTTTTTTTCTTTGGTCGTTACAGTACGAAAGAAAAAAAAATGCTGTTATCTCCGTCAATGTTAATTTTGTTTCGATTTAGATTAGCTTTTCATAGCTGTTTAAGACAATCTTGATGTATTTTGATACTTTGACAACGATTTTTCCAGTAGCTTAGAAGAAAACGATGTTTTTTTTTTTTTGGTCGTTACAGTACGAAAGAAAAAAAAATGCTGTCAACTCCGTTAATGTTAATTTTGTTTCGATTTAGATTTGCTTTTCATAGCTGTTTAAGACAATCTTGATGTATTTTGATACTTTGACAACGATTTTTCCAGTAGTTTAGAAGAAAAAGATGTTTTTTTCTTTACTGTCGTTACAGTATGATAGAAAACAAAATTTCGTTAATTTTAATTTTTTTGAATAAGATTGGCTTTTCATAGCTGTTTAAGACAATCTTGATGTATTTTGATACTTTGACAATGATTTTTCCAGTAGTTTAGAAGAAAACGATGTTTTTTTTATTTGGTCGTTACAGTACGAAAGAAAAAAAAATGCTGTTATCTCAGTCAATATTAATTTTTTTCGATTTAGATTGGCTTTTTATAGCTGTTTAAGACAATCTTGATGTATTTTGATACTTTGACAACGATTTTTCCAGTAATTTAGAAGAAAACGATGTTTTTTTTTTCTTTGATCGTTACAGTACGAAAGAAAAACAAATGCTGTTATCTCCGTCAATATTAATTTTTTTTTGATTTAGATTGGCTTTTCATAGCTGTTTAAGACAATCTTGATGTATTTTGATACTTTGACAACGATTTTTCCAGTAGCTTAGAAGAAAACGATGTTTTTTCTTTGGTCGTTACAGTATGATAGAAAACAAAATTTAATTAATTTTAATTTTTTTTGAATAAGATTGGCTTTTCATAGCTGTTTAAGACAATCTTGATGTATTTTGATACTTTGAAAACGATTTTTCCAGTTGTTTAGAAGAAACGATGTTTTTTTTCTTTGGTCGTTACAGTACGATAGAAAAAAAAAAGTTGTTCACTCCGTCAATATTAATTTTTTTTCGATTTAGATTGGCTTTTCATAGCTGTTTAAGAAAATCTTGATGTATTTTGATACTTTGACAACGATTTTTCCAGTAGCTTAGAAGAAAACGATGTTTTTTCTTTGGTCGTTACAGTATGATAGAAAACAAAATTTAATTAATTTTAATT
Source organism: Ptychoptera albimana (assembly GCA_961205885.1). Lineage (NCBI taxonomy): Eukaryota > Metazoa > Arthropoda > Insecta > Diptera > Ptychopteridae > Ptychoptera > Ptychoptera albimana. The sequence goes on from OY540806.1 coordinate 8,253,222, forward strand.
TTTTTTGAATAAGATTGGCTTTTCATAGCTGTTTAAGACAATCTTGATGTATTTTGATACTTTGACAACGATTTTTCCAGTAATTTAGAAGAAACGATGTTTTTTTTCTTTGGTCGTTACAGTACGATAGAAAAAAAAAAGTTGTTCACTCCGTCAATGTTAATTTGGTTCGATTTAGATTTGCTTTTCATAGCTGTTTAAGACAATCTTGATGTATTTTGATACTTTGACAACGATTTTTCCAGTAGTTTAGAGAAAACGATGTTTTTTTGTCTTTGGTCGTTACATTACGAAAGAAAAAAAAATGCTGTTATCTCCGTCAATATTAATTTTTTTCGATTTAGATTGGCTTTTCATAGCTGTTTAAGACAATCTTTATGTATTTTGATACTTTGACAACGATTTTTCCAGTAGCTTAGAAGAAACTATGTTTTTTTTTTTCTTTGGTCGTTACAGTACGATAGAAAAAAAAAAGTTGTTCACTCCATCAATGTTAATTTGGTTCGATTTAGATTTGCTTTTCATAGCTGTTTAAGACAATCTTGATGTATTTTGATACTTTGACAACGATTTTTCCAGTAGTTTAGAGAAAACGACGTTTTTTTTGTCTTTGGTCGTTACAGTACAAAAGAAAAAAAAAATGCTGTTATCTCCGTCAATATTAATTTTTTTTTCGATTTAAATTGGCTTTTCATAGCTGTTTAAGACAATCTTGATGTATTTTGATAATTTGACAACGATTTTTCCAGTAGCTTAGAAGAAAACGATGTTTTTTTTCTTAGGTCGTTACAGTATGATAGAAAAAAAAATTTCGTTAATTTTAATTTTTTTTGAATAAGATTGGCTTTTCATAGCTTTTTAAGACAATCTTGATGTATTTTGATACATTGACAACGATTTTTCCAGTAGTTTAGAAGAAACGATGTTTTTTTTTTCTTTGGTAGTTACAGTACGATAGAAAAAAAAAGTTGTTCACTCCATCAATATTAATTTTTTTTCGATTTAGATTGGCTTTTCATAGCTGTTTAAGAAAATCTTGATGTATTTTGATACTTTGACAACGATTTTTCCAGTAGCTTAAAAGAAAACAATTTTTTTTTTCTTTGGTCGTTACAGTACGAAAGAAAAAAAAATGCTGTTATCTCCGTCAATGTTAATTTTTTTTCAATTTAGATTGGCTTTTCATAGCTGTTAAAGACAATCTTGATGTATTTTGATTCTTTGACAACGATTTTTCCAGTAGTTTAGAAGAAAACGATGTTTTTTTTTCTTTGGTCGTTACAGTACAAAAAAAAAAAAAATCTATCAACTCCGTCAATGTTAATTTTTTTTCGATTTAGATTTGCTTTTCATAGCTGTTTAAGACAATCTTGATGTATTTTGATACTTTGACAACGATTTTTCCAGTAATTTAGAAGAAAACGATGTTTTTTTTTTCTTTGATCGTTACAGTACGAAAGAAAAAAAAATGCTGTTATCTCCGTCAATATTAATTTTTTTCGATTTAGATTGGCTTTTCATAGCTGTTTAAGACAATCTTGATGTATTTTGATACTTTGACAACGATTTTTCCAGTAGTTTAGAAGAAAACGATGTATTTTTTTTCTTTGGTCGATACAGTACAAAAAAAAATCTATCAACTCCGTCAATGTTAATTTTTTTTCGATTTAGATTTGCTTTTCATAGCTGTTTAAGACAATCTTGATGTATTTTGATACTTTGACAACGATTTCTCCAGTAGCTTAGAAGAAAACGATGTTTTTTTTCTTTGGTCGTTACAGTACGATAGAAAAAAAAAAGTTGTTCACTCCGTCAATATTAATTTTTTTTCGATTTAGATTGGCTTTTCATAGCTGTTTAAGAAAATCTTGATGTATTTTGATACTTTGACAACGATTTTTCCAGTAGCTTAGAAGAAAACGATGTTTTTTCTTTGGTCGTTACAGTATGATAGAAAACAAAATTTAATTAATTTTAATTTTTTTTGAATAAGATTGGCTTTTCATAGCTGTTTAAGACAATCTTGATGTATTTTGATACTTTGACAACGATTTTTCCAGTAATTTAGAAGAAACGATGTTTTTTTTCTTTGGTCGTTACAGTACGATAGAAAAAAAAAAGTTGTTCACTCCGTCAATGTTAATTTGGTTCGATTTAGATTTGCTTTTCATAGCTGTTTAAGACAATCTTGATGTATTTTGATACTTTGACAACGATTTTTCCAGTAGTTTAGAGAAAACGATGTTTTTTTGTCTTTGGTCGTTACATTACGAAAGAAAAAAAAATGCTGTTATCTCCGTCAATATTAATTTTTTTCGATTTAGATTGGCTTTTCATAGCTGTTTAAGACAATCTTTATGTATTTTGATACTTTGACAACGATTTTTCCAGTAGCTTAGAAGAAACAATGTTTTTTTTTTTCTTTGGTCGTTACAGTACGATAGAAAAAAAAAAGTTGTTCACTCCATCAATGTTAATTTGGTTCGATTTAGATTTGCTTTTCATAGCTGTTTTGGACAATCTTGATGTATTTTGATACTTTGACAACGATTTTTCCAGTAGTTTAGAGAAAACGACGTTTTTTTTGTCTTTGGTCGTTACAGTACAAAAGAAAAAAAAAATGCTGTTATCTCCGTCAATATTAATTTTTTTTTCGATTTAAATTGGCTTTTCATAGCTGTTTAAGACAATCTTGATGTATTTTGATAATTTGACAACGATTTTTCCAGTAGCTTAGAAGAAAACGATGTTTTTTTCTTAGGTCGTTACAGTATGATAGAAAAAAAAATTTCGTTAATTTTAATTTTTTTTGAATAAGATTGGCTTTTCATAGCTTTTTAAGACAATCTTGATGTATTTTGATACATTGACAACGATTTTTCCAGTAGTTTAGAAGAAACGATGTTTTTTTTTTCTTTGGTAGTTACAGTACGATAGAAAAAAAAAGTTGTTCACTCCATCAATATTAATTTTTTTTCGATTTAGATTGGCTTTTCATAGCTGTTTAAGAAAATCTTGATGTATTTTGATACTTTGACAACGATTTTTCCAGTAGCTTAAAAGAAAACAATTTTTTTTTTCTTTGGTCGTTACAGTACGAAAGAAAAAAAAATGCTGTTATCTCCGTCAATGTTAATTTTTTTTCAATTTAGATTGGCTTTTCATAGCTGTTAAAGACAATCTTGATGTATTTTGATTCTTTGACAACGATTTTTCCAGTAGTTTAGAAGAAAACGATGTTTTTTTTTCTTTGGTCGTTACAGTACAAAAAAAAAAAAAATCTATCAACTCCGTCAATGTTAATTTTAATTCGATTTAGATTTGCTTTTCATAGCTGTTTAAGACAATCTTGATGTATTTTGATACTTTGACAACGATTTTTCCAGTAATTTAGAAGAAAACGATGTTTTTTTTTTCTTTGATCGTTACAGTACGAAAGAAAAACAAATGCTGTTATCTACGTCAATATTAATTTTTTTTCGATTTAGATTGGCTTTTCATAGCTGTTAAGACAATCTTGATGTATTTTGATACTTTGACAACGATTTTTCCAGTAGCTTAGAAGAAAACGATGTTTTTTCTTTGGTCGTTACAGTATGATAGAAAACAAAATTTAATTAATTTTAATTTTTTTTGAATAAGATTGGCTTTTCATAGCTGTTTAAGACAATCTTGATGTATTTTGATACTTTGAAAACGATTTTTCCAGTTGTTTAGAAGAAACGATGTTTTTTTTCTTTGGTCGTTACAGTACGATAGAAAAAAAAAAGTTGTTCACTCCGTCAATATTAATTTTTTTTCGATTTAGATTGGCTTTTCATAGCTGTTTAAGAAAATCTTGATGTATTTTGATACTTTGACAACAATTTTTCCAGTAGCTTAGAAGAAAACGATGTTTTTTCTTTGGTCGTTACAGTATGATAGAAAACAAAATTTAATTAATTTTAATTTTTTTTTAATAAGATTGGCTTTTCATAGCTGTTTAAGACAATCTTGATGTATTTTGATACTTTGACAACGATTTTTCCAGTAATTTAGAAGAAACGATGTTTTTTTTCTTTGGTCGTTACAGTACGATAGAAAAAAAAAAGTTGTTCACTCCGTCAATGTTAATTTGGTTCGATTTAGATTTGCTTTTCATAGCTGTTTAAGACAATCTTGATGTATTTTGATACTTTGACAACGATTTTTCCAGTAGTTTAGAGAAAACGATGTTTTTTTTGTCTTTGGTCGTTACATTACGAAAGAAAAAAAAATGCTGTTATCTCCGTCAATATTAATTTTTTTCGATTTAGATTGGCTTTTCATAGCTGTTTAAGACAATCTTTATGTATTTTGATACTTTGACAACGATTTTTCCAGTAGCTTAGAAGAAACTATGTTTTTTTTTTTCTTTGGTCGTTACAGTACGATAGAAAAAAAAAAGTTGTTCACTCCATCAATGTTAATTTGGTTCAATTTAGATTTGCTTTTCATAGCTGTTTAAGACAATCTTGATGTATTTTGATACTTTGACAACGATTTTTCCAGTAGTTTAGAGAAAACGACGTTTTTTTTGTCTTTGGTCGTTACAGTACAAAAGAAAAAAAAAATGCTGTTATCTCCGTCAATATTAATTTTTTTTTCGATTTAAATTGGCTTTTCATAGCTGTTTAAGACAATCTTGATGTATTTTGATAATTTGACAACGATTTTTCCAGTAGCTTAGAAGAAAACGATGTTTTTTTTCTTAGGTCGTTACAGTATGAATGAAAAAAAAATTTCGTTAATTTTAATTTTTTTTGAATAAGATTGGCTTTTCATAGCTGTTTAAGACAATCTTGATGTATTTTGATACATTGACAACGATTTTTCCAGTAGCTTAGAAGAAACGATGTTTTTTTTTTCTTTGGTCGTTACAGTACGATAGAAAAAAAAAGTTGTTCACTCCATCAATATTAATTTTTTTTCGATTTAGATTGGCTTTTCATAGCTGTTTAAGAAAATCTTGATGTATTTTGATACTTTGACAACGATTTTTCCAGTAGCTTAGAAGAAAACAATGTTTTTTTTCTTTGGTCGTTACAGTACGAAAGAAAAAAAAATGCTGTTATCTCCGTCAATGTTAATTTTTTTTCAATTTAGATTGGCTTTTCATAGCTGTTAAAGACAATCTTGATGTATTTTGATTCTTTGACAACGATTTTTCCAGTAGTTTAGAAGAAAACGATGTTTTTTTTCTTAGGTCGTTACAGTATGAATGAAAAAAAAATTTCGTTAATTTTAATTTTTTTTGAATAAGATTGGCTTTTCATAGCTGTTTAAGACAATCTTGATGTATTTTGATACATTGACAACGATTTTTCCAGTAGCTTAGAAGAAACGATGTTTTTTTTTTCTTTGGTCGTTACAGTACGATAGAAAAAAAAAGTTGTTCACTCCATCAATATTAATTTTTTTTCGATTTAGATTGGCTTTTCATAGCTGTTTAAGAAAATCTTGATGTATTTTGATACTTTGACAACGATTTTTCCAGTAGCTTAGAAGAAAACAATGTTTTTTTTCTTTGGTCGTTACAGTACGAAAGAAAAAAAAATGCTGTTATCTCCGTCAATGTTAATTTTTTTTCGATTTAGATTTGCTTTTCATAGCTGTTTAAGAAAATCTTGATGTATTTTGACACTTTGACAACGATTTTTCCAGTAGTTTAGAAGAAAAAGATGTTTTTTTCTTTACTGTCGTTACAGTATGATAGAAAACAAAATTTCGTTAATTTTAATTTTTTTGAAAAAGATTGGCTTTTCATAGCTGTTTAAGACAATCTTGATGTATTTTGATACTTTGACAACGACTTTTCCAGTAGTTTAGAAGAAAACGATGTTTTTTTTATTTGGTCGTTACAGTACGAAAGAAAAAAAAATGCTGTTATCTCAGTCAATATTAATTTTTTTCGATTTAGATTGGCTTTTCATAGCAGTTTAAGACAATCTTGATGTATTTTGATACTTTGACAACGATTTTTCCAGTAATTTAGAAGAAAAGGATGTTTCTTTTTTTCTTAGGTCGTTACAGTACGATAGAAAAACAAATGCTGTTATCTCCGTCAAAATTAATTTTTTTTCGATTTAGATTGGCTTTTCATAGCTGTTTAAGACAATCTTGATGTATTTTGATACTTTGACAACGATTTTTCCAGTAGCTTAGAAGAAAACGATGTTTTTTCTTTGGTCGTTACAGTATGATAGAAAACAAAATTTAATTAATTTTAATTTTTTTTGAATAAGATTGGCTTTTCATAGCTGTTTAAGACAATCTTGATGTATTTTGATACTTTGAAAACGATTTTTCCAGTTCTTTAGAAGAAATGATGTTTTTTTTCTTTGGTCGTTACAGTACGATAGAAAAAAAAAAGTTGTTCACTCCGTCAATATTAATTTTTTTTCGATTTAGATTGGCTTTTCATAGCTGTTTAAGAAAATCTTGATGTATTTTGATACTTTGACAACGATTTTTCCAGTAGCTTAGAAGAAAACGATGTTTTTTCTTTGGTCGTTACAGTATGATAGAAAACAAAATTTAATTAATTTTAATTTTTTTTTAATAAGATTGGCTTTTCATAGCTGTTTAAGACAATCTTGATGTATTTTGATACTTTGACAACGATTTTTCCAGTAATTTAGAAGAAACGATGTTTTTTTTCTTTGGTCGTTACAGTACGATAGAAAAAAAAAAGTTGTTCACTCCGTCAATGTTAATTTGGTTCGATTTAGATTTGCTTTTCATAGCTGTTTAAGACAATCTTGATGTATTTTGATACTTTGACAACGATTTTTCCAGTAGTTTAGAGAAAACGATGTTTTTTTTGTCTTTGGTCGTTACATTACGAAAGAAAAAAAAATGCTGTTATCTCCGTCAATATTAATTTTTTTCGATTTAAATTGGCTTTTCATAGCTGTTTAAGACAATCTTGATGTATTTTGATAATTTGACAACGATTTTTCCAGTAGCTTAGAAGAAAACGATGTTTTTTTTTTTCTTTGGTCGTTACAGTACGATAGAAAAAAAAAAGTTGTTCACTCCATCAATGTTAATTTGGTTCGATTTAGATTTGCTTTTCATAGCTGTTTAAGACAATCTTGATGTATTTTGATACTTTGACAACGATTTTTCCAGTAGTTTAGAGAAAACGACGTTTTTTTTGTCTTTGGTCGTTACAGTTACAAAAGAAAAAAAAATGCTGTTATCTCCGTCAATATTAATTTTTTTTTCGATTTAAATTGGCTTTTCATAGCTGTTTAAGACAATCTTGATGTATTTTGATAATTTGACAACGATTTTTCCAGTAGCTTAGAAGAAAACGATGTTTTTTTTCTTAGGTCCTTACAGTATGATAGAAAAAAAAATTTCGTTAATTTTAATTTTTTTTTAATAAGATTGGCTTTTCATAGCTATTTAAGACAATCTTGATGTATTTTGATACATTGACAACGATTTTTCCAGTAGCTTAGAAGAAACGATGTTTTTTTTTTCTTTGGTCGTTACAGTACGATAGAAAAAAAAAAGTTGTTCACTCCATCAATATTAATTTTTTTTCGATTTAGATTGGCTTTTCATAGCTGTTTAAGAAAATCTTGATGTATTTTGATACTTTGACAACGATTTTTCCAGTAGCTTAGAAGAAAACAATGTTTTTTTTCTTTGGTCGTTACAGTACGAAAGAAAAAAAAATGCTGTTATCTCCGTCAATGTTAATTTTTTTTCGATTTAGATTGGCTTTTCATAGCTGTTAAAGACAATCTTGATGTATTTTGATTCTTTGACAACGATTTTTCCAGTAGTTTAGAAGAAAACGATGTTTTTTTTTCTTTGGTCGTTACAGTACAAAAAAAAAAAAAAAATCTATCAACTCCGTCAATGTTAATTTTTTTTCGATTTAGATTTGCTTTTCATAGCTGTTTAAGAAAATCTTGATGTATTTTGACACTTTGACAACGATTTTTCCAGTAGTTTAGAAGAAAACGATGTTTTATTTTTATTTGGTCGTTACAGTACGAAAGAAATAAAAATGCTGTTATCTCCGTCAATGTTAATTTTTTTTCGATTTAGATTGGCTTTTCATAGCTGTTTAAGACAATCTTGATGTATTTTGATACTTTGACAACGATTTTTTCAGTAGCTTAGAAGAAAACGATGTTTTTTTTCTTTGGTCGTTACAGTACGGAAGAAAAAAAAATGCTGTTATCTCCGTCAATGTTAATTTTTTTTCGATTTAGATTGGCTTTTCATAGCTGTTTAGACAATCTTGATGTATTTTGATACTTTGACAACGATTTTTCCAGTAGTTTAGAGAAAACGATGTTTTTTTTCTTTGGTCGTTACAGTATGAAAGATAAAAAAATTTCGTTAATATTAATTTTTTTTTAATAAGATTGGCTTTTCATAGCTGTTTAAGACAATCTTGATATATTTTGATACTTTGACAACGATTTTTCCAGTAGTTTAGAAGAAAACGATGTTTTTTTTCTTTGGTCGTTACAGTATGAAAGATAAAAAAATTTCGTTAATATTAATTTTTTTTAATAAAATTGGCTTTTCATAGCTGTTTTAAGACAATCTTGATGTATTTTGATAATTTGACAACGATTTTTCCAGTAGATAAGAAGAAAACGATGTTTTTTTTCTTAGGTCGTTACAGTATGATAGTAAACAAAATTTCGTTAATTTTAATTTTTTTTGAATAAGATTGGCTTTTCATAGCTGTTTAAGACAATCTTGATGTATTTTGATACTTTGACAACGATTTTTCCAGTAGTTTAGAAGAAAACGATGTTTTTTTTTTCTTTGGTCGTTACAGTACGAATGAAAAAAAAAATGCTGTTATCTACGTCAATATTGATTTTTTTTGAATAAGATTTGCTTTTCATAGCTGTTTAAGACAATCTTGATGTATTTTGATACTTTGACAACGATTTTTCCAGTAGTTTAGAAGAAAACGATGTTATTTTTCTTTGGTCGTTACAGTATGAAAGAAGAAAGAAGTCGTACTGTAACGACCAAAGAAAAAAAACATCGTTTTCATCTAAGATACTGGAAAAATCGTAGTCAAAGTATCAAAATACATCAAGATTGTCTTAAACAGCTATGAAAAGCCAATCTTATTCAAAAAAAATTAAAATTAACGAAATTTTGTTTACTATCATACTGTAACGACCTAAGAAAAAAAACATCGTTTTCTTCTTAGCTACTGGAAAAATCGTTGTCAAAGTATCAAAATACATCAAGATTGTCTTAAAACAGCTATGAAAAGCCAATTTTATTAAAAAAAAATTAATATTAACGAAATTTTTTTATCTTTCATACTGTAACGACCAAAGAAAAAAAACATCGTTTTCTTCTAAACTACTGGAAAAATCGTTGTCAAAGTATCAAAATTAATCAAGATTGTCTTAAACAGCTATGAAAAGCCAATCTTATTAAAAAAATTAATATTAACGAATTTTATTTTCTTTCATACTGTAATGACCAAAGAAAAAAAACATCGTTTTCTT